>CM055970.1:20507500-22907500 GCA_029531755.1 Holothuria leucospilota
GTTGTTCTTCGTCTTTGAAGTATTCCTTCACTCGAACACGGCGAATGAATTCAGAAAGGTCATGACAGACACCTACTGGTTCTAGTTTACGGGAGGGACAAAAGGTAAGCGAATGTTGGAGGACGTCTTCCTCATGTCTGGATAATGTGTGATCAGATAAGTTCATTACATTGCTGGTGCATTTCGACTGAGAAGTCCGAGTCAGGTTTTTGGGAAATTTCTCTGTTACAGAAGGGTGTCCGGAGTATTGCAGTTCGTTGAGCAAAGTGCAACTGCTGAGATTGCCTTCCTCGATGTACTTGTTAAATTATCCGGTAGTTTACTTACCACTTCAGTTTACTACAAGCCCACCGACACTCACATGTTTTTACATTTTAATAGTTTCCACCCGAAAAGCTTAAAGTATACCATTGTGTACAGTCAATGCTTAAGACTCAAACGTATTTGCTCCGACCCTGCTGATTTTGATAGACAAGTTTCCCGTATGACAGGTTTCTTCTTGGCAGTTGGCTACCCTCTTTCTGTAATCAGAAAGCAAATTACCCGTGCTAAACAAGCTAACCGTTCGGACCTTCTTCAACACCAGAAAAAGGGTCCTAACACTCGCATACCATTCGTCACCACCTACCACCCATCTGTCAAATGTCTCATGAATACCCTTAGACGCGATTTTGAATTATTGAAGGAACACAATTCTTTATCTGAACATTTCAGTGCACCTCCCCTACTTGCTTTGAATCAACCACCTAACCTTAGGCGATTACTCACTTCATCCAAACTTTCTACATAGCGTGGCAAACACGGAGGTAACACCGCCTGCCAAAAAGCCCAAATTTGTTCTCACATTTCTACCGGTATTAACGTATCTATCCCCGGGGTTCAGTCTCCCATCATTCCCCCCTCCCTTTCGTGCGACTCCACAAATTTTGTCTATATATTTTATTGCACTGCCTGCAATAAAGGTAATTACGTAGGTGAAACCAGCACCTCTTTCCGTTTGCGTTTTAATAATCACAAAAAATCGATACGTGACAATTTTCCGGGTTTCCTGTGGCTGAGCACTTTAATCTTCCCGGGCATTCTATCATAAATTTAAAATGTATTCTTGTAGCATCTAACTTCAATTCATCAGCGGAACGAAAGCGCAAGGAAATTGACTGGATCTTTCGAAAAATTTCTTATGAAAACGGTCTTAACAAAGACTTGGAAATTCTGTGCAATTATCACTTTTACAAACAAATTTGAAACTTTGTCAACACTCTCTTTCGTTGTCAAAGCTGTTGTTATTGTGCTCAACCAACTAAGGCACCGTTAATCCTCCGGTTGTGGCTTCCTCAGTTTATCTGTTTAATTATTGTATTATCGTCGATTCTTTAATCGCTTAGTCTAACAGTTTATGTTAGCTAAGTTTAATAGAAAGTTTCCTTGTACATTGAACACTATAAATTTTGCACTTGCAGTCTAGTCATTGCTGAAGAAGGTCCCAGGGGGACCGAAAATTTCAATATAATTCATTTTGTTGAATCTGTATTCTTGTTTGTCAACTATGAGACTGGTCTCTTCTTTCTTCTTGTTTATATATATATATATATATATATATATATATATATATATATATATATATATATATATATATATATATATATATATATATATATATATATATATATATATATATATATATATATAGGTCGAAAAGTTGTATTCATTGAAAGTTAAATCAATCCCAAGTAATGGCGTGGCCTTTGCGAACAAGGTAAAGAACAGAAGAAATAAATCAGAGAGAAAATTAAGCCATGAGCTGAACTTGAACCCAACGCCTGTCGTTCACAAGACGACCACGGCTGTATTCAAGTCATTCAAGCTCGAGTAGAAGTCCGAGTCCAAGTCCATAATTTGAAGTCAGAGTCCAAGTCTAAGTCCGAGGGGCCCGAGTGCAGTCTAAGTCCGAGTCTAATGTTCTCGAGTCCAAGTCCAAGTCCAAAACTGTAAAACAAGTTAAGTACCATTGGCAGAGCGCCCATATAGTCATCGGGCCCGCCCCCTGACGGACTCAAATCGCCTGTCGGCGTCCTTTTTAGGTTATTACCGTATTCACGCATGGGGTATCTAACTATCTCAAAGCGCCCCTACAGGCCATTCTGTCCCCGACTCACCTAACGCACAGTAGTTAATAGGGTAGCCTGTAGGCAAAGGGCACAGTCGGCGATGTAACATCAGTATAATTGTAGTTTTGGCCTAAACTGTTATGCAGCATTAGCTTGCAGCATGAAGACCTCCTGCAATACTTATATAATGAGGCAAAACGTCTGTGGCCACTTAGTCCATCCCTCCCTTTTGAATCAAAGTGGACAATTGGGTACAGTGGCCAAAATACAAATTATATGAGAGTGGAAAATTCACTAATGAATTGGATTCCATTTCCAATTTGCCTGGAGTAAATATATAACCTACTCCACAGTGCTAATGATAAAGGGGATTGAATTACACATGCACACGCAAGTACCATTAACACTGAAGCCAGGCAACACAATGTAAATTGTAGCCTGTTCAAGAGGATCTCACTGTAATAAACCCTGCTATTGGATTCAACCATTATCTAATGTAACGTTTGGTCCCCCCCCCCCTCTCAAAACAAAATACGAAAAATATTTTTTAGTTACCAGCAACCTTAACCCTCCCAACTCATTTCCACACACAGATAGACATGCATACACATAAAAGAGTCAGCATTAATCCATTTTGTTGAGCCTACCAAAGTATTACATAGTGTTGTATGCACACGCATGCAATTGCTTCTTGATGAGATTACCTACTTTATCACAGACCAAATTCAATTGGTTGTGAAGATGATGATAGGGAACTGAGAAAACTTCTTAAACCTAAGATCTTTTCATAGTACAGGTATCAGGCTCTTCTCACTCTCATATCTACAATACAGTATGCCTATTTACTGTAGGCTTTATCAAAGAAAATTAGGCCCTAGTACATGATGCTGTTGCTTTTGGGAGAATTAACAAATAAAAAAAGTATGATGAAAAAAAGGCTGGACTTGATGGACTCGACTTCGAGTCCAAGCCAGAGTCGGAGTCCAGAGAGCCCGAATCAAAGTCAAAGTCCAAGCCAAAGTTCGAGTCCAATTCTAAAAAAAAGGGACTTAAGCCCGGATTCGAGTGATCCAGCCCTGAAGACGACCGTTCTAACCACTAAGCTATCACGGCTTCGTAATGTCTAGCGTGAAAATTTCGGTACAAATACCAACCCATCTCAATCTCCTCTTCTGTTACCATGGTAACACCCCAAGTGGGGTAATGAATATTCAGTAGGTCGAAATATGGTAGATCGAACTGTGAATACAAGTAGGTCGAAAAGTCGTGTAAACTGTTTCGATTATGAAAGTTTAATCAATCCCAAGTACTGACGTAGCCTTTGTGAACAAGGGAAAGAACAGAAGGAATATATATATATATATTTTTTATATATATAATTATATATATATATATATATATAACGCTAATTCCTACTGTACGGGGAAACCGATATATCGCGGTTTCGTTAAGGCGAAGAAAAAAACAATAAAATACATTAAAAAATATTCCCGTTTTGGAAACCAGATATACAACAATGCTTTATTTAATGGTCCAACATCCGTACGTCTTAAAAGATACGAGTACGTAATATATATATATATATATATATATATATATATATATATATATATATATATAGGTCGAAGGTGAAATAGTTGTACATTCGATCTGAGTTGAAACCAATCCTAAGATAGAGCGTTGCCCCTATCATAGAAGGAGAGGTTGAAAGAAAATACCAGAAGGAAAAATTGAACCGCATGGAGGGTTTGAACCCGTCATCAGCTTCAGTTTCAGTTTCAGTTTATTCTCTTTGTATCCTCGTCTTGAGGTGTAAGATACTATGGTAACAATAATTACATAATGGAAAGCCAAAAGAAATATAATGAAATGCAAAAAGAAGAATGACGGAATAAAAAAAGTGATAAATTACAAAAAAAACTTGGAAATGCCTTCAGACTCAATGAAGCGAATAATAGTTCATAAAAAGTATATATGGCAAAATAACTCAGAAAGTACTATTTGCTCAAACCTTACAACTTATGCTGGTAATATAAAAATCAAAAAATTAAGAACTTTTAAACATTTTACTACAAAATAAACTAAGTTAACTTATGACTTAACATTGCCTATTTGACAAAGCACTTTCATCTTCAAAGCACTGGAATTTCTCCTATAGTAAGGTTTAGAAAAATTATGTCTCTCGGTACTAACTTAGAATCAGTGCCCGGAAGTAACGTAGCATTAACTTCAACGTAAAACTTAACCTCCAAATTAAAATATCAATGCCAAAGTCAAGTTCCAAAAGAGCGACGATGAAGTAGTGTAACAAGACTTGAGAAAAGAAGGTGTGGAAAGAAAGGTGACAGTAAGATTCGAACACGGAACATTTCAAGAACACGAACGCTGTATAGCTTTTCTATATTGCGAACCTAAGCCCTAACCTGTAGCGCTGTGAGCCGAGCTGCCGGCAAGTGATTTTAAATATTTTAAGTACACACTAACTGGGCTTGTCTACAATAAAGGGGTATAAAAGTGTTACAAAGGTGGTGAAATTTGAAGTCCTCTAAGAATAAATTTTTGTTGTGTTATTTTGTTTGATTGGTAGTCTCAATTTTTTCCTGAGAGCAGGAAGATAGTTCACAGCTGCTTTCCGGGCATCGTCTGTAACCACTAGACTAACACGGCTTGTGATTTTGAGACAAATAGGCCTTAGCCTTCGGAAACGTTTAAGAATTGAGAGTTCTGCTCATTGGACACTCTCTTGTGGAAAATACCAGTTTCTCACTCTGCTGTCCTTACAAGAATCGAAAAGTAATGGACCTTGTAAATCACAGTACTGCTTGTCTGTTGAGGCAGCTCCAGAGTTGTCCAGCATTTTTACTATTAGAGGTCTTCAAAACAACTTTTGTTAAAGATTCTTAAAATATTTGCTCTGAAACCTTGAATTAAATCGCTTCTTTGACGCATTCATTTCATTCCTTTTAGTTGATGCTGAGAACTCTGTTCAAGATATACGCCTGGTTGATGGGTATTGGAACTCTTCTGGTCGTGTCGAAGTACTCATCGGTGAAATGTGGAGATCTGTATGTAGTGACGGATGGGATCTACAAGAAGCTGGTATGGTATGCAGACACCTTGGATACCACACTACTGTTGATGTATTAGTTTTACCTTTCTTTCACGATTCTTATGAAATAATCTGGATGGAAAAATTTCAGTGTAATGGAAGTGAGATGTCTCTGTCAGAATGCAGGCATATTCCGATCCAAACCTATCATTGTTCCAGGGCTGCTGGAGTTGTTTGTGATGGTAAGAATAAATTGTCTTTTTACAAAATAGATCAAATGATTTGGAGAATTGGTAAGAAGCATCTTTCAAGTATATGATATGGATACTGGCAAATAGACACACAACAAAGAATGAGAAGAAATGATAAACGGCTACTTGGGGAGGAAATTTTGACAGGAAATACGAATAGACGATGCGATTATCTTAAAAATTTGAAATTGCCCTGAGATAGAAACATGGAGTTCAACTCATGTCGGACATTAATATCATACGGCTGTAGTGCTACAAATTGAGTTCGATTGTAATAAAGTCGAGTGATATTGAGAAGATGTATGTAACAATGACTAGAAGTTGCATTCTAAAGATGGTAACCAGGGCCGTAGCCTGGGTGAAATCTCTAGGGGGCAGTTCTGACACTAACTAAACGTAACACCAAGTGACGTGCCTACAAATAGTTGACACCCCGGATGTGCGTATTGCTGAAGGATACTCGACCTCTTCTGGTCGCATCGAAGTTATGATAGATGGAAGGTGGGGAGGTGTATGTACTGATGGATGGAACTTAGCCGATGCCCGTGTAGTATGCAGACAGCTTGGATACCAGACTACTATTGCTATATCAGTCTCAGATGACGAATATGGGTCTGTCTGGGTGAATGATGTTCATTGCAGAGGAAATGAGACATCTCTGTCAGAATGCAAACAAGCACAGATCTGGCAACACGAGTGTTCTAGCCGGTATTCTGCTGGAGTTGTTTGTGGCGGTAAGAAAACATTGAGGGTTTGAAGGAGGGTATGGTTTTACACAGGTAGTTGCTTGCGTAAGCGTACCAGACTATCTCCAGTGTATCGGGGGTCTGCACCTTTTTGTTTACATTTAATGCCGACGATGATGTTTGCACGAAAGTGCACGCATTTTGCCATAATATATGTATATAGATATATGTATATATATGTATATATATACATACACTCAAAAGGTATGCCCCACACTACACTGTTAAAAAAACGTAAATTAACGGTCGAATTTCTGTCGTAAAATTACACCCTAGAACCTTTTTTTTTAAATTTACAGACATTACGTTAGTAAATTCACAGTGGAGCGTCGTTTCACATGCGCCTGCGTCGTAAAATTACCTTTACCGTAATTTGAATAAACAGTAAATTAACGTTATTGCTTTGACGTAAATTTACAGTTAGCGACTGTTCTCATGTCACGACCACATTTTGTGGATTAAATTACAGCAAGAAGCTATGTATTTACATGCTCATGAAACGTAAAATCACAGTAATCGTTTTAATTACCCTGTAAAGTTACAGTCAGATCTGACCAGTGTGGAATCATTAGTGTGAAAGGAAGAATGAAATAACAGATTTTAGAAAAACAAGAAACTGTAATGAAGTGTACACAAAGCATGCTCGGATATTGCTTAAAGGGGCACGACAGCCAATGCTATCGGTTGGTCACAATTTTAAGGGGCTGCCGCAGGGCAACTATAGCGCGGGAGCCAAAGGTACTTCCATACTTAACTTGATATGTATTAGGGCCTAATGTATTCAAAACCCTTATAAGGTGTATAAAAGGGACTCAAGAATGACCCACGGACACTCCAAAGGTATTATAGGGCCTAAACATGGATTCCATACTCTTATGCCTACACTGTTACGCTCCGTGACTCCTCATGGAGACGCAAATATCAGTTTAGAAGTGTCAATTTGACATGCGAGCCGTTCTTTTCGGCCATCTGCTTACAAAAATATGAACGCATTACAGAAAATTCCATCCTTGAAAGAGGTTACCGTGCGTGCGCCTTAACAACGCATTATATACGCGCATAATACCTTTCTAGTATCCGGCATACTTGACGCATACGCCTGCGTACTCGAAAAACGAACACGATAGTTGTATTCCCGTTGTGAGCGCGTAAGAAAATAAACGCGCATATAACAGTGCGTTTCTTGAAGTTACCTAGAAACTGACCAATGAATAGACCTTATGCATTGACATCACACTGACGTCATTTTGGATGAAAACAATGAAGTCCACGTGCACGAACGGGGTGGATTTCGTGTAGTAGACTTACGCGCGTATATGATTGGTTGACAAATCAGTTGTCTGCATTTGTTGGTGTAACTTGCAATGATACTCGCTTTCCGCCATTTTCCTCCAAAAGAGGGAGTACTTTCTCCTTTGTGACATCATATGCATAAGGTCTATAAGTCCATGAACTTCAAACCAGCCATTAAGCGTTCACGTTCAAGTGTACTTAGTGTGAAATGCCCGCGAGAAAGAAATAAACTTCTTCTCATAAGTGAAATTTACCGAGGAGTGATACTTCTTAAACTTAACAAATGTTTCGAAATAACAAGTAGGTGATTAACACTTTTGGCCGTTTGTTTTCGAAAAAACGACTGAACAGTGATCAGCACTTCCGCCCCTATATTTTTGCTCCATAGGGAGTCAACGCGCCATTTAAAGTTTGGAATTTGTACTTATAATATCTTTGGGACACGCTGACGCGCACGCCCTCTAATTACGAGTGATATTTTCTGTCGAGGTTTCCTGCGCTTTAATTTTACGGACAGCTATAGCTAGCTAAGATTTCTGAACTTCCTGTGTACATACAATATATAAGTGCACATGTACTGATCCAGACGGGCTATGTCTGGCTCTGTGCAAGTGCTAGGCACAGACTGTCGACTAGACACAGTAGAGCGTCAAAGGCTCCGACCTGAAGACTTCCACTTTCAATTAAGTTTTCTTTTTCTAGAAAGTTTTGATATTAACGCTTCCGGAATAAATATTAATTTCTTTTTGCCTCATATTTTTACAATAATATATAAGTTGGGTCTTTAGTTCCTTTTAATGCAGTCTTGAAAAAATATAAGGAATCCTAATGAAATTTGGGGTTTCACTCAAGAAAAGAGCGTTCTACTGTGGAAGCAAGGGGTGACCTACCAAGGATAGATAAATGCTGAAAGCGAACGTGAAGTGTTAGCCAGTTGCTCTTTAAAATCCCATTCTATCATCGACTTCTCGGCAGAAAAAGCCATTAACTTTACGAACATTATTCTATTGGAGAAGGTATACGTTTACCTAGAATCATATAATTTCGTCTTATTCAAGATGTTTGCATAAATAGGTGTATTCAAAATTATTGTTCAAAAGCTGCAGAACTTGGAGAGATCTGCAGAGTATAGTATTGAAACCTAACGTGATATTTCATTAAGACATGTGTAGGCCTACATGAACCACGGCCTAGCCCAAATGTTTGGTTTCCAAATGAAGTAGGACCCAAAATTGCCCTTCATGTGATTCAAGTAATAGTTTAATCCGTCAAGAAAAATTTAAATTCATGTTAGGCTAACTTAGCATTGTAGGCCTAGTTTGATTTTGTTAGTTTGGCCCAGCCTATAGGCCTGCCCTAGATCATGACTGTAGATCATGACCCAAGATGGCTTAGGCCTGGCCTAACCAACGTTAGCTTAACTGTAGACGTGCTGAAGAAAGTTAGGGCTAGACATATGCATGCTATCCTGTACATTGCAAAAAAGGACTGCAAACTCAGCCAGCTGTAATCTTGTACCCCCAAATCAATTTTCATTTGGACGAAAGCCCATACATAACTGCAGTATTGAGTTAAGAAATATAAAAGCATATGTAAAACATTACAGAACACATCTAGGCATGACAAGAATGTTATTTTCCCTTAATTGCTGTATTGCACACTGGAAATCTTGGAAATCAAGTCATTGCCATGACTCCCTGTAATTGAGCATGCAGGTAATTCTCAGATCTGTTACAGTGTGCTTCTATATTACACCAATATATTTCTTCCATTAAAACTTTGGTATTAGTAATAAAATAATCAGCACAGTAAGGCTCCCATAGATGAGGTTTACTGAGTGGTACATATAGCATTTCATGTAGGCCTACATCCTGTGTAGCATGTGCTTGCAGAGCTCTATTTTTCACTTTGCTTGTATTTTCCAATGTTTTCTTATATTTTCTCAGATTTTCAATTGTCTCCCACCAGGCCAGGAAATACTTTCGCAGGAAATATCTTCACAGTATGTTAAAGACTGCTACCTATACCAATGCAGTCATAGCCTATAAAATTGATTTGAAGAGCTAGATGCAGTTCAGTGCTTGTGCCTGTTTTTTTTCTAATAGGTTGGTTATGATATTGCAGTACTGTGCTGTATGCTATATAATTCCCTTAAAGGAAATCTTTATGTTGTCATTACAGGTCCCAGAAAGCTGTGAAGACATGAATCTTCCTGGAACACCTTACATTTTTGCAATTGGTAAGCTAGGTTAAGTACAGACTTTAGCTTCAAATTAGATTTGTTCAGATCAGGGAATTTTTCTGAGAAATCATTACAGGTTTTTGAGTCACTTTCCTCATCTCTCTCACATCACAAGGAGGGAAAATAACTGTGGTTTTTGGAGGCCTTAAAGACTACACAAGGTTTTGTCAGTTCCCACATTAACAGTAAAAAAACAGTTTTAATTGCTTAATACTTCTTAATAACTTGTCTCAGTGAGTCAAAAATAGGTTAGAACCATCAGGTGACTAATTAATGAGTCCATAACAGTAGTTAAAATGTATCCATGGGTAAGTACTGTGTATAATTTTGTGTACACTCTCACAAGGAGATAAGCCTACTTTCTTCAAACACTTTGGAAAAGTACTCCATAGTTGATTGTGGAATATAATTTAAAGGTCTCAAAACCCCAAAACCAAGGACTTAAAGGCGGCTAAAACTATAGACAGGAGATTTCTTTTAATTGTAAAGACTAAGGAAGGGAAATTAGTTCTTAAAGCAGTATACAAAAAGGTTCAACAGTTGCTGTATTAGGATGCTAGCATTTAAAGATTTCTCGTTGATGACTTGAAGCAAGTCTGTAATGTCCTAAAAATCCACAGTTGTACCAAATTACAATGCATTTTATTTTTTTCATTGATCTTTTCAATTTATAAAAATTAATGGACTTCATCATTTCTTTAGATATATAAACTTAAAAGAAATATTTTGAATGGAAATTTTCCAATATTGTGCATATAAAAAAGTCAGAAATTGCCCAAAAATGATTCTGTTGTTTCTTATGATCCTATGAGAGCATCACAGACTTGCTATAAGTTATCGTTTTGGAAAATGGAGACACGCTGTACTTGAAAATAAATTGCCCTATCTCAAGAACAGAACAAGATAGAATGTAGAATGTTGTTTGTTGCTACCTGTTCACAATTTGTTGCATTCCTATATGAATCACTTAAAAAGCCCTGTTTGTATGTCCTTTGTCATATTTTTATTGCGGGAAAGTGCTGAGTAAATTGAATGAACATGAAACGCTCTCTTATCTATATCAGAAGTATGCATGTGATGGTCTTGTAACAGAGGTCAAAGCTCATAGTACCCCATTTAAAGTACTGATTTTCAGTATATTTTTATTCCCAAACTGTCCTGCTGCTTTTGTCTACAACGTTTGCTGCATGCATCCTGTGTTAAAAGCAAGAACCAGCCTCAGTGTAGCTCTTTGATACCCTCTGTATTGCTGCTGTGTCCACAGTTGTTCAAAATACTGCTCATCAGTTATTGTTCAAATGGATTTTGATGTAACCTGTAGGCAGACTTTTGGACCATGAATTTATGTATGGGTGTTTAAGAATTTCAGGTCAAAGTGGATGTTAAGAAGTGACACTAAAGAAGCTAAGTTGTTACTTGTACTGTGAATGTTGTTGGGCATTTTATGTTCACTTTTCTTGCTAGGTCAGCCACTTGAAGCAAACCATTTCACGTTTCAGTTGGGAAGAGAGTGATTACAAAAGTTGACAACCCATTGGCTGCTCTTGCTGTGTGGTACAGCTCATTCTTCATGTTCAGTCTTTAGTATCAACCAAAAGCTGCTGTGCTTTTTAAATTTGTGCAAAGGTGATTGTCTTCCATAGGAAGTGATAAATACGTGTAGTTGGGGGCATTGATGTAAGTTACTCTGAAACCCAAGTGGCCCTCATCTTGATAGCTCATAGCCTTGCCAGCAGTTTATTTGGCAAAGGTTCTTCCCAGTTTATGGCAGGACTTTAGTTTGTAAGTAACTGTATGCATCCTTTAACAGAACAAGTTTCAGTCACTTTTTTGTATGGGTATGTTAACATTAACAGGTAAACTCAATTATTTTGTGTAGTCGTTTGTCATCTTCTATAATATATTCACCAGTGGATGTGGTCATTTTTTAAAATGGTTAAAGTTTTTGTACAAGCAAATTCTTAGAAGGAAAAAGTCTTTGGGCACCATGGATGTATGTTGACCTTTGTCTGAAGTTGTGCCTTATTTGTCACAAAAATGCATGATAATGAGTGGGTGGGGTTAAACATAAAACTATAAAAATGGTAATTTCTGATAAGCTTCATATTATCATAGTCCACTGAAATTCCACTGTGTACCCGGTCATGTTTGCTTTAAATCACGTTTGTTACCAGAGTTGTTGTGAAAATGGCATAACCGTGTAACATAAACATAAAAGAACTCTCTCATTTTTGAAGTGTTTGTGTGCGTATTTTTTTTTTTTTTTTGGTGTTTCAAACGTCCATGTATGTTTAGTCAGGAATATTTCTTTTTTGCTCTTATTACAGATTTTTCTTTGAAATCAGCCCTCAGACTGGAAGCAAGTCTATCAAGGACAAAGGTGTGAATAAGAACCATAATCAGCAAGGAGTTCTTTGGTTGGTGAACAAGTTAAAAGACTTTGATTTCAGATTTGAATGGGATGTGTAACAGTGTTTGCTGGACATTCATTTTCCTGATTTGCCATTTTTGAAAGATGTCTGGTCTTGTTCCTGTTTTAACTACTTTGGCTACTTACTGGAAGTTTGACAGATTAAAACAGAAGACAATTTAGTTTGGCGGGAGAGAGTATTACTAGTCAGTGTCAGAGTCAGTGCTCAGTTTCTCTTGTGTGGAAGACTGTATAGGTATTCTCATTGAAACGTTTAGTATGTGACACCCAGTTTCACTTTACACTTTTTATTGTAACATGTATCTGACGGTAACTTCACCTTAAGTTTCTTTATATCTTTTTTGTATCTTTACATTGTCTTGATTCATATTTCTTGTGATTTTCTTTAAAATTGAGGGATGCTATTTGTTGGACCTGTCAACAACGTAAAAAGTTTATACTTAAAAGAAGTATGCCTAAAATTGGAGGCACGGTTGAGAATATGGTTACCTTCTATCGAGGTAGACTTTTATAGGGGTTCTTTGAATTTCATGTGAATTGTTTTACATTAGCTACAAAACTGAATTTGGCCATGCAAAGTTTGTGGGTTTCTCAAGTAACGCACAAACAGCCTAAAAATTGTTTGTTTATAGCCTTTTTTTGTTTTCATCTTTACAATATCTTGATTCTCATTTCTTGTACATTTGCTTTAAAAACAAGGGATATATTTGTTGCATTTTCTCAACAAGGTAAAAGTTCATACTTTAAACAGATATGACTAAAGTTGGAGGCAAGGTTGAGAATAGATACCCCCTACCAAGGTGGAAGTTTTATAGGGTGTCTTAGTGAAGTCTTTGAATTTGATGTGAAGTATTTTACAGTAGCTACGAAACTAAATTAGGTCGTGCAAAGTGTTTAGGTTTCTCAAGTAACACACAAACAGCCTATATTGTGAATGGCCAATTTGGCTTAACCGAACACTAAACTTTTATTTGTAAAGTGTTCATATCCACAAGTTTTATATAGGTGCCTGTGTATCTTAATGCAAAGTTGTTGAAAGTATTTGTTTTCAGTTCTTGAAAAGTATTGAATAAAATTGAGTTCTGTAATTTCTTTATTAACAAATTTTCTGTTTTAGTCTAATCTCTAAATGATATGTAGGGTCCATATTTAAACCTGACACGAAGGATCATAGCAAGTAAAATGGCTTGCCTGTGAAAATCGTTATTATTTACTGACTTACCCTTACAAAAGGAAGTTTGGAAGGCTATATTATTTCCAATTAACCTTAGAACTTTACAACACAATCTTTACTGATTTCGGCACCGTTTAAGCCCTTTTGGTGAAATCCGATGTCTAACTGTACGCAATGTCTTGCCAGTCACAGAAAGTCCCAGTTAACCTAAGTGCAGCTGTAAAATAACGTTGGTCACCAGAATCTTGGCTGCCTGTATTTGATTGTAAAATTACAACATTACCCACGTGAAAGAAAGACATTTTACTTCACTGTTAATTTACAGTCGCAAACTCCTAATTAGCACGCGCACCCCTGTTAATTAACTCCCATTTAGTAGGATCACGGTCGATTGTAAACCGTTAATTAACAGTAACATGAAACCTGTAAAAAACATGTCAGTGTTTTTCTACGCTCAACTGTAAAAAAACGTCGGGCACCGGAATCCCTGCTGCCGGTATTTTACCGTTAATTAACAGTAACATGAAACCTGTAAAAAAACGTGTCAGTGTTTTTCTACGCACAACTGTAAAAAAACGTCGGGTACCGGAATCCCCACTGCCGGTATTTTACCGTTAAGTTACAACATTTTAATTTTGCTGTGTATCTTCTAATCTCGGAACCATCTTACAGCGAAGAGGCATTCAAGAAGACCGCTCCTGTCCATAACGAGGCAGGCCTTTTATATCCACTTGGTGTAACCAAGAAATTGAATACCAGAACACATAAACTACCAGCCAGAGGAGGAAAATCAGGTCAAGAAAAATTTAATGTTACAATTATCCATTCACCAAAAGTGTGAGGACGAATATTCGGGCAAACTTCTTAAAGCTCATTAACAAACATTTCCTAAAGGGCAGCAAGTTACAGAAAATTGAAAAAAAAAAAACACATTAAAGTCAGTTACAGCTGCATGAGATACATGCAACAAATCATCAAATCACACAACTCAGACGTCTTTAAAAGAGTCAATCAGTAACCGCAGCAAAATTAAAACTTGTAATTGCAGACAACCCAGCAGTTGCCCCTTACCAGGGAATTGTCTTGGCAGTGACGTAATTTACAAGGCCACAGTCACCTCAGACGGTACTAATGTATCTTACATAAGCCTTGCAAGCGGCCAGTTCAAAACTAGATAAAACAACCATATAAAACCATTAAGACTTAGCCGCTACAAAATCGACACGGGGCTCTCCAAACGCATCGGGGGGGGGGGGTAAAGGCAAAAAACAGAGACTATTCAATCAGATGGGAAATACTAAGAAAGTACAACACAGGCAAAGGTCATTCGGGCCCTGCAATCTGTGCATCGAAGAGAAACTAGAGATAAATGGCTCCAGTGAGAACAACCTTGACAAAAGGACAGAGCTCGTCTCCATCTGTCGACACGGTAACAAATATAAAGGAAAACCACCGAGTCGTGCGTTAAGAAAGCGATCATAGCCATACAGAGTTGCCAAAAAACTGCAATCACATCGTATCTAATATATATGTACCAGTTCTTTTTCGGTATTAAGCACTCTTATAGTAAAGATTTAGCATTATGTGTTTGTGCGTATATATATATATATATATATATATATATATATATATGTATATATATATATATATATATAGGTCGAAGAGTAATTGGTTAATACATTCGATCTTGAATTGAAACCAATCCTAGATAGAGCGTAACCCTTATCTCTATCTAGGATTGGTTTCAATTCAAGATCGAATGTATTAACCAATTACTCTTCGACCAACACATTCTAACTTCGATCTACCAATCACGATATATATCTTTATATATATATATATATATATATATATATATATATCTATATCAAAGCAAATGGTACTGATTTTACAAATGAATGATCGAGTCTAGAAGTACTGGAAGACTTGAGCAATTCAAGGTCAGGGCGACGATAATTAACAAAATGGTTAATCAACCCAACTGTTTTATCCATTACAACTGTACAACATGTCATTTGAGGAAATGTTTGAAGGTCAAATCATTATGTATGACGAGTATGTGCAATGACCGTTCGTATAAAATTCTAAATAAGAGGTTACACCCTGTTCACTCTGAAAATCGTTAATATTTGGCTGCACACTTCATAATGTCCCTCTCTCAGCCTAAGTGCATAACCGTAACAGTTTGCATGGGGTTGCAATTAATGTCTGCTGGAAAAGTTACATTTGGCGAAAATCGGGGTAAAGGGGGCTTCACGAAAACTCCCTCCTCTCCTAGCAAGCCTTAAATTGTCAAACACATTATATCTTCATTGAGAAGTTTCGCTACATAGAGGGTAGACCAATTTTTTTTTTTTTGGATTACTTGCCGCGGGAAGTAAACTTCATACAATAATGATGTCATATGTGTTGTGTATGTGATCATGGGCATCCGCATGTTGGGGCAAGGGGGGCATTTGCTCCCCTTGGAAAATCAAAAACTTGAAAAAAACCTTGGAAGAAAAAAATAAACTTCAAGATTAGTTCTGTCAAAAGTCTAAAATCTCGCACCATTTTGCATCTAGGCTCCTTGTAAAAGGCAAAAACGTTTCAAAGCCCCCTACACTTCTCCCCCAGGCCGGCGACAATCCTACTTTGATGTGACCCCTCCAAGTGCTTACTCCAGCTATGGGCCTGCTGATCTGATCAATTAAAAGCTTTGCCCCCACCGATGTTTTTCTGAGGACGCCCATGTATGTGATGTATATTTTTGTGCATGTGTTCATATGTGATGATCTTTGCTTGTAAACACGACATCCCAAGGAGACTAATCTTGAGGGATATCATGCTTGGTATGTGAATACCCCTCATGTGATTTAATTTAGTAGTCGTCTCGGGTTATTGAGTTAACCAGGGGTCAAGCTTTTCATTTATGTGCCCTGTATTCAGTACATGGTATCTGCAATACTTGGTGAAGGTAAAAGGTTATTTTCATTAACCAGAATTAAGTTAAATAGTGAAAACGTTTCAAACATGAAAGGTGAAAAGGACAATCGTGGTTGAGTTTGTTATTTGGCATGTGGATGTCCAATATTAGGTACTTGAATTTTGTAATATTAGTGACGATTATTTGTCATCTGATGTCACAAACGATAAAACAGTGAAACCTTGTGTTCATGATATTGCAAAAATCGAATGCTGTATGGGTTGCATACCTGTTAAGTGGCGTTTCATTATACATATTTATTTCACAATCCTTAAAAAAAAACACAGTTACGTATCAATTTGTAATGAACCTGTGCCAATTTTAAACCACATTGCTTAAATTGCAATTTAGTGGCAAGTTATCACTCATCCTTTTGGTTTCTGGTTTACTCCAGTATTATGTCCATTAAAAGCTAGAACAAGTAGTTAAAGTGTAGTGAAAGGCGTACAGTTATATCTAATCCCTGTATCATGAAAGTTAAGCCAAATAAGTCTCATGTGAAGAGGAAGGTGACAAAGCAATCCGTATTCTAAGTAAATATGAATGGTGAAGTTTTGAAGTACCAGGAGACTTTGAGCAAGTCAAGGATCAGCGGAGACATTTACTAAAACGGTTGATCGAACTGATTGTGTTGTCGATGTACAACTGCACGACGTTTCTCTGAAGAATATGTAAAGTCACATAATGATGGCTGAATAGTATGTGCAGGATTCTGTACTTGCAATGGCCGTTTGCTTGGGGTCTCATATGAGTTTATTAGTACTCACTCACCGTGAACATCGTTTGGCTTAACGCCTCAAAACCCGTTCAAAAGGCTTGGTCCATAACTGTTACCGTTCCATAGAGCTGCAGCGAATTTCCATAAGAAAAGTAAAAAATTTGGCAGAAACTGGTGGAATGGTGATTTCGCCAATCTTTTACCTTCCCTCAATTGCTCTATTGTCAAGCACATTATATCTTTATCACGATGTTTTGCTACATGGAAATTCATATTTTATTCCTTACCGTAGAAAGTGGACGCCATGAGACGCCTGATATCTTCGAAGGATCACATACTTGCCATGTTGATCTCCCAATTAAAGTAATGGTTCACACTCTTTTTTGAAGGTCACAGGTAATTTAAGGTCTCCAGACATTTAACGAATAAATCCTTGAAGACATGATATCTCAAGAAGAAAGCGTTTCAATCCCATACTTTATATGGTGTTGCCCAGTATTGAGTAAATAATTTCTGTTATACGTTTTGGAGGTGAAAACTCATTTTCATTCACAAGAAATAAATATTGCGTGTGGAAGTCCAGTATTAGGTTATTGATCATTTTAATATTAGTTGGTGATCATATGCTACAGAAGATCAGACAGTGTCAACCTTGTTTATATAATAAGGCAAGAATAAAGTCTTGTATAAACTACGTACTTGGCAACTGGCATATGAGCATCCCATACTGATTGCACAAATTGAAATTGCTATGTTTCTGGTGAAAATAAAGTAATGAGTAAGTAAGTACAAGAATGGCAATGTATCCGTTCAATGTATCAGTTCCTGCAACGCCTATAACAGACTTCCGTTTGCCATTCACGCCTAAGACTTTCCCCTTTGAGCATGTGCAGCTCAATTCAAATACGTTGGAACAGACTATGAAGGAAGTGAAATTTTAGCGACAAATGGGAGTGTTGCACAAAAGGAAATTTTTGAAGACGTGGTCGTTCGTCCGATGCAAATGGTAACCTGCTTAGCGACTTCTTCGTTTGGAACTATTTGTCGATGCACTTCCATATTGAAGAGGATACTTAATATAAACTGAATCGATCAAACTTTCAATTTATCTTTCGAGATAAGACTTGTTGCTTACTTCATCATGGTTGTGGGGAAAAATGATATATGCTGGTATATATGCACGAACTAACCTAATTTGTGGTCTATTCGCATTGCATAACTTTAAGGCCAAAAAGATGGCCAACACCCGCAAAAAATGTGCAATTCCAACATTTAAACTGGCGAATTCGATTAATTATGCCTGTCACAGTTTTTCAAATACTGGTAAAAAATTTTCACTGCTTAAAAATTGCATTTCAAATTATTTATGATCAGCTTACCCACTTTATCACAGACCAAATTCAATTGGTTGTGAAGATGATGATAGGGAACTGAGAAAACTTCCTAAACCTAAGATCTTTTCATAGTACAGGTATCAGGCTCTTCTCACTTTCATATCTACAGTACAGTATGCCTATTTACTGTAGGCTTTATCAAAGAAAATTAGGCCCTAGTACATGATGCTTGTTGCTTTTGGGAGAATTAACAAATAAAAAAAGTATGATGAAAAAAGGCTGGACTTGATGGACCTGACTTCGAGTCCAAGCCAGAGTCGGAGTCCAGAGAGCCCGAATCAAAGTCAAAGTCCAAGCCAAAGTTCGAGTCCAAGTCTGAGTCCGATTCTAAAAAAAAACGGACTTAAGCCCGGATTCGAGTGATCCAGCCCTGAAGACGACCGTTCTAACCACTAAACTATCACGGCTTCGTAGTGTCTAGCGTGGAAATTTAGGTACAAATACCAACCCATCTCAATTTCTTTTCCTGTTACCATGGTAACACCCCAAGTGGGGTAATGAATATTCAGTAGGTCGAAATATGGTAGATCAAACTGTGAATACAAGTAGGTCGAAAAGTCGTGTAAACTGTTTCGATTATGAAAGTTTAATCAATCCCAAGTACTGACGTAGCCTTTGTGAACAAGGGAAAGAACAGAAGGAATATATATATATATATATATATATAAATATATTTATATATATATATATATTTATATATATATATATATATATATATATATATATATATATATATATATATATATATATATATATATATATTTATATAGGTCGAAGGTGAAATAGTAGTACATTTGATCTGAGTTGAAACCAATCCTAAGATAGAGCGTAGCCCTTATCATAGAAGGAGAGGTTGAAAGAAAATACCAGAAGGAAAAATTGAGCCGCACGGAGGGTTTGAACCCGTCATCAACTGCTTTCCGGGCATCGTCTGTAACCACTAGACTAACACGGCTCGTGATTTTGAGACAAATCGACCATAGCCTTCGGAAACGTTCAAGAATTTGGAGTTCTGCTCATTGAAAACTCTCCTGTGGAAAATACCAGTTTCTCATTCTGATGTCCTTACAAGAATCGAAAAGTAATGGACCTTGTAAATCACAGTACTGCTTGTCTGTTGAGGCAGCTCTAGAGTTGTCCAGCATTTTTACCATTAGAGGTCTTCAAAACAACTTTTGTTAAAGATTCTTAAAACATTTTCTCTGAAACCTTGAATTAAATCGCTTCTTTGACGCATTTATTTCTTTCCTTTTAGTTGATGCTGAGAACTCTGTTCAAGATATGCGTCTGGTTGATGAGTATTCGAACTCTTCTGGTCGCGTCGAAGTACTCATCGGTGAAATGTGGAGATCTGTATGTAGTGAAGGATGGGATCTACAACAAGCTGATATGGTATGCAGACACCTTGGATACCACACTGCTGTTGATGTATTAGTTTTACCTTTCTTTTACGATTCTTATGAAATAATCTGGTTGGAAAAATTTCAGTGTAATGGAAGTGAGATGTCTCTGTCAGAATGCAGGCATAACCCGATCCAAACATACTATTTTCCGGTTGCTGCTGGAGTTGTTTGTGATGGTAAGAACAAATTGTCTTTTTACAAAATAGATCTAATGATTTGGGGAATTGGTAAGAAGCATCTTTCAAGTATATGATATGGATACTGGCAAATAGACACACAACAAAGAATGAGAAGAAATGATAAACGGCTACTTGGGGAGGAAATTTTGACAGGAAATACGAATAGACGATGCGATTATCTTAAAAATTTGAAATTGCCCTGAGATAGAAACATGGAGTTCAACTCATGTCGGACATTAATATCATACGGCTGTAGTGCTACAAATTGAGTTCAATTGTAATAAAGTCGAGTGATATTGAAAAGATGTGTGTAACAATGACTAGAAATTGCATTCTAAAGATGGTAACCAGGGCCGTAGCCTGGGTGAAATCTCTAGGGGGCAGTTCATGACACTAACTAAACGTAACACCAAGTGACGTGCCTACAGATAGTTGACACCCCGGATGTGCGTATTGCTGAAGGATACTCGACCTCTTCTGGTCGCATCGAAGTTATGATAGATGGAAGGTGGGGAGGTGTATGTACTGATGGATGGAACTTAGCCGATGCCCGTGTAGTATGCAGACAGCTTGTATACCAGACTACTATTGCTATATCAGTCTCATATGACGAATGTGGGTCTGTCTGGGGGAATGATGTTCATTGCAGAGGAAATGAGACATCTCTGTCAGAATGCAAACAAGCACAGATCTGGCAACACGAGTGTTCTAGCCGGTATTCTGCTGGAGTTGTTTGTGGCTGTAAGATAACATTGAGGGTTTGAAGGAGGGTTTGGTTTTACACAGGTAGTTGCTTGCGTAAGCGTACCAGACTATCTCCAATGTATCGGGGGTCTGCACCTTTTTGTTTACATTTAATGCCGACGATGATGTTTGCACGAAAGTGCACGCATTTTGCCATAATATATTCATATAGATATATGTATATATGTATATATATACATACACTCAAAAGGTATGCCACACACTATCTTCTAATCTCCGAACCATCTTACAGCGAAGAGGCATTCAAGAAGACCGCTCCTGTCCATAACGAGGCAGGCCCTTTATATCCACTTGGTGTAACCAAGAAATTGAATACCAGGATACATAAACTACCAGACAGAGGAGGAAAATCAGGTCAAGAAAAATTTAATGTTACAATTATCCATTCACCAAAAATGTGAGGACGAATATTGGGGCACACTTCTTAAAGCTCATTAACAAACATTTCCTAAAAGGCAGCAAGTTACATAAAATTGAAAAAAAAAAACACATTAAAGTCAGTTACAGCTACATGAGATACATGCAACAAATCATCAAATCACACAACTCAGACGTCTTTAAAAGAGTCAATCAGTAACCGCAGCAAAGTTAAAACTTGTAATTGCAGACAACCCAGCAGTTGCCCCTTACCAGGGAATTGTCTTGGCAGTGACGTAATTTACAAGGCCACAGTCACCTCAGACGGTACTAATGTATCTTACATAAGCCTTGCAAGCGGCCAGTTCAAAACTAGATAAAACAACCATACCAAATCATTCAGACTTAGCCGCTACAAAATCGACACGGGGCTCTCCAAACGCATCGGGGGGCTACAGGCAAAAAACAGAGACTATTCAATCAGATGGGAAATACTAAGAAAGTACAACACAGGCAAAGGTCATTCGGGCTCTGCAATCTGTGCATCGAAGAGAAACTAGAGATAAATGGCTCCAGTGAGAACAACCTTAAAAAAAGGACAGAGCTCGTCTCCATCTGTCGACAAGGTAACAAATATAAAGGAAAACCACCGAGTCGTGCGTTAAGAAAGCGATCATAGCCATACAGAGTTGCCAAAAAACTGCAATCACATCGTATCTAATATATATGTACCAGCTTTTTTTCGGCATTAAGCACTCTTATAGTAAAGATTTAGCATTATGTGTGTATATATATATATTTATATATATATGTATATATATATATATATATATATATTATATATATATATATATATATATATTTATCAAAGCAAATGGTACTCATTTTTCAAATGAATGATCGAGTCTAGAAGTACTGGAAGACTTGAGCAATTCAAGGTCAGGGCGACGATAATTAACAAAATGGTTAATCAACCCAACTGTTGTATCCATTTACAACTGTACAACATATCATTTGAGGAAATGTTTGAAGGTCAAATAATTATGTATGAAGAGTATGTGCAATGACCGTTCGTATAAATTTTAAATAAGAGGTTACACCCTGTTCACTCTGAAAATCGTTAATATTTGGCTGCACACTTCATAATGTCCCTCTCTCAGCCTAAGTGCATAACCGTAACAGTTTGCATGGGGTTACAATTAATGTCTGCTGGAAAAGTTACATTTGGCGAAAATCGGGGTAAAGGGGACTTCACGAAAACTCCCTCCTCTCCTAGAAAGCCTTACATTGTCAAACACATTATATCTTCATTGAGAAGTTTTGCTACATAGAGGGTAGACCAATTTTTTTTTTTTTTTTGATTACTTGCCGCGGGAAGTAAACTTCATGCAATAATGATGTCATATGTGTTGTGTATGTGATCATGGGCGTCCGCATGTTGGAGCAAGGGGGGGCACTTGCTCCCCTTGGAAAATCAAAAACTTGAAAAAAACCTTGGAAGAAAAAAATAAACTTCAAGATTAGTTCTGTCAAAAGTCTAAAATCTCGCACCATTTTGCATCTAGGCTCCTTGTAAAAGGCAAAAACGTTTCAAAGCCCCCTACACTTCTCCCCCAGGCCGGCGACAATCCTACTTTGATGTGACCCCTCCAAGTGGTTACTCCAGCTATGGGCCTGCTGATCTGATCAATTAAAAGCTTTGCCCCACCGATGGTTTTGTGAGGACGCCCATGTATGTGATGTGTATTTTTGTGAATGTGCATGTTCATATGTGATGATCTTTGCTTGTAAACACGACATCCCAAGGAGACTAATCTTGAGGGATATCATGCTTGGTATGTGAATACCCCTCATGTGATTTAATTTAGTAGTCGTCTAGGGTTATTGAGTTAACCAGGGGTCAAGCTTTTCATTTATGTGCCCTGTATTCAGTACATGGTATCTGCAATACTTGGTGAAGGTAAAAGGTTATTTTCATTAACCAGAATTAAGTTAAATAGTGAAAACGTTTCAAACATGAAAGGTGAAAAGGACAATCGTGGTTGAGTTTGTTATTTGGCATGTGGGTGTCCAATATTAGGTACTTGATTTTTGTAATATTAGTGACGATTATTTGTCATCTGATGTCACAAACGATAAAACAGTGAAACCTTGTGTTCATGATATTGCAAAAATCGAATGCTGTATGGGTTGCATACCTGTTAAGTGGCGTTTCATTATACATATTTATTTCACAATCCTTAAAAAAAAACACAGTTACGTATCAATTTGTAATGAACCTGTGCCAATTTTAAACCACATTGCTTAAATTGCAATTTAGTGGCAAGTTATCACTCATCCTTTTGGCTTCTGGTTTACTCCAGTATTATGTCCATTAAAAGCTAGAACAAGTAGTTAAAGTGTAGTGAAAGGCGTACAGTTATATCTAATCCCTGTATCATGAAAGAAAGTTAAGCCAAATAAGTCTCATGTGAAGAGGAAGGTGACAAAGCAATCCGTATTCTAAGTAAATATGAATGGTGAAGTTTTGAAGTACCAGGAGACTTTGAGCAAGTCAAGGATCAGCGGAGACATTTACTAAAACGGTTGATCGAACTGATTGTGTTGTCGATGTACAACTGCACGACGTTTCTCTGAAGAATATGTAAAGTCACATAATGATGGCTGAATAGTATGTGCAGGATTCTGTACTTGCAATGGCCGTTTGCTTGGGGTCTCATACGAGTTTATTAGTACTCACTCACCGTGAACATCGTTTGGCTTAACGCCTCAAAACCCGTTCAAAAGGCTTGGTCCATAACTGTTACCGTTCCATGGAGCTGCAGCGAATTTCCATAAGAAAAGTAAAAAATTTGGCAGAAACTGGAATGGTGATTTCGCCAATCTTTTACCTTCCCTCAATTGCTCTATTGTCGAACACATTATATCTTTATCATGATGTTTTGCTACATGGAAATTCGTATTTTATTCCTTACCGTAGACAGTGGACGCCATGAGACGCCTGATATCTTCGAAGGATCACATACTTGCCATGTTGATCTCCCAATTAAAGTAATGGTTCACACTCTTTTTTGAAGGTCACAGGTAATTTAAGGTCTCCAGACATTTAACGAATAAATCCTTGAAGACATGATATCTCAAGAAGAAAGCGTTTCAATCCCATACTTTATATGGTGTTGCCCAGTATTGAGTAAATAATTTCTGTTATACGTTTTGGAGGTGAAAACTCATTTTCATTCACAAGAAATAAATATTGCGTGTATTAAGTTATTGATCATTTTAATATTAGTTGGTAATCATATGCTACAGAAGATCAGACAGTGTTAACCTTGTTTATATAATAAGGCAAGAATAAAGTCTTGTATAAACTACGTACTTGGCAACTGGCATATGAGCATCCCATACTGATTGCACAAATTGAAATTGCTATGTCTGTGGTGAAAATAAAGTAATGAGTAAGTGAGTACAAGAATTGCAATGTATCCGTTCAATGTATCAGTTCCTGCAACGCCTATAACAGACTTCCGTTTGCCATTCACGCCTAAGACTTTCCCCTTTGAGCATGTGCAGCTCAATTCAAATACGTTGGAACAGACTATGAAGGAAGTGAAATTTTAGCGACAAATGGGAGTGTTGCACAAAAGGAAATTTTTGAAGACGTGGTCGTTCGTCCGATGCAAATGGTAACCTGCTTAGCGACTTCTTCGTTTGGAACTATTTGTCGATGCACTTTCATATTGAAGAGGATACTTAATATAAACTGAATCGATCAAACTTTCAATTTATCTTTCGAGATAAGACTTGTTGCTTACTTCATCATGGTTGTGGGGAAAATGATATATGCTGGTATATATGCACGAACTAACCTAATTTGTGGTCTATTCGCATTGCATAACTTTAAGGCCAAAAAGATGGCCAACACCCGCAAAAAATGTGCAATTCCAACATTTAAACTGGCGAATTCGATTAATTATGCCTGTCACAGTTTTTCAAATACTGGTAAAAAAATTTCACTGCTTAGAAATTGCATTTCAAATTATTTATGATCAGCTTACCTACTTTATCACAGACCAAATTCAATTGGTTGTGAAGATGATGATAGGGAACTGAGAAAACTTCCTAAACCTAAGATCTTTTCATAGTACAGGTATCAGGCTCTTCTCACTTTCATATCTACAGTACAGTATGCCTATTTACTGTAGGCTTTATCAAAGAAAATTAGGCCCTAGTAAATGATGCTTGTTGCTTTTGGGAGAATTAACAAATAAATAAAAAGTATTATGAAAAAAAAAGGCTGGACTTGATGGACTCGACTTTGCGTCCAAGCCAGAGTCGGAGTCCAGAGAGCCCGAATCAAAGTCAAAGTCTAAGCCAAAGTTCGAGTCCAAGTCTGAGTCCGATTCTAAAAAAAACGGACTTAAGCCCGGATTCGAGTGATCCAGCCCTGACGACGACCGTTCTAACCACTAAGCTATCACGGCTTCGTAGTGTCTAGCGTGGAAATTTAGGTGCAAATACCAACCCATCTCAATTTCCTCTCCTGTGAATACAAGTAGGTCGAAAAGTCGTGTAAACTGTTTCGATTATGAAAGTTTAATCAATCCCAAGTACTGACGTAGCCTTTGTGAACAAGAGAAAAAACAGAAGGAATATATATATATATATATATATATATATATATATATATATATATATATATATATATATATATTATATATATATATATATATATATATATATAGTAGGTCGAAGTTAGGTAGATCGAACGTGGAATAAGTAGGTCGAAAGTTGTGTTTAGTGTTCGATCATGAAGTTGAAATCAATCCCACGTGCTGGCATGGCCTTTTCACACAAGGGAAAGTACAGAAGAAATAAATTCAGAGAGAAAAATCAAGTCACAACCAGGAATTGAACCCGGGTCTCTCGCTTACCGGGCGAGCGCCTTAACCACTTGGCCATTGTGACACTTGTGGTTTTAGACGTATATATATATATATATGTATATTGTCGTGATTGGTAGATCGAAGTTAGAATGTGTAGGTCGAAGAGTAATTGGTTAATACATTCGATCTTGAATTGAAACCAATCCTAGATAGAGCGTAGTCCTTATCAAAGAAGGAAAGGTTGAAAGAAAAGCACCAGAGAGCACGAGTTCAAGTTCCAGTGCTGCTTAATTTTCCTCTCTGGTGCTTTTCGTTCTACTTCGATCTACCAATCACGACTTATTGAATATTCATTCCCGCTTCAGGGATTACCATGGTAACAAGGAGAGAGAGGCTGAGCTCGCTGGTATAAAAAGTCTGTTGCCTCGTCTCGAATTCAGAAGCTGCATTGGCTGGTGGTTCTAGGCAAGGCCGCGAAAGCCGTTGACCGCACGAGTTCAAGTTCCAGTGCTGCTTAGTTTTCCTCTCTGGTGCTTTTCTTTCAACCTTTCCTTCTTTGATAAGGGCTACGCTCTATCTAGGATTGGTTTCAATTCAAGATCGAATGTATTAACCAATAACTCTTCGACCTATATATATATATATATTTATATATATATATATCTATATATTATATATATATATATATATATATATAGGTCGAAGGTGAAATAGTAGTACATTCGATCTGAGTTGAAACCAATCCTAAGATAGAGCGTCGCCCCTATCATAGAAGGAGAGGTTGAAAGAAAATACCAGAAGGAAAAATTGAACCGCACTGAGGGTTTGAACCCGTCATCAGCTGCTTTCCGGGCATCGTTTGTAACCACTAGACTAACACGGCTCGTGATTTTGAGACAAATAGGCCATAGCCTTCGGAAACGTTTAAGAATTTGGAGTTCTGCTCATTGAACACTCTCTTGTGGAAATTACCAGTTTCTCACTCTGCTGTCCTTACAAGAATCGAAAAGTAATGAACCTTGTAAATCACAGTACTGCTTGTCTGTTGAGGCAGCTCCAGAGTTGTCCAGCATTTTTACCATTAGAGGTCTTCAGAACAACTTTTGTTAAAGATTCTTAAAACATTTTCTCTGAAACCTTGAATAAATCGCTCCTTTGACGCATTTATTTCATTCCTTTTAGTTGATGCTGAGAACTCTGTTCAAGATGTGCGTCTGGTTGATGGGTATTCGAACTCTTTTGGTCGCGTCGAAGTACTCATCGGTGAAATGTGGAGATCTGTATGTAGTGAAGGATGGGATCTACAACAAGCTGATATGGTATGCAGACACCTTGGATACCACACTGCTGTTGATGTATTTGTTTTACCTTTCTTTTACGATTCTTATGAAATAATCTGGATGGAAATATTTCAGTGTAATGGAAGTGAGATGTCTCTGTCAGAATGCAGGCATAACCCGATCCAAACATACTATTGTTCCGGGGCTGCTGGAGTTGTTTGTGATGGTAAGAATAAATTGTCTTTTTACAAAATAGATCTAATGATTTGGGGAATTGGTAAGAAGCATCTTTCAAGTATATGATATGGATACTGGCAAATAGACACACAACAAAGAATGAGAAGAAATGATAAACGGCTACTTGGGGAGGAAATTTTGACAGGAAATACGAATAGACGATGCGATTATCTTAAAAATTTGAAATTGCCCTGAGATAGAAACATGGAGTTCAACTCATGTCGGACATTAATATCATAGGCTGTAGTGCTACAAATTGAGTTCAATTGTAATAAAGTCGAGTGATATTGAGAAGATGTGTGTAACAATGACTAGAAATTGCATTCTAAAGATGGTAACCAGTGCCGTAGCCTGGGTGAAATCTCTAGGGGGCAGTTCATGACACTAACTAAACGTAACACCAAGTGACGTGCCTACAGATAGTTGACACCCCGGATGTGCGTCTTGCTGAAGGATACTCGACCTCGTCTGGTCGCATCGAAGTTATGATAGATGGAAGGTGGGGAGGTGTATGTACTGATAAATGGAACTTAACCGATGCCCGTGTAGTATGCAGACAGCTTGGATACCAGACTACTATTGCTATATCAGTCTCATATGACGAATATGGGTCTGTCTGGGTGAATGATGTTCATTGCAGAGGAAATGAGACATCTCTGTCAGAATGCAAACAAGCACAGATCTGGCAACACGAGTGTTCTAGCCGGTATTCTGCTGGAGTTGTTTGTGGCGGTAAGAAAACATTGAGGGTTTGAAGGAGGGTATGGTTTTACACAGGTAGTTGCTTGCATAAGCGTACCAGACTATCTCCAATGTATCGGGGGTCTGCACCTTTTTGTTTACATTTAATGCTGACGATGATGTTCGCACGAAAGTGCACGCATTTTGCCATAATATATGTGTATAGATATATGTATATATGTATGTATGTATGTATATATATATATATATATATATATATATATATATATATATATATATATATATATATATATACACTCAAAAGGTATGCCACACACTATCTTCTAATCTTGAAACCATCTTACAGCGAAGAGGCATTCAAGAAGACCGCTCCTGTCCATAACGAGGCAGGCCCTTTATATCCACTTGGTGTAACCAAGAAATTGAATACCAGGACACATAAACGACCAGACAGAGAAGGAAAATCAGGTCAAGAAAAATTTAATGTTACAATTATCCATTCACAAAAAATGTGAGGACGAATATTCGGGCAAACTTCTTAAAGCTCATTAACAAACATTTCCTAAAGGGCAGCAAGTTACATAAAATTGAAAAAAAAAAAATCACATTAAAGTCAGTTACACCAGCATGAGATACATGCAACAAATGATCAAATTACACAACTCAGACGTCTTTAAAAGAGTCAATCAGTAACCGCAGCAAAATTGAAACATGTAATTGCAGACAACCCAGCAGTTGCCCCTTACCAGGGAATTGTCTTGGCAGTGACGTAATTTACAAGGCCACAGTCACATCAGACGGTACTAATGTATCTTACATAAGCCTTGCAAGCGGCCAGTTCAAAACTAGATAAAACAACCATACCAAATCATTCAGACTTAGCCGCTACAAAATCGACACGGGGCTCTCCAAACGCATCGGGGGGGGGGGGGGTAAAGGAAAAAAACAGAGACTATTCAATCAGATGGGAAATACTAAGAAAGTACAACACAGGCAAAGGTCATTCGGGCTCTGCAATCTGTGCATCGAAGAGAAACTAGAGATAAATGGCTCCAGTGAGAACAACCTTAACAAAAGGACAGAGCTCGACTCCATCTGTCGACAAGGTAACAAATATAAAGGAAAACCACCGAGTCGTGCGTTAAGAAAGAGATCATAACCATACAGAGTTGCCAAAAAACTGCAATCACATCGTATCTAATATATATGTACCAGCTCTTTTTCGGTATTAAGCACTCTTATAGTAAAGATTTAGCAATGTGTGTATATATATATATATATGTATATATATATATGCTACTCATTTTTCAAATGAATGATCGAGTCTAGAAGTACTGGAAGACTTGAGCAATTCAAGGTCAGGGCGACGATAATTAACAAAATGGTTAATCAACCCAACTGTTTTATGCATTACAACTGTACAACATGTCATTTGAGGAGATGGTTGAAGGTCAAATAATTATGTATGAAGAGTATGTGCAATGACCGTTCGTATAAAATTTTAAATAAGAGGTTACACCCTGTTCACTCTGAAAATCGTTAATATTTGGCTGCACACTTCATAATGTCCCTCTCTCAGCCTAAGTGCATAACCGTAACAGATGGCATGGGGTTGCAATTAATGTCTGCTGGAAAAGTTACCTTTGGCGAAAATCGGGGTAAAGGCCACTTCACGAAAACTCCCTCCTTTCCTACCAAGCCTTACATTGTCAAACACATTACATCTCATTGAGAAGTTTCGCTACATAGAGGGTAGACCAATTTTTTTTTTGGATTACTTGCCACGGGAAGTAAACTTCATGCAATAATGATGTCATATGTGTTGTGTATGTGATCATGGGCGTCCGCATGTTAGGGCAAGGGGGGCACTTGCTCCCCTTGGAAAATCAAAAACTTGAAACAGACCTTGGAAGAAAAAAAATAAACTTCAAGATTAGTTCTGTCAAAAGTCTAAAATCTCGCACCATTTTGCATCTAGGCTCCTTGTAAAAGGAAAAAAACGTTTCAAAGCCCCCTACACTTCTCCCCCAGGCCGGCGACAATCCTACTTTGATGTGACCCCTCCAAGTGGTTACTCCAGCTATGGGCCTGCTGATCTGATCAATTAAAAGCTTTGCCCCCACCGATGGTTTTGTGAGGACGTCCATGTATGTGATGTGTATTTTTGTGCATGTGCATGTTCATATGTGATGATCTTTGCTTGTAAACACGACATCCCAAGGAGACTAATCTTGAGGGATATCATGCTTGGTATGTGAATACCCCTCATGTGATTTAATTTAGTAGAAGTCTCGGGTTATTGAGTTAACCAGGGGTCAAGCTTTTCATTTATGTGCCCTGTATTCAGTACATGGTATCTGCAATACTTGGTGAAGGTAAAAGGTTATTTTCATTAACCAGAATTAGGTTAAATAGTGAAAACGTTTCAAACATGAAAGGTGAAAAGGACAATCGTGGTTGAGTTTGTTATTTGGCATGTGGGTGTCCAATATTAGGTACTTGATTTTTGTAATATTAGTGACGATTATTTGTCATCTGATGTCACAAACGATAAAACAGTGAAACCTTGTGTTCATGATATTGCAAAAATCGAATGCTGTATGGGTTGCATACCTGTTAAGTGGCGTTTCATTATACATATTTATTTCACAATCCTTAAAAAAAAACACAGTTACGTATCAATTTGTAATAAACCTGTGCCAATTTTAAACCACATTGCTTAAATTGCAATTTAGTGGCAAGTTATCACGCATCCTTTTGGTTTCTGGTTTACTCCAGTATTATGTCCACTAAAAGCTAGAACAAGTAGTTAAAGTGTAGTGAAAGGCGTACAGTTATATCTAATCCCTGTATCATGAAAGTTAAGCCAAATAAGTCTCATGTGAAGAGGAAGGTGGCAAAGCAATCCGTATTCTATGTAAATATGAATGGTGAAGTTTTGAAGTACCAGGAGACTTTGAGCAAGTCAAGGATCAGCGGAGACATTTACTAAAACGGTTGATCGAACTGATTGTGTTGTCGATGTACAACTGCACAACGTGTCTCTGAAGAATATGTAAAGTCACGTAATGATGGCTGAATAGTATGTGCAGGATTCTGTACTTGCAATGGCCGTTTGCTTGGGGTCTCATATGAGTTTATTAGTACTCACTCACCGTGAACATCGTTTGGCTTAACGCCTCAAAACCCGTTCAAAAGGCTTGGTCCATAACTGTTACCGTTCCATGGAGCTGCAGCGAATTTCCATAAGAAAAGTAAAAAATTTGGCAGAAACTGGTGGAATGGTGATTTCGCCAATCTTTTACCTTCCCTCAATTGCTCTATTGTCAAACACATTATATCTTTATCATGATGTTTTGATACATGGAAATTCATATTTTATTCCTTACCGTAGACAGTGGACGCCATGAGACGCCTGATATCTTCGAGGGATCACATACTTGCCATGTTGATCTCCCAATTAAAATAATGGTTCACACTCTTTTTTGAAGGTCACAGGTAATTTAAGGTCTTCAGACATTTAACGAATAAATCCTTGAAGACATGATATCTCAAGAAGAAAGCGTTTCAATCCCATAATTTATATGGTGTTGCCCAGTATTGAGTAAATAATTTCTGTTATACGTTTTGGAGGTGAATTAGTTAGTTAGTTAGTTAGTTAGTTAGTTAATTAGATGGGGTTTAACGACACACCAACACGAATGTGTCATACAGTGTCAGCCAGATAAAAAAAAGCAATGGTGAGGTGAAATCACCCAAAAGGAAAAAGGATTGGGCAAAATACTAAGATATCTAAACAAAAGCCAATGTGGGAGTCATGTCAAAATTTCATGTAAAGGTTACTTTCTTTGAGAAAGTCCAGAATGAGCGAAGGATCTGTGTGCTCAAACAACGTCTTCAGGTTTGGCACAGTGTAGTACTTCTGACGGATATGGGAGTATTCATAGCAGTCAATGAGAATGTGACTGACGGTGACAGCACAGTCACAGGGGATACAATATGTTCTCTCATCCCCGTGGAGCAAATAAGCGTGGGTTAGGTAAGTGTGACCTATGTGGGCCCTAATCAGTACCAAATCATCTCTCCGTTTTCTGGGGGCTGCATTACCCACAGTCCCGACCGTTGGTTTCACTTGGTACAATTTGTTCTCCGGGAAAGAATCCCACAGTTCCTGCCGTTTTGATTTTATATAGCCGTTGATGTTAGGACGGTAATCAGTGTGGGGTACGTGGAGGTTGGTAATGTCCATCTGTAGGGCTTCCTTAGCTAGCGTGTCTACCTTTTCATTTCCGTGTATGCCCACGTGACTCGGAACCCACGCGAGCACAACTGACTTCTGCAGTCTCACCAAATTAGAGTAACTTTCCCGGAGAGCTATTACACAAGGGTAGTTTTTGCTCATCGCCTTGAAGAGCTAAAAGGCTGGATAGCGAGTCTGCAAACACAATGAACTGGTGGTCGTGCGAGGTTTCGATTAGCTGGAATGCCATCTTAAGTGCCTGGAGTTCGGCGGTAAATATTGATGCATCATCCGGCAATCTGACCTGCAAGAATGCATCTCGGCCTGATGCAGCAGCTGCCACCCTGTTCGTGGCTTTGGAACCGTCGGTATAGATTGCATGATAACCATAGTACTTATTTTTCAGTTCATTAAAGCTGGCACGGTACACCAGTTCATTGGTTGAGTTCTTTGGATGCTGTCTCAAACTAAGGTCAACAACTAAGGTTTTGGAAGTGAAAACTCATTTTCATTAACCAGAAATAAATATTGCGTGTGGAAGTCCAGTATTAGGTTATTGATCATTTTAATATTAGTTGGTGATCATATGCTACAGAAGATCAGACAGTGTCAACCTTGTTTATATAATAAGGCAAGAATAAAGTCTTGTATAAACTACGTACTTGGCAACTGGCATATGAGCATCCCATACTGATTGCACAAATTGAAATTGCTGTTTGTAGTGAAAATAAAGTAATGAGTAAGTGAGTACAAGAATGGCAATGTATCCGTTCAATGTATCAGTTCCTGCAACGCCTGTAACAGACTTCCGTTTGCCATTCACGCCTAAGACTTTCCCCTTTGAGCATGTGCAGCTCAATTCAAATACGTTGGAACAGACTATGAAGGAAGTGAAATTTTAGCGACAAATGGGAGTGTTGCACAAAAGGAAATTTTTGAAGACGTGGTCGTTCGTCCGATGCAAATTGTTACCTGCTTAGCGACTTCTTCGTTTGGAACTATTTGTCGATGCACTTCCATATTGAAGAGGATACTTAATATAAACTGAATCGATCAAACTTTCAATTTATCTTTCGAGATAAGATTTGTTGCTTACTTCATCATGGTTGTGGGGAAAAATGATATATGCTGGAATATATGCACGAACTAACCTAATTTGTGGTCTATTCGCATTGCATAACTTTAAGGCCAAAAAGATGGCCAACACCCGCAAAAAATGTGCAATTCCAACATTTAAACTGGCGAATTCGATTAATTATGCCTGTCACAGTTTTTCAAATACTGGTAAAAAGTTTTCACTGCTTAAAAATTGCATTTCAAATTATTAATGATCAGCTTACCTACTTTATCACAGACCAAATTCAATTGGTTGTGAATATGATGATAGGGAACTGAGAAAACTTCCTAAACCTAAGATCTTTTCATAGTACGGGTATTAGGCTCTTCTCACTCTCATATCTACAGTACAGTATGCCTATTTACTGTAGGCTTTATCAAAGAAAATTAGGCCCTAGTAAATGAAGCTGTTGCTTTTGGGAGAATTAACAAATAAAAAAAGTATGATGAAAAAAAGGCTGGACTTGATGGACTCGACTTCGAGTCCAAGCCAGAGTCGGAGTCCAAAGAGCCCGAATCAAAGTCAAAGTCCAAGCCAAAGTTCGAGTCCAAGTCTGAGTCCGATTCTAAAAAAACGGACTTAAGCCCGGATTCGAGTGATCCAGCCCTGAAGACGACCGTTCTAACCACTAAGCTATCACGGCTTCATAGTGTCTAGCATGGAAATTTAGGTACAAATACCAACCCATCTCAATTTCCTCTCATGTTACCATGGTAACACCCCAAGAGGGGTAATGAATATTCAGTAGGTCGAAATATGGTATATCAAACTGTGAATACAAGTAGGTCTAAAAGTCGTGTAAACTGTTTCGATTATGAAAGTTTAATCAATCCCAAGTACTGAAGTAGCCTTTGTGAACATGGGAAAGAACAGAAGGAATATATATATATATATATATATATATATATATATATATATATATATATATATATATATAAAAAAATAAATATATATATATATATATATATATACATACATACATACATATATCTATATATATATGTATGTGTATATATATGTATGTATATATATATATATATATAACCCTAAATGGTCACTTTGGGCGACAACCAGTTAATTAGATATATTTGCATATTCATGCAGGTAAAAATTAAACAGAAAACACCTTAATGATCTTCAGGAACGCCCTTAAGTTAAATATATGTCCAATTACCTATGTGACGTGCGCACAACGTTTTATTAAATAAAACAGAAATAAATTGGTATTCCGTAATAGGTTTGTGTACACCTAACGTACCATTTTATTACATGCATGATATACACCCCCAAATTTCAATAGTAAATTAGTGCACAATGGGATTCTAGTGCAACTTAGCTATAGTAACCCCAAACAGAAGACGCTAACATCCTTTTATATATTTCAAAATTTTTGAAATAACATGCAGGGAATGGTTGTTATGACGTTGAAAACATATAGGCGACACGTATATGTACACCTAATGTCAATGTCGCCTAAAAGTACCATTTAGGGAAATATATATATATATATGTATATATATATGTATGTATATATATACATATATTTATATATATATATATGTCGAAGGTGAAATAGTAGTACATTCGATCTGAGTTGAAACCAATCCTAAGATAGAGCGTTGCCCTTATCATAGAAGGAGAGGTTGAAAGAAAATACCAGAAGGAAAAATTGAACCGCACTGAGGGTTTAAACCCGTCACCAGCTGCTTTTCGGGCATCGTTTGTAACCACTAGACTAACACGGCTCGTGATTTTGAGACAAATAGGCTATAGCCTTCGGAAACGTTTAAGAATTTGGAGTTCTGCTCACTGAACACTCTCTTGTGGAAAATACCAGTTTCTGACTCTGCTCGCCTTACAAGAATCGAAAAGTAATGGACCTTGTAAATCACAGTACTGCTTGTCTGTTGAGGCAGCTCCAGAGTTGTCCAGCATTTTTACTATTAGAGGTCTTCAAAACAACTTTTGTTAAAGATTCTTAAAACATTTTCTCTGAAACCTTGAATAAATCGCTTCTTTGACGCATTAATTTCATTCCTCTTAGTTGATGCTGAGAACTCTGTTCAAGATGTGCGTCTGGTTGATGGGTATTCGAACTCTTCTGGTCGCGTCGAAGTACTCATCGGTGAAATGTGGAGATCTGTATGTAGTGAAGGATGGGATCTACAACAAGCTGATATGGTATGCAGACACCTTGGATACCACACTGCTTTTGATGTATTAGTTTTACCTTTCTTTTACGATTCTTATGAAATAATCTGGCGGGAAAAATTTCAGTGTAATGGAAGTGAGATGTCTCTGTCAGAATGCAGGCATAACCCGATCCAATCATACTATTGTTCGGGGGCTGCTGGAGTTGTTTGTGATGGTAAGAATAAATTGTCTTTTTACAAAATAAATCTAATGATTTGGGGAATTGGTAAGAAGCATCTTTCAAGTATATGATATGGATACTGGCAAATAGACACACAACAAAGAATGAGAAGAAATGATAAACGGCTACTTGGGGAGGAAATTTTGACAGGAAATACGAATAGACGATACGATTATCTTAAAAATTTGAAATTGCCCTGAGATAGAAACATGGAGTTCAACTCATGTCGGACATTAATATCATACGGCTTTAGTGCTACAAATTGAGTTCAATTGTAATAAAGTCGAGTGATATTGAGAAGATGTGTGTAACAATGACTAGAAATTGCATTCTAAAGATGGTAACCAGTGCCGTAGCCTGGGTGAAATCTCTAGGGGGCAGTTCATGACACTCACTAAACGTAACACCAAGGGACGTGCCTACAGCTAGTTGAAACCCCGGATGTGGGTCTTGCTGAAGGATACTCGACCTCTTCTGGTCGCATCGAAGTTACGATAAGTTATAAAGTTATGATAGAACCTCCCCACCTCCCCACCTTCTATCTAGTTATGATAGAAGGTGGGGAGGTGGGAAGGTGTATGTACTGATGGATGGAACTTAGCCGGTGCCCATGTAGTATGCAGACAGCTTGGATACCAGACTACTATTGCTATATCAGTCTTATATGACGAATATGGGTCTGTCTGGGTGAATGATGTTCATTGCAGAGGAAATGAGACATCTCTGTCAGAATGCAAACAAGCACAGATCTGGCAACACGAGTGTTCTAGCCGGTATTCTGCTGGAGTTGTTTGTGGCGGTAAGAAAACATTGAGGGTTTGAAGGAGGGTATGGTTTTACACAGGTAGTTGCTTGCGTAAGCGTACCAGACTATCTCCAATGTATCGGGGGTCTGCACCTTTTTGTTTACATTTAATGCCGACGATGATGTTTGCACGAAAGTGCACGCATTTTGCCATAATATATATATATATATATATATATATATATATATATATATATATATATATATATATATATATATATATATATATATATATATATATATATATATATATATATATATACATACACTCAAAAGGTATGCCACACACTATCTTCTAATCTCGAAACCATCTTACAGCGAAGAGGCATTCAAGAAGACCGCTCCTGTCCATGACGAGGCAGGCCCTTTATATCCACTTGGTGTAACCAAAAAATTGAATACCAGGACACATAAACTACCAGACAGAGGAGGAAAATCAGGTCAAGAAAAATTTAATGTTGCAATTATCCATTCACCAAAAATGTGAGGACGAATATTCGGGCAAACTTCTTAAAGCTCATTAACAAACATTTCCTAAAGGGCAGCAAGCTACATAAAATTTCCAAAAAAAAAACACATTAAAGTCAGTTACAGCTGCATGAGATACATGCAACAAATCATCAAATCACACAACTCAGACGTCTTTTAAAGAGTCAATCAGTAACCGCAGCAAAATTAAAACTTGTAATTGCGGACAACCCAGCAGTTGCCCCTTACCAGGGAATTGTCTTGGCAGTTACGTAATTTACAAGGCCACAGTCACATCAGACGGTACTAATGTATCTTACATAAGCCTTGCAAGCGGCCAGTTCAAAACTAGATAAAACAACCATACCAAATCATTCAGACTTAGCCGCTACAAAATCGACACGGTGCTCTCCAAACGCATCGGGAGGCTAAAGGAAAAAAACAGAGACTATTCAAGCAGATGGGAAATACTAAGAAAGTACAACACAGGCAAAAGTTATTTGGGCCCTGCAATCTGTGTATCGAAGAGAAACTAGAGAGAGAGCTTTTTAAGTACGTAGAAACAGGCACTGACAAACTGAAGGATAATCCCAAACCCAAAGAAAAACCCTGACGGATCACGAATGTCAAACAGACTACACATACCATGCAACAAGGAACAAAAGAGTCTTTGTTACTTCTGAGATTTAATACTGCCACTGCAGCCAACTCAAAACCAACACTCCAGCCCAACCACCACAAACAACCCCAAAACAAAGACCCACAAAGACCACATACCCAAATCCACACACCCAAGGGCAACACTACGCCCGAAGGCAACACTACGCCCGAAGGCAACACCACGCCCGAAGGCAACACCGCGCCCGAAGACAACACCGCGCCCGAAGGCAACACTGCGCCCGAAGGCAACACTACGCCCGAAGGCAACACCACGCCCGAAGGCAACACCACGCCCGAAGGCAACACTACGCCCGAAGGCAACAACACTTAAAAAGCACCGGTGCAAATACAGGTGCACCTTGCCCAAGGGTGCCCCGGAGGCAGTTGTGGCAAAGGGTAACCTCATTACTCCCACGTTTAAACAAACTCCACAACCGGATGCCAGAGAACTAGAGATAAATGGCTCCAGTGAGAACAACCTTAACAAAACCTCCATCTGTCGACACGGTAACAAATATAAAGGAAAACCACCGAGTCGTGCGATAAGAAAGCAATCAAAGCCATACAGAGTTGCCAAAAAACTGCAATCACATCGTATCTAATATATATGTACCAGCTCTTTTTCGGAATTAAGCTCTCTTATAGTAAAGATTTAGCAATATGTGTGTATATATATATATGTATATATGTATATATATATATATTTATATATATATATATATGTATATATATATATATATATATATATATATATATATATCAAAGCAAATGGTACTCATTTTACAAATGAATGATCGAGTCTAGAAGTACTGGAAGACTTGAGCAATTCAAGGTCAGGGCGACGATAATTAACAAAATGGTTAATCAACCCAACTGTTTTATCCATTACGACTGTACAACATGTCATTTGAGGAGATGTTTGAAGGTCAAATAATTATGTATGAAGAGTATGTGCAATGACCGTTCGTATAAAATTTTAAATAAGAAGTTACACCCTGTTCACTCTGAAAATCGTTAATATTTGGCTGCACACTTCATAATGTCCCTCTCTCAGCCTAAGTGCATAACCGTAACAGTTTGCATGGGGTTGCAATTAATGTCTGCTGGAAAAGTTACATTTGGCAAAAATCGGGGTAAAGGGGACTTCACGAAAACTCCCTCCTTTCCTACCAAGCCTCACATTGTCAAACACATTATATCTTCATTTAGAAGTTTCGCTTCATAAAGGGTAGACCATTTTTTTTTTGATTACTTGCCACGGGAAGTAAACTTCATGCAATAATGATGTCATATGTGTTGTGTATGTAATCATGGGCGTCCGCATGTTGGAGCAAGGGGGGCACTTGCTCCCCTTGGAAAATCAAAAACTTTGAAAAAAACCTTGGAAGAAAAAAATAAACTTCAAGATTAGTTCTGTCAAAAGTCTAAAATCTCGCACCATTTTGCATCTAGGCTCCTTGTAAAAGGCAAAAACGTTTCAAAGCCCCCTACACTCCTCCCCCAGGCCGGCGACAATTCTACTTTGATGTGACCCCTCCAAGTGGTTACTCCAGCTATGGGCCTGCTGATCTGATCAATTAAAAGCTTTGCCCCCATCGATGTTTTTCTGCGGACGCCCATGTATGTGATGTGTATTTTTGTGCATGTGCATGTTCATATGTGATGATATTTGCTTGTTAACACGACATCACAAGGAGACTAATCTTGAGGGATATCATGCTTGGTAATTGAATACCCCTCATGTAATTTAATTTAGTAGAAGTCTCGGGTTATTAAGTTAACCAGGGGTCAAGCTTTTCATTTAGTTGCCCTGTATTCAGTACATGGTATCTGCAATACTTGGTGAAGGTAAAAGGCTATTTTCATTAACCAGAATTAAGTTAAATAGTGAAAACGTTTCAAACATGAAAGGTGAAAAGGACAATTGTGGTTGAGTTTGTTATTTGGCATGTGGGTGTCCAATATTAGGTACTTGATTTTTGTAATATTAGTGACGATTATTTGTCATCTGATGTCACAAACGATAAACAGTGAAACCTTGTGTTCATGATATTGCAAAAATCGAATGCTGTATGGGTTGCTTACCTGTTAAGTGGCGTTCGATTATACACATTTATTTCACAATCCTTAAAAAAAAAAACACAGTTACGTATCAATTTGTAATGAACCTTTGAGCAAGTCAAGGATCAGCGGAGACATTTACTAAAACGGTTGATCGAACTGATTGTGTTGTCGATGTACAACTGCACAACGTTTCTCTGAAGAATATGTAAAGTCACATAATGATGGCTGAATAGTATGTGCAGGATTCTGTACTTGCAATGGCCGTTTGCTTGGGGTCTCATATGAGTTTAATAGTACTTACTCACCGTGAACATCGTTTGGCTTAACGCCTCAAAACCCGTTCAAAAGGCTTGGTCCATAACTGTCACCGTTCCATGGAGCTGCAGCGAACTTCCATAAGAAAAGTAAAAAATTTGGCAGAAACTGGTGGAATGGTGATTTCGCCAATCTTTTACCTTCCCTCAATTGCTCTATTGTCAAACACATTATATCTTTATCATGATGTTTTGCTACATGGAAATTCATATTTTATTCCTTACCGTAGACAGTGGACGCCATGAGACGCCTGATATCTTCGAAGGATCACATACTTACCATGTTGATGTCCCAATTAAAGTAATGGTTCACACTCTTTTTTGAAGGTCACAGGTAATTTAAGGTCTCCAGACATTTAACGAATAAATCCTTGAAGACATGATATCTCAAGAAGAAAGCGTTTCAATCCCATACTTTATATGGTGTTGCCCAGTATTGAGTAAATAATTTCTGTTATACGTTTGGAGGTGAAAACTCATTTTCATTCACCAGAAATAAATGTTGCGTGTGGAAGTCCAGTATTAGGTTATTGATCATTTTAATATTAGTTGGTGATCATATGCTACAGAAGATCAGACAGTGTCAACCTTGTTTATATAATAAGGCAAGAATAAAGTCTTGTATAAACTACGTACTTGGCAACTGGCATATGAGCATCCCATACTGATTGCACAAATTGAAATTGCTATGTTTGTGGTGAAAATAAAGTAATGAGTAAGTACAAGAATGGCAATATATCCGTTCAATGTATCAGTTCCTGCAACGCCTGTAACAGACTTCCGTTTGCCATTCACGCCTAAGACTTTCCCCTTTGAGCATGTGCAGCTCAATTCAAATACGTTGGAACAGACTATGAAGGAAGTGAAATTTTAGCGACAAATGGGAGTGTTGCACAAAAGGAAATTTTTGAAGACGTGGTCGTTCGTCCGATGCAAATTGTAACCTGCTTAGCGACTCCTTCGTTTGGAACTATTTGTCGATGCACTTCCATATTGAAGAGGATACTTAATATAAACTGAATCGATCAAACTTTCAATTTATCTTTCGAGATAAGACTTGTTGCTTACTTCATCATGGTTGTGGGGAAAAATGATATATGCTGGTATATATGCACGAACTAACCTAATTTGTGGTCTATTCGCATTGCATAACTTTAAGGCCAAAAAGATGGCCAACACCCGCAAAAAATGTGCAATTTCAACACTTAAACTGGCGAATTCGATTAATTATGCCTGTCACAGTTTTTCAAATACTGGTAAAAGTTTTCACTGCTTAAAAATTGCATTTCAAATTTTTAGTCAAACTAGCATAAAACATTCGCAATCTGTCGGTGCCATTTTCCTTCATCTTTCATTCGGTAAATTGCTCTCTATCTAACTGAGTGCCTGCTTAAAATTCGGGCAAACTGTTCCTGGCATATTCTGCACCTTGATACAGTTTTGCTTTGTTTCTTCGGATAATGAGACATAGGCCTTAAAAGATTTAATAGTCTCAGAAGTTTTTAATTTAGAAATTATTGTACACCCTTAGATTTACAAAGTCGGTTACCATTTACTTAATATTTATTGAATAGTACATGCAATATTGTCCAATGGGGTCAAGAAGTTTTTGCTCTTTCTGAAACAGCATTCATATGCTGATCTTTTGATTTTTGGGTTTAGTGAATAACTATAATGCAACACAAGAAAAGTACTATTCTTGAGTAAGTTCATCAGGACTGTAGTGATTCTAAAGGACAATTCCAGTAGGTGAACAACACTTACTTGGGATTGTTTTTTGGAATCTGAAATAACATTGGGGTCAACTCAGGATAAATGGTTAGATCTTTTAACACTGCTCACCTACATTGTGTCTCAGGTATAGTAACTTCGAGGATCTCCTATTTGGCATGTTAGTCCCCTTATTCTTAATAAATGATTTATACATATTTGTTGAAGATCAAAGGTCATTTAAGGTTACCAAAGATCAAAATATAAAAACCTTAAAACAAGATATCTCAAGAAGAACTCATATATGAATTTCATACTTTTCATGGGAGTGCCCTGTATTGAGTATATGGTATCTGCAATACTTGGTGAAGGTGAAAGGCATTTTCATTAAAGGGGAATTTTCATCATCCCATACAGTTCCAATTCTCCCAACTATGCATCTTCTAGCTCCTCCCATAACTGTATGAGGCTCTTCCTTGTGCAAGAATAAACCTGTTTTATTGCTTAAGGCAATGTCCTGCTGAGCACACAAGGCTATAAAATGTAATAAAAGTACTCTCTCTGCCTTGTGTGGAATGTGAGCTACTCTGCATCTTTCAAATTTTCAAACTTTGATGTCAATCAAAGAGCAGTCACCAACTGAGAATTTTCATATACATACACTAAAAATATACTTTGGGGTGATGACAGTCTGTCTTTAACCAGAATAAAGTTAAATAGTGAAAACGTTTTAAATATGAAGGAAAAGAAGACAATTATGGTTGAGTTTCTTATTTGGCATGTGGGTTCCCAGTATAAGTTACTTGACTTTTGTGAGATTAGTGACGATCATTTGCCATCTGATGTCACAAAAGATAAAACAGTGAAACCTTGTTTCATGATATTGCTTGCAAGAATCGAATCCTGTATAGGTTCCATGCCTGTTAAGTAGCATGTGAGTGTCCATATTTATTTCAAAATCCTTAATAAAACACAGTTACGTATCAATTTGTAATGAATCTATGCCAATTTTAAATCACAGTGCTTAAGTTGCATTTTGGTGGCAAGGAACTACTCCTCTTTTTGGCCTCTTGTTTACCCCTGTATTATTCCCACTCAAAGCTAGAACATTCTCTACTGTTTATTTCTATAAATTATCTATGAACACATACTGCGAAACATTTGCACTTAAGCCTGATGTTTTTTATTTATGTTAAATGTATTTAGTAAACGGATGGTTTAGTATTGGTGTGATGAGGTTAGGTCTGACTAAAGTGTTAGCAGTATTCCACTCCATTTATTTGACTGGAAAAATCTCATCAAGAACTGATTCCTTTCAAAAATATGGTATCAATAAAAACAGAAAAGAGAAAAAAGCATCTTTTAACAAAGAAATGAAAACCAAAACAAAACGAACTAATTGACGTCATCAGAATAAATTGGTTTATTAATGAGGAAAACCGACGTAACATCCAACCTCAATTGAAAACTCAGTTTAGAGTATTCATCTACACTTATTGAGGACATGCCTTTAATCTTTATTTGGATAGCTTTTAATGCTGAAATAACAGCTTGTGCCGTAAAGGAATGTTTTGATACAGTCATCCCTGGAAGTGTTTTAGAGAATTTGGAGTTTAAAGTGATGCCGTGAGTTTGCGAAAAGGAAAAACATAAGATTTTGCTTCTTCTTATGTCTTTCTCTATTCTTCAAAATGCCACAAGTGCTTTACAGAGTTGAAGAATACAATTTGAAAGCTCAGACTGATAGTGATAGTCTCGGGAAGTAACCCAAACAGCATAAAATCGGTAAATTTTTGAAGGCCTTTTTCAAAAATGGTCTTTATTATACGACATTGAACCACACCTACAACAAACCTGATGTTGAATATGCAATGTTATTGAGGTGTCACCTAGTTATAAAGAAATGTACTATACCACTCAAGCCTGACTAGCTTTATGGTACAGCTGTTCGCTCACGACCAGAGAATGCGTACACTCAATATAGCTTCCTAGGCTCTTACTACGTAATTAAAGGCCACTCTTTGGTACACGTTACAGTACCGATAAGAATTTGAACGTTACAGGTTTACAACGAAACTTATATCAATACTATCTCTTTTATCGTCATGAGTAAGAACGTCAAACACGATGGTAAGTGCAAATAAAAGGCAGAGCATCTAACTTTAGCATAAGTTAGGCTTAATTTACACAGAGGTACCACTAGCCAGTATACTATACCCTAAGTTAGGCTAATACAGTAAAACAGTATAGCCTAGTGGTATTACCATGCACCGTGTACATTGCAATATCAACGTTACCACTTCAAGATCCACACATCTTGTTCACTTGTGTTGTGCTAAATCGATCAGCTGTTTACACTTAGTGAATATGCATTTATTAGTACTTCGTTCTCATTGGTCTGCTTAACTGATGTTCGTTATGAGACTGAATAATGTTTGTCTGCAGCACATTTTTGATTTCCCCGAGTTTAGCCTTTTTTTTAAAGAAAATTTCAAGGCTGTTGCCGGAATTCGCACAACAGGCCTTTTTTTTCTCCCTTACTGTTCATTTGGGCCACTCAAAGGAATGACTAAAATTTTAAACTCGATTTTTCAATGTTTTTTCGTTTTTGCAAACTCACGGCATCACTTTAAAATTGAATAACCTTAAAACATGATCCCTAGCTTCTAGACTTTAACTAAAAAGAAATTAGTTTTGCCACATAATGTGGTTTCATACCTTTTTCGTCTCTAGTAAATAATGCCCATGGAATCAAGTGTGATGGTGCTTTATGACCCTTGTCTGCTGAGGCTGTACTATGACGCCATCAATTACGCATATTAAATAAGCGAGAACGTTCCAGAAAAAAAACTATTTAAAGAGATAACTTGTGCTGAATGTTATATATGAAGAGATCATCCGTTCTAAGATGTAAAAATCGATTTTCCAACATTTATGTCATTAGGTCAGCTTTAATGCGATAAAGATCAATTACAAGTAAATCCCTGGAAAGTAGGTGACCTAAAGCTGTTTAAAAGTATGTTATGAAAGTTTTTCTGCTTAAAAAGAGACAAGTTTACCTGTATAATACTGTTCACATATACATAGCAAACAGAAATTGTCTACATTCGGATCAAAGGTTATAGATTGTGACTTTTTGTCTTCTTTTGACCAAATATCTGACAAAGTTATGGACTGCTGTCGTGACTATAGCGACCTAAATCAGCAGTTAGTGTACCCTTATTTCATTTTAAGCCATAAAATTAAAGAAAGGACACAAAGAAATCAGAATGGTTTTTTCGAATGGTAGGGTATCCAGGCAGTTCCTTTCATTAAAGTCACCATTGGTATGACGTTAATGACATTTTGAAGAAAGTAAATGAAAAAATCATACATTTTATCACATTTTCCCTACTTTAAGGCATTTACTTAACTTCAGTCATTAAAAGTCATCTAAAGGAATCCCTCAGGCTAGAATAGGCCTTTACGTGTTGTCATTGATTTTGAGCGACGTTTCCTTTGTTATGCCGGTTTGTCCATATTCTTCTGAAATCCAAGATAACCTCTATTACGGCGTCAAATGAACCTCATCGTACAGGGATGAGTTATGGGAACATCAACATTCTTTAACTAGACACTATGAGGATTTCAAATATGTACGTTAGGAAAATACGTTGTTGGGGTGCACATGGGAACCTCGGCTTTCGACTAGACTATATATTTCTTTGTAGTTTAAAGTATCCGTGGAAAATCAATTTAATGGCCTACATTTTATAATAAAATTGATAAGCAAGTGAATAAATCATTGTAAATGGACCCAACGTTGCATTTTGTTTGGTACAAATAACACAACATTGTATTACTTTGGCATTTTGGGCAAACTTTTCATTATTAGGATGCTGAAATCAGTGTTTTATTTTTAAAACTGTGAGGTGTTGCTCAGTAAATGTATTTATATATGACGATTATTTACAGAATTAGAAATAGGTGTGAGATATGATGGACGATGTGGTTATCAATATCCCCTCTTAAATGGACAACCCTCTAAGTTTGACCCCGATTCGGAAGGCTCCTGTTGCTCAAAGCATGGATGGTGTGGAAATGGGCCTGAATATTGCGCATGTAACGGCTGCATCGACTTTCGTGGTAAGGGACTGAAATTAATTATCGTGAAGAATTTTAGAAAATAGAAGAAAGCAAAGTCCTTGTCCTACCAAGAAAAATTGCTATACACAATTAGGTCATGCCCATGTTTCATTAAACTGTCAATTATGACAATTGAGTCTGTTTTTGACAAACAATTGAACAACCAAAGAATAAATGACGCCAACTGTTATTTTGACAATTTCAAACGAACACGCGTATTATAAAAGCAATCTTAATTTTTCGTGTTGGTTTCATCTCAAGAGAACAATCCCAAAAGATGGTCTTTGTTCCATACCACCTTCGTTTTCTATAAGTGGTTTATCATAAGACCCACATGCTAGAGTAAAGCAAACAACGTAATTAAATTTCATAACATTTTTCTCACAGGTAAGTGAAACAAATATCGTTTTACAAATGCGACATGTTCAGGCAATAAAAGTAATGAATACCTCTTTTGATAATTTTAAACTATAGATTATGAATGTAATATATAGCTATCATTATTCCAGTGTCTCCTCGGAAATATCGGTATTAAAGTACAAATCACTTTAAATGATAGCAAAAACTAAATTTTGAATCTAAATAGTTATATACTATCAACTACATTCGTTGGACCTCGCGGAGACAACTTCTTAATAGTTAGCAGATACTGTTGTTCTCACGGATAATTGTATGATGTGCCACCTCTTTAGCTAGTTCATCAATATGTTTTCACATTTAGAACGATGGGTGAGAAGTGATGGACGATGTGGGTCTCAATATCCCTTCACAAATGGACAACCGGGTGAATGTGATCCTGACTCGAAACGTTCCTGTTGCTCAGAGTCCGGATGGTGTGGGCAAAGTCCTGATAATTGTACATGTTTCGGCTGCATCGACTATCGTGGTAAGAGACTGGAGTTAGTTATGATGAACAATTTTCATAACAAGAGAGGACAAAGCCATTTACCTACCAAGAAAATGTAAAATTTGCCTGCATCCTGTTCAAAGAAATAAAAATAGACTGAAAAAATTAATATGCCATTAAGTTGTCATTTATGGTAAATGACATTTGCCTTTGGCAAGCGATTGTACCACGGGGATGAATAACATCAACTTAGTCATTTCAATACTGTTAAAAGCAAACACGTTACATAAAGGTAAACCTTAACTCCTTTTCTATTGAAACGCATTGATGTTTTCAGCTTTTAAGTGTTACGGTAAATTTAAACATAGAATAAAACATTTCAGATGACTATGATTTTATACACTTATTTTACATTTTCCACGTATGATAAGGAATCCTAAATTTTGCAGATTGGACAATGGGATCGTACATCTTTTACAGATTGGACGATGCAGTGTTCATCCCAAATGCATAACAAATAGAACATTAATCTAAGTGATGTTGATACTTGTAAATGGTAAATTATCAAGGTAATATCTTGTTACTATTACATTCATCAGTAATTTAATGAGAAGGAATTTCTATTGCAATTTACTTTATATGGAACCCAAGCATGTGTTTTTGTGCCTCCATACTAATTCATCATTGAGGAAATACTTTGAATATGAGGCAGTGGGAATTTATTTCCACGGAATGTTGTATGATGTGTTAAATGGTTAGTAAGTTCAGCCATAAAAATTATTTTCAGATTTAGAACGAGGGGTGAGAAGTGATGGACGATGTGGGCCTGAATATCGTCTCACAAGTGGACAACCTGGTAGGTGTGACCCCGAATCGGAAGGTTCTTGCTGCTCATCATATGGATGGTGTGGGAATAGTCCTGACCATTGCACATGTGACGGTTGCATCGACTATCGTGGTAAGAGACTGGCTTTATTAATCGTAAACACTGTTAGCTAACTAAAGAGAAGAAATCAAAGCTCTTGCAATACGACGGAAACTTACATTAATAACAAATATATGCTTTCTTCAAACTAAAAAAAAAAAAAAAATACAACGAGCGGAGAGATATGTTTGTAACTTCTTAATGATACATTATCTATAGATTGTTTTGTTTTTGCTTCGACATCTCTGTTACGTATATACGTAACAGACAGGCGCGGCGGAAGGGAAAAAACATTGGGGGGAGGGGGCTGAGTGTCAGCAAGGCTATCTAAGCGGAGCGGTTGGCGCGGGGTGGCCAAGAAACTTTTTGGCTTTGCAACCCTCCAAATGGCCGGAAACGGCACTTTCCGAGTGTTCTAAGCTGCATGTATCCAGCCTTGAAATATGGATCTCATGTCCTCAATTTCTCAATTAATGAGAAAAAAATCAGTCTATGAAAATGGTAATATATATTAGATGAGTTGAGATGATGCAAGAATCATAATAAATTATGCATCCTCTTGTATTTATTCTGCTTGCCATGCTTCCAAATTCACCTTCTTGATTTCTGTTACATTTGTCCATCACCCCATCCATACATGTCCATTACTCAATTATATATCCCCTAGATCATATCATTTGTCGCAACCCCAGCCCTTTGTGGTTCCTCCCTCAGGCTACCACCAACCTATTGCCCCATCTACCTTCTAAATCTCTGTTACATTTGTCCATACATGTCCACTACCCCAATCATATTTCTCCTAGATCATAATGCGCCAACATCATCCCTCTGTGTTGCCTTTCACCCACCCCAGGCTATGCGTCCCATCCCACAAAAGATTTTGACGCAATAAACACACAACTATAAGTTGAGAAAACAAATAAATTCATTAATTACCCTGCGTGACAGTTGCCTCACTCCATCGATTCTAAATAGTATGTCTGAATGCACTCATTTTAGGGAAAATGACAACATTCCAAAGTGTTTTGGAGTGAATTGGAAATGATTTCACTCACACACGAGCATTTCAAACTGTTTAACTTTTCCCGAAGTAACACTCTCACCGATAAAGACCATTAATGGATTCTCTCACAATACATCTTTCATCCAGTTTGTGCGAGCTTTTTGTGCACATGCAGGATCGTGAGGTCATTCAACCGCTTTTGGGTGATGGTTGATCGCATGTAGGTGTTGAGACGCCGAAGAGAGGAGAACGACCGTTCTTTTGTGCATGATGTGAGAGGGACGGTCACACGGGCGCGGATCCAGGGGACCTGGGGGCCCGCCCCTCCCCCCTCGCCACGAAAAAAAAACGAAAGGAGAAAAAAGGAAGAAAAAGAAAAAAGAAAAGGAGAACGAAAAATTAAGAGCAAAAAATGAATAAAAGTGTCTAAGAACGCATTCAAAGTAAATATTTCTGTAGGGGTTTGGTTGAGGCATAGCTGGATTATCTCTTTAGATATCTTTCAAAGTGGTTGGCGACGAAAGGAGAGCTACAATGTTCGAAAACAGGTGAATAGCTGAGTAATGATCCTTGACTTAAGATCTAAATAAGTAAACATTGTGATCTGCAGTATGGACCCGGCTAGCTGCGCTGAAATTTAGTAACAATTTTGTGTTAAAGAGTGAAATTTTTTGTAATCTAGAGGGATTGAGAGGCAAAGTTTTCGCCATACAGACCTTGCAGAATAAATACAGAAGAGAAGCTGTCAGGTGACGTGCTATTGTGCACAGTGGCACCAGCTGTTGCAGGCAAAGTAGCGGCGTGCACACTCTATTCGATTTTGAAACTGTCTGAAAAGTTTTAAAATGAACTCAAAAGGCTTTTAAGCTACAGACAGTGGCGTCGACACAGTGGGCAATGGGTGGCGTATGTCTCCCTCCCCTATCGATTCTTGATAATTTTTAAAATGGTCCCAAAAGTTGTTTAAGCCACAGATTCTGTGGAGGGTGTAGAATGAGATGTATTTTTGATGATTGCTTTATTTGTTCTAACCATTTTCTTCCACAAACTGTTCTCAAACTATCATAAGTTTTGGAAATTCTTGACAAATTCCAAATTTTGCACGCTCCGCTAGCGTCAAGTCTTGTGTCAGAGTTGTCCTGATTATCAATAGCTTTCGGTAACTACTAACTCGGGAACAAAGGAGCAAAAGTGCTTTTTAAGAATTCTCAGTCAGAAGATTCGTTTCTGAATAGCATAGGTTGGTGGGAAAGTGACAGTGTCCGATGCAGGTTCTGAATGCAGGTTTTGTCATGAACTAATATTTTATTCAAAATTTCGGCGCGCTTCGCGCGCATACGACAGGGTTTACACCCGATTTCATATACCATTGACAAAGCTATGAAGCAAGAAATTATTCCAATGCAAACATTTTTCTAAAAATTACATCTCCTTCTCTGTAGGGCTCTCATCGTTATGGGATCTTTGACTAATCTAGTCTAGCACATGATTTGAAAGATTGAAAGTACGCAATTACCGTTGCTTATTTTCCACACATTTTACCGCGACGTTCAATAACGACGAAAATCTTTTCTGAAACGAATTTTGCCTGTCCACCATCCTTCTTGCTATACCTAAAAAGAAGGTGATATATCATATCTCCTCCCATGTGGATGTCGGGTAGTGAGAATCCCGTTGGTCCCTCTTTTGTATACTGTAACTAATTCAGAGCTCTCGGGAGGCTCTATACTGTTCTCTGTCAACCTTGGATAGCCTTTTAAAATGTAAAGAAAAAATTTTATTATAGTCCAAAAATGTTTCTGTGGACTCCACGCAGGTATAATTGCGTGTACAATTTTCCCATAGGCGTGGATCGTGGGGGGACGGAGGGACGCGCCCCCCACTTTTTTTGGAAGGGGAACATCGTCAAAAAGTCCCCCTCACTTTTGCAAAAATGATGGAACAGACTGCAATTATACCTAGAAAAACGAAATTTTTAGAAGAAAAATAACCTTAAAATCCTACACTTTTGTTGCACCAAATCGCATATGAGGGCATTCAGTTCTAGAAAAGTTTCCCTAAGACCCCTCCCCATGCCGACGATCACAAAACTTATTGCCTCCCCGTGACGCAAATTCTTGCTACCACCACTGCTTCTTCCACAGGACGGCGATTCACAAATGTGAAAAAGTTCCCCCCCCCCCCACTTTTGGAGATTGATCCACGCCCATGATTTTCCTGGGACTTAAGGAGGTTTGAAGGCAATATATTAACAGTATCTTACTCCCCCTTTTCACCCGAACAAAAGTTGGAATTCACTAAATTGTGGACATTTTTTAAAACATACAATCACCTTAGAATGACCCAAAGATACCACTATTTTGCATATAGGCCCCCTAAAATTAACAAAAATTTCTCAAAGGGTAGGGTAAACCCCTTCCTGGGATTGCACCCTCATGTACTAAGAAAAGGCTCTCCCACTCTTGTATATAGCGTATAAAAAATTCCATTGCCTACAAAGGTACGGTTTAGCAGTTATCTGCGGTTCCCCCAGTCACCAACTCCCGCTGGCACCATCGGTCATAGATTTCCGAAGGGTATACCCTTCAGAAATCCATAAAGAAGGTGATATATCATCTCTCTTCCCATATGGACGTCAGGTTGTGAGAGTCATGTTGGTCCCCCTTCTCAGTGTACAATTAATGCAGAGCTCCCGTGAGGCTTTTTACCAAAAATCATTTGAAATCTTTCACGATTTTTGCAAAGTCTTCTCAATATTTCTTGATTTTTGCTTGATCTGTGCACTTTCAGCCTTGAATTGCCCCTTTTACTATCAATAAGGTCCCAAACGTATTCGCATTACTCATCGGTGGGGTTCTACCATTAGCCAATTATTCGTGTGCATAAACTTGATTTCAGAGGAGCCAACATTGTAAGGATGTAAAGCAACTGGTATTCATTTTTTTCACCCTCCTCTTCTTGTGAGAACTGAAAACTTAGTATCGAACCCACCTTCTAATTGATAGACACACATAATAGACACCGTTAGTCATAGCAATGGTTTTAAATGTAAATTCAAATTTTCGGCGCGCTTCGCGCGCAATTGTTTCATCTGACGTCCTATACCCGAATACCGTATAACGTAAATAAAATACTCATTATGGCAAAAATCATTTCAAGTTACCTACATGGGCTCATGATGTTGGTGTGTAAGTTTTAAGATAACTTAGATTCTCCGGAACTTCTGCAGGTACATATAGTAACTTATACTGAGCCATACACATCAAATTCCATACAATATGAAAAGGTATAAGATCTCACTGACATGAACTGGAACTGGAGCCGATTTCTGTGCTCTTAAAATACAATAACCCCTAACGCGGGCCCCTGGACCACACCCGTAGGAACTCGCGCTTCGCGCTCGTGGTGCACCTTCGGTGCACGTGAGATTTTCCATCTTGGGCCCCCCCCCTCAAAATTTCTGGATCCGCGCCTGCGGTCACATACAGTATTAACAACTTGACTACTTCACTGAATACCTGCATTCCACCTAGGTGGCTAATGAAAACGCTGCGAATCGTTGTCATCGATATATAACTTTCTTGATGTTCTCACCAGTAGAGGGGTTGTATGCCTCTTTTTCAGTACACAATAACTTTACCACGGACGGGAGCCTCGAAGTGTCCAGGTCCTTCTTGAATTCTGTTCTGCCTGTTACACATCCTCTTTCACTACTTCACCATTTTCTGCCTTCAGCATAAGCTCTTCTGCCTTTATTAGTTTAAACAGGGTATCTACATTGAAACGGTCGCCAAGAGCCACCATACAACAGTCCACAACCTTATACACCTGATAACGGAAGTACTCTTGAGGTGTATTCCAACCAACAGGTTAAACGTCACCATCTGTTCGCCTTGGTGGACGCCGTTGCCGTGGCGAACTTGGTGGTTTACAGTTAAACTTCTCCGGTTCTGCTAAACATCCTTTAAATGGAATGTCAGAGGCCTCTTCATTCCTAAGATTTCAAAGATATTGCTTGTAGAAGCAATTCATTCAATTATGTAAATTATTTTATCAATCGTTGTATTTTTTTTATTTTCTGATGAATTTTGTACGCCTTTCTATAAATACTTGTTATTTATACGGGTTTGAATAAATGAAATAAAATGAAATGATACTGCTGTAAAAGCAGGCTTGAAATCATTGGAACTTGACTGCAAGGTGGATGAAACCTGTTCACCTGCACAGAAGACTTCCTTGGCAACACTGAATCCAAAATATGTCTCTCATTTCAAGAGTTTAGTCAGGAGTCCTTCCGCTTTTGACCGGAGTTCACCCTGCTCGCTTTCGGTTAATTCCTCAAGAGTCCTAAGGAGAATCTTATAATTTTCCAAAACTGCTGTGTATGCAAGGCAAATCGAGTTGGACATAAAGTTCGAAGTTGTTTTGCACAATCAGATGGTGACAACTCCGACTTGAGAGTCTTAAATGACAACAGCCTTTTGGGTGCCACATTGATGAAGTTATACAGATCTTTCACCAATTCCTGTGCATCATGCAGATGCTGCACATTCTTAAATACATCCTGGAGAACCAGATTGTCTAACAGAGAATAAGGACCCATTCATTCTATCCCTGACTGTTATCTTTTATCTCTCCTCGGTACAGCAATCACATTACATAACTTTGATTTTAATCAAGTCTTACTCTTTTACATGTGTGTTTATTCTGTACAAAACTTTCAATACTCTTATCTGTTTAAGGTTGTAACTCTTATACTTTTATATTGAGGAATTTATCGTTTTATTTGTTTTTAACATTTTTACTGCAGACATGTAATTTCCTTGTGTGAGGATTTAATAATGTGTATCTATCTATCCATCCATCCGTCCGTCCGTCTGTCCGTCTGTCCGTCTGTCTTTCTATCTAAGCATTGTCTTTCACGTCATTAAATGTTTGGCGACACCTGAAATGGGCCCCGACATATTCGATGCCTCGTCGAAAGCCTGCCCTCTCACCTTCTTCACATCGCGCGACAGCATTGCCATCACGTCGGATAGAACATTAAAAATACCTTCACTTGTGGTATCCTCTAAACTGTGGAAGCCAAGAAAGTGTTCGTTGACATTGAAGTCACCGTCAATGTGTCTCACGCAGAAAGACATTTGCTCAATGCCACCTATGTCCCGAGTCTCATCACTCATCGGCAGTAATGGCAAAGAATCTGGACTGACGGATTTTTGCCAGCAGCTGAAAAACTGTTACTTCTCTTGCCATCAGTGAAGCCAGTTCGTTGATTATGTCGTTGGACATATAACACTTATTCTGTATCCATTTATTCAGATCGGTACAGTCAGCTGTCCGCAGAAGGAGCAGTTGGTACCAGTTTCCAGCCTCACTCCTATATCCCCGAAGCAAAATCCCCTGTCGAGAGAGGAGATTCACGGAAGTGATAACTTTCAGGAGAGTTTCGTAGTGTTGTTCCACCCATTGCGTGATGAATATCTATCAAGGCCGCCACAGACTTTCGCTTTGATGCCTCCAATGCCACCTGGCTATACCTGTGGCCATAACTTTCGTCATGTTTTCTTAATCTCGCTAAGGCTTTCTTCCAATTTTCCATTCAAACTTTGACGAAGGCATTCTCTTCTTTTGGATCGTAGGTTAGCAAGTCAATGGTCGTGGCTTTTTGGCACGTGAAACAGAAAGCCCTCTTTCGCGCTTTACAGTATATCAGCCACGGATATCTTTCAAATCATTTCCTGGATAACTCCCTTTTTGTTGTTGTGTGGCTCTTGAAGACACTTTGAAGTCGTCCTCGGAAAACTGACGGACTTATGAGTCGCCATCTAAACAGCAAGAGTGAACATGGCAAGAGAGTTCAGTTATTGAAACAGAACATGGCGTTGTCTCTTTCCCTGAAGCTTCACTCACACGGGGTTTCTTTGGCACTGGGCGTATATGCTGAACTGAAAAGAAGACAAGAACGCAACTCTGCGTAGTGATTCAGTGCCGTTTTTTCTCGAACCCCTGTACATAAGTCGCATTTTCTGCATTCCTCCAGAAACTTGCAGGAATTGTGATGTTTGCATAATTTAACCTCAAAATATCATTAAACAAGCACACACAGGCCAAATGGACGAAGAACTACCCATATTCATGATTTCATTCTGACCGTTCTCTGGTTATATTTACAAACTTCGACATCTTGACTTAAAATGACATTGAAACCTCGCCAAAAACAAAAGGGTATTGTACTCCGTGTTTGGAACGTACAGACCAGGTATGAACCTGCAAGTATTTTCATTTCCCTAGTTATTGTGTTTAAAATCTTTTTAGAGTTTGACCTCTCCTGACCTCAAATGACCTTAAAACTACACCAAAATCAGTAGGTTTCTTTCCCTCTTTGAACATTTGCATTCTCCGGTTATGGTGTTTACAAGGCCGTAACACATCCCCCCTCCCACACACACACACATACGCACAACCGCGTGACTGCATAGATTCCTTTCGCCTTTGGAGAGGAATAAAAAATCAGAACCCACCATAAAAATATTTTCCCTTCCCAACCGAACTTTTGATTGCTTTAAGCAAAAAGATATTAAGTGAAATGAGGAAATTTGCTAGGCGTTTGTTTTGATAAAAACAAAACGGACCCGAGGGATCCTAGGTTCATTTCGTTATAAAAATCGCTGCTATACCGCTTTTGCCGCGCGACCATTCACAGCAGAGTGTAATGTTATATCGAAAGTGGTTTTCTTCGTCGCGCACAGGGAAAATCGTCTTCTGGGTATGCTTAAGAGGCAACAGTTATAATCTCCAATAAAACATTCACGGTGAAACAGAAAAAACAAAAAGGAGTACTATCATTTAGGTAAACTTTGCTGTCCCTGTCTTCTCGAAGCAAATCAATGATTTTCTCTTGTCATTTTTCTGGGGCTGAGGCGGGAGTGGGAAGGTCTGACCAGGGACACAGGGGATCCCATAACCTTGTCTTAGCCCCCACGCAATCTCATCAACACCCCCGCTGGCTATGTGCATGCAACTTAGTTTTTTGGAAAACAGAAACTGCGAAACATATGCAAATCTCGTACAGGTTTTAGACGATGAAGCAAGGTAGTAGTACTATTTGAAACTAAATCCCAGGTCCCACTTCAACGCAATTCAACACTCAATTCAACTGCAGAATTGTCTGTTGTCTACACACACACATGTTGAAATCAAGTTTATTCACTAATGGATACTCTTGCAAATAGAATTACCAAATTACCAGCTTTGCTTTCTTGTTTCGTTAATTCGTGAAGATTGATTAACCTATGAAAATAATTTTGATGCAGCCAATGTCTTTCCATAAGTAGGAAGCGGGAAGAAATTTGTGAATACCCCTACTGATACATGGAAGTAATAAGACAGTTGTTTAACTCCTATAAGCTGTGGAGACAAACCCCCAGGCTCCCGGAAAAGGGGAACCCCGGCTTGGATATCCTTTTAACATGATATTTTGTTTGCATGGCTATAAAAGACAAGGAAAAGAAGTGCAAACCTTTACCTCACCTGGCATCGGCACAGAATTACTCTTTAGAAATCGTCAGAAAATCCAAACAAAACCATATTACTTTGCTCCAGGAGTGGTTTGAAGGGGGTATTCTGGCCAGGCACAGAAAGACTGTTGGAATTTAAGCTAATAAGCCTGTATTGTACGGAAGTAAAACAAAACGTTCCATTTTACCCAGAAATTTCCTATCAGTATGACTGACAATTAAAACCTGTTGGCCTAAAACTGGTATGCCTAAGTCGTGTAAATAGTATTTCGCTAATATTTGTAAGTATGGAAGTATAGAACGACTTTGCAAACACCTTATGCTTACAAAAGGGTATGTGTCGTGGCTCTCCGTGCGTACTCCTACCGAAATCATGGAAAACGATTTTAACACTTCCAACTGACAAGTAGTGATAATTGCACTTACACTCTTAAATACATTAACATCAATGTAAAAGTAAATTTCTCTACGTTTTTTTTTTTTTTTTTGCTGATATGAATGCGCACGAGACAATGTTGCCTGGAGTTAATATTTGATCATTGAGGCTATTTTTCGGCGTGTACCCTTTGCCAACTTCATAGCAACCAAACGTAGACAAACTAGCCACCTGTCTAAACGTGTATGAGAAGGTAGCCACTTATACACGTTCAATTTGTTCAATGGAAAACGTCTGGCCTTACATTTTCCAAAGGTTTCGAGCATAAGATGACTTTCAGCCCACTTGGACAAAAATATTTTTCGGCGCCCTTCGTGCGCTCCAAACAAAGAACTTCGTGACCAGTGCTTCATTTGCAACACAGTAAATCTTTTCCCAGGGTTGCCGTCAGGTTGGACAAGTGGGCCATGGCCTCCCGACTGTTAATTTTAAATTCGTTTAGATGGGCTAGTTTTGAGTTTTTGATATTTGTGCTCAATATTTACCCAGTCGTCCACAGGTTGCAAGCAGTGCTTGGGAATAATCAAAATCACAAACAAGATGTTTTTGTGGTAGTTTGGAATCTAAACTAGACGATCAAGTTTGGAAAAAATTGCTCCTAATATAAACTTTACTAAAAGAAATTATTGATCTAAGTTGCTCCAAAAACTGCATAAAATTTGATTCTGAATACTTCGTCTCATTTGACCGAGGTAACTTTGGCAAAATTTGAAATAAAATTAATGTCTTTTCGTCCGAGGTCTTGGAGCAATCGATTTACAGAACGCAAAAATTTATTTTGATTGAATGGTGCAATCCAAAGCTATGTCAGGAAAATGCAAAAAGAAGTCATTCCACATCAATGGTATTGTTACACGTTTCCGAGCAAAGCAGGTCGGTATATCAGTGCAAAAGGGACACTAACATGGCGGTTGTCTTACCAAGGTGACGTGTTTATGTGGGATTAATTTCCGCTTGATATCAAAATAGTCACTCTTCTGCAAAGAATTCGCTAAACAAACAGCCTCGTGGCTAGACTAGCCTCGCTAAAACCACAGTGCATGCTATGCATGCTGAGCTTGTGATTGCATAATAGGCTACCAGGCAGTGTCATACGAACCAAACATTTAAACATAATGCCGTACGAAGAATATATTGCTGTAACCAGTGACATAGATAGGAAATTCGGTCGGAAAGGGCGAGAATGGCTTGAGGGGCGCTTAGAAGGCGGTAGATACCCTATGTCTTAACATGATCTCAGTTATGGCTTTTCAACCTTTTCTTTTAGATTTCCCAACCTGATAGAAACCTGTTTTGCCATCCCCTCTCTCCAACTGAACATTTCTATAAAACCTATTTCCATTTTCAATCCCTTCCTTTCACATATTGGTACCTTGGTGACTATTATAATTCACTTTACGTTCATATTTTGTCACGTCCAGATTCAAAATTTTATGTAAAAGGGACTTACTATGTGACGGTAAATTTAAACTATGCTAGAATCAAAGACCTTTAAAGAAACCTTTAAAGGGGAACAAAATTTGGGAAATTAATCACTGTTAGATGCATTTGGAAATCAAGATAAGAACACAAAGAACTATATTTTTCATGATATTGCATATCCTTTTGTAACCGGTTTGCAATAGTCAGTAATTACTTACATTGCTGGAAACGACAAGCCGGGAGATCTGTCTGCCCCTCTAGCGTGCCTGCTTGGAAAATATGAAAGTTAACTTTACACAAGGTGATTTTATGGCATATGGTAATCAAGAAAGTATCGTTAAAAGCATTTCTATGGCATTATTATGCAGTGTCAGATGACCACTCTGCATTTACGGGGTAAGCAAGCCCGTTATCATGCACATGTACCCTTGAAAATGGAAGCAAAAAGAAAGCTGCTAAGGTAGATACCGCTTGTGTGAATCCAATATTCTAACACCATTGTCACCAGGACAAAAGTTTTATACTAACCGGAAGTCTCTTTCACATGTTTTGGGAAACAAGTGTGTCGGAGCTATTTTGGCCTCTGCATAGACTTTTATTGCCCATGTTGACAATTAACTAAGAGGGGAGTGGCGCTACATTTGCATCAACTATTTTGGGGCCCTCACCATCTGTGGGGATGGATCAAAGGTCACTCGGTGTATTTTGTACACTATCACCTACAGCTGGGAAACAATGACCTAAGCGAAGCTCCACCATAAATAAGTGACCACATTAGAAAAATATATGATTATGTTAAGTTACTAATTATGTTAACTATGTTTGACATGTGATAATAGAAATCAGGTGCATATTTCAATTTAGCTGACCCATTCTTGGGACTATAGGTCGTTTGTAGATCATAAGGTAACAAAGTAAGGTAAAAAAAAGTATTCAGAAAGTTGGACAGTTTGTTTCATTTTCCTTTACAATATGTACCTTTGGTCTCAGCCTCGATCTCGTTCTAGGGCCTTGTTGGTCTCGGTCTCGAAGTGACAGTATGTATAAGTGTACTTGTACATTACATCAATACCATCCTTTGCTAGGAATGCTAATGGAATGGCTTTACGCCTAACACCACCTTTGTATATCAGATCCATTTAACTGTGCACATTCACTGTTGCAAATTTATGTTGAACAATAAAATAACAATGTAGCCATTCGATAACTCAAAATATGTAATTGTTCTCACACGTATAGATTACGTCAGTACTTCTAATATTGGGAATCATCCTAAATATCCTGTACCTATTCTGTTTGGCGAATCTACTTGCAGTGATAAAAATGTCTTAATCACAAGCGTTAATGTACATCGGACCTTGGCACGTTTGAACCTAGGTACCAGCTATATATGTGTCATCCACCCCGCACTCCTGGGAAGCATGCCCATCATCATTATTCCTACCAAAAGTTTAGCTAAAAGTATTTCCCAAGCCGTCTTTGACTTCAGATCCGTATTCTTCAAAAGAAATTTTCAAAAGAAACAAATCTACTGTGACAAAAGAAAAATCACAAAATTATACTCTTATCGTTATCATGGATAAGTTTGCTAACACAGCCAACAGAATATTATTGTAACTGGATGTGGCTTACAAGAATTACTTAGTAACAGGCACGCAATCTACATTTGCAGGGAAATGATCATTAAGTAAGTGAACAAAGAGAAACTCCTAATAAAACTATCTGTTTGCATTTTTATCCGCAGATCGAAATGCCTCGGGTAAGTTTAACTTTGTATGTGTTTTACTTAAGATTTAAACTTAAGGATAAAGTATGTTTTCTCTATTTTCAAGGTTGCTGTACAAAATGTGTTACTTTTGATAAAAAGTTGGTAAATGTAAGCTCTACAGCTAGGTAGCACATGCAGTGTCAACGGTTACATTAAAGTAACTTAACTATTAAAACAGGAGAGGGATATCAGCATTCTTGTGTGGAATGATGAAGTAAGAAAGTGGTATTACTGCGGAGTTAGACTAGGGAGTTGTTAGGAAGGAGAAACAACAGCCAAATCTGTCAGACAATATGTACTTGAAAATGATTTAACTCTTTTCAGACATTGCTATTTATTTGACAGGTCTCTTTGGTGCTATTGTTAAATCTCTGATGGCCAAAAGCCTTTTAATGATGATCTTTCCCTTTCTTTACCAAGTAATCCCGAGACAAAAGCCATTGTGTATTCATGCTTTGAAGTAAGGTTTGATTCCGCCAATGACCAAAATTTCATCAGGATTTTCAGTAAAACGACTGGCACCAAACTTTTAAATAGTATACTTCAATTGTGCCCCCACGATTTTTATACGTCACCTGCTGGAAACATTATTAAAGCCTATACATTTCTCCTAGCTTTCAGCAAATTTTCCCATCATTTGGAAATATATTCGAAAAGTAAGTTGTTAAGAAATTCTTAGCTAACGAGTTGACGAGTTCAGAGGTGTGTCTCCTCATTGTCATTTTGACAATGCATCACTGATTCTAGTCGATCTAGGTATTGAGACAAGAATTTTGAGAAGAAAGGCAAGATTACTGTCGGAAAGGACCATTGCTTCAAAGAGTCTATAAGAACGTTGGATCTCCTTCCAGACACCTCCCTGGCTAGACCTTGCCTTTACAGGGTAATTAAAAATTGTTATAGCTATTTTTCCTTTAGTGAATATATAAAACGGTCATAATAATTTGCCAGAGAAGAATGATAATAGCATTCCATAGAAGGAATATCCACTGGTGTTCAACAAAACAACCACATCCTGAAAAATAGAAGGCAAACTTTCGGAACAAGCATGTCTTAAGCTTGGTCCCAAAACTGGTAAAAGAATCACATGACTGAAGTTCAGTGTATAAGTTGCTCCACTCCTTTGGATCTGCCGCACAAATTAGCCCTATCACCGAAGGCATCCGTCCTAGTTCTCAGTACAAACATAGTTATATATGGACCTAAGAGAGCAGCCACTTTCCTTTTTGACAAGATAGTTTGCAAAGTAACTTGAAGTTTGTCATTTATACATTTGTAGACATGCATAAGAGTCTGAAAAGTATATTCTGTACCTAATAGGAGCCATTAGATTTTTGAGACACTCAGTGGTGCTATCACCCTTCTTCTTGTTAGGTAAATGATACTAATGAGTTATCGGTCTTATCACATATCACACAGTTTACAAACTTCTTTTACAAACACATTTCTACCGTAAGGAAAATGATATCGTAGGATTCCCTTCTGCATTTAATTAACCAATCGTTGTAGTTTCATAAGTAGATGGCTTCGATGCGCGGTTGAATTTTCGTAACTCGGAAAAAGACGTCTGGTGACGTCGCGCTCAGTTGACCGCTTTGAAGCTTATATTGATTTACTCAAAACAAACAGCAGGACGCTTCTTGTGCCTTTTAATTTAACAATGCCTTTACAAATTGTAGCATGTTTTCTAGGATGCTTAAAACTACATATCTTTTACCTGCTTTGCATGTGACTGAAAAGATAATGCATACCATTCTTTTTAAGATGGCGTGTTCTAGACTATTTCACAAGGATGAAAATATATGCCAAATTCTCAAAAACGGCTAAAACATAACGATCCAGTAAATTTGCTTATCTGATGATATGAGGGAGGTCAAACGGTGTACACTTAAATTAATACAGAGCGGGCACTTGTAACGTTGTAATGTATTCCTAACAATTCCATGAATTCGTGTTGCCAGTATCAGTATAGAATATTAGCAGGCATTATCCGATTTAATGGACAGGTAAGTGGATGAGCGCCTCTCTAAGGCAAACTTGTGAGTAATTGTAGGACTAACTTACATTAATTTCTTACCTGTTAATTTTTCAGACGATGGCAATTGGACGAATTTAATCCTTTGTTGTCCTCGTATTCCCCATCTCGTGGGACTTTTGGAACTAATGTTTTGAGTTTTTACTGTACTTTGGTTGGACTGTATGACAACACATTTCCATATCTTATTAGTCCGTAGACAGGATGGGGTATTGCAGATACTCTATCACTTGAGCTGTATATGGAAATGCCAGTTGAAGTAACAACCGCTGTCATGGCAACAACTGGTTTTGCTAAGTAACTAGTCTAAGGGGCTTCACCCTGGTCTTTCTGTACCCCAGGGTGACAGAAAGTCCATTACTAAGGAAGAGATAAAAATGTGCCCATGTGTGTGCGTTAGTGGGCGAATGTGTGTATTGTGTATATCATGGTAGGTATATAAGTATGCATGCATGTTGTTTGTATGTACGTGCGTTTGTGATGTTTAGCTTATAAACACGATATCGCAAGACAGCGATGATGGATATTTTTCATACTTGATATATAGATTTATCATGTTAAGAGATAGGACCCTTTTGTTTTTAGTGGAGGTCAAAGGTCATTTGAGGTGACTAGAATAAAATCTTCAAATTTCACATATAGAGAGTAGAGTGGAGTGGAGTAGCGTAAAGTTGAGTAGTACAAATCCACGTTTACTCCGACAAGTAAATAAGACAGTAAAAAGTACTCAGATCCGCACATGGAAGGTTAACTCCAGGGGTACGATACAAACATTTTATTTTGAAATATTTGGTCCTCCTAGGACCTTCCCTAGCAAAGTAGCCTGCGAGCATGAGCGAAAATAAGTGAGAAATTCACTGAAGTGGAACAAAACAACAGGCAAGATTACCAGGGAAGAATGCAAAAGCAGGTTAGAAGAACTAAACGAGATAGCAGTTGCCAGTGGAAACTAAATCTGTTAAAGGGACGGAGGTCTTTGTTAAGTCCGTTGAAGGTTTCCAACGACATAGCCCCCATCATAGATTTCATACTGGAAAACTTTTCTTTTTCACTTTTAATGGTAATTTTTTCGTCAAACTAAAGCTCCTGTCATGGGCATCAAAATGGCTCCATATTATAGGAATATAGTCATGGTAATCTTGGAAAGAAAATGCTATCTACTCTCTCATTGAAACCCTTCCGTTATCATAAATCAATTGAAGATAGGTTTCTCATTTCGAAGCACGGCAAGGATGCCCTCGATCGTTTCCAGTCCTGTGCCAATTCTCTTCGTGACAACATCAAGTACACCTCTGAAATTTCAAGTGACCAACAGCGTCCTTAGATGATTTGGTTAAATCCAGCACACCCACAACTTCAATATATTACAAATCCACCGAAAATCGTCAATTTCTTCATTTTGGCAGTCCCAACCAAGAAGTCTTAAGGAATCTATTGTTTACAGTCAGAAACTTCTTATCAAGCGTTTATGCTCTGACCCTTATGATTCTGTATTGCTGTTTCCCGCCTCACGGGAATTTTCTCTCCAACGGTTTATCCCATGCGGACTATTAAGCATGGGATACTCAAAGCTACAATCTTGGACAAAACTGTTGGGACGCTTTGTCATAATATTCTTGAATCTCCGTTCCCAGGTTTACATGAAGTCCCCTTCCAAAGTTGCGCAGAGAGAATGACTGTATGCCGTGAAAATGGTCAACTTTGTGAAGGGGAGCGGGGTTGTCCCAACGAGTTTTGTCCAAGATTGTCTGAGTTTTAAGTGAGCGATTTACGAGAACAAATTCAATAGAAAAATGGTTGTTTTTCCGAGCAGCTGTATTCAGTACACTTTTACGGAGGCTTATAGGCATGAGGATTTTAGCCAAATGAAAGTATAATTTAAAATTGTTTTAATGTCTTGTTTTGTTTATTTGTTTATACTGATTTATTGTTGGTTGGCGAGATCATAATGGATAGACTGTTTCAGGTGTTCGCAGGGAATGCCAGGCAGAGATGTTTACGTTCCGTAACGATGTCTATGGCAGCCATGTGCGTTGCATTTTTTAGCAAATTAAAAGGAGGATGACAACTCTTCTTAAGATGTAAGATGGAAAACAAAACAATTTCTTTCATGGATAGATCGAAGAGTCTCACTGCTATTGCAAACAAGTGGTTGGAAGGCAAGGTTTTAACTGAAAGAGCGCCACGATCTACCATAAAATGTTAAAAGGAGAACTGCAAGCCAAGCTTTTTATTATAACGATGGTAGATCGTTAATTGGGGCTGGTTTTAGACATATTTTGAAGCGAATTTGATGCCTATGACAACATTTTTTCATGTTACATGAAGCTGATGACGTATCTATTATGCCTTCTTTTAGCCGACTCAATTTCTTAACATTTTGCTTTCAAATTTGCTCTCAAAACAAATGGTAGACCGTTTGGTTAACTTAGCCTTCACCCCAGTCTCGTCCAATTAGCATGTATGGCATATTTTCTGTATAGTTTCAGCTACTCAAATGAAAGTTACTGCGTTATAAAGGTGAAATGAATATACATTCAAGTACTGTTTAACTTGTTTCCGGTAAATTACTTTAATATAAAGTAATGGGCAGGTTACAACACGTACTTCTGCTGAATGTTCTTTTTATTTGGTACCTGTTCAGACAGTGTGAGTCCAAAATATGTGACTATTGAAAATGTCTTCCTGAACGAGAGGACGCTTTGAACTTATTTAGCTACCTTCCCAATGCTTTTAGCTTCAATAGTATTATATTAAAAAGAACTTCAATATGGACTCAGAATATGCTGATTATTCTCTGTTACTGTTCTCTTATACCCAAAGAAAAGACACCTACCCTTTTGCGAATCAACGCAACGTAAAGAAACACTTTCTACCGTGGGCCGCGGGCAGTTCTAACTTCTCGAATTTCTCAGACAATCTTGGACAAAACTGTTGGGACGCTTTGTCTTAATATTCTTGAATCTCCGTTCCCAGGTTTACATGACGCCCCCGCTCCCCCTCCAAAGTTGCGCAGAGAGAATGACTGTATGCCGTGAAAATGGTCAACTTTGTGAAGGGGAGCGGGGTTGTCCCAACGAGTTTTGTCCAAGATTGCAGCTCCATTAGCGGTGAGGATCTCTTTTCTTGCAAAACCGAATCATCTTAAAATCGTATTCTCCTTGTGTTCGATTTCCATACCCTCATTCTTAACCTTGAACGAACACGTAGACGCGATTTCTCTCCTCTCAAGATAGATTTTCCCCTCTCAAACATTTTACTGAACCCTCACTTCTCGCTTTGTACAATGTTCCATCGTCAGTGAGATCGTACAGCAAAGTGAGTTCAATAATTTACTAATTGAAGTTCAGAAGATTTAACGGTTGTTGCACAGAAAACTGTATATAATTACAAACAAAAGAAAGAATTAAATTGTTTGCTGGAATGTGTACTGATTTAGAAGACCAAGGTCATTGTTATTTCCGGTAATGTGTGATTTGAGCTTAATTATCCAAACACGTTCGGTACGCTCAGGGAGATCCCTGACAACTCCTTGGTACTCTTTCGTTGTTCTACGCAAATAAATTTGCCGGCAATGATTACTTTAAGTCTTTCAATAGAATGGTGGGGAAGATTATGCTGCTCTGCTACTGGGATTCCAAGTCAGAGCATTGTCACAAATTGGCTGTGTGTGGTTATTGAAATTTAGACGGAAGTCCCAGTTTCACCCACATAGAGCTTGTCTTTACATAGATTACATTAGCAAATGTAAAAGACATTACAGGAATTACACTTAAGATTAGGAGGAATGATTGAAAGATTTATCCTTTCGTAATAAGAATTAGTGTGGTATTAATATGTTTCTATTTTCTGTTCTTTACATCCTAGCTTTGAGTAACATCAAATGCCGAAGGCAAAAATGCAGTTCCTCATTCGATAAAGTTGATGGTAACTGCGTGCGGTGTAATGATTTCAGTCCTTGGAGTCTCGAGGAAGTATCAAACCTGACACGATATATTGGGTATTTTAAAGGAATGTACGTATAACCACTGCATTCTAACCACCTTATTCTAGGATAATAGAAAAATGTTCCTCTGTAGCTTATTTTAGAACAAAAGATTAATAATCGGAGGAAAAAAATCATAAAGTATTTTAGTTTCAAAAACTGTCGCACCTTTCTTTCTTTCTTCCTCTCTTAATGTAAATTGCAAAACAGAAGAGATATTCTGCATGTAATTTGAACGACACTGAATGTGAATAGTTTGAAAGTAAGAGATACCCCTCTGTTTCATGTGTGCGGTAAATGCGCACTAGCAAATGCTTGTCACTTTGTTCGTTACCACATCGCTTCGTTACATATGACGAATTAAAGGAGAGAATGAACTTTCGGTACCCCATAGATGCTTCCCAGATTACAATGTCATACATATTTAATGGTTTTCAAATTTTTTATGTCCATACTACCTTAGAATGAAGTTAATTGAAACGGTTTTAGACTGTTTTTTTGTATATAAAAGTTACACTCTTAAAACAGTAGGCAACATAACAATGCGATGGGCCTGTATATCTTACTCACGGGCCCTATTTTCTTAAGTGCAATTAGGGGATTCATTAGTTGATACTCGCACTCAGAAAACGTATGTAAATCCTGCTTACTGACTAAATCTTCTTGAAAGTGAAGCATAAATGTGCAGTACCGGAATTGAAACATACATTATTTATCCCATCCTTCTTTGAAAAGTATTTTAGTTGGTGAAACACAATCAGATTCACACCCTACAATTAAGGAGGCCTTGGGTCCATGGACGTGGGACTATATACGTTCAATCAGCCATGGGTAAGAATGCAAATTTGTTTAATAACATGGTAAACTTGAGTAGGTATTTAGGTAGGTATTGAGCGGTTTTATGAAAAACCTCTATGATGACAGTAAACGTAGGCAAAGTCTTTAAAGCATTTCCAACAATCACCGAGATGATACATATGTAAATGTCAATATTATTTATTGTAACACATGTGGACCATATCTCTCTCTATCTCTCTCCCTCTCCCTCTTCTCCCTCTCCCTGTCTGCCTCAATCCCTCCCTCCCTGCCTGCCTCCCTGCCTCCCTCCCTCTCTCTGGGTTCTATCTAAGGGGGACCTAAAGGGAGGAGTGTCTCGCTCCCCTTTGAGAATGTTTTGTATCTTTCAGGGGGCTTACATTTAAAATGGCGCTACCTCTTGCAATTTTTGATCTAGGAATATGTGTAATTCAATTCAGTTTTTTAGATGCTGTTTAATTATTTTTAGATTTCTAGTATTTTTCCATATCTTTTAATGTTTTTGAATGTAATAATCATTTGAAAGTGCATATAGAAATGGCTAGCAACTGTTTTCATTATTAATTAAGTTTGTTTCTTTTATTCAGTGTTTCCAATTTTCGTATTGCAAAATTATAACACGTGGGCTTGGAATATGATCGAAATAGAGCATTTTCAGCACATATATATATATACATATATATATATATATATATATATATATATATATATATATATATATAAACCTTCAGTGAAATATAAGAATACAGATATATTTCTAGTCCAGGAAAAAGGTGAACGAATTTTCGGCACAACAGTGCCTTTATCAAGTTACAACCTTAAGTGAGAATGAAAAATAAACGAGAGTTGCAACTCAACAACACAGAAGAAAGCTACATAAAAGAAAGCAACTAAAAGGGAAGTCAACCGTAGCAGATGTCTAAAGGACTAATAGAAGAAAGCAAACCTAAACGCAAGAACTCACCAAAAGGGGGCTTGGTGAGAAAGTAAAGGACCTGCTTATCAAGCGCAAACTCTGGGTTTCTTGGTCTGGCAGTCGAAACCATCGTTGACATTAAGACCCATAGGTGAAATTGTTTGCAATTTGTTCCTCATCCATATGTTTTCTAAATGCTTAAGTCTTTCCCGAGAATTATTCAAAATAACCTTCTTATTCTTATAGGAAGCATTTCCTGGAATGAAAGGAGGGTTCAAGGTCTGAAGGATTATTACATTGAAATGACTAGGGGAGTGCGAAGCCAAATGAGAGTACAACTCGGCACAAGACCGGACAAAAATAGACCCCGAACCTCCACCATCTCCCTTACCACCTTCTGAAGAGCACTACGGTGGTTCTCCATCCGCTCTTTTAAATTCTGAGTCATTCCGACGTTTATTTTTCATTCTCATTTAAGGTTGTAACTTGATGAAGGCACTTACTGTGCCGAAAATTCGTTCACCTTTTTCCTGGACTAGAAATATATCTGTATTCTTATATTTCACTGAAGGTTTATATTCATTATGTCTCGGGTGATGATCCTTTGTAGACTAACTGCTATATATATTAATATATATTGATTAAACACCCTCATATATATATATATATATATATATATATATATATATATATATATATATATATATATATATATATATATATATATATATATATATATTTGAGGGTGTTTAATCAGTCGTCAGGAAAATTGAAGCAACCTGATGAAATCCACTCGTTTGTAGTTGGGTGCTGCTTTCAAGGTTGAACGCAAGTGAAATGATATGGAAGTTTGGCCAACGTTTTGCACAGTGGGTCAAAGTTAACAGGTTATAAGATGAGCAACGTTAGAACTCACTCACCTGAACGGCTCTGGTCATGTTTAAAAACAGATTCTCATTTAAGGTTGTAACTTGATGAAGGCACTTACTGTGCCGAAAATTCGTTCACCTTTTTCCTGGACTAGAAATATATCTGTATTCTTATATTTCACTGAAGGTTTATATTCATTTTGTCTCGGGTGATGATCCTTTGTAGACTAACTGCTATATATATTAATATATATTGATTAAACACCCTCATATATATATATATATATATATATATATATATATATATATATATATATATATATATATATATATATATATATATATATATATATATATATATATATATTTGAGGGTGTTTAATCAGTCGTCAGGAAAATTGAAGCAACCTGATGAAATCCACTCTTTTGTAGTTGGGTGCTGCTTTCAAGGTTGAACGCAAGTGAAATGATATGGAAGTTTGGCCAACGTTTTGCACAGTGGGTCAAAGTTAACAGGTTATAAGATGAGCAACGTTAGAACTCACTCACCTGAACGGCTCTGGTCATGTTTAAAAACAGAAGGGGAGAGGAAGAAGTAAGTGTCTGTAATCATGCCCTCAAAAACCCTACAGAGCGCCTTGTCACACCGTATGTTATCCTGGGTTGGGGTGAAATTATATTTTAGTCTGCTTTAAGTAAATTGGGGAGTTGTCGTCAGACAATAACAGGCTGGGTAAATAACTCCTTTGTATCACTGTCTAGGGAAAGATTGGACCATTCCCTTTTGATGTATTGTTTGGAAAGCTTCTAGCTTGTCTTTGTAGTTCTGGGGTGGCCGCACAGAAGCGTTGATAGTGACAGCTTTGATAGCGCTATCAACTCTCTGTCAAACCTGCTACTGTCAGCAGGTGCAAATTGACCGCACAGAAAACGCTGATAGAGCTGCTCTCTGATAAGGCGCTGATAGACTCATAAACATATTCAGATCAAGGCTTTCCCATTTGGTTTGGCCAGTAATAGCCATTTGGAAAGTTTTATTCGGGTATGCCACCTCAAATACAGGGAGAAACCGGTGGGAATTTGTCCATAGTTCCTGTCAATTAGACCTACATTAGATGCACATACTTAGTGTTGATAAAAGCCAAATATTAACATCCTTGGCTCTTCTTATAGATTAGACAACCTATGAGGTTATGCGTAACATCATAGCTGTTGCAGGCGAGAGCATGTATGAATGCTGGTGGCACGGGATTATACACATCGCCAACCAGAATATATTGCAAAACTGAAGGCTCAGTGGTATCATGGCTGTGTGGTAGTGATAATGTAATGCAATTAAGACACTGTAAACGGCAGGGCCCTATTGTTTCGTTGATAACTAGGGTCAGGAACGCTTTGTGTTTAATATTAGTAACGATCTATGCCATGGCGTAGGTACGAGGGAGCATGATCCTCTTTACACACTGTGTGTCCATGAGGACTAAATAATTAACACAAAATATTACACTGTTAAAAATGTTGGGCAAATATTAACCAACTTTTTAACCAACGTTGGTCCAAATATCAACATCCCAACAAATTGGGTAAAAATTTAACCAGTTCAGTTGGTTTAAGTTATTATCTAGTAGTTGGGTAGTACTTTAACCAACTATTGAAAGAAATTGTGTACCCAATAAATGGGAATCCTATATTGCCCACACAGTTGGTTAAAGCCAAATGCGCTTATACCTCTTGTTGGACAAAGCGTATTAACCAATACTTGGTAAATATGGAGGGTCGTAGTCTCTCCAGATATAGCATACTGGGAATTTCTTTCCCAGGGGCTTATTTTTTGATATATATTATGCACTGTATATTGGCTAATGATATCTATCCCTTTCGAGCTTTCTTTTATAGTTTTAATGAATCACTGGTAACTGAGGTCATATCTAATGAGTAAAATACGTTAATTACTATAATATATTTTGCATGAAATGTCTTTAATGCACAACAGTCGTTAAAAAAAAAGACGTTAGAAAATGCATCTACACATTGATAGGTACATTGTTGGTTAATGGCAACCCACCGGCCCCAGTTAAAAATCTTTGGATTAATAATCTGTTTCGTTTGCCACCGAGCTCCGTATATAAATTAGTCCAAAACTATCATTTTCCTAAGGCACTGTAAAATGATGTTATGAAGTTTTGTAGTTCCATCAATAAGAAACAGTCATCCTGAGAACTAGCTGTTCCGCAGCATTCAAAGACAGTTTACTCTTTATGCCGAAATGTTTCAAATTACAATATATAAAATCTTATTCGGACGTGAAAGAGAATATACAAGATTCTGAACTTTCATTGGATAGCCGTTTTGCGCTAAATACGAATCGTCGAATCTCATACAAATGTGTGTTAGTTCGTACTACTATTTTAACAATTTTATAGAAATAGCGGTCGCTTTTATGGTCTAAAATAATGTACGAGTTTTCCTCTTTGGCCAATATAAAAGATGCCAAAGGGAATCATTCAGATTTTGGAACCAATTGCTGATTATGCAAAGAATTGTGAAACAAATCGAGTCAAGTGTACTGTTGTTTGGCGCAAACACTGCAGCCAACAATTTACCCAACTAATTAGCAAAAAATCGCCCAACAAGTGGGTAAAGTGAGAATATGCCCAACTGTTGAATGGAAGGTTGTCGTCAGTTTAACCAGTAAGTTGGGTATTACAATACACGTGCATGGAAGGAAAATTTTAACCATTTTGTGAGCAAACATTGACCAACATTTAAGCAATAGCTTTTGCCCAACAAAAACTTTGCCCAGCGTTTTAACAGTGTAGGTATGTAGGAATGGGACAAAATGGGACAGCCGACCAAACAGTACAGTGAGCTTAAAATAAAAATTCTGGTATCCAACTACTTTTCAGTCTATACCCCCTAATAGGCGACATTTTGGGGGCATCTGTCCACGTAGCACTAGCGTAACGTAATGGGGCAGGGGCCGTTGCCCCCCACCCCCCCCCCACTTGAGCTTTTGGGATGTTTTGTAGGTATATTGGCTGATTTTGTCGGTACATCCGTCCAGGGTGGACTGTGAAAAAATGCTCCAATACGCATTACGCATATTTAATTATTGACCACGAAAATTACAAAAAAGAAATACCAAAACTTTCGCGCGCTTCGTGCGCATTCATCTTCAGTTACGCTTTGAATAAAGGTTAACACCAGTTCAGACATGTTGGTTGCATAACGGTATATAGTTCCACAATAAGGACATTGTTCTTTCGTATGGGCGTGATTCTAAAGGAACACGATTTGGAATCGCTGGGTTCTGTTCTCTTTTTTGATTCCTTGCCGAAGGCAGGCAAGGAATCTATGCGATGGTGATGTCGTGTGTGTATGGGTGGGTGTGTGTGTGGGTGTGTGTGTGTGTATGTGACACCTAGCTTGTAAACACGATATCTCAAGATAGAAATGACCGACACTTTTCATATTTGGTATATAGATTTGTCATGTTAAGAGTAAGAATCCTATTGTTTATGGTGGAGGTCAAAGGTCATTTGAGGTCAGCAGATTTCAAAAACCGAAAACTTTGTAAGCACGATATCTCAAGATGACAATGATCAACACTTTTCATATTTGTTGTACAGATTTTTCATGTCAAGAAAAAGAACCCTATTGTTTTTGGTAGAGGTCAAAGATCATCTGAGGTCCCCAGAGGTTAAACTGCGAAAACTTCATAAACGGCTTGTAAATACGATATCTCGAGATAGCAATGACTGACACTTTCATATTTGGTACATAGATTTTACATGTTAAGAGAAAAAACCCTGTTGTTTTTGATGAAGGTCAAAGGTCATTTGGGGTCACCGGAGGTAAAATGCCAAAAAGCTCGTAATTACAATATCTCAAGATAAGAATGACCGACATTTTCATATTTGGTGTATAGATTTGTCATGTTGAGAGAAAGAACCCTATTGCCTTAGTGGAGGTCAAAGGTCATTTGAGGTCACCAGAGGTCAAAGACCGAAAATCTTGAAATCGCGATATGTCAAGACAGGAATGGCCGGTATAGATTTGTCATGTTGAGAGGAAGAATGCTATTGTTTTTGGTAGAGGTCAAAGGTCATCTGAGGTCACCAGAGGTTAAACTGCGAAAACCTTGTAAATGGCTTGTAATCACGATATATCAAGACAGCAGTAACTGAAACATTTCATATTTGGTTATAGATTCGTTATGTTGAGAGAAGGAACCTATTGATCTTGGTGAAGGTCAAAGGTCATTTGAGGTCACTGGAGGTAAAAGCCGAAAAGCTCGTAATCACGATATCTCAAGATAGGAATGACCGACACTTTTCCTATTTTGTATATAGATTTATCATGTTGAGAGGAAGAACGCTATTGATTTTGGTAGAGGTCAAAGGTCATTTGAGGTCACTAGAGGTCAAAGATTGAAAATCTTGAGATCAGAGTATGTCAAGATAGGAATGGTAGTTATAGATTTGTCATGTCAAGAGGAAGAATGCTATTTTTTGGTAGAGGTCGAAGGTCATCTGAGGTCACCAGAGGTTAAACTGGGAAAACCTTGTAAATGGCTTGTAATAACGATATCTCAAGGTAGCAATGACAGACACTTTTCAAGTTTGTCATGTTGAGAGGAAGAACCCTATTGATTTTGGTGGAGGTCAAGGTCATCTGTGGTTTCCAGAGGTCAAAAACAAATTTTCCCAAGAATTCCCAAGATTGTCATCTGGGGTCACAGGGGTCAAAAGCGACATTTCCCGAGAATTTGAAAGATTGTTACATGGGGTTTCCAGAGGTCAAAAAGCAAAATTTCCCAAGAATTCCCCCAAGATTGTCACCTGAGGTCACCAAGGGTCAAAAAGCAAAAATTCCCAAGGTTGTTACATGGGTTCACCAGAGGTCAAAAAGCAAAATATCCCAAGAATTCACAAGATAGTCATCAGGGGTCGCCAGAGGTCAAAAAGCAAAATTTTCTATAAATTTTCAAGATCCAAGATCCATTGGAGTTGAATCCCTTTCAAGACACTTCCGTTTTTCTTTTTTGTTATATTTGGTGGGGTTCAAAGTTCATGTGAGGTCAGCAGAGGTCAAATTGTTAAAACGTAAAATGATGTCGTCAAGAAAGATCAATTTAAGGGATAAACCTCAGTGCAACAAAGCATCCCTATTCGGCAAGACATCACTAAGCCTTTAGGCTTTCTGGTGTTACTTTGTGGAAGATTCATTGCGCAAATACATCATATTTCCTATGAAACGTTAGGTGTCCCTATACTGAGTCCATGGTAGTGGAAGGGGCTTATCCACCTTAGTTTGCACCTTTTAGCTTTGACATCAAAGCCAAAAGGTACAACGATACCGTCTCATAATACAACATGCACAGATAGCGTTCTGATTACATATTATGGCCTTGTATGCAATGCCAGCTTAGGACATGAGCAAAGTAATATGGTTTGCGTCTGCAAAAGGACTCGGGGGTCAAGGCAGTTTTTAGTGTTTGGAATACTGTAGTTGGGAAAATTGAAATTGCTGGGATGAAAAGGGAACGTTCTGCCATAAAACCCAAATTTTCCAGCTGTCCCTAACACGAACTAAGTATTTTTCACTTTTTCCCAACAGAGCCCCAAATTGTTCACACAAATTTCCGCTACTACGTCAAGATTACCCTCTTTGAAATATTTCATTTACATTCTTTCCACAATTAAACCTCTGATGACTTCAAATGGACTTGGAAATCCATCAAGAAAACAATTTACTTATTGAACTAAATGTGGGGGCATTCACATGCTAACTATGGGATCCATGAAGATAACCCCTTAAGGGATGCCTCGATGTAACCATTTTCGAAATATCATGTTTACAGGTAGTTTACAAGGTTTTCGTAGTTTTTCCTCTAGTGACTTAAGATAACCGTTGACTTCTACTAGTACGGTTCTTCCTCTTGATATAAAAAATTTATATCGCAACTCCTTGGTCCGAGTAACATCAGATTGGCCGTTTCCAAGTAAGAATTGGCTACGTCGATACTTTGCCGTCTAGTGAGCTGCGTTCTTCACCGGCATTTATATGCCTCTCGTTGGAGAATGGATTTGCTTTTCTCTGAGGTTCTTTCGTTCTGCTCTGTTTTGCGCTGTATGCTTTCTTGCGTGTAGAAGTACCCTGGCGAAACGGAAAATATACTAAGTTAACATACATCTACAATTTACGCGTAGGCTACTGCATAAACTGCTAATTAACTTTGCTTTGTTCCGAGGACTGTGGATACTGCTTTGAATTATTAAATATTCATTTCTTTAGAGTCCTTTTTTTTAGTTTGTTCAACGTGAATGAAAATCGTCCAGAGACATTATCGATTGTCTTTAACGTAATTGAGCAGCATTTGGCAAAGTCGACGAGGTTTCGTCATTGATATTAATTTTGGACGAAATGCCTAATCAATGTTACATATTTTTGATATGAAAATCAAACACATGAAGGAGCTTAAAGGCACATGCTTGTCACGTGACGTTGTATGACGTAGGATCAAAGGTCCTAATGCTTACATGCGACATCGAAACACAGTGTCATTGATAGTTAAGAATATTTTCCTCCAGTACTATTGACTTTTGATTCCCTGCAGGTCGTTTACTTCTTTCAACATAGATCGCATAGAGAAAAGGGAGTTTGAGTTATTTGTTTACTTGGAATATCTGTAAGTATACGAGCTAGTGCTATATGAACATTTAAAAACGCTCTCTTAACCAAGTGACCTAAGATCCTTAATTATAGATTGGTGTTGATGTATTTATGACTGGCATAGCCCAAATATTTGAGTATATATATATATATATATATATATATATATATATATATATATATATATATATATATATATATATATATGTATATATATATATATATGTATATATATATATATATATATATGTGTGTATATATATATATATATATATATATATATATATATATATATATATATATATATATATATATATATATATATATACTGAGACCAGTGAACTAAGGAAATTTTACAGGGTAGTTTAGTTAATTTTAAGCTTTGGTATGTTCTACCCGAGTTTGAACTGCAGTACTCAGTACCGGCAGAGAGGTAGTCATTAGACTGACAGGGGTTCTCCCAAAATAAACGATTAGGTTTGTCAAGGTTTCTGGAATAAACTTAAGCTTTCCAGGTAACGGTGGAAATATTCCGGTGATGGTCTGTCCATTGAACATCCGTAGTAGCTCTATGATCTGACGGTCGCCGTTTCGAGTATTCGTTCATACGGTGTGGAACATAAAAAAAAAAATGTGAACAACCGCAGCCACTTATCCACACTTGCTGACAAATAGTGTTACATAATAGATAAACACAACCTTACGCAGTCTATGTGAATTGCGTGTGTTAGTACACATCACTGATTTCGATAGGTATTTCACCTTTAAAGTGATATAAAATTTCACAAAAACTGAACATCCGCTTGAAACCTGAAACTCTAACGATAAGCAACTGCACATACACAATTTGATACCAGGAATAAATATTAATGAGGTTTACCAATGTGAATACAGCCGTTTGTTCAAGTATAGTGTCACAAGCACAGCTCATTTTCGGGGCCCATGATGGTTCTTCAAAGGAAAGGTCAACGACGATTTGATTAATAAAACCGACATACGTAACAACAGTTTTGAAGGGTTTAGTAAGGCAAGGAGGTTGATTGAAGGATTAGATGAGTTTTTCATAGTATCTGAGGAGTTATGCTTTTACTCCATCCGTAATAGCGAGGAGGCCTTAACGCCAAATTCCTGAATGAGATGCGGTGAGAATCAGATTACAGAGATCTGGTATTGCGTTTCTTTTGTTTTGTACCTAAATTAAGAAAATTTCGGGACCAACATTAATGTATATACCTTCAACTTTAAATTTGATTGACTGAACATAAGCTGAGAGAACGATGAATTTGCAGAATTGCTTTTTGTCGGGCAGCAACGACCAGATAAAATGTGTAATTAGATTCAAGTTAAGTAATTTTTTCGAGGCCACCTACAGTTGTACTACTAACGTAAGTTTCTTTTCAAGGTTTAAGATAAGACGCGTCTTGTGTGGTTTTGACAGAAATAAATCTGGGGCTCACGTGTGTTATCAAATGCGTTAAAATGATACATTGTAGTCCTCCATGTCAACCGTACCAAGTGTGTAAACGTATTACGGCCATTGGGGTCAACAGGTGGGGGGGGGGCACGTATCCTCCACTTGTGAAAGCAGGAAGGATTGTCCTCCTCACTCAGTGGAGTCGGAGGTACTTGCCTCCAAATATTGGCTTTACTGCCGTGTAACCCCTTAATGAGACTTTGGTTATGACAAAATTCACAGCTACAACTTTCACATATCGATATGAGCAGTCCAGTACAAACCTTAACATGATCCTACGTCCGCAATCTCCCCCTCTCCCAATCATTATATTGTTAATTCGAGTAAGAAAATCCCAAAAATGATCAAATCGTGATTTCTACTCTTTTGGCCTGTTTATTGCCCATTCAAAGTCATTTAGGGATAGTCAAATGCTTCAATATGATGGCCACAGTGTGTAAATACCCGAGAGTGTCCGGGGTCTTTTCCCCCCCTGGATCCACACTGGGGAGTTGTCCCCGAATCCCTACAGTAAACCCTGGCCCCATCACTTCTAGGGGAGAGCTACCCGTCACTACGACGCCTCTAGCGACCACAGTCCGTAATTTTGATGTGCCCCTCCACCGGAGCGTGGTTCCACCCTCACTTAGAAAAATCTCGCTAGGCCACTGCCCTGTCTTATTTTATAGCTTGGTATAAATGTGATCCTATTAATTCAAACTAGAAAATGGTGGAAACAACGATTCAGTGGATTAAAATTTTAGGAAAATCCTCAATTTACACCCCACATCATCTGGCCTTCAAACATTTCACCTCACTGAGTCCCGGATTCCCCACTCCTAGAGTTTTGCTTTTCGCGCTTGAAATGCTTTTGAAAGATAAGGAAAGTTTTTAACTTTATTTTGCTAAAAATTGTTTGGCTCAGCTATTCTTCATTTCAGCGATCAAATATAGATAGACAAAATACCTTGATAAAAAGATGGATAGATGCATGTATGGATTCATGGGTAGGTGTATGGATTCATGAGTATGTGGATGGATGAGTGGATAGATAATCAAACGAACAAAAAGACGAACAAGTAGATGGAGATAGAATATTTCACTTTCTGTCTCATTTATGTTTTTGTTAGTTACTAAACGCTTTCCATCAATCAAAAACTTCAATCAATTTTACTACATGAAAATTAAGCCGGTTGGAATTTCTTTTGTGAGAAAAGGGTAGGCGTTCACCTTCCTGCGTTACACTCTATCAGTGAACCGTGCACATTTCTTAGGAAGGCCCAAAATCATCATTGTTGATTTCATGCCAAAGATTTATTGGCTCTTTAATTTACCATGTGTGAAAGTGTTGGAAGGCTTGTTCTTATGACCAAGCTAGACCGTTTTCTTCTGTCTTGCACATACAAATGGCTCTGCTTCTTCTGTAGCATGCCGTCGTGCGCGCCATAGGTTTAAATATTCTTGATTACTTCTAACAGAACATGAAGGAAAGTATCGTCTGGAACTAGTCCTTCATTATCCCCAGAAGTTGTAAACCTTAACTTAACAAGAAATTTCTTAGATTTTTTTACCTTTTATAGGCGATGATTGTTTGAAGGGGAAATACTTTATGTAATTGCAGATTTTGAGCAATAGGGTGTCAATTTTTTTGTTAAGAAATGTTTTATACTCACTGTTTTTATATGCGCTGTTCAGATAACTTCATAAACCAGGGGTGGCCAATTTGCTTTAGTTTTCTCAGTAAGAGGGTTTTTCGATAAAGGTAAGCTACGCTGCTGGTGGCGCTGTTAATTTCCTCTTGTGAGTAATTTCTCGTAACCAGTTTCTCTATGAAGGAGTCACGTTTCTTCAGGAAGTCACCTTCTTTGTTGTACAGGCGGGCCTATCTAAGCACTTCCCCTTTGACCCTTTGATGAAGCCTTTGAAGGTGGCTAGAGGGTGTGCTGAGTTTCGATCTAGATATTGATAGGTTTTCAGTTTCAGTTTCAGTTTCAATTTATTTCCACATCAATATTCATAAAAGAAAAATACATATGATTGTAACAAGAAGGTGGAGGAGGACTGAAAAATCATAAGCTTGTACAAGCAACCCCCCCCCCTAGCAAACTTATGAACATAAATAAACTCAACACAATTACAGAACATATAACAGAAAGCAAGTATAACAAACGAAAGCAGCAAACAACTTAGGGCAGTTATAGAGATTTAGCAGATGATCCTTAAACCTCCTTTTGAAAGAGATAGTATTCTTTGCGGACTTAATATCATTATCCAGACTATTCAAAAGTTTTACACCACTATTAAGAAAAAAATCTGTAAGGAATACCATTGCATGAGAGATTTGGGCGAAAATGGAGGGATGACCTAGTATAATAGGAGTGGAATTCATTATTGTAATTTAAATGGTTAACAATAGTTATTGGTAAGTGGCCCTTTACACACTTGTACATGAAAACCGCAACATGGACTTTGTATACATCAAAAATATTAAGAATTTTATTAATGAAAAAGAGTGGTTTGGATGGATCAAGATAATCTGAGTGTGATAAAATACGGACGGCCCTTTTCTGTAGAATATGTAAACGATTTAAGTAGGATGAGTAAGTGTTCCCCAAATAATGTCACAATAGGACAGTTGGGAATGAATTAATGAATCATATAAAGATTTAATAATGTAAGGAGAGACAAAGCAGCTATTTTTGTACAGAATTCCTATAGCGTTTGAAATCTTGGGACATAGTGTGTCACTGTGATATTTCCAGGTGAGATAAGGGTCTATATAAATGCCTAGAGATTTTGCTTTACTAACTGGAGAAATATTTGTACCATCAATAAACAAGTTGACGTTGTCAATTTTACGCTGTAAATGGAGAAAAATCATGAAATTAATTTTAGTAATATTCAAAGATAATTTGTTACATTTAAACCACATTGAAACCGTTTCTAGCTCTGAATTCACGATACGTGCTCCAGTAATGGGATCTTTATGTTAATACAGAATGTTCGTGTCATCAGCAAATAGGGTGAAGGAAAGTACAGAAGAACAGTTGCATAGATCATTTACATAAATGAGAAATAACAAAGGGCCTAGTATAGAGCCTTAAGGCACACCACAGGTAATATCACACATGCTTGACGACTTATTGTTAATACACACAAGTTGTTTTCTGCCAGACAAATAACTGTGAAACAAGTTTAATGTAAGACCCCGACTACCATAATGGTATAGTTTCCTAAATAAAATACTGTGGTCTACGGTATCAAATGCTTTTGACAGATCTAAAAAATACCTATACTTATTTCCTTATTATTAAACCCCTCAGTAATATACTTTACTTTACTTTCGCGGGCTTGGTATAGACTACAGTGTCAAGAACACCACGTTTACTTTCTCCTTTAAACATTTTATGATCGAGATTCGTAGCTGTTGTGTTTAAAGCTTTCACTGTAAGCTTCAATTGTTCATGTGCTTCATTCATGTGGGCCACTAGGTAGGCAAGCTCTTCAAATGTGCCATTGTGCAGTAGGAGGATGTCTTTTCTATAGCGAAGGTCATAAGAACCAAATCCCAAAATATTCACACCCGGCAAGTTAAAAAGCCAACATTTCACTGGCAAGAAATGATGAATGATGATTTCGGGCCTTTCCTAAAAAACGTGCAAGGATCACCGACAGAGTGTAACGGCATATAGTGCCCACCCTTCTCTAACTTCTAACGTAAAGACAAAATTTTCAGTTACGAAAGGTGGACTTTTGAACTAACTTTTCGTGTGTTATTTAGGGTTAACAAAAATATGAATACAGTAATCATCACTCCGTGGTGGTCCACCTGTTTGCATGACAAAATAGAATACATAAATTAAATTAATCGATCAACTATAATACATAAAATAGATTCCCTTATTGCATGTCTTTCATGAAGTATTTATAATATTTAAGAATTGTTGCAATTATTATGTACATGTTAACATGGGTGCCATTCTTTTGTAAAATTTAGGTTCTGCAATTTGACCCGTTTAAAGGAAAATTAATCTGCGAGCTATTTGTATTAATGATTCAAATGCCTACGCAATAAGGGAATTACGTTAGAAAAACAAAAATACATTTTTCGCAACGTTTTGCACTTGCTATTATTGTTTTCCTCAGAAAAACTAGCTCAAACTTAAAACTTTTTACTAGTGTAAAAATATTGTGAATAAGAATTTTTTTATAGTTCTTGGTATAAAGATTTATTATATTTAGAAAACGTCTTTAGTAGAGGTCATAGGTCATGTGAGGTCACCCGAGTTAGAACAAAAACTCTGGTAAATAAATTATCTCAAGGTAAGAAGCATAGATATATTTCATACTCGTGGATGTGTAATAGTAGAAAATGAACCCTATTGTTTTGGTAAAGGTCAAAGGTTATGTAAGGTTACCGGACTTAAAACTTCAAAAAAGTTGGAAATTGCTTGTAAGCACGATATCTCAAGAAGAATGGTCTACACTTTTCACGTTTGTATTGATTTATTGTATTGAGAAGAAGGACACTATTGTTTTTGGTAAGTGTCAGAGGTAAAAAAGCCTTGTAAACTCAATATTTCAAGGTAGGAAGCATGTATACATTTAAAAAGTGGCATGTGGATGCATTACAGTGAGAAAATGAACCAAAATTGTCCTAGAGCTTAAAGGTTATCTGAGGTCATTGAAGGTAAAACTTCAAAAACCTTGGGAATTGCTTTGAAACACCATATTTCAAGGTAGGAATTATGGACACCTTTCATATTTTTATGATTTACCTATTAAGGGTACTTGCGACGCATCTCCCAACAATTTTATAAGCAATGTTAGTATGTCAAATAGGTACCAGTTTTCAGGAAACTCTGATATTTGTAAAGGTTTGGAATAAGCTTGATTCATGCCCTTCGTTACTCAGAAACGTAGCCTGGAGCGCAACTTCTACAAAGTATGGATAAAAGAGTAGTGCACTTGCAGCATCCGAAGTGTTTCTGTATGTTAAATTCAGCTGGTAGACCATCTGCGTCCAATGGTGATTATTTGAGGGTATGGAATAAAAAGATTGACTGCATACATTGAAAATGAGACGACCTTATTCAAGGTAGGTGTCTTATGATAGAGATAAAATTTCACATGGCAGGTCGATCTAACAGAAATCAGAAATCAGAAATGTGGTAATTAATACCATGTGAGCTCTCACTAATGAACAGTTAGGTTTAGATCAGCGAGTTCTGTTGGAGCGACTTCTCATGAGTACTTTACAAAGACATTGCAAGACGGTTATTATTCTTCGTATACAAGTTATCACAGAATTCTACGTATCCTTAGAATTTCAACGCTACGTTTACAGAAGCATCATCATGAAAAGCGAGCTTGCCAGTTAAACAAGATAACTTATTTCTTTCTTCTGAGATAAATTATCCGTACTCCTTTTATCTTCCCTATAATAAACTAGTGTGTTTTACATCTTACGGTATAATTAATTTTGTAATCGTAGATTCCAATGTATCCCTAACTTAATGTAATTGTTTTTTTATATGGCCAAATGCGGAGTTTGCATCGTTCTCATCTTCTAGTCTATAAGCCCAATAGACTAGATGCTGTTTATTGTGCTTGAGCTGAAAATTGCCAATGAAATTGATTATGCCATTTAAACAGCCTGAAAATAACTTTACAAACCTTGTACTCTAGACCTTACTTCAAGACTACAAGAATACAATACACCAAGTATTGTCTGTTTGACCAGGTCAATATTAGGACGTTCTTAAAGACCTTCTCATATTTGAATTGAAAAAGTAACAACCCCTTGACCATGGTACTTCTTGCCTAGAACAAACAGTGAACTTAATAACAGACTGCTTCAAATAAGCCAGTTCAGAGTTACCACAGCGCAGGCACAGTAACTTCAGGTCATAAATTCATAAGACCTATGACCTGAAGCCATTGTGCATGAGCAGTAATAGCTCTGAACTAGCTTATTGTTGAAGATGCTAAAGCAGTCTCGTCTGCCACCCAGTTGGGACAATTTTTTCTGTTCTGTTTTCTCAATTCATGCTTCGAAGCATGAAAAACTGCAGAAAGATGTAGTACGGGATTATGTTAATTTATGTTAGTACCCTAGGTTAGGTTAGCAACACAGAACTAATGCTACATAGTATGAAAAACTGTACTCTCGAAGCACGCTTTGAAGCATAACAGGTTTGTCCCAACTAGCTGCGTCTGCAGTGTACTGAAGAGTCAAGTTTGGATTGGCATTTGAACATTTTCCTTTGCGTATTCCTTTCTCTGAAAATTTCAATTAGACCCTTTCTTTTCATTGCATTAATCAATTTCGCCCTTAGCTCTAAAATGTGTTTGTAGGAAGGCTACCAGTTTAATCAATGTTAAGCTTAAAACGCAGATTAAAGCCCCCCCCCCCCCCCATGCAACAACATTTCTGTCATGGTAATGAAAAAGTCCAGATTTGTTTTAACAAATTTACTGTCCACGCAATGACAATACAGCTTGATATGCACATCGTCTAAGTTCTTTTTATAAACATTAAGAAAGATATCACTGCAATCATAATCTTCATTCTTATACTGTTTCATTATACAAAAATGGGGAAGGAATTCCTAAGGTAGCAACTCGCACGATAAATACCATGTGAGAAAAAATTCTCTTCCCACTGAAACGATATAAACATTTTGTTCAGTCTTTGTAGAATGACCTTTTTTGTTAAACAAGAAACTGGGCAAAATATAACAACTGTTGGCATGGGTAGGAAGGGCAATGAAAAGGCCTACCAAAAGAGGAAAAGGGTTAAATTTGGAACGCACCGTAACCACGTTATGAGCTCTTTCAAGTTTTATATTAGGTATTCCTACTTCCTCTGAGATCTGCATGACAATTTCAACTACATTTTTATCCCTTTGGACAGCATATAGGACATTCCGGTACTTGCTCCCTTAATGGAGTCGTTCCCACACATTGGCAGAGAATGAGTGCTGTTAGCTAGCTTTTTCAAAATTTTGTACTTTCGTCCTCTAGACATCCAAATGTATTTTCCCTTTTCCAGTTTATCATTTATTTTTTTGTATATTTTATGGCTTTTATTAGTTGTTAGTGGACAATATTTTCTCTAATACGTAAACTTTTATACACTAACCGTGCATGGTCTTTATTTGTTTCCGCCGGTGATTCAGAATCTTGTCTAGCAACAACATATTGCAGGTACAACCAGATGCTTTCCCACAAATTCTTCACAGAATGTAAGTAGCATCACTGATGATTAAATATCGATTTCATAATAATTTATAGTAGTTTGAAACTGGGCTAGGCTGATAAAGGGAAACCAAAATTGCTGATAAGATGAACACGTCAACTAACAAAGCAACTTTAACGTTCATCAACGACGCTCATCAGTATGTTAAGCCCGCCACACTGTGCGGTTTTGACGTTTACGTATCGAACTGCCGCATCATTGCTTCTGTGCGTGACGAAGTATGCACCATTTTGACAACATCAGCTTCGTCTACGAGAAACTTTAGACAAATAACCACGTTAAAGCATTTGACCTTTAAAGAAGAACACCATACATATAACAACCAAGTTGTCAAAAACTTGAAATTCTAATTGAAATCGTAAGGGTTTCGTGAAAAGTCACGTTTTTAACAGGAATATAAGAAAACGTCAATGTTTACCTAATTGATCTTTGATATCTGACCTTTGACCTTTGCTTCCTGGAGACTCCATTTCAAACTATCTTCAAAAGAAAGTTCAAAAGGAACCAATCCAATTTTTCAAAGTGAGTTTTGGAACAAAATTTTGCCCCAAATATGCAGTTGACCTTGACCCACATGATCACAGACCCTATGGCGTTCACTTATTTTGGGTCTACTTTACAACTCAGTCAAGCCTGGAAGGTTTAATGGCAAATGATTTTTACTTTGGAAGTGTACCTAATGTCAAGAAAATATATAGCAAAGGCTAAAAGATCAATTCGTTTAACGAGCCCTCATTCCATGGCTTATTTTATTGTTTAAATACAGGCGTGAAGTCAAGGGGCGATGGGGGGGGGGCGAAGGGGCAGCCCCCTCATTGAGCTTATATTTTGTATTCATTTAATAAATTTTTATGATATTGCAAGTAATCCAAAATAAAAATGTTTAGATACAACTTACAAGGCCCGGGAAGTGCCATTTTCAGCAATCTGGGAGGCACTTTTGGCCGAATTTTTCTTGTACGCTTCGTGCCAACCTATGGTGACGCTACGCTTAGTTTGCCTACAGGCTTCACCTCCTCCTTGGCAAATTCCTGGCTACTCGCCAGTTTAAATATAAATATTGAAATTTGTTCACTCATTTTAAAATGGTCGAATGTACATCGATTTGTGATGTTCATCTTCTACAACTCACAAACCAGTTTTTGCTCAAGTCTTTAACAAAAATGATACTATGACTTAGACCACATATCTTTTGTAAACATATCATGTTTATATAACAGTAGGACAGGAAGTTCAAGAGTGATTTGTAAATGTTATTTATGTAGTAAAAGAATGATATTACAAATTATTGCGGAATGGACCCTTTTTTACCTCATACATTTAGTATCCAGGAGGAGGTGTTGCCTAAACGAGAGGCTTACAAAAATATGCAGTTAACTATCCTTGCAACGTGTATATTACAATGTTTTACTTTCGATACAATCTGAATATTTGAACGGAGTGAATTTGATGGTTTTATCTTTGTACTTAAAACTACATTACCATTCACGTTCACCATTGAGAACTATTTCACTGAAACAATTCTTTTTCCTTCTGCCGTCAGCCACTTATCAAAAAACACCATATCACAGATATCACCAGGTACCTTCCCAGGCGGTATTAGGCATCTGTAAGTAAGGCTTTTTTAGTTTTGATTTGTTAACTTTCCACTGACATGACAATTGGGTTTGGAAGCTTTACATTAGGAAGAGATTACTTATGAAAGGTAGACATTTTATGTGGGACCAACTGTAGAGACAAAACAACGGGAGAGGGGGAATATACACCCTGTAATTCTTTGACTATGCAGCTGGCCTTCTTAGCGATGGTTGATGCGTGGAAAGCGCAGCATAAGCCCTCCCTCCAGAAAGGGTACATTATTTCTGTATGATGAATCAATTTTTACTTATTTTGAATTTTTGCAGCCTATTGTTAAGCAAATAATTGATAAACGTATTTGCCCTTTATTTGATCTTTGACACGTGAATTCATTAATTACGTATGCTAAAATTGCCATCGTTTGGTATCCACCCAATAGGATCGCACTGTATTCAATGTATTTGTAAAGGAAAAATCACCACAAACATTTACGCCGGAGGTGGGCCAGTTACGCAAACTTGACTATTTTCATATTATGTACAACCATTAAGGTCTATTTTAAGTCTTTTCTTTATTCTTACAGATTATGTGGTTAAATAGGGTGTTCCAGAAACTGATGGTTAATGAATAGCTGAATTTTATTTTTAAGTTGCCTGACCCTTTGAATTCTAATGTTTTGTCTTCAATTGTCAATCAGATTTAAAGTTGATCAAAGATGCGGTTTAGGAGGAGCTTTAGGGACCCTTTTCGTAAACAGATTTTGAAGTTAACCTTTAACCCACATTTCACGTTGTCGTCGTGTCTTAGCAACTAAAAGCAATACATAATGATTTGTCACAATATCCCTGCATACCAGAGAGTTGGGTAGCTTTCCAAACAAACTGATACATAGACCTAATATGCGAATTTTGGGTTACTTGACACTTTGACTTCTGACTTTTGTCGCCAGATGTCATCAATGCATGTAACCTAGTTAACATGGTCAGGCACTTACAAACTAAGTTTAAACCTGACTTAAGTACAACACATTCATGTCGTCTGCTATATCTTAAAGAGCGTATCTGCGAATTTCGCTTTTCACTTTAGCATTGCCAGTAGCCTTAACCCCTAATTAATTTCGTCTTTTTGTCGCTTATATATGTGTTGCGTTGATACAACTTAAAACGCTGAATATATTTATACCTTTTGCATATGGATATTGATCAAAATTCAACTGGAAAGTATAGTCCTATAACTTGTCTGCACATTTGCATATGGCATTAACATTACTTCTCACGGCAACATCTCTGATTCCATAGCAATAACCATTGAAAATGATTGTTCTGTTTCATCCGTTTGTTAGGATAGTGGTGGGTATGATTGAGGTTGCAAAGGATAAGAAGGGTTAATTGTCAGTAACAGACCAAAACAACTGAATAGCCTTAGGTCTAATTATCAATCGTTACAGGATTTTCCCCCACGCATGATTGGATCTAATTGGGTAAGGAAAAATTAAATTCAGTTTCCTTTCCTGTACTGCTCAGGTAGAAGCTCCATTGTGCATCTTACATAGTAAGAAGCATACTAACCAATTTGAACTTGATCGAAATTCCGATTGAAGGGAAAACACAGTCATCCTAATCAAAATTAGTACATCCCGTTTTCTAATTCATGAATGACTTTTTATCATATGACTATATTTTTGTCACTGAATTTTTGAATTCATGGAGAATAATTCCTTGCTATGTTTTTTTTTTATTTCTAGTAACTATTTTCTCAAAACATCTTTTAAGGTATTCTTGAGGCAGGCAAGAGGAGATTTGCAAGAGTTTGTAATTTTTTTCAGTGTAATTTTTGGGGCGTCTGCCTATTGTCCATTATTTAAAATACTCCAACACCCCCGTCATCTTACAAACAATGATAAATGGAGTACAATGCACTGTTTGTATACGTTCATGTAGCTATATTAGATTCCCAAGCAATAAAGCAAATATGGCATACGTATCAGGGTTGAGTACTGAATGCATTGTAGAATAGTATGGAATATTAATCTTACTTACCTTGGTGGGAATAACCATCTACTTCTTTATCTTTAAATCGAGTTTTACATTAATGCAACTATAACTGAAAATGTGATATTTAGGAACTATGGCTCATTAACTATTATATGACTTAGTTACAGTATAATTCTTCGACTTACAAGAAATTGTCATTGTGAAGATGATAGGGGAAGCCTATCCCAGAAGAATGTGTCAAGATTATTGCCACCTGTATAAATCAGTACCTTGGAAGTAAATTAGACACATGTAATCTCATGTGGCAGGGAATAAGAAAATGCATAAGGAAAAGGTGTGGTTATGGGTGGTGACACTTGTGGTATTGGAACAAATCTGACAGACGGGACCACGTTTTCGCTGCATGATAGTCACATCTGAAAATTGAGATCAATGTGGGGAAAGCTGTGTCTGGTTGACACACGTGGCAAAACAGGGCAAAGTGTGACAAACAAAACTAGTAAAAGCAATCAAATTATTGGTTTTCTTTTACTCAGCCCTACAATTCTCCACACAATTCCACACAGTACCTACTACCCCAGTTTTCCACATGATACCTGTGTCTACTTTTTCTTCGTTTTCCAAGTTTTTTTCAAAAATGAAGCTGCAGATTTTGATTCGGCATGGGCGTAACCTTTGAAATGAGTCACAATGTGCAGGAATTGTCGAACAATAAATACCTAGGCTGCAGGTAGGCAAATATAATGTGTCATCAATTTTTAGCCTGTTACGTATGTTAAAGGTAGCACCTTTCTACCAAGAGTTTGGAGATTACAATTCTGGTTTACCAGATTTGTGATTTGGATGAAACTTTTCATGATACATTTCATTTTTAAAGTGAAAAAACAACATCTTCATATTTCAGACAATTTAAAAGAAGAAAAGAGATTTTATGAATGAAAAGAAAAAGTCGGAGAAGTGAAAACGTAATGTACAAAATTATATTACTAACATCGACTAACAATTGATCAAAAGTTCTGAAATACATCAATTCAAAAGCGTTGCAAAGTTAGAAACTTCACATGAGCAGAATGCGTTCACTGATAAGCAGGCTCAGAGTAGTTATGGAACTAGACTGTGGCATATCATCAGCATTTCACCACATTGTCGTTAAAGAGACTGTGTAAAAAAATGTCACTCGTCACTATTCAGGAACCGCTTAAAACTAGAAGGACACATATTTCTAAGAGGTGTGTACCTTAAAAGTAATACTAGGTTTAATGAGTCAATGCAGGATAATGGACGTTAAACTTTACTGCTAAATTATTACCAATGAACCCAACTACTTTGACGACTTTGCTAAGTTCATAGCACCGTAATTTTACTCTACAAATTTGTAGAGCATTAAAGGGGACGATATTTTTCAGGTCTACAGTAGAAGAATCAGAAATCAGAGTGAATAAGCTAGTCTGCAACGATTAATGTTAACTCTCTTCCTGGAGCCATGTTAAAAGCCCCCAGAACGTAGCGGTTAAGATAAAACGGAGATCACGCTTTTGCATTGAATCAATATTCATACGTCTTGAACTGAATTTACATCTACTGACAGTATTTACCAACAGAAAATTTCTTTACACTAGCTCAACACTGCGTCTAACATAAAGATGCATAACGTTCGTAGTTTTTGCAACTTCCTGCACCCATCCATCTTACAGGCTCAAAAATTCATTTAAACCGGGGTACGGCGTTGAAAGAAGAAGGTTATGAGAAAATAATTGAAATCAGTCTCTGTCTTTAACTGGTTCAAAGTAATTACAAACACAACCCAGGATTCATTCATCAGTGCCAGTACCAATGTGTTCTAGTAATCAGAATCAGAGGATGTACTGCAAGTTCTTTGAACTAGGACTCTATCACCGACGATGTGCTAAAATGCTTAAGTATATAACGTAGGTAAAGATATCTCTGGTTTTACATACAAGGTCACTAATTCACATTCAAATGTGATCATTGGTAACCACCAACAAGAAACTCTTAAGAAGGTGGGAAGTTGCCGTATGGGTGGGTCGGAAAACGAAAACGGTAAACCAAATAATTTTGCTTTGCGTGGGTCGAAATTTATCAGAAAGCGTTCAGTGTCATGTATTAATAATACCTGCTATGTGTCGTCGTGTGTGAATGCTATAACTAGATGTGGATGGATACTAAGATTGCGACTTTAGGAAAATCAGGAATACAAGAGAGAGAGAGATTATATAAGAGTATGAGCATGACCGATAGATCATTGAAAGTAACCAACTTCCTGTTATTTTCGGTAAATAGTGTGGAAACATTAAGATTAACATAGACAGTTGTTCTGGTAGTCAACATTTACTTCACTAATAATCAGAGGGCAGTAGAGAGGTAGTCAGAGACAAATCCTATTCAATCAGGCTATTTAACATTACTGTGTTTAAATATAAAATAAGAGATACAAATTTTGTTGTGGATAGGTCGTGCTAAACTAGTCCGAAAAGTCTGCTTAGTCCTTTAGCCGGTTGCTGAGATCCCCCTTCACCTAGCTTTGTGTATTGTCCATGAAACGTAATGTTTGAGGACTGCACTGCTAGATATCCAGCAAATTGTAAGTGCCTGGGCTTATTTTCAATTTCCTCGCTTTAAAGCCGTTGACGAAAGCCTAGAATTGATCAGAATGAGGCAGTTCTACATTTTATTGTGCTTGATGCATTCTTGCCGTGTAGAGATTACTTTCAGCCTATCATTCCGTTAGTGCAGACTTTCCACAATTAAGATACCTCAATGGAAATATGCTTTAGTGGATTTTACACTGGATTTAAAAGTGAACAAAGGCTAAACTTTCTGAAAGACACATTTCTAATTCAGATTTGCATGTAAGTGTATTGTTGTGGTTTTCATTGTCATGAGGAATGCCTCTAAGTGGCAAAAACTAGCTAATAGAGTTCTTCTTCTCACATTATTGATAATTTCAACTACAACAATCTAGCATCGTGGTCGTGAACCTCTTTTATGGAGGCACACGAGGTAGGTCACAGTAAACATCAATAGATTGTGCTAAATTTTGTCATTAATTTTACTTGAGGTCCGACCGTGGATTCCATTTATAATTTTTGATAAAGATCGCCCTATCTTGTACGTGACACTCTAGCAAACACTGCCTACTTTTAATTACACTCTGCTACTGATGAGCCCCGAAAATAATCTTTCGGGTCGAAACGCGTCTAGCAATAGCATACCACGCTATAGCTTGTTACTTAACAAGGTCACAAAAGTAGTTATCACTCAAACCTTTGGGTATCCTATTAAAAACATCGGTTAAAAGTTGCGAAATTATTCTTTGCTGGGCGATATCCTCCCATATCACATAAGAATTTTTCAGCGAATTCAAGAGACTAAACTTATCACCATGGTTTATTTATCCCGAGCATATCTCGTTTTGCTAACACGTCACTGAGTTTTTGGAGAATTGGCCAACCCCCCTTTAAATATATAAAGTATGCAAACCTGTCTTCATTCATCTATAAACAGTTCAAGCGAGTGGCGTTTTCAGATAAGTTTAATGGGAGGCATTTTGTTGGGGCGGAATCGATATATTTTCACCTTTGAATTTTCTATTGGGAGGGTATTTGGAGTAGGGGCACGAGACCTATGTGGGTACAGCCTCGTTTTCTACGCCACTGGATCCAGCAATTACTCACCAACTGCTTATCTGTCAGATATTAATCCATTTCTGTGTTCTTTTAAATGTTGCAGGCTATCAGTTTCTAAAAACTGGTTTATTCAGAATCAGGTTTTGTAACACTTCCTCAAGGCTGGAAAATGAACTTTGACGGTGATATAAAGTACCGCTCAGAAGAAAATTCCCATTAAGTCCCATTTAATGGGAACTTATAAATCAGTTTAATGGCACCAAAATGGAATTTGGACACTTTCAGTGGGATTTCATCTAATGGTGTTCCATTAAATGGTTCTCACCCAATGTAATGGGATCCCATGAGGTTGCATTGCAATGTGACTTAAAGGAACCTCATGTCGTATGAGGTTCTATTGCAAAGGGACCTAACAGGATTCCATTGTTCCGTTGCAATTGTACCTAACAGCCACCTATACCCTTAATGAATTGGATTCCAGCAGTAGATTCCTTTCCACTTAGATCCTTTTGCTATTCAGCAAGCTCCTGTCAATTAGAATCCTGCTTGCATCGCGGTAAAGTACGTACTGTTATGTGAAACGCTGTAAAATCATATCAAGCAACGTCTGAATGAGTTGAATCTGTTATTTTACACTACAATTTCCAATACTGTAAGGGGAGTTTGCCTTGGGATTTCTACATCAAGTTGTTAAAATTACCATGTATGTGAAAATGGCAAAATATGTAATTGATGGCCCCTTCTTTAGTTAAAAGGTAGTTTGCATGATTTCTAAGCTTTTCCAAGGACCTTCGGCACGTTCAGATACCTAGTTGTGGTTGCAATATTAGGGCTAGCTTAACCACATGTAAAAACGGATCACAGTGTCAGTACGGATCGAAATACAAACACACACGTACACACACACGATAGCAAGAGATTGCAGGCAACTTGCTGTTAATATCAGAACTGCGCAACTCTGACTATACTAAATAATGAAGAAATGTCAGACTGAAAAATCATAAGCAACAGTCGTCTCAGATTTTCCAATTAAAAGCATAGGTTTATAAATAGAAAAAAAAACCTGTGTAAACCAAAGGCACCAGCCATTTTACTTTTTTTCAATGAAAATCGAAGTTTGACCATAGCAATAAATATTTTATAAAGCAAATTCCAAAAGCAAAGGGCCTTTCACATTTTTCCAGTTAAAGACTAAGAAGTTTGGTCATTGTAGGCTAACTGTAGGCTAGCGTAGAGAGAATACACCACAAGTAACTACAAGGTCATTCCAGGTTCCTATTTCTTTTCTCATTCACTGACCCTTCCAGCCAATTTGATCTACCAAACATATAGAAACACAAAACTCTTTCACACAAAATCCCAAACTATACAAACTACAAGGCTATACGAGGCTCCCCAAAATACTATAGTTTATTTAAACTTCAGGTTTAAAGTGTGGCAAAAAACCTAATATTATGGCACATGCGTGACTAAGTTATTTAGTTAATTCGTCTCGTTGTCTTTAGTTATTGCTTTGTTTGTTTGTTTTGACTGATCCTCCCTTGCGGGAACTCGGCAACCCTCCAACCGCGGAGTATTACGCCAAGCTGGGAATGCCAGTTTCGTGAGACAAAACCACAATTTAACGTCTATGATTAAGGGATAGCAGAAGAGAAACTACAACCCAGAACCTAGACGACAGATTTGATGTCCGAGCTGGGATTCGAACACACGACCTCATGAATGGAAGTCGTGGATCATAACCACTGCACTATTTGTAATTCTTTCACCTTTGCTTGCTTGACAAATTTTCCCTCTTTGTGTAACTCTTTCTCCTTTCCTTTTCTTTATTTCAGTTCATTTTGCCAATGTATACAGGTTTTTTAAATTGTTACAAGCTTAAGGGATTCCATGATATAAATCTCCTCACGTCTGTTTGCCATCGTCCGTGTAACATTTCATGTCAGTGCAAAATGTACAACAGAATGTCCTTCGCTTAAAATTTTCAACTTGTGCCAAAGTTTGAGACTTGGATTCCATGGGCAGACTGGTTTTGTCTCATTTTGTTCCGTATCTCTTTGAGGGACTCGAGTCTCTACTGGGACTGATGTCACTACAAAATACAACATGAATTTTCATGAGCCACGGGACACAGAAAATATCTTTACTTGAACAGGAATGTACAAGTAGGCGGTTGAATAATTTTTTCGGGTATAACGGTTTTCATTTGTGAGAAGCTTGAGTAATCTACTTTGCATAATCTGGAAGCTTTAAAGACGGTGGCACAGGCGTGCCATAAACTTCAAAAGCAGCAGCAGCAAAAAAAAAAAAAAAAAAAAAAAAAAAAAAAAAAAAAAAAACGGAAAGAAAGAAATGAAGAAAAGGTGTAATAAATCTGTATGGCTGTATCAACTAGGGAAATAAACTTGTGTAGTGAAACTATCAATACACTTATCGAGGGAGTTGCAAAATTTATGCACATGCTGTTTTGTCCTATAAGTACTTTGCATATGGGTTATAGGTAATTGGTAATTGCACTTGGTAATTTGAGTACGCAAAACTCTCAGTCGTAATGTTGTTTGGCGGCATGAATAATTGTGTAAGTGGTTGCCAATCGATTTAAAGTTTCATTTGTCATATCAATTAGTTGTGTATACACCGTGTTGGCAGGAAGACATAAGCAGAAAGGCGAGTTTATACATTAGATGCAGAAATTATGAATGTCTTCAACATAAATAAGAAAAATGAACGGTCCCAAAAAGAGAACCTTGAAGTTTTCCAGTGGTGCCTTTTGAATAAACTAAATACGTACTATTATTCACAAAGGTGTATTGATTTCTATTATATAAATAACCTGACAAACTGCTTTTATAGGTGAGTCAGTTACGATAGTGAGACATTTTCGAGCCTAAGAGAATGGTATTATCGACAGTGTGGAATGCTTTCTTCAAGTCTAATTAAAGTCATTTTACAAATTTTCATTAACCATTTGGGAAAAGAATGTTAGAAATGACAGTCTTTAGTAGAGCACAACATATAAGAAAAAACTTTTAAATCGAACAGGTATTTACACAGAATATTTTGTTTGTTTGGAAAAGAAAAAGACCTCTAAACTTTTCTATATTAGGAACTGATTGCTTTGAATTGGCAGAATGCTCGATAAAACAAGAAATTAGCCTGGAGAGGTTTTCCAAATCAAAGTAACAAAGGCCAATAAAGTCCAGTCCAAATCTTTGTTTATTCAACCATAGTGCTACACAATAGAAACCGGTTACTAAATGAAGACCATCACAATGACTCTGAAGAAACTTACATTATAAATCAATAGGTTTTTGACAATATACTTTACGCAAGTAAGAAAAGTTTTCCCCTCAATGTCCTTTAAGGTAGTTCCAGAAAGAGGAACCTGGGCCAACGATTCATTTTGTTGTTTGGCTCTATCAGAAAAATGTCATTTAGAGTGCTTATAGGTACTTAATACCTACCTTAGGAAGCGAATATGGATTCGCCAGAAAGTTTAATCGAATGGATAAATGCAATGTCCCGTTACAATAGACCTTATACTCTGACGTCACGCAACGCCATTTAGGGTTAAAAATAAAGAATACTGCACGAACGACGTGAACTTCGCACCAGAGTGTGGTAGAATTACGCCCGTATGCAGCTGATGCACAGATCAGCGGTCTGTATTTGTTGGTGTAAGTTGCAATGATACGCGCTTTCCTTTCTGGGCGCACATTCTGTTCTGTAACGCCATGTGAATAACGTCTGCAACAATGGTCTTAAAGCCAATTTGGCTATACACGTGTAAAGATAAATTTAAGTTTTAATACAAGAATAGTACTCAAGAAATGAACATCTCAAGTTTTACAAATATAATTCCTTTTATGCCTCTTTAAGCAACTTCACACTTTTAGTTTAGAAATAACTCTGACTATTCGTAGCACGACATACTCATTACAAATAACAATATGTCCAGCATAGTTTAAAACTGGACCCTGATTATAAGTTGAACGCTCATGATATTATTTTATTTATTTGACCACTCTCACAGAAATTACCGGTTTTCGTTTTTTTTTTCCTTTTGTCTTTCAGGTACTTACAAAAGAATAACATTTCGGAGATACCTTTGGGAATTTCTTCCCATCTTTTTGAGTTGTAAGTAGCTTTGAAATTAAGTAAAGCAAAATTTGTTTGTATTATTGATGCAATCCGTTCTTCTAAACACTACTATGGAGAAGCGATAATCATCCTTATGACATGATAAAGAAAACTAATGTTTCATCAAAACTGAACACCTGTTGTCGTGTCCAAGGTTCAATTCTACATCAACTTGTGAACGTGCTTGTCTCGGGCTTGTTAACGATTTGTTCTGTAAGACCAACACCATGCCTATAAGTAAATTGGTTAAGTAAATTGGGCTTTGGCTTTACTGAGGTACCCATTGAAGGCCTTCGATAAATTAGCATGTGAAAAGGTACTTTGTGAGTAAATAAATAGACACACATTCCTCATTATGGTTCCAGATATTTCCACGTTGATGAGTTCGAGTGGATCTTGACGAGGCTTAATTTTAAAAGATTTACTTCCTAATTAGAGCAAACATACACTACCAGACGTACAGCACTGCTACAAATGTTTTGTTACCAATGGTCAAAAGTAGCTCAGCAGTTCCTATCGACTGCAACTAAAATCAAAGCCACCGTTCTATGATATCTTGTCGAAAAAGTAGTTTGTGTAAAGTTTTTCATAATTCCGTATAGTGCAGGGTATTAATGGGCAGTACTTGGCTGTGCCAGGCCGTACGGGGCGTCTATTATTCGTATCTTGAAATATCTTGTTCATAACAATTTCGGTTTCTGACTTCCCGTGGTTTCTAACGACCTCTGGTGGCAGAGTTCAGAGACTGACCTCCACTAGGAACAACAAAAAGTTCAACAGAAGAAAAAAATGAATAAAAAACAAGAGGAAAGGGTACCAACCATGAAGGGGGTTTCTTACCCTTAAAATCAGAATTACAACAGAGCATTTTCTTATACCATCAAGATACGCATTACCCTGAGGTAATTTGCAATCATCATCTTACAGTCAAAGTATCATTCACACGTAGTGTTCTAAATAGGTAATTAAACTGAGAGTAACTAATGAATGTACAAGAATTATGCTTTTAAAAAGATATACAATTTTCTCTATTATATCATCTTTGGAATTGTAAAAAATAACGTCTTCCCCCTTCCTTTTTGGTGGTCATGAAAAGACTCAATTTGGAGGAACAGGCGCCTGCCTATTTTAGTTTACGTGGTTTTAATAATTTCACCTCTGTTGATCTCAGATGATCTTTGACCTCTGCCAAAACCCCACAAATCTATATACCAAATATAAAAGTTATCCATCATCGCCTGTATTAAAATATTGTGTTTATAAGGTGTGGAGTGTTGACCTATGTGACCTCAAAGGACCTCTGACCTCCACCAAAAGAATGGGGTTTTCCCCTAGATAAATTTACAATCCAAGTATGAACCATGTCTTGAAATGTTGTGTCTGCAAGGTTTTCTGAATATGGTGAATAAATATAGTAAATATGAGAAGCATCAATGAGAGTTGTCTTAAGATATCGTGTTTACAACCTAATTGTCACAGACACACTCGTTTACTGATGAACGCACATACACATCTCTTTTTCTCGATTTTTACCCGAAGTACACTAGAATTTTCCTACTTTCTGAAATCCTTCGCAAACTATTAAATATTTAGCTCGCTTCACGCGCTTAAAGTCTCACCTCATTGTTGTGCTCATTATTATTACCATATAATAATGTCTCAAACGTATTTCAATTATTCACCGGTGAGGGTCTTATGATAGGGCTGGCAGCTAGTGTACATAGGATTAATTATGGAACAGCACAACATTGAAAATGATGCGAAGGAGAGGAATTCTGGAGAAGACATATTTTATGAAATCTGGAAGCTATTACGTTGAACCAGGCAGAAGGCTCGCCTTCTGATCGGCTGATAACGGTAAGTTTGGTAGGGAAGGGAAACAACTTGTAAGCGGTATATTAGTTCAAGGATTTGCCAAAGATAGCAACGTTCTGCATCTTGGCCACTTTACATATATGAATAGTTCTTCGGGAGAGGAGTTTTCACCCCTCCATATAGACAAAACACCCTTTTCGTTTACCCAATCAAAAGTAAGAGTTCCCAAATTTTTATTTTTATATCATATGATCAGTTTAAAATTCGCCAAAAATAACGCAGTTGAAATCTAAGCCACCTTGGATGAACAAAAGTTTCTCAAAGAGGAGGGCACCCCTCCTCTTAGACCGACCCCCAGGAAGGCACCTGCATGAGGTGACGAAAGATCCCCTCGTGTGCAAACTATCCAAGGTTTGCTGTGCATATGCACAGTTTACACTAACTTCATGGATTTGTTTGAGGTGAGATTACGATATCATATTTGTGGTGACACCTACACATCACTAACTGCTAGAGGTGCCACTGAAAAAAGTATACAGCTAATAGGAGCCATTCGTACCCACAGCTTTCCCCCTCACATATTTTACTTGCCCCTGGCCCCTAATTGTTGACATCGTCACGGCTGATACATGTCAATCACTTTTCGGCACTGTGTTCGAAAATCTAGCATTTCTCACTTTTGAACAGAGTTAGTGCACACTTTGATATAGTATTTTTGCAGTAACGGTGTAGATGTTGCATTTATGTTTTTTAAATGTTAATTGTTCTTTTAAATTAGGAGCGGCCATTTTCTAAAACGTGTAAAGGATCAAATCCCTTCGTTGCTTTGGTTTGAACATTGCTGAAAGTTTGTAGATTGATTGCTTGAATAGTGCGGAACAAAGTGGAAAGTGGAAAATAATTGGTACTATTGGGATGACTCAAAGATTTTCTGTAGAAATATTATACTGTCTACCATAAACTTCTCGTTCCAGTCCAGTGTGTGCATAATCCTTGGTAATTAAGTAGTTGCAAGGCATACTTTGCGATTAAGCGACATGGCATGGGTGGGAAAAAAGAGGCGTTATTTGTGTCAAAGCTCTAAGCACAATATCAACCCTGCTGAAATGTTGGGTTGTTTTCGTGGTGCAGTAGTCATACTTGCACACTATCATTCTTGATGCTTTGGTTCGAATATGTTTTCCATGTAGTCTTCTCCTTGATGGCAAAATTTGTTACACAAGAAATCTTACGTTTGTTGCGTGTATACAAATATTTATTGTGTTTCTTGTATTTCCATTAGCTTGGTTCGAAATCTAATGCCCTTTGGTGTTGATTTAGCATCAACACACCTGACTCTAGGGCATTTTGAAATGTTAGCAAAAGTTGGTTTGCGTGAAACCAAACTTTCATTCATTGTATTTGTAAGATCAAATAGTAGATAAGTATGAAAGGAATGTTTATGTATGTGAAAGAAGAAAAGAACTGCAAAAATGCTAATACATTCAAAATTAGCGAAACGAAGATGGAGATAATGAAATAACGATTTTCTTGTTCATTGTCCTAACATTACTAACGTAAAACGTGCGCTTGGAAAGGAAAATGAAACTTCTACAATAATTTGTCTGATTTGAAGCGTGATATATTCCCAAACCTGAGTGAGAGTAAAGGGACCTAATGCATGATTAACACAGAGGTAAGTTTTGGTGGGATGAGGGGGGGGGGGGGCGGACGAGTCCAGCTGGAAAAGCCGAACGATGTCAAACTCGCCGCGGGTAAGGGAAACACTCCCTATAGTCCTTGGAATCCAGAGGCCGGATTTTAGTTATGCTGAGTAAACCTTTAACTGGATCCTAACAGGATCTCTAAGGTGGGCCTTTGGCGGAGTCTTGTTACAGTTTTACTCCTTACGACTAAAAACTGGCTGGGACTGATGGTCCAGGGGGCTTGCAGGAGACGGGGAATATGGATTATTTGAGGGTTTTCCGGTGTTAGGACAATCGTTCTAGCCAAATTCTTTTTTACAAAGTATGAATCGGAGAGATAATGCAGGGAGTTGTTACCCGAATAGAGATAGCTCGTCAATACTCCCTTTGAAGTGAGGTTTGCGCATTCAAGGTCATCAAGTAATCATTCGATCATCTTGCTCTCAAGATTTCTATTAAAACTAAGCCGGATTATAAAGTTAACGCAAAGAGGTTTGTGGTCTGCTAGATCTGGAGAAGACCTGTGACAAATTTAGCCACTGCCATAGCATTGCCAGTCGCCAGAAAAATAAGTATATTTTCTCCCTGGTGTCGCTTTATTGGTTTCGTAAATGAGAGCACATCGGCTTGATTTTATGTAAAACTGTCAATATAGCTTTATGCGAGGTTAATTTAGGAAACTTTTTAGAATGCAGTAATAGAGTTAGGCTTCTGTCTCTTTAGTTCATTTGCATATGGCCTCTTTAGACGGGGTACAGGCATTTGCATTGATCTAGTTCTTTTAAACATTCGGTTCGAGTTTTACAAAACCCTGCCATTACCATGATGAGGGTATGCAAACTTACACATCAAAGCATAATTAAAATTAAGCCCCATTCCCGAAGTATTACTGAAGTGAATGATATTGCAAGAATAAAGAAATCCAATTGAAAGCATTGAATAAAGGGCCTAAGTCCTTATAAGCCTTATTACCAGGTAAACGTTGGTAATCTTTTCACACTTAAATAGGTCTTAAAGTATTACCAAAAGTAAACCTCTCATGCTATCTCCTTTTCGATGACAACTCCCAGGTACAGTTTCTCCTTCCTGTATGTGCCTGCCTTATATTACCGGTAATACACTATGTCATTACGCAGGCTGATTGTAAACGGTACAAACAATTTACGGTGGATAAATTAACTTTTAGGTTGTACCGGGGGTTAAATGTTATGAATTGACCATTTAAGAAAAAATAAGTGAGACCATCTTTTACAAAAAGGTACGCAAAGAATTATCAGCTTAGCTGAACTTCAGTAGTGTCTCTGCTCTTGTTATAAACTCAAACATTACCTTCTGAGTCATTGTTTTTAAAGATCGCTACCCTTTAAAATTATTAAACGCATATCTAATACTTTTCTCAGGTGGTCTTAATTGAACACAATGCACCTTGGCTACTGTGAAACCTAGTAACACCGACAATTATGTAAAATAAGTATTACCTACGACTACACGAAGTTAAAGTTGCAGTATGGTGATTTCTGGGCCTCGTAGGACATACTGACCACTAATGTGAACAATGTCATGTATTTCAACAGGACTTATACATGAATAAGTGAGTCATGTAAGCCCTGCAAACATTACAATGAGTGGAGCAAAGATGCTTACCATGTAACAGGCAAAATTGTTGCAGGCAACCTGTTGACTAATGCTTTATTGTCTTTGGGATATTGCCTTACGCTGAAAAGTCCACAAAGCGTCTTTCATTGCTGCCATTACGTGAATATAACCGATCGTCATTTGTGTCTTTCAATTTTTCAGAGACTTGTCTGATAACCGTATTGTCCGGATACGGTCAAACGCCTTACCACTATGGCTTAAGTATCTGTAAGTATCGTTATCATTAACCATATCGTCATAATGTGCTTGGGAGTGGTCTATCAAAATGTGTCAAAGCTGCCATAAGCTGACTTTAAGCAAAACCTTATACCAAAAGGAGCGCTACCTGTCAGGTTTTGACAACATATTAGTATGCCTCAAACGTAAATATCTCATTCTGCTTCCCTTGTCCCAAGCCTTTTCAAACGATTCCCAGATAAACTGTCCTGGTCTTCATTTCCCACTCATATTTTCACTAAGATACAATGTAAATGTTGCCTGGACTGAGGTTTACTTGACCATAAGTGCATTTCCCTATGGACTTAAAATGTCTGTATAAATGGAATGCGTAACCATTATCTACATGTATGGAACGTCCGAGAATGCACATGGAACAGAAGATAGGTACGATATTTAGCACAATTGTGTCTTTTGTGATACAATAATGAAATTTGTTCGAAATTGCAGTAATTTTTTGATGTTTTCCCTATATGTTGCAAAATTTATATGTGTTAAGTGCTAAAAGCTTGGCACATAACCGAATTTCTTCAAATTTAAAGGGAAAATTCCGTTACCCCGAATTGAATTTAGTATACCCCGGTATCCAAATTCATGAATGGCTCTTCTACATAATGAGATTACAATTTTTTAAACTAAATTTTTAGATTAATGCGTAATAAGCCCTTTTTCCTTGAGAATGCCACATTTTTGTTCTGTAGCAGTATGAAGATGCTTGTATTATAAACACCGAACACTGAAGTTCAACAGGGGTATGCTCTAGTTTGAATGGTCACGTGACCTATGGAGGCGGCTTCAATCTGTACAAATCTCGTTGGAACACCCTTCACCCCAGATCCCCAGTACAATGTTGGAGATAATAATGTCAATTCGGGATACACCGCTTCCCGTGAAAATGGGAAGTTGACACTTTCCACTACACCATCACCATACGCATTAATTGGAATCTGATTTAACTTAAAATATAGTCGTGGGATCTCTCACAGGGATCCATCATTAGGTAATAAATTGGACTTACTTTTGAATTAACTAGAGTTTTGCTTGTGTAAAGATATACGTTGTTTTCTATAATTTATCTTTGGACTGACACAAATTCAACCCTCCCTATCCGTTGGTCAATAAACGATTTGGAGGTACGGCCCTCTGTTAAGTTTTTAGGTATCGTCTTTGAAAGCAGTTTCAAGGTTTTTGTACTTTCACTTACTATTATAATTCAACTTTTATTACTCAACGTAGAATGTTTAATGAGTGTCAGCAGGGACGGATCCAGGATTTTACCAAAGTTGGGACTAATTCCATCAGGCCAAAGTTCGAAGCTACGGGCGTCAAATGTAGGAAGCCACGATGGGGGGATTAAATTAAGATTAGTAATGCCCGGGGGCTGAAGCCGGAAAATTCCCCCTCTGTAATCGCACCGGATGGAAGTGCGTAAATCTCATTCACTGGAAGGGAAATTAAAATGAAATCTGAATTAAAGGAAATCTGACGAACTTGCTATTTACCCAACGGGAATGCCAGCTTACAGAGTTCTGGGAAAAGGTTGCTTTACATTGCCACAGGTTCTAAACTCTAACTTACATGTTTATTTGTGGTTATCAAAAATGAATCTGTTACTTTTGGGATATTAGTTGATAATACATATTGGCTAATTATCTCTTCTTGTCAAAGATTAAATCGTTTTTTTTTCGGGACACAAGCTGAGACTGTAGCACTTGCAAATGACCACTGTATATTTGTTAAAGTTCAGGCAAGTTGTCTGTCTGTTCCTTTCGAATACATGTTGAGAATGTCGTATTTGCCAAGAATCCCTGACTTCTTTTCACTGGCTTGGCAAGTAAGCAAGACCTGTTCAGATAAAGGAAGAAATTACTTTTTGAAAGCATAATTTGTTTTGCTTGTTTGGCGGTTGTAAGATGATTGAGGGGATTATGAAGAGACCTTTGTACAATACCATCCCATGGCAGAGCCTCTGTTGCATAACATACGTATATTCTGGAAATTGCAAACTGCACTGTGGTAACGATGAGAAAATCTATACTCACAGAAAGCAATATCAGGTCAACAAGGCGGGCCACCGCTATCAGGGATAACATGTATTAGAGTCGCTTACTGCAGCCTGCAATAAGTTATTAATTGTGCATTTTGTCTTTAAGTATAATTTTTGTGCCATGAAATCGCCACAGGTACTTTATACTAATACATTGTTTTTAAAATAGTCTGAATTTAAATATTCGCTTAGCCCTATACGGGCCTAGTCAAGTATTTTAGTAGGTTTTCAAAAGCAACGTTTTTTTTGTATTAGAATTTTCATTTTCATTTAAAAAATAATGGCACAACCAATTGAGAAACACATTCATAACATTCACAAGCTTAAATTTGCTAGAGGGGGGGGGGGGGGAAGTGGATAGACTTTGTTCGTCCAATTATTCTTCTTGCATGGATTTTTTCAGAACTGAATAGACGGTTCGCTTACCATTAGATCGAATGAAAATACAAGGCAATGACAAAAACTGCAATTATTTTAAATTCATTGTGAACGGAAAACACAAATAGGCCTATGAAACTGTGATTAATCTAACCAATGAGCTATTACGTCCGTAATAGCTCCATGGTTTGAAGAACCTAAATGGTATTTTCTTTACTCGACAGTTTGTCAGGTGGCGCACGTGCCTTACAGTTTTTGGAGCGCATAGCTTACAAATACCTTCCAGACTGCCAGAACAGCAGAAAGGACTTTTAAAACATTGTCTTTAAGTTTGGTCACCCCGGAATATTTTGACGGCCTTAACATGCGCCTCGACCGCCGGTTTAAATGTTGCTGTTCTAATTTGCTTTTTTGGGAGAATTATAATTTCTGACAAATGGGATTTGGAAGAAAAGTTAGAAGCGCATTGCATGCTCTATTTCAAATCATCACCAAACTAGTGTTCAATTTTCAGGCATGTGGTGCTAATTTGCAGAGAACTTTCATGGTGCCGATGGCAAATGTGTTGTTTTAGCCAGTGGCGCCGCCAGCATTTGGGATGGGGGCACCACAGATGACGTCGTAATGCCACCTTAGTTAAACCCCAAAGTATGCACAAATTGCACCTTTTTCATGCGTCCCTGCGATTGTATATAGCAGTATGGAATCCTTCCTTTTTCACCATGTAAAGGTGCCGTCCTTGGGGAGGGTCTGAGGGGAGAGGTGTCCCCCTCCTCTTTGAAAAATGTTTGTTACTTTCAAGTTGTTTAGATGCAAAATGGTGCTATTTTTGGGACATTTTTGGAAATGATCATATATGGCTGGAAAATATCCAAAAGTTTTTTGGTTAGGTGAAAGAGGAGAGTATGTTTTCTAAGAGATGGGTAATTGTAGTCAGCAAACCTCCTGAAGCCCCCTCCCCCTTTTGGCTACTTTAACACCTTCTATTCGGGGAAAGTTTGTACGTAAAATTACGTGTGTGGAGTCCACAGAAACATTCTTGGACTATTACGAAAAATTTCCTTTGCTCCACTGTGCATGAAACAAGGGTATCTAAGGCTGACAGACACCGGTATAGGGCCCCGTGGAAGCTCTGGATTAATAATATAAAACGGGGCACTGATATGATGCTTATTACCTGTCATTCCGTATTTTTAGTAAGTTTGAATGAAAATCCGGACGAACAGCTTCCAGCAATGGGAAATGGGAGGGCGTGTATAAGTGCAGGGAGGTGATATTAGACCTCCCTGATAGATATGGCAAAAGGGGTTAAGGACTAAAAGTGCGTTTTCAGAATTTTTTTTTCGTTGTAAGTCATGTATTAACACTCACCACCTATACCGGTAATGGGTGCGGGCGAAGCGCTCGGTAAAAATTTTTGAAAAATGTATAACGGCAAGTACGTACTTTCAACCTAGGCTTCCACATCATGCTTCAAATTAGGTTGAGAGATCCCATAGGCCCCTACAGAGGCTTCAGATGTACTTCTGTTTTTCGGGAAAATGTTGTGATCAGAATAGTTACATGTATTATAACCTTAATAATGGTCATGAGATGGAGTGCAACTCGAGAAAAACGCGGGCGAAGCGTCCCGAAATGTTCATTAAATAACATAACCATGAAAAAACCTGATTCATGCTTTGCATCGAGACACTTTCGATTCTCCCACAAGCCTATATGCCAATCACAAAGTCGGTCTTTTACCTGAGAATTCTTAAACAGCTTTCAACTTTTGTTGCTGTGCTAGTACGGGAGTTGCTACCGAAATTATTGGAATTAAGGACAATATTGAGGTAAGGTTTGATAGTTTGTGAAGGATTTGTGATGATTCTGATAGTTTGAGAACCGTTTGTGATAGAAAATACAATAGATCCATAACTTGGTAGAAAACATACATCACCCTACCCCTTACAGAATAGCTTAAACGCTTTTTGGGATTATTTTAGAACTTTAAAAAAAAATTATTATGAAATCTATTGGGGGCACGCGCCCCTAATGCCCCCGTGCCGGTGCCAATGGTTTTAGCACCTGTATGGTTCCAATGGGGAGACGTATCTCCTATGGGGAGCAGGACCCCTTCGGGATTAACGTTTGGTCTCGCCCGTTGGCTCTTCACCAGAGTCGAGAGGACTTTGAACAAAAATGTCATGCTCATGGTGTGAAGACTTTACCGCATGCGGTAGTTAAAGCACCAGCTAAGCCTTAAATTAATAGAACATAAAAATGATACAAAATAAGTAATTCGTTGACACCATCGGCAATATGATTTTACTTGTGGTAGGAATTTGGTGTGGCACTTTTCAAAGTGCTGGACAAAGCAGCATCGATGCAAGAGCTAGGCTATTCCTTGCAGTTCAGGTGCAGTCCTTATTAGGGTTCTTGGTAAGAGCTGGAAAACTGCTCCTTGAGTGCTATATTTAACACTTCGTTTTTTAGAGTGTATTAGTAGAGTAGAATGATGGTATCAAAATCTATCGACTGTGACCTGAAAGTTTGTATAACACACTGTGTTCAGCGTATTGAGACATAGCGGCTGAGTGAGCACCTCCCGTATTGATGCAAGGGTCTTGATAACATTTGATTTTTATCTGTATTTATAATCCAAGGAGTTACCTAATAACACCTTTCTGTTTCACACTATGTACACTTTTATACATGAAGCTTTGAATCCCTGCGAAAATTTAGTATTGAACTTATTATTTCCCGATAGTTTAAATGTTAGCAAATGCTAGCTCTAAAATTCCAGATTAAGGAAATTTAGCAACTTAAGAAACCATGGTAAATACAATATAATCAGGACCAACCTCACACCCTAGCATGGCCTTATGAACTACAGTGCAAGTCATTAAAAAGCAATACTATAATCATAGGCTTACCGGTCCCTCATTCTAGCAAAATATTGCTTTATTCAGGCACAATGCATTCTATTTTCTGGCAAACATGCATAAAATTTTGAATCACAGGTGCGAAAGTATCTCCTCTGCTGTTGGAAGTAATCAATGTAGGCTTATACTTGTGCTATAAAAGTTTTCTTGGGGATTAACAGTTTTTCTTTTCGTATGGTATATTTTCCAGATGACATGGGCTTGAACTCTACCGGACTACCTGTAGTATTTAAAGAATTCAAACCATAAAGTAAAGCATTTAGCTATCTTAAAACTCATCAGATGTGCGCTATCACAAAAAATCAAATTTTGACGATTTTAATAATAGCCTTACTAGAATACCAGGTCATTTCTATGACATGGAGGGTGTGGCTTGGGTGATTAGAATGATAATGGAAGGGTAAGTGTGAAGGTAAGTAGCATGCAAGATGTTCTACAGGAAGTAACCAAGGAACAATTTTTAAAGTGGGTGCGCGAAGCGCGCAAAAGAAAACAGCATTCAGTTAGTTAGTTAATTAGTTAGTTAGTTAGTTAGTTAGTAAGTTAGTTAATTAGTTAGTTAGTTAGTTAGATGGGGTTTAACGGCACACCAACACGAATGTGCTATATAGTTTCACCTAGAAAAGAAAAAAAAAGCAGTAGTGGAGTAAATTTAACTAAAAAAGTAAAGATGGGGTGAAATCCCAATTAAAGATCTAGACAAAGGCAAATGCTGGAGTCAAGTCAAAAATTACTATAAAGGTTACTTTCCTTGAGAAAGCTCAAAATGAGAGAAGGGTCTGTGGGCTCAAATAACGTCTTCAGGTTTGGTACAGTGTAGCAGTATGGGAATATTCATAACAGTCACATTTTGTTGTAGCCTATTGTTTGTCTTAAATTTTCAAATGCACTATTATCCAATATCCATTACATTAAAACTTATTCTACTTTCCCCATCCACTTAGCATTTTTTTAACCCTTCAGTTTTGTCGATGGTCTGGTACAAGGGACCTCTCAAGGTCTGTTAATTTTGTGAAGAATAAGATTTTCGAAAATCCACGTAGAGTATACTTTTGTAAGAACGATAAAAATTTCAGGGTAACAGGTACATAATACATAATAATACTTTCCAAAGTCAGTGAAACGTTGTAACGGGCCACAGGTCTTACAGAGACATAGCTATAGGCGTCCGCAGTAAAAATGTCACTAATTGAGTCAAGTTCATTGGCGGCTGCATCTTCGTGAGGTGTGGCCGGAGAAGCCTTTGACAGAGAGCACCGAAGGCACGAAGCCCGAGGCTTGGGACCTAGGGTCCTCCCTGGGAGTATTTTTTAGGTAAATTAGATGGTTTTTGCTGCCATTTGTTCCCCCCAGTTATTATTTGAAACATTTTTCTTATGATTGTAATTTAAGGTTGTAACCGTAGGTCAACTTGATGTGGATGGTGGTAGTTGGTGGGGAAAGTAAAAAAATATCGGGAGGGAATTCAAATGTTTTGGAAATAGTGATTTTCTCAAGCTATATTACATGATGTAACAGTAAGGTAATTCCTCAAACGTTTTCTTACGGACAGCTGTCCTATAACGTGACCCCTTTTTAAATTAGGTTCACGCGAAGCACGCCTAGAATTCATTCAGTTGAGAATGGTAATTTCCTTTGTACGGGTAGGGTTCCGAACTGTGTATGCAAGCCATAGTGAGTGTAAATGACGTAAATTAAGTATTGTGACCCATATTTTAGAGCTTCAAGTTACAAATGTGTGGCGGGGAGTCGACGCTCATACTTTGAAAGAAATTTTATGTGAGGCACAAACCAAAATTTTCAACAATTGCCCCTTGCCTCCCCACCTCTGAGCTCCGCTTCTGTAGTAGTTTGTTTTCATTGCGGGTGGGCGCAAAGCGCAACAAAAATAAATTCTTGCATTTTTATTGCGTTTGATTTTAATATTTTCCTTTATTTTACATTGCAAGATTTACCATAATATTAAAAATTCGCCTGATAATTTCTCTGGTTTCGCTTCTTTTCGCTAAGTTTTTTTTATTGTTTTAATTATTCTTTAAGTTCTGGAAAAAGTTGGGGGCAAACCCCCCTTATCCTCGTACTCCCGCCTGTGAATGCCATAATATTTGAATGAGGAACTTAAGACTACACACTGAGTTGAAACATCATATAGTTTCCTACTCTTTGAGAAATATTAAAAGCTTGAAGCTTATGTCTATGAATAAAACTTCCTTTATATATCGCATAGTGTTCACAATGTGACTGTCAAAACATTTAATATATTTAAGTGGCTCCAAAGTCTAGATTTACAAGAATATGTGTTTTATAGGTTGGAAAATGAATGCCATTCGTCCAACTCCCATTTTCATAGCTTACTCCATTGTTGAGATATAAAATGTAGAAATTTATTCACTTAATTTGATATAGTCGATTGCGCAACGATACCTCCCTTGACGACGCAGAGCGACAACATGCTCTACTGCACAACACATTCTACAGGCTCGGAAGTTTTAATTCCTGACCCACCACAGGCAGTGGGGGATCCAGAAATTTGTGAAGGGGATGACTATTGAGCTGTGTCCTGGGGGAGGCCGAGGGTGTCATGGGAGGAGGTTCCACTCCACTGTGGAAAGTTTTGTTTAATTATTTGTGCTCAGATGCGAAATGGTGCAATAATTGACAAATGTTTTGTCATATTTCAGGGCCTGAAATTGGACCACAAATTGGACAGTTGTAGGGACTTTCCCTCAGAAATCAGACAAAAATTCTTTTTTTTTTTGTTTCATCTGGGCATTTCTATCATACATCTCCAGAAATATGGTAGTTTCTAGATATAGCCTTATTAAGTGCCTTAAGTTTCTTTTCCTTCTTCCTTTATATAATTTAACCTCACTACATTTAGAAAATTGTCCTTTTATAAATGGGTGGAACAGTTAGTGGGGGTGATCAGTCACCCTAGTCACCCCTGTATCCCCCAGGCCGGGGTCCAACAAAAATGATTACTGCTCCCCTCCTTACTTTTACATTGCTAATTTCCGTTTTCTGTGTTTATTTTTTTCCAGTTCCTGTGTGAAGAAGACTAAGACAGACTGCACGTTTTCTATGTCTCTTTGGTGTGGTTTCATGTCGAAACGACACTTTAACGTATACTCGTGACAATTAAATAAAAACGAAAACAAAAAGGCATCAAACATTTTTTTGACATTTAATGAACATTCAATGAACAATAATTTTAGAAGCACCAGAAGATCTCATGTACATTTAATACACCCCTGACGTCACTTAACTCTTACAGTAGATGGAGATAGTAATCAGCTATTATACGTATCATCACATAATCACACATGATCATATACATTTTGCAAATAATGAGATGTTAACGCAGTCCTCTCAAAATACCTTGCATATCACTATTAACGTTACCCTGAATATAGGGTGGTTGCTGAAATTCCTTCTCATCAAGGTACACAATGTATGCCCTGTTTTTTATCACTGTATCACGTGAGCGGCCTTTCATAGATGCATATTATTCAGAAATTCAAGTGAAACCACTTGTCGCTGACTTCAAATGTAGCTGGGAAAGCCTCGTTTCACCAACCTGAAAGAACGATTGAACTTGCATTTTTCGCAAATATCAGATGCATCACTGCTAAAGAGCTCTTGCTCTGTAAAGAGCATTTTCCGAAAAAGGATATTTTGGGCAGGGGGGTTCTTTCTTCCTATTCATGATACTCTAGATCACTATGAATTAGCATAATCAGGTTTACATTTACAAATAATGGAGTGGGAACCACGCTGATGAGACACGGGAAAGGGGCACGTTAACAAAAGAATGCCCTTTTCCTCTTTTGAAGTATAATTTGTTTGCCCTTGTCAAGACGCACTGGGTTACATATGTTTGTGTATAACAGAGCATTTGTCGCGGTTAATTCAGTTGGGATTCTAGTTTGGTAACTATTAAGACTTTCACAGAAGATATTTAAGGGAGGCGCGTTAACCGTTAGCTATAGACAGAATATGGAAACTCAGCTAGTACGTTATAACCTGGGGTTTATCTATTCGGTGTTCTAAGCCAAGGCCTGTCCTTGGGGTACACATATGTAGTGCAAAACGTTCATTAAGAAGTTTATCCAGTATAACTAATTTCAATGAAATAAATAAATAGATATGCTTTGACTTTCTAAATCTATGTTTAACCGCCTCACAATGTTTCCGTTACTGTATGACAATATCTGGGACAGGATAGATACTATATTAGAGGCGGACTGATCGGTGGATCTTGAAACCAATATCAGAAAGTAGAAATAAGTATCATGATATTCAGATTCTGAAGTGAAAGTTCTTCTCCGAACCTATAAGTCATTATTCAACATCACTTATGAACTTTATTTCAATTAAATTATTGAACTTGACTTTTGGGGCATGTTATCTTAAATAGGAGTTAAAATGCAAAACGTAACTTGGGATCTTCTGGCGCTTCATAATTTTTATATCCGTTAACATGCAATCTTTTGACATTCAACATATACTTAAATTTACTTACAATCGAATTACTCCTTATGCCATTGCACCGCTTACATTCAGATTTGAACACTTCATTTAAGATGGTAACAAGCAATCTACATATATGCAGACATTTCCGTTGTGTACATACCTATGACACTAACTGACTAACAAGCTGATTCACTTTGTTGTGAACTTGATAACATAACTGTCAGATATTATTGCATGTGACTGGACATTTCGATATGCAGGAAGTCTACCTTCATAACTTCTTCAACGGTTAATATGGCTAGTAACGGTAGTGCAATATTAAGACTTAACATAGACGTACGAAGCTGGATTTGAACTTTGAGGAGGTAGGGCTGAACGTTCTGGACGTCTTTCCTTAAGGAAGGATTTGGGGTATGAAATTCTTTTTGGATATTTGTGTCCCTTTACATGCTCTTTAAAGGCAGAACGGAAGCATTGAAGAGACCCACATCTTTAACCAAAGCTTTAGCTACGCCTAACTTCCTACATCTAAAAATAATAATAATAACATAAAAAGGAACAACATTTATCATTAAAAAATCAATAAAAGTAAAGAACACACAGAAAAAAGCAACAACAACAAACGATGCTCTTATAATGTTTGAAAATCAATGGGGGGGGGGGGGCGTTCTTTCGGCGTTACCGTTAATTATGTTACAAAATTTGATGGTGACTCAAATTGTTCCACATGAGGCAGAAACATTTTCAATATTCGAGTTAAAGGTATGCATGAAACGAGTACCCCATATGAGATAAACGGGACACCAATGTCGAACGCAAAGTCTTTTTGATTGGTTTTTTAGTGTACTCAGAAACTGAATTTACTTAGGCGTTAGTGTATGGAATACATATGTATTATATATTTCACCAATCCCATGAAAGTCTATAACCTTAGAGCTGTTGCCTTTTAATAATTTATTCTTCCTTTAAAATGATTAATAAGTCAACTCTAAGATGCAAGCGCATTATCTGTTGGACCTAGAAATTTCAATGCGCACCTTTGCAGTGAGTAAAAAAGAAGAACATCAAAAAAAAGTTCATCCAAATTGTTGTTGGCAACAAATATCATTCAATGAGCAAAATACAATTGGAATGAAACCGCATGTAACAATAATACTGACTGCCATGTAAAACTTAAAGGCCCTCTAAGCTCACCCCAGACAGAAACAATTCTCCCAACTAACCTAACTTCTAGCCCTGCCTCCAATTTAAACACAAACAACTGGTAGTAGAACACTTCAAGACAGAGCCACACTACCCTGCACAGTATCAATTGCTCGAGGCAATTTTGAAAAACAACTGTTTGTGACTGTGAGCCTAATTAGGAACTCAGCTGACTATCAAAGTCATCATTACCAACCATAGTGGTGCTATTGATGTTTGAATGAATGCCAATCAAAGAACAATCACCAACTGGATTTAGAACTATGGAGATGTGTCTAAATATATGTGGGGGGATGCCATAGCTCCTTTAAGGGAAACATTAATTTTGAAGAGCCGGTTAACGTATCAACTTCTGAGAACCAGGCAGCTTATGAGGTAATGTAGTATGATCCCATCTCTACCTGCCCTTTAAAAATACCTTAGAGGTCATTACTATCACAACAGTGCTATGTTATGGTTTGTTTGGAACTGACTATTTCAAAACCGTCAATATCCTGCGTCTGTTATTTCACTTTACTTATCATTTACTATTCGGGAAGTGAGACCTGTTTTCAGGAGCTGTTTAATTTGTTATCATCATTGAATATTGGATATGTTTACTTCTTAAATTGAGGGGGAAATGTTTTATTTACTAGCCATTTTCAATATTCTTCGAGTTATTTAAGATGTCTACAAGTTATATTACAAAAAGACCTTACTATGGAACTGCTTTTAAACAAGGACATGTAACAGTAAACTAATCAACGAATTTCACACATTATACACATTTTACAACAAAAACAAAATTAACTTACAGAACCTTGGCATATAAAATGAACACTTTCTCACCATTTTGTTTTTTTAGAATTTACTCTAAAGATTTGTTTTTTCGCATTTAATTTATAAGTAAAAGTATATATTTTTTTTTTTTGGGGGGGGGAAGGTTGGTAACCCTGGAAGCTGCCACTAGAGGCAGCTCCCTGGTAACCACTGCCATTCAAAATCAAAGGAGACGGACCTACATATAAAGAAAACCCTTAAAAATAGGAATTTTATTTTCTTTGAACCAATTATCACCATTCAAATGGAAATACACTTTCCAGATATCCCAGTAGAAAGAAAACCACTTATATGACGTTGGAACGATTAAAGGTTACACTTTTCAAATCGCATCTAATTATACCACTGAAACAGTCAATCAAAGTTTCCGGGAAACTTCACTAAAGACGTAAGGTGCAGCTTAAGCTGGAAACTAGTCAAAACGAAATTTAGACTGAATCAGGGCTTACGTTTGACCTATTTTGGTTCAAACTTAACAATTTCCAGATAGTCAAACGTAAAATTAGATCTAATTAAAGCATGGTCTATTTGACCAAAAGTTTATTCCTCAGCATTTGCCATCGATTTCCTGTTTACCAAAAATCTTGTTCCATTTAAATGTGCTTAAAAATATTTTTTTTATGTTTGAGTTTTTTTTATATAAGAATACAATTAAATCTAACGAAAAATAAGATGCTCACCCCTTTTTTTCAAAATTAAAGATACTGTAAAACAAAACACTTTTCAAAGTAATCTGTTGTAAGGACAACGTACCGAAAAACCGATATAAAACCACACAAACTATTTAATAAATAATAAGAAAAGTCTTCTTAGTGTAGTTCACACTAAATTGAGTCAAAAGACATCTCCAGTTTTTAGGAATGTTCCATATCTAGGCTATAAATTCACTTATACCTTTATAGGTAAACAACGCTATTCTTTAAAAATAAGCTGAGATTTTCAAGTGTCCAAGTGGTCGCCAACTTTAAAATAAGACTTTTTGGCAGACAAGGTGGATTCTTAAACAAAAGTCATTTGCTCAATGGTTAGCATATTCATCCAACAAAGCCACCCAGTTAGATGAAATGTAGAGAAAATTCATGTTAAATTCAATTATGTTTGCCTTAAAATCATGATCTATCAAAAGTGTGCTGAAAGCTCTTTTAAGAATTTGTGTCTTAAACTTAATATCTAAATAAACATAACGAATTATCAATTTTCCTTTTTTTTTCAAAAGCAAAATTAGAGACCTTAGCAACAAAACTTTTTGAGAAAATAACTTAAGAAAAGAGAGTGTAATGTGAAAAGAAAAATAAAACGGCATTAAAATAAACAGACTATACAACAGTTATGCAGTTACTTAAAAGTGTTTCTCAGTGCGGAGCATGCATACACAGTTTTAGTAACAACAGGGTTCATTTTAAGGCATTAAAAATGCTATTTACATCAGAAAGACACGATATATATTTTTTATAAATAAACAGCAATATCCTGCACAAACACGCTTTGATTATGAAGTGTTATTTTCTTTGTCAATTTTGCTGTTAGATTATCTTTCCCGACTGAAAAAGTGGATCCTCAAAAAAAAAGGGGAAAATAAGTTCACATCAGGGAGTTGTAACAGACAACTCTTTTTTCGCAAAGTAAATGAAACCGCAATATTTTAAATGAATCGTTCAAAAATACATATTTTAATCAATTATAAAAAAGCAAAATGATGTTAGCTCTGTTAGCTCTTACCTTAGAAATAAATAACATCGTGGTTGCTAGTAGAAAACCTTTAAATTACGTAATGTTTGCTATTAAAAAGGTAAAAGAAAAATTTTCTAACCATAGAAACTTTGTGAAATAAATATATTAGGTAAATCTCAGGGAATAAACGGTATTTATTAGACTGCTCATCAGCTACAGCTGCATGAAACCGTTTCTTCATGTAACATCTAGTGTGCTGTCGTAGATATTAAAACTTGAAAGAAATTTGCAGCTCCTTACACTGCAACACGAAAACAATCTTAACCAAACGAATTTAAAAGAGTTTGTACATATAGAATGTTAGCAGAATAAATATTGTAATTGAAATTATGAAGATGTCACTCTTAAAAAATTGAAGGAAATGTTTGACCTGGAAAATAAACTATATTACAAAAGAACATTACTGTTTTTGAGGTATGGGTGTAAATAAAGGGTATAAAGCAACGCTTTATACCTTTATTCAAGACTTGTTGTAAGTGTAAGCACTTTGTCAATGCGCACATAAATTGAAACTACGAGTACTTCAGACACGTGCTTTTAAAGCATACACGGGTGAGGGGGTATAAGGGTCCAAGTACAGACCACTTAGGAGCAAAGGTTTAAATTTCTTTTCAATGTCTGGTATTCATTGAAGATTTCGTTTGAAACGTAAATAGAATGTGACGGCAGCTGACGAGATTAGTAGTAGTCTTAGAGTCTCACATGGCAATTTGTCTGGTTTCTGAATGACCACAGACTAATCCAACTGCACAGAATTTGGCCCTTGTCGCAATTGGGGATTCTTGTCTCGTTGTTATTCCTGCAGTCTCTAAAAGAAACTAAGTGGAATTATTGTTCGAAGCCCTTTGCAACCCTTACCATCATCCATCCTCCCAACATACTAGTTTGCACCATCAAATCGACCAGTTGTTGCAGTTTGGTTAAAGCTTCTTAGCCTAAATATACTTTTTATCACACTGTGTTTTTTAAAGCAGAGGGGGTCAGAGAGGAGTTAAGGTCCCGGAATACAGGCCATATGGGAGCAAAGGGCAAGGTTTTCAAATTTTTTGGTACACATTGAAGACTTCTTTAGAAAGGATTTGGCATATTAACTGTTTAGCAGTGACGGTTTCATGGGGAAACTATCAAAAACCTTCCACAAAAACTGTTTCGTCCAAAGGATCTACCGTTTTAGATATTAGTCCTGTTTTGGAGGAAAAAGACCAATCCTGCTTTGATTTTTAGCAGTTAAGAATGATTTCGTGTATATCTTAACACTTGCCTAGTTTGATAATTTGGTGATGTAAGTTGTTGGCAACTTGTATGTGAAAAACGATATTAAAACTTAAATTAATGTTTTTTTAACCCTGACGGTAGCACACGTAATATCAGCAGGAAAAAAAAAACACGCGATGAACGTTGCTTGTAATTAATATAGATTTGTGAAGTTTTTTTACTTAATCAATAGCACGAAGTATGACTAGATACTTAATGGGCTAGTATTTCCGTCCATATAATTCCATAGCGGAAGTCAGGGGTATCATTAGCTACTTATTGCAAATGTAAAGTACCGTGTTTAAGTGTTCGACAGAGTTAGGCAGTAGGCTATTTACCAGAATTTTGAAGTCATCTCTTGGATTTAAAAAAATAATAAAATAAAAATAAACAGTAAGTGTAATTGTGGCAAGGGAGTCGATCATTGTTTTACACGGGGCAATTGTACAGTGTGTAATGTGTGACTCTAAATGAGACGATGAAGCATTTCAGGCTTATCTGTTTACGTGCCACTACGTACCCACTGTAATCACTTAACTTACACAGCATAAAGTTAGAAAAAAAACCCTGGAATTTTACTTCATTTTTCGCTATGTTTGCTAATAATTTGATATGATGTAGGGTAGACGCCAGCTAACCAAAAAAACTGTAAGCTTTATGTGCACATGGTTGCCAAAAATTTCAAAATTGCCGCTATTTTGATCATTTTTACTGCTATAGCTCAATGACTGCTCTGTTGCCCCGACATGTGGATTCTAATTTTCCTCAGGGTTGGTAATAGTAGGATTCTCTGGCGTTTATTAAACATCATATCGAAGTTTGAGCAAATGTTAGGAATGAGTACAAATATGCAACCTACTAAAGGGTTACTCTTCAGTCTTAAGCGTGCACTAGTATGTGGTATTGGACTGCTTTCTTTTCAAACAGCTGTTAAATTTTACATTTAGTCTTGAATAAAGGTTCAAAGCATTGTTCACAACGATAAAAAAAGATGAGGTTCTTTCATTATCAAGGAGTAACGTTTAACTAGTGAGGAGAGGACCATACTTCAGAATTGATTCTGACTCTTTACAGATCCGTAAGTTATTGTTACTTATAGAATCGACCAAAGAAGTGTTTGATTTGTACCAATCATGCAAGGAATATCTACATTTACTTCTCTGATGATATAAACGACCGTGATGTAAATAGTTTATTAACAGTTCTTTATGATCTCAAAGCTGATGGTATCGTTGTTGTCTCTAAGTTTATACAAGGAGGAGTTTGTACTTATCCGTCCATTAGCTCAGTTATTATTTACAATTGTATCGCATTCTTGTTAATCTAGATGTGTTCTTATACTGACCTACTTTCTTCTACAAATGTCGCTTTTCCAAATACTTCATTCTTTACATCTATAATAAGAAACTTTCTGTATTCTCAGTTAATCAAAAGGAAATTCTGTATCATTTTGTTAAACTGGAGTCTCCCTTTGGAATCTGTGGGATCTGTAAATTTGTCTGATGGGGTTCTTGGGGATCCAGTTAAGCTGTTGTTGACCAGCTCAGTTTGCTGGAAAGTTTCGCTGGTCAGCGATGAAGGAAGGCTCGTTTTTCTTCCTCTTTTTTATGGTTGGAATAGTGTAAATGAAAGGATTGAAGGCAGAGTTTATCGGCATAACAAATATAGCGATCCATGCGTACATGTCAATAGTTATCTCAATACCAGCTTTAGACAGAATCCCGAAAACTATGACTGGCAGCCAACAGATCATATCTGTACCGACAATAATTGACATCTTTATTGCAGTTTTTATTTCATCCTTGTTCCCTCGGCGCCCTGAACCTATCCTTGATCGAACTATCGATATGAACATGGCCACGTAACACACGGTGATGATAAGTACGCACGTGGAAGTAAAGTATACGTACACAATCTGTGAGTACAACCACTGTAGATCATTAGGGTCGTTCTTGATCACTGAATCGAATTTTCCGTAATTGTCATAGGTAACTGTCACATGGGTTTCTGTGTCCTCGGGGACAGTAACAAATGGTAAACCCAAACAAACATCGGATAAACCAAAAAGTCCTTGGACAAAGACAGAGAGAATAATTGGCGTAACTGCCATTACAGAGCTGACGATCCATATTAACACGCATATCCCTATGGTTACCTTTGTCCCAAAGCGAATCCCGCTGAATGTAAATGAAACGGTGACGAATCTTTCAATACTTACAAAAGTTAAACTTAATACTGATGCAACGTTGGACACAAAACCAATGGATCCAATTATTTTACACCATGTTCCGTTCCTCCAACCGTAGGCAGAGAGAAAATATTCCTCTCCAAATTTGGCATCTGCTATCCCGATAGAAAGAAGGTACACTCCCATAAAGAAGTCAGCAATCGCCAGGCTCACGAGGAACGCGTTTTGTTTTGTATTCACTTCGGTTGCAAACATATTACGCATGGCTGGGATTTTAGCTTTTATTCGACTTAGTATTACAACCAAATTTGCTAGCATAGCAAATAAACAAACCAACCAGAGCGTAGCACGAAGGACATGATTTGGAAACATACTCCCACAAGTATTGAATGGTGAGGGTGGTGTTGTACAGATAGTACCGTTATTGTTTGCGAAAAGACAGCAGATGCCGTAGTTGTCAGTTAATCTGAGGGGAAAAGGAAACCAATCGATAAATAATTTCTGAAAAAGAAAGTGCAAATTTTTGTACATAAAAGTTTCCCGTTTGTCAAAGTAAAATGTAAGGTGCGGAAAGGTATCTGTAAACGTACTTATTTAATTTCAAAATCAATTTTCAAGAGTCAAAATAGTAGCCGGACAATAGCGGTAATACTATCGACATCTAGGTGACCCTGTCAATGCAGGTTCGTACGCGTCAATTTATCTCCGATTTAGAACATGGCCTTACTCAGCAGGAGGAACAGCAAAAGCAGTTGACCCTCCGTCCCCTTAAAGAACATCGTTTTAATCACGCCGATCTGTGCAAAATTCCTAGATTTTAAATACAAAAATTCAATGTAAATTGTAGGACACGGCAAAAGCCATTTCCAGTAATATGGGAAGCATTGGGGGGCAACTTTTGTAGGATACACTGTGAACCAGTTTAATGGTATATATGGTTGCGCTCTCCTTTAGTCCTGCTCTCTTCCCGAGCTGAAAGAGTCCTGATAATGGCTCTGCTAAAAATGGGACTCGGCCATACATGGCTGCGTTCTTACCAAGTACAGTTCCTTTTGTTAATGGAAGCCTACAGCTTTGACTATTGGAATTGCTCAATTTATCACGTAACTTCGCGCCCTCTTTTGTTGCTCAGCGTAACTATGACTTTTAGTGTGATACTTCTCGCTGTTATGTTCAACTTCACACTTCATGAAGGTAAACTTTTGTTGACCATTTCCCAGATTTCACCATCTGTGTTCTAATATGAACACTCAGCCCATTTGAGGCAAAAGTTCAGTCTTCATCTCGAAGGACGAAAAACAGTTACGCAGTTCCTTTGACTTTCTTTATAGTTTGTCAAATAATGGTGTGATCCGTCTTAAAAACGTCTCAGAATTGAACGCCGCTACGCAGGCTAACCGTGGCCTTGACACTGCGACAGCATTCGTCAAGAACCTATACTTTTTGAACACGCTAACCTGTCGCTTAAATTCGTTCGAACGTCTCAGCCTTAGCTGCGCATGGGCCAGTGCCCAAATCTGGGATAAAAGCATCTTACATCCGTCTGTTGCATGCTTGGAAGATAAGTTTCTTTCACAGTGCGTAAAGCTGCGTTGACGGCAGGACACTTTTGCTCTGAGAAGTGAGCAGCCGTTTGACCTTTTTGTACAGCACTCAATATTTATCCGGTCCGCAACTCAAGTGGTGCAAATATTTGGGCTGATTATCTTTCTTTCATACCATTTGCAGAAGCTTTTATCTGTACTCTCTGTAATGTTTTGAAATGTATCTGCCTCTAGGTTTGTATGGAATTTTACGAAATAAACGATGGAAGATATGCGTGCTATACAGTCAATACTTAGTTTTGACCCTTCGGTTACAAAGTGTTTTTGCTTTGGACATAGACGAACAAACCTGACTTTTACTTTACAAAAAGAAATGATTAATTTTCTTCATATAGTTTAAGAGAGTAAGTGAAGTATTATTAAAGATTGCGAGCATAATCTGCAATTTGTGCTTTTTTACACCCGCGAATGCATGATTTTTTTAGCCCTTGATGTGATTTTAATTTTGACAAACGCCTAATAGGAAAGCGACCTATGAGAGAGTGCAGCATTTTTTTAATTAAACGGGGGGGGGGGGGTTCTCAACGCTCCCCTTGGACATGCCCCTGATAAAGAAACATTTCAATTAGAGAAGATATACTTATGATTACAAATACGATCTTCTACAGCAATAGTTTTTTACCCGCAACACGGTAATAAGTTCAAAACTGTATGAGGATCGTACAAATATTTCTTACAATTCTGAATAATCTATACTTTATGTACTACTAAAAGTAACGTATCTCCATTATAAAACTGTTCTCTAATTAAACTAGTTAATTGTCTACCTTTTACACCACAGGCATGCATATTCACCGGTACAAAAGTGTTTTCACTGTATAATGCACTATGCTACAAAAAAAAAATGAGATTTCCTCGGAAGTGGCCCACTTTCCACTGGAATTCAAAGCTCTCGTTGCGAATCTAATGGGAATCATGTATTCTCAACGGGAAGTCCAAAAAGTTACCATGGGAAATGCACCCTTTGTTTTCTGACCCCTTGTTATGACTTTCTTTAGCAGAGTCAACAGTTATACAAGTTATTTATATTATATTATTAATTTATATTAATTCACTCTGTTACACCAGGAAGATGATACCATGGAGCTGGTCCAAAGCTCTATGATGATACTGGACTGCTAAGTGTTGAACTTCACACATTCACTCTTCAAACATAGCTTCTACAGACTTGCGAAACTAACCAAGAAGTACAAATCCCCATGTTTTCCTTTTTTCTGAATCAACTATTTTTTATCAAGAAAAAAGTCGCACATTTTTTTTCTGGAGAATCTCTGGGAAGGTATCAAAGTCTGGAGTTTTGAAATGCTAATTACTAACATTTTCTAACTTTAATATAATGTGTAACACAAACTGTATGTTTGGCATCGTCGAGGTGTTTGTGATGATCACTCTCATCAACAGACTTTCAAATCAACAGGTATCTGGGTAATACAGTTACAGATTCTGCTGTACAAACTTACACCGGGAATCATAATTGTTCGTAATTTAGTATCGATGTTGTTGCACAGCACGTGCGGATCAGGGGTGGGGCCAGGCGGTGGGGCTGGGGAAGGAGGATCACAAGCGTAGGAAAGGTACGGTGGCAGCGAGAGTGATCTCTTTCCAGTCTTAATCTTTTTCGCTCTCACACTCTGAAGTATCGGTACCTTAAGTATCGGTACCGTAATTAATACTGCCCTGAAAAAGCCACCATAATGCTTTTTATTACAATTTTATTTACTTGTTTTGTATATTAAACTTAAATTTTTTTCCTTCTATGTACGAAGGAAGGTAGTCTTAGTACAACATTCATCCATCTTATGAAAACTTTAATGGTGCACCTATCTCAAAGTTTTCTAATTTCTTTAAAAGCAATAGCCAAGATAGTGAGTACATTTACGTAATCTCTAACGGCTATGAGTCGCACCTACGGTGTACCTGTCGTTCTTCTCAAGTAGTGCATATCCCTCGAAATCAACCCAAAATTTTGGTTTGCTTCACCCGCGCTGCAGAGTCACTTTGCTTTTCGTTCAAAATTTGTTTTCATCTAGTGCAAAGCAAATGTACTCCCACCTTGCCTAGTAATCTAGACATACTTAGTCATCTTACATTGTTTTCTTAATGTTAATCCCCATCGAGTTATTGTTCTTTGTTTGTGACATAATACAAAACAAAACAAATTCTCCCTTACCGAGACGGGTTTTTATTTTGCTTACCATATATATATATATATATATATATATATATATATATATATATATATATATATATATATATATATATACGGAAGTGTAGATGTGACGTTGCGACTTGTAAATATAGAAACTGAAGAATGGTGGGAAGCGGACAAAGTCGCATAATTTTTTTTTTATTTTAATTTTTTTTTAAACCTGTGGAATATGCGTCTAACATTGGCAACCTTTGCCTTAGTAAGAAAGACGATACCACCAAATGATGAAAAACTGAAGTCCGAGCTGGGTTTGAACCAACGACCTACTGCTCAACGTGCAGTACGCTCTACCAACTGAGCTATCGGACTCTGCTGGAAGAACTGGTCAATTTAATTCATATACCAGACGGGACAGTTTTTCATCATTGCGTCACTTTGTAAGCTCCGCCCAGCATTTTGTAAATACGGAAGTGTAGATGTGACGTTGCGACTTGTAAATATAGAAACTGAAGAATGGTGGGAAGCGGACAAAGTCGCATAATTTTTTTTTTTTTTTAAACCTGTGGAATATGCGTCTAACATTGGTAACCTTTGCCTTAGTAAGAAAGACGATACCACCAAATGATGCAAAACTGAAGTCAGAGCTGGGTTTGAACCAACGACCTACTGCTCAACGTGCAGTACGCTCTACCAACTGAGCTATCGGAACTCTGCTGGAAGAACTGGTCAATTTAATTCATATACCAGACGGGACAGTTTTTCATCATTGCGTCACTTTGTAAGCTCCGCCCAGCATTTTGTAAATACGGAAGTGTAGATGTGACGTTGCGACTTGTAAATATAGAAACTGAAGAATGGTGGGAAGCGGACAAAGTCGCATAATTTTGTTTTAAACCTGTGGAATATGCGTCTAACATTGGCAACCTTTGCCTTAGTAAGAAAGACGATACCACCAAATCGTATATATATGTATATATATGTATATATATGTATATATATATGTATATATATATATATATATATAATAAAAGTTAGATCCACATGTATTCCAGTGAGAAGTACAAACAAGAACAAAGAAGAGACCAGTCTCATAGTTGACAAAAAATCGATACGTGACAATTTTCCGGGTTTCCTGTGGCTGAGCACTTCAATCTTCCCGGGCATTCTCTCATAAATTTAAAATGTATTCTTGTAGCATCTAACTTTAATTCATCAGCGGAACGAAAGCGCAAGGAAATTGACTGGATCGTTCGAATAAATTCTCATGAAATCGGTCTTTACAAAGACTAGGGAATTCTGTCCAATTATCACTTTTACAAACAAATTTGAAACTTTGTCAACACTCTCTTTCGTTGTCAAAGCTGTTGATATTGTGCTCAATCAACTAAGGCACCTTTAATCCTCCGGTTGTGGCTTCCTCAGTTTATCTGTTTAATTATTGTATTATCGTCGATTCTTTAATCGCTAAGTCTAACAGTATATGTTTGCTAAGTTTAATAGAAAGTTTCCTTGTACATTGAACTCTAAATTTCGCACTTGCAGTCTAGTCATTGCTGAAGAAGGTCCCAGGGGGATCGAAATTTCAATATAATTCATTTTGTTGAATCTGTATTCTTGTTTGTCAACTATGAGACTGGTCTCTTCTTTGTTCTTGTATATATATATATATATATATATATATATATATATATATATATATATATATATATTTCAAATTTTTACCCTTCTTCACACTTTTGCTGATCATATATCAATCACTGAATCAACTCTACACTTCTAGGAAACAGGTTGAGTTAGCGGGAAATGAACAGCCTTGAGCGGCTCATGACAAAAAAAAGTGTTCATTTTGTAATTGTTCCTAAATACGGTTTGCTTTGTTTCACAAAATATGTCACTTTTCTTAAAAATGGTCAGTTCTAGTGCATAAACACACGTGAGTACATCCAATATTAGAATAGCAACATTTTGCATCTAAGCTCTCTAAAAGTATAAAAACTTTTAAAGGCAAGGTGTGCAATTCTCCTAACAGATCCCTCCCTCAGGACGGTCAACTCGAATGTTCAATAAGTCGTCTTACGAAAAGTTCCCTGGACCCTGAGTATGTTTGTAGCAAAATGTCACGTTCCTTTCTTTTGAAAGTGTTCTACAGTATGAGATATACTAATGGAGAAAGTTTATGCACTTTCAAGGTCTGAGAACTGTCGTTGTCCCTGTTCCTGCAATCTGGAAAGCCATCTTGGGAGAAAATTGTCATGATAAGCGACGTGACCACTAGTGGTGGTTCGCCGCTTAGATAGTATCACACAACTATCAAGAGACCACTGGCTATATATTTCATTTTTTTCATTTTTCATTCAAAATACCTTCCTATGCCGGGGAGGATCCTCTGGCCAAGGAAAGCTGGCTTGCCTGTTGGGCATTTTTTTTCAATTTTGTTGGGGGAGTTTGTTGCTATGATGAAGCACGTAGTCCCCGTCGTGACCATTCACCCTCCCAGTTTTCCTGGTACTGTGCTGATAAGGACAGTTTCTTCATAGCAACAAGGGGGAACAAAATTTGGGAAATAATTAATCACTCTTAGATGTAAATTTTGCATCTGAAAATCAAGATAAGAACAGAAAAAGAACCATATAATTTTTCATGAAATTGAATATCATTATGTGACTGCTTTGCAATAGCCAGTAATTGAGTAAATTGTTGGGAATGACCATGACAAAAGGTCTACCTGGCTCTCTATTGTACCTTCTTCATGAAAAATGAAAGTAAAGTACTTTATTAGATGTGATTTCGTAACATTTGGGAATCGTGTACAGTGAGGAGAATTTCTGTGGCATTATTATGCAGTGTCAGATGACCACTCTGCATGTACGGAGTCAGCGAGCCGGTTATCATGCCCACGTACCCTTGAAAATGGTGACATGAAGGAAAGCAATGACTTCTCTGGCAAATTTGATTAATCACTGACCAGGAAGAAACAAGGCAAAAACAGAACAATGACCGATTTTCAATTCATTTTTTGACTTCTGTACTATCAGATTCGGAACATGGATACTACAAAGAGTTCTTTCGACCCCCCCCCCCCTCTGAATATAGGAGACATGTGGTAGAATGTCAAGCATTGGACACACTTTTGCTGTATATCGGACTAAACAAAGTAGTTTAATTCGTCTGCATTAATGGCGAAGTTACTTTAAGTCAAAAAGATAGTACTAACGAAGCTTGGTAATTCGCTTGAGCATTACTTTTAGCAGTGTAGCAGTTCAGACCTATCATTATTTAGTGCAATTTAGCTTGTCATTACACAAGGAAAACTGTGGTCTCAGTAATAATGTAAAAATTGTACGGATATAAAATACTGCAATAGAATCAATCTTAAAATTTAAAATTTATGGAACAAATACGTGTCAAGCTTACCGTTGCCAACTAGTACGAGTACACTAGTCTTCAACAAACACTAAGATATTGGAGTATAAGTATGTTTACTCACTTATATGATTACCTTGTAACAAATGTCAAAATGGCAGAAGATAAATTTCCATAGCCATGATTAACTTGACCCAACATTACTTGTTTAATATTTATTAGTCTATTCTGTATACTTTTGATTCAGCTAATGCTTGCATCAAATTTTACTTCACTTACATTATCTGCAACTTTGTTAGATTGTTGAAGACGTACTTGTCGATGTCAAACAATGGATTATTCAAGAGATTCCTAAATGACAAATTAAAAAGATATACATAACTACAAATGAGTTCAATGCACATGCGATTAACTGCATCTATAAGGGTTAACATTTGAGCGTGTTTAAGCCATGATGTAGTTAAACAATCTATCAAAGATAACCAAAGCTTAGGATATCCCTGAACCGTACAGGTGATTGCGCATACGCATTTTATTAACCAGAAAGCCTAAAAGCTTAGTGGCTTTCTTGCCGAATGGGGATGCTGTGTGACACTGAGGTTTATACCTCAAATTTACAAGTATTACAAGTATCCAAAACCTTTCTTGAAATGTCGTGTTTTTCAATGCATTTGGTCTTTCACCTCTGATGACCTCAAATGACCTCTGACCTCCAATGGATATTGGATCTTGAAAATTCCTGGGAAATTTTGCTTTTTCACCTCTGGTGAACCCAGATGACGATCTTGGGAATTTTTGGGAAATTTTGCTTTTTGACCTTTAGTGACCCCAGATTACACTCTTGGGAATTCTTGCTTTTTACGTCTGGTGACCGCATTACAATCTTGGGAATTGTTGGGAAATTTTGCTTTTTGACCTCTGGTGACCCCAGCGACGATGTTGGGAATTGTTGGGAAATTTTGCTTTTTGACATCTGGTGACCCCATAAAACAATCTTGAGACTTGTTGGGAAATTTTTCTTTTTGACCTCTGTGACCTCATATGACAATATTGGGAATTCTTGGGAAGTTTTTTTTTTGACCTCTGGTGACCCCATGTGACGATGTTGGGAATTGTTGGGAAATTTTGCTTTTTGACCTCTTGTGACCCCTGATGACGATCTTGGGAATTCTTGGGATATTTTGTTTTCTGACCTCCCGTGACCACAGATTAACTTTGACCTCTTCCAAAAAAAGGGTTCTTTCTCTCAACATGACCTTTGATAGCTACCATAAACAATGGGATTCTTCTTCTCAACATGGAAAATCTATATACCAAATATGAAAAGTGTCGGACATTGCCATCTTGAGATATAGTGTTTACAAGCGGTTTATGAGGTTTTGGCAGCTTAACCTCCGGTGACCTCAGTTGACCTTTGACCTCTACCAAAACAATAGGGTCCTTCCTCTTGACAATACAAATCTGTATACTCAAATATGAAAAGTGTCCTTCACTCCTATCTTGAGAAATCATGATTACAAAGTTTTCAGTCTTTTACTTCCGGTGACCTCAAATGACCTTTGGCCTTTACCAAAAACAATAGGATTCTTCCTCTCATCATGGCAAATGTATATACCAAATATGAAAAGAGTCAGTCATTGCTATCTTGAGATATCGTGTTTACAAGCCGTTTACGAGGTTTTTGCAGTTTGACCTCTGGTGACCTCAGTTGACCTTTGACCTCTACCAAAAACGATAGGGTTCTTTATTTTAACATGTCAAATCTATATACCAAATATGAAAAGTATCGGTCATCCCTATCTTGAGATATCTCGATTACAAGGTTTTCGGTTTTTGACCTCCGGTGACCTCGGATGACCTTTGACCTCCTCCAAAAACAATAGGGTTCTTACTCTTAACATGACAAATCTATATACTAAATATGAAAAGTGTCAGTCATTCCTATCTTGAGATATCGCGATTACAAGCAGCGTCGCAAACACCCATACACACACACACACGACATCACCATCGCATAATACCTTGCCTGCCTAGGGCAAGGAGTTAGTAAGATGAAGTTTTACGTCTCAGTTTCTGACCAAATGGTTTAAGTCGCGCCGGCCACGGCTACGGCAAGGAATCAAAAACGTCGTCCGTACGCGCTATGCCTCATACACATGCAGTTCATTATTAGAAGACGAGTACAATCAATCACACATGAAAAGGCATAATTATTCTGTCCTATGGACAGTGCAGACAAGTAGATACATGGGCAGATACTAACCTTTACAGCTGCAGTTGATCGCACGTAGGCAGTTAAAATTATCCTAATCCGAGTGATATCATTTTGCAAAAGATAACAACAAAAAGCAAAGAGCCGCAGCGAATGTGTAAAATATTACCCTACTTTTTAAACGCTATATAGGGCGAAAAAAGTAAAAGTCTCCACTCATAATGCCAAAAATATTCAAAAAATTGTTAGAAAGTGACTCCCTACTGTACATGATCTATAACAGTTGCAAATTATCGTAATTGCAGGTAAAAGCTAATGACGCCCAACACTGTCTTTGGCAAAGTTATGTATTAGCAAACATGAACTGCACCATTGCAAGCTTGGTTGCAAAATTTTATGATTCATTAGCAACTTATTACACTTGTAATTCATTAAACTTGTTACGCTCCAATAAACGTGGCTCTGATCAAACAATACAAGTCATGTCCATTGTAGTTCGCAAAGTGTGAATTGATTCAATCATTGTAACACTCCAACCTGTAAAAGCTGAATTACTCTAATGTTGTATATAGATCATGTAAAAGAAGAGATTGTACGTAGGTTGTGCATATAAGCCTTCCTCATTTTCTCTTAAGTACGTTCGAACACCTTACTATTTATGTAGCGAATTAAATTGAACAACTTCATGTGAAAAAGAATTCAAGTAGTTCAGCACAAGTTTACTGTTCGTGATAACTCTCATCAACTAGAAATAGTGTAACAAAATCTGTACTGTAGACTATTTAAGAAATAGCCTTTGTATTGGCATGATACTCACAATTCATCCAGACCTGATGGCAATGCTCCTCTCTCAATCTTCGAAATCTTGTTCTTGTTTAGATGCCTGAGAACGAAAACTTGTAACATGAGATAATTTGCTCCTTGAGGTTCATACTAATGTTAATGAAAGTATTCTTACTATAATGTGGAAGCCTTAGCATTGTACAATTTTTCTGTCAATTTCAGTAAGCTGTTCTAATTTTCTCTCGTTTCAGTGGTGAAAAAGATAGGACCACAAGAAACAGCAAGTTTTTGGTACGAAGGTTTAATTTATCGGTTCATTCGGGTATGGACACCACTGCCGTGCAACGTCTTTATGTTTTTGTGGGCTCTTACGAGTAAAATAAGGTGAGTGAAAACAATACGCAAAACGCATGTATGAGATCCGGAAATGGTTGCCATGCAATGAAACTTAGCATTTACGAGGTCTAGAGCTGGATCTCCGGCCGAGTGGGGTGTCACTTCATTAAGGAGCAGTCGACGGTTTTGTATCTGGCTTAATGCCTTCATATGAAAAAAAATTGGCCTCGACTGTAACTGGTAATAAACCACCGAACTTGATGTAGTAATTTGAAGTTCATAGTCTTTCTTCAGATCGCTAAGCTTTGTAACACTTCTTGGCAGGGAATGAATTATGCTACATTTTATTAGCTGTTCTTATATCTTTAGTTTAATTATTTACCTTTTAAAATTAATTTTATGACGCGGGAAACACAAACTTTTTAATTGTATTTTCTATATTAACTTTAAGTTTGAACCTTTAAAGCTAGGATTACAATTTTATTTTCTGGGACGGAGACTCCATGCAGACATATAATGCAGCATTTCTTAAGTACTTCAGGAACTCATGTTAAGTGTGGGTATAGCTTTAGGCAATTTAAACTTCACTACCCCGACTTTAATGTAATTGTAGGACAGACCGGCCAGAAGTAAACTTAGTAAGGCGAACTTAGAAGTGCGATGAAAATGTCCTCGCTGTGAACTATTATTACACGGGACATAAACATTGTTGTTTCTGTTTCAACATAATCTGCCCCTTGACGTAGAAAAGATAACTGACCCTTATTTCAGGGTTACTTTGACCAGAGTGGCTACTGGCAGTTACCATACGTGCACAAAGTAATAGCATTATACAAACACGAAGGCGCGAAGCAAGCTGGTATTGCAGGCCCGTAGCCTTCGGGGGGGGGGGGTAGTTGTCCCCTGAGATATCCAAACCTTACATAAAAATAGCCTACTTAAAGAAAAAAGTAGTGAAAATGATGAAAACCCCGCTGTTCTGATTATGTTTTGAAGGCCCTCAGAACCTGGAAAATTACACACAAAGGTTTCTTTTGTCAAACTTTCCCGCGAGGCTCCTGATTCCCGCCGCAGACGGGCTCTTATGCGGGTAGCTCCCACTGACGAATGAATCTCCATCCTTAGCATGATGCCCCAACAAAGCTGAAGTCCTCATTGATCTTTTCCATTGTTTCTCACGGGGTGCAACAGCATGTATATATGATATATCCTAAGATTGTTTCGCTAAAATGCAATGAGCTTGCACAATACTTTATTTCATTCCCTACAAAATAATTTCGCTTAATACCCTTACAAAAAAACATGTGTCAATTGGTTCCAAATCCTCAGGTTTTCTCACGTGTCTGCCATGGGTTTTCACAGGTTTTTGCAGGGAAACCTGTGTTTCCCCATGAAATTGACACAGGTTTGTCAGTTGCCACACTTTGCCACAGGTTAGCCACAGGTTTGACACAGGTTTGACACGCAAAACGCGTGGCAATTAAGAATAGTGTTGACAAAGAATTCTGAGTCAAAACCTGTGGCTTAAAATTGAAAGCAAGAAAAGGTGTGTAAACCTGTGTCAAACCTGTGTCAAACATGTGTCCAGAGGGTTCCAAAAACACAGGTTTGCCACCCAGGAACACGCGTGATTTCTTTTGTTTTTCACGTGTGATCACGCGTGGTAACTGACACAGGTTGACACACTATTTTTTGTAAGGGTAGGTCCAGGTTTAATTTTTCTTCTTGAATGCTTAGTGTCTAAATCATGAAGTCTCGAAAATGTTTAGATGCAGCTTTGTGGGTCAAGAAAATGTCATTTTCTCCAATCTGGGGAACTTTAAACAAACAATAGACCTGTACCCTACGCAACTCATGATGGCCTTCTATAAGTATCGCACTAAGAGGGTAAATGCCACCACCAATTCTTCGGCTGTAGCATATTGCACCGTGCCATACCACAGCCAACAAACCCTTAGTCACAAGGATTTTTAAGAAATATATTCAATTCAAAATTTTGATGAAGATAGCACCTTTTTGTATCCAAACGACCTTAAAAAGACAAAAATTTCTTCAAGGGGTCGGGACCTTGAGCATCACCCCCCCCCCTTCTTTACTCCTAGCCAACGAAAAAAGGCACTTAAAGCGAGAATTTGTAAATATAGTTCAAACAGTTGCCTAAAATAGCACCGTTTTGCATCTAAACCATCTTACACATGCAAACATTCCTCAAAGAGTTGGTTTATCACACCGGGCCAGCCCTAGGGTTATACCCTCTAGAAAAAAGACACTGTAAAATGAACTTTATAAACGTGTAGTGAGTTCAAAGCTCTGTCAGATAAAGCCCAAATTTGCACCGAAGCGACCATACATAAAGGTCACGTCTTCCATTTAGATGTCTCCTACAAGATTCCCCCCGGCCTCTTATGGAGGCACTGACTGACAAAGAAAGGATCTGCCTCAGTGTCAATTTTCCTAGTTACGTCACTTGACGATGTCATGAGCTGCACCCTAGGGATTTCGCCCAGGCTACGGCCCTGTTTGGTTTCCGGCAAAGAACCGTACGGAATTGTTTTATTACTACACAGTGCACAGGGCCTTAGCCTGGGGGAAATATCTAGGGGGCAGTTCATGACACTGTCTTAGCGGGCCACCTAATGACGTGCTTATAGATAGTTGACACACTGGCGGACCCATCCTTTTTCACCTGCGAACGGGTGCCATGCTGGCCGGGTGTGCTAAGGGGAATGGGTGGGTATATGCAAGGTCTAGCTTAGGTGCAAAATGATGCTATTTTTGACAAATCCTAAACTGATTATATATCTTTACAAATTGTCATTATTTTAGTGATAGTCTTTCTAGACTTTGGCTAGGTGAAGGCATGAGGTGTTGTCTGAGAGAAGGGGTCACTCCCGCTCCTTGGGACATTTTTACTAGGACTATGTAAGATGGCTTGGATGCAAAATGGTGCTTCCTTTAGTAAAGTTTCGTAAAGCTTTGAAATTATATGTTTAGGAATGCTCACTATTTAGCAATTCGTCTGCTTTGGTACGGTGTAATTAAAGCCGATGTTGCCTTAGGGGAGGAATGACACCTCTTCTCCGAGAAATTCTTGTTTTAAGGTTCCGTAGATTTAAAATGGTGTCATCTTTGGTAAATCTTTGCAATGATTAATTTGAAATTTTAGTTATTAACTGAATTTTTCGGCTGTGACATGGCACCCCTATAATGCTGATGGCCCATGTGGACTGCGGACTGCTCCCTCATAGTACGCCACTCGGGGAGCCACCATCGGTTGGCGCGTAGCCGTAACGTAGGCCTAGCAAAGAAATGTTCAGTAAAAATGCCTCTCTGATGGGAGAAAATGACAAATTTAAGACATTGTAAGTTGCATCTAGACGTTCTTCATTTTTAGATTTCATACTTTAGAAACAAATTTAGCTTTGATTTAAATGAAAAGTTATTGCAGTTTACAGGGTCATTGAGTTTAGTTTATAATTTTCTTAGCTTGCGTGTATGCAGGTGTATTAAAGCTGCATTTCTTGTAGGAGAAAGAGGATTCCTTCGTCAGGGAGAGAAACCCACATGAGAATGCTTCCGTGGTGACATTGGAAAATGGGAAAACAGGAAACACATGCAACATCCTTGGTTCTTTGGGCCTTGAAATCATAAGAAGGACAGTGAAAGTTTCAGCAATTTAGCATGTTTTTTCTAAGTAGGCCAAATTAAATTAATGGTTTGGAAATCTCAGGGGCAGTTGCCCCCTGCCCCCCCCCCCCGCAGGATACGCATATAACCTCCTAGATAAGTAGCTTCATCTCGTGAAAATGGGATAAACAGGGTAATTGTTGTAAAAAACTTGAAGAAAAGCGACGGTTCTAGACGAGGGAGGACTTGGTGAGCTAGTTAACCCTTCATAAGCCTATTTAAAAAATGAAATAAAATAAATCGGAATAGGGGGTGGACCTACTTCAAACGAGAAGTCGTATATGGTTCGTTAGTTAGTTAGTTAGATGAGGTTTAATGTCCCAGTTTCCAACCAATTGGTTCAAGTCGAGACGACCACGGCCTTTTTTTCCAGTTGTGGCTCACTGGCTTGTTTTCCCTACTCCATTGCTTATGCTGAGCACCAAGCACAAAGGCAGTAGGTTCCATTTTTAAAGTCTTTGGTATGACCCGGCCAGGATTTGAACCCTAAATCTTCCGGCTGCAAGTCGGATGCTCTAACCACTTGGCCACTTCAGTCGGTATATGGTAGCGGTAGCCATATCCACATAATGACATATGTTTCCATGTACCCGGAAGCCAAGTACGTGCACGGCTTGTGCAAAGCGAGAGTCCCTAGCTATACTCTTTGAGAAATGAAAAGAAAATTATGCAGTACGTGTGCAGGTGATGTTGTAGAAAGAGGAGATAACAATTCTCACCCCACCCAGACTCCTTTGTTTCCTTTAGTTTGCGAAAAAGAGACGTTCCTGATCATGGCTAGTTGGCTGGTTGGACGTTTATCCCACGTCAGGACACCATGTACATCCTTTGTATTCGTAGTTCCCGCCAGATTGTCAAGACTTCGTATTCCTCCCCCCCCCCCCCTTTTCTGCTCTTTTTTCTCTCATTCTTTCTTTTCCTTCCTCTCCTTCCCTTCCCCATTCCCTATTTGATTTCATTTTATTCCACCTTTGAGCTCGATATGTGTGGTTATTTTCCAGGTAGAAATCCTCATGGGATACTCTGTCCCTAGTATCGGTACGTGCGCTAAGAGAATCGATTTCTAAGGGAGACTTTTAAAACTAGGGGTAAAGATCGGAATCTCCCGATTGTTGTATACGCTGTAATATTTTAACACTACCATGTCAAATAACTCGGAGATAGCGCCTATCCCTCGATCTCCCTTCTTGTGGCTATGAAAATTTATTAGACCCATTGACCTGGAATTAAATACATAATCATACGTGATCCACTTGAATCATACATATGAGCTTGACTTCAAAATACCAACGTATTTAAGCACTAACATGTGTGACAAAAGTGGGCGATGTTTGTGACAGAAGTTGTGTCCTGTAAAATTGTGTCATAAATGGGCAACTGTTGTGATAAAATTCGCGACTTCCATTGTGACAAAATCGGGTGATAAATATGACAAGAGTGGGTGATATAGTTGTGACAAAAGCGATTGTTGTGACAAAAGTAGTTGGCACATTAGATAAAGCTGGCAACAATTACCGGGTTAAATAACGTATGTTTACAGAAAAACCTTCCAGGCTACCTCTCTCTGCAGAGGAAAAGCGGGAACTACTCTCAAATGAAATCACGAAAGCGAAAAAACGTATGTGAGCGCGTCTCAATACGTGGCGTCATTGGCGGCACGGTCAGTAGCACTACTGTATGCAGCTCACATCACGCCAAATCATGCGAATGCTAACGCACGTTAGCAGCTGCGTAATTGCAAACACCTTTGATAACGATACCAGAACAGCGCGTGTGACAGGTGACCACAGTGTGAATGATGCGTCTTCGCGGGGTGACTTCTTAGCATTTGCAATAACACCGTCACTGAATTGTACACAGAGTGTATGAGCGCTTCTTATGGACTTTCCATACATGTGCATACCTGTTCTGTACAGTAACAGCATGCCGACGGCATCTTTTTGCACAAAAACAGAACTGAGGCTTATGGGAAGCAAACGCACGCGCATATGCACGCGTGCATATTGGCCAGTGATGTGCCTCGAAGCCCCAAACACAGTCTATGCTTTTTTCTCTGTATATTGCGCGGTTATTGTGATGTAAGCTTTATTCATGAAGTTGCTAAAATAAGTTTACCTCATCGATACATCGGTTCCACATCTACATATGTGTCCTTATATAGCGCAGTGTTTGTGCCGCCAATTGCGTCATAAAATCAGGTGATCTGTTAAGGCATTTTTCGAAATTGGATCGTTTGACGTTTTTCTCCGAATTCTATATGAGCCGAATAGCACCAGTTGTGACTGTGTGTGAATTAATATTTATGCATCATTGTAGTCAATCTTGCATAACGCAAAACTTATTTTGGTCGCTTCATTTCCACTTTAATCTTAAGCCCATGCTTGCTCCAAACTTATTTTTTCTACGAAACTTAAATAACCATATTTAAAAGATTAACCTGAATTATCGACGTGATAGGTTATGCTTTCCACCTAGCTCATAGCCTACTAGCTTGCTATGTTCAAACTATCAATGAATTCTGCAACGATGCGGTAACATTATATCAGTTGTTTCTAAACTGCCATTATCATCAGGACGTTATGGTTTTGCCCATTTGGTCCGATTTTATCGTTCACGAAATGTTGCTGCTAACATGTTTCGTTTATCTGAGGTTCCCGTTGATCAGGTCCAGAATATTTTAGAAAGCATAAGCTCCAATAAGGCAAATGGCTCACACACAAACTACCTACCAGATTTTTACAGGACAGTTCATCAGGTGCAGACGAACCACTAACTCATGTAATAAATTTGTCTGTTAATACTGGAAGTTGTCTTGATGACTTGAAGATGGCTAGGATTGTGCCCTTACATAAGAAAAATGGTAAAACCGATGTTGGTAATTATAGGCCTATGTCGGTTCTTACCGTCGCTTCTAAGGTTTTAGAACGCGTTTTCTACAATCAGTTAAGTTAATGTCTTGCTAAAAACAGCTTATTATATGAGCCTCAGCGCTCAGTCTGGATTTAGATCATATTCTACAGACACTTGTTTGATTCATCTTTCTGATCATATATGATTTGAATGTGACAAAGGAAATTATACGGGTATGGTAATGCTTAATCATCAAAAATTGTTCGACACTGTAAATCACCAAAATTATTATTTTCGTCAAAGTTTACAGGTCTGAGTGATCTCTTAGTCAAGTGGTCCCATTCATATCTCACTGGTAGGACTCAGGTTGTGGATATTGACCACAAATTGTCGGAGGTAGGGAACATATCATGTGGAGTCCCGCAAGGCTCTGTATTTGGGACTCTGCCGCTTTTGATATATGTGAATGACATGACGATGGCTGTAAATTGTAAATTATTGCTATATTCTGATGACTCTGCTTTATTAGTTTCAGGAAAAGATGCTTCAGAAATAAGGGAAAGATTGATTAAAGAGCTTGAATCAGTCAGTAAATGGTTAACCGAATATAAATTATCTCTACATTTGGGTAAAACTGGATCAGTACTTTTTGCATCTAAAAAAACTCAAATAAAGTCACGACAAATCCCCTTCTCCACCAGCTAGACACTTTTCAACATAGATATGCTCCAATTAATCAAATATGATCTTGTTTGTTGCCCGTTCTGTCAGTCCGGATTGGTGCTATTTCAAAATAATGGTCAATTTGCGACACTTGTGATCATCTGGTGTATCCGCAGAGCTTCCGGGGTACGCTCTTTTTTCCATTCTGCTCTGCACTAAACCCCGAACCTTCGGAACCCAAGACATCCAACATTCAGCTGGAAAGCTAACTATTTCAAGATGAGGCCCAAAGGCAAAATCATGGGCATACTTCTGGTCGTGGCCAGTGGGTTCCTCCGATTAAAAATGTGGACCACCAGCGAAAATATTTAAGGACCCACCATATACGATTTTACAGTTAAACTTTTACGAATATCATCTACACAGGACAGAACATTCCAAACACGTAGGTTACGTGTGTACAGAAACTGCAAAGCACAAGGTAAATACTATGTGACGACGGATCAATTGCATAAAGTGAATCTCAAATTCTGCCGGTCTCGTACCCGGTCTCGGGAAATTTAGAGCCGAGCCACGAGTCCGGACTGTAAGAGACCGAGTCCGAGTACTTGCCTTCCGTGTCCGAGTCAAGAGTCCGAGCCCTTAAAATCGTGACTCGAGACCAGTCTCGAGTCCGAGACCGGTCTCTTGTACTACATCACTGAAAATTAGCGTAATGTAACAGTTTTGTCTCAGTATAGAGGGATTTCATGTGACGTAACGCGCAATGGATTGCCAGGCACTGAAGGACAAAACACACACGCAGTAAGCGTATTTACAACACACGCGCACGGCACAACCATAGATACTACTGTGACCCCATGGACTCGTGCCCGTCAAAACAAAAAAAGACGTGCGGTCTTGCCCTTCAAAATTGCGTCTAGTTGGTGAAAGTCACGTGACTGAAATCCCTCTATAGGCTGTCTCTTTCGGTAATGTAGGCCTAATCTGTTATATTACCTTGTTCCGTTGTAATTAAATGTTAATCACAAGAAGTAAGGAAAAACCCAATATTTACTTACAGAGTCTTCAATGTATCAGGAAAGACATGATTATCAATTGATTCAAGTAAATTGCCAGATAATGAGCTGTTAGAGAACAAATGTTGTAGAGATGTTTATACGTTTATGGAATACTACTTATAGGAACAATTGAACAAACGGTGTGAATACTTGGTAAATCGCTTGATGCATTACTTGATTCATCACTTTAATGAGAATTTCTACAGAAATTTGGAGCCTTCTAATAAAAAAGGCAGCTCAAGTAGGAACACCTGACCTTTTGTCTTGTCAAAGTATTAATTAACTCATGTATTTTTTTTTCTTACAAGGGTTCGTGCGACAACCTCTTGCTTACATTGTCTAAATGTTTCAATTTCCATTCCTCATATACACTAGGCTATAGCAAAAACAGGCAAGCGATTTCTTTAGTTACTGATTGCTCTGAGAAGATTCGCGAAACCTTTATTCGATTCTGTGATCGCTGAGAGGACAGCCTTTAAAATATGACAGAGGGTTGAAACTATAAAATGAAGTACGATTTCGCAAAGCAAATGCTTTTGAGCCAACAAAGCTTGATATCAAGATGCAATGAATTCCCATATGTGATTGTTAAACGTGGGCATGACACGGCCAAAGTAAGTTTCTCTGTAAATAGTCTTTGGGTACAGCTTAAAATAAGGCGAATCTTTTTCTGACTAAACTACGTCCATATATACCGGAATACCACCATGTGAATTCCCAAGTACAGGCCAGGCTCAGCCTATACGAAATACGAAAACGAAAAAACATAAGAGCGCGTCACAAGACGTGACGTCATTGGCGGCGAGGTCAGTAGCACGACCGTGCTCGGGCATCTCACCCATCGTTCAACACACCGAATCATGTGTATGTTAACGCGCGTTAGCAGGTACTACATCACTGCAAACACCTGTGCTACGAAACCAGAGCAGCGCGTGTGACCATCGACCACAATGTGAATGATGCGTTTTCGCGGGGTGACTTCTTAGCATTTGCAATAACACCGTCACTGGATAGTCACAGAGTATAGGTGCGCTTGTTACGGACTGTCTATACATGTGCATAGTTGTTCTGCACATTGTACCGGTCGTGTTCTTTTTGCACATAAACAGAACTAAAACGTATGTAGGGAAGCTAAAACACGCGCGCATATGCCCGCGTGCATATTGGCCAATGATGTGCTTCGAAGCCCCCAACACGTTACACGCTTTGTGCTCTGTATGTTGCACGGGTCTTGTGATGTAAGAATTTTCATAAAATTGCTAAAATAAATTTACCTTAGCGTTTCATTATTTTCACATTTCGATACGCGCCCTTATATAGCGCAGTGTTTGTGCCACCAATTGGGTCATAAAAGTCAGGTGACCTGTTGCAGCATTTTTCGAATTTGCATTGTTTGAAGTTTTTCTTCAGATTCTATTTGTTCTGAATTGCACCAGCTGTGACTGTGTGTGTGAATTGATATCTATGCATCATTGTATTCAATCTTGCATTATGAAAAACTTATTTTTGTCCTGTCATGCCCACTTTAAGTTCCGACATTTTTCATTAAAGGACATTAGACTCCTCTTAAGGAGCCTCTTGAGTACCCTCCTAAAAGACAACACTCAATTGGCACGAGAGTGAGAAAAATTCTGTGAATTTCAGTTCACTCAATTTTTCTACTGCCCATATCGCTTCAAATTGAAACAACGCTTTTGGAAAACAAGTCTTTAATAACTTAAACACGTAGTAGCTCAATGCTCCAATTCTGTTCCCTATAAATGAATGGCCTTATGAACTTTTGAAACTTCACTTATAGACCTTATGCATATGATGTCACAAAGGAGAAAGTGCTCCCTCCTTTGAAGGAAATTGAGGAAAATCGCGTATCATTTCAAGTTACACCAATAAATGCAAACAGCTGATTTGTCAACCAATCGTATACGCGCGTAAGTCTACTACACGTGCGGCGAAATCCACGCCGTTCATGACTTCAGTGTGATGTCAATCCACAAGGTCTATGGGAAGTGTAGCAGGTTGGGAGAGGATCTCACGATCTTAAGGTACATGTGGTTTTAGCCTGATTTCTAAATTTTCTTTGAAAAGTGGCATCATTCGAAGCGCATCCTTTAATCACACTAAAACTATTTTGAATTTCTCAAAGTGTACTGGAAAGCTGAATTTGATGAAGAGCTTCCTTTATATCTAGAACTGTTCATGCTTGCCTCAACGGTGCCTTAAGTTGATTTGTCAAACCTAATTTGCATTGAAATCACACCTGTTCAGAAGAATACGGTAATTCTTAAAATAATGTCTTTAGAGTGTAGCCTGAATACAGTGCATTAGATAATAATGAGAAGTGGATGAATAAATGACTGCAAAAAGATGGATCAACACGGTCAACGTTTGGCATGCCAAATCGTTTAATTTGTAAAGTGATTTGCCATTTGGGTTCAGACAGGCAAGGTTGTCTGAACAGATGACCCGTTCTCCGCCAGACTACGGGTCCATTATTTTAGTCGACAAAAGTTTCGGACGCAATTCTCATGAAATCTTGCTTTAAGTAAAGAATAGTTAAATATATGACAAGACTGATGACGATCTATAAAGGAGCAGAAACCGAAGGGTATTTCACGGTACTAGCCTTTTACTTTATCCAGGGAGTTGCTATTTAGAAGGAGATACATCGGAAACTTTAATTTATGCTAATCTGATTAGAGCCACCTCTTCGTTTACGTAGTTTCAATTCATGAGTGATTATTACAGCTTAGGGTACACACCTCTTTTGTCTGATCCTTTTTAATTGTTACATGATACCCAAGTAAACCTTTATACACCTACTTATACCGTTACGGTAAGAAAAAGATTTTAGGAGGAACAATGCTTTGATCCGAAGGTTTTTACCAACAGACAAGTAAGAAACACTGTCTAATAAATCAAAACGACTGCTAATTCCTAAGGAGTCTAGAAATACTAGCTTATAAGGAGGTCTTGCACTGGCACAATGCGTAAATGACTAAAGAGAGGTTTGAGTCTATAATTTGTTTTAAGGTTATTTTACTTTCCGCAAACTTTCGCAATTTTCGAATGGTAAGTGCATTATCAACATGTTACTTAAAATGGCAATTCTATAGCATATAGACAAAATTTGTTGACATTTCTTTTCAACGGTAGCAGACAACATGAACCTTTTGTAAAATACTATCAATAGCTTTAAGCCCATTGTATCTTCAGTGCTATACAAAACAAATGACCTAATGGCAACTAGGTGGGTACAAAGGGGAGAGCTGCCATTTTATCTCCTTCTAAATAATAACTCCCTGATAAAACCAGGGAGGTGTTTTTAGCTGGAGATCCATCGAAAACTCTTTCTTTGAACCCTACTAGTTGCCGATAATAATCTCTTTTGTGTGTTGTTCTTGATGATTCAATAGAGCTGTTAGGAACTAAGTACAAGTGAGGTACGTCGTCTGCTACATCTCGAAGAGCAGATCGGGAAATTTGCCCCTTGTCTTAACATTGGCTGCCGCTTAAGATGTAAATTAATGTGAGGGTTTCAACGCGTTTGGACGCTATTTACAACACACTTGTCTAGTTTCCTATAACTTGCTCAACAGGGGTTTCCCTTTTAAATCATGAGAGGGAATGCGGACATTAGTCAAAATCCGACAGCAAAGTTTATTCTTATACTTCTTTTGCTCATTTGCATAAATCATGAGCACTGTTTAATAGTCAGCATCATTAGGTTCCTTAGCAATAAACAGTCGTTTTGAATGTCAGAACAGTGTTTCGTACTCGACTGTCGGCAACTAGTTAGACATTAAAACATTGTTCCAAATAATCCTTTTTGTTGTTGGTATGAATGAGATATGAATGAGGTTGCCTAGATATTAGACAAAGGAATTCAATGCCCTTTAGTTCAATAATCCCCAATTAAAGAATTTATTCTCCACTCTGAGGGCAATCTAAATGGATTAGCATAAATTAAAGCTTTCGATTGATCTTCAGCTAATAACACCTCCCTGATATCTCATTTTTATTCAATCTATTTACTTGTGTTAAGATGAGAACTAAACACGTATTTAATCGTACCTAGTTTGGATACGCTCATCCTTTACCATAACTGATTTGAGGCTTATGTTGGCCCCCATGACATAAAATTTGCCGACAGAGGAAGTGACAATATATCATATTTTCATTGCGTAAGTGTAACTGTTACTTTTCTCAAAATTTCGACGAGTGTTACTTTAATAATGCATTACTGCTCACGGCAGCCCTACCATGATACATCTTCCATTCCTTATTACTTACAAAAATTTGACTTTCAAGTTACGAAACTAGGCTACTTACATTGTGTACTTATCCTCAATATTGCTGAATTTAAAGGAGACAAAAGTATCGGAGATGAAATCACATAGACCAGAACAAAGAATACATTACATCAATCAGTTGAAGCAGTTTACATATTTTACCATCAACGCTTGTACCGTGGTGTCCACCACTGCATTGTCACGTAACTTTATCATAAAAAATGAACACTTTCCTTCCAAAAGTCTGCAATAACATCTCAGAGCCGGTAGAAAGATAATTCGTGTTTATTTCTGCGCCTTTCAAGGATTGTGTTTACACCATCTATGCGAATTACGACCACGTAAAGGGTATGTGAATCTCTTTTAATGAACTTGCACACTTTTAATACAAGTAGGAGGCTGAGACGAAGCCACGTTTCTGACCATAGATAACTGTTTGCTGGTTGAAAGTTTATCCAACGTCAAGACACAATGTCCATGTGCATCCTGTCTATTCGTAGTTCCCGCCAGACTGCCAAGCCTTCGTCTTCCCTTCCCCTCTCCCTCTTTTCTCCTCTTCTTTCTCATATTCTATCTTTTCCTTCCTCTCCTTCCCTTCCCTCTTAGTTACACTGAACTACTGACGTGAAGATATTTTTGCATTTCCAAATAAGAGAGAGATCAACTACATGTAACCAGTTTTGCTAAGTGTAGGCTAAGTGTCTTATTACTGTAAGAGCTATATTGCCGCGTTCCATTGTAATTGAATACTCCATGTTAAAGACAAAAAGTAAGGAGAATTCCAATATTTACTTACAGCAAATTTAAGAGAACTAAGGCATCTTTGTTAAGTGATTCAAAGTAACTCTCAAATAGTAAGCTGTAAGAGAACAATTTTTAAGGATGTTTATACGTTCATACTACTTATAGGAAAGATTAAACTAAGGTGTTAACACTTGATACATAACTCGATACATCACCTGATATATCACTTTAATCAGAATTTCTAATAAAAAGTCAGCTCCAGTAGGAACCCCTGAACTTTTGTGTTGCCAAAGAATTAATTAACTTCTAGTTTTGTTTTCACAAGGGTTCGTGCAGCAACCTCCTGGTTATATTGTCTAAATGCTTAAATTTTCTTTCCTCATACACACTCGGTTATAGCAGAAATAGGCAATAGATTTATCAAGTAACTGATCGTTCCGCAAAGTTTTGCAAAATCTTTATTCAGTTCTCTAATAGCTATCTCTAAACGTTATGAGGACAGCCTTAAAATATGGCCGAGTGGTCAAACTACAAAATGAAGTACGATATTTCGGAAGAGAATTTTTTTTTGCCAACATAGCTTGATTTCAGATGCAATTCCAGAATTTCCATTTATGATTGTTTAAGTTGTGATAGTTTCCTTTCATAGACATCAGACTCCTCATTAGGAGCCTCTGTATCCCCACCTGACAGATATCAATCAATTGGCACGGGAGTGAGAAAATTTCTGTGAATCTCGGTTCACTCATTTTTTCCAGGGCACATATCCGTTCAAATTGAAACAAAGCTTTTTGGGGAAAGAAGTCGTCAATAGCGCAGAACATTAATAAGTTAACAAACAAACACTATCATTAGCTTCCATCCTCTAAATTTTCTATTTTATCGGATGTTAGTGTGACCAATATTCAAATATTGATAAACAGACGATTTCTGTTGCACACTCAGCAAGCATCCATTGCCAATTTAGTGCACAAAGGACTCAATGATATGAAGAGGAAGAGGGGTTGGGAGAGGATCTCATGATCGTAAGGTGCATTCGGTTTTGGCTGGGTTTGTGAACTTCTTTGAAAACTGGCCGCTCTTTATAAAATGCAAAGCGCATCGTTTAATCTCACTTACGATATCTTGAGTTACGATAAAAAATTTCTCAAAGTTTACTAGAAAGTGAAATTTAATGAAGCACTTTTTTCATTTCAAGAGCTTTCCATGCCTGCCGCAAATGTTCTTTTCGTTGATTTGTTAAACCTAATTTGCATTCAAATCACACCCGCTTAAAAGAATGTAAATAATGTCGTTAGAATATATTAATTACAGCACATCCAAGAAGTTTGAAAAGTGGATCGGTATAGCTGGCTGCTAAAAGAAAGATCAACAAGGTTAATATTTGGCATACCACATCGTTTTGTAAAGTGATTTGGCATTTGGGTTCAGGTAGGCAAGTTAGTCTGTACAGATGACCTGTTCCCCGCCAGGCTACGGGTCCATTATTTTAGTCGACAAAAGTTTTCGGACGCAACTCTCATGACATCTCGCTTTAAGTTAAGAATAGTTAAATACATGACAAGACCGATGGCGATTAATGAAAGGAAAGGCAGAAACCGAAGGGTATTTCACGGTACTAGCCTTTTCCTTTACTTTCACTGTTAAAACACTGTTTAAAATTTTTAAACAACCACATATTAACCAGTGAATCGCTCAATGTTGTTTAAATTTCAAACAACCTTGTTTGAAATTTGAACAACATTGTTTAAATTTGAAACAACTTTGTTTGAAATTTAAACAACATTGAGCGATTCACTGGTTAATATGTGGTTGTTTAAAAAATTTAAACAGTGTTTTAACAGTGTTATTAAACTGAAAATTGCTTTGTTAAAGTTTCATATGTCTGGATGATCGACAAATACGGTACATCGTAACAATGGTAGTGATGCCCGACAGAGTGAGTATTCAAGTCAACCGTGACACTAATATTGGTGTGAAATCATTAATAAGTAAAGTGACGTGAAATTACTGCCGATATAACAATGTCTTATTTTTATTCGATTTATTTACTTGTGTTAAGATGAGAACCAAGCACTTATATTTATCGTACCTAGTCTGGATACGCTTATGCTTTTCCATAACTGATTGGAGGCTCATTTTGGACCCCTCAATGACATAAAATTTGCTGACAGAGAAAGTGACATTGTATCATGTATTCATGGCGTGCAGGGAGTAGCTGTTACTTTTTCCATAGTCTCTTGCGGCGGGTGTTACTTAATTATGCATTTTTGCTTACAGCTAGCACTACCATGATACATCTTCCTTATTATTAGTTATTAGTTACAAAAGTTCTACTATCCAGTTGCAAATCTATGTTACTTACTCTGTTTGATTTTCCTCAAGCTGGAAGATCCTAAAAGAGGCAATGGATCGGAGTTGAAATCACATACATCAGAAGAGAGAATACATTACATCAATGAATTAAAGCAGTTTACGAATTACTGCATCAAGGTTTTTACCGTGGCGTCCTCCACTGCCTTGTCACGTAACTTCGTCATAAATAAATGAACAAGTTCTTTCCAAAAGTCTGCAGTGGCCTCTCAGAGACGGAAGAAAGACAATGCGTGTTTTCCGCGCCCTGCAAAGATGGTGTCCGTCCGCCTACCCATCCATCCGTCCGTCCGTCCGTCCAGCCATCCACATCCACCCACCCACCCACCCACCCACCCTTCCACCCCGTCCGTCCGTCCGTCCGTCCATCCATCCATCCATCCATCCATCCATCCATCTATATATATATATATATATATATATATATATATATATATATATATATATATATATATATATATATATATATATATATATGTATATATATATATATATATATATATATTATAGGTCGAAATCGAAGTTATATATATATATGTATATATATATATGCATATATATATATATATATATATATATATATATATATATATATATATATATATAGGGTTAAAGTACTGCGTACCACTTATGAAGTAGGTAGGTAAAAAACAAGTAGTAAGTAGAAGTTATACAGTATTTCCGTTACCATATGTATTACAGTCTAAAAGAATACACCAAAAGCAAAAACTAAAATTCGGCTAAAACCGTGTATTTAAAAACTCTACGTTTCGGAAGGGTTGTCCTTCCTTTCTCGAGAGGCAATGGAATAATATGTACGGATTGTACTGTGAACAGTGAGAACCTGTAAGATATATAGAATAATACAAGAGACAAAACAGAATAAGATTAGAGAAATGCTGAGTAAGAAGACCCTGAAGTGTACGCAAACAAAACGAAACTAAAAAAGCGTGACAGCGTAACACAAAAGGGCTAAGAAAGGTAACTTGAAATCAAGTAAAAAGGAAGCGAAAAGATTAGTTTTGCTTCAGCAAAGATTTTGATAAAGAGAAGTGCTTTCTTAATTTAGAGAAAAATTTGGTTTCTCTGGGTTATCCTAGTAAAATAGTTTGTGAAAAAAATTAGAAAAGCTGATGGCCATTCTAGAGCTCACATTTTAAAGAAAACGTCGCATAAGAAGTCGAGTGGCACTAAACTTAAAGCTCCCCTAGTAGTTACCAGAAACCCCATCAGCCTCCTTTTAGGGATATTCTTCAAAAAAATTTTCATATCTTGCAGCTTTCAACAATTATGCGCAAGGAAATCAAGACTCCCCCCAAAATAATTTTTCGCCAACCGCCTAATTTACGTAAACTTCTGGTGCATTCGACTCTTAAAGACGATGTTGAGACGCAAATGCACAAGGGTTGCTTTAAGTCACACAAATGCAATTGTGTCACTTATAATGTTCTTAAAGAAACCAGAGTATTCAAGAGTCAGATTACTCGTGTTACCTCTAAAATCATTAACTCAGTTAATTGTACTTCTACTTCTGTTATCTACTTAATGAATTGCTTAGGTTGTTAGAAACAATATGTAGGTGAAACTGGGGGTTAGCTTAGACCAGGAAGGTGTTACTTTGACAGGAGATCCTGCTTCGTTAAAGTTTTAAATGTCTTGTATGACGGACAAATACACTACATCGTACCAATGGTAGTGATGTCCGACAAGTGAATATGTCAACCGTGTAAAATTAGTGTGAAATCATAAATACCTAAAGTGACGTGAGATTACTGCCGATATAATAATGACTCAATTTTATCCAATTTGTTTACCTTAGTAAAGATGAGAATCAAACACTTATATTTATCGTACCGGGAGTTGATACGCATGATACGCTTATCATTTTCCATCACTGATTTGGGGCTTATTTTTGACCCCTTCTATGACATGAAATTTGCTTTCTATTTTTTCAAAAGTCCCATTCGAAAGTGTTGCTTTACTACTGCATTATTGCTCACGGCAGCCCTACTATGATACATCTTTCATTGGTTATTAGTTAAAAAAATTCGACTTTCAAGTTACGAAACTAGGCTACTTACATTATATAATTGTGCTTAGGATGGCTGATCCTAAATAAGACAAAGGTTCGGAGTTGAAATCACATACAGCAAAACAGAGAATACATTACATTAATGAATTGAAGCAGTTTACTCATTACAGTATATGATTCTTGTACCGTGGTGTCCACCACTGCATTGTCACGTAACTTTATCATAAAAACCAGGGCCATTCCTTGCTGAAAGGGAGGGTGCTTTGTTATACCAGGGTTCATGACTTAAATTTGTACTTCTGTACTACATCATTTTTTACGATGTGTTCACAATTGGACCCCTGCTGACCTAAAATGACCTTTGAACCCCAAAATTTGAAAAACAAAAAACAAAAAAATAAAAAAAAAGCAATCAAACAAACATGTCTTAGAATGGATTTGTCTAAGTATGCTTCCTCCCTTGTAACGTCATGTTTACAATCTTTCAGTTTTGATCTCTGGTGACCTCATACAACTTGTGACCTCCAACAAAAAACAACAGGGTTTCTCCTCTCAACATGACAAATTTATATACAAATTATGAAAAGCATCATTTATCCAAGCTTCCTATCTCGAGATATCGTGTTCACATGATTTTCAGGGTTTGACCCCAGTGAAACCAGATACCTTTGACCCCACCAAGACTATAGGGTTCTTCCCTCGACATAAAGCATCTACACATTCAGTACAAAATTTATTCAAGCTCCCTACCTTGAGATATCGTGTTAACAAGGTTTGCAGGGTTTGACCCCCGGTGACCAGAGATGACCTTTGACCTCCACCAAAAACAATAGTCTTCTTTCCCTTACTATAAGGCATCTACATAATAAGTATGAAATTATTCCAAGTTTCCTATCTCGAGATATGATGTTAACAAGGTTTTAAGGGTTTGATACCCTGACCCAAGATGACCTTTGACCTCCCCTAAAAACAATACGATTCTTTGCCTTACCATGACACATCTACATACTAAGTATGAAACTTATCAAAGCTTCCTATATCAAGATATTGTGTTAACAAGGTTTCAGAGCTTGATCCCCGTTGACCCCAAATGACCTTTGACCCGCAACAAAAAGAATCTAGTTCTTTTTCTTCCCATAGCGCATCTACATACCAAGTATGAAATTCATCCAAGCTTTTTGCCTTGAGATATCTTGTTAACAAGGTGTTCAGTGTTTGAACCCCTGGTGACCCAAGATGACCTTTGACCCCCACCAAAATAATCTGGTTCTTTCTATTACCATCAGTCATCTACATACTAAGTATGCAAATTATCCAGGCTTTCGTCCTTCAGATATGGTGTTAACAATGTTTTCAGATTTTGACCCCTGGTGACCCCAAATGAATTTTGACCTCCACCAAAAGCAATAGGTCCTTTTTCTTCCCTCAACGCATCTACATACTAAGTATGAAATTCATCCAAGCTTTCTACTCTTGAGATATTGCGTTAACAAGGTTTTCAGAGTTTTACCCCGGTGATTCCAGATGACCTTTGATTTCCACCAAAAGCAATAGGGTTCTTCCCCTCACAATAATGCATCTACATACCAAGTATGAAATTCATCCCAGCTTTCTAACTTGAATTATTGAGGTAACAAGGTTTTCAGAGTTTGACCCCTGGCAACCCCAGATGACCTTTGACCCCTACCAAAAACACTACGATTCTTTCTGTTAATATGGGTCACCTAAGTGCTAAGTTTGAGGACTGTCAAAGTTCCCTTTCTTGAGATAACGTGTTAACGAGCAAAGTGTCACAAACACACACACACATACACGCACACCTACATAAACACACGCCATCATGAATGCATAGATTGCTTTGCCTTAGGCAAGGAATTAAAAATGAACACTTTCCTTCCAAAAATTTGCAGTGGTCTCTCAAGGATGGAAAAAAGACTATGCATGTTTTTTTTTTCCTGCGCCTTGCAAACATAATGTTTACACCATCTACATATAAAAATTAAAACCGTATAAAGGATACGTGAATCTCTTTCAATGATCTTGAACACTTTTAATACAAGGCGGAGGCCGAGACCAAGACCTTACAAACTGGCTTCGAGACTGGCCTCCACTAAGGCCTGGTCTGTGGACCTTAAACCACTCAATACTGCCCACCTTCCAATACATCCCTCAATTCTTTACCACTTTTGCATGATAAATTTCTCGCTGAGAATACACGTTTTAAAACATAAAAAAGTCTTATCTGCGGAAAGAGACTTGATTAGCCAGCAGTGGTCACTCATACAAAGTTAGATACAAAGAATAGTGGTAGTTTGAAAATAAATTGTTTCATATAGTTTGATACTTGTAAAGTCTTGGGTCACATGACTGCTGAGTCTGCAAGTTTTCAGCTTTCTGTCAGGTGATTATATTTCGTTCTTTCCGATTTACAATGTCCCTCACTCAGTCACCCGGTAAACCAAAAAGATGTTAGACAAACAGACAAAGAAAGCGACTACGTAGACTAAATTTTGTACAAGAAGAAAATTTTGTTTGCAACGTGGAGCAAAAAGCAATCTGAATTTCGCTTGATAAAGATACATAATTTTCTAATTTGCAAAACACGCCTACTAAACCCTAGAGGTCATATTGCGTAAATTTGGGATGCGGGAAACTAGTAACATACAATAAAATTCGCATTAGTGTATCTCTGCTTTCGGTGAAGTTTATTTTAAAGATATTTTGCCTTTTTTTCCACACTCTATTTAAGATACGGTAATTTGAAAGTTACGCAAACATGTACAGAATAATCATTGTTGAAGTTTTGATAAAAACTAACTATTGACTCCTAACCTTTCTGATTACCGTGTTGGGACAAATTCAAGAAGTGACAACCACCACCAAAGTAAAGCCGTTAAAGTAAGGATAAATTCAAGTGCGGTCGCCATCCTTTTCAAAATGGTACTGTTATGAGGCACTAACTAGGACACCAGAATGTCGCAACGCCAGCAGAGGTTTGAAATCTGGTCCTGCAACTCATTTTACCATTTCGCACAAGCTGGAGAGAGTTCGAGTGAATTCTAAAATGGTCTAGACTGTGTATAAAAGGAACGTTTTACGTCATGACACATTGTGTCGAATGCTTAGCTGTAGGTTCGAGTTTTCTAACTTATCTTTGAGTCAAATTTTCATCCTGCTTAAAGTTAAGAACGATTACATACATGACAAGACCGATAGAGATTAATGAAAAAAGGCAGAAACCGAAGGGTATTTCACGGTACTAGCGTTTACCTATACTTTATCATAAAGAATGTTGTTTTGTTAAAGTCTAAAATGTCTTGCATGACCGACAAATAAACTAAATCGTACAAATGGTAGTGGTGCACGACAAAGTGAGTATGCAAGTCAAGCGTGTTACTAATATTGGTGTGAAATCATAAATACCTAAAGTGACGTTAGATTACTGCCGATAAAATAATGACTGATTTTTGTTCAATTTATTAACTTGTGTCAATATGAAAACCAAACATTTATTTTTATCGTACCTAGTATGGATACGCTGATCCTTTCCATAACTGATTTGGGGCTTATTTTGGACCCCTTCAATGACATGAAATTTGCTGACAGAGGAAGCGACATTGTATCATATATTCATGGCGTGCAGGGTGTAACTGTTACTGTTTTTGAAAGTCCCTTTCGGCGGGTGTTACTTTAATTATGCATTATTGCTCACGGTAACACTACCATGATACATCTTCAATTCCTTATTAGTTATATAAGAATTTGACTTTCAAGTTAGGTTAGGCTACTTACGTAGTAAGGCGCTCAAAATGCTCCATCCTAAAGGAGACAATGGATCGTAGTTAAAATCATACATCAGAACAGAAAATACATAACATTAATGAATTGAAGCAGTTTACGAAATTACTGCATCAAGGTTTTGCACAAAGGTGTTCACCACTGCATTGTAACGTAACTTTATCATCAAAAATGAACAAATTCCTTCCTAAAGTCTGCAGTGGCCTCTCAGAGACGGATAAGAAGACAATGCGCGTTTCTGCGCCTTGCAAAGAATGTATATATCTATATATATATATATATATATATATATATATATATATATATATACATACATATATATATATATTATTTCTTCTAATCTTGTTAAAAGATTTAAAAATTAAAAGAATTCAAAAATGGGCTGCAACCGGTGTAGTATTAAAAGGGCAGAAAACGCGTAAATAACCTCTTATCTTGGGTCAGCCAGCGCCCTTAATTCCTCAGGTGGATTAGTTTTACTTAACTTTCCTCAATACGCCTTTATGTGCTGCTTTTACAGCTCTCTGGACAGTTGTTTATTCCTGCTTTCTTTTATACCCTAGCAGTTATTTACGCGTTTTGTGTTCTTGTAATACTACACTGGTTGCTGCCCATTTTGAATTCTTTTAAGTTTTAAAACTTTTCAAAACTGCTTCTCTATTTTTATGTTTATCAGTCTAGTAGTTGCCGATGAAGGTCCTAGGTAGGACCGAAAATATCAACAATAAATTTGTTTTTAAAGTATTCCTGCTGTGTCAACTATGCCCTGTGTTCTGTTTGTTTACCTGTTATATATATATATATATATATAAAATGAGAACGAATGCAATAAAGAGCATAACTGGTTGATTGTTGGAGTACAAAACTTAAATTTACTTCGAAATTTTCGGTTCCCCTGGAACCTTCCTCAGCGAAATCTTACAACAAAGTGAGTAACTTAATCAAGAAAATTACAAGCAACAGACAATGTGCTGGAAGTTAGATAAACCAGCATAATAGGATTAAAGCGTTTGGTGAAAGGTATACTGATTAAGAAGACCGAGGTCTTTGTTAAGTCCAGTGAGGTGTGATTGAAGCCTCATTATCCAAATTAGTTCCGTACGTTTACGGTTTTCTGTGCAAACAAAGTCGCTAGCTATTAGAGTTACTTTAAACTAATAACTCTAATAGCTAGCGACTTTGTTTGCACAGAAAACCGTAAACGTACGGAACTAATTTGGATAATGAGGCTTCAATCACACCTCACTGGACTTAACAAAGACCTCGGTCTTCTTAATCAGTATACCTTTCACCAAACGCTTTAATCCTATTATGCTGGTTTATCTAACTTCCAGCACATTGTCTGTTGCTTGTAATTTTCTTGATTAAGTTACTCACTTTGTTGTAAGATTTCGCTGAGGAAGGTTCCAGGGGAACCGAAAATTTCGAAGTAAATTTAAGTTTTGTACTCCAACAATCAACCAGTTATGCTCTTTATTGCATTCGTTCTCATTTTGCATTTTAATCTTGGAGTATACGTGGAACTTAATTTTTCTCCTATATATATATATATATATATATATATATATATATATATATATAAATATATATTCAAGATCGAATGTATTAACCAATTACTCTTCGACCTACACATTCTAACTTCGATCTACCAATCACGACTTATTGAATATTCATTCCCGCTTCAGGGATTACCATGGTAACAAGGAGAGAGAAACTGAGCTCGCTGGTATAAGAAGTCTGTTGTCTCGTCTGGGAATCAGAAGCTGCATTGGCTGGTGGTTCTGGGCACGGCCGCGAAAGCCGTTGACCACACGAGTTCAAGTTCCAGTGCTGCTTAGTTTTCCTCTCTGGTGCTTTTCTTTCAACCTTTCCTTCCTTGATAAGGGCTACACTCTATCTAGGATTGGTTTCAATTCAAGATCGAATGTATTAACCAATTACTCTTCGACCTATATATTTATATATATATATATATATATATATATATATATATATATATATATTTAATATATATATATATATATATATATATATATATATATATATATATATATATATATATATATATATATATATATATATAAACTCTTCAAAAGTTATAATAGCTGGAGACAGACGAGAAGAGACAACCTGCAATACAAACAGCGCTGAGAGAGACAAACAGAGCTAAATTCGATTGATCCACAAGCCATCTACACGCTGTGTTTTTACTTGTGACAAACGTCTATGTTTCGCTCGTTGCTGTAGCTGACTATTGAACCCGACTATTGAACTGTGTGGACCAACTGACCTAGTCTATAGCATAGGGCCTATCATCACGACCACCAGCCCAGCTTCTCTACCATTCAATAGCCGTATCACTGCAGTCTTCAGAGAAGCCAAGACCATCCTGGTACGAGTGCTTCTGCCAAGCAAAGACTAGAGGTAAGTATACATGTCAGATTAAATAGTAACAACCCACAACGTTTCCAAATATTTACTTTTTATTCCAAAACAGACGTATAAGTCAAATCGTTCTATCAGTTTGTGGCGTTTTTCGACATCTGATTCTCACTGACCATTCAGTTGGTATCGACCCCCTCCCCTCATGAAAAAATCCTGAATGTTTCGCTGATGTTTTAATTTATTGCACCCCTTTGTGTGCTGCCGAGCATATTTTGATATTCACAGCAATCAAACAAGAAGACAAGTCAAGTGATGTAAAGGAAGAAAATTTAAACAAGATAGGAATGATTATGACTATTTAACAAACTTCTTTGCTGAATTTGTCATAACAAGGTCCAAAAATGTAAGTGTGAAGGAAAGACATGCAATTTCTGTTTATGTCTCTTTAGGTTAAATCAGGATACATTGTAAGTTATTCAAATAAGAATGTATGGGTACTTTCCTTGATAGCTAAGGCGGATTCCCGATACTTTAGGGGTAGATTTTAGACTGTCCAGAGGAGAGATTGTACGCAAATTTCGAATATTCTTTTCCTTTCAAAAGTAAGCCATGTGATTGGCGAAAACGTAGGGTTTATAAAGCGGGGTGTTTCAGGTTGCAATGATCTAATTGAAAGGCGTAAAAGCTTCTTCAGCAAGGTCCGTGAGCGTCTCTGAGCCACCAAAGGGCAATGTTTAGTCCAGAGGCAGATGCTTCAATTTCCATTTCTCATGCACACTCGGTTATAGCAAAATAGACGCAAGAGATTTATCAAGTAACTGATTCCTCCGCAAAGTTTCGCAAAACATTTATTCGATTATCTAAATATTATGAGGGCAGCCTTGAAATATGGCAGAGTGCTAAAACTATAAAATGAAGTACGATTTCGCACGACAAATGCTTTTTTGCCAACATAGCTTGATCTGAAGGTGCAATGAATTCCCAACTATGATTGGTTCAGTTCCGATATTTTCCTTTAAAAGAGATCAGCCTCCTCTATAGGCCCCCACCTGGCAGATATCAGTCAATTTGCACTGGAGTGAGAAAAATTCTGTGGATCTCAGTTCACTCATTTTTTTCAGACGAGTGCTCATATCTCTTTAAATTGAAACAACGCTTTTGAAAAAGGAGTATTTTATAACGCAAAACATTTGTACACATGCAAACGCTATGATTTCCATCCACTCTCTAAAGTTTTTCTCATTTTATCGGATGTTTGTGGACCAATTTTCAAATATTCATAAACAGAAAAATTCTCTTGCACACTCATCAAGCAGTCAATTACCAACCCACGTACCTTCAACTCTGTTTCCTGTGAATGAATGGCCTTAGAGCATGTTTTGGAAAGTTCACTAATAGGAAGAGGAAAAGTGGTTGGGAGAGGATCTGATGATAGTAAGGTGCATTCGGTTTTGGCAGGGTTTTTCAACTTCTTTCAGCAGTGACCGCTGTTTATAAAATGCAAAACTCATTCGTTTAATCTCACTTACAATATCTGGAGTTGCGATTTAAAATTTCTCAAAGTTTGCTAGAAAGGAAATTTTATAAAAGAACTTTCATTACTACAGGTTTCCATGCCTTCCGCTACGGTTCTTTCAGTTGACTTGTTTAACCTACAATCTTGGACAAAACTGTTGGAACACCTTCAACCGTTGTACCGTGTACAATATGATGTCGTGCATGATTTGGGAAACCTTCGTCCCCCAGTACAGTGTTGCGCACGATTTACGAAACCCCCGTCCCCCAGTACAATGTTGTGTCCAAACTAAAGCGGTGCATCTCCAATTAACATTATTACCTCCAACATTGTACGGGGGAACGGGGGTGCAGGGGTGTTCCAACGAGTTTTGTCCAAGATTGTATGAGTTTAGGCAGGTCTCAAGTAGGAGCTAAAGAGGGGATATTTTATGACCGTGCACAAGGTGGAAACAACTGGGGCCCTTGTAACTGCCTATGACGTCATTTCCCAATGGTAAGATCACTATGCATAATAAATAGGCATTGTTAGTTGAGGGCGCTGTTGCGGAATTTCGCCAATCACAAAGAAGGGAGGTACTTTACGGACGCCAAGCGTCCACTGCGTCCAACAAAAGAAACAGTTTCCTTAAAGATTAGAGGCCATCGATGCTCTCAAAGGCAAATTATCAGCCTGGGCAGAATCTTTTCATAGGCTCAATTGCCTGAATAATGAATAATGAATAATTATCATTACGTTTGAAAATATAAACTGAAGTTCTTAGTCTATCGCTCTAATTTCTCCGAAAACCTTTGAAAAATGTGCTGCTAATTCTCAGACAATCTTGGACAAAACTGTTGGAACACCTTCAACCGTTGTACCGTGTACAATATGATGTCGTGCATGATTTGGGAAACCTTCGTCCCCCAGTACAGTGTTGCGCACGATTTACGAAACCCCCGTCCCCCCAGTACAATGTTGTGTCCAAACTAAAGCGGTGCATCTCCAATTGACATTATTACCTCCAACATTGTACGGGGGAACGGGGGTGCAGGGGTGTTCCAACGAGTTTTGTCCAAGATTGTATGAGTTTAGGCAGGTCTCAAGTAGGAGCTAAAGAGGGGATATTTTTTGACCGTGCACAAGGTGGAAACAACTGGGGCCCTTGTAACTGCCTATGACGTCATTTCCCAATGGTGAGATCACTATGCATAATAAATAGGCATTATTAGTTGAGGGCGCTGTTGCGGAATTTCGCCAATCACAAAGAAGGGAGGTACTTTACGGACGCCAAGCGTCCACTGCGTCCAACAAAAGAAACAGTTTCCTTAAAGATTAGAGGCCATCGATGCTCTCAAAGGCAAATTATCAGCCTGGGCAGAATCTTTTCATAGGCTCAATTGCTTTCTATTTGGAAGGAACGAGCTTCACGTTAAAGACCACTGTATTCTATAGAGTTTTCTCTCCACGTGAAAGGGTTTGGCGAAAAACCAGTGAAAAATTGATGTCCGATTGCACCGCTTACGGGAAATACTGAAAAGGTGGAACGGGAGGGGAGGCAATATTTATATATATATATATATATATATATATATATATATATATATATATATATATATATATATATACATATATATATATATATATATATAACACTAAATAAAACATTTGGGAGACATTGGGATAAAATCCTTCCTTGGGGAGACAATCGGTTATATTCATAAATTTTAATATATTTCCATATCTAGGCATACAAATATTCATACAAAAATAGCAATAATTCTTAATGAATGCCTTTAACTTATGGTACGTTTGTTTCAACTGTATCTTTTACACAGAAGGTTTAATTAAATAAACAAAATATTATAAAGTATTTCGCAATACTTATTTGTCTCCCTATACTACATATAAATTACATGCAACACAAAGCACACCTGCATTTCTATTGTAAATAACAGCACCTATGATGTATTTATGCAGCTTACACAGTGGCATAATAAAGAGGGCGCTAATACGCTTCCATAGAAATAAAAATCTTTTAGAAAGAATGTAGAGAAGGGGTTTAAATAATGGTGCAAAGAATTAGGGAGACATGAATTTGTCTCCCTAGTGAAAATGTCTCCTTAATATACCAATTATAACTGCAATTCGTCTCCCTAATATGGTATTAATATATATATATATATATATATATATATATATATATATATATATATATATATATATATATATTGCTAATTTGGGATTAAGGGGAAATATTGTATGAAAAAACGTGCCTAAAAGGGGAAATCGTCTAAAAGGGGAAAAAATCAGGTCGACTTTGCGAAATCACACGCTTTTTATATACGCATACGTGAACGGATGGTAACGTCCGTTTCACCACATGATTTACATGCTATTACTTCAATGTTGACCAAGTTACGTACCCGTATCGTTTAACACGTACGGATGGTGGGCCATTGAAAAAACGTTGTTGTATATCTGGTTTCCAAAAGGGGAAATATTTTTTAATGTATTTTATTGTTTTTTTCTTCGCCTTAACGAAACCGCGATATATCGATTTCCCCGTACAGTAGGAATTAGCGATATATATATATATATATATATATATATATATATATATATATATATATATATATATATAATATTATATATGCTCTCAAAGGCAAATTATCAGCCTGGGCAGAATCTTTTGATAGGCTCAATTGCTTTCTAGTTGGAAGGAACGAGCTTCACGTTAAACACCACTGTATTCTATAGAGTTTTCTCTCCACGTGAAAGGGTTTGGCGAAAAACCAGTGAAAAATTGATGTCCGATTGCACCGCTTACGGGAAATACTGAAAAGGTGGAACGGGAGGGGAGGCAATATAAATATATATATATATATATATATATATATATATATAGATATATGTACATATATATATATTCCCTATATATAAATATATATATATATACATATATTTAAATATATATATATATATATATATATATATATATATATATATATATATATAACGCTAATTCCCACCTAAAGGGGAAATTGTTATATCTGCTTGTACATAGGGCGATAAAAGATAATAAAATACATAAGAAATAAATTCGCCCTAACGTCTAAAAATATAATTAACGTTATTTCAATGGGCAGCCATCCGTTCGTGTTAACAGCTAGGTGTCCGTAAATTTGACAACTTTGAAGTAATGGCACCTAGTTTGTAAATCAAAGAGGGCGCCCTTGTAAGTTTACGTATTCCTATAGAAAAAGTGTGTGGAAACGTTAAGGCGAAACTTATATTTCACCCGAAATTTTTTTTCCCCTTAAGGTCGACTTTTCAACAACAACTTTCCCCCTAAGTGCCGAATTAGATATATATATATATATATATATATATATATATATATATATATATATTCCCTACAGTACTCTTAACAACAGGGAGAAGAAAACCATTCAGAGGATCTTCTAAAACGAAATAGCGCCACGATAAACAGTACAAAATAAAAAGTCCCTGGACAATTGACCTTTTTGTGAACAACTAGTGTTTATCGTTTGAAACTGATTTACTCTTATTTGTAATGGGTTTTAGAATTGGTGTACACATTTTTTGGGGGGAAGAAAAGACTTCATGTGCCTTTTTCCAGCAGTAAGTTGACTCTTTCTCTTCTCAGAGTCAACCTTAAAGTAATTGCGTCGACTTATTTAACTTAATTCCTTTACAGTGACTACCGTTTATCGTTAATGGATGATTATATTTTTATTATTTTGCGAATCTGCCATAATGATTACATCCTAAGAGAATAATTATCATTACGTTTGAAAATATAAACTGAAGTTCTTTAGTTCTTATCGCTACTAATTTCTCCGAAAACCTTTGAAAAATGTGCTGCGTAAATTCTCAGACAATCTTGGAACAAAACTGTTGGAAACACCTTCAAACCGTCGTGTACCCGTATACAATATCGATGTCGTGCCATGATTTGGGAAACCTTCGTTCCCCCAGTACCAGTGTTGCCCGCACGATTTACGAAACCCCTGTCCCCCCAGTACAATGTTGTGTCCAAACTAAAGCGGTTGCATCTCCAATTGACAATATTACCTCCACCCACCCCCCCCCCCCCCCACCCCCCCCCCCCCCGCACCCGCCCCCCCCACCCCCCCCCCCCCTCCCCCCCCCACCCTCCCCCCCCCCCCCTCCCACCCCCACCCCCCCCCGCACCTACCCCCCCCCCCCCGCCCACCCCCAGCCCCCCCCCCACCCCCCCCCCCCCCCAAACAGCTATCACACAGTGACAAGGTGCTTTTTACGTGCGTAGAAACGGGCACAAACAAACGCAAAACCCAATCCGGCTGGATGAAAACGTAACCGTGAACCATTTACATACCCATTTACATGGGCTGGCAAACAAAATTTCTGTGGCAAACACGCACAACACCACATTTCAGTGACAAGGTTGAGCACGGCAAAGCGACGAGAGCTCGACGAAAACACGGTCTGCTCTCGTCGAAGACCTGAACTGTTTGGTTCTTGGCCATATGAATTGATCCTTTCGCCGGTCTGGCCGTGTCCGTTTTTAGCACGTAAAAAGCAAGTAGGCTTGAAGTAATGAGATCTGTTTGAAGTCTTTATCCTTCAAAGCACGAGAAAGTCTTGTATCTGTCTTTTTACGGGACGTCACAAAGTATGCCATCGATCGCCGCATAAGAGCAGTCCGTGACGTCCACGGTACGGTACAGAAGGACCCTCTCGACATCGTGGAGGTATTTAAGACCTTCTATGAACAGCTTTATACGCAGGCAGATGTCGATGAGGGCCTTCATCAGTCCCTGCTAGATAATATTGACAAGACCCCCTCTAAAGAGCAGAATGATGGACTTGGTTCTCCCCTGACTGTCCGACGAGCTCTGGAAGGCGGTGGCGAAGATGAAAGGCGGAAAGGCGCCTGGGTCCGACGGTATCCCAGTGGAATTTTACAAAACGCTTCTGGGTACAGTCGGACACGATCTCCGTGATGTATTCGCCTCTGCCTTCCTTGCTGGCTCATTGAGTCCCTCGCAGCGCACAGGCGTTATAACATTGTTACCAAAGTCTGGAGACCCCCTAGAAACCGAAAAACAAGCGACCAATTACCTTGTTAAATGTAGGACTACAAGATTCTGGCGAAAGCCCTTTGTAACAGGCTAGGCACAGTTATCCCGGATCTTGTAGGGTTCGTTCCAGACATGTGCAGTGCGGGGACACAGTATTCAGCAGAACCTCTGGTTGATGCGGGACTTAGTTGAATATGTGATGGACCGTGATCTTCCATGTGCGCTTGTCTCCCTCGATCAGGAGAAGGCGTTCGGTAGGCGATGGGGTCCACTTGTTTCAGTGAGGGCGGACCGGGTGGTAGTCAAACTTGTACATATCGATTTTGTTTGTAAATATGGAACTACTGTAATTTGTAAATAGGACTGTGTTTGTACATAGTTGTGTATGTGTTTGTGTAAATATCTCTACATATAGTTCGTGGCCCCTGTTGTTGGTGTCTGGTTTTTTGGTTGTTGGCTGATTGAAGTATTATTGCTTTAGGGTGGCCGGGGGGAGGTTGGTCTGTTGGGTATTTGGGTTGTTGTCAGTGTGTGTGTGGTTTCTGTTGTTGTAATGAACATAACTTTCTGTTTGATTTGGTGGTGTGTGGATAGTTTAGCATTTATGTTCCTGTCCGATCGGGTTTGAGTTTGTTTTTTGTTTGTATGTGCCGTTTCGATGCACTTAAAAAGCACACAGGGCTATTCAAAATCTCACAAAAGCAAAACTATTTACATAAAATTTCCATGTGGCCAACCTTTACCATTTACAGTATAAACAATGTGATATGCTTTTCACATGCTTGTAGCCAGACCCTTCCTAATGTGGAACAAAAGGCAAACCCACCTACATTGAGCTTTCAAACAAAATTGTGCCACTGACACGAACAGAACAGAAACCCCAAAAGAAAACTGGTACCAGCGTGAACAAAAGGCAAAACCAAACTAAATACTCTTGCTGGGATTTAATCTTTTTTAAGCTTGGGCTCGGTACGGGCGTCCCAGAGTGATGCATTCCCTGGTCTGACACTTCGCCCGAGGCCGACCTCTTTAGTGCTGACTCTGGCCCCTCCCCCTCACACAAATCAAACCAACCCTCCCCCAAAGGTGGATCCTTTGGAGGAGGCTCTGAGGCACGCTCCCCACCATTCGACATCGCAGAGTGCGAGGACAGATCGAGGTCCTCCTCTACTGTCATTATTTCAACCTGATCGGTGCCGCTGCCAAGGATGGCGGAGAGTCTGCCTCAGGAGTCCCAGTACCCCCCCCCCCCCCTCACAGTGCTTGGAGGCAAGGAAGTCCTGCTCCACCTCCTCTAATTCCTGGGTTGAATACTGTGGGCATGTTTGCGAGGATTCAGGTGCCGACCCCACATCGGCACTGACATGAGCAGAGTACGATGTGGGGCAGGCACCAAACACATGTCCCTCCTCCCCACAGAGGTTGCACCGTACCTCGTTGGGACACTGCCTTACCGTGCCCCAACTGCATTTCCCACAACGTCTGTTGGGACACGACTTGGCTTCGTGCCCCTCCACTCCACATCTAAAACAGGTACGGGGCTGGCACAAGTACCAAATGTGGGCCTTGGAACCCCTTATGAAAAGGAACGATGGAATGTCCCTCACCATTTCCATTCGGAACCGTCTCTTGCCATTAAATATACCTTTCAACTCACCCACAGTATATTTACACCACCGCATTTCTGAGACAGTTCCGTATTGACTAAGAACCCTAGCAACCAGGCGCTGATCTACCTCGAAGGGAAGGCAAAGCACCGTCACCGCCACAGAGCCATCATATGGGGTGACATATGTATTGACATTGTATTTGTTTCTTGAAATAGCCCTTCAGCTATCTCCAGGTCTTCCTGAAGCTGCTTGTTTTCAGTCTGCAACTTTTCTTCTGTTTATTTGTTTCCTCTTCTTTTGTTCATACTCCTTTTCTTCTTTTCTTTTCCTTGCTTTTTCTTTTTCTTTGGTCTGTTCTTTCTTTCTTGCCTCATCTGCCTGTTTCATCTTTTCCAAACGACTGTGGTACTCCCGATGGGCATCTCTGACACTCTTCAACATCTCTTTTGAGTATGTCATTCTTGGAATGTTTTCTCCTTCTGACTTAACAGCATCATCAACCAGTCTTAGGCCGTTGATGGATTCTGCTGTTAAAAGCGTCCATTCTGTACCCAATACCTTCTTTGCAACTGACAGGCTACGTTTCACATCAGCATTTCCATGCAAGAGGCAAAGTGTTGCCTTGACCAACTTTGCTAATACAGGGAATATCTTATCACCTGATTGGTTTCTCATGTTCAAGACCTTGGCCCAGTAATGATGAATTCTATGGTAGGTAATGGTGTCTCCTTTTTCAGTATGGGACCACCCATCAGGAATGTTCTTTTGCTGATAAACTTTGAACTCATCCAGGAGTACTGCTATCTCATCTGGTTTGAAGATTTGGAGTAATTTCTGAGCCAGACGCCGGATGCAGCGATGGCCAGACTCCACATCCTGCATTTCCGGGTGCAGAATGTTTAGGTCTCGCAGGAAAACATTATGTAACGGTAACTTATTCATTAGGTATTTGGTTGTCACCTGCAGAAAGGATCTCATGCCATGCAGTGGAATCTTCCGTTGATCAACCGTGAGTTTTGCAAGAGCTTTCTTGGCTGACTCTCCCACCTCCAAGTCTTGATCAAGGCACTGTACATCAGGCTTGCTCAAGTCCAGCTGAAGTAGGTCTCGCAGCCTCTTCCCTTCAAGGACATCCTTCTTCAAAAATTGATTCATCAGAGTTTTCACCAGTTGTGTGCACTCATCATGCAGGCTGTGAACCAATGGCTCTTGCCTCTGGAATACTCCCAATATCTTATCAAAAACTGGTTTTATTATTACAAGGAAGTGGAGTTGCAACTGAACACCATTGTCTTTCAGGCTCTTGCAAATCCTTCAGTACATATCATTGCCATTCAGGCTTCTTTCTGTTCCCTCTTCCCTAGCCATTGCTGGTAGGTCTTTCAAGAAGTACTTGGAAGCTGCTTCCATGTTCTTCAGGATTCTGTTCAGTGCAGGCAGCAGGGTAAGCCATCTTGATTGAACATGGCGAATGAAAACCTCTTCATCTAAACCAAGACCCAATTGTGTTTCAAAGTAGTCTTCCTTCCTGCATGGGATTTTCTTGAACCAATAAAATAGATCTAAGGCCAGCTGTTCAGCTTGCTGCCCATATACCTGGATGACATTCTTGAAACCATTGTGGACAGTGTGCAAGTTGCAAGGGTTAAAGTCAAGTAGTCCAGAATGGCCACTTTCCTTCAGCTGTTGATTTATTTCATTCCATACTGTCTTGTTTACATTGGGTCCATCAGAACCAATGTTAGAAACAGTGACTTGTCAAACCCATACTCTTCAACTGTCTTCAAGAGAGCCTGGGCAACATCTTTGCCCTTGGCATGACCAAAAAAAGCCATGATTTCAAAAAACGTGTAAGTACTTCTCCTTTTTCATTTCGCCAGAAACGAACAAGGACATCACACTGCTTCTTGTCTTTTACCGTCCCAGTTTCATCAAACTGGATTATGTATGGATTCAAAGATTCACGAACCATCTTTGAAAGCTCCTGGTTGAAGAATGGGCCCAATCCATCTGATATTGCATAAGATATCTTACTTTTACTCATTGTAAAGACATTTGTAATAGGTCCAGGAAACATGAACTTAAAAAGTTCTGGTAAATTGTCACAGCTTTTGTAGAAGTTGCTGGAAGCTACCTTCATAGCCCAAGCAGCCTCTGCTATGGTAACCAGGTCATCATGGCTCTGCAAGACTCCTGCTCCATCTGTTGCTGCATTGCCAGAAAAAAAATGAATTTTGTTCTTGCTTTTTCCTTGTGTTTTTGTCCCTCAGCATGTTGCAGCACCTGTGGCAGTCCACTATTTGAACATTTGAAAGTTGAAGTACAGAGAATGCACTTTGCAAGGTACTTATCTTTGACTTCCTGCAACCAATCTCCAATGTTATGGCCATTGCCATCTTTTTCTGTAAGCCATGTGTTTTTGAAACTTCGTGTCACCGTGTGGCATGATGGCTATACATAGGCACACATGAATTCATTAAAAGTGATTCCTGCAAATCAAATAAGACATGGTTATATTGTGTGTGTACAATAAGCAGGTTCAGAAGGCTTGCTGTACTCCAGTTGCCAGCTCTAGCCGTTTACTTATAACACTATGTCAATGGATGGTCATGACTGGTTGTACCAAAGCCTGTCCATAGTAACTAGCCGTGGTCTGCCATCCATTACAGCCCATTGTCAAGTGTCAGGAGAAAACAGCTAGAGCTGGCAACTGGAGTACAGGCAAGCTTTGGTGACCATGGTTATGTCTCCTTAACCAGAATGCAAAAATGCATTGAGGTTTCGATGATATACATGTTCTATTTCAAATAAAGCCATGATGTCCCATATCTTTGAGTCACTGATCAAATGCTATCTTAATGTGTTGGAAAAATACACTTATGTGTTCCTATTTAATCTTGGAAATTCTTGGGAAATTTTGCATTTTGACCTCTGGTGACCCCAGATGACAATTTTGGGAATTCTTGGTAAATTTTGCTTTTTGACCTCTGGTAAACCCAAGTAATAATTTTGTGAATTCTTGGGAAATTTTGCTTTTTTACCTCTGGTGACCCCAGATGACCTTTGACCTCCACTAAAAACAATAGGGTCCATCTTTTCACCATAACACATCCACATACTAAGTATAAAATCTATCCAAGCTTTCTCCCTTGAGCTATTGTGTTGACAAGGTTTTCAGTGTTTGACCCCCAGTGACCCTAAATGACCTTTGAACTCCACCAAAAACAGTGGGGTACATCTTACTATAACACATCAATTTACCATGTATGAAATCTATCCAAGCTTCCTAACTGGATATATTGTGTTGACAAGGTTTGCAGATATTGACCCCCCAGTGACCCCAAATGAACGTTGACCTCCACCAAAAATGATAGGATTCTTCATCTCACTATAACGCATCTACGTACAAAGTATGAGACTTATTCAAGCTTCCTACCTTGAGATATCGTGTTAACAAGGTTTTCAGTTTCACCCCCGGTGACCCCAGATGACCTTTAAACCCCACCAAAAATGATACTGTAGGGTTCTTTCTCTAACTATAAGGCATCTACATACAAAGTATGAAATTTATCCAAGCTTCCTACCTGGAGTTATCAGGTTAACAAGGTTTTCAGGGTTTGACCCTGGTGACCCCAAATGACCTTTGACCTCCACCAAAGATGATAGGGTTCTTCCTCCTACCATAATGCATCTATCTACATACAAAGTATGAAGTTCATCCAGGCTTCCTACCTCAAGATATTGTGTAAACAAGTTTTTCAAAGTTTGACCCATGGTGACCCCAGGTGACCTTTGACCCCACCAAAAACAATAGGGTTCTTCCTCTCAATATGGGGCATCTATGTACCAAGATTGAGAACTGTCAGAGCTTCCCTTCTTGAGATATCGTGTTAACGAAGTTTTCAGGGTGTGACCCCAGATGACCTTTGATCTCCACCAAAAATGATAGCATTCTTATACCATAACGCATCTACATGCAAAATATGTAATTCATCCAAGCTTTCTACTTCAAGATATTGTGTTAACAAAGTTTGCAAAGTTTGACCCACAGTGACCCCAGGTGACCTTTGACTCCCACCAAAAACAATGGGGTTCTTCCTCTCAATATGGGGCATCTATGTACCAAGATTGAGAACTGTCAGAGCTTCCCTTCTTGAGATATCGCATTAACGAAGTTTTCAGGGTTTGAACCCTTGTGACCCCAGTTGACCTTTCACCTCCACAAAAAATTATAGGGTTCTTCTTCATACCATAACGCATTTACATGCAAAGTATGAAATTCATTCAAGCTTCTAACTCAAGATACTGTGTTAACAGTTTTCAAAGTTTGACCCACAGTGACCCAAGGTGACCTTTAACCCCCACCAAAAACAATTGGGTTCTTCCTCTCAATATGGGACATCTATGTACCCAGTTAAAAAAAACTGTCAGAGCTTCCCTTCTTGAGATATCGCATTAACGAAGTTTTCAGGGTTTGACCCCCGGTGACCCCAGATGACCTTTCACCTCCACCAAAAATGGTAGGTTCTTCATACCATAACGCACCTACATACAAAGTATGAAATGCATCCAAGCTTCCTACCTCAAGATATTGTGTTAACAAGGTCCTCAGATTTTGACCCCAGGTGACCTCTGACCCCCACTGCAGAAATCAGTTGTGCTTGCGTGGGTTCCGAGTCACGTGGGCATACGGGGAAATGAAAAGGTCGACGCACTAGCTAAAGAAGCCCTACAGATGGACGTTACCAACCTCTACATCCCCCACACTGATTATCGTCCTCAGATCAACTGCTACATAAAATCCAAGTGGCAGGAACTGTGGGATTCTTTCCCCGAGAACAAATTGTACCGAGTTAAACCAACGGTCGAAACTGTGAGTAATGCAGTCCCCAGAAAGCGACGAGACGATTTAGTCCTGACTAGGGCTCGTATCGGTCACACTTACCTTACCCATTCCTACTTACTTCATGGTGACGAGAGACCATATTGTATCCCATGTGATTGTGCTGTCACCGTCAGTCACATTCTCGTAGACTGTTGTGAATACTCTCATATTCGTCAGAAGTACTACACTGTGCCAGACCTGAAGACGTTATTCCAACAGACAGACCCTTATCTCATCCTGGACTTTCTCAAGGAAAGTGACCTTTATAGGACGTTTTGACATGACTCCCGCGCTTGTCTTCGTGTTGACATTTCAAATAGGATTATGCCCCATCCTTGCCCTTTTTAGCTAACTTTCTCCCATATTTTACTTTTACTTTTTTACTTGCTGACACTATATAACACATTCGTGTTGGTGTGTCGTTAAACCCTATCTAACTAACTAACTGACCCCCACCAAAAACGATAGGGTTCTTCCTCTCAATATGGGGCATCTATGTACCAAGTTTGAGAACTGTCAGAGTTTCCCTTCTTGAGATATCGTGTTAACGAGCAGTGTCACAAACAAACACATACACACACACACGCCATCATGAATGCATAGGTTTCTCTTACCATCGAAACCAAAAACCTACACTGCCTATCACTGAGTCACAGTACTGAAGAAGAAAAAATGTTTTTGCTTTGAAAATAGCACTTCTTGCCAGATGTGTACTGTAGCCCAATGTTAAATCTGTTGAAAGCAAGTGACTGGGACCATTGAAAGGCAGGGCAGCAGAGAACATAGAGAGAGTGAAATGTACACTTTTGTAATTGGCTGCATGTCCTGTACAGCCAATTACAAAAGTATACATGATTCACTGTGAAGAATGTGCTACAAATCCGTCACCAAAAGTCATATTTCTTGAGATGAGCACAACAAAGGCCCCTCAGTTGACATCATCGGGACTCAAAGACTTGCATATCCTGGCTATTACTCACCTAAAGCTCATGATGCTCCACTGACATGGATGACCACAAGAAGGAACTTGTCCTCATCAAATGACTGTGCCTCACGTTTTGTAACACCTGGGCGGTCAGCCAGGACTACGCTTTATATGGTCTGTCACCCCCGCCATGCAATACAAGTGTTCGCGGGATACTTACTTTGTTTCGGCCTCCATAAAGCTGGCCTTGTGGAGAGACCTGTGTAATATTGTGTTTAGGGGAGAGGGGAAGCCTGCGGACGTCGTCCTGGCGTCGGTTAGGACGGAAATTAAGCTTAGGGTGGAGGCCGACTTCGTCCGTTTGCCAAGGTCGACGTTCGGCAGGTGTTGGGGCCCACTTGTTTCGGTGCGGGCGGGCCGGGTGATAGTTAATTTGTAAATATTATGATTGTAGATGGCCTGTAATTTGTAAATAGGACTGTGTTTGTACATAGGTGGCTTGTGAGGTACTTAAGTTGTAAATATGTTGTAAATATGTATATATGTGTATATGTATATATGTGTATGTAAATATCTGTACATATAGTTCTATTACTGTAATGAACATAATTTTCTGTTTGATTTAGTTGTTTGTAAATAGTTTGCATTTGTGTTTCTGCCCGATCCGGTTTGAGTTTTTGTTTTTGTTTGTGTGTGCCGTTTCGATGCACTTAAAAAGCACCGACTGTGCAGCATAACTTGTATGCCAACAACAGGGATCACAGCATTCTCCGACTGACAAGCTCGCATGGAAATACCGGAAAATAGAAAATAAGAAACCAAAATATAGGGCTTATAGGGCAAATTTAGCAGAAAATAGGATTTTATAGGGAGAAAACAAAATATAGGAATATAGCCTGTGAAGTTGGTAAAGTCTTTTGTTCAGTGATTTTATACTCCAATATTGGGAGAACATGATCCACATAGTAACTAGATACGGCGGACAACCGTTGCAAACCATGAACAGAACAAGTTTAAAGGTACTTCTGTCAGTCATTGGCTTGTCCCAAAACATAAAAACTTTTGCGGTCATTTCTTACGCGTGTAAATGAAACGATGATGTAACGAAATAGTTCTAGACGCTTTTCTCGAAGAGATGATTTTGACATTTCCTAATATTATCTTTTAGAATACGCAAGTCTTCAAACGAAACGAAGTACGTTGGAGGGAAGCGACATGGTGCTGTATTCTTGTTTGGCGTCTGGATGCAGACAGGCACCGTACTTTTTCGAGTGGTAGAAATAAACTATTCAATTTTGTCCCCATATAAAGAATGGAATATCCCTGTTGCATCACAGTATTGACAAGTAGCATTCACTGACAGCATTGGGTGCACGGCAAATAAATTTTCCAATTTGTCCCCATTGCAAAAATGGAATGATCCACGAATGAACTTTTGCTTTTTCCTGGACGGTGTTACTATTTTTTTTTTTTTTTCTTTTCATCTTTTAGCGTCAGAAAAGTTTACTGTTAAATTTGTATTTGTACTGCAGAATAATGGAAGACCAGGAAGATTTTTATTTTGGTTCCCCACACATTTCGAAGATTATTATCAAAATAATTCAAACTGGTAGGGACAAGTTTATAGGGTATCATAAATATGAAATAAATAAGGAAATCTGTTAGTTTTCGAACCGGTTGGCTTCCTCTCTAGCAAAAGGTCAGTTTTAACCTCAGTAACTTGGGAACAAAAGTACCATTTGTAGGGGAGGAGACTTATTGGTTCGGAAACTCACGGGACACTAAATAAAGTAGGGAGGTATACTTACTTCTAGAAGAATTTCTTTCTGCATGTCACAGTAGTCCAGGAATTTGAAAGCTTTGATCAAAGAATCTTTGCTGATTTTGACGGGAGGACAGGTTGTTGTAATACCTTGTAGTAACTGTGATAAGTTTTCACAAATATGAACGGAAAGGGCTTTTTATTCCAAAAGTCCCCTGACTCTCTGGCGAAGAGCCAGGGGCGAAAACCAAACAATACTCCCGAAGGAGTTCTGCTCCCCGAAGGAGTAACAACGTCCCCAAGGGACAAACATTGACTTAACTGACACCACCCGACAGTGGTCCCGTTCTAGACTGGGTGAATAGAACAGGTCCCACCTGGGAGCTCCGCCGTCGTGATCACGGACACTCCTGCGCCAGGTCAGAGATACTCCTGTGCCAGGTAATGACGGAAAGGGCACGTAGAGCTTCGTTTAACTGAGAAATAAAATCGTCTTCTTGCTCCTTCAACAAATGTGTTTTTACGTACGTAGTAACGGGCACGAAGAAACAAAGTAGAACTTAAACCTGACCGGACAAAACACCACTCTGAACCATTTACAGAACCCTTTACATTGCGCTAGCACACAAAATTTTTGTGATAACTATGTACAAAACCACCCCAAACCCAAGCCAATTACGTAGGACTATTTACAATCACAATATTTACAAATTAACTATCCCCGCACTGAAAAAAATGGACCCCAACACCTGCCGATCGTCGACCTTGGCAAACGGACGAAGTCAGCCTCCACCCTCAGCTTAATCTCCGTCCTCACCGACACTAGGACGACGTTCGCAGGTTTCCCCTCTCCCCTAAACACAATATTACACCGGTCTCTCCACAAGGCCAGCTTTATGGAGACCGAAACAAAGGTAAGTATCCCGCGAACACTTGTATTGCATGGCGGGGGTGACAGACCATACAAAACGTAGTCCTGGCTGCCCGCGCAGGTGTTACAAAACGTGAGGCGATCAGCCAGGGCTTGAAACCACTCCCAGAGGAGGCCCACAAAGCCACACTGCCAAAACACATGGGGCACACTCTCCCACCTTGTGCATCCAGTGAGGGGGCAAATGCCACCTCCAAGACGCCACCGAAGGCGCTTGAGATTCGTTACTATGGCGTCGTGTGCGATCCGCCACAGCAGGTCACGCCGCCGGTGATCGAGTGACCTGCTGTGGACTACACGCCACACTGCCGGCCCTGACGCATAGTCGTTGGGTTGGACCTGACCAACCAAAGCATCAAAAATGGCCCGGTACTGGTCCCCCGCACTGGACTGGGAAACCTTCCCTACAGTCCTGGGTAGGACTTTATAAACTGCATCCGGTTGTGGAGCTTGTTTAAGCGTGGGGATAATGAGGTTACCCTTTGCCACAACTGCCTCCAAGGCACCCTTGGGCAAGGTGCACCTGTCATTTGCCCTGTGCTTTTTACGTGTTGTTGCCTTCGGGCGTGAAGTTGCCTTCGGGCGTGAAGTTGCCTTCGTGCGTGGGGTCGCCTTCGGGCGTGGTGTTGCCTTCGGGCGTGAAGTTGCCTTCGGGCGTGGTGTTGCCTTCGGGCGTGAAGTTGCCTTCGGGCGTGGTGTTGCCTTCGGGCGTGAAGTTGCCTTCGGGCGTGGGATCGCCTTCGGGCGTGAAGTGTTGCCTTCCGGCGGTTACTTTCGGATGTTTGATGTTGCCTTCGGGTGTGTGTTGCGGCTTTCTGGCATGTGTTGTTTTCCTGTTTGTAAATAGTCTTGTGTGGTAGGTGGGCTGGGGCTGTCGTATATGTTGGCCACAGAAATTTTGTTTTGCTAGCTTAGTGTAAGGTAAATTTGTGAATGATTGTAAATAGTTCATGGTTGTGTTCTTGCCGGTCCGGATTTGGTTCTTCCTGTTTGATAGTGTCCGTTTCTATGCACTTAAAAAGCATTAACCTTCCCTACAGTTGACATACTACGTAGTTTCCCTCATCTGACAGTATGCCTTCGTTGACCTCCAACTGTGAGGAACACTGTTGCTAAATAGGGTAGGAAAAAACCAACGGAATAAGATAATCCACCCCAATAACGGACAAAGTAAACAAACGGCATCTAACTGTCGACAGCACTGAAAACACATTTGGTCAGAAGAAAATGGAACTTTGAAGGAAAGTGAACGAGGCCCATTCCTCCCTGCCTAGGATTCTGGTATAGTCGCGTTACACAATGTTGCGCAGTACATTATGTTGCGCACCCCTTGAATTTCCTGGATTTCTCCACTGCAATGCAATTGTAAAGACAATTCCACAAACCTACACACGAGGTATAATATTGAGTGAATAATAACGTAACATGAATGAACAAGGGATAACGCCTAGCCTAAATGTGGCTAAATTATGACCTTGATTATGATTTTCCGCTGCGGTGATTTTCATGTGCTTATAAATGGGCACGGCAAACCAATCAGGCCACAAAAATCAACATAGGGCCTACTCATGGCTCAAACTGCTTATTTCAGACTCTTTTGTGTAGGGAACAAATACTTTTCATCTGTTATCTACAATCCATATTTTTCTGACATTAGGCGGGGTCGTTGTGAGGTAATCAGCAGCCCTTTTTACCATAGTGCGCAACATAGCGACACTCTCAAGATTTGAAATCGCTCAGAGGTACCTGTAAAAACCGTGGCAAAATTTTCACCAAATCGTGCGGTACAACTATAGAATAGCTTTTTAAGTACGTAGAAACAGGCACTGACAAACTAAAGGATAATCCCAAACACAAAGAAAAACCCTGACGGATCACAAACACAATGGCAAACAGACTACACATACCATGCAACAAGGAACAAAAGTCTTTGTAACTACTGAGTTTTAGTACTGCCATTGCAGCCAACCCCAAAACGACACTCCAGCCCACTCACCACAAACAACCCCAAAAGAAAGTCCCACAAAGACCACACACCCAAATCCACCAGACACCCAAATCCACCACACACCCAAAGGCAACACACGCCCGAAGGCAACACCACGCCCGAAGGCACCACCACGCCCGAAGGCAAACCTACGCCCGAAGGCAACACCACGCCCGAAGGCAACAGCACTTAAAAAGCACCGGGGCAAATAAAGGTGCACCTTGCCCAAGGGTGCTCCGGAGGCAGTTGTGGCAAAGGGCAACCTCATTACTCCCACGTTTAAACAAACTCCACAACCGGATGCAGTTTACAGTCCTACCCAGGACTATAGAATACCCCGCCCCAACACTTTCCACTGCTCATCCGCGGATTCCTAGTCGCAGTCGACCAAACTTCCACTGATCATCCGCGGATTTCTAGTCGTACTCGTAGTCGAATTTCCACTGCTCATCCGCGGATTCCTAGTCAGAGTCGATTCAACTGCTCATACATGGATTCCCAGTCGTAGTCGAGCGTAGCCTGCGGAGCAGACTCTGTAGTAGCTTCCAATAGATGGCGCTCTCTCAGAAATCATATTACACCCCTGTGTATATATTCTATACAGAGTCTGCAAACCTTCGTCCAGTTTTCATTTACACGAATCCCCAAAATGCGGGATAAATTATTATTCATAAGAAGGTCACATGGTATTCACGGTACTGACTATTCATATATATCAACGGTCTGCGACGATGCACATACGAATACTCCTCCCCTTCACCAAATGCCCCCTGTGGGATGAGGGTTGTAGAATATGCCCACGGTATTTCCCGCCTGCCGCAAGAGGCGACTAAAGGGAAACCAAACTTGAACTTGAACCAAAACTGATAATAATTTTAAACTTTGATCTTTTTATCGAGTTGACTGACACTATATAACACGTACGTGTTGGTGTGTCGTTAAATCTCATCCAACTAACTGACCCCTTCACCAAATTTTGAAATAATCACAAAATAATTGTTGTCTTTTAACACAACGACTGAGGGAGGGAGGGAGGGGGTTGCCCTTATAAGACTTCCCCTTCACCGATGACCTTAAGTGCCGCCACGGGAGGGGGGACGTGTCCCCAATTATATTCCGCCACGGAAGGGGGAAAACTTGAAAAGTAAACTTGAAAACGTCTTCAAGCTACATATGTAGGGATGGAGTGAGGTGTTAATAAATAGAAAAAAATCAATTCAAACAGGCTCGGAAAAGTCATTTTCGGTAAGCTCGGCGCCTTCCGATGGTGGGGATCCGTTTAGATAGTCTTCCATCAATTCTCAACCCCCCAGCTTATAGTCCAAGTCCTGGATCCACCACTGTCTATGAAGTGCATTTGAAGTGCTTCGGGTGGGTAGAAGTGATAAACTTTGTCTTCCTTTTGTTAGCCCAAATGTGCTGTAGTGTTGAGGATTATTGTAGTCTGTTCCCATTTCCCCTTCACCAAATTCTGAAATAATTACAAAATAATTTGTGTCTTTTAACACAAGGACTGGGGGAGGGATCTCACCCTTATCATGAAATACAAAATAAACAGGAGGGTTAGTGACTCCTCCCGTTTGCCCTTATAAGACGTCCCCTTCACCGACAGCCATAAGCGCCGCCACGGGAGGGAGGGGGCAATTTTATGAATTGGTGTCTTATAACTTCCCTTTTGCCCTTATAAGACTTCCCCTTGACCGATGACATAGGCGTCAATCTTTACTCGAGTGTGGGTGGGACATGGCCACTTCTGTCAAAAATGTACTATGTAAAAATCTAAAGTCATTGGGTGGATTTCAAAAACGTAGGGGGGACATGTGGCCCTGCCCCCCATAGGAATGACGCCCATGACCGATGACCTTAAGTGCCGCCACGGGAGGGGGTGGGGGGCGTGTCCCAAATCATATTCTGACCGAAAAAAAAAGTAAACTTGAAAACGTCTTCAAGCGACATATGTAGGGATGGGGTGAGGTGTAAATAAATAGAAAAAATCAATCCAAACAGGCTCGGAAAAGTCATTTTCGGTAAGCTCGGTTGGCTGGTGTCTTTTAGCACAAGGACTGGGGTAGGGATGTCACCCTTATTATGAAATACAAAATAAACAGAAGGGTTAGTGACTCCTCCCGTGGGAACCAATGATTTATAGATTCACTGAACTGGTCACCAAACTGCCAATGTTTGTTACAAAATATTCACTATAATGGTGTTTATTGCAAGCAGGAAATGCTTCTGGTTTGTCGGCATGTAACAAAGGATTTGAAGTATCTCAAATGGTTATAATCCAAGTTTATTTCCTATGAACCTCAAAGCCCAATCCAAAAAGGTTTAAAATTTAATGAGCTGGTCATCGAACTGTTGATTCACCTATGCTGGTCAGTGTTAGAAAAGAGAAACGTGAGTGGAAAGGGGCTCATCAAAAGTTTTAGTACAAGTTTTGATCAACCACCAAGAAGTCATCATGTCTGTAGCTGCTAAACTTGCACGCCAGCCAGAGGAAAGTTGGAGTGGACTTCATAGAAGATTAGCGTCGGCAGATTTTGCGATCGACAAAGTTTTGACGAAAGACAGCGTGAGAAACTTTATTTTGGACAAAGCTAAATCACTGAGTTGCTGTCCAGGGTATATTTTAGCAGGTTGTTTCACGACGGTTCTTTTTATTGCTGGCCTAACAACCAATCTTATAGCGCCCTTTGGTCAGCATTTCAAGCCTAACCTGTTCCACATCATCTGCGGGCCCCCTTCCACTGGGAAAAGTCAGGCAGTCAGAGACTCCACACAGTGGCGCCGGCACGGGGGGGGGGGGCATGGGGGGCGCGTGCCCCCCCCATGAAACTTTGAAAATTTTAAAATGATCCCGAAAGACGATTAAGCTATAGATTTCTGTAGGGGGTAGGGTGAGGTGTGCTTCAGCCGAATGATAGATCTATTTAATCATTTTCTATCACAAATGTTTCTCAAACTATCAAAATTTTCGCAAATCCTTCCGCAAACTATCAAAAATTCCGCGCGCTCAGCGCGCTTCAAACCTTACAATTGTGTTCTTATTATCAAAATATTCTGATAGCAACTCCCGGAGAAGCGCAGCAGCAAAAGTTGAAAGCTGTTCACGAATTTACAGGTAAAAGACTGGCTTTTTGAGTGGCATGTAGGTTTGTTGGACAATTGAAAGTGTCTCGATGCAGATTCTGAATGCAGGTTTTGTCATGGAAATCTAATTTAATGAAAAATTTCGCGCGCTTTGCGCGCATGCTTTACGGTTTGCACTTCATCTCATGACCATTATTAACATAATAATACATGGAAATATAATCACAACATCTGTAGGGGCCTAGCATCAATATGTGATCTTTCAATTTAAGTTGTTGTAGCATGATTTGGAAAGTTGAAATTACGTATTTGCCGTTATATATTTTCCAAAAAAAAATTACCGAGCGCTTTGCGCGCAGCCATTATCGGTATAGAGGGCAGACACGTAGCCAAGGGGGTGAAGTGGGCAGCCGCCCCCTTGAGTATATTTTTGGCATTTTTTAATGTTTTTCTTTAGGATATTGCTAGGGTTTCCCCTAATTATATGCGGTAAAATAGGCTTGGGAAGTGCCATTTCCAACGATCTGAGAGGCACTTTGAGCCAAAATTTTCTTGCGCTTTGCGCCAACCCATGGTGGCGCAAAGCGCTGAGAGCCTGTCTATGGGCTTCGAACCCCTTGACAAATTCTTGGCTACGCCCTTGATAGATAGTGATCTTTAATACACTTACGACGAAAAAGCATTCTGAAACACGCCTTTGTTAGTCCTTCACCCCTTTTGCTATACCTTTCAGGGAGGTCTTATATCACCTTCCTGCACCAATAGTCTCCCTCCCGCCCGTTCCCCATTGCTGGAAGCTGTTCATCTGGATTTCCGTTCAAAATTAGTAAAAATACGATAGTTGTAAAGTGCTCTACTCTATATTATCATTTGGATATCAAGTAATAAGCATTATATCATTGCTCCATTTTATGTACTTTATCCAGAGCTTCCGGAAGCGCCCTATACAGGTATCTGCCAGCCATATATATCTTTTTATAATGCACAATGAAGGGGAGGAAAAATTTCGTTATAGTCCAACATTGTTTCTGTGGACTCCACGCACGTATTTTTGTGTAAAAACTTTGCCATTAGAAGGCGGTAAAGTAGCCAAAAGGGAGTCTTCGGGAGCTTTATTGGCAGCGTATTCTTCTCTTAGACAACATGCTCTCCTTTTTCACCTAACCAAAAAATTAGAATTCACTAGATTATAGACACTTTACAAGCTATTTATGATCAGCTCCAAAAATATTCCAAAAGATAGCACCATTTTGCATCTAAGCAACCTTAAATAAGCAAAAATTTCTCAAAGGGGAGGGGGACACCCCCTCCCCTTAGACCCCTCCCCCAGGACGGCACCTTTATGTAGTGACAAACGAAAGATCCTCACTGTTGTATTCAAAATGCAGGGCGCGAAAAAAAAAGGAAATATTTAAGCGTCGCCACTCAGTTGGAAACAAACATCCAGCCAGTCGGAAAAATTTGAATTCACTAAACTATGGACATTTTACAGCCATACAGGTATGAGATCAGCTCCAAAAATATCATAAAGATAGCACCATTTTGCATCTAAGCAACTTTAAATAAACAAAAATTTCTTACCCCCTCCCCCAGGACGGCATCTTAGTGCAGTGACACTTGACAAAGGAAGGATCCTTACTGTGTATACGAAAGCAGGGAGCACACGAAAAAAAGTATTTTGCGCAGACTTAGGAGGTTAACTGAAGTTCCATTACGACATCATCTGTTGTGCCGCCCCCCCCCCCCCCCAATCACCAAAGCCTGGCGGCGCCACTGTTGAGCCAGTAAATACACTGTCACAGGAAAGGGGACTGGAAAATCCGATTATACAAAAAACAACATCGTCTGGACTAACCAAGAAACTCTCGATAGATCACAAGGGATATATTATCAGTTCCGAGGTATCCGATGTCTGGTACAAACTTTTGAAAGGAGAAGGTGATTTTAGTTCCGGAGACATATCTCTGCTGTGTGAACTTTTTTCCGGTGAGCAGGTTTCGTTAACATATGGTTCCTTGGAGAAAAGAGTTACCCCAACTGATGCTCTTCTGCATTTTTGGGTCGATTCAGGTGTATCCCTTAGCAAAAATTATTGCCCTTTTAGACCAGGGCCAGGGACTTATTAATCATTTTCTGGTAGCAGTACTCCTTTGTTTGAGACCAACACCTTTAGCTTCTGAGGAGGCTCCCAAAAGATTGGAAACGCTACCAAACTCTAGCACGACTGACATAATGTCGCAGATATACGAAACGATTGGAAATGAGGACTTCCACTTTGATGAGGAAGCCTGTAGCTCTCTTAAAGGCATGGACGAGGAGTTTATAGCAACTATAAATGAGGCACTTTCTTCTGGACAGACACCACCAAAATCCAAAAAAATTGACCTGACCATGAGAATTGCTTTGGCCATACATGTGTTTTCATCTGTTGCAGAACGTATGGTAAAAGGTGAAGAGGTAACCGACATTCCCCGACAAATAACGATGGATGATTTGGAGGCGGCGGTTTACTACGTGAACTACTGCGAAACGCAAAAATCCATTCGTTCTGAGGTAAGTACTTTGAACCTAATATATTTCATGTGTGATGTTCTGGCCTCGCGGCGGAGAGCATTGGGGGGATCTTAAGTGTGAATGAGTTCAAAGTACTTCCAAAATAGTACTAGTTTTGCATCTGAGCCACCTTTAATTTACACCAAATTCTCAACTTGCGGATTATGAAACCTGCCCCTAAACGGCAAAGTCATTTGTTTTGCCCCAACCCCAATCAACAGCCTCTTAGAACGCCACTTGTGTGATAAACGTGATTTTTAGTAATAGAATAACCTGAACTAGACTTAAACGGGAAAACTACAGATAAAGACCGACGGAAACTGTAGTTTCCACCTAGTTGGCTACTTGAACGGTTTACCAGTTGAACAAACCCAATCCAAAATTATCGATCCGTTTACTTGGATTTGGTGATCAGTACGTAATGGTTGTGCCACAGACAGACTTATTCTATGCGTTGAAACTATGGCCGTTGAAATATCAACGGATGTTCTGGATGAAACCTATTTCAGATAAATGTACACTCCAGCTATTTCTATTTTTATGTGGAAATGGATGTCCCCCGCATATGGTTGCTCTTTGGATAATTTACTCGCAGTTTTGGAATCTTAAGTGTGTTAAGAAGCGGTTTTCGCAACTGAAGTATCTAATAGACAATTATGAAAAAATAGGCACTGGTGGTTTTATTTCGACATGCACACGAATGTACACAGGTACTTGTCAGGAAAACTATGATCCCTTACATCTAATTTCAAGTAAAAATTAGGTGAGTAGAAATAATTATGAAGTTCTTAGAATGGTCAGTACCCTTGCTTCGAGGAGAGTTTTGCTTTTTAAGTGCATAGAAACGGACACTATCAAGCAGGAAGAACCAAATCCGGTCCGGCAAGAACACAACCATGAAGTACTTACAATCATTTACAAAGTTACCTTACACTAAGCTAGCAAAACAAGATTTCTGTGGCCAACAGATACGACACTCCCAGCCCTACCCACCACACAAGACTACTTACAAAAAGGAAAACAACACACGCCAGAAGGCAGCAACACACCCGAAGGCAACAACAAATGCCCGAAAGCAACACCACGCCCGAAGCAACAACACGCCCGAAGGCAACATCACGCCCGAAGGCAACTCCTCGCCCGAAGGCAACAACACGTAAAAAGCACAGGGCAAATACAGGTGCACCTTGCCCAAGGGTGCCCCGGGGGCAGTTGTGGTAAAGGGAAACCTCATTATCCCCACGCTTAAACAAGCTCCACCACCGAGGAGAGTAGTACACATCATTTGATGATTGATCATCATTTGATGATTAATACTTTATTGATAGAAGGAATCCAGGTATATTTTGCTCAATAATTATTTGTTGACTCAATTATAAGAAAAATCAAATGATGTTAACTTCCGTTATAGTGAGATGAGGCTAGTGCTGCAGTTAAGTGGTGGTTTTAAATACTTCAAAAATCACAAAAACTGATTTCTTTGTAGGCTTATGCAACGTTCTGCTAATGTTATTAATATTTTCCTTTAAACGTTCCACCCCTACCGTGGCAACTCCTCGCCCGAAGGCAACAACACGTAAAAAGCACAGGGCAAATACAGGTGCACCTTGCCCAAGGGTGCCCCGGGGGCAGTTGTGGTAAAGGGAAACCTCATTATCCCCACGCTTAAACAAGCTCCACCACCGAGGAGAGTAGTACACATCATTTGATGATTGATCCCCCTTTAATACTTTATTGATAGAAGGAATCCAGGTATATTTTGCTCAATAATTATTTGTTGACTCAATTATAAGAAAAAATCAAATGATGTTAACTTCCGTTATAGTGAGATGAGGCTAGTGCTGCAGTTAAGTGGTGGTTTTAAATACTTCAAAAATCACAAAAACTGATTTCTTTGTAGGCTTATGCAACGTTCTGCTAATGTTATTAATATTTTCCTTTAAACGTTCCACCCCTACCGTAAACCGAAAAACTGATATTTTTTTGGCAGGTTTAGCCATTAGCTCAACTCGAAGGGCTAAGGTACTGACTACTATGAACTCCTGTTAATGCTCTCTAATTCAATATTACTTTGTTAACATATTTTAGCAATTTATTAAAAAAATTGCTTCGTTCTATCTTGCGTTAAAGTCATTTGATACTAAATTGTATTCAGGGATTATTTGGCTGGCTTTACCCACGCCATTTTTGCTTTACCCACGCCATTTTTGCTACGCTGCTCACTGTTGCCTTCCATTGTATTGCATTTCAGTTGCGTCATATTCATATGACACCAATGTATTACAGGATTGGTTGGCTGCTTTACCCATACCAATTTACTATCGCCACCTAAGTGACGCTACTCCTCATGCCTTGCACTGCACTGAATTTTAGTTGCGTCACAGTTATGTCACACCACTGCCTTACGTGATTGGTCGGCTGGTTTCACCCACGCCAATTTTACTATCGTTAGCTAAGCGATGCTAGTCCTTATTACATTGCACTGCATTGAATGCTAGTTGCGTCATGGTCATGTGACACCACTTTATTTCTGCACTGGTTGGGTGGCCATACCCACGTCAATTTTGCTTTCGCGAAGAAAGAAGGAAGTCCTTTTCAAATGTGCGTGTTTTTGCGGCGCTTTGCGCATACTTTACGTGTGTGCCTGGCACAGGAGTATCCCAGATCACGAGTGTCCGTGATCACGACGGCGGAGCTTCCAGGTGGGACCTGTTCTATTCAGCCGGTCTAGAACGGGACCACTGTCGGGTGGTGTCAGTTAAGTCAATGTTTGTCCCTTGGGGACGTTGTTACTCCTTCTGGGAGCAGAACTCCTTCGGGAGTATTGTTTGGTTTTCGCCCCTGGCTCTTCGCCAGAGAGTCAGGGGACTTTTGGAAAAAAAGCCTTGCTTTCGCGATCCAAGTTTCGCTTCTCCTTTGTGTCTTCCACCGCATTGCATTTTAGTTGCGTCATAAAGACATCTCTCACCACTGTATTTCGGGATTGGTTGGCCATACGCGGAGTTTTTTCGAAAGTCTTGTTTACGGCCCATCTCTTCTTTTCCTATTTGTTTTCTACAACTTGCATTCTTGCTGGGTAACATCTCGGGGTTTTTGCTCGAATAAACATTCTGCTACTTTTGTAAGACAAATGGCACTTTCTACAACATACAAGCGAAAGGTTAATACAGCAGTTCAAACTGGATCAGGACTTCCGCTAGTGGAAAAGGGCGCACAAGTAGGAGATCATTTCTCATCTTACAATAGATCGGTGAAAAACATTGATGATGATCTTTCAGTAAGAAACTTTGAGGAACTTTGCTCTAAGGTTCTCTGGAGCAGAGATGTCACTGTCGATTGGTGCCAGAAAAGAGGTCTAATTGCTAAGGAAAAGAATTGCGCTGTTTGTCAAGCTGCAATGAAATTAACGGAAACAAATGACAGAAAAGATGGACTGAAACGCGCTAACGGTAAGCAACACAGGGTAGAAAAATCGATTCGGAGTGGTAGTTGGTTTGAGAAATCAAATCTCACAATTGAAGAAGTGTTAAATGTTGCTTCTGATAACAGCAGTTGACTGGTACATGTTTTGCAGGGAGTTGTGTGACGTAATATTGGCAGAGGATTGTGAACAGATCGGTGGAGAGGGAAAGCGAGTGCAAATAGACGAAAGCAAGATTGGAAAACGAAAGTATCATAGGGGACACAGGGTCGAGGGACAGTGGGTTTTTGGTGGGATCGAAGAGGGAAGCCGGAAGTGCTTTATCGTGTCTGTTGATAAAAGGGATAAAAACACTCTACTGCCGCTTATTCAAAAGTGGATTGCGCCTGGTTCTACAATCATATCTGATTGTTGGAAGTCCTATGAAGAATTATCCAAAATGGGTTACAAACACGAGAAAGAGAATCACTCACTAGAATTTGTGAAGAAAGATGGCTTCCACACAAACAAGATAGAGGGCCACTGGAGGCAAATGAAAGCAAGTTTGCCTTCTCACGGCAGAAAGAGAGAACATTATGCATCCTATTTAGCCGAATTTTTGTATCGATACAAACACGCTGATCAGGAGACATTTAACACGTTCATCACAGATGTAGCAAAGGTGTACAGCCCTGTGTAACACTTTCACTTTTTTTCTATTGCAGTTCATCAAGGACGTTATTTCTGGATTGTTCGACCCAACCACTGTTTGTCCAACTATTGTAGATGTAAAAGAAGCAATTGCCCTCTTTCCAGGAAAGGAAAATTGGTCACGCCTGTAGCCCTAAGGGCTTCGGGACCTAGGAGATTAAGATCGACAACGGATTAGGAATTCACTACAGCTGCTGAGGGGATGGCTCAGTTCGGAAAACTAGTGAAAATGAGAGTACCGAGAGTCAGGAGACATAGCATAGCATTCATCAGAAAGGATGTTGGTGACATCCCTGATGAGTTGTGGACTTCAGCAATTACCAAAGAAGCTTTCTCCTTACAACTGGAGAAAGCAGACCACTTGAAAATAACACCCCATATAAAGGAGCGGCTCGTGGAGACTGACGATCTTCCCCAGTAGTTTCAACAGGATCTGAACACACTGGGCGCCTGGATAAAGAGATTTGGCTAACGGAGGCGGTATTAAAGTTTAAGAGATCTTGTATTACCGGGATTTGTTTTTTATAAATGCACATATATTACAGCATACCAACTCACACCCCTTGTGGATATACTTCTTTTACTACGAGACAGGAGAGGTGAACAGAAAATCAAACTTGCTGACACACTTCATCGCGCATTGCAAATGGAGAAAGACGGGATCAAAAGGGGATTATATGATAAGGGGGGGGGGGGGGGCTACGTCGTTAAGAGCCATTCAATCTTGAACATCTAAATTTTCAGAAGAAGGGAAGAGACGAAAATCATGGTTTCAATCTGTAAGTGTATGTATACATGAAATGTACGTTGTGCTTGTATTTTGAAATTATTCTTGACAAAAGTATCATTCACTTTATAGCCATAGATCGCATTATGCAGTATATCAAAGCAATTTTCATATCATTCCAAATTAAATGTTGGTGACGATTTACGGTACCACCTAGCGATTTTTGTGGGGCGGATGAAGAGGTTGGGGAAGAGAACAAGTGGATCTGAACTTGTAATGTTCAAAAATTTGAAACTACCGTATTAATGTGACGATGCGTAATATATTTTTCTGATATACTTATCAATTTTCGGTGCAAATGGGAAAGGGTGGAGATGAGGAGAGGGCTAATTTTGCCCCCCCCCCCTCCTTGCGGACGCCAATGACTATACTTGCGTTTTGTGTGAAATTATATTTTTATATCATTTGAAATTTCATGTCGAATGATTTACCACTAGCAATTTTAAAGAGGGTGAGTGGGCGTGGGGTGGAGATAAAGGGAATCTGAACTTACAGCTTCCAAAAAGCGAAACATATCATGTGTTTGTAATGACGGATGCATAATATGAAATTTGTTTGCTATGCTTGTCCTTTTGCGGTGCAAATTTGACTCGAAACATAGCAATCATTCTTGTACAGTAGTATCTGCTAAATTTTCAAAACAATGAACAGTATCCAAACAGTCACTGATACCATTTATCAAGCAGCAAACCTAACATTGTCTGATATTAACTTCATAATTTATATGTCAGACAAAATTTCCAGTGCTTTAAAAATTAATATTTACAGTACCTTCTATGCTTATCCATTCTAGTTACTGTGGTTTCCGTCGTGCTTTTTAAGATGTTTATTGTTAGAAATAACTATATAATCTTTGTTGTGCAAGTTGCTTTTATAATTACTGTATTTCTTTTCAAGTTATAAGACATTTTATTACCATGATATTTTGTATAACCATACCTTGCTTCCAGTGATACATTTAGATGAATCGATATTACTCTTGAACCTAATGTCGCTGACGATTTGGCAGTGGAGAAAAAACTCTGAATTAACAGCCTTCAAATATTTCATTTTTGTCGTATATTTGTAACTATATACGAAATATAATATTTGCCTGTCAGACTTGTCCATTTTCAATGCAAATAGGAAGGGAGAGGATTTCTTTGGTATTGGGGAGGGGAAGGGGGCATTTTTACATGATAAATGGTACTCATTTCTATTATTTGTAACTATATGCAACGTATATATGTATCTGCCAGACTTGTCCATTTTTAGTGCAAATAGGAAGGGAGAGGATTATCTTTGGTATTGGGGAGGGGAGGGGAAGGGGGCATTTTTACATGATAAATGGTACTCATTACTATTATTTGTAACTATGTGCAACGTATATATTGATCTGCCAGACTTGTCCATTTTTAGTGCAAATAGGAAGGGGGGGGGGGGGCTTAATTTGGGGTGTTGGGGAAGGGAGGACGTATTTTTAAACGATAAATGTCATTAAATCTTGTATTTGATTATTTATAACCATGCAAAGTACCTTTTTTAGTACAATATGTTCCTGATAGACTTGCCAATTTCAGTGGAACAAGGAATGGGGGTTACTTTTTGGTGTTGGGGATAGGGAATTTTTAAATGATAAATGGCATTCAATCTTGTATGTGATCATTTATAACGATGCCAAGTATATTTTATACTGTAATATGTTCCTGCTGGACTTGCCTGTTTCAATGGAATTAGGAGGGGGGGGGGGGGGGTACGTTTTGTTGTTGGGGGAGAGAGCCTGACTGCGACTTGGTATTTTCAATCAGAAAATGGCATTCAATCTTGTATCTAATTATTTATAACGATTCAAAGTATATTTTATAGCGTAATATGTTCCTGCTGGACTTGCCGGTTTCAGGGGAACTAGGAGGGGGGGGGGGGGTACGTTTTGTTGTTGGGGAGGAGGGCCTGACTGCGACTTGGTATTTTCAATCTGAAAAAATTCAAAAATTACGAAAGTAAGAAGACAGACAGATATTTATTCATGCAACTTTAGCCAACAATCCTTGCATCCTTACTAGGCCTATTTTTCATGAACAGAAAAGATAAATTCTCTCGTTCTTTCTAGATAGTGTTGTTAACTGTATAAATTTCACTTTGTGCATGCTTTATTTATAATTGTTTCTCATCCGAATATCTTACATTTTACAGTAAATCCAAACCTAGCAATATATTTTAAATTGCAATTTCCATTCTTTGTATAACATCAATGATGCGTTACCTTACAAGACATTTTAGTGTGTGTATATGTGGGAGAAAACGAGAAGGTGAGGGCGGGGGGAGGAGTCGGCAATCTTTTCTTACAGATAACTTACCCTTTTGAATGTACTTCTCTTACTTGTAGGTAGGAGGGGAAGAGAAAAAGTCTAAACCTGAGTGTTTTACTCTATGCTTTGAATCGATGCGTAATATATTTGCCTGCCAAACTTGTCCATTTTCCGTGCAAACGGGGCCAGAATTATTTCAAGGGAGGAGGGTAATTAAGAGTGTTTACTCAGTACATGTCAAAAGTCCTTGCATCTTCTAAAAATAACTTATATGAAATTGGTTTCTATTTTTTATTTTTTTGGTTTCTATTTATCTTAACGCGATAACAATATACCTGTAAATAAAAGAGGAACACAACCACTTCCACTAAAATCGAAAATCAATTCCCTGAGTTTCCCGGTTTCAAATGAAGACCGTCAGCAACTCATTACGTCATCTTAAAACTTGGTAGTTGTTACACTCAACAAAACAAATTTGACTTCATTTTTTTTTCCCAAACAGCCTATTGGTTTCTACACAAAGTGCGCCGCCATAAGTCCATGCATATACGCACAATTTAGTTATTTAGAAAAAAACTAGAAGCCTCACTTCCACTAAAACTTGGAATCTACCAAGTGGCATGTGCAGGAATGATAAGATGTGGGGGGGGGGGGGGGGAGATTCAGACTGTGAAGTCCCCCGACTAACATGGGCAAAATTCTAACTGGCAAAACGCAAAAAGTTGCCTCCAAATAACAGGGGCGAAGATTGGAATTTCTCAAGGGGAGAATAACAGGGGCGAAGATTGGAATTTCTCAAGGGGAGAGGGAGGGAAACGAAGCCCACAGAGAGACCCGACAGCACTCCACGCCGCCATGAGTTGGAGCGTGAGAAAATTTGTCTCAAAATATCTCCCAGATGGGATATGGCAATTCCGAACTATTTGGCGCATAGAAATAGACGAACTGCTTTAGCTGCAGTTTTCTGGGAAATACTTTTTATCCTTCAGTGCAAACCTTTTCATTGCAATTTTTTGGGAACGCGGGGGGGGGGGGGGGTAGCACATGCCCATTCGTGCCTCTCTCCCCCATGGCCTGCATATGCGTAATGAGAGAGCAATGTGTTCTCTTTTTTTTTTCAGATGTTGCGCCACGATTTGCCCAAGGTGGGGGGGGGGGGGGTTCAAGCTCTCCAACGGATGAGCAGCTCGAAAGCCGACAAAAGCAATGAGTTTCCAAAAGGACGAGATTAGATAAGATGGAATTTTTAAAGTCTTTGGTATGACCCGGCCTGGATTCGAACCCCTGACCTTAAGACTGCAAGGCGGATGCTCTAACCATTAGATTACGCAGCAGGTCCCAAAAGGATGGGAAGGCACAGCTCGAGGCTCACGAAGCGCACAGAAATTTCGGCTTTTTTAACAGTTATTTGAAAATATGGGGTGTATATTGCAGAAAATTATGTATTCTATCGCAGAAAACTTGGGTTTTTTGTAGAGTAATTTGAAAAGTTTGAGGGTTAGTGAAAAATCTGACCTTCCCATTTGCAAAATATGACATTCCCTCACACATGCTTCGTTTTCACAAGAATACCTCGCCCCAAGGAAAGACATGTTTTCAAATCGTGGATACGGAAAGCTGCTGAATCAAATCATGTTGCTTTTGAGAACGACGTGGTGTGATATTAAAATCAGACTTTTCTGGTTGTTTATTTGTCAGCTGCTTTGACTTCGACTAGGTCTAGGAATCCAGCTGAAAATGGATTCCCTGTCACATATGGTTCGTTCTCAAGAAGTCTGCAGTAATAATGACGTCACCAGAAGCCTCACTTCGACTAGGACTAGGAATCCAGCTCAAAATGGATTCCTCGTCAGCTGGTTTGACTTCGATTTCGACTAGGAATCCAGCCGAAAATGGATTCCCTGTCACATAAGCTTCGTTCTCAAAAACCTCTGCAGTTATAATGATGTCACCAATCCATTGGACTTAGAAAAATTTTTAAAGCCAATAGCCCGTATGTTTGTACACAAAAGTGTCATAGACGTTGATCTGTACTGTATATAGATGCCTACGTACACGCGCATCAACTGCATACAACAAATTCGACATTCCATCCTTCCTCTTCATAGGGGGTTCCAAGGCGCACATAAGTTACTTTTGCCAGCCCTGTACCTGTCTTAGATGTGGCGAGGAGGGGCACGAAGCCAAGTCGTGTCCCAACAGACGTTGTGGGGAATGCTTGCAGTTGGGGCACGGCAAGGCAGTGTGTCCCAACGAGGTACAGTGCAACCTCTATGGGGAGGAGGGACGTGTTTGGTGCCTGCCCCACATCGTACTCTGCTCATGTCAGTGCCGATGTGGGGTCGGCACCTGAACCCTCGCAAACAGGCCCACAATATTCAACTCAGGAATTCGAGGAGGCGGCACTTGAGGTGGAACAGGACTTCCTTGCCTCCGTTCTGATCGTGTCTGTGTCCATGCTTGGCACAATTGTTGTGGGTGATTTTGTCTTGTTGGGTCCGGTCTGGCTGCGGATGTGTGAGGGGCACATCATTGTTGGCACTGTGGGTGGTCCCGGGGGTTGCCCACATGAAAATTATATGTAAATAGTTTTGCTTTTGTGAGATTGTAAATAGCCCTATGTGATAAGCTTGGGTTCCAGGTGGTGGGGGGGGCTTTTTAAGTGCATCGAAACGGCACATACAAAAAACAAAACTCAAACCGGATCGGACAGGAACATAAAGGCAAAACTATCCACACACCACCAAATCAAACAGAAAATTATGTTCATTACAACAATAGAACCATACACACACTGACAACAACCCAAAAATCCCACAGACCAACCTCCCCCGGCCACACTAAAAACAAAGACCACACACCCAAAACCACCACACACCCGGAGACAACACCACGCCCGACGGCAACACCACGCCCGAAGGCAACACCAAGCCCGAAGGCAACACCACGCCCGAAGGCAACACCACGCCCGAAGGCAACACCACGCCCGAAGGCAACACTACGCCCAAAGGCAACACTACGCCCAAAGGCAACAGCACTTAAAAAGCACCGGGGCAAATACAGGTGCACCTTGCCCAAGGGTGCCCCGGAGGCAGTTGTGGCAAAGGGTAACGTCATTACTCCCACGTTTAAACAAACTCCACAACCGGATGCAGTTTAAAGTCCTACCCAGCTTGGGTTCCAGGTGGTGTTTTACATTGCTAGCACAGAAATATTGTTTGATAGGAGAATTCTGTAAATAGTTCGCGGTTATGTTTTTGTCCGGCCGGGTTGATTTCGCCGTGCTTGTTTCTATGTACGTAAAAAGATCAACCTAAACACGGCCTTCCCCAGTCGCACCAGGACACTGCCGTGTCCGTTTCGAAACACGTTAAAGGAAAAGAAAAAATTGGCGTTATTAAACGACTCGTTTCCTTATTGTATTATGTAGGTTTCGTATTAATTTTGAATCAGTCCACTTTTGCTTGGCTTTCTTGTTCGACCAAGTCCGTTTTTAAGTACGTATGAAAAAAGCCATTCCACAATTTGGACGTTTCCTATGCTGGATTTTGAATAGAGTGACACTATCATTTAATTCAGTAACCAACTACTTTGTGCAAACCCACCGTCCGTCGTGCTTTCTACGTGCGTGTGGCAGGTGCCCCCCCCCCCCGTATCCCTCTGCGCTGTGATTGCCTTCGGGCGTGCTGTTGTGTTTGGGGGTGCAGTTGCCTTTGGGCGTGTGTTGTTTGGGCCTTGTGTTGTTTTCGTCGTTGATGGTGGGTGTTGTGGTGGTTTCTGTTTGTTAGCGGTGGCAAACTCTTTCGTTTCCTTTGCTGGGCGAGAGCTTTTTAAGTACGTAGAAGGAGGCACTGAGGACTAAAGAACCCAAACCCAAACACCCTGTCGGATCACAAACATGATGTCAAACAAACTACACACACCATACAACAGCAGGTTTCTCCACTGGTCTGTTTTCTGTCTGGGGGCTCTTGTGATCGCCGTCCTGGGGGAGAGGTCTAAGGGGAGGGGGGTCGCCCTCCCCTTTTGGAAAAATTTTGACAATTTAGGAGGGCTTAGATCGCAAATGGTGCAATCTACAGCCTTGTTCTTAGCCTTCCCTAGGTGTTCAAATCTGGGCATTTTGTGGTCATTTTTTTTTTTTTATCTTTGGCTTTACTTACAGATCTGAATCTCCAGTTTCCACTTGGACGTATTCAATAATGAAGTAGTTCACTTTAATGGGAATTTCGGGTGAAAATCGGGAAACCCATGGGACAGTTCAATTGAATGATTTCGTGTAGTGTATGAGTTTGATGGGAACGGATTCCTACTGTGGAAACATATGAAAGAAATGCAGTAAGTGCATACTGAATGATATAAGAGCTCAGGTGCAAATGAGCTGGGTTTGCATCCCCGATGTTTTATTATACATTTCTTGTCATGAGTATTTGAAATCAAGTATAAAAGGCAGTCAAATGACTAAGTTTTAGTGTTTGTGATTTAGTGTACAGCCAACTCTTGACCGGGCGGTCAATTTTCTGTGCGGGCGGCCAGGGTTGTAGCTAGCCCAGTTTTAGTGGTGTGCTCCAGGAGTACTGGAGCGAGCGGAGCGAGCACCTCTTCGGGTGGGGTCCAGGGACCCACCGTAGGGCCCCTGGTAGGGTCCAGGGGCAATGCCCCGGCGGAGGTGCAGGGGGCAGCGCCCCCGGAATCTCCTGGGTTTTAGCATTTTCAGAGGGTAAGAGTAAGCCTCAAGAGGTAGGTAGTGTTTGTATTTAAAAAAAAAAAAATAATACATAAATGACAAAAAAATCTTGTGAGCTTTTTACGTACGTAGAAACGGGCACGAGGAAACAAAGTAGAACTTAAACCTGACCGGACAAAAACATAACTCTGAACTATTGTGTCCTCTTCATACGTAAGGCTTTCAATATGCTAAAACCCACTAGCTTTGATGATACCCCTGTCATGAAATTCTCTACATGTTTAACTTTAAATCATGATAAAATTGTTAAAACAATTTAACAATAGAATGTATGGTATAAGACTGAAGTGGATTTCAGGTGTGCTGTGTACTCTCTTCAGTTCAAAACTCATAACATAATTAGACTTACCTTTTCAAAGTAACTTAATTTTGTATCTCCTCTCCTTTTTTTCTGCCCAGACTTTCACTGCCTCATCAAAGGGAAATTTGTCACATGGGGGTCCATTAATAGATATGCGCATGAGATAATCCAAACTGTCTTCCCCCATCTTATTTCTTATGTCTGTCTTTATCAGTTTCATTCTGGAAAAGTCTCTTTCACAGTCGGCTGTATGGGGTGGCAGCGTTTTATGGATACGTGCAAGTTTTGAGAATGTTGGGAACATTGATGAAGTTTCCTTTGTGATCAGCCAATCAATAAATGATAATGAAATAGAGGGTGAACCTTTTTCTAAAGCTGGAAGATAGTGCCTGATATCCCTGATTTCTGCATAGGCCTCATCACTGTTAAGACCATATTGCTTTGTTAAAATGTTAACAGATTTTACTACATCATCTACCTTCTCTCCTTTAAAGTATGATGGATCAGAAAACACTGAGAAAACTTTCATCACATGGTCGTCTTGGAATCTTTCTGGTATGTTGCCTGTGAGTTTTTCTATAAAAGGAATTTTGACTTTGATATCAAATTCATTAAGTTTTGATTCATCTATACCAACTTCTGCAGCAAATTTGATTCCACTTATTCTAATGCTCGCTAGGAGAGCCTTAAAACTGTGTTTAGTAATGGTACATTTAGCTTTCTTTGCTTCCAGTGCATTAATTTAATAGTTGCTTGAACAGCAAGCTCTATCTTGGAAAAATCAACTGTTATTTCTTGAAATTTACAACTGAGCCTGTTCACTGTAGGAAGAGTATCACAAAGCAGAGACAAAATTGCTAAAAACTAAAACCCCCATTTTGTCATGCCGTAAAAGAGTCCAGTTGCAACGATATCTCCCTTTTCTTCACTTTCTCTTTCCAGAGATATCAGAACACTTGGTAAGATATTCCTCAGAGAGCAAGCACATTTCCCCAATGCCAGCCACCTAGTTTCTGATAGGTTTTGGACTTTACCACCACAGCCTCAAGGGATTCAGCAAGTAGCTTTTGGACACTCTTCAGCCCTGCGGTATGCACAGCACTTCGAGAATAGAAGTCATGTAGTTTTGAAAGAGTTTTCTTGAATGTTAAAATTGGAGCAAAATTATTTCCTGCCTTAGATGCTGCAAGGTTCAGTTTATGTGCAGCACAATGTTGCGCAGTTGCTTTATATATGTTTGATGTCTGTTTTGACACCTGCCTATCAACAATTTTCTTAACAGCGCCATTGCTCTTTCCCACCATCACAGCTGCACCATCTGTGCCAAGGCCCACAAGCTTGTCATAGGGCAGTTGATTTCTTTCTATAAATCCAGTTATTTTTTCACAGATTTTGTCAGCGTTTAAGATTATAGATGTGGCAATATCATCTCCACACTCACTTTCTACTTCTAAGCTATCTAAAATTTTAAAAATTTAGTAGCCACCTCCCCACTGCTATTTATGTACCTGCAATGGATAACCAACTGTTCAATTGTTTTTCTCAGTTCATCCAGGATAGGTATTTCTATGACATCACTTAAAGATTCTAAAAACTCCTTGATGGCAGTGGTTGAAGTATATTGTGCGTTTGACCCCTTAGATATTTTACTCTTGATGTCAAGTCCTAGTTGCGCTTCGAGGTCAATAAATTTTTCGAAGTTGGTTGTATGTGGTATATTGTGTTTACATAAAAAGTACAAAAAGTGGAAAGCCTTTACCATGTAATCCTTACTTTATTTCCTTTGGCTTGGCAATTGCAGCAGCAACGTTTTCACTGGTTTGGGCAGTCATCTCCGCCTGCACTGAATCTATGTGTTCAGTCGAGTTTTCATGATCTTTCAACTCCCTAGTCGTAGTCTTTTGCAACCAGTTTTGTTCCAAATATTTCTTCCAAACGGGGTTTTATCATGTTTTTGACAAAGTAAACAACACATACCGAAGCCTTCCACATGCTGAAGCCATGGTCTATTCCTTTTCCAACGGTTATCGAAACCTCCTGCATGTTTGTGTTTGTTTGTTTGTTTGTTTGTTTGTTTTTTTGTTTTTTTTTTCTTGAGCTTTTCCTTTTCAGCTAGTCTATGAGACGTTTCTGCAGCATGACTTTCGTCATTTCCATCTTCCCCTGCGCTGACGTTCGTGTTAGGCCTGTCTCCTTTCAACCCCCCAAGTCATGGCCAGCAGGGAGGGGGTTCTGGAAAATGAATATTAATATTTTAACAGAGACAGAATATAACGAACAGTTTAAAGCCAGGTACGAAGGGTGGCGAGCATTGAGGCCAGCCTTCCCAACAGGTTTAGAATGGTGGGATGACGTAAAGTCCCGCATCAAACAGTTCACTATTCAGTACTGTTGTAGCAAGAGCTCGTCGAAGAAGAAGGGCAGGAGTTCCTCTCGCTCTGCTCAAGGGAGGAGGACAGTGGGGGACTCCTCCGGGCGCTTGGGGATAAGAAACTGCACGGGGCCCGTATTCGTGCCCGCGTGCATTGCGTGGAGGCGGAGGAAAAAAGCCCTACTGATACAAGTTCTACCGGGATGTCTCGCAGTACGCCATCGACCGCCGCATAAAGGCGGTGCGAGACGCCCCATGGTTACAGTACAAGAAGGACCCTCTTTACGTCGTGGAAGTATTTAGAAAGCTTCTTATGGAAAAGCTTTTACACCCAGGTAGATGTCGATGAGGGACTCCAAAATACCACCTGACTAGGTAAAATATTGACAAGTCCTCCACCAAAGAGCAGGAATGATGTGAACTTGGCGCCCCCAATTTGACTGTCGTCGAGCTCTGGAAGGCAGTGGCGAAGATGAAAGGCGGAAAGGCACCCGGGTCCGACGGTATTCCAGTGGGAAATTTTACAAACGCTTCTGGGCCTACCGTTGGACATGATCTTCGTGATGTATACGTCTCTGCTTCCTTGCTGGTCTCATTGAGCGCCCTCGCAGCGCACTGGGCGTGATAAACCTTGCTACCCAAGTCTGGAGATCCACTCGAGCCAAAAAAATATAGGCGGCCAATCACCCTGTTGAATGTGGATTTACAAGATCCTGGGCGAAAGCCCTTTGTAACAGGCTGGGCATCTGTATTATGGCCGGATCTTGTAGGGCCTTACCAGACATGCGCAGTGCGAGGACACAAGTATTCAGCAGAACCTCTGGTTGGTGCGGGACCTAGTTTGAGTATGTGAAGGACCGTGATCTGTCCCATGTGTGCTTGTTCTCCCTCGATCCGTTTTAGAAGGCCTTCGACCCATGGTAGATCACGGGTTTTGCCTTTTTTAAAGTATTGATGAAAACTTAAGTTTAAGCCCATCCTTTGTTTAAATGGGTAACCTTGTTTATTAAATAGTGTATATAGTCGGGTTGTTGTTAATGGGTCTTAATACCGTCAGGACCCCCTTCAAGGTTGCCGACGTCGTGGGGGTAACGTCAGGGTGGTGGCCCACTGTCACCCCTACTTTATGTGTTTATTTAGTGAAGGCTCTGACTAGAGCCTTTACAAATAGTCTTTGTTTCCAACCGCTTTCACATACCTGGTGGGCAGCCAAAGTCAAATGCCTCCAGTATGCTGATGATGCCACATGTGTAGTCTCCGACCTAGCTTCCTTCAGGGCCCTTTCTGACACGCTGTCCACTTTTCAGAGGGCGACAGGTGCCAGACTGAATCCAATTAAAACCAAGGGACTTCGTCTAGGTAAGTGGCGGTGGAAACCCCTTCCTTTCACAGCATCGTGGGTTGACGACGCCGTTAAAATTAATGGCCTATGGTTTGGTTATGGTTCGCCAGAGTCACTTACCTGGGACATTTGGGGGGGGGAGGGGGGGGGCAAGCGGACCTGGTGGAGGCTAGGTTGAGGGCTTGGCGATAGATACCCAACCTCTGTTGGAAAGGGTGACCCCCACCCCACAGTAAATCAACCGCTTTGTTTAGGCACCCCTAAATCAATTTAAAAAGGCCTGCGATCTGGAGATATCCGTGTGGTAGTCGCGTCGCAGTACACAGGCACACCAACTTGTTGAAACACCGTCTCCTATATCGATACTCCACATTCAAGTGGACCCCCATCTCACAGGTCCCTAAACAGCTCCGAAGGAGTCTAAGATGCCGGATATAAAGAACTGCTCTGATGAGGAGATTTCTTGAGAACCTGGGCATCTCAGCATGTCAGCCAACCTGTACCGCATTTCAGTGTTTAAGGCGAGGGTGTCAGAAAGCCCAACCGGAACATTCATCCTAACATTCACCACCCCCAAAACACCGAACAACACTGAAGATAGATGGGTATTTACAGGTCAGGGTTTGAGGTTTATATTTCCAACCCTGTCGACGCTGTTTTTAATTGCCAAAGGTACGGGACATTTCAATTAAACCAACTGTAGCAGGGCAGCAACCTGCGAGCAATGTGGCCAGGAGGGGCATGCTGGCGATACCTTGTGAGGGGGCTGTCATCCGGCAAACAGTAAAAAACTTGTCCAAAATGGTGGGATGAGAAACAAATACAAAAAATAAAAAGCCCTCCAGTAAACATCACATTTAAAGAGGCTAGAGAAACATAACGGTCGCGGTGGAGTGGAGGGTCAACAGCTCAAGAGCTATGCTGGAGCTGTAGGGGATTGCCTAAGGTGCGTCTGCTGCAACCCAGACTGATATGACCTGGCGCAGGGACAGCAGTTTTTCCAAAGCCCATCACACTCACTTTTTAGCAAAACCATCCAGAGCAGTCTATAATATCCAAGACAATACAGACGATGGACAGCACCGAAGCAAAATCTAATCGACAAAAATCAAGCCCACCCCCAACAAAAGAAACCCTAAACCACCACCAAAAAAACCCAACAACTACAAAACAGAGACAAAAGGACAGTACCAACAAAAGCAAGAGACACACCTAGAATTTAAAAATACAGACAAAACCGAGCAAAGGGTCCGACGACCCTATCAAACTGCACAACAGATTTGGAGAAGCGTTAGAGGCGGACGTGAGGGACAAGGGGAAGAGCTGATGGAGCTCAGTGGCCGGAAAGTCCTCGGACGAGCCAGGGGCTCCACCAGCTCTACTAACAAAGCCGCAGATTTCCAGTAGGATGACCCTTTGGGATGCCTGCGGCTGATAATCCAATGCGAATTGGCAGAGGCCTTAGACCGAAATTATCGAGGAGGATCAGTGCTTTTGTAGCAGACTGGTCTCCTTTAGGTGGTTTGTCCTGCAGGGACTTTTTCCTTCGGGGACACAGACCACCCAACATTTTTTAAAGGGTACGACATTGTACAACAAACCTGTTGTATCCCCCATTGACAACAGAGCTATTGGGGGATCATCCATTACTACTTACAAACAAAAAACAGTTCCACACTCAACCATCCCATCTGAAACACCTACCTTGCAAAGCTGGTGGAAATTTCGAGCTACACTACACCAGCACCATTACTGTGTGTTTCGGTGTACATTCCACCCCAGGTATCGCTGAAACAAATGACTTGGACATACTAGTTAACCAGGGCCCACGTCCCATTTTACTCCTGGCGGGGATTTCAATGCACACTTCCTTCAGGTAACACATGTGGGGCTGTAATATACACACCACCAGATGGGTAGATGATTGATTGAATCTGTGATCGCTACTCCTCGGAATCTATGCCTTTTGAATGATGTGTCTTGTACCTACCATTCATCCGGCCACTGGAATCCTTTTCAGCGATTGATCTCCTCAATCTTGCCTCTCCGGCAATTCTGATGGACCTTCAGTGGGAGGGTGCACGATGATCAGTGTGGAAGTGACCACTACCCCCTTTTAATTGATACTGTCATATCCCATGCCCGAAGAAGAGAGTACCTAGATGGCAACTTCAGAAGGCCTGACCGAGTCTGAATTCAGCCGACCTCTGTAGAAACACCATCGATCACGGCGGCCTTTTGGAGGTGTTAGCAAGACCAAGAATCGCCCAGTTTAACAGAACTTTTAGGTGGGTATTGCTACAAAAAATATTCCTAAGTCCTCTGTCAAAGTCCACGTAGGTAGTAGACACAAGCCGTGGTTTTAACACGATTGGAAAAAAACCGATCAAAGTATCGCAAAAAAAAAGGCCCGTGAGTATTTTTAAGAAGTACCCTAGTCCATGTTTAAATCTTAAGAACTTACCTAAATGCCCCTGCCAAAGCACGGGCGCATCATAAAAACCAGCAAAACGGGAGTCCTGGAAACTATATATTCTAAAACTAAAATCCAATAAACCCAGTCAAGGAAAGCATGGGATATGGTAAGAAAGATCAGTGGAAGGGCAGGTTAATTTCCTCCCAAATCTCACACATAACCAAACCAGACGGTAGTAAGTGCACCAGAAAGTGCAGATATTGCGAATCTGCTTGCAGAGAGTGAGTTTTCAAACCAACTTCCCTCAAGTAGTCACTACTACCACAGCAGACCTTCCAAGCATTTCCAACATACCGATTGAAAAACAGAAAATGTAACTTCACACTGGGGATAACTCTGAGGGACTAATAAACAGCCTTCTTTAACATCACGGAACTTCGTATTGCTCTCGAAAGAAGTAATGACACTGCCACTGGCCCAGATGAAGTTCACTATCAGTTCCTCAAACACCTCCCTGATAGCTCTTTACAGGTGCTGTTAGATATTTTCAACGGTATGTGGGAAAATGGCAACTTTCCAGCCGCTTGGCGGTAAGCCACCATCATTCCCATCGCCAAGCCGGGTAAGGACCCGACAAAAGCTACAAACTACCGCCCTATTTCCCTCACTAGTTGCCTGTGCAAGACGTTTGAACGAATGATTAATGCCCGTCTGGTTTGGTTCCTCGAAACCAACGGTCTGATAACTAGTTATCAAAGTGGTTTTCGCCGGGGCTACAGTACCACTGATCAACTAGTCCGCCTGGAGTCAACAGTTCGTGACGGATTTGTCCGCGCAATGTACAGAATTCTGTAAATAGTTCAGAGTTATGTTTTTGTCCGGTCAGGTTTAAGTTCTACTTTGTTTCCTCGTGCCCGTCTCTACGTACGTAAAAAGCCCGGATTTGTCCGCGGACACCATCTTGTATCAGTATTTTTCGACCTGGAAAAGGCATACGATACTGCTTGGAAACATGGCATACTGAAAGACTTGCACAGTGCCGGGCTTAGGGGCAGAATGCCGCTTTTTATTCAAAATTTCCTGAAAGATCGTGTGTTTCGTGTACGTGTGGGGAGCGTGTTATCAGAGCTGCATAATCACGAAATGGGTGTCCCCCAAGGTAGCATCCTGTCAGTCACTCTTTTCATCATGAAAATAAATAGCATCGCAAATGTGGTTAACGCTGGGATTGAGAAGTCTTTGTTTGTGGATGACTTCTGTATTACCTGTTCCTCAAGGAACATGAGGTCTATAGAGAGACTAATGCAAAACTGCCTCAATAAGATCCAGCACTGGGCTGACAAAAACGGATTCCGGTTCTCTCAAACAAAGACTGTATGCACTTCTGCAACCGGAGAGGTGCTCATTGCGACCCAGACCTAAATTTGAACGGTGTTCACATCCCAGTTGTTCCTCAGACCAAGTTCTTAGGCCTAATACTCGACAGTAAGCTGAACTTCACAGCCCATATCGACCATCTAAGGCGGAAGTGCCAAGGGGCGCTGAACCTGTTGAAGGTCGTCTCAAAGATGGACTGGGGCGCTGATCGTCCCGTTTTGCTTCGACTTTACAGATCCCTTGTGAGGTCCAAACTTGATTATGGTTGTGTTGTTTATAGCTCTGCACGTAAGTCATACCTCAGGAAACTCCTCCCTATCCATAACCAAGGCCTTAAGATCTGCCTGGGAGCTTTCCGTACCTCCCCAATGCAGAGTCTTTACATCGAAGCGAACGAGCCACCCCTCCATATAAGATGGAAATAGTTGTCACTCCAGTTTGCCCTCAAACTGAGGAGTCATAGACAAAACCCGACCTTTGAGACGGCCTTCAACCATAAGTTTAGTGACATATATGTGAGGAAACCATCAGCTATCCCTCCATTTGCTATTCGCGTTGGTGGAGCTTTACCACAGGTGTGTAACAAAACCCGACTCCTTAGCACAGTTCACCTTTGGCATCACTCCTCCCTGGACATTAGTCGAGCCAGTTATTGACCTTAGTTTGAGGACGTATCCAAAGAACTCAACAAATGAACGTGTGTCACGTGCCAGCTTTAATGAACTGAGACCAAAGTACCATCGTTATATGCCATCTATACCGATGGTTCCAAAGGTACGAACAGGGTCGCAGCTGCAGCGACAAGCCGAGATGCATTTTTGCAAGTCAGACTACCGGATGATGCATCAATATTTACTGCCGAACTCCAGGCACTTAAGATGGCATTCGAGCTGATCGAAACCTCGCACGACCGCCAGTTCATTGTGTTCACAGACTCGCTATCCAGCCTTTTAGCTCTTCACGGCCATGAGCAAAAACACCCTTGTGTAATAGCTCTCCGGGAAGCTTACTCCAATTTGGTGAGACTGCAGAAGTCGGTTGTGCTCGCGTGGGTTCCGAGTCACGTGGGCATACACAGAAATGAAAAGGTAGACACGCTAGCTAAGGAAGCCCTACAGATGGACATTACCAACCTCCACGTACCCCACACTGATTACCATCAACGGCTATATAAAATCAAAATGGCAGGAGCTGTGGGATTCTTTCCCAGAGAACAAATTATACCAGGTCGGGTCCGTGGGTAATGGAACCCCTAGAAAACGGAGAGATGATTTCGTACTGACTAGGGCACGAATCGGTCACACTTACCTAACACATGCTTATTTGCTCCACGGGGAAGAGAGACCATATTGTATCCCCTGTGATTGCGATGTCACCGTCAGTCACATTCTCGTCGACTGCTATGAATACTCCCATATTCGTCAGAAATATTACAGTGTACCAGACCTGAAGACATTGTTTGAACACACGGACCCCACTCTCATCTTGGATTTTCTCAAAGAAAGTGGCCTTTACAGGAAATTTTGACATGACCCCCCCCCCTCCTCATTTGCTTTTGTCAAGACTAGGATTTTGCCCAATGTTTTAATTCTTTTTTACTTTTAGTTTTACCCTACCTTTACCCTGTTCTATCTAGCTGACACTACATAACACATTCGTGTTGATGTGTCGTTAAATCCAATCTAACTAACTTGTTTACCCTCTCTTGTGGTACCCGGGCACTGTTCTGGCTGCTCCAGAGAGAGTCCTGATAAGACTTGAGACGGCCATATTTGGTTTTCTGTGGTCAGGGAAAACGGAGCTAGTCAGAAGAAAGATGGTGTACCAGGAATATAAGTACGGGGGTTTGGACCTTGTACACCTTCCCTCGAAGCTCCGTTTTCTCCTGACCAGATGTGTTTTTAGTGCCGTCGAGAGCCAGCCGCAGTTCACATACTTTGTTCGTTATTGAGGGGGGGGGGGGGGGGGCTTGTCATTTAGTTGGTACTTCCCTTCCCTTTTTAGCAACAGTGTACCGCACAGCTGGAGGCCAACAAAAGCTTATTGCCATATGAGGGACACTCTTCGTACTATGTCAACAGTGGGGGACGTTTTGCAGTCCAGTGCGGGGGATCTGTACCGGGCCATTTTTGACGACATGGTTGGACAGGTCCGACCCAACAACTATGTGTGTCGGGGCCGGAAGTGTGGCGTGTAGTCCACAGTTAGTCACTTGATTACCGCCGGCGAGACCTGCTGTGGCGAATCGCACACGACGCCATTGTAACTAATCTCAAGCGCCTTCGGTGGCGTCTTGGAGATGGCATTTGCCCCCGCACTGGATGCACAAGGTGGGAGAGTGTGCCCCATGTGTTTTGGCGGTGTGACTTTGTGGCCCTCCTCTGGGAATGGTTTCAAGTCCTGGCTGATCGCCTCACGTTTTGCAACAGCTGGTCGGTCAGTCAGGACTACGCTTTGTATGGTCTTTCACCCCCGCCATGCAATACGAGTGTTTGCAGTATACTTACCTTTATTTCGGCCTCCATAAAGCTGGCCTTGTGGAGAGACCGATGTAATATTGTATTTAGGGGAGAGGGGAGGCCTGCGGACGTCGTCCTGGCATCGGTAAAAGCGGAGGTTAAGGTGAGGGTGGAGGCTGACTTCGTTCGTTTGCCAAGGTCGACGTTCGGCAGGCGGTGGGGTCCGCTTGCTTCGGTGCGGGCTGGCCGGGTGATAGTTAACTTGTAAATATTAACTTACCTGTAAATAATGTTGTGTAATTAGCTCGGGTTCGGGGTGGTCGGGAGGGGGCTGACACGTGGGTGTTGTACATGTTTGCCACAGAAATTTTGTTTGCCAGCCCATGTAAATGGGTATGTAAATAGTTGACAGTTATGTTTTCATCTAGTCCGGTTTGGGTTTTTTTGTTTGTCTGTGCCCGTTTCTACGCACGTAAACCCCCCCCCCCCCCCCCCCCGCCTATCGCATGGAATTCCTTCAACATCATCCTGATTTTCCAAAGAAATCCTTTATTGCTTTTTGCGACATTGCAGCAGTGCATTTATACACCAAACCCGAAAGATTTAAGTTTTCGAGTGACACGAAAAATATTCCTTTTACCAGCCAGGCAAACTTTATTGAGCACACCCTGCAACTATGCACGTATTTCAACGCGAGATCGCGGTGCATGAACAGTACCTCATGAATGTACGCACGTACGTACGTACATTCATGAGGTACTGTACATGCATTTGCTAGTTAGATGGGATTTAACGACACATCAACACAAATGTGTGATGTAGTGTCAGCTAGATAAGAGACGAGCGCACATGGAAGATCACGGTCTATCACATAGTCAACTAAGTCCCGCATCAACCAGAGGTTCTACTGAATACTGTTGTCCCCGCACCGCACATGTCTGGAAAGGCCCTAAAAGATCCGGCATGGCTGGGCCTAGCCTGTTACAAAGGGCTTTCGCCAGGATCTTGTAATCTGCATTTAGCAGGGTGATTGGTCGCTTATTTTTCAGTACATACAACTATTTACATGTAACCAAAACAAAACAAAAACAACACTCCCGAAGGGATCGAACGAGCCTGGCGGGGGATCTTTTTACGTACATAGAATTCTCCTACCAAACAATATTTCTGTGTTAGCAATATAAAACATCACCTGGAACCCAAGCTTATCACATAGGGCTATTAACAATCTCACAAAAGCAAAACTATTTACATAAAATTTCCATGTGGCCAATCCCCCCCCCCCCCACCTACCATTTACAGTATTAACAATGTGATGTGGTTTTCAGACGCTTGTAGCCGGACCGGACCTATTTGGAATAAAGGCAAACCCACTTACATTGAGCTTTCAAACAAAATTGTGCCAAGCATGGACACAGACACGAACAGAACAGAAGCCCCAAAAGAAAACTGGGACCAGCGTGAACAAAAGTCAAAACTAATCAAACGAAATACTCTTGCTGGGATTTCATCTTTTTTAACCTTGTGCTCGGTACGGGCGTCCCAGAGTGATGCATTCCCTGGTCTGACACCGAGGCCGACCTCTTTCGCCGAGTCTGAGGACAGATCGAGGTCCTCCTCTACTGTCATTATTTCAACCTGACCGGTGCCGCTGCCAAGGATGGCGGAGAGTCTGCCTCAGGAGTCCCAGTACCCCCACCCCCCTCACACTGCTTGGAGGGAAGGAAGTCCTGCGCCCCCTCTAATTCCTGGGTTGAATATTGTGGGCCTGTTTGCGAGGGTTCAGGTGCCGACCCCACATCGGCACTGACATGAGCAGAGTACGATGTGGGGCAGGCACCAAACACATGTCCCTCCTCCCCACAGAGGTTGCACCGTACCTCGTTGGGACACTATGCCTTGCCGTGCCCCAACTTGCAAGCATTTCCCACATTGTTGGGACACGACTTGGCTTCGTACCCCTCCTTTCCTAGGGCATGTTTCACAATAAAGGGGTCCAAATATTCGCAGCAGACAGCAGAATTTAAAAAGTACTTTTGTGACGTCTTTGCTGCTGTTGTAAATGTTTAATATGGCTACTATCATAGTATATGCAGTTGGAGATAACTTTGAGTTGCCTGAGACTAAATTTACAGATTGATTGCATAGTCCTTTATCTAAATATGAAAAATGTAACAAAAGATGTACGAGAAAAAAAAAAACTGATATCTACAGTACCCTAAAAATAAGGAGGCATTACTAATTACTGTCTTTATTTATCTCAATCATCATAAAGAGGTCTAGATAATGTCATGGCTTTTTTGGTCAGAAATTCCAAATAATTTCCGTAAAGAGTGTTGGGGACGGACAGAGTATGATGTTTAAAAGTACGGAAGTTGTTTTAATTAGAATAATGTAAAGAAATGATTACATGTTTTGTTGTAGTTTATTAACATCTTGTTTACAGAAAAAAATGGAAGCAAAATTTCGAGGAGGAAACTACTGTAACTTCAAAATTATTAATAACGCAGAATTGCTCTTGTAACTTTAAGACGGACAAAAAGTGCTACTGTAACTTTGAACGGACTGCATCCCGCATTGATTACTGTTTCTTTTCACTTTGGGGGAACGCCCCAATTTTTGCCCTAAATTCTGGAAAGCATTACCTATAGATAAAGTATAAGATACTGTTGCAATTTTTAAAATATTTTTAACATAAGGAATATTACCAGTTGTTCGTTATTGCTACTGTAACTCTTGAAAGACAGATTGCTATTGTAACTTTTGAACAGACACCAATATTTACACTAGGTGACTTTTCACTTTTTGTCACATTTCTCTTTTGAACTCAATTGGTTTCTGATATACTTTAATGACAATGTCATATTCAGGGCATCTGTCATCTAGAAAGAAGCTGTTAGTCTGTTAGTAATAGGACGTATCATTCATTTAAACTATGAAATGCAAGTAATAATTCATATGCAAGTAAATCCACACTGTAGTAAACAAATTGCGCAGCAATTTGTTTACTATTCCGCAGCAATTTGTTTACTACAGTCACAAATACTAGAATACCAATAATAAATCTTGTTTGATGTTAAAGTCATAAGTGACTAACTCAAAAGTAAATTTATCACTTTAAGCCAAGACAACAAGTTAAGGATAGAGACATTTTAAGAAGTTGTAATTACAGCATAACAAATAACAAGTTTTCACCCAGTGAATATTTTTGTTCTTCCTTACAGGTATTATAAAGTAGTGTGAAAAATGAATATTCCTCTTGAACACAACTATTCTCTTTCATTCCCATGTATTCAACACCAAGCAAGAAGGCATTCTTTACAGATTTTAGTGTGAGATTGATTGGACCAGTGCCCCAACTATTTGTTCAAAATTTAAATACATCACAGTATGCTACTGCTAAAGAGCTACAGTGTACGGAAATGTTATTTTCTGGAATACGTTAAGAAAACATTAAAAATGTGCTGAAAATGAATCCATCACTTCTGAAGTTCTATTTTATCACCATGAAGTGTTTTTACAGCAAAGATACTAAAAGGAAAAATTCCAAAGTTAGAAGGATGTGTTGATTTAACATGAAGCGAAAGTGCCAGGGCGGAAGTGCACGCGCATTCCAAGCCATTGCATTTCCTGTAATGTTTTGAGAAAACTAAATAGAAATGTGCGCATGTCCAATTTGCACTTCCGCCCCGATCTTTACATCTGTAAATGTTGGTATATGAGTCTGGAACCTACAATCCTCGACAAAAATGATTGGACAAAAGAAGGTAAACAAGCAAGCGTGAGATCGCCATCCCCTTGTCTGCATCCCCGCTCCCCTCCCTGTTCATGTTGTAGCAGACGAACGTGTTCTGAGACTTCGGCATTGATACGGGGAGCGGGGTGTCCCATGTACTTTTGTCCAGGATTGTCTGAAGGCTGTTAAAAGGTATAGAAATTACCAAATTTGGTTTTACGGTGTTTTAAAAAGAGGAAGTTGCCGTTTAATTTTTCAAGTTAAGGTAAAGGATTAAAAGGCTTGTCAGTATGTCATATTAATATTAATCATGAAAAAAACCCTATAGTACTTAGCATAGAGTTTTCCTTGCATTTTTCTTGATCTGAGTTCCGGGGAAGGAATGTACTTATACACAGCAGATTCATATGAGGTAGGGGTAGTGAACTTTTGGCTGGACGGTGTTTTTATTTATATTGAATGGTGACAAATTGTAATGAGAAGCCAAAGAGGCTTTTGCACTTTATTTTTCTTGATGCATCGGGTAGGGGGGAGTGGGCGAATGTAATATATTTCACGGTATACCAAACAGTCAACCATAAAGATTTCTATTTTTCGGGAAAAACATTGAGTAATCATTGAAACTACAATTTGGTTAAAGTTAAAATTCAGTGGAATAATTTCATCAAGAAAACATGACAATGTACTTAAAAATTGCCCTGCTTTGAAATGGTTAACCATTGGGGGCACACTCCACACACAACATGGGGCACACTCTCCCAGCTTGTGCATCCAGTGTGGCAGCAAATGCCATCTCCAAGACGCCACCGAAGGCGCTGGAGATTCGTTACGATGGCGTCAAGTGCGATCTGCCACAGTAGGTCTCGCAGGCGGTAATCGAGTGACCTGCTGTGGTCTGCACGCCACACTTCTGGCCCTGACCAACCAAGTCATGAAAAATGGCCCGGTACAGGTCCCCCCCCCCCCCCCACACGCGCATTTTTTTCCCCACCAGGTTATGGGCAAGTCATGCGAATGGGCCAATTACACACCCCTAAGTCCAAAATGACTGCTTTTCTACCCTTTTATTGAAATTCTGACACCGGATTATGAAAGAACAGGCCAAATAACCCCAGTCCACGTAACCCTAACCTTGAATTTAACCCCAACCATGATTTACAATCAAAAATTGAAAAATTTTGAATATCAGATTTGCCCATAACCTCGTGGAAAAAAAATGAAGCCCCCGCCCTTTGGAATATTTTTGCTCATATAAGGTGGGCTAGGTGCAAAATGGTGCCACATTTGGTGCTAAATGTAAACTGAACACATCACCAAGAATTCCAATTTTTTTAGGAAGCTTTTTTTTTCTATCTTCCTTGTCTTTCAGGTCTTGGTGAATTTTTCTTGAGTCCTACTGGTAGATCAGACTCACAATGGGTGAAGTACAGTAATTAAGTGAACCCTGGTACCTTTGCCTTCATCAGTTCACCACAATCAGTCCAAAGTTTGCCCTTGTAACAGAGCATAGCACTTGACCACTGACCCGTTCTAACAAACTGCATGTACCACAATGCTGCTACTTTAATTATCAAGAAACATTGGAAGTATACAGTTAAAGGACAGAGTCCCTTGTCAGAGGTCCAGAGATCCCATGCTGTATAAAACAGATAGTAAAACATAACTAGTACAACTATAAGCATGGTGTCATCATTCCATCTCTGAAAACCTTATAGGACTGGTTGTGCCAGTGTGGCATATACTTTTAAATAAGTAAAGTGTACTGGTTGAGAAGTTTAAAATTTACCAGATCATCAAAGATTTTTCCAGAGGGGGCAACTCGCCACCCTGCCCCCCCCCCCGGCTACGCCACTGGATCCCAATAAGCTCAGTGTGTAGGCATAGCACTGGACGAAATGTTCCAAACCATGCATATAGATCTTATGCATATGATGTACCAAAGGAGAAAAAGCACCCTGCTTTGGAGGAAGATGGCGGAAAAGCGCGTATGCTTGCATTTTACACCAATAAATGAAGACAGCTGATTTGTCAAACAATCGCATACCCGCATGAGTCTACTACACGTGCGGCGAAATCTGCGCCGTGGGCTTTCAGCCCAAATGACGTCAGTGTGATGCCAACGCATAAGGTCTTCACCAGAAAAGAACACTGAGAACACAAAATATATCACTAATGTAAGGCAATTGACAAATGGTGTTATCCTTTAAAAACAGATGGAAGATGAATGATTTCTTCACAATATGCATATTTCGGCCGCCGAAAATATAAATAGGGGCAAAAGGCATTCCAGAAACTCTGAACCAATTGGACAAAGAGTTAGCCTGCTGTAAGCAGGCTATTGTTGAGTTTTATCAGCTACAAGCATAATTCTTAATATTTGCTTACCCCTAATGGCATGTACAGTATACAGACGAAGTTTAATACAATACAATAGCCTGCCGACTTTCTAGCCAATCTCATTTCCGAGACAAAAATAACTTCATGATAATTAATGCATACGTCATCAGCGTTGGTAAGGGGTGGAGTCAATATGAGCGACCGGTTGCTTCTCTACAGCAAACAAGTCTTTTCACTTGTATACACGTTATGCAGTGCAGCACGGCTGTTACTGTATAGTTGTTACTGGCTTAGCTGCTACCGTGTACATGTATACAGCTAGCTAGAAACGTCGTCTTGTCCATGCGAGGGCCTATATACAGGCCAGTTTGTACAAACCGACAAGATCTTGGACAAGATCCTACGCCTAACGTTAGGCTTGACTTTTCACTGCAAGGATTAGCTCGATGTTTAGCCCATACGTGATAATTACGTACCTTTTTCAGATGTCACCGTATCTTCAAAAGTATTCGTATATGTGCATCGTCGCAGGCCGTTGATAGATATGAATAGTCAGTAGCCGTGAACACCATGTGACCTTCTTATGAATAATAATCTATCCCGCATTTTGGGGATTCGTGTAAATGAAAACTGGACGAAGGTTGCAGACTCTGTATAGAATATATACTGGGGGAGTATTATGATTTCTGAGAGCGCCATCTGTTGGAAGGCTGCTACAGAGTCTGCTCCGCAGGCTAACAAAGAGTACGACTAGGACTGGACGGAAGAGCAAGACATGTTTGGTCAAATTTAGTCTTTGCTAGGGGTAAGATGGTAATAATGATGTCTAAGGTCAATGGTTATAAAATAACCGCCAGCCATATCCAATATGAAGCATGCACTGTGTTAACTCTGTCGATTTTAACCAGTTTTAAAATTTGCCTAAGAAAAAATGGATAACGCAGGTTATATACATTTGGATGCAACCTAAACTACTTTGCTGCCAAACCTCTGATGGTTGCGGCAAGTGATCGTACTTGTGGTTTTGCTTCCTTTTTTTCCATGATTTCATACACTTCAAATGCAAAGAATTCCCAAAACTGAAACTGAGAGGGGAAACTCCACATTGAAGCAATAATAGGCTTTGAAAAGTGCATCTATGGCTGTCACTGGTAAGTCTCCTGCAGGTATGGATAACTGGACTTTTTAAGTGCATCGAAACGGCACATACAAACAAAAAACAAAACTCAAACCGGATCGGACAGGAACACAAAGGCAAAACCATCCACACACCACCAAATCAAACAGAAAATTATGTTCATAACTGGTATGGATAACTGGTCGACCACCATCACATATTGAGTGGGCTGTTTAAATGGGCAACAGCAAGCAGAAAAGGTTGTTTATAACGGACATCCTTTCTCCTAGCCTCATCTGCAAGGTCAGTATCAAGCTGCAAGAAACATCAAGACAGGAATATTAAGCACCAGAGCATACTCATCTCTATCTATATACATCCCAGTGATGGGATTTATAGTACTTTATAGTACTTCATTAATAAATTTAAGTGAAATAAATATCCTTGCACTCCTGGGAGGTAAATAGGGAAAACCAATTCTCATCACCTTTATAGTCTGCATGGTGTTATTTCTGCCATATGCACAGATCGTCAACCTTTCAACCCAAATAAGTAAAAAAGGTTACCAATTTTGTCACTTGCTTCTTCAAAACTGACATGTCAATAACCAAACCATATAGGATGTGTTCTTTCCTTTGAAACATCGGAAATATTTCATTTTAATCCTGACTCTTGCTTGGAGACATTTAACTGAATACACATTTAATACTTGGATATTTCTCAGGTAAATACAGTCAGAAAATACAAAGACCTACTTACTGGTACAGTCTGATAAAGATATTTTATGGCATCTGCCCTGGTGGAAACTTTCTTTTTTTGAAGTTCTGCACTCTAAAAAAAGATTGGTCAAAGTACTGACTACTCTTAGTGGTCAGCTTACTTTGACTATTAAATGTTGAAATAGTGTTATAAAGGACTATTGAATGGTCAACCTACACCACATAAAATCGTTCTATCTGACTATGTGAAGTTAGTAAACAATAAGAGGGCAACTTCATTGGCTACTGGACATAAGCAATTGACCACAAAAGCTTGGTCAAAGGAAAAGTTGATTTTCATTGGCTGGAGAGTATCACATGACACCTCCGTCAATAGCGCGGCGAGCATGCATGTGAATACAAACCGACGCGACTTAACGAAGCTACCAGAACAGAACGCAACCATCGTCTTTACTCCAGCAAAACGTAACAAGTTTTTATCAAAATGGATAGTTACGTGGATCAAAAACTCATCGAATGGAACCTCCAGGCATTGCAAGATGTATTTTCTGGTAAGTTATAAAAATCATGAGTTTATAAAAAGGAAGATGTACTGCTGAGGTTGTCAGTGTTTCTCTCCCAGCCTAGCGTTACACTTGCCTACAATAGCTAGGCTACCCTTACATTGCTTAAGTTGAAACGTTGACTCGTCATACTGAATCGTAACTTGGCCTACCCCTAAAGGCTAATGATAATTAATATAAGAACGTAGCCTAGCCTAACACATGAACAAGGCATATGCTAACAGTTAATGTCTTAATATGCAATAAGAAAGGCCTTAGCACGGCAAGCAGTTAGCGAGATGCATGACTGCCATGACTCATGAGTCCGCTATTTTCGGGCATTTTGCCTTGTCTAAAGTCGGTAGGTTCATGCTCAATGCTGCGCCAAGTCACGTTAGGCCTGCACTTAGGCGTAGGCTTAGCCTCGTAGTAGCAGTCGTAGGCTAGGTTAGGCAGACTATAGGTCTAGGCCTAGGTACGAACTTAGCCTAATAGCCTAGCCTACAAGACATCGATTAGAAGAAAAAAAGTTACGATTCGTTACTGTGTAGGCCTATGCCTTTGGGACAAGCCTCAATCTTAGATGCACTGGCAAGATCTGGGACAAGAGTCAAGATCACATTGAATTGCCATTCTCACATTAGGCTATACAGTTTTGTAGACATCATTTTCTTGAACATGGTTTTCAAAAGTTAGGCTACTTCATTATGACAGAAGTGTAGCCTACCTAGACCAAGGCTAGGCTATAGTATAGGGTACTGATGGGAGGTTTTAGACTGCTTAAGGGTTTTTGGTTTCAAAGATTAAAAAGAGCAAAGTAATTGAACCAGCTAACCTTTGGTCAACACTGACAATGCCTGTACTACCATTCAGTGTATGTCCATTGTTTTATTTTTCTTTTCCTGTAATATGTAATGATGATAAAAGTGGTCGAAAATTGGCCGTTTTCAACCTTCCTTGGGGTATTTTCAACCACCCCATTGAAAACCATGCTAGCCTAATTCAAGGTAAAATGAATTTTGTATGGGTCATAATTAGTGGTCATCGTGCAGATGTTGTAATAGAAGTTACATATGAAGGTACTGTAACTGTTTTACATTTGGTTTATGGTCGCTTATTATAATATATCACTTAAAACTAAAATTAATCAAGTTGTAACAGTTTCCCTGATTTTATGCCCGTCAAAAACTATATAGTGGTTGAAAATAGTCTGTCAAATTGAAAAGTGGTGTGTAGTTTTCGAATTTCGACCTCCCCACTAAATGAGGACAGTAACAATTTTGGTTCAGGTTTTTTTCATTACAACATGTCAACAACCCTTATCTATCTAGGTTATCAAATCTGACCAGTTTATAATTAAGTTTGTTGATGTAAAAATATGAAGAAGTAAGTCATGCGGCTTATCGCCAACTCAAACAAAACATGATTTTGAAAAAAATGTATATGCATTCTGTATTCAGGTTTGAATTTTTTATATAAAATGGTTAGCTTGGGTCAAAAGTTTGGTGATTTTGAATTGCCACTAGTTCATACTAGTGGTTGCAAATACATTTTTACAGATTCCTTCTTCAAGAAATTCAAATTTGACAGAAATGTTCATGGTGGACGGAAATACCCAGGCGGTTGAACCCCCCCCCCCCCATCTTAACCTAGACTTACTTATTTAGCCTAGACCTTGGTCTAGGGCCTAATGTTAGTTAACATAAAATAACATAGTCCTCTATGTTATGTCCTGGGGACTTGTAGGGGTTCTGATAACTTGTCTTCAATTAGTGATTTGTCCATTTTCTCTGAGGATCTGGTTTGTCATAAATTAGTTTAAAGGCTAGTAAGGCCCCTGGGCCAGATGGGATCCATCCTGTCATTCTTCATGAATACTCTGAGATTTTGTCAGTTCCTCTATCAATTATTTTGTCAGAAATGTTCTATTCAAACTTTGTTCCTGCTGACTGGCGGGTAGCTAATGTCTCTCCAATTTTCAAAAAGGGGGTTCGAAGCCTGCCTTGTAATTACAGCCTGGTCAGTTTAACTAGTGTTGTGTGCAAAGTAATGGAATCTTTAATCAAGGACTGTTTGCTAAAGTATCTTTTAGATAATGGGTTACTCAATCTGTCTCAGCATGGTTTCCTGCCAAGTAGGTCTTGTGTAACTTATTTACTGAGCTTTCTTGAGGATGTTTATCTCTTGATTCTGGTTCCAGTGTTGATGTCATATACTGTACCTTGATTTTCAAAAAGCCTTTGATAAAGTTCTTTAGATAGACTGCAAGGTAAAACTGCAAGGGCAGGTGTGAAAAAACAAGGTGACTCAGTTAAGGAGAAGCGATTTCTGAATAAACAATGGAACAAAGGAAACAATGGAAGCAAATAAAAAAGTTTGGTCTTTTCAAAAACAGGAAGAAAGCATGTCATAAAGAAAAGAAACAAAAACAGTGTATTCAAAAAAGAGTTTCTAAGAAAATGTATGCTCAAAGGAAATGTCCAAAATGTAAAAAAAAAAAAAAAAAAAAAAAAAAAAAGCACCTTCAGACATACATTCAATCATCTAACATAAAGTTTGATGATATCCTGAGAGGAAATGAGATGAGAGTTCTGGTTTTGGGGACCAAGGGGCAACAGCGTACAGAAGTGCAAATTACCTTTATGCTACAGTATTGGAAGTTTTTCAGGGTGCCAGCACAGTTAAACTGCCAGTATTTGATGTCGTGGAGTGGAATTTGGCCATTACACTAAGTAGGTAACAAGATATAAGAGTGGGCATGCACCCCACATAAGAGGACCAATTTAAAGTGTTGAAGTTACAACCAGAGCAGCATGCAGAAGGTATACACTACACAGTAATATACTGTACGTCGTAGCATTTTACATTTTTAAACTTTGGAAATACTTGTATGGGTATATAAAGGGACTTCCCTCTCGACAGCAGAAATTGAAGTTAAAAAACAATCTGAAACCAAGGCAATCATTTTAGAGGAATCCTGAAAATTAGTTAAGGAAATTTAATACGCAAATGTGGAATTACTATGTACATGAGTCATATTCTGACAATACAGTATGGGAGTCATATTCTGACAATACAGTATGGCTGCCGTCTGTTGACGAACAACAAGCCACTTGATCTGAGTTTGGCCTCAGAACACACCTGGCCTGTCTGTATTAATACATGATTTTCTCTGATACCTGTGATAAAAAAACTGACTTGCATTGTTTTAAAAGTGGAGGAATGTCGAGAACAACAATCAATTTCTGATAAAAATTTCCTCACAAACCTTCACTGCGGGGTTTTTAATGTAGGCCAGCTAATGTTAGGCAGGACATGCAAGTACTTTTGACGTCAGTGCAGACTGAGGAGTTAAGCAAAATGTTAGTGGCACAGAGAACTGTTCAAAGACTACTATGGGACAGCAATTGGAGTAAATTACAGTTTTTCCCATTAATTTTACTAGTTTTACGAACATTGCAAACGTTGTTTGGAATATTTAAACAGTACCGTGTATTTGTAGTATTTCATACTGAAAACTTCAAGGATAGCAATTCAGTTGCCAAGAAAGAAAAAGAGCTAGGATTTTCAATGAATTTTGTGTTTATAAAAAGAACTTAAATGAGTGCACAAGAAAATATGCATACATGTGGTAATCATCTCTTTCAGTTAATGTTCTGTCTGCATCAGCATATATGTAGCTTCCTACAATACCATGATGCCCCTATAATGTACGAGCACTGCCTTCTTTACAGGTACACTGAAGTAGCAAAATTGGCATATATCACTAGTAATTAATGCAAGAAAGTGTTAAGTTTTTCACCTTTTCCGCTCTGGCTGAAAATTGCTTAATTTTGGGTTATTTCTTCTGATGAAAACATGTTAGATACTTTTAATGAGTAATTCATGTAATTCTTTGTACTGTAACTGTGGTGCATTGTTGAGTTTTGTACATTATTTTTTCTTTCACATTATGTTTTTCTTTCTTGCAGAGAACTGTATTGATGACAAAGAATCTTTTGACTTGTTGAATGAAGAAGTTTTGAAGGAAATGGTACCTCGTGTTGGTTTGAGGCTGAAGTTTCTCTCACATTTCAAGCAGTACAAATCTGAGGTACTTGCAATTATTTTTCAATAGGTTTTGACCTTTCTGGCTGGAAATGGGTTTTATGTGTTTTTAAATGCCAAAGACAAATTATTGGAAATGAAAGGACTCTTTTTAATCATTTTAGACTCATACATAATCTGATAAATGGGGGGGTATTTACATGCACTGTAACATGTGGGCAAGATGGATGCCAGCGCTCTTTCCGTCGCACATGGAGTCTAAAACGGCATTTGAAATCATGTCACAATGAACTTCCTGATATACCCATAGTCATTGATAGACATGAAAATAATAATGAAGAGGGTATGTTTGATAGGCTGATGAACAGAGATGATTTTGAAGGCCAAGGACCCGATGCAGATGCAATTGACGAAGAAGTTCAGGAATGGGAGAGCTTTACTGCAGAAGAGATGGAATTGAGGGCATTAGGCTTAGTGTGTGCTATGAAGTCATCAACCAATGTTGTTCAGAGTACTGTCAATCTTGTTGTTGACCATATGTCTGATATGTTTACTGATGTTGTAGGGTACCTTCAAAACAGAACTTCAACTGTAGCTGCTGAATTAGGTATTGATAACGATAGTGTTGCCTTTCAGGAATTGATGAGTGAGATGGAATCCTTTCGAAACCCTTTTGAGAACATAAACACAACTTATAAGCAGAAGATCAGATTAGAATCTTCCCCTTTTTTTGTCAGACCAGTAGAAATACCAATAACAATGGGATATGTGCCAAGGATAGATTCAGCCTCTGGGGAAGTTAGGCAAGTCATGTCCCCTAAAACATTTCAGTACATTCCTGTCAAGGACGTTCTCAAAATTGTTTTGGAATGCCCAGGATATATGGAATCTATTCAAGAACTAAAAGCAAGCGAAGATGGCCTTATTAGGGACTTTGTTGATGGAAACTACTTCAAGAACAATGAACTTCTGAGACAAGAGACTACAATTCGTCTCTCGTTGTTTATTGATGACATAGAAGTCACAAATCCTTTAAGCCCTAGAGCTGGCAGCCATAAATTGACCATGATGTATTATTCTATTAAAAGTTTGCCGACAAAATTTCTTTCTTCTCTTAACAACTTGTTTTTGTTGTCTATATGTAAAGCAGCAGATATAAAGAGCTTTGGTTTGGATGTGTTTCTTGAGGCCTTTGTAAAAGACATGAAGACATTACAAACGGATGGACTGTACATAGAGTCCCAAGCATACACAGGCATAGTCAGAGTAACAGTAGCCCAGTTTGTTGGGGATAACTTGGGTATTCATGGCCTTTTTGGGTTTGCAGAGGGTTTTACTGCAAATAAGTATTGCAGGAAATGCAGAGGGCATCGAGAGGATATGAAAGTGCAAACTGAAGAGAATGTAGGTACTTTGAGAAACAAGGAAAACTATGAGGCAGACTTAGCTCTGAACAATTTGCCTCAAACAGGAATCAAGGCTGCAACTGCTATTAATGAGCTTCATAGTTTCCACATTACAGATAACTTTGCTCATGACATTATGCACGATCTATTGGAGGGGGTTTTGCCTCTTGAACTTAAACTGGTGCTGAAAGTTCTAATCGCTGAAGGAAAATTTTCTCTTAGCAGTGTAAATGCCAGAATCACAAGTTTTGACTATGGATTTGCTGATTCAGCAAATAAACCATGTGGGATTTCAGATGCATCACTTCAAAACCCTGATGGTGCTACAGGACAGCATGCAGGGCAAATGTGGTGCCTTTTGAGAAATTTTCCACTTATGATGGGTGATTGTGTGGAGGAAGACAATGAGTACTGGGAATTATTGCTGCTTTTATTAGATATTATGGACTTGATTTTTGCACCTGCCATTAGTCCAGAGGAAACCCTATTCCTGAAACGCCTCATCAGAGATCATCATAGGTTATTCCTGTCTCTGTTTCCAGAAAGACAATTAAAACCTAAGCACCACTTTATGCTTCACTATCCGAGGGCCATTAGAGAAGTTGGACCCTTAAGTCAATTTTGGAGTATGAGATTTGAGGCTAAACATAGTTATTTTAAGAGAATTGCTAACATAACATGCAATTTTAGGAATATTGCCAAGTCTATGGCCAATCGTCACCAGACAAACTTATGCTCACAACTTCTAGCTGGTAAACACCTGCATCAGAAAGAAACAGAAATTGGGACAGGATCTGTTGTTTTGTTGGCTTCTCTTGAATATTGTGATGACATTTCCATTGCACTTGGAGGATTTCCCATTTTTGATGACATTTTCATAGCAAATTGGTGCAAATTTTATGGAATGAACTATCGTCCAGGAATGATGGTGGTCATCGACAAGGATGAAGATATGAATCCAGTGTTTTGGAAAAATTTTGTATATTCTTTGTGAACAAAATTTTGGCTTGAAGGTAGTTACTGAAAAATGGACTACGTTAGAATTTGAACGCCATCTCCACGCATTTTCAGTTGAACCAGTTATGCCACCATCTGTAGTAGTTCTTTCACTTGAGGACCTAAAAGATTTTAGACCGTTACATGTGACCAGGGCCTACACAGAACCGCCAGCATATTATGTAGCTGTACGATACAAACTGTAGTGTTGGGTTAGTAAAATGCTCATTTAAGCTTACATAGATCACATGATGTATGTGGTGTGTGATTTGTGTACTGTTTATTAATTGTTTGAAAGTATTTGAAAGTAGGAACATCTCAAAATTTGATGTGATTGTTTGACTTGTATATTCCAATGCTGATGCCATATTTAATTTTGAATAGGAATTTTTTTCCAGCCCTTGAATGTCATTACTAGGGTATGTAGTTGTAAAAATTGGAACATAGCACAAATTTTTATGCTTCCTTTGCTAGTAATCAGAGAAGAATACTCTTAAGAGACAGTCATGGTTTTTCCATGTTTTAGATCAGTTAAGATTGGTTATATACTTTTTCTTGTTTTCTGTGTACTAGGACGTATCAGAAACAGTGGGAGATGCATTATTGGATGAAAGCTGTGACAGCCTTTCAGTTACAATTGGGTCAACCTCATCAGAGAGCAGTGTCAGCCAGATAGAAGAAGTGTCTGAAGTTTCTGAACCCCCTTTGAAAAAGACCAGAGGCCAACAAGAATTTGTAAGTAACTTTTTAATTTTTAAATCTTCCTTTCCCAACAAGTTCTTGTTTCGCAGCCACATGGAAATTAAATTGGATATGGCATCCAACCCAAACATACTTAGGCACAGCCCTATACTGTAGTTTTCATTACAGTTTATAGTTGTGCTTGAATGATTGAGATTCCTTCAAACAATACCATACACATTGTCGTGTTAAATTATTAGTGCATGCTGTTGTGGCTCTGTCTTGGTCCTCTTGGAGACCTGTGTATTAAACATGTTCTTGATTCAAATGGAGGAGCAACCAGCAGCTTCAGTATTAGAGAAGATTTTTACTATCTGGGTAGCGATAGCTTTTAAAAGGGGAAGTAAGAAGAAATTACACAGGATCTGTAATTGTATTGGTATATTCAGCATGTGACATGGAAACTGTAGCCTTGCTCTTTCACAAGGTTAAAAAAGTTACATACTGTACTTTGAGGCAGTTTCATATTTGTACTATTGTTTTAGGTTAGAGCAGCCCTCAATAGAAACCAAAAAACAACTTAGAGTATGGAAAATTTAAGTAAAAATCCCAACCATGTATCTTTCAGACCACGTTTAATTTTTTTTAAACCATTTCATTATTCATGTCTGCTCTGAAGAACCAATTGACCATAATCTTTTTTAAATTATGTCTCTTAAGATTTTTCCTCTTTTACTTATTCCTGATGTGTACGTAGCATGGATGCCTTTGACAGAATTCCCCATATTTTAAAATACATTGTATTACCATCGTAAAATGCTTAGTTATGGCTGAATAACATTGTTGTGAATAATTGAATGTTTCATAGAACCTTCAAGAAGTGATTCTGAAAACTCCCAATGGAGAGGAAATAGTTGAAGGACTTAGACGGGATGATGGACTTCTTGAACTCAAGCAGAGAAGGGAACTCACAAGGATACTTGTCTCCCATCTAATCACAGTCTATGGTGATAGGTAAATTGTCATGTCTTTTATTTTGATTGAGTCATGTCAATTTTCATTTACATTTAGAGCTATCAACTATCAACACAAAATTGCAAAGATTATTTGAGGAAATTGAGTGTTTCCTTAATGTGTAAGGTGCAATGGTACAACAGTGTTCGATTTTAAGGAATTAGCAATGGTTGTCCGAAGGACTACCATTTTGTAAAATGTGGTTGTCCTGCACAAAATCAGGTAGTCCGTACATACTACAGTCCCACTGTAGCAACCACGGAATGGAAAGCACCTTAATATATTACCAGTCTTCCAGAGTGTCTTTCACTTTAATGCACCACATAAAAAAACCCAGATATATATAGGAGTAGTACAGTAGTGTATTACTAATTTTATGGGAGAAGTAGCACCCATTACAAATCATTGGGCATTTTGGACAGGATGAGGTGGAAGGGACTTGGGCCATGGGGAGAAAAATTTAATCTATGCATTTCTACGAGACCCCCCCCCCCCCCCACTTCAATAAAACTGACATTCACGGTCCATACTAAATCTATATAGTGCCAACACCCTGTAGTGTGGATACATTGATGATATTCATTTTCTGGCTTTAGTGCAATCCACATTTCGAAACAGTGACTGTGTGGGAAGTTGTAGTGAAGTGCGCGATCACCGCATTTTGCTAATAAAATTTTGTGATCAGTTTTTTTATGTTCCTTGCTTGCGCATTTCACTACCCTGCTAATGTAAACATCAATGTCCTCAAAAGATTTGGTTGTCCCCACGGACAACCTTATACACCTGTTTTTGCAATATCTGGTAGTTCTGCACAATTTCTGGTTGTCTCAAGCGCCAGGACTACCATAAAAATCGAACACTGTACAACACTCTAGTGGTAATTCCCATAGATTATTTCTGTTTTACAGAAGTTAGCGCTATTCACTTACAAACAGAATAATGTTTGCTCCATTAAATCCATAACAGTGACCATACTTGGGTTTGAAGGGCTTGAATCATTGATATTTAAATCTTTATTTCACCCAGCTACCAGTGAACTCAACAGGGCTCATGGGTTTCCCCTGTGTTTTTGAGAGTGTGAGGTGGTGAGGATGGAACATGTGGTGTCAAAGGTGCCAGGGGAGGGCTTAGCGCTCCCCACCATTGTGGGGAGTCCGGGGGAGGGGCCCTGCCGTAGGGCTCAGGGATTTTAGAATACTGTATAATGGACTGTATTGTCATATTAATCATCCTATTTGTGTGAAATATTTACTTTGAACAGGCCATCAACTGCCCAAAAAATGGCTTTGGCAAAGGCATTGATTACAGAGTTTCCTAGTCAGAAGGACTCAGAAGGTGAAGGATATGTAAGTTACAGCATACTGTCTGATGTGTATACAGACACTTTTATAAGTTATGTGGACATGCTTGGCAGTGTTTGAAATAGGACGTGCACACATGCAGCAGTGCCTTTAACTGGAAGTTGGAGTTGGTTACATACACATGTGTATTTAATAGCTCAGTTACTTAAAGAGAAATTTCAAAGGGATGTCAAATTCTATATTCAATTCTTTGGTCGATTTCCTGACTCTAACATTGACTACGCTATTCCACTTAAAAATCTGTTAGCACTGTAGGCATACTATTTGTACCTGCACTTGGTAATGCAAGACGGTACATATTTCCCATATACCCCTTTACAGGATAGTCCATAAAAGGAAGTTTTTGCACAGGTAATATTTTTAAGTTTAAGTATACACAAGTTCAAGTGATTTTATTTTGCTAATTTAATCTCTAATGTACAGTAAATGTCTCACCAACCAACTTGGTGTGAAAAGTATTGAAAAGGTTAAAGTATATCCACAGTTTTCTCTGTTAATTTTTATGCTGAAGCTATTACCTGTTAATGACTTAATACCATCTTTCAATCTTTTAGAGGTTTTCAGACAAGAAAATGTATATTGTTCCTGTTGGACAGAAACTAGAAACTATATCACATCCATTCAATGTACTTTATGTTGTTTATAGGAAGCGTGGTTCACTAGAGGAAGACGGACAAATCCTTCCAGTGGGTACTTGGAACAAAGGCTACGGAATGTTCGCAAACGCTCCGGAAAGACCTTAAAGCACAAGGCTCCAGCATTAAAACTTGAAAGGAGAACCTTACCTGGTAAATATATACAATATATTCACTCCTTGAGCATTGAAATTTGATACTCTTATTTAATTTTGTTGTTAAATTATGCCTCATGATTGGTGAGTAAAGTACAGTACAGGATCCCAATGAAGCAAAAGTTTATTTTTGAGGGCCTTTGAATGTGCAAAATTGCATATAGCCCTAGTAGTGAAACTGCAACCCATGTTCTATTGTTTGTCACTTTTTTTCTTACAGAACCGACTGTCAGTGAAGAACGCGCTTTGCAAATGCAGACGTGGCTGAAGCACAATTTACACCCTCAAGCACAGGTTGAAAATTACATGAAGGAGACTATTCACTTCAGGACAGAATGGGTTAAGAAGAATCCATCCCTCACTATCCAGGAGATAGCAGCGGAGTATCCACGTCTTCTGGATAGACCTGGCATGGTAGGTATATGATGTTCTGTTTTTGGGGGTGGGGTAGGGAGGAAAATGCATTAATTCTAAATTTTTAATTTTCTATCATTTATTCCACCCCTGTATTTATGTTTGATTTGAGTTAGATTGGTGTGAAGGTTCAGGCCAGGGCTTGAAAATAAACTTTTCCTTTCTGGAGCTTAAAACAGCTTCCGAGACCCTTTACTTTGAAGTTTTTCTGGAGCTGTTTTACCATGATCTGGAGCTGTTTTCAATTTTCCAAAGAAACTACTGTGCAGTGTTCACTGCATGCAACATCCTTTACATCTTCCAGTGTTTCAAGCATTTACTAAAGAAATTCAATATAGCAAAGAGATACAAAATTAGACAAACGAGCATTCATTTTGTTAAACACTCTGTAAAAAATTTTAGCCCTCTTCTTCAGACCTACCTTGAATAACTAGATTATACCAAAACTAGTGTGGTGCAATTGGACATTTACAGCATGTGCGGGATATGTTTATGTGATTTTGAGATTGATTGCATCTCGTGCCTGGAGCTTATTTTAGCTCCAGACAAACACCTACTTTTTTGTTTTTTTGGAGCAGTCAGGGCTGCCTCTGGAGCTTTTGCTCCAGAGCTCCAGACTATTTTCGAGCCCTGCAGGCAAATTTTCTCCAAGAAGTAAACTTTGGTTTTCTTAATTTTAAATCCCATGTAGACTGTATACATCTCATACCATTCTTATAGAACTTGGCTGGCCCGCGGGCATTTCATAGTTTTCCATGATCCAAAGAAGGGAAGGAAACAGCTTTTCATGATCCACAAACATGAGTCCATTTTTTACCCGCTCTTTCAGTGCAAGTAGCATGCAAAAACATAGTATACATGAGGTATAAAGAATAGTGTGTAAATCAAGGTACTCTACTTTTAAAACTCTCTTAATGTAACTATTTTGTCACTGGAGGGTAGTTTCAAAGTCCTTGGTAAGTATCACATCTGATCCAGTTTGTGATCGATCCATGCCATTGGTCTTTGAAGTGGAAGTGAGGAATGACCAAAAAAAAAGGTAGATATCCAAGATTTGTATGTTGTGTAATATTTTGTCATTAACTAATTTTTAGATTGAGCAAGACTTCACTGGTAATTATGGAGAGGTGGCAGACCGGCTTCTTTTTAAGTGGGAGAGCAAAGTAGATCAACTAATTCGGTATGCAGAAAAGCAAGGATCTGCCTGGAAGCAGCATCTGAGTATCGTTTCTTCACTGGGTACGTTTTCTTTTAAACTTTCATTCAAGCTTATAGTGCTGTGTTGAGTCACCAACATGATGGTAAAAATGTACGTGGCTTTGTGCCCATTTGTGTTGTGATTACTTGTAGTCCTTAATCAGGCCCTACACACTCCATTCCTTTGGTGCTTTGCTCCGTGTAGGAGGTCCATAGGTGATATATCGACAAAATCACAATTAAGCCACAACCCCCACATTGTGGAAAACATTTTAAGCTCTCACGACTACAAATGGATTTTGTTATTAACCAAATTGTTACCAGTGTAAATCAACAACGTTATGGACACTAGTACACCTTCAATAAATTGAAATTGTGGTTAAGTTTAAGAACAAATATGACTTATTATGCTTATTGATGACTTCAAGTTTTCATGTTATCAGACCTCCCTAATGTGACCTCTGATCACCAAAGATTCAATGGCTCAACCATCTGCATTGGTACATGCCATACAAAGATCTTTTGCATACACAGTCAAGTAGGGTTGTCTAGAGGAATGTTGGGCAGGACTATGGGATAGCATCTGTGTCAATGGATCAAGGTGATTCTTGCCCAGCAAGATCATGGTATAAAAATTTTGTCTGCCTTAGAATGTTAAGCTCTGCATTCTTTTTATGGGAAATTTGTATGTAGAAAATGTCTTAAATTTTGACTCCATATGTGTGTATGCCTTTGTGATGGTCTGTATGTGTATGCCACTTTAAGATTGTTAGGATGCAATATCTTTAGCGTTTGTCAATTTGTACGTACCTGGACAACTGAACAAGTGTAGTCTCGGCATTTGTATGTGGAAAAGTTGTTGGGAAATACCTAGGAATTAACTTCCTGTATAACATGGATCATTAACTGAAAGCAGACAAATCTTTGTGAGTTCTGATTTGATGAGCACTGAGGCTTCAAATGTACATTCGCTCTGTACTAGATCTAATTTTTTTTTTCTTACAGATGATGCACACAAGTCATCTGTTGCACTGCAGGTTCTTCCGTGCATTTTACCAACTGGGCAGGTCAAGAACCGCAATGGGAAGACGACACGGGCGAGTACTTCTGAGGCCCTTGCAGCATTTATTGACTGTGAACCTGTAAGTTGTGTCATGCAGCTCTGTCAGTGCATTACTATGAGTAAAACTGTTTGAAGGTCGTGTGACATGCCACTAAAAAGAGCTGTTTCACTTGTCAGTTCTTTAAGTTCTCCTATGAAAGATCAGTTGGAATTATTTCAATATCTTTTACTGTTCCCAAAATATACGTTTTCAAAGTTAGATGGTTTCTGAAGAAACTCATTGCCTATGCAAAAATAATGATGTTGATTGTTGCACAGTGTTAAGGTTTCTTTTGTTAATCCTATATAAATTATCTCTTAATTACTGATCAGATAGTTTGCAGTTTGTTGAGTGATATCAATGTCTCTGAAGGAAAGAATTTTAACTTTCATAATAAACCCCGCTACCCCTGCTACCAGTGTCCCTGAAATTAAGGTTGAAAAAAACAAAGGCTAACATGAGCCATATATGGTATGTCCATCTCATGAGGTGACATATCTGCATATTTAGCTAATGTTTATTCATGGTACAAGTGTGAAATAGAAATTAACCTGTATAATGGTCAATATTTAATGGATTTTAATGGGAATTGCGGCTACTTTCTGGATATTTAATGCTTTTCACATCAAATATCCAACTATGTTATTTTCATGTCACAAGACCTTTAAGCATGTTTGTATAACACCTTCATTTGCAGAAATGGAAAATGTAAGTTGAAAGTGCTTGATGGAGAATAAATACCTCCCAGTGTTGTAAGGGTCCTTCTGTGTCAAATCACTGAAGGCTGTCACTCAAAAATGCCAAACTGTCATTTCGCTGCCAATTTGCAGAGTTGAAGTAATTTTAAATCTGTCAAAATTCAATGCATTTTGCTAAAATTTTCTTTTTTATAACAATTGACCTGCAGGTCTGGTATGTAGAAAAATACTGCTTAGCTTCACTTGATGCTACCAAATAATTTAAATTTTATTAACAGAAAATGTACTTAATCTATGTTGAATGAAGATGTATGGGAGCCCCCAAATGCTGATACTGCTGAGAAGTCAATTTAAATGATCGGGTGGGAGAGCAGTTTTTCTTTCCAATGACCCCAAACACAGGCTTTGACAAAATACGTTTTCATTGCTTGTTCCTTGAGCCAGCTGTCCTCTAAGTCTCCTTGTTTCATGAATATCTGCTTGTCCACTTGTAGTATGCCTTTAAACTCTTTTGTAGAGAGACTTCACTTGGGTGCTTGCCTGTCAAGTTCAGATATTCCATAATCGCTGAGGTGGTTTTTTCTTCCCTGGGACTGTGAAGCAAAAGAGTTGCTCCAACAAATTACCTTGAGACAGGTAGTGCGGAGTGTTTCATCAGTAATATTTTGCTGCATGGAACCTAATTTTGACATAAATTCTGCAGTCCCCTTTCACAGGAAGGATGTCTTAGTGACTGTTTCAAATGTATTGATCATTTATGTTATCTTCATTTTCACAGGTTGGCACCAATCTCCCTGAATACCTGTCAAGGGTGCAGGCAGAAAGGAAGAAGCCTCAGCCCTTCATACTTATTCTGGGAACTCGGGTGTTACCCTCCCAGATATTTCTGGTAATTGAGGGAGTTGCCATTGAGCATCCGACTCTTCTGAAAACTGTGGATGCTTGTTTTAAGGCCTTCTATGTCTTTGACATCATCTATCCACCACAGTGCCAGTCCACATGGGAGTTCATTCAAAAGTATTTTTTTGGCATGGAGGATGGAAAGGGCAAGTCCCTCACCACCGCTGCTGTGAGGTCTTTAAGAACATATTTGGAGAAGGAGTGAAAGACTAAAAGTCCAAGAGTTCAATAACGTTTTTAGGGAAACATTGCATGTTTACAGAAAATGTTGATATATTTTTAAATCCAATACTACAGATACGGGTTGATAGCTTATTTAAAAAATAATACAGTACGGTTGGCTTCCATTTTAAAGAATAAGGTTCGCACAAAAAGAAATGCAAATCATTTGCTACTCAGGAGTAATTTCTTGGCCCAAACTTTCAAATATTTAAAAGATGCAACTTTCTTCACTCTTGTAACATGTGATATTTGGAGGAAGTAAAGCTCTTGCTAGAGTTTATTGGAAAGACTGAATGGCTTAGTAGTAATAAAGCTGTTTGTTGCATTTTGAAACAATTTTATCCACTCTGTACTATGCAACAATATGTAACTATACTCTACTCTTATCGCTTCAATGCCTCTATATATTTCAGTTTTCTTGATTTAAACCTTTAACAGTATGAATGCATTTTTTTGTTAAGAGTCCCAAAACCTTTAACAGTGACAGTATGAATGCATTTTTTGTTAAGAGTCCCAAAACTTGCCAAACTCACCAACAGTATTAAGAGATACTGTCAAATTCCGTCCTATGTTTGTTAAAATATTGAAGAGGGGATGTGACTTTGCTTCTAGCTGTAGTGTTCTGCCTTTAATGTAGCTGTCTTTACAGGAATATTTTGAAAAATTTGTGGAATTGCAGCATTCTGTATTGTCTATGCAAGAAGTTATTCCATAATGTCAACATTATCATGTTATATTATAGTTGTTTCTTTTTTGGTGAGGGCAATTTTGTAAAGTAGTGCCCAATCACAAAAATCATTAATGGCCCTCAATCACTGGATGATGTGTCAACTTATGGCCGATTACATGAAATCATTTTTTCTTCCATTTTTTTTTTTTAAATGCATATTAACTGCAGTCTCCATTTTGCTTAAAACCTGAAATTCGGTCAGACCCGCCTATTTATACCACATTTATAACAATTGTACTTGATATTGTAAAATTGATGAAGTCTAGCACGGAAGCAATAAAAATTTATTTTAGTGAAATTCATGTAGATTTAAAGCTTGTGCTAAACCCCACATCCAGAGTGGCATGAGCTTGCAAGGTTTAAACCTGTTTAAAACTCTTCTATCATGGCTGGCGAGATACAACCTCCTGAGAGCTCTTGTGATTAGTTGCATGTAAATGCCCTTAACTTGGGTACCTTCTCGAGGTCACAAGAAATTGAAGAGCTTGCAAGCTGTGGTCACTAAGTGGGCGACCAGTGTATAGTTTTCTTGGGAATGGCAAAGGTAGTTTAAAGTTTTTAACTATGTATAACAATGCAGATGCTATTTTCTTTGTATACCAATTTGTTGCATATGAAAGCAATTCTATCCACTCTGTCCTATGCAAAGATATGTAGCTTAACCATAGCACTTCAAACCAGAAAATATGTAACTATACTGTACTCTTATCACTTCAGTGCCTCTATAAATTTTAGTTTATTCGATTTACTCGTTTCGTAAACCTTCAACAGTATAAGAGGCATTTCTGTTAAGAGTCCTTCAAAAACTTACCAAACTCACCAACATTATTAAAAGGTACTGTCATATGAATTCCTATGTTGGTTCAAATATTAAAGAGGGAATCTAGCTTTCAATGAATAAGCTTCTACTCCATGTTTTGCCTGTAATATAGCTGTCTTTACAGGAATATTTGGGAAAATATGTGGAATTGCTGCATTTTATATTCTTGCCTATGCAAAAAGTTGCTTCATAATGTCAACATTATCGTGTTATATTTGACTGTTTCTTGTAAATTGAGGGAATTCTGTTAAGTATTGAACGAATTGCAAAAATCACACAAATGGCCCTCAATCACTGGATAAAGTGTCAGGATGACTTAATTTTATGTTGTAGAATGGACGTTTAGATGAAATCATTTTTCATTTCAGTTATTTAAAAGCATTTTAATTGCAATCCTCCACTTGCTTAAATCCTGAAATTCAGTCACACCCTTTTGTTTCTTGGGATGCAATCTTGACAGAAATACCACATTTAAAACAATTATTACATGATATTGGAAAAATGATGTATTCATAAATATATCAAGTGGAAGCAATAAAAATTCATGGGAGCATTCATGTGACCATTTCCAAGCAAACACTTTCCCACTAGGTGACCTTCTAGAGGTCGTAGGAGGTTGCAAGAAATTGCAAGAGCTTGTAAGCTTTGGTCGCTAAGTTGGCAACTGACTTAATTATTCTTGGAGACATGCAAAGGTACTTTAAATATTTAAATTTTAGCTTCTATCTATAAACCATGTAAAAATATACGTCCACATTTATGCATTTGCCCTTATATCATCGGCAGTCTCGTTGCTTTTCATATTTTGTGATATCTGTCTCAAGAAAGAGTTTTTGAACCATGTTACCCGTATGAACATTTTGATACAGACTTTGTACACAGCTTATGAAATATTCCAAAATATTCCCCATCCATTTTCAGAGTCAAGCAGTGTTAAGATGTAGCAGTTTCTTTGTTAAGACACATTTTTAGCAATCCCTGTTATCTACAACAACTCATCATTGTATCAAATTTACGTTTTTTATTCAAGACAAAAATAAATTCACTTTTTGAACAGGATTTCAAGTGGTTTTTCTTTTATTGGTGTGAAAGTTTGCCCTTAGGCTGTTCACTGAGAACTGACTATTATTGTGGTTATTATTGACCAAGGATGTAGTCAATTTGACCATAAAAGTAGTCACCAGAATGACTACTTCAGTGTAGTCAATATTTTGACTACTACACGGTAGTCAAATTTGACTACTTAAGGTTCGGTGCATAGTTGACTATTATGGTAGTCAAAATTTGACCAAAGTTTGGTCAAATTTGACCAATGTTTTTTTAGAGTGTGAACAGCATGTGCGCAAGTACCACAGAGGTTTTCTGTCAAAAAATACAAATATCAACAACTAAAAGCTGCTTTGGAAGTTTCAAATCTGATATGGGCAAGTACGCTGTAAACCAACATGATAGTTTCACATAAGGCTTAATTTCTATTCTATGTTAGTTTCATATGTTTTATTATGTTCAGGGCTAACCCTTAGATGTACAGAGATAGCCTAAAACTTTTCAACTTGCTACCTCAATTTTGAAAAAAAAAAAAAATATAACGGGCGAACATTGACATACAGCAAGATAAATAACGGGTGTAACACATTGACATACAAAACAGAAAATTTTTTTTTTTCAGAAAATTTATCTTGTACATACTTTTTGCCGTTTTCTGAGGATATGTAGCAATATGTGCCATTGGTCCCTTTCCTTAAAACACCCAGAGGGTATTAGTCCATGTGTGTTCTATAACATAGTGTCGCAGTTTTGTCATAGCCCTTACCCTTTGGTCATGGCGGGCCTTTTACGGAGGCAAGTCGAAAGTGGACCTCAGAATTAGTGTTACTATGAAGGGGAAAAAAAAAAAAAAAACGTTTCAGCATTTGGGCCCTTACTGTAACTTGTGCCGGGGGGGGGGGGGGCTTGCGTCAAAACACTTGGGGGTATCCGCCCACGTGTGTTCTATAACATAGTATCGGACTTTTGCCATAGCCCCTCCCCCTGGTCCCGCAGGGCCTTTTACAGAGGCAAGCCGAAAATGGACGTCAGAATTAGACTATATATTCTTTTCTTTGATCGGGAAACGCCTTCGACGGGTCCTTATGGCCCACAATAGTTAATACTTGTAACGCTTTATTTTATGGTTGGGTAAAGAGACTTATTCCTCTTCAAAAACATATATTTAATATTTGGCTACCAACATGTCTAATTTAATAATACGATTCCGATTGGACCTTTTAAATGTCGTGTGAAAGTATCATTGATATAAACGCTGCGTTAGGTACGGGGGATTCGACCAGCCTCCGGAAAAAGCCCCTCCCTGGCAAGGAACAAGGCCCAAACACGTATCCATGCTATACACCAGACATGGGCCTATTGTTCCTATGAACTTTACGCTTGTGGTCCACTTATACTAGTTACCAGCTTGCTCAAAATGTTTGCAAATCTCTATTTTTTTTTTTTTTTTTCGAACATGATACGAAAGCGCCCTCCATTTTGGCAATGTATTAGCATCAATGGTTACGAAAACATACCTTAATGGTTACGAAAATTATATGGAAAAAGCCCACTTTTGGAACTTTGGGCCCTTAGTGTAACGCTGCCCCAAGCGTCAAAGAGAAGTCAGATGGCTTCGGGAACACGTCTACCGTAACAAAAACAGTTCAGGTCTTCGACGAGAGCAGACCGTGTTTTCGTCGAGCTCTCGTCGCTTTGCCGTGCTCAACCTTGTCACTGTGTGATAGCTGTACTGCTTGTTGCAATTGTACATAAAACCTTATAGCGTGCTTGTGTTGTCGTTGATAAGTAGGTCTAGTCGTGTCCATTTGTTTGCGACCCCTCCTAGTTTCTGTGAAGCTTGTGTTTTTCTTACTTCATCCTCTTTTTTGTCCTTTGTAAAACTAGTTGAGGTTTTTTTCTCCTTCTTTCGTGGCCTCGAGCCACACAGACTGGTGCTATGCCCGGAAGTCGGGATAGCACAATTGTTAAGTTGGAGTTTTCGTCTGAGGTGAGTGTCCCTCCCCCACAGGCGTTTACTGTGTTAAAAGACAATGGTGTCGAAATTAAAGAAATAGAGATGTTGCAGGCGCTTGAGGCCCGAAACACGTATGACCTTAAGTTTAAGTCTGATGCTGCCCGTGTTAAGGGTGTGTCATGCCTGAAGGGGGTAGAGGGGCTCACTGTCACCCCATATGATGGCTCTGTGACGGTGACAGTGCTTTACCTTCCCTTCGAGGTCGATCAGCGCCTGGTTGCGAGGGTTCTTAGTCAGTACGGAACTGTCTCTGAAATGTGGTGGTGTAAATATACTGGGGGTGAGTTGAAAGGTATATTTAATGGCAAGAGACAGTTCCGTACGGAACTGGTGAAGGACATTCCATCCTTCCTCTTCATAGGGGGTTCCAAGGCCCACATTGGGTACTTTTGTCAGCCCCGTACCTGTTTAAGATGTGGAGAGCAGGGGCACGAAGCCAAGTCGTGTCCCAACAGACGATGTGGGAAATGCTTGCAGTTGGGGCACGGCAAGGCAGAGTGTCCCAACGAGGTACGGTGCAACCTCTGTGGGGAGGAGGGACATGTGTTTGGTGCCTGCCCCACATCGTACTCTGCTCATGTCAGTGCGGATGTGGGGTCGGCACCTGAACCCTCGCACCTCGCAAACAGGCCCACAGTATTCAACTCAAGAATTAGAGGAGGCGGCACTTGAGGTGGAACAGGACTTCCTTGCCTCCAAGCAGTGTGAGGGGGGTACTGGAACTCCTGAGGTAGACTCTCCGCCACCCTTAGCAACGACAACCAGTCAAGTTGAAATAACGACAGTAGAGGAGGACCTCGATCTGTCCTCAGACTCGGCAATGTAGGATGACGGGGAGCCTGCCTCAGAGCCTCCTCCAAAGGATCCACCTTCGGGGGAGGGTTGGTTTGATTTGTGTGAGGGGGAGGGGCCAGAGCCTGCACTGAAGAGGTCGGCTTCGGGCGAAGTATCAGATAGGGGAACCCATCACTCTGGTGGGACGCCCGTACCGAGCCCAGGGATTAAAAAGATAAGGCCCCGTAACCACGGAGACCTTTCCAAGATGGAGCGAATGAATCTGGTGAAGAAAGGTAAGTTCCTAAAACTATCCCAAGAAATGAGGCAATTAAACAAAAAGGCAGAGAGCCCAAAAAAAAAGACAGTAACGAGAGTTACGACAAGGACAAAGGAGACCGGAAAGACTCATTGTAAATTTTCAAATACATAGATTGTACTAACACCGTATTGCGTCTAATCCTGTGTGCGTAAACATATCATGCCAAGAGAACGGTTACTTGCCCAATCGACAAATTATGTTTACTTTAAAACATTACTGCTAATGCATTTTTTATTTTACATATTGTTGCATCTCTTCTTTCAGGAAAGGCTACCGACACAGAAAACATCAACTCGGATGACTCTGACTTTATGCTGGAAGATGATGCAAGCGTCAAAAAGTTCAGGAGGAATGGCTCACAACCCCTGAAGGAGGAATGTCTGATAGCCGGAGTGCGGCTGACCACGCCCGACGATTGCACGTAATGGGGCATTTCTTCAATTACAGCAAAACAGAATATATCAATAGGAAATCCATTAACCGACTATTCACAATCCTCCCTAAGGAAAGAAAGCAAACTCCAGGGACTGTTAAGGCTTATATTGGGAGTTATTTGAGCTTCTTAAAGTTTTTTTTCTTGCGCAACAGATATTAGAGGTGTGGGTGGGTGGTTATCGGTTGCGTTTTGCTTCAGTCCGGTTTGGGTTCTTTGTTCCTCAGTGCCTGTTTCTATGTACTTAAAAAGCTCACGCAAGCGTCGTTTGATTATTCTGCATGAAATTTGCACTACAATTGGTCTTAATTTCACCTGCGATGCGAACCGTAAATCATCTGCAGACGAAAATGACTTCCGACTTCCCTGACCATAGAAAACTAAACACGGCCCCCTCGAGTCGCACCAGGACACCCTCTGGAGCAGCCAGAACAGTGCCTGGATACCACAAGAGGGGGTAAACGAAACGATTGATTACTGTCACTTTCCCCAACAGACTAATGTAACGATCGCCGACGTCCGTCAACCTAGCCTCCACCAGGTCCACTTTCTCATTCCAAGTAAGTGACTCAGGCGAGCCATAATTGTTAATAATTGTTAATAAGGATAATTGTTACCTTCCCCAACAGACTAATGTAGCGATCACCGAAGTCCTTCAACCCATATGCCATTGATTTTTATGGCGTCGTCTACCCATGATGCCGCGAAGGGCAGTTGTTTCGACCGCCACTTACCTAGACGTAGTCCTTTGGTCTTGGTGGGGTTCAGTGTGGCACCTGTCGCTCTTTGAAAGGTAGACAGCATGCCAGTAAGGGCTTTGAAGGAAGCTAGGCCGGAGACTACGCATGTGACGTCGTCAGCATTCGAAGGCACTTGACTTCAGCTCCACCGGGTATGTGAAAAGGTCGAAACAAAGGTCTGTAGATAGTCCTGTGTGGTGGGTGGGCTGGGAGTGTCGTATATGTTGGCCACAGAAAATTTTGTTTTGCTAGCTTGATGTAAGATAATTGTAAATAGTTCATGGTTGTGTTTTTGCCGGTCCGGTTTGGCGTCTGTTTCGACAGTTCTTTAGTTTCTCAGTGCCTGTTTCTACGTACTTAAAAAGTTCACTTTGGGTGAGAGCTTCGCCTTGCCCAAAGCTCTTACCCAAACCAAATGCACATGCAATTCTCCATCAACCGTTCTCAGATAACAAACAGCGCCATTGTTGGCCTTGTTGGTGGCAACCCCAAATGTGTGCAGCTCTCTTCTGATTGCTTGAGTTAGATGAGCTTTAACGGCCCAGTTTCCAACCAACTGGTCCAAGTCGCGCCGGCCACGGCCTTTTTTCCAGTTGTGGCTCACTGGCTTGTTTTCCCTGATCGCTTGAGAAGACGGAAAGGGGGCAAACAGTGGAGGTATGTATAAATTTGTCGAGGCAGGGAAACTTCACGTTTTCCATTCAAGCAGAAGCTCTTCTGGAAGGGGGTCATCCCAGTCTACTCCACCTTTGGTGCTGTCACCGTCAGCCACATTCTCGTTGACTGCTATGAATACTCCAATATCCGCCAGAAGTATTAAACTGTCCCAAACCTGAAGACGTGTGAGCACACAGATCCTTCTCTCATCCTGGACTTTTTCAAAGAAAGTAACCTTTACATAAAATTTTGACTCATTTGCTTTTGTCTAGACATTTTAGTAGAATTTTGCACACTTTTCTATTTCCTTTTCGGTGATTTCACCCCACCATTACCCTTTGTTATGTAAGCTGACAGTGTGACACGTGTTGGTGTATCGTTAAACCTCCATCTAACTAACAAATCCACCTTTGGTCATTTCCCGCAGCAGCATGTTTTCCTTGATGATCACTGGTGCTGCTAAACCAATGGGGTCAAGTTCGCCGTTTACATCTGACAAGGCCATTCAGCAATTAGGATTTGGTTTTGAAGTCCCAACAGACGCCACGGGTTCTCTGCTGTTACACTTACCTCATACTTGGATGTGAGGTCTGCCTCTGCTAAATTGGTGCCAACTCTCCTGGTTCAAAGGCAGCAAGAACATCCGGATTGTTCGAGGCCAAATTGTGGAGACTTATGTTGACTATCATCACCAAGTCTCTGGTTCTTTCGAGAACATCCACTTCTTCCAGAGTAGGCAGGGACTTACAATCGCACCCCCGCAAGTGTACACTTTAGGTATGTTCCACTCGTCTACTCGAGTAACTCGTGTTCAGCAGATAAGCGTTCGACTGTGCGGAACGTCATCAAAACGTCACAACTCAAGTTGTAGAAAAGTAACCGGCCCCAGGAGCAGGTTACTTGTGTAGCTATGACACAAAATCACGTACGTTAGGTCACAAGCAAAATGTGTACACAAATTATCGGAGAAAACATAAAAAGTGATTGTTAAAAGGAGACAGGAGAGATACCTGCCGGAACGTAAGTTTGTGAAATATTTTTTTAAGGCATAAGTAAGACGTGAATTTTATATACCAAAGCCCAATTGTTTTTTGCCTCAGGTTGTAATCAAGGCTTGAAAGCAAAGCAAGCGGAGGAGTCGCTGCTATCGAAGCTTCGCATAATGTACAGCCTAGGCCTACATGTAACGTGTCAGAGGCAAGATATCGATGACAGCATAAATCAGGGTTCCCGCGGCCTGGAAAAGTCATGAAATTTGATTTTCACTTTCCAGGCCTGGAGAAGTCATGAAATTTTGTAAAAATGGCAGAAGTCATGGAAAAGTCATGAAATTTAGAGCAGACTGCTAGTTTTTACGAATTAAAAATTAACACTTTTTATCACGAACGTTGCGCCATTAAGGATCGATCATATCTCGTATATGTTTGCTATGGAGACTATACAGTACTTCTGCGTACATCTTCATGCGATATTTTAGTTTCTGAACAGAGCTCTAACGTTAGGCTCCGTACGTACATGCGTGCGTACCGCTTACGTGTTTCACTTACTTTAGCTTTGCACGTGCCTCACTAGGTGTAACACTCAGACAAGTACGTACGTACGTACTGGTTCACATTCCACCGGCGCGTGATTTTATTTTTCGTACGATGCCTAGGCAAGTTTCATGCCAATGGACGAATCAGCTTCTTGGAAGTAAGCCACACCTAATTTCAAAATAACAGCTTTCCGACCCCTTTTTTGCAATCCTGACACCGGCTTATGGAAAACAGGTCAAAAATATTTTGTCCACGTTATCTTAACGCGGTTTCTTATCCTAAGTATAATTTAGAAACAAATTAAAAAGTTTTTTGAAAAATCAGTATTCCCTAGGCCTCCTAGGAATAAAATAATTGCTAGCGGCGCGGCATGTATAGTGTAATTTGTAGCACACGGTTCGGCGGTACGACGGTGAGTGCGGTCGAACTAAATTTTAATTGCACAAACGAACACTTTCCAGACGTGGTGGAGTTATCGTATCCTAAACAAGGTGAGAGTTAACTTACGTAATTTAAAACAATATTAAAAGTTAAGTTATTTTTGTGTGTTTCAAGTTCAGTTTTGTTATCGGAAGTGTAGAAACAAGTCAATAGAAACGTGTAGGAAAGGCCCCAACGTTAGGCCTAACGTTAGCCCTAGGCTATGTTAGTCTCAGTATACGGCTGCTTAATCGAGATCTTACAATATGTAGCCTACACAGCTGTTACGAAACTTGGAAATAGCGGGGAAGTCAGCCGTTTGTATAAAGTTTACAGTTATAAAAAAAACAACTGCATTATTGTAAAAAAGGAGGAGTCTTGGATGAAAATTAAGACTTTTGGTCAGGTTACCTTCGCAATAAGAAAATAAATTTTGGCCACATTCTGCTTGTCAAAGAGTCCGGATTTTTAATGGGTTGTTGGAAGGAAAGGAGGCCTAACGTTAGGCCTACGCGTTTTCAGGGAGTTATCAGCGACTGGCTATAGGCTAGGCCTAACGTTACTGTACATGTTCACTTACTAAAGACTAGGCCTAAGGCTACATAGGGTAGGCTAGGCTAGACCTGCAACTTGTCAGGCCTAGGCCTATGGTGTCAAAATAAAAAGTATTGCAGATGGTTCCTCAAAAGGGTCAATAATAGAAAGAAAATTATTCCAATTAGGCCTAGGCCTAATTCATCAATGAACATTGCAGTCAGTTCTGAAAATGAGAGGTTATCAGTAGCTAGGCCTAAGTTAGGCATTTTTTTAGGCATTTTGAACATTTGAGGTTCACTTCGATCGTTTGATCTTAGCCTGTAAGTTGTTCCTTTGTGTGGTGCTTATTTCTATCCTAAGCCTAGGCCTACGCATAGGCAAACTTTCAATTGGTACTCATTAGGCTAAAGTAACCCTAACCTCACAGGTAACCTAACCATGGAACCTACCAATAACTGTAAGTTGTCTGAATATAAAGACTTTGCAATATAAAACAGTCTCAATATGATTCATGTGCAGGAGGATGAAGAGTGCAAAAATTTTAGGTAAATTAACTTTATGGGGTTAAAACTGAACCTTATACATAGGCTATTTCATGAGCCTAATATTCTGTGCCATTTTCGCAGTGGCAGTCAGCATTAACTGGTGTTAATCGTAACAAATAAATGTTAAGATATAGGGTATACAGACACATAATTTGCACTTAAAACCTTCAGGCCTTTCCTACTTTGGCTGGGCTCACCCCCACCCTACAGGTTTTTCATGAAATCTCTGTCATTTTGTAGTTAAAAACATTGTCCAGTCACACAATATTTAGAAATGAATTTTCTGTTTTTTAACAGAAACAATGCCTGGAAAATGCACATTTAACAATGAGTGGTTCTCCAAACCTCACTACAGTCAGTGGCTTGCAAAATGTGTGGATCCTTCCAAAGTAAAATGCACTTTATGTGCGAAGTCTTTTGACATCAGAAATATGGGCGAGGCAGGACTGAAGAGTCACATGAAAAGTTCCAAACATCAAAAACTGGTATCCTCATCTTCTGATGCTTCAACCAGACCTATTGCTTTATATCTTACACCAAGCACAAGTAGCAAAAGACAAGATGTACCTACAACATCAACAGTGTCACCATCAAAATCTGTGCCATCCACGAGTACAACTGCAAACATATCTTCTCACTTCACAACTGATACAGTGCTTAAGTCTGAGGTGTTGTGGACACTTAAGGTTGTTGAATCACATTATTCATTTCATTCTGCTGAGAACAGTTCTGATTTGTTTGCTTTGATGTTCCCCGACAGTGAGATTGCCAGTCGCTTTAAGTGTGGGGAGAACAAAACAGCCTATTTGTCAACCTATGGTTTGGGTCCTTACTTCAAATCACTGCTTAAAGAGAAAGTAAAAATGGCTGGTAGTTATGTCCTCCTCTTTGATGAAAGTTTAAACAAACATTACAAAAGCAGCAACTTGATGTTCATGCTAGATTCTGGGATGAAGGGTTAGTTAAGACAAGATATGTTTGTTCTGAATTCTTGGGTCATGCTACTGCAGACAATCTTCATGAGAGAATGTTACCCATTATCCAAGAGTTTGGCATTTCCAATTTGGCACAAATTTCAATGGATGGGCCAAATGTTAATTGGAAAGTATTTGATCAGTTGTGCAAAGATGTGAAAAAGCAGCAAATTGGGAAAAAACTGTTGAATCTTGGAAGTTGTGGCATGCATGTAATGCATAATGCATTTCGCTGTGGGTGTCAAGCTTGTGGATGGAACTTGGAAGAGAGTTTACAGAGTATGCACTCTTTGTTTAAAGATTCCCCTGCCAGATCAGAAGACTACATATCCATCACAGGTTCATCAAAATTTCCATCATTGTTTTGCAAGCACAGATGGCTGGAAAATGTATGTGTAATGCAACGAGCTCTTGAGGTTATGCCACAGTTAAAGAAATATATTGAGGCTACAAAACAAAAGAAAGTCACCAAACCAACAAGCAAGACATATGACACAGTTTGTGAGGCAGTTGCAGATCCCTTATTTCCTACCAAAGGAGAATTCTTTATATCTGTGGCAGGTGATTTGGAACCCTTTCTGGCAAAGTATCAAACTGATGCACCTATGATGGCCTTTCTTGCTTCTGATCTCTATAGTGTATTGAAGAGCCTCATGCAGCGTTTTGTTAAACAAACAGTATTGGCTGATGTAACAACAGCCTTAAGAATGAGTAAAATCAGTGTTGAGGACAAGAAAAACCTGAAAGAGCTTTCAAATGTAGATGTGGGATTTGTTGCTAAGAACTTATTGTCACAATTGAAAAAAGGGGGGCCATTAGTGACCGGGAAGTTCTGAAGTTTAAACAGGAATGTCAAACCTTCCTCAGTAGTGTATGTAAGAAACTCCTTGAAAAGTCACCTATTAAATATCCCATTGTGCGCACATCATCCTGGCTAAATCCTGAGTGTGTTGCTTCTCAGCAAGTGAACTCTAAGAGTACATTAACTACATGCTTGCAGTTGTTGGTAGATGCAGGCTATGTTCATGCACGTGATTGTGACAGAGTATTGAGAGAATTCCAAGCCCTAGTTGACAACAGTAGCAGGGAGGGATCTCCAACTCCATTTGCAGCTTTCAGTCGTGAAACTGACCGCTTGGACACTTTCTACTATAAGTTACAAGGGCAGACATCATATAGTAGGCTGTGGGCAGTGGTAAAGATGATGCTGTCATTGTCACATGGGCAAGCCGATGTTGAGAGGGGTTTCTCAGTTAATAAAGAACTTACAGTTGAAAACCAGAAGGAAAACTCACTTAATGCTAGGCGACTTATCAGTGATCATCTGAAGAATGTTGGAGGTGTATGCAAAGTCAACATTAGCAAAGAATTGCTTTCATATGCCAGAAATGCTAGACAGCGCTATAGACAGCACCTGGAGGAAGAAGCAGCAAAAAAACAGGAAACTAAGAGAGGAGAGAAAAGGAAGGAACTGCAGAGGGAAGTGGAACAGTACAAAAAGAGGAAGGCCCAAATGGAGTCAGATATCAAAGAACTTCAAAGAGAAGCAGATGAAAAGGCAGAAGCTGCTGAGCACACCTGTGATCTGACTCTTGTTACCAAGTCAAATGCTTTGAGACGGCATGCAAAAGAAAAGAGTGAAGCCTTAATGGACATTGAGAAGCATATTGCCTTGAAATTGAAAGAGATGCAACAGTAAATTATGCATTGGGTATAGAACTTTACCATGGCAAGAAGAGTTGTTTAGTACAGTAAGTAAAATTGGGTAAAAAAATGTTCAATAATATAAGTGTATCTGCTTATGATTAAAGAATGAAACATTGCATGGTTTGCTCTTCTCTGTCTTTGATACTGTACACTCACTACATGCATGGGGCATCAATTTTGTTTGTTCTCCAATAAAATAAATGGTAAGTGTTTTTGCAGTTTGGTCATGAAATAGTCTTGAAAGGTCATGAAAAAGTCATGGAAAAGTCATGGAATTTTATTTTGCATAAGGTGCAGGAACCCTGATAAATGCACATGTTGTGTGCAGGTTTGTGCATATTAAGGCCTAGTATAGGCTAGCACCACGTGGTTGTGTGGTATTCCCGAGATGGAAGTCCAGGCATCATAGCCTACATACGAATTTGACAGTTCCCAGCCAGCAGGACAAGAAACAGTTTTGCATGGCATGGCGCTGGGGCACATAATTTGAATGCGTTTCGGAAGATTCTACATGAGGAAGACCACTACCAGTTTAGATGATCGTGAGTGCAAACTTTGAAGAAAACCATCCTTATTATTGTTCTATCCTACAAATTACAAATAAGTTGTATAAATCGCACTTATTTGTTGATTTGGACGTTTATCGTTCTGGGGGAGGAATATACGTACGTAATGCCCAAGGTAGGCATATGACCCGACCGCGGGTTTCCATATTTGCTTTCAAATGTGCAGGTCATTTTAAGTAAGTGACATGAATTATTGTTCAGGTTATTTTATTCTTCCATTAGATTATGCAAGCGTGGTCAAGATACTGCAAAAAGTTGCCAGAAAACAACAGCCAGCCAGTTCCATTAAACTTCAGCCGTACAGAAGGGCCAAGCGCAGTAGATCTAGCCATTGGGGATGTTCCTGTCAAAGCGCCATTGGTGGGCCCTACCCATGACAATATACCAGCAGATCCTGGGCCACAGTCGGCTGATCCTGAGCTCCAGGCAAGTATTCAAACTACGCCCCCACCAAGTTCACCCCCCCCCCCCCCTGCAGTTCTAACATGTTGGGAAAGTCAGCAGGTAAATGACCTGAAAATCACATGAGAGAAGAAAGATTTCCTTAAAGTACAAATAAAAAAACCCGTTTCGAAGAATACTTCAGTTGAACTGTGGAAAGAACTTGGTGTTACAGTCAGCAGCAATCAGTGCTATCATAAGTTTCGTAATTTGAAACGGGCTTTTACGTAAACATGAGGACTGCAGACGAAAGACAGGCAATAGAAAACAAAAACCTTTCAAATTTCCAGATATATATGAGATAGTTGGTGATGATCCAAGTTTGCAGCCACATTTTACATGTGATTGTGAAGGAAATACATCAGGCAAAACGGGAGAAGAGCAAAGTAGTGACGAGGAGTCACCGTCTGAAACGCCTCGGAAAAAATGAAAGGTTGGAACCGTTCATCGCCAGCCAATAGCAGCTACAACAAACTCACAACCATGCATAATTAGAACAAGGAGCTTCTTTCAGCCGAAGTCCTCTTGATTAAAACGGTTTTGTTTGACAGTACACCAAGCGTACACGATTGGTAGTTATGGTTTGATATCTTTTACACTAGTTATAAATATGACTGGTTACAGTATGCGATTAGTTGTAAACAAGGTGTTGAGCAAGGACTTGCATTGTTATCTCTTAAAAATGACTTCAGTAAAGATGCCAACTGAGTTGTAAAATTTTTATTAAAAATCATCACAAGCTAAAGTAAGAGTTTAGCAGTTTATGATTTGTTTTATGTTCTCATGGTAAACACATTAAATGTATCGTCGTCGCCGCCGCTGTCATTATTACAGAACAGATACACTTCTTTGAATCAGCCTAATCATTCCAAAGTTTTTAATCATTTCGTTTGTTAAATTATAAAGTGTTCCAACAAAGAAAGGAAAAACTCAGATTCTTGTTCCAATTGATCTTTGCTATTTCTATCAGTTACTTTCATAACCAGAATGCAAAAATGCATTGAGGTTTCGATGATATATGTTCTATTCCAAATAACGCCATGATGTCCCATATCTTTCAGCCAATGATCAAATGCTATCTTAACATGTTGGAAAAATACGGTTTTGTGTGCCTATTTAATTTTGGGAATTCTTGGGAAATTTGCAGTTTGACCTCTGGTGACCCCAGATGACGATCTTTGGAAATCTTGGAAAATTTTCCTCTTTTAACCTCTTCTGAACCCATATAAAACTCTTGGGAAATTTTGCCTTTTTACCTCTGGTGACCCCAGATGACCTTTGACCTCCACCAAAAACAACAGGGTCCATCTTTTCACCATAACACATCCACATAGTACTGTAAGTATGAAATCTATCCAAGCTTCCTACCTGGAGATACGTGTTAACAAGCTTTTCAGTGTTTGGTCCACGTTGACCCAAGATGACCTCCTCCAAAAATGATTACGTTCATATTCTCACCACAATGCATCCACATACTACGTATAAAATCTATCCAAGCTTTCTCCCTTGAGATATTGTGTTAACAAGGTTTTCAGTGTTTGACCCTCAGCCATCCCAGATGACCTTTGAACTCCACCAAAAACAGTGGGGTACATCTTCTCACTATAACACATCAATTTACCAAGTATGAAAGCTATCCAAGCTTCGTACACGGAGATATCGTGTTAACAAGATTTTCAGAGCTTAACCCCCAGTGACCCCAAATGACCTTTGACCTTCACCAAAATGATGAGATTCTTCCTCTTATTGTAAGGCATCTACATACAAAGTATCAAATTTATCCAAGCTTCCTACATCAAGATATTGTGTTAACAAGGTTTTGAGGGTTTGACCCCCAGTGATCCCAGATGACCTTAGAACCTCACCAAAAATGATAGGATTCTTCCTCTTACTATAAGTCCTCTACATACAAAGTATGAAATTTATCCAAGCTTTCTACATCGAGGCATCGTGATAACAAGGTTTTCAGGGTTTGACCCCAGGTGACCTTTGACCCCTACCAAAAACAATAGGGTCATCCCTCTCAATATGGGGCATCTATGTACCAAGTTTGAGAACTGTCAGAGCTTCCCTTCTTGAGATATCGTGTTAACGAAGTTTTCAGGGTCTTATCTGTCTTGAGATATGTTTACAAGCAGGAAAGAATTAATACCTTGCAGACTATTCCAGACTTACGAGATGTCCCTGTACAAACAAGCTCTCGTGACGTTGATTATTAATTGCGTGGCTTTCATTCCCTGGGTGCAGAGGACCATTTAGAATGTTATCTAGCTAGCTTTGAAAGGCGTGTGAAAAGCCTACATATTCCTACGTCAAACTGAACACTGTGTTTGGAGTCTTATCTTACTGGGAAAGCAAAGCTTTCCATGTTCTAACAGAACATCACAAAGGAGACTATTCGATTGCAAAGGATGCCATACTTTAGTAGTGAGATCCGTGTACATAGGTCAATAGGGGATTAGAACCTTATAGGTCAATAGGGGATTAAATAATGTTGCGGGAAAAATTAAAATTTATGATTAAGTCATATAGGCCTACTAGTGTTGTCAAGTAGTCAAAAATAGTGTGTAATTTAAGGGCCGGCTAAATGTTAGATTACTGTCAGAGGACAATTTGAGAAAAAAACGTGTTGTTAAGCCAAAAAAAGGGTATGTAAGATAAATGTCTAAGGGAGGTATTGTTTCGGAGTAATTACGAAAAAAAGATATGTAGGCTCGGCAACAGCTTTGCATTAAAAATGTAAGATCTGCGGGATTCGAACCCACCTCGTTTACTGAATTAAATCAGTAACGACCACCAGAGCAATCTTTCGGGTTGCGCCGCCCTCTGCCGAGCACCACAACTTTTTTTTTTTTTTTGGAAAATACGCTATTTATTTACAAACCATGTAAATTTAATTTAATTACAAAACTTTATAATTTAATAGGAAAATTAAACGAGAACTTACCTGTTTGAAGTTTAATTGTTATTTTATTAGTTATAGGAGGAAGACATTACGTCACGGAAAATTAACATATAACATATGAGATCCCGCCAGTGCAAAAGACGTGCCAATATTCAAAGGTGAGAATGGGCCTACTGTAATTTGTAAGGTAGAGAACTCAAACTGTTTGATGATCATTAAACATAAGTAGGGAGGGCGGAGCTCCCAGGGTGGGACCTGTTCTATTCAGCCAGTCTAGAACGGGACCACTGTCAGGTGGTGTCAGTTAAGTCAAAGTTTGTCCCTTGGGGACGTTGTTACTCCTTCGGGGAGCAGAACTCCTTCGGGAGTATTGTTTGGTTTTCGCCCCTGGCTCTTCGCCAGAGAGTCAGGGGACTTTTGAAAAAAAAAAAAACATAAGTAGGGAGGGTAGCGGAGGGACGTAATGTCTTCCTCCTATAACTAATAAAATAACAATTAAACTTCAAACAGGTAAGTTCTCGTTTAATTTTCCTATTTTATTACGTTATGTCGTCAGACATTACGTCACGGAAAATTAACATATGAGATTTCGTAGCCCAGTAGGCACATTTTGACAAGTCCAAGTTGTATTCTTACCTTCAGTGGAAGCACTATGTCACATGCTTCTACTGTAGCTTGTTTCTGGGGTCTTTCCCAGTTCTTTCAATTAAGGTGTACAGCATTTACAGTTATTTACAAAAAACAGTTCTCTCGCTGTTAAGATAGTTCAATGTACAGTACGTCCATATACAGTATTTACAATTTAGGCTGTTCTCCTGGGAAGCCTATTCACAAGTCCAGCTTTACAGAACTCTTGTGTAGCCTCTCAGGCAAATAACTATGTACAGTTTTTTTTTTTTTTTTTTTTTTTTTTTCTTTTTTTTTTTATGCTTTGTTCTCTCTATTTTATAATCTCGCTGAAGTCTCTGTTTTCAACAGGCTTCTCAGGTCCTGAAAGTTTTTTCATTTGACCATCCAGCTTGCTTCAAGATGTGGGTTATGGGCAGATCATTGCTGGAGGCAGCTGATGTTGCTGCTGCCCTTGTCGAGTGTGCTTTGTACAAGTTGGTATTAATCCCAGCTGCTTTCATTACCTCCTTAATCCAACGAGCAATTGTCGAGGTTGTAACTCTCTTGTATGGTTTCTTGTAACTTATCAAGAGATATCTCTCTGTACCTCGGATGTTGCTGGTTCTTTGGATGTACTGTCTGAGGTGCTTTTTAAGTGCATCGAAACGGCACATACAAACAAAGAACAAAAACTCAAACCGGATCGGACAGGAACATAAAGGCAAACCTATCCACACACCACCAAATCAAACAGAAAATTATGTTCATTACAACAATAGAACCACACACACACTGACAACCCAATGCCCCACAAACCAACCTCCCCCTGGCCACCCTAAACCAATATTACATACCGCCAACGAAAGACAACACCAGACCAAACCACCACCCAACACACCAGACCAAGCAATCATCACAAACTGCCCCAAGAGGCCACGAGGGGTCCGGGGCGGGGTCCACCTGCCACGAGGGGTCCGGGGTGGAGTCAACTTGCTATATTTACAGTATGTACACTATATACACTATTTACACAAAAACAAAAAACTGAACAAAACTGGGCCAAAAATACAGGCGCACCTTGCCCAAGGGTGTCCCGGAGGCAGTTGTGGCAAAGGGTAACCTCATTATCCCCACGCTTTAACAAGCTCCACAACCGGATGCAGTTTAACGTCCTACCCAGGACGTCTGAGGTACGTTACAACACAAAGTCTGAGATCAGGTGGGTAGCTTCTTAATTTCAAGGTTGAATTCCTGTTCCCTGGTTTATGCTGTTTTAACAGTTCATGGAAATGGAAGCTTACTTGATCCTTGTTTTTAAGTTCATCCTATCAAGGTGAAGGAAACTGAGAGATTGTACTCGTTGAGCAGATGTTAGTGCTAGGATCATGCTTAACTTCAGGGTGATTTGTTTCAGTGTGAGTCTGCTTGCAGGGGAAAGTGTGCGTAAGTATCTGAACACAACTTTCACGTCCCAAGTTTCCTGATATCGGGGCATAGGCGGTCTTAAGTTGAAGATTCCCTTCAAAAGTCTGGAGATCAATGGGTGGTCTCCAATCGTAAACTTATCATTGAGGATAAGGTAAGATGCTAGGGCGCTGCGAGCAGAATTAATTGAGCTATAGCTAAGATTTTCCTTATTGAAAAGGTCACTGAGGAATTCCAGGACATGGTTCACATCCGAGACACGGTCATTAACTCCTTTTAGGTGACAGAATTTTTTCCATTTATTGATGTGTACAGCATATTGTTTTTTAGTGGATGGTCTCCATGAAGCTGATATAAGTCGGATAGTTGACAAGGTCAGTCCTGTTGTGAGTAAGGGCCCGCAGACAACCTGCAACAAAGAAGATCAAGATATGAGTGGAGTGGGTGTTTGTCTTGGGAGATGGGCTGAGTCAGTAGATATTCATTTCTCTTTATGAACATAGGCTCCCCTACTGTCAGCTGTTTAAACAGAGAAAACCATGGTTAAGTGGGCCAATTTGGGACTACCATGATCCCTTGCCCACCATCATTGATAATTTTTTGCAAACATCTAGGGATAAGGCAAAATGGAGGAAAAGCATAGAAATTCAGATCCCCCCAATCCAAGGTAAAAGCATCTATTGCCTCAGCCTCTGGGTCTGGTAGCCAAGAGACAAAACGGTTCACTTGCTTATTCAGTCGTGATGCAAATAGATCAACTTCCGGTTGACCGAATCTGTCAACAATTTGCTTGAAAACACCCCTATTCAGCATCCACTCTGTTTTATCATTGAATTGTCTAGATAAAACATCTGCTTCAACATTAAGCTTGCCAGGTAGGTGGGCAGCTGTGAGCCAAATATTTCTCTTTCTGCACCAATCCCAAATAAGTTTGGCTACATTGTTACATTCTGGGGATTTAATACCCCCCATGTTATTAATATAGGAGACTGCTGTAGTGTTGTCTATTCGCAACAGTACATGCACATTATACTGATTTTTTGCAAAAACACTTAAGACCCATATATGCAGCTAGAATCTCCAAATAGTTTAATTTTGTTTTCCCTGGCAAACTGCAATTCATAAGTATTCCATCTACCTCCACTGCAGTTTGTCATATCTGTGGCGCCCCAGCCTTTTCCACTGGCATCTGACCGTAATTATATTGTTGGTTTGGGGTACCTAAGTGGTTTGCTGGTGGAGGTTATATTTGAAATCCACCAGTGAAGTTCCAATCTAGCTTCACTAGGTAGCTTCATTTTGCGGTCAAAGTGACCAGCATTATATTTTAGGGCCAATATCTTAGCCTTTTCAAGAGCTCTGTAAAATAGCTGTCCATGTTGTACAGCTGGTAATGCAGCTACAAGTTTGCCTATGACAGCTGCAACATGCCTTATACTAGGGTTTGTGTCTTGTAAAAGGTTTGTACAACTTTGTTGTATATCTAGGGCTTTCTCTTTTGGTAACCATAATTTTAACTCCTTAGAGTTAATGACAAACCCTAAGAACTGAATTTCATGAGAAGGTTTTAGAACAGATTTTTCTGGGTGGACAGTGAACCCCAGTTGGGAAAAACTGTTAACAGTTGCTTCAATGGCAGAGTTTGCTTGTTCTAATGTATTTGCAATAATCAGGGTATCATCAAGATAGCCAATGACTGTGTGGCCTTGCTGCCTTAGGCTGGCCAGAACAGGTTTTAATAATTTGGTAAACAGTCTTGGTGCAGTGCTGAGTCCATTGGGTAATGCTTTATATTGCCATAAGGAGCCCAGCCACTCAAACTTCAAAAATTTTCTTGAATTCTCATTAATGGCAACAGAGTAGTATGCATCCTTGAGGTCAACTGAAGCTAGGTAACAATTTTTTGTTACAAGTTGAATTGCAGTATGGATATTATCCATCTTAAAGTGTTTGTATAGTAGATGTTGATTGAAATCTGACAAGTCAAGGATAAGACGTAGACCACTATCCTTTTTTGGTCGTGTAAAAATATTGGACAGGAAATCACCTGTCTCCCTGGCACAAGGTTCAATAATACCTTTTTCATGTAGTTTTATGATTTCATTTGAAATAGCCATTTGCTCTGATGGCTTGCGCCTGAAGTAGCGAACCCTACTACCGTCATAGTGTGGTGGGTTATTAGAGTCTACCTCTATTGTATATCCTTTTATGGCCCTCAGAATAAAAGGGTCCGAAGTGATCTTGCACCAATTATTGTAAAAAAGCTTCAGTTGACCTCCCACAAAGGGGGTAAGAGGATCAAAATTTTGTGAAGGTATGAACCCAAGACTCACCTTGTCAGAGTCTACTGCTTTCTTTGTGCTTGAGCTGGGTTGGTCTTGGCTTTCTGGTGGTATTTCGTTGTCGCCGTGCGACTGTTCTGCCGCCCCACTTGGGGCTGTATGCCTAAAAAAGGCCTAAAGTTTGTGCTAGTAGCACTTCTGTAAGAAGGACGTGTAGCCTCCTGTCTGGATCCTGAAGGCCAGCCCATTGAGTGGTACTGGCGATTCGATCCCCTGGGTCTTTGTCTGAAATCTCTGTAAGGATGGGCATATTGACGGGTTCTGGTAAACTGCCCTTGAGTTTTCATTACTCCTGATGTAGCCTTCTGTTCCTCCTTTAAATCTTTTACCTGCTTACTCAGGTCATCACCAAACAACAGTTTTGTGACTGGGTTGGAGGGTTTGCAAAGGTGGGTAAACCTGGAGTTCAAATTTGGTTTGATAAACTCCTTCCTAACAGAGTTGAGTTCAAAATTTGCCGAGCACAGAAGTGCAAGGGCATCTTGTTGCGCCTCTGTAATGTTAGTGGCATCGAGTGTGCTTATGAAGGCGCTGATACCTCGAACCAGTGGTTTTTGTACCCGTTGAAATTTGAGATCATTGGTCTTGGTCCCAGTGGGAATATTGTCCCAAACACTTGGGTTGACCTTGGGCGAATCAACTAGTTCACAATTAGCTGGAGGCGGGTACTTTGCCGCAGTCTCTTCCAGGACTTTTTGTTCTAGTTTATGGTTAATCATGTAGAGCACAGACTGTGCAATCTCATCATCGACAGGGTGCCCAACATCTGTCGGTACTGCAAACTTTGCTGCAAATGTCGGAATAACTGGGGTATTTCCCCCTCATCTAGATTTTCATCCATTGCTAAAAAATCTGACTCTGAGTCATCATGCAAAAGGAGCACATCTCCTTCATCGTCAGCATTGGACTCTTGTAAATCTCCTTGGTTAGAGGTTTGGGGGATGGTAAATTGGCTCAGCTCCCGCCTTGGGGTCTGAATAAACTGACTCAACATGTTTTCTAATTTCTCAAGTCGAGTGTCGATGTCGGTGACATTGGGACTAACGTTAGTGTTAGGCCTAACGGTAGGTCTAGGCCTAGGCCTAACGTCACTACTAGTAGTAGTTGGCCTAACGTTAGTAGTAGCACAGTGTGCTTTATCGGTGTTACCGATACCTGTTTTTGCCCTTATTTTAGGCTTCGTTGCGCTCGTGGCGCTAACTGATTTCTTACCTTTAGAAATTTTCTTCCCCTTTGGGGCACGTTTCTGTCTTTCGGGAGTGTCGGTGACACTAAGACTTTGCGAAATCGGCAACGTGGCCGTGTTTTTCGCGGAACTAGTAAGAGTGTTTGTTTCACTCGTGTTAGCTGCGTCACTTTCCATTATGGTGAAAATTCACGAAAAGCACACGAAAGATAACGCAAAACAGTAGTCCAGCTAAAATCCAAGCGGGAAAAACACTATTCCAATCAGATTTAAAGTTAAACGGCTTCAATTTTCAATAATCCCAAAAAATTTTGGGAAGAAAGACACGTATGATTTTTGCTACCAGTGATAGCAAAAGCACCGACGTAATTGGCACGTCTTTTGCACTGGCGGGATCTCATATGTTATATGTTAATTTTCCGTGACGTAATGTCTGACGACATAACGTAATAAAATAGAAAATTTAATTGAATTACAACACGTTTTCTGTAACCCGTCTTCTGTCATCGAAGGAGGGGGAGGGAGAGACTTGTCACTAGAGTGTGTCACTGCAGAAGAAATTTAAAAAAAGGTAACTTAGTTTAATTTAGTAATTTGAAAGCGATATCATTACTGTTTTTTTTTTTTTTTTAATTATTAAATAAAAGCAACTCACCCCTGCACATTTACCCGAATAAATTCAGCACTCCAACCAAACGTCCATCCGGGTTCTACGTTGAGTGATTCTGTAAATTTCCATCCATAAGTTCTCTGCAAAAGTTAACTAGAACATCGCTGGATGCCGTGTCCTCACTACTTATTTTTCGATGTTGTGGAAGAACCATCACGTTCAGGTTTTCAATTTTAACTTTTACTCCCAAATTTTTGCATCCAGTCATTAACATGTCATTCGAAGCACACGTAAAAGTAAATTCTTGTTTCATTTCTTCCTCGATGAAAACTTCCAGCTGTGTCATTACTCTTCTTGCGCTGGCCATTTTTAAAAGAATACTGTTGGTTGACTTCAAAAAAAGTCTAGGGTTGAAGTTAAAGAAAGTTAAGGTTGAAGTTGAAGAAAGTTTAAGTTGAAGTTTGTCAGTGATGGGATGATGTTGACCAGAGAGCAGATTTGATGTACTTCTTTACCAGAGAGCAGATGAAGAATGAATTGGATATATCCAATTCAAAGTCTAAATTGGTAGGATGAAGTTAAAGTACTAATCCTGTTTTCATGGTTCCGTCAAAGTACAGAAATCACCCGCCCATAAGCTGGGACGCTACTTTACTATTGTGTTAGGTTCGGTCCTCCTTTTATCCACCCATGCTTAAATTCAGTACTTTAAATTAATCATATTCCTAGGAAAAGTAAAGTCGCCACCCTTAAGCAGGGGACGCTACTTTATACTATTATGTTGCTCTTACCCACCAATGGTTAAGTTCAATTAATAATATTCCTAGTAAAACTTAAAGAAGTCCCCGACTCTAAGCAGGCACACTACTTTACCTCTTAAGTGCTTTGAATTAAATTCCATGAAACAACTTGTATAGCTGGTATAGAGGGCCAACCAAAAGTAGTTTTGCATGATGGTCCAATCACATATAATTTTACTCAACGCATACGCTAACGATCTTGGAAACTGTCTAAACAGAATTCTGGAAAGAGTTTGATCATTCTTAGTCAAAGCTCCGAAGAGTGCAAAACAGTTCTACCCACCGTGGTTAACTGAAAATTTATTAAACTTTCGAAAAAAGGATGGACTCTGTGTTGCAAACAATTGAGACCGCCATGTCGTTCGAAGAACTCGATGAAATAATTCGAAATCATCAGAACTTAAATGAGAATCATCGCGAAATGCTGTTCCAAAGTATGTGTTGGTTGGCAACGGGAGGCTCACCGGTTACAATTAGTGGAGCAGAGCCGGAAGAGGAAGATGGTGAGTTATTATTAATATACATATATATTTTTTTTTTTTTTTTCGTCTTGTGGTTCACTGGCTTGTTTTTCCTTACTTCATTGCTTAATGTTAAGCAACAAGCACATTGGCAGTAGGTTCCAAGTCCTTGATATGACCTCCGACCAGGAAAAGAACTGTATACCCTTATTTGAAATATGTAGTCTAAGCGTAACCTTTATGTGTGTGTATAAATTCAGTGTTGAGATTATTAAAATGTTATTCAGTTATAGCCTACTGATTTTTTTTTCCATTACAGATTCAGTAGAGATATTGTTTCGGGAAACCGAACCGCCAGCCGAGTTAAACGACCAAGATGCTTTGCTCTTGGATTGGCTCGTAACATCGGGTGAATCAGAAGGAATCACTGACGCCGAAATGATGTCAGCGATGTCCACGTTGGAGGCCCCCTCACAAAACGGTGATTTATACAATTAATAAAAGGGGTGGGGTATATAGAACTGCAGTGATTGAATTGTATGTTTGTGTTTGTATGGTTTGCGCGATTGTGTGTGTGTGTGTGTGTGTTTGTGCGCGCGCGCGTGTGTTTTAGTGTACGAAGCAGGGCGTAACAAAGACCGTCGAGGGTTCCAAACCCATTTTCCAAGACTCATCCATCAAAAGTAGGACGTTGCATCCACCAGTTCAGAGTTTGATGACGTCGTCAACGTCAAGATCCCCTCCCCACTCAGACATCGTCAGCCCGTGTCAGTTCTAATTTTGAAATATTAATGCTAAAACGTGTCTTGTTTGTTTTCAGATACAGTGGAAAGAATGTTTGAAGAGACCGAGTTACCCTTAGAACAGATGAATGATCAAGAAGCGTTGCTCCTGGAATGGCTCGTGACTGGTGGAGAGAATGAAGGAGTCTGATGAAGATATGCTGTCAGCTATCTCAACCCTCCGCCCGACACCTCCTTCACCAACGCCTATGGATTCTGACGACCATGCACCATCCGATCCTCCTCGAAGGACTTACGTTGGCAGGGTTAACGAAGGAGCATCCACATCGGGTCTCACAGCGTGGGGATAATGAGGTTACCCTTTACCACAACTGCCTCCGGGGCACCCTTGGGCAAGGTGCACCTGTATTTGCCCTGTGCTTTTTACGTGTTGTTGCCTTCGGGCGTGAAGTTGCCTTCGGGCGTGAAGTTGCCTTCGGGCGTGGTCTTGACTTTTGGCGTGGTGTTGCCTTCGGGCGTGTTGTGTTGCCTTCGGGTGTATGTTGCTGCCTTCTGGGGTGTGTTGTTTTCCTATGTGTAAATGGTCTTGTGGTGGGTGGGCTGGGAGCTTTTTAAGTACGTAGATACAGGCACTAGGAAACTAAAGATCCCCGACCCCAAACAAAAAACCGTGTCGTATCACAAACACAATGTCAAACAAACTACACACCATGCAACAGGGAACACAAGAGTCTTAGTTACTGAGGTTCGGAAACTGCCACTGCAGCCAACCCCAAAACAACACCCTAGCCCACAAACCACCCCAAAACAAAGTCCCACCCGTCAACCAACCGGCCCACAAAGGCCACCGCGCCCGAAGGCAACACCACACGCCCACAGGCTACCATACGCCCGAGGACAACACCACGCCCCAAGGCAACACCACGCCCAAAGGCAACATCATGCCCGACGGCAACACTACGCCCAAAGGCAACAACACTTAAAAAGCACTGGGCAAATACAGGTGCACCTTGCCCAAGGGTGCCCCGGAGGCAGTTGCGGCAAAGGGTAACCTCATTACTCCCACGTTTAAACAAACTCCACAACCGGATGCAGTTTAAAGTCTTACCCAGGACTGGGCTGGGGGTGTCTATTTGTTGGCCACAGAAGTTTTGTTTAAAGTAACTTTGTAAATGATTGTAAGTAGTTCATGGTTGTGTTCTTGCCGGGCCGGATTTGGTTCTTCCTGTTTGATAGTGTCCGTTTCTATGTACTTAAAAAGCACCTCACAAGAGGACGTAAACGCTCCCGTGATGACGATGAAGGGCTCCCCGCGATGCAGGATGATGAAGAAGGACACAGTGATGAAGTCTACCTCAACAACGTAAGCCAGTTTTTTAGAATAGAAAAAGTTACCGAAAAGTTTGTAAAAAAATTTAACGCTACATCTAGCGACCATTTTGTTAAGTTTAGAAATTTAGCCAAGTTAAATGCTAACACTTTTTCTCTTATTCTAGGACAAATAATTGAGCACTTAATTGAAACTTTAACTGATGGGATGTCCGCACATGATATGGTTCGACTTGTTATTAGTTCTGATCTTTTCATGTCTCACATAGAAAAAATTCTACAATCTCATCAAGAAATAATTTTGGACAAGGGTTTACGTCTAAATTTTATTCATTTGAAAATGCCATGTGGAGGAGGGCACATTAGTAAACGTGGGGGGAAGGGTATTAGGAATCCGGGGATTAACTTAGTAAAGTTTTTGAAGCAAAAGCGGTCCATTATTAGAATTCCAAGCACGGAAGATCAGTTGTGCTGTGCCAGAGCAATCGTTACCGCTATTGCACGTAAAGAACAACATCCAAAATGGGCATCAATTACAAAAGGGCGACCAATACAATAAGCGTTGGCAAAGAAGTTACATCGGGACTCGGGCGTACCCGAAGGTCCCTGTGGTATTGACGAATTAAAGGCTTTTCAATCGTTTTTAGGCAAAAGGTATCAGATTGTGGTATTCTCACTGAGCCACATGGATGAAATCATATTTAGGGGTGATTATCAGCCACAGCAAATTTATTTGTATTATCATCACAATCATTATGACTTCATGACATCGCCGACTGGATTTTTTAGTCGGACATACTATTGTCCCTTTCACAATGTATTCTATGAAAACAGATTTGAGCACACGTGTGATAACACATGTAACGTTTCCTACAACGGTAACTGCAAAAGTGATCCAGAAAAGGATTGGATAAAATGTACAAAGTTGTACATTTTTGTCCGGTCAGGTTAAGGTTCTCCTTTGTTTCTTCGTGCCCGTTTCTACGTACGTAAAAAGACAGTTGTAATCGCAATTTTAAAAACGACCAATGTTACAGGAATCATTTATCAAATTCCAAAAGGGGGGGGGGGGGGGATACTATGACTGTTTGTGATCGACTGAAAATTTGTTCGGTTTGCGAAAAGTTCTACAGGGTTGTGAAAAACAAAGACGGGACGGTTCGTCCGCATAAATGTAATGAGTATTTTTGTAGAATTTGTAAAATTAATGTGAAGGATGGTCACAACTGTTTCATTCAGGTATACGAAGACAAGAAAAAAAAGGAAAAGGGACAACATGAAGAGGGAGGAGAGGGTAGAATTAGGCCACAGGAAACCCCCCATAAGTACATATTTTTTTTTATTTTGAGACCATTCAGGAGACTGGGATTCATGTTCCAAACTTGTGTGTGGTGCAAATGGTCTGTAATCTTTGCATTACGGAGCCCTTTAAGAGTGAGTGTCTTGTCTGTGAAGAAAAAGCAAGTAATTTTCCAAGGTCCTAACACTAAGAGAGAATTTTGTGAATGGCTCGTTGCCCCTCCACGAAATAACTCTACATGTATTGCTCATAATTTCAAGAGATTTGATGGGTACTTCATTTTACAACATTTGTATGACAATGGAGTAGTTCCTGAAATAATAACAAATGGGGCAAAAGTAATGTCCATAAAGCTACTTCGAAACAGCATAAGATTTATAGATTCGGTGCATTTTTTACCGATGCCTTTGTCTAACATGCCAAAGACGTTCGGGTTCAATGAATTAAAGAAGGGATATTTTCCACATTTATTCAATACAACCGAAAATCAAACGTAATAGGTCATTTTCCTGCAGCTTCCTATTACGCTCCGGATGTTATGAGTTCGGAGAAACGGAAAGATTTTTTCAAGTGGTATGAGACTGAGAAAAATAAGGGTTTGTTATTTGATTTTCAGAAAGAACTGGTAGGTTATTGCATCAGTGATGCAGACATTTTGAGGCGTTGTTGCTTGAAGTTTCGAAGTCTCTTTATGGACATTACATGTAAAGAGATTGATAATAATGTCGAAGATGAAGCAGAGGAGGGGGATGGGGTGGTTGGGTTGGGGTGTATCTGATGAAAGCTTGTAGACTGTACAGAAATTTTTGACATGACTCCGGCCTTTGCTTGGATTTATTAGTGAAACCTGAAGTTTTTCTAGTGGAATTTGACTTTTGACCCCTTTTTTATTTATTTATTTTTTTTGTACCCAACATTGCCCCTTTTTCTTTCTAGGTGACACTATATAACACCTGCGTGTTGGTGTGTCGTAAAACCCCATCTAACTAACTAAATGATGAAAGCTTGTGGTGAAACGGAAATAAAAGATGTTCGTTTTATCAATGATGAAATTTTGGAGGTTCAGTTTAAAGACAAGAAAAATTTTACTTATACTAATTCACGTGTGAATGTCATCATTGCGGCGTTTACCACATGTCACGCTCGTTTGCGCCTGTATGATGTCATTGACCGATTAGTGAAAGGGTGCAATATTTTGACACAGACAGCGTCATATACATCTCTTGTCCAGGTGATTGGGATCCACCAACGGGTGATTACTTAGGCGACCTAACAAACGAAATAAGTCCAAAAGATGGTAATTTTATTCGTTCTTTTGTCACGGGGGGGGGGGGGGTCCTAAAAATTATGCTTTCACATTGGATACTGTGTGTAAAGTTAGAGGCATTACTTTAAATTACAAGAATGTCCAGTAAGTCAATTATGATACTCTGTTTCAAATGGTACAAAACATTCACTCACCCGACCCTTACGCTGTATCTGTTCACAATCCCCGAAAGATTACACGAAATGTCGTCTCGAAGGAAATTGTGAATAAGCCCATGACGAAAGAATACAGGGTCGTTTATTACAAACGGATTATCCTGGAAGATTTTAGAACAGTACCGTATGGGTATAAAATGGAAAACTAATAATCGAAAAAGAAGTGTTTTTTTTTTTTTTTTTTTGAACATTTTAATTCTAAGTTACTCACATTTTAACACACAAAATACCAGAAAAAGTTTACTCGAATCAAATGTACGAAAGTTAAAGTTACACAATAAAAGAAATATATACAAAAAGAAAAAGAAAAGAGAAAGCAATAAAGCAATCAAAGAATGTGAAAATGATTGTTTGTTTCTTTTTTGGGTACGTGTCGTCTGTTTAAAATGACTTGTCAATTACTTTTAGTGTAGATCTAAGTTAATGATAAATATTAAAATGATTCCCATGTAATTTTTTTCCTTTTACTAGATTTAACCAAATCCCAAAAAAAGTCATGGGGTGTTCAAAACCCTAAAACCATTTCCCAAAACCAAAAACCCTAGGAGGGGAAATTTTAAAACCCTAGTGTCTTTGAAAAAAAAAATTTTTTTCCCATTTTAAAGAGGGGGAAATTTGGATGGGGAATTTCGTAAATTAATTTTGGGGGGAATTTTCCATAAAAAATTTGGAAATTTCGGCAACAAAATGAACGTATAAAAACCAGATATTATGAAAAAAATTTTTTAAAAAAAGGGGTTTCTTTAAAAACAAAAGGGAATTTCTTTAAATTTAAAAAAGGGAAAAAACCTTCAATAAAACAACCCCGGGGTTTATAAGATTTTTTTTTACGATTTTCAAAGTGGGCCCCCCTGGAGAGCAAAAACCCTTTTCCCTTAAAAAAATAATGGGAAAACCTTTAAATTTTTAAAAATTTTTTGGGAAAAAATTTTTTGGGAATTTTTCACAATAAAAAAGGCCCCCAAAAAAACATAAATTTTTTGGAGTCCCTGTACAACCCCTACAAATTAAAAAAAAAATAAAAAAAAATTTTGGGGGATCACAAAATTTTTTTTTTTTTACCAAAAAGGACAAGGATCCACAAGGTTCTAACAGTAGCGAACTTGAAAATACCCATCAATGTGAAAAATTAAACATTTTGTAGATTCTTAGTAAATTTAAAGAGGTTTTACCTTCTATTACATTTTAAAATTTGGATTTTCAGTAAGGGGTTTTTTATGTAAGGGTTTAATTTCGGGAATTAACTGGTCTTGAAGAAAATTAAAAGGAAAATTTTAATGTCATACTACCTTTTTTAAGAATTTTAAACAAACCTCTTTCGTTTTTTAAATGAAAACTGGGCCACCTATAAAAGTGAATTTAATTGCAAATTTCCTCATCCCAGACAATTCCTATTCTCCTAAACAGGTTACTTCTAGCCCCCATAATGTCTTAAGCTCCTTTCTCCTTGTGCAGACACAAACCTACCGTAAGTTTAGTGCTACAGGTCATACCCTGGTGAGCATACTCTTCATTGTGTGAAATGTGAGCTGCTCAACATGTTTTGAATTGTCCGACGTCACATCGGCAGACAAAGTTTATCGGACATGTGTGCAAAAATCGGATTGATTTTCGAACAAATACCGCTCTCTTGAGCGGTATAAATTGGTAGTAGAACAGTTTATCGTGAGACAAACTAGGATCAGTTAACGATGGTGCGTGACCATCCTTAGAACAAAGTCTGAATGAAAAACTATTGGTCCGATGTCGTGAGAAATCGCAAACAAAGTCGTACAGTGTACCGCGGAAAATGGATATTCGTAGGTCGCATCCATGTCTTGAGATGTCGCATGATTCGCCATCAAGGGACCTTTCTCTCCGGCCCCGTGGGACAAAGGAAAACAGTTGTAAGGAAAAAAACCACAACAAAAAAATGGTTATTTTCACAAACCCAATAGATCAAAAAGCCCCTTTCCGACCATTTCTATCCCCAAATATGTAACAATTATGGCAAAAGAGTCAAAGTCTAAGGGCTAAGCCTAAACCAAAAAACAATTTTAGCAATCAATAGCCCGGCCCCCAAGAGCTAAAAAAGTTTTTTGTTTTTGGATATTGGGCTCAAGGATTTTCCCGGGGGGCCCCTGGACATTATCGCATCCCAGGGTCAACCCACTTTGGCCGGGGGGACGCCCTGAGGATGTCGTAGCTTTTCATAAACTAGTCACAATTCAGTGGCAAAGTGCCGGCCCGGCCCATGAATTTTGGTTAAAACTGGGCGGGGGGCCCACCACAAAACTGGGGACGGGCCCGTAATGCCCATTCCCAAAAATAACCCCAAAACGTTCGTCATAAAAAATTGTTTACCTTTTTATTGGTGTCTCTTACCAAAAAACAGGGCAAGTTTGGAGGATTCCTTTTTGTCACTTTCATTAAAAAGGTTGCCTTGCTTGGGGGGGGAGGGTTCTAATGGAGGGGTGGGCTCCCCTTCCCTTTGGAAAGGAAATTTTTGTTTAATTTAAGGTTGGGTTAGATGGAAAAAAAATGGTTGCCTAATCTTTGGGATTGACCTTTTGGAAACTGATCCAATTATGGGGTTGGGGGAAAATTTCCATAAATTAGTGAAATTTTTCTAATGTTTGGGTTTAGGTGAAAAGAGGGGATAGTTATTGTTGTTCTAAGGAGAAAAAAGGTAATATTTGTCAAAAAAAAAAAAAAATTCCGGAAGCCCCTTTTGGCTACTTTACTGCAGTTTGGTTAAGGTATGGCGTATTATGGGAAGGGAGGAATGCTTTTTAATTTTTATGGGAAGAAAAGGAATTTTCATTCGTTTTCCGGTCGTGTGACTTTTAGAATTCACAGCTTTTTTCCTCTAAAGGAAGAAAAAAAAAAATTTTTCATTTGCGAATAAAAACCCATTTTGCACAAGTGGGGACCAGGGGGAGGAATTGGAATAGATTATGATTTTAAAAAACCTTCACATGAGGCGGGTTACTCTGTATTACTTCACCTTAAAAAAAGGGGGGACTGTTTTATTTATTGGTTCCAAAATTTCAGTTGATTAAAAAAAACCTGTTTTTGAAGCAAAGTTTGATTAACCATGAGTTAAACCAAGGAGCTAATGGTAACAACTGTATGGTCACACCGTCCCTACTCTACGACGATGTAGCTTTTGTCTGCATGTGATGGCGCTATCTACATATGACTCTTTACCATAGGAATAAAAGTAAGGGAGAATGACTTCTGCCGATCTGGACTGAAGCTATTGATTTCTCTAGGCTGTACGGCAACAGAGCACTGCGCGTAATACAAATATCACGTCATTGCTTTTGCCGGAAGTATTGGCAAAGAAACTACAAGTTTTCAAGTTAGGAGTATATAACAAACTACTAAAGGTACCATGACTTAGTTCTGTTGTAAAATTACTCTTAATCTTTCGAAAAACGGATAAATAACTTCTGCAGCAGAATGCACACTGTACGTACGGAGACATACCAATCAACCGGTCTTTTGCAGTACAACGAAAGCGCTCTCACAATTTTCGTGGCTTCACTGGTTAAACATGCATGGATGCATTTTGTTAGCGTTCTCCCTTACTTTTATTTCTATGCTCGACACCCACAGAAATATGCTTCCAAGTTGGGGTAAAATAAGAACTACAAAACTCTTAAGGAAACCTTAAGTAAAAGTATTGTAACAATTTCACATATCTTGTTCAATAAAGTTAAATTATACATAAATAATACAGTAATTATCCTTTTGTTGAGCAATGACACAGAATAAAGGCAACGTTTGCATAAATTATGTTTAAAATTTTACTTCAACCTCCTGCTAACCTGCTCGCTTGTTCATTTACACGGGAGATTAAAACTAAACCGGCCCTCTACCACCTGAGACTGATCTGGTAATTCAGGAAGGTTGGATGATATGTCCTTATTCCAGAAAAGTTTTTAACAGGACCCTGGTAAGAGAAGGGAGAGGAAGGGGGAAGGTAAATTTAGATAGGGGGTTAAGGCTGACTAGCAGACGACCATATTATAGTAATGCACTCAAGCAATTTGAATATTTCAGTAAACGGGGACCTGTTTGGTTGGTTTAAACCAGTTACACCGTAGAGATAAAATGGGTGAATGTCAGGCACTTTTGATTATTGACAATAAAATAAAAATAGTACTTTCTGCCTTGACAACTCTCAGTCTCAATGAAGTTGTTTTTTTACAATCTCTAATTGGCCAAAAATACAGAGGTCAATTTCATTCAGTATGTGGCACTCCGTCTTTATACTGAATCACTAAACGGATAACCTATTATATATGTCGGTTTTTCTTTATCTATTGACTTGAAAGGGATAGGGGTGTCACAAAATAAACTTATCGAATCGTGTCCATACCTTATGCATGGACATCTTTCACAGTATCCTACGCATATAAGTGGGTGGTTGTTGGTTACAGGTTACTTGTGTGACTGCAAGGTTCTGCTTGGCGCTCCCTTTTGGGCCATAGGTGCATTACATGGACTAAATTTACATGTTTTCATTAAAGAGGTAAGACATTTGAATAAAAAATATATTTTGAATTGATTAAATAAGTTCTTGGCAACGTTCAAAACGCCTTGCCTGATGCAACTGGTTCATACTTCGCATAAATTTGTAATGATTTTGCCATTAAGTTAATTACGCAACGAATCTCTTTTAGTTTCTGTGCAATCATGTTATTCTGGTACATATAGGCCTATACCGGTATGAAGTAAATTGCTTGATGGCTTGTCATAACCAATATAATTACATCTTTTCCCACAGCAAATGAGATTCTTTACCAAACAACAAAGCACAATGATTTCATCGTCTCCGTGCTGGGGAATTCTTCCAGTTCTCCTGTTGCTTTCAATTGGTAATTATTCCATTCAGTGTTTTATCACATTTACTTGAACACCAGCATAATTTCACCTTCATTAAAGGATGTAAACAATTCTTCTTGAAAAGAAGGGGAATTAACTAATTGACCGAAACGAATGTGAGAGCGAAGCCCCGACGGTGTGGGATCCGGGGTCCCCTTAAGATTCAGGATTTGAATTTGACGAGGGCGTTTTTATATTAGATTTGCCTAACCCCAAAACACTAAAGGCGCTCAGGAGTGCAAAGGGGCTTCAAGAAGGCCTGGGGCTATGAAACCGCGTTAGGGCTTCTGATGGGTTCTTGCTTCTAGAGTAGTAAACACACTTAAGCTTCTCCACCGGAACTACAACTAACAGACTATAGGCTGTAAAGACGCGCCGAACAGATAGCATAAGACATTTTAGTAAAGACTTCATTTTCCCTACAAGAGTTATGCATCCATCGCATCCACGAATCACATTAGCAATATCAGCAGTTAAGTCACAATATCAATAGAAAAAAAAAAGAAAAAATAGTCGGCCACCTCTCATTTTTGCTACCCGTTTGCTTTGCATAAAAATAATATAATTGCGAAAAAGGTGACAACTAAGATAAAGCTGAAACGACGCCAGTATTCATTCAAACGTGGAGATAATACTTGGTAGTCAGTGGCGTACACAGGGGGAAGCCATTGGGCCATGACCCCCTCACTGATGCCGATTTTCCCTTTAGTTCCTAAAAATACGTAAATTTTTCAACACAAATTTTACTTCAAAAGGTAGCATATGTGGCACCAGATTGCATGTAAGGCACCAAATTTTTCAAAAATTTTCAAAAGGGAGGAGGACACCCCTTCCCTTAGACCCGTCTCCCAGGCCGGTGATTACACAACATACTGCATGCCCCCCCCCCGTCAGAGAAATGTTGGGTACGCCACTGTTTATAGTAGTCCATGATTTGAATTAGTCAAGGTGTTGAAGGTCGCCCACTGCCTATACAGTATGAATGTTCCGCCATTGCACTATACATGTTTTAGTTTTCGTTTTAGATGGAACTAACGCACAATCGACGGATCTTGCAATGATAACTATCGCCAACGAGCTCATGATATGTCGTGACTTCGCCGGCACCAATCCGTCGACGTGCAGTGCAAGTCCTCTGAGCGTAGAATTCCCAGGGGTTACAGGAACACCGGTAAAGCTCGAACTACTCAATTGTGATAGTAATTTCTACTATTACATCTTTTTTGACGGTGGAGTCAGTGGGGACCAAGTTTACCGCAGACTGGTCGATACACCTACCGATACTCCTGTTGGTATACTGGATTCCGGTAAGTCTGGGTTTTCTGCAACTCTTACAGATCTGTGGTTCATCCCTGGTAGTAATGACGACATACATTTCTAACAGATTAACCTTCGGGGAGATATTGGGTCAGACAAACTCAGACGACTAGATTTTTCAGTTCTCATCAGAGAAATTACACAAGAATTCCAACCACAATTATGGAATAACCATGGAGTGGCTACGAAAATCCCAAAGGGGTAGATCTGCTTTCCAAATATTTCAAGTCTTAGTACTTTTGTGACGACACTTGTATTCTCATTGGCGACAAAACTGTGGAAAAAATTGTCCAGGGCTGCCCGCTGGAAGGCGAAACCAGAAACCGCAAAACTGTCGTCAAAGCGCTACTACCCGAGAGCCTACAAACTTAACGGGCCAACCCCGTAGCGGTGATTTATAAGGGATAAGGGCCTGCATTAAAGTGAAATTTACTTAGTGCAAAAGGATAAATCAATGGAATTATTTCCAGAACTTGAAAGGAGGGGGATATCCTCTTGTCCCCCGGCATTTTCGCCCCCGGACCAATCTTCTGAGGAACCCATTTTTATACCATTTTACATCATTTATATCCTGAACATGTCTTTTATTCTCATTGAAAAAACTTACTGCACATGATCTTTGCAAAAATATGTGGGAGGAGGGTGAGGTGGGAGGGAAAGGGGATGGACAACTCGAAGATTTATCGGAAAGGCGGCGAACGCAGAATCTTTTGGGGCTCGATGTATCGAAAACTATGTTTTTAAACTGGAGAGAATTTGAAAAGTTTTTGTCTGCATGGACGTATTTGCATACTATGGATTTTCAGTTAAAAATCTGCCTTCCTTGAGAGGAAAATCGAGTGTCAAAACAATATCTCAACCTACTTTACACTTTCGGTAGCTTCGGTAATAATTACTTTTTGGTTTTGAATCTTGTGCTTTAGGATTTAGGGTTAAAATTAGGTTAGGTAAACACCTTACCAATGTATAGTGATATCAGTATACATATCGGATGATCGGTTTAATGCATAACGAAATATTACCAACAGTACAATCGTTAACAAGACTTTTTCAGTCTAGAATGGAGAAATGGAAGGGGACGACGTGGCTGGGGAAGTGATAGTGGAGACAGTGTACGCTAACTTACACGTTCACGTAAATATTTACTCAGTAGATATATTAAAGTCAAAATTGCCTCGTAAGATTATAAAATTTTGATGGACTTTGATGTAAATTCATGGCAACCAGAACATGGACGGGGGTAGGTGGGAATATGACCCTTTCAATAAATTTCAGCTCAGAGATTTTCATTCAAAATTTGGTATTAATTATATATCCTAGTACGTTCCAAATTACCCTAGAATATGCTAAATTCTAGGAGCTAAAAGGTTTACCTCTCAATCTTAGAAACCTTCCATGATCATGGGGGGCGGTTCTCCTCTACGTTTTCAGTAGTTTTTATCACACAGAAATCTGCAAACAAGAGGTCGGCCAACAGGTTTTTTTGATTTCTTTCTCACGTGTAGGACGTATGGAGTCAAAGTGCAGCCCCTCGCTTGGTCTTATGCACTACTTTTGATCAACATGGTAACAACGTGAAAACATAGGTTGAGGGCGTGCTTTCAATGAAAGTACCTTTCTAGGATATTGAGAGAGGACTCACTCACGCGTCCGGTTCTACCTAATTGCATTGTTATCATTTAGTACTAGAAACTTCACCAAGACTTAAAATATACATAACTAAAAATGCGACAACAAGACGGACAGCAAATAGGTCTACTGTCACTCAAGAGGATTGGATTACTTAAAATGTCATGTTTTTATTCTATTCAACAGGATTTATGGACATAACAAGCTTTGCTTTCTGTTGTGATACTATTGTCTTTGTTAACGGCAAAGATGTGTACGTACAGGGTATCTCTGATAGCCCGAAACTTACTAAACTTCTTTTCTCAACTACCGCCACCATTAACCATCTAGAGGTCTCATGCAATCCAAACGAGTAAGTAGAAACGAATCATGTTAAACTTTAAGAGTTCACTTTTATATGGTTACCCAGACTTTCATTTATAGAAAAACCGAGTGAGGCTGTGCTAAATACTTACCTGAAAAAAAAAAAGAAAATCAGCTCTCCTTGCCAAATGGAAACTTTTAATAACTCACTATCAGAACAGTTAAGTCAGAAATCTAGAAGCTTTATTACAGTTTAACATATAGTACTGTAAAAAGTGCCCTTATTTTGTGTAAGTGCTCAAGAGAAGGATAATAACTACATTATTTACATGTAATGTAACTTTATTGCACAAGATACGTGTAATTTTTACAATAATGATGGGTATTTTTTACTCACAGTTGCAGAGTTCTTATTGTACTGAACCTGTGTAAGCGTATTTCTGTGCGTACTCTTGTTAGGGTGATCAGGAAAGAAATTCTTGGTAGTTATAAAGTCCCACAATTGTGTTTTACTTGTGTTGTGTTGTACTTATTCTGTACAGCTGTGTGACACTGAGTGTGACATACTCTCAAACCCTATTAGTGCATGGTAGTCGTCAGGTAGTGGACCTTTACTTTATCTGTGAATGAAGATCTAACCAGAACAAATATTTTCCATATACGTTGTTTTAGGAGAAAGGCTTTATACTGCAGGACTAGTCAAAGCAATGTCATATGGTTTAAGGGATAAGGATTTACTGCTCTCCTAGGAGTAGGCCTACTTTCGTAAAATCAGATAGAACAATCGCGCCAGATCTATATCAAAACGGAGGTCTGTGCATTGCCATTTCAGAATGGTATTTTACGACTTAAAGATATAGGAGGAGACATGGCGATGCGTTTACATGTTTGTATACTGTAACGTAACATCCCTCAGGATCGTTTCGAGATTGTGACTTTATTCGTAGATAGATATAGCTCAAGGTATGCTGTATACGTCTTCAGTTTGATGTTCGACGTAGTATCTTCGACATACATTTTGTTGATGGTAGAATTCTCATTGACTATGATCCAAGGGCTTATCGAATATGTCTACGTCTCATCACTAAATTATCAACCTTGACTTGTTACACTGGTGTAGCAAGTATTTTTGATTCGGGTGGTCAAATGTACTACGTATTGTATTAGTTTTAAAGGGGTTTCCCGCGTCGCGTGATGCGCGTCTTTTTGGTTTTGAAGGGCAAGATCGCGCGTCTTTAGTGGTTTTGAAGGGCACGCATGCACTGTGTCACAATAGTATCTATGGTTAAGCCGTGCGCATGTGCTGTAAATACGCTTTCTGCCTGAGTATTTTGCCCTTCAGTGCCTGGGAATCCCACTCAAGTGACGTCACATGAAATCCCTCTATAGGTTTCCATATGTTATCTTTTTTCTTCGTTTTCGTTGTGATTTGATAGGATTTGAAACCCTGGTCACCTCCTTGGCTACCTCAATGCGTTCTTACTGTGGTTTATCGGTGTAAAGTAATCGTTCAAAATTATCGCTATAATGTATTATACTAGATTGCGCTTATTCAGCATTCAAGCAGGAGTGGCGCCAGGTGTGGACAGAGGGTTATGCCCCCACTGAGAAAAAGGGCTCTCACCCTCGGGGAATCCTTTCATTTTCATATGAGAGCCTTAGTCGTTACGATAAAGTATGTAGTCCTCGACGTCGATCATGTGGCCTTCTCCGATTTTTGCTTACAAAATGACCGTTTCTTCTATAGGAATCCCATATTTTTGGCGATCTCAGTTCACGCGCTGCAGACTTTCGGTTTTTCAGTTTCTTCAACAGTTCCGTTCCACACAGCTAAATCATACAAGCCCCTTCCCCCTTACCTAGTAACGTATAGGTAAGTCGGGAATTTCATCCCCTAGCCTATGTGCATAGCATAGGTGTTCCCTTGTCTTTGTCATAATATGGTGCGGTAAGCGACTCTCGGTTCATAATGGAACATAAATGCCCAAAACAGTTTACTCAGTTTCCTTCGCGCAGCAGCATCACGCTTCAGTAACTGCAATCAAGATAAACACGTTCGCGCCACGTGAAGCTGTACAAGCTATTTGGACTCGACCATTTTGTGAGGGGATTATACGTTAGTAAAAATAGATCTAGTTGTTCTGCAAATATTACATCTTGTTCGAATATAAGAAAAATTTTTTTATTAATACATTTAGTACTATTATTTTATACTCTGACGTCTTTTATATGGCCAACACCATTCTTACATTCACATTTAATCACTAAGCTTTCCCTTTTTGTGGAGGATACCACCATCAAGGAACAGTTTTGGTGCCAGAATCTAACGACGAACATTTTTTAAAACTGATTTCTCTTTCATTTGTTGATGGAATCGTATAAAACCTAATATCCATGATCATTAAACCTTACAGACATGTTTGGTGACGTTATTTCTTTACATGGGTGCAGATAATGCGAAAATTCACCTCCGATTCAAGAGCATGCTCTTAAGTTTCCGTTCAAAACTGAACAACAGCTCCTTAATGCCACAGGAAAACAAAAAGAACAATAAGAAGTTCTGGCATTTTGACAGCGGTATTTTATCTTCAACTAAAATCCGCCGAAGGTTCCTCTCAACCAATCCGAATATTACACTGTCGGAAAGACGAAAAGTTACTCTGAAAGACCCACTTTGCCCCAAGTCGATACGACATTCAGAAGCAAAGATATCACTGTGTGTTTGAATGAAAAGGCCGCAATTTAGCAGTTTTAGGCGGAAATTGCCATTGAAGAAGACTCGTCTTTACGTTTTTCAATGAAAATCCTCCGAACCTTCCTGATGTTGATTTGAAATAAAACTTAGATACACCTAAAGCTTATGAATCAATCTTTCATTCTGTGCATGCCCCGTGATTTTATGTGAAGTATGAGCTGAAATATTGATATGATGTGAAGCAAATCCACACACAGTTAAGACATTCGCGGAAGTGGTCAGCCGGAAAATGAGTGTTATGTTCCATTATGTTTTTTATTGTTTTACTATTTCATCGGGCAGACGAGATTAATTTCAAACAATGCCTGAGTACTACCTTGGTAATAAAAGCGTGTGTGAATTTGTAATATTTTCTTCCTTGTTCACCCAGATACTATGTGTTTCACTCCATTACCGGGATGGTTTGTACAGAACTGGTATGGATGGCTCGGGCACTGAGATGGTGGTACAATATGATGGCGGGGAGACAATAATTGACTTAGACTTTAATGCTGGTAACTATCATTATTTCATGACTCTTTATATTGGATAATACATATTTGACAGTGAGCTTTTTCGTTCCCGTGTAAAGATATATCTGTAAAACACCAATTATTGGAATTCCGTTTCCCCGAAACCCTGGGTGAGTGTTTATCCGTTCTGGTTTCTTAATTTAGCAAAACCTTTGATATCCAACACATTTAAGTTAGTATCCTTCGAGGTTTAGGTGCATTTAGCCTCATATGAACCTGGACCAGAAAGTTCAGCAGGATTCCCCTGTTGGTTTCTTTGCTTTTATTGTTAGACCTTACAGAACCACGGTAAGAAGCTTCCCTGTCTAAAAGAAAACACATTTGGCAGAAGAATGAAAACAGTTTTGACTGTCTGTAAAATTGGGGAAAAATGTTTCATGTTTCGAGCTTGCTTTCAAATTCTTGCTTGGAGACAGGAGTCGGTATAGCCCTAATATCCGATGCATATCTGTAATAAGTATGGAGTTCCTTAATTGCTAATACTTCTTTCAATTTCGTCGGACAATTGAAATCGTTCACAAGTACCTACACAAAAGTGCTATTAAGAGAAAGTAAAATGCAAAAGTTTTTCAGAACGACCTTTAATGATTTATTTCACGTGATTCTTCATACTGTAGGCCTACCGTCAAGTAACATTCGACAACGGAAAATTTGTTACTATGTTTTGATAAATGACCATAAATTTGCACAAGATCCCTTTGGCACTGAGGTTCTTTACGGAATACATCTGTGGTGGATATCATCACCGTGTTTCCGTATCTACCAAGTATGTATGACAGCTCGTGACCCCCATGAACTCTGACCCCCACCAAAGGTCAAATCTGACCTCCACCATTCAGCTTTATCGAATGAATATTAGACACCTGCATCATAAATATCAGATACTTCAACTTTTTTCTTGAGCTATGGCGTTCATGAACTTTTCACACTTGACCTCTGGTTTTACCAAATAAGCTTTAACCTTCCAAAATGTTACATGGTGTTCAACCATAGGCGTACAAGGCGGAGCAGCCGGAGGGGGCTGAGGGCTGCATCCTCCATTCGGGCAAAAATGTTACTATTTTCGGGCAAAACGTATGTCATTTTCTGGCAAACATACAATAATTCCGGAAAAAGTGCTGCCCTTTCCCTCCCTCCACCCCCGCCTGACTGAAAATACTCCTGTACATCGTTGGATGTACTCAACGATGAGACATCAGCATGACACGGTTAACCATGAACTCCTTCAAGGACAATATTCTTGAAATATCATGTACCCAACACTTTTCACATTTCAAACTCTGGTGACCCCATTGGTCAGTGAATTCTGCCAAATATAGACTTGACTGAAGCACCTTAATACACCTGATCATTCAGTATGGTAACGATTATCAAATTAGGTGTTAAGTTACGGAAGCGAGAGCGACGTAAACAATATAAATACTTAGTAACGGAACGCCGAAACGGTAAATTAATCTATCTGGCAGTCTAATGTCAAGGAATCCAATAGAAGTATATTCTGTTCACTTCCTCATTACTTGTATTTGGTATTTTTCTGTTGGCAGAAAACGGCCACTTTGGATTCGGCGTCGACCAGAGTCTGTACATGTGGAATTATGCAGCAACTGTCATTGGTGGCGATTCTTTCCCTGTTCTCTTTTCTTCGTTGCCGGTGTAGCGGGAAGATGTGTCTCCCGTGTAAAAAGAGTCCTCTTAGCAGTACCTCCACAAAACAAAATCCATGTACTGAAGACCATCAAGTATGGCACATAGTATTGTCACAGTCTTCATAGGGAATACCTAACTAACAGGATTAAACATTTTGAGGGTATATACCTGCCCATTTTTTAACTAGTGACAACGGGGGGATCATGTCAGTCTACTCGTTTAACGTGAGAGAAAGTCAACATACTCAAGTTTGGTATCACACTGTTACTGTCTCTACCCAAAACAACCTTGTTAAAATCATCATTACAGCGGTGAAAGACAAATAATTTTCTTTAATAACCATCACTTCACGAAAACTTGTATGAAATATAATATAGGATTTAATTATAGGCCTACACATGTACAGTAATTTCATTTTTTCTTTATGAGAGACAATGATAAAAAGTGGAAAGACTGAATTTATGCCATAAGCTCTGAAAATCAACCCTGAAAAATTAGTCTGTGTCCCACCGGACGATATTTCCAGGTTAAGTCCTGGAAACAGTGTCTGGAGAGACAGTTTTTCCACCACATTAAGAAAATTGTGTCCCGTCAGACACATTTTACTGTTACCATCTTTTCCGGACAGTAATTACAAACAAATCCCACTATTAAATACTGTCCTTTTTTGCCACTGTCCGCTAGAAACACACAGTGTTTTTGATTATCCGCAAATGATTTTGGCAACGATAATCAAACACACTGTGTGTTCTAGCGGGACAGTGGCAAAAAAGGACAGTATTTAATTAGTGGGATTTGTTTTGTAATACTGTCCGAAAAGATCCTCGGTGAACAGAAATGTGTTGACGGGAAACAATTTCTTAAGTGGTGGGAAAAACGTCTCTCCAGACATGTTTTTCCAGACTTAACCTGGAAAATATCGTCGGTGGGCACACAGACTAATTTTCAGGGTGATTTTCAGAGCTTATGGCATAAAATTCAGTCTTTCACTTTTTTATCAGGTCTCACTCATAAAGAAAAATGAAATTACTGCTACATTTTTTGTGTAGGACTATAATTAAATCATATATTATTATTTCATACAAGTTTTCGTGAAGTGATGGTATTTAAAGAAAATTATTGTCTTTCACCGCTGTAATGATGATTTTAACAAGGTTGTTGTGGGTAGAGACTAAGTACCAGTTGTGCTACAAATTGAGTATGTTGACTTTCTCTCACGTTAAACGAGTAGGACGGAACATGATCCCCCCGTTGTCAATAGTTAAAAAAATGGGCAGTTAATATACCTCAAAATGTGTAATCCTGTAGTTAGGTATTCCCTATGCAAAGGGGAACTAAGGGAAAATCCATATGAGGGGCCCCTCCCCCAATCTTCCCCTTTACCCATGACAAACCAAGTTTTCTCCCGTTTTGAATGAATACGGGCTTTTCATTTTCTTAGGTATTTTTTAAAAATATATTATTTTTATGCAAAGCAAAACGGTAGCAAAAATTGAAGGTGGCCATATTTTTCTTTTTTTTCTTTGAATATGTACTTAACTCTGTTTTTGTAATTGTTTTCGTGATCCCATATATAACTCTTTAGGAAAAGATCTTTACAACAAAAAAAGCACAATATTTACGCCCCGTGGTTGGGAAATTTTTAGCTCCTTTCCCTACCAAGAGTTTATGCATCCATCGCATCCACTAAATCACATTAGCAATATCAGCTAGTTAAGTCACAATTTATTCAATAGAAAAAAAAAGAAAAAATAGTCGGCCACGTCTTCTCTCATTTTTTGCTACCCGTTTGCTTTGCATAAAACATAATATAATTGCGAAAAGGATGACAACTAAGATAAAGCTGAAACGACGCCAGTATTCATTCAAACGTGGAGATAATACTTGGTAGTCCAGTGGCGTACACAGGGGAAGCCCATTGGGCCATGACCCCCTCACTGATGCCGATTTTTCGCCTTTAGTTCCTTAAAAATACGTAAATTTTTCATACACAAATTTTACTTCAGAAAGGTAGCATATGTGGCACCAGATTGCATGTATATGGCACCACACATTTTTCAAAAATTTTCAAAAGGGAGAGGAGCACACCCCTTCCCTTAGACCCGTCTCCCAGCAGCGGTGATCTACAACAACATACTGCGTGCCCCCCCCCCCGTCAGTGAGACAATGTTGGGTAGCGGCCACTGTTTATAGTAGTCCATGATTTGAATTAGTCAAGTGTGTTGAAGGTCGCCCACTGCCTATGAGCTGTACAGTATGAATGTTTCCGCCATTGCACTATTACATGTTTTAGTTTTCGTTTTTAGATGGAACTAACGCACAATCATGACGGATCTTGCAAAATGATAACTATCGCCAACGAGCTCATGATATGTCGTGACTTCGCCGGCACCAATCCGTCGACGTGCAGTGCAAGTCCTCTGAGCGTAGAATTCCCAGGGGTTACAGGAACACCGGTAAAGCTCGAACTACTCAATTGTGATAGTAATTTCTACTATTACATCTTTTTTGACGGTGGAGTCAGTGGGGACCAAGTTTACCGCAGACTGGTCGATACACCTACCGATACTCCTGTTGGTATACTGGATTCCGGTAAGTCTGGGTTTTCTGCAACTCTTACAGATCAGTGGTCATCCCTGGTAGTAATGACGACATACATTTCTAACAGATTAACCTTCGGGGAGATATTGGGTCAGACAAACTCAGACGACTAGATTTTTCAGTTCTCATCAGAGAAATTACACAAGAATTCCAACCACAATTATGGAAATAACCATGGAGTGGCTACGAAAATCCCAAAGGGGCAGATCTGCCTTCCAAATATTTCAAGTCTTAGTACTTTTGTGACGACACTTGTATTCTCATTGGCGACAAAATTGTGGAAAAAATTGTCCAGGGCTGCCCGCTGGAAGGCGAAACCAGAAACTGCAAAACTGTCGTCAAAGCGCTACTACCCGAGAGCCTACAAACTTAACGGGCCAACCCCGTAGCGGTGATTTATAAGGGATAAGGGCCTGCATTAAAGTGAAATTTACTTAGTGCAAAAGGATAAATCAATGGAATTATTTCCAGAACTTGAAAGGAGGGGGATATCCTCTTGTCCCCCGGCATTTTCGCCCCCGGACCAATCTTCTGAGGAACCCATTTTTACACCTTTTAACATCATTTATATCCTGAACATGTCTTTTATTCTCATTGAAAAAACTTACTGCACATGATCTTTGCAAAAATATGTGGGAGGAGGGTGAGGTGGGAGGGCAAGGGGATGGACATCTCGACGAGTTATCGGTAAGGCGGCGAACGCAGAATCTTTTGGGGCTCTATGCTCAAAAACTATGTTTTTAAACTGGAGAGAGTTTGAAAAGCTTTTGTCTGCATGGACGTAAATTAGCATATTATGGATTTTCAGGTAAGAATCTGCCCTCCTTGAGAGGAAAATCGAGTTTCAAAACAATATCTCAACGGACTTTACACTTTCGGTAGCTTCGGTAATAATTACTTTTTGGTTTTGAATCTTGTGCTTTAGGATTTAGGGCTAAAATTAGGTTAGGTAAACACCTTACCAATGTATAGTGATATCAGTATACATATCGGATGATCGGTTTAATGCATAACGAAATATTACCAACAGTACAATCGTTAACAAGACTTTTTCAGTCTAGAATGGAGAAATGGAAGGGGACGACGTGGCTGGGGAAGTGATAGTGGAGACAGTGTACGCTAACTTACACGTTCACGTAAATATTTACTCAGTAGATATATTAAAGTCAAAATTGCCTCGTAAGATCATAAAATCTTGATGGACTTTGATGTAAATTCATGGCAACCAGAACATGGACGGGGGTAGGTGGGAATATGACCCTTTCAATAAATTTCAGCTCAGAGATTTTCATTCAAAATTTGGTATTAATTATATATCCTAGTACGTTCCAAATTACCCTAGAATATGCTAAATTCTAGGAGCTAAAAGGTTTACCTCTCAATCTTAGAAACCTTCCATTATCATGGGGGGCGGTTCTCCTCTACGTTTTCAGTAGTTTTTATCACACAGAAATCTGCAAACAAGAGGTCGGCCAACAGGTTTTTTTGATTTCTTTCTCACGTGTAGGACGTATGGAGTCAAAGTGCAGCCCCTCGCTTGGTCTTATGCACTACTTTTGATCAACACGGTAACAACGTGAAAACATAGGTTGAGGGCGTGCTTTCAATGAAAGTACCTTTCTAGGATATTGAGAGAGGACTCACTCACGCGTCCGGTTCTACCTAATTGCATTGTTATCATTTAGTACTAGAAACTTCACCAAGACTTAAAATATGCATAACTAAAAATGCGACAACAAGACGGACAGCAAATAGGTCTACTGTCACTCAAGAGGATTGGATTACTTAAAATGTCATGTTTTTATTCTATTCAACAGGGTTTATGGACATAACAAGCTTTGCTTTCTGTTGTGATACTATTGTCTTTGTTAACGGCAAAGATGTGTACGTACAGGGTATCTCTGATAGCCCGAAACTTACTAAACTTCTTTTCTCAACTACCGCCACCATTAACCATCTAGAGGTCTCATGCAATCCAAACGAGTAAGTAGAAACGAATCATGTTAAACTTTAAGAGTTCACTTTTATATGGTTACCCAGACTTTCATTTATAGAAAAACCGAGTGAGGCTGTGCTAAATACTTACCTGAAAAAAAAAAGAAAATCAGCTCTCCTTGCCAAATGGAAACTTTTAATAACTCACTATCAGAACAGTTAAGTCAGAAATCTAGAAGCTTTATTACAGTTTAACATATAGTACTGTAAAAAGTGCCCTTATTTTGTGTAAGTGCTCAATAGAAGGATAATAACTACATTATTTACATGTAATGTAACTTTATTGCACAAGATACGTGTAATTTTTACAATAATGATGGGTATTTTTTACTCACAGTTGCAGAGTTCTTATTGTACTGAACCTGTGTAAGCGTATTTCTGTGCGTACTCTTGTTAGGGTGATCAGGAAAGAAATTCTTGGTAGTTATAAAGTCCCACAATTGTGTTTTACTTGTGTTGTGTTGTACTTATTCTGTACAGCTGTGTGACACTGAGTGTGACATACTCTCAAACCCTATTAGTGCATGGTAGTCGTCAGGTAGTGGACCTTTACTTTATCTGTGAATGAAGATCTAACCAGAACAAATATTTTCCATATACGTTGTTTTAGGAGAAAGGCTTTATACTGCAGGACTAGTCAAAGCAATGTCATATGGTTTAAGGGATAAGGATTTACTGCTCTCCTAGGAGTAGGCCTACTTTCGTAAAATCAGATAGAACAATCGCGCCAGATCTATATCAAAACGGAGGTCTGTGCATTGCCATTTCAGAATGGTATTTTACGACTTAAAGATATAGGAGGAGACATGGCGATGCGTTTACATGTTTGTATACTGTAACGTAACATCCCCCAGGGTCGTTTCGAGATTGTGACTTTATTCGTAGATAGATATAGCTCAAGGTATGCTGTATACGTCTTCAGTTTGATGTTCGACGTAGTATCTTCGACATACATTTTGTTGATGGTAGAATTCTCATTGACTATGATCCAAGGGCTTATCGAATATGTCTACGTCTCATCACTAAATTATCAACCTTGACTTGTTACACTGGTGTAGCAAGTATTTTTGATTCGGGTGGTCAATGTAACTACGTATTGGATTAGTTTTTAAAGGGGTTTCCCGCGTCGCGTGATGCGCGTCTTTTTGGTTTTGAAGGGCAAGATCGCGCGTCTTTAGTGGTTTTGAAGGGCACGCATGCACTGTGTCACAATAGTATCTATGGTTAAGCCGTGCGCATGTGCTGTAAATACGCTTTCTGCCTGAGTATTTTGCCCTTCAGTGCCTGGGAATCCCACTCAAGTGACGTCACATGAAATCCCTCTATAGGTTTCCATATGTTATCTTTTTTCTTCGTTTTCGTTGTGATTTGATAGGATTTGAAACCCTGGTCACCTCCTTGGGCTTACCTCAATGCGTTCTTACTGTGGTTTATCGGTGTAAAGTAATCGTTCAAAATTATCGCTATAATGTATAATACTAGATTGCGCTTATTCAGCATTCAAGCAGGAGTGGCGCCAGGTGTGGACAGAGGGTTATGCCCCCACTGAGAAAAAGGGCTCTCACCCTCGGGGAATCCTTTCATTTTCATATGAGAGCCTTAGTCGTTACGATAAAGTATGTAGTCCTCGACGTCGATCATGTGGCCTTCTCCGATTTTTGCTTACAAAATGACCGTTTCTTCTATAGGAATCCCATATTTTTGGCGATCTCAGTTCACGCGCTGCAGACTTTCGGTTTTTCAGTTTCTTCAACAGTTCCGTTCCACACAGCTAAATCATACAAGCCCCTTCCCCCTTACCTAGTAACGTATAGGTAAGTCGGGAATTTCATCCCCTAGCCTATGTGCATAGCATAGGTGTTCCCTTGTCTTTGTCATAATACGGTGCGGTAAGCGACTCTCGGTTCATAATGGAACATAAATGCCCAAAACAGTTTACTCAGTTTCCTTCGCGCAGCAGCATCACGCTTCAGTAACTGCAATCAAGATAAACACGTTCGCGCCACGTGAAGCTGTACAAGCTATTTGGACTCGACCATTTTGTGAGGGGATTATACGTTAGTAAAAATAGATCTAGTTGTTCTGCAAATATTACGGTACATCTTGTTCGAATATAAGAAAATTTTTTTTATTAATACATTTAGTACTATTATTTTATACTCTGACGTCTTTTATATGGCCAACACCATTCTTACATTCACATTTAATCACTAAGCTTTCCCTTTTTGTGGAGGATACCACCATCAAGGAACAGTTTTGGTGCCAGAACCTAACGACGAACATTTTTTAAAACTGTGATTTCTCTTTCATTTGTTGATGGAATCGTATAAAACCTAATATCCATGATCATTAAACCTTACAGACATGTTTGGTGACGTTATTTCTTTACATGGGTGCAGATAATGCGAAAATTCACCTCCGATTCAAGAGCATGCTCTTAAGTTTCCGTTCAAAACTGAACAACAGCTCCTTAATGCCACAGGAAAACAAAAAGAACAAGAAGTTCTGGCATTTTGACAGCGGTATTTTATCTTCAACTAAAATCCGCCGAAGGTTCCTCTCAACCAATCCGAATATTACACTGTCGGAAAGACGAAAAGTTACTCTGAAAGACCCACTTTGCCCCAAGTCGATACGACATTCAGAAGCAAAGATATCACTGTGTGTTTGAATGAAAAGGCCGCAATTTAGCAGTTTTAGGCGGAAATTGCCATTGAAGAAGACTCGTCTTTACGTTTTTCAATGAAAATCCTCCGAACCTTCCTGATGTTGATTTGAAATAAAACTTAAATACACCTAAAGCTTATGAATCAATCTTTCATTCTGTGCATGCCCCGTGATTTTATGTGAAGTATGAGCTGAAATATTGATATGATGTGAAGCAAATCCACACACAGTTAAGACATTCGCGGAAGTGGTCAGCCGGAAAATGAGTGTTATGTTCCATTATGTTTTTTATTGTTTTACTATTTCATCGGGCAGACGAGATTAATTTCAAACAATGCCTGAGTACTACCTTGGTAATAAAAGCGTGTGTGAATTTGTAATATTTTCTTCCTTGTTCACCCAGATACTATGTGTTTCACTCCATTAACGGGGATGGTTTGTACAGAACTGGTATGGATGGCTCGGGCACTGAGATGGTGGTACAATATGATGGCGGGGAGACAATAATTGACTTAGACTTTAATGCTGGTAACTATCATTATTTCATGACTCTTTATATTGGATAATACATATTTGACAGTGAGCTTTTTCGTTCCCGTGTAAAGATATATCTGTAAAACACCAATTATTGGAATTCCGTTTCCCCGAAACCCTGGGTGAGTGTTTATCCGTTATGGTTTCTTAATTTAGCAAAACCTTTGATATCCAACACATTTAAGTTAGTATCCTTCGAGGTTTAGGTGCATTTAGCCTCATATGAACCTGGACCAGAAAGTTCAGCAGGATTCCCCTGTTGGTTTCTTTGCTTTTATTGTTAGACCTTACAGAACCACGGTAAGAAGCTTCCCTGTCTAAAAGAAAACACATTTGGCAGAAGAATGAAAACAGTTTTGACTGTCTGTAAAATTGGGGAAAAAATGTTTCATGTTTCGAGCTTGCTTTCAAATTCTTGTTTGGAGACAGGAGTCGGTATAGCCCTAATATCCGATGCATATCTGTAATAAGTATGGAGTTCCTTAATTGCTAATACTTCTTTCAATTTCGTCGGACAATTGAAATCGTTCACAAGTACCTACACAAAAGTGCTATTAAGAGAAAGTAAAATGCAAAAGTTTTTCAGAACGACCTTTAATGATTTATTTCACGTGATTCTTCATATTGTAGGCCTACCGTCAAGTAACATTCGACAACGGAAAATTTGTTACTATGTTTTGATAAATGACCATAAATTTGCACAAGATCCCTTTGGCACTGAGGTTCTTTACGGAATACATCTGTGGTGGATATCATCACCGTGTTTCCGTATCTACCAAGTATGTATGACAGCTCGTGACCCCCATGAACTCTGACCCCCACCAAAGGTCAAATCTGACCTCCACCATTCAGCTTTATCGAATGAATATTAGACACCTGCATCATAAATATCAGATACTTCAACTTTTTTCTTGAGCTATGGCGTTCATGAACTTTTCACACTTGACCTCTGGTTTCACCAAATAAGCTTTAACCTTCCAAAATGTTACATAGTGTTCAACCATAGGCGTACAAGGCGGAGCAGCCGGAGGGGGCTGAGGGCTGCATCCTCCATTCGGGCAAAAATTTTACTATTTTCGGGCAAAACGTATGTCATTTTCTGGCAAACATACAATAATTCCGGAAAAAGTGCTGCCCTTTCCCTCCCTCCACCCCCGCCTGACTGAAAATACTCCTGTACATCGTTGGATGTACTCAACGATGAGACATCAGCATGACACGGTTAACCATGAACTCCTTCAAGGACAATATTCTTGAAATATCGTGTACCCAACACTTTTCACATTTCAAACTCTGGTGACCCCATTGGTCAGTGAATTCTGCCAAATATAGACTTGACTGAAGCACCTTAATACACCTGATCATTCAGTATGGTAACGATTATCAAATTAGGTGTTAAGTTACGGAAGCGAGAGCGACGTAAACAATATAAATACTTAGTAACGGAACGCCGAAACGGTAAATTAATCTATCTGGCAGTCTAATGTCAAGGAATCCAATAGAAGTATATTCTGTTCACTTCCTCATTACTTGTATTTGGTATTTTTCTGTTGGCAGAAAACGGCCACTTTGGATTCGGCGTCGACCAGAGTCTGTACATGTGGAATTATGCAGCAACTGTCATTGGTGGCGATTCTTTCCCTGTTCTCTTTTCTTCGTTGCCGGCCTGGGTTCTGAATTCCGGGTTTGTGATAAATCGGTTAACAGTTGGAAGTGTCGACGGCAGCAACCCCTTAGTGCCTAACGTCATAACTTCGTGGGCCGGTGCATCCTATCCCTTATTTCTGATGTATTCGTCTGATGTGTCAACATCCATACCAATATTCAGTATATTTACTATGGTCATAGATCTCTATGTATGCTTAGATGGTGCTGACTGTACCTCCGGATGTACGTTATGTGTTCTATTGTACATATTTAGATATCACTATGTTAGCTTACCCTATCATCATTGTAATTAGGCTAAGCGGCAATACATCTACAAAGGGCATATGGATGGCGTCATTGATTTATGTTCGACGCGTCCATAATAGTCCATAACTGACAATTACTTCGTATTAAAACAGCCTTTAAAGGGGAACTTGATGCAGATGCCACAAATTGAATTAATGAGGACGATCCCTTTTTTTAAAGGGGAGACCTCTTAACGCGACTTTGTCTATGAATTTATGAAGTTAGCATGATTGACTTGGCACATAAAAAGGGTAGATTAGTAATTTCACTTTTACTCTTATAAAATGTCCTCGAAATGATAGTCGTGACTTCATGGTATGTGCATAGTACGTACGACGGAACAGAAAAGTAATTTCCTTGCTGAACTTTAAAAAGTTAATTTGAAATGGTCTTTTGCGCAATAATCGTGATGTCCTTCTTCTGTAATTCATATTTATTCACATTGTTTTGTTTTGAAATGGAAAATTTCAATATGATAATGAAATTATTGTTTTCTTGCATAAAAGGGTATACAGTGAGGGTTTGTATACTACCCAAGCAAACCTGTAAAATTAAGTCAGTAACCACTGGTTAGAACGGATACTGCAACTGGGGTAACTGGTCATAACCATATACAGTAATCAAGAGCGTCAGTACTGACATGACTTTGATCAGAACTTCTTCAGCCGCGAATCGCAAAACCGTAGAAGCAAGGGATCGGGGCTTACTTAAGAGCCCTGGCAAAACGTGGAGGCCAAAGAATCTGTAGTGTAATCTGGGGAATTTTCCGGTATTTTCCTATGATTTGTTATCCACCATTTTCGAGTTTGATTTTATTGAATCTGCTATGTTGCAAGTTATGGAATCGAGTAAGTGCCAATTTTTATCGTCAGGGGTTCTGGAAAACATTGAGGGGGACAGTCTCCTCCACTTTCAAAAAGAGGGGAGGGAACATGTTTCCCTACCACACACGTGTTGGCGCAAAAGACAACAACAAATGTGCACACGTTATTCAAAAGTCGCGCACTGCCGTGTTATGCTGCCCTTTTTTTAGTCGATAGGTCACGCATCTAGAAGGATTGGATGAAGGATTTCTGAACGAACAAACGTTGTGGCAACACATAATACGTCCTGTCTTTTTTGTTTGTTATATTAACAAAAGACTTTAAAAACAGTCGAGATGCCAACATTTAGTAATTTGCACTTCCAGTGACATGACAGACTTTATTAGTATCCGTGCAGTGTGCTTCATTTCCCCCTTTTGGTGATCAGATGTCACCAAGCAAAATTTGAGTGTGGCACAAATTTTAAAAACGAATGACTCCTCATTATCTTATTACCTCATTTTCGACGTGTAGGCAACAATTGTCCCTGTGACCAAGTCGACGACTTTCAGCAGTGTTGTCCCAGCTTGTGTGTCCCTCGTAATGAGGTTGATGACCAGTCCTATAGCTGCTTCTGCCGTGTCGAGGAGGTATTTATGGAAGGGTCTTGCAGCACTGATGGTGACACACCATCTTACCCATCAACTTGCCCACGTAAGTTGTTTTTTTGCATCTACATTGCTATTTAAAGCAGTGTATTTGATCTTACTTGAGAAGACGCTTGACCGAAATGTCAACATAGTACTTTAATGACAACATTATACATACCATAGCACTTTTTTGTTCGTTTTTGAATTTTTTTTTAAATGCCAGGGCATAACAACATGAATACTCGAGGAGGAGCACGGGGAGGGGGTTCTTTAACTTTATAGGAGAATGAAATGTGTAGGGATTGTGCAAGGTATTTATGAGTGTTATAGAAACAATTGTTTGTGGAAGTCGCTAAGGTGAATGACAACGACCACACCATCAGAAACACTGTATGAAGAATTATTTAGAGCGTAGCTTTCCTCGTCAGCCGATTAAGAGAAGTTTTCGTCACTCATCGAAGAGACGACTGCAGTGAGGAACTCCGTCCGTTATGTGAAGTTGCTCCTTGAAGTTAGTAAAAGTAGTGCAAATTAGATGCGCTTAAACGTAGCTTGTGATAGAATCAGTTTACAGTCAAGTTATCGACATGAGGTCCTCCAAACGACCTGAATCTTTACCATCGGTCCACTTGTCTATATTATCATGCTTTCATTTTCAGTTGATCTCATTGGAGCTGTGAAGTGTCATGGTAGCCGACGTACTGAAATATCCTCCGTGTACGCCCTGTCTTCGTTCTCTAGGACACATATTTGTCCGACTGATATTAGTGGTAAAGACCAGCCGTTTCCTAAAGGCGCAATCCCGATAGCTGCAGCTACCTCTCATTCGTCAGCTTACAGGTTTTTGGATCAGCGATTCCTCGGAGGAGGAGGAGAACGGTATGGTATATATACCGTTAGGACCTCTTTTCCCACACAAGGGGTATCGTCGACAATGAGTGATTCCATTCCTGTTATTCTACAAGAGGGGATCGAAGGTATGGCATGCCCTTAACTTTTTCGGGGAACGTTACCTTTTAAACTAGAACTACGCATTTGCTTGCAAATATATGCAGTGTGGTCTGGTTAGAACTATGAGTAATGATCGCCAAGATTCCTTCCGTATGTGTGTGCAACTTGCAGGATGCTGTTTGCCAACATTTTTATTAAGCTATTTAGATAAGGGGAGTAGAGGGGGATGAGGTAGGAGGAAGGGTCAGGTAGAGTATTGATCTAACAATTGAATGAAGCTTACTCTAGAATGTTATTCTGATGTTATGCATTTTTGAACATGGGCATGGTACTTATTGAAACAATAATAGGACTGAGCGCATTTGTGGTCTTGTTCGGGCTTAACAGTTAGCAAATTGTAATCGACAGGTCCTATTAGCCTACCTTCCGCAAGTTCCGGCTATACGGTAGTATGAAACATTGGTCGACCACGGTTTTCAACGTGAAGTCGCACCTCGCACGTACAATTATTTGGCTAGAAGCAGCATTCTACCTAGGCCTTAGTTAACAAGGGTCGATACCGCACTTTGCAGTCTAAGCTATGCAAAACTAGTAGTACTACAGCCTATACAGGTAGTATGGGACCGAGGTAGGCTAGCTACGCAACATGATAGGCAGTTTTAACGTTATTTAGTGCATATATATATATATAGGCCTATAATGTAAGCACTAATTAATGTTAGAACTGCCTATGGCTGGCTAGTCTTAACGTTATTGTTCAGTACGCAGGTAGAAGAGACAACTTAGTGAAATGGATGGAGAATTGAACTAAAATAACAATTTTAACTGGTGCTTCTTCAACTCTCATATATTACGGCTTTATCAAATGAATGCCCATTCACGTTAAGCATAAAATACTCTTACCTTGAATAACTAAGATCTGCATACGTCAACTGACATATGCCACACCGTACATAGTGCACATTTATTACGCACGCACCTGCATGATTGTCGGTTACCTATATGCACAACTACCCTGGGAAGTCCAGGGCTAAGGCGCGGGCTGCGAAATAGCGGTAGTCATGAACTGAACGTTCATGGATAAACAGATTGCATTGCGCAATAATAAAAAGAGACGTTCTTTGTAACTCATGTAAATATAAAGTATGAAGAAAAATATTTTCATTCTAAGTTTTTGCAATGAAACATTTTCATAAAGGGCGTCTACTTTTACCCTGCATGGGAACAGGAAATGGGAAAGTGAACTCAGAAAAATACACACGAGCTTATGATGTTCACCGGGTAGTTGAATCTGTCCTCACCACCATGAAAACATCACGGAAATGTCGGATGAAACCGGACAGAGGGCGCTTTTTGAACTCGGACGAATCCGATATACTGCAAGATATTGCAATAGTCGAATGACGTCATTGTTTTGTACTGATCCAGACGGATTCAAGACAGACCACACTAATCACATCCTAAACGACTTTAAGGTTGTGATTTACGCTAACTGAATTGCTTTCGTGATTTGATTCCTTGCTGAAGGCGAAAGGAATCTATGCAATCACGCTGGCGAGTATATGTACTTGAGAATGCCTGTGTGTGTGTACATTTGTGTGTTTGCAACGCTTAGCTTGTAACATGATATCTAAAGATGAGAATGTTGGATACTTTTCATACTTGATATACAGATTTCTCATATTCAGAGGAAGAGCCTTACTTTTTGGTGAAGGTCAGAGGTCATCTGAGGTCACTAGAGGTCTAAAACCGAAAGCTTTGTAAACACAATATCTCAAAGTCGCATGAAAAGTTAATCCCACAGAAGACACAGTCGTGCAAACCAATAAAATACCCATCAGGCCAAAATGTAACTTAGTCATAAAGCAGAGCTCATAAAAGAGGTGTTCTCTAGCTGCACCTACTACCTCACCTCAGTTTTATTGACACAGCAGATTGTTTTCAATATTGCATTTTATTTACCAAGTCGTTCCCAACCACAGAATTCTGTGCTGCCAACTCTCTTGACGGCAGGAAGTAAGTTAATAGCTTTCGAACAGGTGTTAAGTTATTGTGATTTATTGCTTACTTTTCTTCTATCATTTATAACGTTCTGGGAGCTTAAATTTGGCCAAATTTCACATCGAGGAAGGTGTAAATTTTCCATAAAATCTGATTCTTTTCAATAATATTAATAATAATTATGTTCTTTTGGTGAAACTCCTGTGTCATAATATACCCAGTACCAGTCTACCTTGAGAAGTTCATAAAATAACGTGGCAGTGAAGGGCATATCTCCCAATTCGTTGCCAGACTTTCCCAATTCATTGCCAACTCTTATGGCCATCAGTTCCTTGGGATCATCTTGGCATGGGAAGCAGGGATACTTTTTATATTGAGTGTGTATAGGTTATGGTCAGTAGATGAACCCCACTGTTTTTTAGAGGGCAAAGGTTATCTCAAGTCACCGGGGCGAAAACCTTGTAAATTGCTTGTGAACACGTTTTGTCAATACAGGAATGATTGGATTGTATGATTCTCATTAATTTTCTGTGAGATTCAGAACATATAAAAATACGTCGGCAAAAGTGTACGATCACCATTACTTTGCAGAAGAATAATGAAAGAGTATTTACTATGAAACAATCGGAATTTGTAAAATAGCCTAATTTTATTGAATGGTTAGTCATAGAATTTAAATTTGCTCAAAACAATTTACTCATCAAAGAAGTTTCCATGATGATGTTTGCGCTAGCTGTATTTATTATGACATTTAAATAAAATTAGGCATTTATAATTCATCCTGATGTTTTTCGCCGTGTTTCCTCAACTTTTTCAAATCCCTTGGGTGTTGACTGTCGACGTAGGGCCAAATGCATCCTCAGCTCGTGCCACCAATGTAAGGTCTACCGAAAACGCCAAAGAGAGGTTATGGGAATGTCCTACCATAACGACCAGAATTTGACTATTCTTTCCAGTGTTTCCAGTGGTTAACTAACTGTTGGTTTCTTCCATACGATCACGTGGCCGCTAAGGTAATGATGGTGAAGATTGCGAAGGTCCCACAACGCAAGTTAATTTTTGATTGGTGGCGCTATTCCTAATATACGGCTCTGTGCTCAGACATCCCAATGTATGGCTCTGCTCTGAACTCCATTCATATTTTCCTACATAAAGTCAGTGGCGTAGCTAGATATATTTAAATGCAAGTAATTTCCGACAGATTATTATCTTGAAGTTATTATATCATCGTCCGGCGTGTAAAATTCTGGGGACCTTTTATCTTCTTTGTTTCTTTTTTTTTTTTTTTTTGCTTTCCGGGCGATTTTTAGACCGTTTTTGATTTTCACGTTGACATTTCGATGTGTAATTCTGCTTAAAAACATAAGAAGTGTTGTAAGTGTTTCAAGTGAATTGATTTTATTTATTTCCGACAGAGACTAGAAATTTCCGACAGAGGCCTTCGGAGGCTATGTGGGGGGGGGGCACCCCCCCCCCAGCTACGCCACTGCATAAAGTAGATATTGTACGTTCTGCTGAAAGACCTGCACTTTCATCATAGTAATATGTCTGTCACATGTTTCTTCCCTACATAGTTAACATTTCCCTTCCCTTAGTCAATTGTCATATTGACAGACTTTAAATACAATATTATTCATGTAAAATATTGTGACAGAAGTAACTCCTGATATTCTCGTACCTAAATAATAATTTTATCATTTCTCTCAATACTAAGTAGCTGTGGTAGGGAATTACAAATGATATCTGACTTTTTCGAATACTATCATGAAATAAAGTATCTTGGAGAGGAAAAAATCTTATGTTCAGCTTTTAGGAACTTTTTTGATCATCTATACACTGAAAGCTCTATTTTTAATTTTGTTGACTTGACAAAATCTAACCCCAAAAGCAGAATTCCTATTACACTTCTGCCTCTACCATGTTTCAGTGGAGACATCCCCAAGGTCGAAAGTATCATGAGTGGAGAAAAGTGGCATAACGATTGTTCTTAGTTTACACACCAAAAGAAAATAATAATTATTAAAAACAACACATTCGAGATATAAGTGTGATTATCACCAAAATTTTGTCTTTCACTATGCTGTGATTATTACGATGGTGGCAGAGTTTCATACGAAACTCTCCAGGGAGTTGCTTGTGAAAAATTACATTTGCTACTGCAATTCTTACCCATTGTAAAATGGGAAGATTTTGAAAGACGTTTTACGTCTTCCAATTTCTGCAGAATGACTTTCCTTAAAATGGGGATTTACTACCTTAATAATTGCTGTTTTCTGATGAGGGATGGACTCAGTTCTCTCTTTAATAGCACAAAAGAACGTAGAAAGATATTATGGATCCTGATCTAAAATGGAATAGTCCAGGCAGCAATGTTTCGTCCCAGTTTTCACTGGGTAGCCAATAGTTTAGCGGTAAGAAGCAAGGGGTTATCCTCCCCCGCACAACGCTTTCAACACTCTGTCAGAATTTGCTGTCATCTGAATTAAATTCCCTTGCAATACGTCGAGGGGTGGGTGGTGGATACGCTCATCCCCCTCTTCTGTGTGTTTGACTGTTCGCAAGTGTGGGTCAAAATTTACAAGCGGCCTAAAACCTTGAAAACATTCTCCAATAGGGTCGGTTGGGGCAGACATCTGGGGTCCCCAACGATGACTTTGAGCCCCTATATAGGAGAGACTACCCTTGAAAATTTGCTGAAAGCCTACGTGTGTCGTCAATGCTCAGCCCATGCCCATAAAAGGCCCATCATACCGTATGGGCCCCATGAGGGCATATTTACAGGGAATAATGGCCTAAGTTTATTACGCTTCAAATTACATTTGTGTCAGTTGAAAACCTGTTCCTAGTGCTCACAATTTTTTGTAAAAATCGTTATTTCCGGGAATTTGCCCATAGACACCATGCTGGGTTTGTTGTTAAAAACTCATGAGGGAGGTGGAAATCAGATATAGCAGGTTAGATAGAGGGGTAAGCGAACGCTTCCAACGCCCTTGTTAACTGAAAAATTTTAATGGCGTAAATACGGGGATGTGGAGGGTGTGACAGCCCACACACATCGGTCTCAAATCCAGTTCAGTATGCCTTTGTAACAGTAGACCAGACATGAACAACATTTGAAGTGAAAAGATTGCCCGAATTTTCTACTGAGTTCCCGAATTTTTGATCGAATGCAGGAAAAACGTGCAAAAATTTTTGCGCGCTTTTGGCGCATGTAAAGATTTGGTGGTCTATTTTATGCACCTGAACGTGCAAAGTGTTTCAGGCAACTTTTCGAGATTCGGGCAGCCCCCCCCCCCCCCTCCCCATTGGAAGAGTTCCGTGCGCCTATGATTACTACAGTCCTGTAAATTGTAATTATCTAGGAAATTCGGATCGTACAACTATGTCAATGTGAGTCGGTCCCAAGAAATGTAGATGGGTTCCCTGCAAATTTCATGTATATACGTTTTGGTCAAGACTTTTTGTAATCATCATTAGAAAGTATATTTTATAGACATTTCAAGTTACACCTGGAGGACCCACCTATTGTTCTAATATGGTCCAGAATAGCAAATAAACACTTTACTTTCAGAAAAAGAAAACTCTTCAGTCCTGCCCTTCTAGTTTTGCGTCTTTGTATCACCAAATATATTATCATTCAACAAATTGGTCAATAATCTCACCAAAACAACAGATGACCTGCGCTGCCGGAAATACACTAACCCTCTTCGGATCTTAATCATGCAACATATTCACAGGCAAGTGTTTAAACAGTTTCTCGGAAGCTAACTTTTAAGGGCAAAATAAATATATTTTATCACAGGTATAAGCCTTCTCGAATATTCGAAATATCACTTGCATTAATTAATATGTTATTAGAAAAGTTGAACGCATAATATAGATATTTCAAAACAGTGTGGTCTTCTTTCCATGGCGAAAGCTCATATGATCCATTGCCAGAATACAGGAGGAGCTTTGCAACATCCTATAATGCTGACACAATTCATATCTTTACTATATTAGAAGTGGAAACTCTCAGCAAGGAATCGTGATGCATAATCGCAGTTAGGTGCCTATGCACGGATCTGCTAAGAAGACTCAACTTTTCCGTGATTGAATGTGAAAGCCAAAGTCGACATCTGTTTCTATAGGCGAAGGTTCAAGTGAATGTTTATTTATTTCTTTTCATTTTACATACAAGCAAAACAGAGGAAATATCCTGCTTTCATTTAATTGTTTGTTTGGTCATCAAATTTTACATTGCAACTTTAGGACAAGGAATCGTCCATGGATGTTATAACAATGTTAACTTTGTGTATGATTGTTATTAGCTGTATCTGTATTTTTCCTTTCTTTGGCAATACAATACGTACCATGTGAAAATAATGCAATATATCGTTGTCATCAGCAACCAGCTTGTTTTATTGCTGCAGGGAAATCGGTAACGGAGAAAAAAGTTGATTAATGGATTTTGTAAAGTAATAAACAGTATAAGGAAGAGAGTTTTTTTGATTATCGTACATGGTTAGCAGAATTGTTTATCTAACAGACCTATAAACATTTTATATCCAACTTTGGCTATGCAGCCACCGACATGAATTACTTACTATATCACGTCACAGCACGTGCCTCATATTCAATTTGGTCTCGTGGTACTCTGTAATCTTTGTAAAAGGCATTTTGGTAATGGTTAGCAACCCGAAAAACCTTTGCCATAATACATCATGGTAAAATGACCACTTCGACATTTTATACAGTGTCTTCGAAGACCAGAAAAGGATATAGCATTGGTGTCAAAACACAACTTGTTTTCAAAGTAACTTTCTCTGGCTTACTAACAGTGTTTTGATAATTTAGAATAGAGTGCTCTTCATGCATGTTTAACGTTGTTCTGTCTAATATAAGGATGCTTTAAGAGGTAACAAGTATGATCTCCCTTGTAAAGTCTTGGTTATGTGTCGCTGGCAAATCGTTGAAAGAACCATGAGACTTGACATTTTGGACTAGCATAGAAGCAGACAACAGTGTACAATAAGCTTGTAACAAGACTTTGGATCAAACAAACTATCCTGCTCGATAAACAGATATCATTTCACCAGCCGCTTTTTCTAAAACAAAGAGATGAGGTCAGCTCTGGATGCGACGTCCTACTAGTCGTGCACAATTTTTACCTTAGATCCATTCACATTTAGAAAAAAGAGCCCACGATCCCCTGCGTGCAAACTTTCTCTTCGTGCTCGGACTTGCACCAGCGGTATACTCTTATGATTCCTTTAGAGCAAAAGTGGACATAGGGGATTGACACTACGTGCTTTGTTTTAAATCTATGGTTTATTAAAGAAGCGGGAAGGCAGTGTTTACAGTTATATTGTACTTTAGTTAGGAGGTTGTAAACACACGGAGCGCGAAGCGCGAGTTTGCATATTTCATAAAATGTGTACATACTAGAGGAACGTAGTTTCGGCGCTGATTTAATGTTTTATGCCCAGAATGTAAAGTGTGAAATTGCAAAGCGCGAGAAGCGAGTGAAAATCTTTTGGGTTATCCTACACTAAAAAGAATCGGTACTTATTAAAAGCTAATAAAGGTCAATTGTCCTGGCAGTTGGTCCCTATCGGGTATCACTTAAATTGTACTTTTCTCCTCGTGTCCTATAGCCGTACAGCACTACAGACCCAAGAGAACATTCACTAAATGAGGTGATATGAGGTGAAATTCCCAACATTTACAGTACCTAAATTCATGTTTTCAACTTCTTCAGTTACTTGAAAAGGTGGAAATGGTTTGAAGTTTTGAACTATATTTAGCTATAAGTAACAGAACTGAGGAAGAGTGGGCAAAGCGTACCAAAAATCTTGGGTTTCATTGCAGAAACGACCCTTTGAAAGCCAAAATAAGTAAACCGATCATAAATGGCTACATAATTTCCCGCCAGAGGGCTGGGCCATGTCAGCGACCCCAAGATTTGACAGCCCCTATGTCGAAGAAAGGGTGACAGGGGGATATGGCTTACTATCCCATGCCATTTCAGGCATATTTTGCATAATATCACTTAAATCTTTATGAGTCGAGTTGCGCACTTTATATATAGTGCTCTAAATTGGAGTCTGAAACTTGAACTTGCAAAAGGGGCGAAAATTTTTGGTAGGCTTACACAAAAAAGATATGTGATCATTAAGAACATAAAGAAAGAAAAAAAGAAAAAGTGTAGGGGATTTAGACCATATCGAGGATAACATACATTTTATCGGAACACCTGGAGTACACCCTATAAAATAGCCAAACTTTGGTCCGTGAGTCGCTCGCAAACTGACCGTACCGCATGACACACACAAGAGAATAGGAACTAGGCTTAGGGATGGGCATGGGATGGAACTTTCGACCTCCACATAAACAGTGTGCTCTGCCTACATGTTTCTTGGTAAGGTTGGCAGGACTTGTGCTATCTAGCAATGTGGAATGGAACTGCTGAATATCCTGGAGTGACTGTACAGCGCGCGTAGCGCGCCGAAAATTTTGGGTTCTTATTAGAGAAATTTTCCTCTCTCAGGCGCCGTTGGGGACTGCATACTCTATCGTATCAGGGAGGTGTTAAGAAGGAGATACAACGGTCTATAGACTCTTTGAAGTCATGTTAGTTTCCGACGGTAATCTTGCTTTTCTTCTTAAAATTCTTATCTCAATGTCTTAATCAATTACAGGATTAGTGCTGCGTTGCCAAAATACCAATGTGAAGACACACCCCTTAAGTAAACTGGTTAACTTACCATTGCCAGCCGTCATGAAAAAATATAAAATTTTTACCATTCGTCGTTATTCGTCGCACTTAATATCATTTTATTAAAAGTCAGCAGAGAATTTCTTTAAATCTTTCTTTTCAAAGATATTAGATAATGATGGAGAAATTTGCTGAAATGAGAAAAATGTATAACAATTTCGGAAACAATGTTTCCAGCAGATAACGTGTTTCAATGGCGGAGGCACAATTGAAATACATTAATTAAATGTTTATTGCCAGTCGTTTTACTGAAAATCTTGTTTAAACTTTGGTCATTGTCGGAAACTAACCTCACTTCAAAGCAGTTACAAACAATGGCCTTTGTCTCAGGATTACTTGGAAAAGAAAGAGGGACATCACCACCTAAAAGGCTTAGTCAACAGAGACTTAACAATAGGAACACAGGGACCTGTCAATCAAATGACAGTGCATGAAAAGGATTAATTCATTTTCAAGTACGTATTGTCTGACAAATTTCTTCGTTGGATCTCCTTCTTAACACCTCCCTGATCGTATCGATTAAGACTCCCGATGTGGGCCCCTTGCTCCCACCTGGCGCCATCTTTTTCTCTTCCCCTAACCCTTAAATCCCCCGACTAACGGATTTTCCCCCGAATGACGTCGGAAGTGGGGGGGCCTGTGCCCCCTCCCCCCCCCCCTTTGAACACGCTACTGGTTGTAAAGCGGCGGTCACACTACAACGAATTCGGATCGGGTTCCGATCCGATTTTTGTGACTTTTCATTAAAATCTTCTCCATTTTGCTACAATGACGCCTCAAGGTTACAGCATAAGCATAAGCTTAAGTGATAAATTGTGTGGATACGCTGAGTGATTTCCTAAATTTTTGAGGTTTTGGTATGCCAAAGTTCCTCATACTTTAGCCCCGCACATGTTGAATGCACAAACTGACAAATTTGTGGTTGTTACCACATGTGCGGTATAGTGTTCCAGACTGATGACTGACTTAAAAGTTCAAAAGGTAAAAATTTTCTATGAATTCAATGCCCTGTAATTCATTGTCAGTGCAAATTTTTCTTGCCTGAGAGCCCCTCACAATTGGAAAGAGGACTCCATGATCCCCGGCGTGCAAACGCCCCTTTCGTGCTCGTTATGAACCAGCGGAACGCTTATGAATCCAACCCTGGCGGATTCTCTGAAAATGCCATCGTGGACCTTACTCAGAAATTTCCCTGGTGTGCGCATGGAGAAGCAGGTATTGCTTGCCCTATGTGTCGTCCCAGGCAAAGAACACAGGACATATGACAGAGACATTAGTTAGTGCCTTTAACAGAGAGTAAATAAAGTGTAAAAAATTAGTAGCAATGGAAGTTTTTTCTCACACAATTCTGAAAACTCGTAAAAGTGTTTTGTTCGCTTTTCATTTGACCTAAGCACAGTTACTAAAATTTCACTTTCGACAGAGTGATTTGACCGTAACAAATAATAAACAAACAAAAAGCTTTTTAAAGAAAGTCGTAAGGTACTCTTCTGGTTTTGTGTACAGTGTATCAGTTTATTATGCAATATTTCGATGAAACTATTGAGAAAAAGAAATGTGAAGCCACTTCTAGCAAAAGTAACCATTGTGAATAAGGAGGTCAATTTTGTTCACATACAAAACACATTCATTGTGATATACCTCTAATAACCTCTAATCCACTCAGGAACTGGAAGCACTCACTGTCCAGAATAATTTGCTCATCGGTATGACATCCGAACTTGTAAAAAAGCATGGATATCTTCTTCATTCTCTCTTATAACATTAAAAACACTGTTTGGGAGCTGAACATTTTAATTCTATTTGATTTCTTTGAGAACCAACAGGTAAATGTTAAAATAAAAGTTGAAGCTACATAATGATCATTGTAAAAGTATTCCTAAGAATCCATCCCCGACTTTCATTTCCCTTACTTCTCATTGGCATATGCTACGCATGTGGGTCTTGACTTGAGTCGGGGTTTGCGTAGAACCTTATATGTTAATATTAGCCAGACTCACTTTTTAGGCAAGTAATAAATCAAAAGAGGTCATAAATGACCTCTTTTATGCTGATTCATGCCCATTGGTGGACATGAAAGTATCATGAATGTCCATTGCTGAGCTACATCTTAGCTACAAAATATTGGGATGAGGAGTCAGCGTGGCTCTAGATGGTGTATTCACAGTCTGAGTTTAACCGACTGAAATCTTCTAAAAGCAGGTCCTAACACCTTCAGTAATGGTCATTTTCCTAAGAATACAATACCTGATATCCAGTCTTGATTTATTTTGGATTTGTTTTTTGTATTACTTGGTGATTCAGCCAACAAATGTTTAAGGCTTAACCCACTTAGACAACATATACTCTAAAAAGGCCAGTTTAACCTGAACCCACAATCGATCAAATGGGCACTTAACCGAAAAAGGATCAAATTTTTGACTATTTTTGGTTCAAAACTAACCATTTTCTGTTCAAAAAGAACCAAATGTGGTCAAATATTTGACCAGATTTTCGTTTGGTAATATGTGTGCGTTTGTTTGAGCGCACATTAACATTATTTTAATACTGTAGTACTACACACATGTATATGTAAAAGGTGTGAATCGGGGACACACGATTTTATCAGTGAAAATGTAGAAATCTCCACTTGGAGTTGTATACACACTTGACTAGGGAAAACAAAAGCTCGTGTCCCCGAAAAACACTTATTAAACGTATACACGGACACACATGCAGGAACTCTTGGTGTGTTTCCTGATGATATGGAAAATTAGTGAAATATCAGAAGTTCTTCGAAATTAATGGGGCACATCTTTGAAAGGTGCAAAATCTAATTTTATGGCAAATTTTGTATTTCGAAATTAGGGATGTCCCCACATGCCGTTTATCCGCACTTGGTTAGGGGAAAATAACACTCACGTCCCCTATTTACACCTACTACATACGGCACCATTTGTGCCAATCTAAGCACCCTTGTGAATAATTTGTCGTAACTTCCAAAACAACGATCAATGAGTAGTACCGGACAAATACCTAAAGTGTTAAACATGAAGATACTTCGATATGTTGCTTGCAGTTAGGCCCCTACTGCTATCATATTCTTTACGTTACTAATGGTTGTATCAGTTTAAGGAGAGCTACAGCATATCATTGATGATTAAGAACATTGCTTTTTTTCTAAGGAAAAGTTAGCAACTTATACCTTGCTATTTTCTACAGTAAAAAGTTAAATTAAACTTTTATTTATTTATGTAGCTTAAAAGTTGAAAACAGCAAATACAGTAGGCCTCTGCTCTCTGTTATTATCAGAAATTAAAGTGTCCTTTAAAAAGATATTTTACTTACAATGACATACCTTGGGGATATCTGGAGGTCTCGACAAACCTACAAGAAAACGAGAAACAACCAAAACATCAGCACAAGTCAATGTAACATAATCAAAAGAGGCAAAAGGTGATATATGTAGAAAAATTTCTGATGACCAGGCATTAAATTCAGTGGCAAAGTATTGATTACTTTGCTAAAGTTGGTAAACAGAGCTCAGAAAGCCTGATCAAATACCGCTTCAAAATAAACACGCACTGGTAGTCAACACTTCCGCGTTATGAAAAGCATTTTTTCCTGGAATGTCTTTACAGATGTATTTAAGTAAGTGTTGAATCTGGTTTTCAAATAACTGACAGTAAAATTAATCAAAGTTTAATTAGCTTTAGGCCTACCTGTTAAGAACATAATAGACTGAAACTCGTTTTAACATGGCAAGGCTTTCTTTACTGCATATTGTTTCTCTCGGAAGGTTTAATGATTCATATCGAAGGGTTTCTTGGTACAAAGTACATCCAAAGGTTGGCTGCTGGTTATGCTACTCCGGCAACAGAGTGGTGTCTGCGCCTGCTCAATGCTCATGGACAAATGGGGGAACAATGGGGTTCTGTCGAATGAGGGAGGCGGTAATGATTTTTGTAAATCATGTTTAACTCATAATAACGTTAAAATAGCAAATACCTCATGTGAAAGCGCGATAAAAAAAAACGGAAAAGAAACCGCTGATCCACTTAAATTCGTTGGTGGGGTGGGGTGGGTTTGGGGGGCGCATTGACTGTTTGGAACATCAGCCACTTGCCATATAGGAAGGAATGAATGATTAAAACTGTGAGTTACTTCAACAGGGCCATGCACAAGTATACTGGGGCGGTGTTTTTTTTTCTTTTACATAATTATGAAACTATACATCGAAGGGTCGGAAGAACAAATCGCTGTCCTTTGATAGCCTTCAATATTTACTGTATAAGTCGTCGTAAAAGTACAACTTCTTTAACTCATAGCTATTTGAATTGAAGATATGCTGTATTACAGAAAGTGATGTAGCCTATTCACGGAGCTCGCAATGTTTCAAACATCTGTTGTTAACCAACTCATTTATTACCCAGGACTGAAGTATCTGTGCAAAGTACCTATGGAATGATCGAATGCAAAACAACCTCCAGACAATTCTTCCGTAAGAAGCAAGGGCGGATCCAGGGGGGGGGGCAACTAGGGACAACTGCCCCCCTATGACCAGTCTAGCGCCCCTCAATACAAGAAAAATGCGCCCCCTGCGTCCTAAAAGTTAAGTAAAAACTGTCCGAAAAGTAAAAAAAAAAAAAAAAAAAAAAAAAAAAAAAAAAAAAAAAAAAAAAAGGTCCTCAGAATTTCGAACCGTATAGCTATATATAACTATGGCAATGGGAGTTGGTCTCCGAAATGTAGTCGGTCAAATTCAAGAGTATGCGGCCCCTGCATGATGTTGGCGCCCCCCTTTTCAAACTGCCCCCCCTTCAGCTAAGGGCTGGATCCGCCCTTGGTAAGAAGAGCCAGCCATTTAACAATTCGTCTATTACAATCTACAGCAATGAGTTAAATCAACATTTATCTGTCAAACTGTTAAATCATAGCTTAAATGTATGGCATTCGTTACCGTTGTTAAGATTCATACAAACCTTGTCATAACTAACTTACATACCTTGGAGATGAACATCTGTCCCCAGTACAGTACAGAAGAAACGATCGAACGAGTAACGAGAGGTAAAGACAGTTTCATAGCGTGCATGTAGTTAAGGGTAATAGTACCTGTCCCTGGTGAGTTCAACTGCACTTTGAACAACCTGTCCGCCTTCTTCTGCGCTTTTACATATTCGCAACTATTAACTTTGTTATGTATACGGCTTGGTTTTGAGATTTAGTGAACAAGGTGTCTTACTTTCTGCAAGTTGACTGGTTAATTACCGACGAAATCAGTGTTTTGGTTGAAAGAGGGGTGAAAATATCTGTATGCTGTACCCAATATCAAATTTACCTTATTTTGTGATTTGGAAACAACTCGTAGGTTAAGGTTAGCCGAGGTGGCCATTCGCATAAATAATCAAGTCAAAAGTGTACAACTCGGTTTGTGTTCCTCGTTGAGCCCAATGTGCAATTGGCTTTCTGACCAACCTCGTATATTTACTCCTTACGATGGTAGTCTCGACAGTTAATGTTAAAGCGAATTGCGAAGGAGATCACTACAGTACCAAATGGGTCAGACGCAAATCCATACTTACAAATATTAGAACATCAAATTACTGAAATTGGTTCCTGTTCGCAATTTTTGACGTTTACCCTCATCAAGGCTCTGACTATTTCCTTGTCCTATTGTAATTAAATAGCGCACATAGCTTGGTTAAGCCGATGGAATGGCTTCCTGGTTCCGTAGACGCATAATCAGTCTTCTCATGGCAATATTCTTTCTGCAAACCCTAGAACTGACCCACTGAATTCATATTTCAAAGTCAAAAGGTATAAAGCACGTCACCGTGTAGCTGAAACTGAAAATCCTTTACTTGCTAGACGCTTTTAGTAACCTTAGTCTTAGTCTCAGATCCTCGCTTACGTCCTGACCCAGTGTGGCCTCTCAATAGCTACACTGTAAAAGCAGTGCTTAGGAATTAAACACTTTTCTAAACACTTTTTGCCCCCACTTCGGAAACACGTTTACAATCTAAACACCTTTAGGAATTAAACATTTAATGTTTAGGAATTAAACACATAATGTTTAGGAATTAAACATGTTTCCAAAGTGGGGGCAAAAATTGTGTTTAATTCCTCAACACGTTTTTTAGAGTGTATAGAAGTAAACGTACCTGAGCTAGCGTTAATGAAGACGGCTGCACTATCTTGGCTTAGTGACAAACATTGCAACAGATACCCGATCAAGGCCAAAGCACGGTAATTGTCCGAACCCCCTGGTGTTGGTCAAGGTAAACATTCTGTTCTCGTGCAAAAACCGAATGACATGCATGGTCGAAAGGCAAAACAAGTTAAGTTTTCTAAAGGAACATTCAGCAATCATACTTCCCCGATTTCTTGAACTTACAGCTAAAAGAGGAAATCATAATGTGGATCACGTGCTTTTCAAAGGGACATACATTAAAGCTGAGCAGTCGACTATACAGACTGCTGAACGAAATGGTGGGTGCAAAGGCAGGAAGTAAACGTTCCACAGGGTAGTAAGATTCAGATGTTGTACGGTTTTTTCTTGTGAAACAAAGTGGTCTTCGAGTTACAATGAACGTAAACGTTTTGTTGTGATGATTTGCTGAAAATCACTTCGAGGGAGTATCTTTAAAAGAAATACACTCCGATCAGGTAGGCGTGAACATCAACTGCAAAAAGATGTAATTAGATTAAAATTATATTTTTGTCTGGCCAGCTCCTTCCGGAATGGGGAAGTTCAACTCCTACCTACTGGAAAGATTTTAAAGTTTGAAGGATTTATAATGGAATATTGACTATGGTTATCAAAATAAAATGTTTGCAATTTTCGTTCAACACATCTCGTGGTAATTTGGGAAGGTCAGCAACACAAATCAACGCACTTCCTAGTAGACTTGCTTGCTTATTGGTGGAGCATTGGAGAATGCTCCTCAACATCTATTGAAGTAAGAGCTAGAGGTACTGGGGCTTTTATGCTGCTTAATAAAGTAAGCAGGACTCATTGAATCGCTTCAGCTTTCGATGTTACGTGCAGAGGCAGCAGACTACCTTCTTTTGTTGTCGAAAACGATAAAAAAAAAAACTGATCTTCCGCGTCACATTTTGCCACTGCTTTTTATTAATCCTTTTGGCTTTTAATGTCGCCAGTGCTGATAACTCGATCATAGTCTAAGGGGGAACAAGAATATAATTTCAACAATGGTTGCTTGAAGGGAGATTTGGAGTTAACATGACTACTACTTGCGGGAGTCATAACCTTACTTCCTTATAAATCCTGCTTCATAATTTCAAATACCAAAGTATTCAAAACTAGTAAAAGCTCTAAATATGCTTTGCGAATCTAAAATCTGAACGAAAGAATTATGATACTCGACTTGGCACAATATTTGTGGGACGGAATGGGCAGTCAATGGGGTACACAAAGGCTGTCCATTACACCTGCTTGGTGCTCAGAAGTTTCCTCGGTTATTTCTAGCAAGCCTGCACCTTTTAGTTATATTTATTAGAAAACACTTTAATTTACCTTGATCTTATACTTTAGGAAAAGTCACTCCAAGTAGCCTCGGCCACAGTGGTTCATCCGTTACTTCCCACCCCTGTCTGTCCATGAGGCTAGAATTCAATAGGATTTAGCCATCAGGCGACTTAATACTTCTTTATTTTTCACCCGGGAAAATGGCCTTTTCCCGGGGAACTTTGGCTAAACGAGCCTATTGAATTTTAGCGGCATGCTAAATTGTACTTTTAAGAGTCCCTGTGATTGTATAGCCTGTTATTCATATCGTACGTTGTTCTGTCTACAATAAGGATGCTTCAAGAGGTAAGAGGTCTGACCTTCCTTCTAAAGTCGGAGTTATATGGCAAACGCGTAAAAAACATGAAACATGACTTTTTGGACTAGCATAAAAGCAGACCTAAGTGTACCTTAGCTTGAAACAAGACCATGGACCAAACAACTTTATCCTAGGTGACAAACGGACATTATCTTACCTTTCACTTTTCTAGAACAAAGAGATGAGATCAGCTATGAGTTCGATGTCCTACGATTCGTTTGCAGTGCACATTTTTCTGACTTGAGATTCATTCACAATTGGGAAGAGGATCCCACGACTCCCGGCGTGCAAGCGCTCCCTTCTTCTTCGTGATGCGCCAGTGGTACACTGATGATTCCCTTAGGGCAGAAGTGGACATGGGGGATAGGACTCATATGTCTCGTTTTAAATTAATGGTGGATTAAAGAAGTGGAAACACAATGATTACCGTAATATTGTACTGTAGTGACTTTGAGATTCATAGTGCGATCTCCTGCCGCCCAGGGGGTTGGAAATCATATTTTTGCCTTACAGACGTCCCAAGGTTACAGTAGAGGCATACGCTTGAGCGATAAGTTGTGTGAGTTCTGATCGATTCCCTACAGTTTTGAGCTTTTGATGTGTCAAATGTACCGCAAACTTTAACAACTTTGTGAATAACTTCTGTTTACCAAATGTAAGGAATACAGGTTCCAGAATAACAATCCGCTTAAGAGCCATAGTAACAAGAAAGTTGTCTAAGCGTTGGATGCCCTGCGATGCATTTTCAGTGCAAATTTTTACTGGCATGAGATCCATTTACAATTAAGAAGAGGAACCCATGACCCCCGGCGTGCAAACTCTCCCTTTGTGCTCGTTATGAGCTAGCGGAACGCTTACGATTCCGAACCGTGGCTTATCCCCCGAAAATTCCATCGTAGGCTATACTTACCCCTAATACCTCCTTAGTCTTTGCCTGGAGAAACGGGTATTCTTTGCCTTATTTAACGTCTCTCACGACGAACGCAGGCAGATATATCAGTTGGTGCCTTTAACAAAGAATAAATAAAATTTCAAAATTTTTGAGACATATTTCCCACACAATTCTGCAAACTCGTAATATTCTTTTGTTTCCTCTTTATTTGAACTAATCACAGTTACCTAAATTTCACTTTCGACAGAGTAATTGACCGTTACTAGTAAACAAATAAAGGAAACTAGAAAAAAAGAAAGTTGTAAGGAAGGCTTGTCTAGATTGTAAACTGTTTATTACTTTATTATGCATTATTTCGATGAAACTATTGTGAGAAAGAAGTGTGAAGCCACTTCTAGCCAAAGGTAGCCATTATAAATAAGGTATCGTGAAGTTTGTTCATACACAACATACTTATTATGGTAAACATATTATAACCTCTAATCCACTCAGGAATTGTAAGCACTACCCAGAATGATTTGTTTATCGGTATGACAACCGAACTTGTTTGGACACGTATGAATATCTTCTTCGACCTCTCTTATAACATTCAAAGCACAAATCTTGCTTTGGGGACTGAACCTTTTAATTTCTTTGATTTCTTTGAGAACCCACAGGAGAATGTTAAAAAACTAAAGTTACATTTTGATTGTAGCCTAAACATATTCTTAAGAGTCCGTACCCGAGTTTTACTTTACTTACGTATCGTTGGCATATGCTACGCATGTGTGTCTTGAGTTGAGTCGAGGCTTGCGTAAAACCCTGTACGGAGCGGACGATGGAAAGAGTATGCGAGCCTTCATATTATCGAAAATGTTAATATGAGTCAAACTCTCATTTTAGGTAAGTAATGATTCAAAGGAGGTCATAAATGGCCTCTTTTATGCTGATTCATGCCCATTGGTGGACATAACAGTATCAGAAATATTCATTGCTGAACAATATCGTAGCTACAGAATAATGCAATAAGAAGTCAGTGAGGCCCTAGATGGTGTATTTAGAGGGTTTAAGCTACTGCAATGGTCCAGAGTCAGGTCCTCACACCGTCAGTATTGATCTTTGTTTCAAACACAAAATCTCTGATAACCAATTTCTATTTACCTTGGATCCTTATGTATTCCTTGGAGATTCAACCAACGAATGTAAAAAATGTTTGGCCACTTGGACAACATAAGCCAATTCCAGCGTACTAGTACTGTGGGCAACAAGTCTGTAAAGCTGCCAGGAAGCTACCTTCTTGTATAATATGTCGAAGTTTATGGAAAATTTTGAAAGTTTACTTCAGGTTCGTGGAGCATATTTTGTATAAAATGAAATTGCAATGCAAAGGACACCCGCTCTTTGTCATCTATATTAAAATTTTTATGAAATATCTGTATACAACAAAGATGATCATCTACTGACATGGATTTAACTATAAAACAAGGGAAATGTTTCAGTAATGAAAGCCTGTCGTTCTTAAATGGTTCACTTATGCCTTAGTTGTCCGGACCAGATTAGGTCAGGGTGTACCATTGTTGTCAGCATCTGAAGGTGTCAACACTATTCAGCCTTTCCCTGACTGTGAGGTCTGAGCCGAACATCTTGCTAACGAAAGAGAAGTGAATTTTGTAACCTCTCTCTTCTCAGGTGTAGATACGCTACGTAGCCCGGGCCTGCCTGGTTTGCTGGTAAGAGGCTATTGGATACTTAGTCTGTGCTACATTACTGTGACCATACCATCAGCTTCACGTGGTACCTCCTGTGTTTGACAAAGTATGCTGTGGCCGCGACCGAGTTCCCAGCGGTATATCTGGGCCAGGTTGGTCAGAGCTTTCAAACTGGTATCACCAGGGAGTAAATCTGACCGGGCAGTTCGTGCTCGTCAACCTTGGTCGGCCATCCAAGTAGAACATGGAAAAGTCTAACATAATTTGCCGCAGCCACTGTTTCTGGACCCGCTGCCTTGTGGACTCTTTTGGGAGAAGGAAAGGCTACGGGAGTAAACCCATGGCAGAAAATCCGGAGTCGAGACCCCAGGGCGGTTGGACATCAAGCACGTGTTATCCTTCCGGCAACTCCTGCAGCCAAGTAGGCACACTAGGCAATGCTCTGCCTTCCCTTGTTCTCTTCGGTGCGGCCGAGAGGGGGCTTGTCGTTTGGGCAGCACTTGGTCTCCATATTACCCCCCCCCCCCAGGTTTTTTGCGCACTGGAGACGTCACTCCAGTCTCACCTGTCAGCGAGAGCACAACACGGAAGAGAGCAGTTAAGAGTTATAAGCCAGAGCTCAACTGGCGTAGAGCTAGAAGGTACGGGTTGCCTTCGACGGTGGGCGGGATCATCGCATCCCATTGGTCAACTATCGCTCGCCTCAAGCTGGGCAGCCTCCAGTCAGTAAGGTGTTGACCCCCCACAGTCTTCTTGCTTCAGCGGTAACCTGGGGCTTAGAGTATATTGCTCGACACGTGGATCGCCAACCTTGCACCAGACATACAATGTAAGAACAAAAGGAATTCTCCAGCCTACTTCGTTTAGCAAGGTGGAATGTAACACACCATGCGCCCGGTCTTACAGACGACCTTCAAGCCATATATAGATGATGACCGCAAACAGCGGTGATATATTTTGAGCTGCACAGACTGCATATTGACATTGCAGACAGAAGAACCACCTGGAGAATTTTCACCTACGATGTTTGCGCCCGATCCTTGGCAACAGTTGGCAAGAAAAAAAATTCCAACACAAATGTACTAGAGCAAGCGGGCTCACTAAACGTACACCTCATGCACTGCAAATTTCGCCTTCCTTGGATTGCTTACGTGCACCGCATAGCTGATGGCCGCATTCCCAAGATGTTATGTGCGGCGAGCTGACACCGGAGGCCGACCAATTGGCTACCCAGCATTGCGCTACAAGGACGTCTACAAGCGCGACATGAAGCTCACTTTTGCTGGGAAGAACTTTCAGGCAACCGCATTGGAAGGTGCAAAGCTGGTCGTGAGGGAATAAAGACTTGCGAGGAGAAGAAAAATCAACATTTTACTAACAAGAGGGAGCGGAGAAAAAGGACTCGGCAGAGCCAGGTCCTCAACCTACCATCTGACTACAAATGTGACAACTGCGGAAGAGACTGTCACCTCAGTAGCTGCTCTCATCAAGAAAGATGGCTTCGTCCCTTGCACAATTCCATTGCCTCTCAAGACAGACGGATGCCTTCTATATATACACATAGACAAATATGTATAGATAGTTTGAATGTGTTGCTTGAAGTTACTGCTTCCTTGTTCTTAGTTTACTTTCAACAGTTGTATCAAGTTTACGGATAGCTAGAACATATCATTAATGATTAACAACATTGGTTTTTCTCTAAGGAAAAATCAGCAAAAGTTTAAATCAACTTTCATTTGTCTTATCAAGCTTAAAAGTTACAACAAAAATTGCAATAGGCATTTGCTCTGTTATCATCACTTACTGATCTATACTTTTACTTGTAGTGACACCCCTTGGGAATGCCCAATGGTTTCCACAAAACTTTACGAGAAATACATCGGCACAAAGTCAACGTTAACAGTCAAAAGAGACAAAAAGTGATAGATGTATAATAGTTGCTGATGGACAGGCATTTATTCAGTTGCACAAATATTAATGATTGTGCTAATGGTTAGTAATCAGAGCTCAGAAAGCGTTATCAAAAACCGCTTAAATATAAACACGGTCTAGAAGCCAACACTTCCGCGTTAAGGAACATTTTTCACACTAAATGTGTTTAAAGCAATACTTGAGTGTTGAATCTTGTTTTCAATTAACTGAAAGTAAAATAAACCAAGCTTTTGTTAACTTTACCTGTTAAACATATGATAGAATGAAACTCTCTTTTATGTGTCAAGGCTTTCTGCACTGCATAATGTTTTTGTCAGAAAGTTTAATGATACATTTTTAAGGACTATTTGGTACAATTTTCAACCAATATCTGCCTGCTGTAAATGCTACTCCGGGAAGAAAGTAGCGTCTGAATAGGCATTCATGGACAAACAGGCAGGGCCGTCGCGACCGGGGGGTGTGTGTGGGGGGGTGTCTCACCCCCCAAAGTTCGTCAGAGCGACGATAGTCGGAAAATCTGAAATGCCAGTTGGAATTTCTGATATCTCAGTCTAGCACATTTTTCCGACTGAGCCTACGTCAAGTTTGTGTATATTTTCCAACAAGACCAAGTGAGAATAATACCAAACGTTATTTTCCTCTTGTAAAATCAATCAAAACTGTCCTTTTTCGCAAATTCTTCTCAAATTCTCAAAATTTTCGCACGCTCCGCGCGCTTCAAACCTTACCTCAGTGTTGTTCGTATTATCAATATCTTCTGATAGCAACTTTCGGAGAAGCACAACAGCAGAAGCTGAAAGCTGTTTACAAATTACCAGGTAAAGACTGACTTTTTGAGTGGCATGTTGGTTTGTTGGGCAATTGAAAGTATCTCGATTCAGATTCTGAATGCAGGTTTCATTATGGAAATCTTATTTAATGAATATTTGGGCGCGCTTCGCGCGCATGCGTCAAGGTTTACAATCAATCTCATGAGCATTATTAAGGTAATTATACCAGACAGACACGATCTATGGGAGCTAGGGCGCTTTAGTCCCCCCTCCCCTCCAAATTTTTCCGAGCCCCACAAAATTGCGCAAAATTTTAAATAGACTAATATTGGTGAAGACATAGATGTACTCAGAAAATATTCCAAACGTCTATTTATCAGGCCCGTAGCAAGTAAGTTCTGTAATGATTCTTTCTATAACTTCAAAAATTTTCGCGCGCTACGCGCGCTTTCATCTATAATTCTATCTAGTGGTAACGCCCCCGTTTCAAACATATTGGATTTCAACGTTTCCACAAATGTTGTTCTTCCGTGTAGGCGTGATTCTAGAGAGACACGAAAATGCATCGTCGCAAAGTTCTTTCCTCTTTTTCCTAACTTTTGGAAGATCCTTTCTTCTTTGTTGGCAAACATATTTTGTAAGAAAAAGATTTTCAGTTTCGTAGGGGATTCTTAATGGGTAAGATGAACAATGTAATCCCCGACGACCATGCAGTCACCCGAACAAATTTCTTGGTTGTGTCAAGATTCTTCAATAAAAACCCAAACTTTTTCAACTTTCCTTACTGAAAACAAAAATGTGAAATTTTTTTTCAATATAACCCCAAATTTTTCGGCGCGCTTCGCGCGCCTTATATTTTGAGTTCGGCCACCCATTGCATCTGTCAGGACTTAGAGTAGCTGGCCCCCAGTCAGGGCGCTTCCCCCATGTCGGCAGATCAAAGCACCACCACTGGCTGAGCCTGCGTGCAGGTTTTTCATTTTGGCATTGAAGTATACCCTCAAATTTCGGCGCGCTTCGCGCGCAATCCTCACAATCCACGTTGTATCACTTATGAACATATAAGCACAAACGTACCAGTGGACTTTTATAGCATAAACTAGTTGTACATTCTGAAAACGCGCTTGTTAGTCCTAAATCCCTTTTGCTATACCTGTCTGGGAGGTCTAATATCATTTTTTGCACCTATATTCAAAATTAGTAAAAATACGATAGATGTAAAGTGCTTGGCGTCATACTCTGTTATTATTTAGGTTATACAAGTATATGCTAGCCTTAAATGCCAGAATAGAAGGCATTAAAGTAGTCAAAAAGGGGGGTTTCAGGAGGTTTGTTGACAACTTATTCTTCTCTTAGACAAAATACTTTCTACTTTCACCTAACCAATCTAAGTATTCACTAAATTATGGACATTTTCCAGCCATATATGATCAGTTCCAAAAGTATCCCAAGATAGCACCATTTTGCATGTAAGCAACCTTACCTTAACAAAAATTTCTCAAAGGGGAGGGGTCACCCCTCCCCTTAGTCCCCTCCCCACGACGGCACCTTTATGGAGTGACAAAGGAAAGATCCCCACTGCTGTATGTAAAACGCAGGGCGCATAAAAATGGTGCAATTTACGCGCCACCTTTCAGTTGGAAAAAATATCCATCCAGTCGGAATTTGGGACCTTCCCACCCCCCCCCCCCCAAACGTATGACCCTAGCTACGGCCCTGCAAACAGGGAACAAAAAGGTTCTGTCGGATGAGAGGGAATGATGTTGGTCAATGAAGTTAACTGATCATGATGTTAAAAATAACAAATACCTGTTTTGAAAGCGCTTCGGCTGAAGATATGTCGTATTACAGAAACTGATGTAGCCCATTCACGGAGCCCTCAATGTTTCAAGGATCTATTGTTAACCAACTCATTTATTGCTCGTTACTTACCCTAATTACTTAATTGCCCTTGCTCCTTCAGAGTACTGTTTTCAGGATTGAAGTATCTGTGCAATGTACCTATGGAACCGTCGAATGCAAAACAATATGCAAATGATTCTTTCGTAAGAAGGGACAGCTATTTAACAATTCGTCTGTTAAAATCTACAGCATGAGTTAGTTAGTTAGATGGAGTTTTACGGCCCAGTTTCCAACCTATTGGTTCAAGTCGAGCCGGCCACGGCCTTTTTTCTAGTTGTGGCTCACTGGCTTGTTTTCCCTACTCCATTGCTTATGCGGAGCATCACGCACAACGGCAGTAGGTTCCATTTTTAGAGTCTTTGGTATGACTCGACCTGGGAATCGAACCCGGGCCTTCCGCGTGAGAGGCGGATGCTCTACCGCTAAACCAAACACGCGGTCCTACAGCATGTGTTAAATCAGCGTTTATTCGTCAAACTCTTCAATCACAGCTTAAATGTATGACATTCTAAGATTCTTACAAACCTTGTCATAACTACATACATACCTTGGAGGTGAACATCTGTCCCAAGTATAGTATTGAAGAAACGATCGATCCAGCAACGAGAGGTAAAGATAAACAGTTTCATAGCTTGCAAGTAGTTAAGGGTAATAGTAAATGCTCCTGGCGAACTCACCCGGGCTCGAGCTACTTTCCGCTTCCTCTTGCGCTTTTACATACTAGGCTATTCGCAACTATAAACTTAGTTATGAACACGGCTTTGTTTTGAAATATAGTGAACAAGGTGTTTTACTTTCTGCAAGTTGACAGGGTATTTACCGACTAAGTAGGCTTTTTTTATTAAAAAATCGACGGGTTAGTGTTTTGGTTGTAAAAGGAGTGAAAATATCTGTATGTTGTACCCAATATCAAATTTACCTTATTTTGTGATTTGAAAACAATTCGTACGTTTAGGCTATATAGCCGAGGTGGCCATTTGCGTAATAATCAAGTCAAGAGTGTACAACTCGGATTGTGTTCCTCGTTGAGCCCAATCTGCAACTGGCTTTCTGACCAACCTCGTATATTTTGCTCCTAACGATGGTACTCTCGACAATAAATGCTAAGGCGAATTTTTAAGGTAATAAATACGGTACTAAATGGTTCAGGCGCGGATCCACACTTGGAAAAAGCAGAGGAATCAAATTTCTGAAACTGGTACCGTTTGGTAATTTTTGAATATTTCCTTGTCCTAGTTATGGCACACATAAATGCGATGTAATGGCTTCCTGTTTCTGTGGACGCATAATAAGTCTTCCTATGTAAATATTCTTTCTCCAATACCTAAAACCGACTTGCTAAATTCATATTTCATTGTCAAAAGATAAGAATCACGTCACCATGTAGTTGAACGTGAAAACCCTTTACTCCTAAAATATTGGGCGATTTCAGTCTCCTTAGTCTTAGTCTCAGATCAGCGGCGTAGCGAAGGTGTTATCTTTGGGGGGTGTAAAGATAATGTTTTGCCGACAGATCTGGTAATGCGTAGCGCGAATTCGAGCTTTAGTGGGGTCCAGAGGCCCGCGTTAGGGTCCCTGGTGGGGACCAAGGGCAAAGCCTCGCTGGGGGCCCAAGGGGCGAAGCCCCGGAAGCTCTGAGGTTTAAGCATATCTCTGGGTGAGAAATTAAGTCTCAGGATGGATATGTTTTTGTTTCGTAATGCATCATCAAATGCAGAGATTCCCAATAATTTTAATGTATTAGGCTATTCCACTCGTCAGGCCGCTATAGTTTTAAGCGGTTGGGACCCCGCGCCCCGCCAGTGTTTTAGTTAGGATGTTTTCTCAGTGCGACATTTACTGATCTGTGTCCTAGCTCCCCTTTGGAAATTTTTGGAATTTGAAAGGTGCCTTGATCGCAAATAGTGCAATATTTGAGTGGATTTCTGCCCTAATGAGAAACCTCAAAATTTACACCCGGGTAGAAGTCAGTGCTTGATCAGATTTGTTGTGCGGGCTGGCTAAAACACTGGGCCACACTGAGCCCGCCTATATGGAGCCTGGTGGGGGTCCAGGGGGCTTCGCCCCGGAAACTCTGAGGTTTCAGCATAATCTCGGGGTAAAAAATTAAGTCTCATGCAGGATAGGTATATTTTGGTTCATAATACAGTATCCAATGCAAAGATTCCCGATAATTTTAAATGTGTTAGGCTATTCCTCCCGTCATGCCACATACTTCAGGAGCTGAACCTGTCGTTCAGAACTGGAACACTATGCGTTCAGAACACTAGACGCGTCAGGCGTTTTAGTACTGTAAGTGTTCAAATAGGCGTCCGGCGTTCAAAAAGGGAGAAAAAATGGTCAGTATCTTAACACAAGCGTTCAAATAAGCTTTGAACGAGAAGATGGGTTCTGTATCTGTTTCATTTTGGTGTTCGAAAGTTAAAAGCCTGAAATTGCAGTGGAGGGAAGACACGCGCGGCACGCATTATTTTTTTTTCAGGATGTTTGTGGGTAAACCGGATCCTCAGGAGTTTGCAAAATATGTTTGAAGTCAAGGTTAGGGTTTAGCACAAAGGATGCCCTCTCCATGGGTAATCGGGTGCTGCCCCCCATGGTGGTGATAAATGTGAGCAATAATGTGCAGAAAGTGGTTTTTCCAGAATATGCCATATGACCCGAAATAGTGCGCCTATACGGAGCCTTTAATTCCCTTTGTTTCTTTTCCCGAGCTGCCGACGGTCTCTGTCACTCGTCTAATGTGGCCTCTCAATAGCTACGGAAGTAAACGTATCTGAGCTAGCGTAATGAAATGGTAAGAAAGACAGCTGCGGCCTCTTGGCTTTTATAGTAACAAAACATTGCAACAGGTGTCAAATCACCGCCCAGAGCACCATATTGCCCCAACCGCCAACCCTCTCATGTCTGTCCCCGTGCGAAAATTGAGTGATATGGCAAATTTGAGGCTGTATATTAATTGAAGTATTGCGGACTAGATTGAACCCTGGGATATGTTTTTCTATAATCACTGGGTAGTCATATCTATGCCGTTTGATGTGCAATATCGAGAACACCTAAAGATTAAAGCAAAGCAGCAAAACAATTGTATTCAACAGCTAATGTAAAGAAAAGAAACCCTCACACTAGGCTGTTTTTGTGATTGAAGAATGATGGTGTTATTACAGGATTGCGGTCTGTCATACGCAAGACCGCCAAGTTTCATTAGCAATTACAGTTTCTTTTCGTCTTTCTTTCTATTAGGCGCCGAAAATGAAATGGTGAGAGGTAAGGAAAAGAAAGAAAAGGAAGGAAAATGAAAGATGAGGGGAAAAGCTAACGACATTTTGTGAAAACGTATTCAATTTAACATATCTTTTTGCATGGCTCCAATGGGGCTTATGGATGAAAGTATCCTTGTTGAAAATGTTGAAAATCCATTCAACAATTTCAAGTGTTAACGACTGAACAATGATGCATGTCTACAGATCTTTTGACATGGACACAATAACACAACAGGGAGGGGCAGGGGGCACTGCTCGCTACATTGAACTGTGGTAAGAGATTTGTGTTATTGAGTGACATTCTCTGTCACTTGGAGGGATTCAAATACCAGTTTCCGCCGTATAGTAGTTTTATAATGATCAAAGACCCCAGACTGTCAAAGGTGGCATACTATCATGCAAACTACTGTGCCTTCCACCTATAGCAAATCTCTTGCCAACAAGTATACAAACGACGTTCAAATGAAGATTTTGAGACCTATGGCACCCACCCCCTCCTCTTCACCGCGAAAGAGCAATGAAAATGGAAAAAGATGAGAAAAGGAAGAGAAAATTTGTGGGACGGAGACAAAAAAGGGGAAAAATCATCAAGACAAGCTCATTTAGGGCTTAGAAATATAACTTTCTGCAAGAGTTAAATGGAGTTTCTGGTCAAAGTCATCAGGCTGACGACGAAACAGAGGGCCAGAATGTGTAAAAAGTCAAATATCTCAGTGATGGAACGGCTTACGGATCTATAGACGTGAACATAGTGATATACGCTTTGTGGGGGCGGAGAACGCCTTACAACATCGAAGTGTCTTAAAAAAATTTTGAAACAGAGTAACATCATTATGAACTAAGACTACTCTTTTCCATAAGGTACTTAAAAACGAATATATTTCAGGATTTTTTTGGTGAACTTAGAAGAATATTCTCTGTGAGAACCTATATATCATTGGAAAGAGCAAAGATGGGGGATTTGAATGCATATTTTATTTTTGTAAACTAATCTCATTATGTATGCAAATATGCAAATTAGATGACGTCATACGGTTTTTTCATAGAAAACCCATACATATCACTATTATTTTGTAATTTATGGTGCTAGAGATTGTTTAGCTTTCTTTTCTCTTTCATTTGATACCAAATTTGAGGGAATTAGACCAAAAATGAGGAAGATATGCCCATTTTTCTCTTGCCATACAGCCCACACTGAACTAACACACACTGACCTTTATGTGACCTCTACACAGAACGCTATGGCTCAGTGCACAGTGGAATGTAAACAACCTTGGATCTAAACAGAGCTGCGTGGGCTTTGTAAGGTAGCTCTAAATGGACATTTTAGTGAGTAGAAAAGTCGGAGGGGTGTTGTGGGTTATAAATTTTGATATTGGGAGGGGATTTTGGGGTCAGAAATGCATGTTTTGGGTCAAATTTTACGCATTTTTGAAAACTGAATATGTTTGGGCTTTTGAACCTCTCTAGCTCACCCTACCTTTGTCATTTATGCATATATGTTGGTATTTTTATGTAAGGAATCTTGTAACGAACATTTTGGTGTTTGAATGAAAAAGATTGGACGTTCCGTTGTTGAGTTATGAATTTCGGCGAGTTGTAGGTTTTGGGGGTAGAAATGACCAATTTTTGACCAAAAATGACGCATTTTTGAAATAATACTTGAAATATCTCTAAAATCCCTATACCTGGCATCGAATCACCTCTCGTGGTGTTTCTTTAGGATCTAGGGAATTCAAAAAAAGTATACTGAGTAGTGTGACCTTTTCCTAAGTACCTGAAATGATTTTTTGAAAATTATGCTCAGTTTTTAGCATTTTTTGAATTTTTTTGGAGAATTTTTGAATGTAAACAACTATTTATCGATGTTTTGTGAAAAAAATTCCTACTACAACCCCCCCAAAAAATGTTGGCATTCAATAGATCTATTTGTTGGCTTCATTTTGGTGGTTACATGAAGGCTGGTGGATGTTGCATGACAAAGTTATGATTTTTTAAAAATTATTCCTCGACGGGGGTGTCTCAGCCACCCCCGTTATGGAAAAGTCTTAAAGATCCCATGCTAACAAGAAAATCTACCATCGTGCGGACTACTACGCTCTTTCCCGACTTAGTCAAATCTCTTCTCAAACGTATATAGCGACAAGCAGTGATACTAGCCGATACTGCATTAATGCGAGTGCACGCTTCAAGACTTCTCGTCGAAATTCAAACTGATCTAAACAAAAAAAATAAATAAATAAAAGATTTCGGCAGGAGGTTAGGGGTTGGGTCACTCCCGTCGCCAGACAAGGTACTAAAGAGTAAAGAGTAGAGTAGAAATAATTCTGCAGAGGGGAGGAGACTCATATAATGCATTATGGCAATGGTAATTATGGAGTTTTGGGAGACGAAAATCTCCTAGGGGTCTCCTTCTTGACTACGACCTTGTTAAGAATGAACTATTGACGTTTTTCAATTGGTTGTTAACAAATTTTCCAAAACTAAGTTAGTTTTGCCTTTCCATCTTAAGTTCAGTTCTTTTCATTTTCTTCAATACTCTGTTAAACATTTTAACTTCAGTCTGCAGTCTATATCTTACATAACCGACTTTCTGTAATATTATACTGTGAAATGGCCAGAGCGTGAGGATTTTAGCTCCCTGGACCCTAATGGGGCGTCCCTGGACCCATTCAGGGGGCCTATGTAGGCCTCCCCCACGCTTGCAAACTTGCCCTTCGTGGTATATCCTTCGTTGCATTGAAGACTGTTCATTTTGCCCCTAACCCCTCGAAATTTCAACCGACTGCATGGTCAAGTAGTTAGAGCATCCGACTTGCAGCCAGAAGGTGGGGGGTTCGACTCCTGGCCGGGTCATACCAAAGAATTTAAAAATGGAACCTATACTGTCATTGTCCTTGGTGTTCAGCATAAGCAGTAGAGTAGGGAAGACAAGCCAGTAAACCACAACTGGAAAAAAGGCCGTAGTGGGCCCAACTTAAACCAATTGGTTAGAAACTGAGCCGTAAAACCTCATCTAACTCTAACCCCTCGAAATTTCTAAAAACCGCCAGCACGTATTGCAAAGGAAGGGGGAGTGGGGTGCACGCCTAACATTAGTTTTTGCTCAAATTTTGAAGGATCTAATAAGTCAGTTTAAGCAAACAACTCGTTTCGCTTCATCATCTGTTTCTGTCACTTCTACAACTACAAGAGATATTTGTGTTTATCTGGGATGTACCAGTACTCATGTAACTCACTTTAAATTTTCATGTCGCCATTTCTGTGCCAATTCCGAGTCCGATGAGACCCATTGTTGTGCATATTACTGGCAGAGTGACCCCAAGGTCGGACCAATTTTCTTTGAGTCCGGCCCGATTGGGTCTTGTTTGTTTGAAATTATAGCATATCATACACAATTCATTCATCAGGGAAGTGCTACCTTTTAAGGAGACAAAACGGAGAGTTATAAATATCCTAACTTAAAACTATAAGTCTAAATTAACCGAGACAAAGTTATCAAAGATGAGATGCATTTTATCTTACATATCGTTTTTCTTTTTAATTTGGTGGATTAAATTTGAATATTGACCACAAAAGTCTACTCACTGTTTAATAGGTGGCTTACGCATAACAATACGTACTTTGATGTTCATGGAAGGGCAAAAGCTACAAAACATGAAGCACCTGTTTTAAAAATAAATGAATTAAGATTGATCGTCATATTTTGAGAAAAAAATTATGGACATATTTTCATGCGCGTCAAGCCGCTTCCAAATTTCCACATCTTATGTTTTAGACACAACACAATTGTGGCTGTCGCTAGGCTTCCGAAACAAGACGACGTTGCTTTTATTACAACAGTAGTTGAACATAAAACTGGTTTTTCGTTTACTTTCATTTACACTTATTGTAACATTCGTTGGTGTTATTTGTAAAATCCGATTCACGCATGCTTCTTTGAGCAGAACTAATTAAATAAATTGTCTCAAACCATACACTGCCTGACCGCAAGTTTTACCGTGATGTCTGAAATGGTAACTTTCGTCTCACCTTCACGGGGAAGTGACGGCTTTCATACCCACACCCGACTAAGCTTAAAGGGTCTCTAATCTAACCCCAGACAACAGCAATTCTCCCTCCTTAGTTAATTCTAGTTCCTCCTCTAATTTAAACCAGGCCCATGCACTGTCTACTATCTCTTACACCTCCAGGACCCACACTAGCCTGCACCGAGTTCAAATTGCTCGAAGCAACATTGTCACCCACGGTGTGTGCGACACACAACTGACTGCAAAGGCCATTGCTAACCAGCCAGAGTAGAGCTATACATATTTGAAGGCATATTCATCAAAGGGCAGGAATAAACAGTTTTGAGAACTCTAGGGCAATTCCTAAATATAGCTGGATAGGGTGTTACTAGCAACCAGAAAGCATTACTAGAACTAAATGTACATCTCGCGTTTCATTCTACCGTCCAAACTTTAAAATAACCTCAGACTGCCCCTGGACCTAACCAGATGCTTATATAGTAACTTGTATTCAACTTTTAAATTTCACAAAATATGAAATATAAATCTCCGTATATAGAGCAGAGTAACTGGGGCCGATTGTTCACTTTTGTAATAATGTAATATTGCGAGTGCCTGCTCCCTCAGCACCGGGGCTGTCCCCTCTGGTTCCATCTTTCTAAAGGGCGTATTAACCTTATTATAGTTACCATTAATTCATCAAGTACACGAACTGGCATACAAATATATCTCAGTCCGTGTTTTTTTAAGACATCGTAGATCTCTCGTGAATTTCAGGTAACGATCCTTCTGACTCCCCACCATAGCACTGGTCCAGTATAATGTTTAACGAGCTGTAGTTGAATTTTTATTCTGGATCATCACTATCAAAAATTAGCTGAGTCTATGAAAATCTATAAAAGGGGAGCTGTCCAGTTTATTTACTTTGTACAGTTTGCTAGTCCTACCAACAAAATTTACCATGTACTTGAAACAGGTTAAATGTTCTGTTAACTAAGGCATTTCAGTCTACAAACCAGTTTTTCTGTTATTCTCTTCTGCAGCATAGCTCCACCGTTATTTCACAGTATAACCCACATTAAAGCTAGTCTGAACATAGAAACTTTTAGTCTTCCCTTGAGCAGTACCATGACCTTTACGACTTCAAAGCTGGCACCATTGACCCTTTTCCAAATAGCGACTACAAAGGATTGTGGGACAGACTTTTGGTGTGCGAAGTTTTTGTCAATGGCATTTTACTGTGGCCAAAAACAACATGTACCAAAACTCTATCCCACAATCCTTTGTAATTGCTATTTGGAAAAGGGTCTATGTTGCAGCAAAGTTTAGGTCGACAGCAGTTTTACATTCTATAGATAGTTCTCACGTGACGTCATAGGAGCTTTTCACGTGTATTATTTCAGCCATGTCTGAGGGCAACCCCGACTTGTGTGTACAGGCTTGCCCTCAGACATGGCGGTTGCTAACCCCTAGCTGTGACGTCACTGAGAACTATCTATAATTTCAGTGATTACTTCAGTAATTGTCTCACTTCAGTGTTCTGCCACTGACGAAATATTATAGATTCAAAAAATAAACAAATTTAATATCAATACCGTAAAAGAATCAAAACTAAACCAGAATTTTAATAATAATCTTAAAGTTCAAAATCCTTGAAGAATAGTCGTTTCTCAAAGAGTAGAAAAACCATTCTTATAAGAAACATCTAAATTCTTCTCACTATGCAATTAACAAAATATTCACACTTAAAATCACTTCTGTATTAGCGTTCTGTGCAAGGGTGGTGCCAGGTGAGGCGGAGTGTCATATAGTCCCGGTCGGGGATGACTTGCCCCTCGTAGAGGAAATAATCAAATTTCGTCGGGAAGCCTTTTGGGCACTATAATGTAAGTTATTCATGACGGCGACTAGTCCCGCGAAGTGTTTCTTGACTTTTTTTCTCATACACACCAGATTCTTTAATCAAAACACAACATTTAAAAGTATCTTCCAGTAAATCGCTCCAGTTTTCATGTGTCTTTTGATAAAACCCCCACAGTTTCAAACAGTGGCGTAGCTAGAGGAGGGGGCAGGGGGCGACCCCCCCACAAAGCCTCCGAAGGCCTCTGTCGGAAATTTCTAGTCTCCGTCGGAAATGAATAAAAACAATCCATTTGAAACACTTACAACACTTCTTACGTTTTTGAGCAGAATTACACATCGATATGTCAACGTGAAAACGGGAAAATCAAAAGTCAAAAGTCAAATTGCCCGGAAAGCAAAAAAAAAAAAAAAAGCCAATCGTACAACTGCCGGATGATGGTACCGTTACTTCAAGGTAATAATCTGTCGGAAATTTTTTGCTTTTGCCCCCCGACAAAAAATGTCTAGCTACGCCACTGGTTTCAAAACGTCCCGGGTAGAAATCCAGAAATATTTCATATTCATTCCTAGTAAAATTACCGAAAAGTTGCGTTCGTCGTCCTTCCGGCAACCTGTTGCTTTCGTCGATGCTTTGGGTTGCATCAGGCAACGTCTGGCGCAACCACTGGTTCCGTAATAATTTTTAAAAAAACAGCTTTGATTCAAAGTATTTGAACGACAAGGAACGTGTATGGCAAAACGTTACTGATACATAATTTTTACAATCTAAGTATCTAACATTTACAAATCTAGACAAACGAGGAGTATCATAATTAATTTCGATCACGTGTATCAAAATAACTATAGACCGTGCTTTACGTTGCTGTTTAAGAAATTTTTTGAAGTCCCCAGTGTGGGCCATTGACATGTATGTTGATTGCTAAGTAGGTAAGTAGGCAAGGGTGTTGGGGGGGGGGGTGATCATTCTTTTTGAGAACATCTTACTCTCAATAGAGAGATAAGATGCAAACTGCACCACTTACTTTTTGTGTGTCATTTTTGCGGCAACTACTTTTTGCAGAGAATAACCTCCTGTGCCATTTGAGTCATGGATACTAAACAGGTGTGGGTTTTAAGTAGGGGGGGATCCATACTCTTCTGCCCTTTGAGGATTTTTTTTTTATTTTAGCAGTAGACTATCAACTTCCGGATTTTAGGTGGCTTTGATGCAAAATGGTGACATTTTACAAATTCACAAGCTCTGGACTGGTTTTTGTTAAGAAAGTATCATTTGTTCTTAAAAAATTCTCACTTTGGCTGGATGTTACTTGAGGGATATTTTCTAATGAAATGGGTTCTTTTCAGCTACAAGAGGTCATATATGTTGAAATGTCAAGAAACTAACGGGAAAAGTTAAATCATGTACATAGGTCAGCAGAGATATTGAGCGCACTCAGGCGCATGATACTTCTTCATATATACATCATGCTCATTTAAGGTGTGCAAAGACTGTCCAAAACCGAGACCAAACCAAAGCCACCCGCACCCAAAGTCCGTATTGTGTTGTCTTGGTGATCGCGGACCGACGGTTGGGATGTCTGACCTGTCAAGACATCATTTTGGTTTTGGATGGACTGTCTGTTTCTGATCCAACCCGAGAAAAAAACCGACGATTCAATTGGTGTAACTTAATGCCAGTTTTCGAGGCATTATTACCACCCCTCCTCCCCCACTGGACAAAAATGCCAAAACCTTGTACCTTAGCCTATTGTCCCTGTGTATGGGAGTAAACTTATGTAGATTCCCCGAGCTTCGTCGGTTTGGCTAACCCCCAAACCGTTGCCGGTTTGGTCGAGCACGATGCTTCGCCGGTTTCGGATGTTTCGTGTTGTGTCTAAACCGACGATCGGGAGCTTTGGTGTAATATAAAAACAAAGACCGACGCACACCTTTAATAATCATCTATGCATATGTTATGGGTACTCCACCTTTTAGTTTTGCATTTGCTTGACTTTTCGTATTTCTTTCTCTTCTGTCTTTCCTTTCCTCTTTGTTCCTTCCTTTCTTTATCTCCCTGTTCTGGTTTGCGCGCGTGTGGGGGGGGGGGGGCGCACGCAATTACGCCACCTGAATAGTATATGCAACTGCAGGAGCGAACCCTGGAAGCTCTAAGGTACTACTTTTGTGAACTTTAATTCATAAAGGTTCGGCAGCACATGTACAAGCCAGAAGTTTAACATTTTTTGAATTCACAGCTGGCTGAACGTAATTAATTTCGGAATGAATGACAGGCCCGTAGCCAGGAATTCTGATACGGGGGAGGGGGCACCAAAAAGGGTTATGTTTATGTCAGTAGTGCCACCTTGTAATAACCAGTTTGTGGGAACCACAGAACCATGATATTTCAAGCCTACCTCAGATAGCTTAAGGGTGTCGGTGTATGTGTGCACATGCGCGCGAAAATTTCGCCCTTCTGGTGGGGATTCCCCTCCTTTCGCAATACAGAGACTTGAAAAGTCTCCAGAAGTGAAGGCAACAAGGCTATGATCACAATGATGCTTATTCAGCTCCACAAGGGCAGACAGAGGCTGGTGAGGAGTTGAGTACACTGCAAACGGCTAGGGGACAAGGGACTGCCAAAAGGCAGGCTTGGTGTGGTCCATTACCATTTTAGAAAGATCCAGAAGGAAATTCCCCGAGGAGTAAACAAAATGGGAACACTAGCATGGAACTTTGAGCAGGACTTTCAATGACAGTGAGAGCACATCAAACTCTTTACAGTTCACAATTCAGATGGTCATTATCGTATTTTACTTTGACGAACATTTTATTGAATAGAAAAGGTGAACTTTTGAATAAATTTGTGGTAATGGTAAATTTAGCTTCAAATTCCTGTAGTCATTACGTGCACGTTACGCATGTTACTCAAGGTATTAGATTGCTACATGAAAACCCCTTGATGATACACGGCAACTAACATTGAGCCTTCCCCTAGCTCTGGCTAGAATAGCTTTCTGGAGTTTTTTGTGCTAAGTTCACTAGATTTTTTGTTTATGGTTTTTTGTGCTAATAATGTTCATAGGTGGTACAATGCGATTGTGAGAATTGCGTGCAAAGAGCGCCGATATTTTACAGGAAATGTACTTGCCATATGGTGAAACCCAGTGTTGTAACGAGTCATGACTCGGGTCACTAATTTTCAAAAGAGCAATGACTCGAGCAATTGTATCATAAATTCCTCATAGAAATAATACAACGACGCGAGTCACTGACTCTACCCTATTCATGGGCGGATACAGGGGGTGACTAGGGTGACTAGTCACCCCCCCCCACCAACGGCGGTACCCATTTATGAAAGGACAATTTTGTAAATACCCTGATAGCAAAATCCGCTGGCTGGACGAAAACGAACTTGCATGATGTCATTTTGCTTTTTAACCAATCAGCGTCGTCGCCATCTGCGGACCGCCGGTGAACCACCAGAAATTTCTCTGGCTGAACCCCAGAGTGGCCGATGGCGGTCCGTCGTCGGGCCGACCAAATTTTGCTATCAGTGTATAATGAGGTTAAATTATATTTTAAAAAGGAAGAAGAAAAGGAACCTTGAGAGCAATATAAGACATTTAATAAGGCTATATCTAGAAACTACCAAATTCGTGGAGATGTATGATAGAAATGCCCAAATGAGAAAAAGAAGTTTTGTCTGATTTCTGGGAAAAAATCCATACAATTGTCCAATTTGTGGTTCTATTTCAGGCCCTGAAATATGACAAAACATTTGTCAATTATTGCATTATTTCGCATCTGAGCACACATAATTAAACAAAAATTTTTCGAAAGTGGAGTGGACACGCTCTCCCCTTGCACCCTCGGCCTCCCCCGGGACACAGCTCAACAGTCACTCCCATCACAATCAGGATCATTCCGCCACTGCGAGTCAAATTGAAAGTATAGTTAATGACTCGACTTGACTGCAAAATTGAGTGACTAGTTACAACTCTGGTGAAACCTGCTTGCAGACTCAACAAGAGGTGGTAAATATCCCCGATGAGAAAACCAAGCTCCCCTTAGTTTGGGCGCGCGAAGAGCGCCGAAAATCTTGGGTTCTGTAAGTTGAAGAAGAATATTTGGTTCTTGTTAAAGGGAAATATTGTGTTTAAAATGCACCAACATGGCATACAAAGAAAATAACTTAAATAATTATTAAACCGATCAGTCTGAACAATAAGCTCTAACAATAACTTTATTTCTTCAAAATATTATGCATTACAAGAGTAACGGATGTTGCATCATCTGAAGTTTTAAAAGTTAGAGTGAATTATTTTTGTGCCCCAGATAAGCGAGTTTCCCCCTGTGAGAGCCTTATTGCTTGAAATGAAGGCTCCCATACTGCCTTAATTTGAATTATTTATCATTGTGTATCTATTGATTTTGGATTCAAAAATATGAAAAATTTCTGTAAAACACGCAGTATTTTCCTTTAAGGAAAGTTAGAAAATTTGAGTTTCTGTGGAAGAATGTTCCCCCGCATCCCAGACAATTCCAGTTTGTGCAGACACAAATCTAGTACATTGGTTAAGGTCATATCTTGGTGGGCATACAACTTCCATAATCAGAGCGCTCTCTTGCATGTTGTGTAATGTGAACTATACTCTGCACTAGTTTGATGTCAATCAAAGAGCGTTCACCAATTGAAATTTGCTGTTTTCTAACCAAAAATGTACTTGGGGTAATGAATGTCAGTCTTTAAGAGCAAAACTAAGGCCAGGGCGACTGGTCGCATATAAAGCCAACATACTCTGAAACGGGTGTTTAACAGCTTAAACTACTGTAAATGTACCTGAAGATGGAAAACGAGCGTCCAGCGCTTAAGTTTTTGTCATTTTAGAAAAAAAATGTTACAGAAAAACAAAATACGTTCATTAAATGCCTTTTTGGATTATTCGTGGTCAAAAATCCCATGGAGTCATTCCGGGGCCACCGTTTACAGGTAGTAAATTTTCATTTTCTATCGATTTTCCGTATGGGGGCACAGTGGTCCGCACGGGCAGGGGGGGGGGCTCCGTACCCCGGCCTGGCTACAGGTCTGATGAATGGTTTTCAAAAGGGATGATAAATGGATGCAGCAGTGCCATGACCCTTAACATTGATTATAGGAAAGATTCCACAGGGGATTTTCACATAATAGCGCCATTCTACACAAGATATAGAATGCGTGAGGGATGGGAGCCAATTTAAAGTTGCAAGTTTAGGTTCTGTTCTACTTATCAAAGCACGGCGGCCCTAAAGTGCAAATATTTACTTTAAAGGGGTGTTTATGCATTCTTTTTCTTATATCGGAGGATATAGGCATTACAAACTGTTGGAGGACCAAGCTTTATTAAAGAATGAAGTTATTAATATACACACTTTTCTTATAGTTTTCCATTCTAATTGTACAGTGCCATGGACAGGAAGGTTACATGGGCGTCCGCAGAAAAAAGGGGGTGAAGTACTAACAAGGGCGTTTCGGAATGCTTTTTCTTTGTAAGTGTATTAACAATCACCATCTATCCCGATATATGGCTCGCGCGTATGGAAACCCGTTTTAAAATTTAATCAGGAATTTTAGATATCTCAAATTATGCACTATTTTAGATATCTGAAATACAATTTAAGATATCTAAAATTCATTTCGAGATATCTGAAATAGAATTCGAGATATCTAAAATAGAATTCGAGATATCTGAAATTGGATTCGAGATATCTAAAATAGAATTAGAGATGTCTAAAATAGAATTTGAGATATCTAAAATTGAATTCTAGTTATCTAAAATAGAATTCGAGATATCTGAAATTCGATTCGAGATATCTAAAATTGAATTCGAGTTTGGAGAATTATAAAGTAAATATACTGTATTGCTGAGGGTCGATGTAATTTAGCCTAGGTCAGAAGGTTAAGGTGGTCTCCAATCCACGCGTGCTCAAAATCTCCCATCATGTGCCAATCAAGTTCTCCAGCCGATCTGCAAAGGTAAATGGGTATGGTACCGGTTAGCATGCAGTTAAGGTTGACTAGGTATGCACATGTGCTAGGTTATGTATACGATGGCTGAAGGCAGATGGCGGGAGTTAGCTAATCGCCGGCTAGTAATAAATAGTCTATATAGCTACACCTAAGTCTACACCGCAGACCGTGACAATGGGAGCTACGTCAGCCGGCACTATCGGTCTGTTGTAGTAGGCTGTTGAGGCAATCGAATGCTGCTGGCGCCAATGAATTGCAGAGGATGCACTGCCGGTATAAGCCGTACCCCAAAAGCTGACCGTGGCAGTCGTGAATGCTGTAACCGTTGAAATGATTTGCCTACCAGAGAACTGCAATCTGTGATGCTGCAGGGCTAGGCTTAGGTCTAGATATTGTGCCAATAAGCTGGCTACATAGTAGATGAGAATACAGTCAGTTACACTTAGTCATAGTGTACGTAAGCTAGGCCTGAATACACGCGATGACTCCATTGTTATTAACGTGCACCTTGCGGCGCTCAACAATACAAGTGAACGTGCTACGATGAAATAGGTAGGCCGAAGTGAGAATAACTGTACATAGCGAAACTGTTGGCTGCAATGCTAAGTACCAGGCTACGGTACCTGTTTGTCTTCTCTGCCAGATAATGCTGTCTCGAAAATGTCGTCTCAAAATGGCTGGTTGATGAAGCGAGATTAAAGGCCTTTGCTGAAGGCGATCCAGTAGTGCTGCAGTGATGTGTTGTATCTGCAGACTATAGCGCATACTTAGTGTAAACAAGAACGTGAGTTGTATGTGCGCTACTCAGCAGCTTTAGAATGCTAGCATAATTAACATAAACTATGCAACTATGCAGATATATTTGAAAGTGAGGGCGCTAAAGCTAATCACTACACGAGATATCTAAAATTGAATTCGAGATATCTAAAACAGAATTTAAGATATCTGAAATAGAATTCAAGATATCTGGAATAGAATTCGAGATATGTGAAACTGAATTCGAGATATCTGAAATAGAATTAGAGATATCTAAAATTGAATTCGAGATATCTGAATTGAAATTTTAGATATCTGAAATTCGTGATTATTTCGAGATATCTGCAATTATTTTAAGATATCTGCAAATATTTTAAGATATCTGCAATTATTTTAAGATATCTAAAATTCATTTCGAGATATCAGAGATAGAATTTGAGATATCTAAAATTAATTCAAGATATCTAAAATTCCTGATTAAATTTTAAAACGGCTTTCCATACGAGAGCTTGAGTAATTGGTAGTTTGGTACTATCCTCCAATATTGTTTTATTGCAAACATAACTTGGTATGCAAGCTATGGATGGTGAGAGCAGTGACGGTGCCCAGAGCACTCATGAAAAACAATCTGAAAGTGAGAAGATAGAAGGAAAACCTGACCCACCAGATGAACTGGATTCACTTCTCGACAGTAAGAAATGAAATGTTTGTGGACTTTTTAATGTTGGGTCTTTCTTCAGCTCCTCTCGGTGTGAGAGAAACATAGTGGCGCCCAGTACGCGTACTAGATTCACGAAACTTAACAATCGCAGTGCAATCCAATGGAACACTTAGGCTATTAAAGGCTAAAAAGTTAGGCTGACTTTAAAGCACGATATCTTTGTCGTAAGGAGGTCCTGCAATTCTTAAAGTGGAAGGAAGTGTAGTCGAAAGTTAATTTGAGGCTGGCCAGTAGGTTCAGCAACACGTTATGTTGGCCTACAGGGTAACCTACAGTAGCCCACAGGCGCCCCTTAAAGGCAGTAGGCAGTCACCCCAAACAGAGTGAGTGTATCCTGTCACTCTAGTTCATGATTGGCCTATTTTGATCATGTGACAATATTTTTGTTAGTGAATTGTGGAATTCAAGGAAAATCTTGCCTTGCTTTACCTATTTTTTGTAATAGTTATGTTCAAAACGTCTTCAGAAGTGCTTTTAATGCAATAAGAGGAGATTTACAAGAGTTTGCTGATTTTTCAAAGAAAATTTTGGGGCGACTGCCTATTGCCTTTAACATTGTATAGTATACCATCTACTATGTAATATATATAGACGGAAAGGTATGTCACAAATCTCCTAGCTCGAACAAACAACTTACGTTTCTGGCACAATTACTGCACTTTTCTCCCCAAATTTGTCTGTGTCGACACTGTCGAGACTTTTGATCATAAGGTACCTCAAGGCAGCTCTTTTTCCCGAATAACTTCACTTGGCATTGTCTGAAGGATGAAATTCCGATGGAGTAACAGTCTGAGGATGGTAGCTGCTGATAGGAGAGCATTCAGCACTTCCACACTATATAATAAAATACTCCTAAAATATTCTCTAAAGTTCTCTTAACTTTCTAAATTTCTTCCAAAATTTGTTTAATTATGGTTCAGTTTTTATTATTGCAAATCTTGCAGATATTAGCATCAATATGAACAATTTTTGAACATTAAATTTCATAAAATTTGAAAACCTTTTGAAAAGTGGAAGGGCTAGCATTTTCTACAAGCACTTGTGACAGTTGAACTGTAACTGTTTTACAGTCTTCAACTGCCACAAATGCTCATAGTAAATGCAAGCCCTTCCACTTTTCAAAAGGTTTTCAAATTTTATGAATTTCTATGTTCAAAAATCTTGCATATTAATGATTATATGTATCTGTAAGATTTGTAATAATCAAAGCAAAACATAATTGACAAATTTTGGAAGAAATTCAGAAAGTTACGAGAACTTTAGAGAATATTTTAGGAGTATTTTATTATATAGTGTGGAAGTGCTGAATGCTCTCTATCAGCAGCTACCATCCTCAGACTGTTACTTCATCTAAATTTCATCCTTCAGACAATGCCAAGTGAAATTATTCGGGGAAAAGAGCTGCCTTGAGGTACCTTATGATCAAAAGTCTGGACAGTGTCGACACAGACAAATTTGGGGAGAAAAGTGCAGTAATTGTGCCAGAAACGTAAGTTGTTTGTTCGAGCTAGGAGATTTGTGACATACCTTTCCGTCTATATAATACATAGTATATGGTATACTATACAATGTCAAGGGGCGCCTGTGCAGTAGCCTAGGCCTAACTGTTAGTTACACGTAGGCTAGGCCTAAGACAGGTGAGCCTACAGGAATAGACGAGTTGGGAAATTAGATTTTGCTGTACCATTGTACTGCCACGGATCAAGTCCACAGACATTTTCGCACGGATACAAAGGCTGGGAGCGACTGGTCTTTCTTTTTTTTTTGTCTTCACAATTTACCGTCATACTGTCCAACCTTTCCGGTTCTCTTTGCGCCATGATTGATGTCTAGGCCTAGAGAACCTATAGGGCACAACCGAAATTCCTCTGATAGGGACAAGTAGTGTTACAGGTATAGGACGAAAACCCCAAAATTCAAGATATTTACTTCAAATCGGAGTCATATCAGAAATGCTTACAATGTGTTCTACCTTTTCACAAAAGTAGCAAGATTATACAAAAAAATCACAAAATAACACTACCTAGCTTGAAAATAGGATGATTTTCTGCAACGTCGGAGCGCTCGGAAGTGTTCGTTAGAAAGAGATGATTGCGCAATAAAATCACCATGTTAGCCTTGTGCCAGTCATTACTTATGTCTTGAAATGTTGAATAGGCCTATACTATGTAAGTACACATAATATATTTACGAGAAAGAAACGACTGGCGCAAGGCTAACAAGTTGATTTTATTGCGCAATCTCCTTTTTCTAACAAAAACTTCCAAGCGCTCAGACATGGCAGAAATTCATCTTATTTTCAAGCTACAGTACTATCCTGTCGTAGTTGACAAACCATCGAGTCGGACTCATCGAAACTCATCAGAACCCATCGCACTCATCGAGCGTGTATAAACATTTGAAGTGACATGTGAAATCATCGAACAACTCGCCAATCATTTCTTCAAAACCATCGAGGGGGCGGGGCTTGTTTGAGGTCTCACAGTGAACAAGAAAATAAATTTTCTCATTGCTTTTACAGTGTATTTTTCCCCCTTGAGTTCGTTTGCCATCGTATTTGTATTGCGTGCAACAAACTCATTGAACACGAGATGAGTAAACCAAGGGTTGCCACTGCACACCCTGAAACAACCCACTCTGTAATCTCCGATTAAAGTCCTGCAGTACTATATGAGAGCGGCAAAACCGCTAAGCCTGAGGTAACCTCAGTAACAAAGGATGTGTCCCCTGTTGTCAGACAAATAGTAAAAAGTAGGCTAGGTCCTGGGCCTAAACGGGATCCAAATAATTTAGCCCTCATTTTCCCCCGCCGGTTTGTACCATGCTTGTAACTGGCCTACAGTATTAACTGCCGCATGCAGTTTTTAACTTCATCTGGGATATTCTTGTGAAACTAAAATAGCCAGTAGGCCTTAAAAATAATTTTGCATGATTAGCAACAACTTTTGCAACCTAAAGGCCCCCTTTCCTGTCTAGGCGGGGTTGATTCTACCCGGCGCCATATTTATTTTGACCGTACGCACATTTGTGTTACGGCAAGCCATCCTTTTCAGCCAAGGTTCCCTTCTCATTTCTAGCTGTGCAGGCATTTTGTTTTTATCAGTGACTCGATGTAATTTAAGAAAACCAACAACACACCATTCTTGCTAATACTGCTCAGCCTCCCCCCCCCCCTCCCCCGATCAAAAATTCTTCGGTGAAAAAAGCAACAACTCTCTAGTAAGAATTAGATTAGAATCTCGATACGAGCCCACCAGCTTTCAAACTGTGCAGTGCGGGCCCTTTGAGAAACAGGCACGTGCATGCACAGTTCCCCGCATAGCCTGACTGCAGTGGCCAAGTGGTTAGAGCATCCGACTCGCAGCCGGAAGGTCTAGGGTTCAAATCCTGGCTGGGTCATACCAAAGCCTTTAAAAATGGAACCTACTGCCTTTGTGCTTGGTGCTTGAATAAGCAATGGAGTAGGAAAAACAAGCCAGTGAGCCACAACTGGAAAAAAGGCCGTGGTCGTCTCGACTTGAACCAGTTGGTTGGAAACTGGGACGTTAAACCTCATCTAACTAACTAACTAACTAACTAATGCATAGCCTGACATTAATAACCAAACCAACTACGTTTGTCGGTACATTCCACTAGGGCCCGCTCAGCTAACGTAAAACTGAGCGCTAAAAATTCCCGGTAAAGTTCTTCAAAACATTAGAAATTAACCCAATGCCATGTGTAGAATATTACAGAAGAGGTATCGGTACTGATAATAGCTTGTATACCTGCAGACGAGTGTGATATTCTTTCAATATGTAGTCCTAAAAATGGCCCTTAGTGTCGTTGAACGATCGCACTAGAAATTTCATTAACAGTTGTATGGGTCGCCCTGTTTCAAGATCAGGGTTTGTGAATGAACGTAACGTAGTATTTCCCATACAAGGCAATAGTAGGCGTACTCAGTGTGAATGAATGACGATGTAAACAAACTTGTGGCAGTGCACAGACTGTGCACAGACAGTACTTGCAGCTCGCAGGCCACGAAGAAACAAGTGCATCACACTGTACCGTGCATGTACCAGAGAGCTTCCACGTGGCAACACCCTGTAGCTACTGTATGTACTGTACATTTGGGGAGTTCCCGCCCAAAATTATAACATGCAGCAACTCATACCTTCGGTTTGTTTTGTGAAGCTGCCGCACAAGGAACGGAAGTATGTTCTGTGTGAAACTCGGCTTATATACGGCGATTGCTACTGCCGCAAGAATACTAACTTTTACCTGGCCCTGATTCGTTGAATTACGTATCTGTAATGTTACGTCTGTCTTTGAGGTTAGCGTTTTGAGGGGTGCCAAAATATTGCAGGTTTTTGTAATTTTAAAATGTTATGGGATAGAACACTTTTTCTGAGCTTGGTAAACTGATAATTTGCTGGTGGCTTCAGGAAATAAAAGAAATATTGAAAGTAATAAAATCATTGCGATATGCCACTTGGAATTTGGAACTTGGATCAAGAAAAGCTACCTGTACAGTATGAATTCGTGTGCTGATCTGCTTGTTCCGATACAGTACTGCATGCACCAAGGTGACTTTGAGCGCCAAATTATGCCATAAAATAATGCAGACAGTAGGTTTTGTAAACAAGATTTTCAGTGAACGCTGTACAGCTCATTATATTTCCGATCATTCTTAACTCAGCCACGCATTACACATCAACAACGAAACAAAACATAAAAGATCATGTTCAACTGTCAACAGCAGACCGCGTGCGCGTGCACGAGCCCACTTGTCAATTACAAAACTCATGGAGAAACTCATCGCGGTCAGCTTATGCGTGGTTTAAAGGAATTTTAAACTCATCAAACTCATCGAAACTCATCGGAACTCATCGAGTTCTGTCGCCGACGAGTTGCACTGTCAACTACGATGGGATAGTACTGTAGGTAGTGTTATTTTGTGCTTTTTTTGCATAATGTAACTAGTTTTGTGAAAAGGAAGAACATATTGGAAGAATTTCCGATATTATTCTGATTTGTAGTAAATATCATGAATTTTCTGGTTTTTGCCCTATACCTGTAACACTAATTGTCCCTATGGTTCGTATTTCGGTTGTGCCCTATAGTTTTGAACTCAAAAATTGTGTGTGATCATACAAAATGTGTGTCTTGCACATGCAGTCTCTGTTGTGGTACACTTTCCTTCCCAGTTTGCATTGTATGTTGAAGTTTCCTAACTCGTCTATTCAGTTTGTTTCCGCCTGTTACTTTCCATCCTGAAAAATGTTGCTCTGCCCCTGATATTTTGGGATGGAAAACACGTTTTTTGGGATGGAAAGTAAGGACATAGAATGGAATACTTGTGTGAAATGAAGACTTCATTAGCTTTTCCTTAAAATTTCGAACATTATTGATGTCTTTTAGTATTCATTGCGACACTAAGGTAAGCTACTACTACCATGCTGACTTCTTCACAAGCAACATTCTCATTATAGCATGTATACATATTCATACGATATCCAGTGCAGTGAACAATTGTTCACACATACAGCACTAGCCCGCCTACATATAGCCCATATAAGCCTAGACTGTACCCATGCACTTCTTACAGTATAGTTATTTGTAGAAGTCGGTTACTATCTGTATGCCAAGCATTAGACCATACATTCACTCTTTTCCACGCAAAAAGTTCTAACTACAAATTTAATGGTCGTGTTGGATTTCAAATTGAAAATCAAACAAGTTTAAAAATGATTAAATACAGGTTCGAACGTTCTTTTCCAGCTCCAAGATATTTAGGGGCGGAAAGTAACAGTACCCGCAGTATACATGTAGCTCTGTACTCAAATTGCAAACACTGCCTGGCTTGTGGGCCTGTAAGGATGAGGTTGGCTTGGTGGTTGAGTTTACTGCCTTGCATTCAAGGTCCCAGATCAAATCCGATAAAACCACTTGGAAATTTACTTGCTCAGCATAGCCGTTCCTGCTGGAAGCTGTTCACAGTGATCCTGAGGGGGTTGAAAGGTGAATTTTAATTGGATAGGCTAGCTAATTGTCCATTTCAGGAAGTTGTTCACTTTGCTCAGTTCAGCTGTCAAGCAGTGGTGCAGAGCAAGGAATCTCCACTCCTCCCAGCCCTTTGGAAAGCGGCTAAAGACTGGGGATACACCCTTGCATGCATTTCGTGCACTACAGGTATATGCTGAAGATCTTTGGCATAGAAAAAGGAAATAGCCTGGCATAGTGGCATGAGAATTCACTAGAGTTGGCGTACTGTACAGCTTACCCATTGACTGTATATATTTTGTACTGCAAACTACAGTATCTTTAAGTCAAAATTGCAGCTATAAAATTTTCTGCTGGGGCTTGTTTTCACTTAATTCACAGTGAGTCCCTGCAAAATGTGATTATTTCCTGCCAAATAGAAAAGAATGTGTGTAACTTTTTGATTCAAGTACAGTAAAATGATTGATCATCATACAACAGGCAATGTTATGTTATATTGTCCATATGTTGTCCATTGGGGACGTTAAATGGCAGTCCCAGGAGCACCCTTGGGAATAATTAGTACGTACATGCCTGCCTCGTTAACCACTGAGTACTACGTAGTCAAAAAGAGAAGGTGAATCTCGCAGGTGTTCATCCACACTCACACTGGTACAAGGTTATCAATGAGCCAAAGGGCTTTCTGACCCTCAGACATTAATTACTGAATCTTCAGCTTTAGCTGATAAATCTATCTCTTGGAAGGAAAACTCTGGTAAAGATTTATGGCACACAGATAAGATCAAGTCTGCCAAAAGATTTGTAGGCATAGAGTTATTTCATGTGATGTCACACAAGTGAGATTGCCCTGCAGTGAAGTGCAAAATGTGTGGTAAGCATATTTACAGCACATGTATGCACATGGCATCATCATAGATACTGTACTACTGTGACACAATCAATGCTTGCCCTAAGGCATGTTAAACAGTAATGGGGTCCACACATAGATTAGAAAGTACAGTATCAAATAAAATGTGTTTGAAGGAAAGAGTTACACTGGCAAACATGTTAAATGCTGATCAAAACCATGCTTCATGATACTGATAAAAAAAACTTTCTTATTTCTATTCAAGATTATGAAAATATGGGGGTAAATGCAACCAAAATGCTCCCAACAACTTACAGTGTATATGAATGTTACAATCAAGGAATGACCAAGGAATTGAAATAATTTGTTGAGCTTAAACATCATTTATTTGGACATGTAATGAATACTATTAATACCATTTTTCAGTCTAATAATTTTACAGTCTGTACTGGCAATCCGAATTTAAGTGCTCATTTTTGGCATTAGTGTCCGTCCACTAAGTAGAAAAATTACAAGCTGGAATAATTCCTAGATGTGGTGATCTATAATGATTACTCATGTTTGGCTGTGAACTAGGAGAGAAATATTCAATACCAACCTACAGATCTCAAATGCTGTAAAGTTGTTCATCAAAATAAGCTAGATCAAATGTTGCTAATGTAATGTCCGTCCAATTTGAGTGTTACATAAGCAACAATTATCCGTTATTCTCCAGATATAGTACATGTAATTCATTTGAATATCTTTATATCATTGCACATCTTACCTGCAGTTTAGTACAGTAACTTGGCAGAGATTAAAAAGCTTCACTCTTTACCTTGGCTACAAAATTGAACTTTTAGTGATGTCCATCCCCTAGTAGTAATACTGTATGTAAGCAAAAAGTTACATTAGCAACAAACAATTTTGCAGTAGTCGCACATGAAATATTTTAGCCCTTTTTTATTGCTTTGGGAATAATGTTTACAGTAGGTCATATGCATTGCCAAATCAATAAAAAACTAATTGCCATTCATGTCCAAATATTTTATATATAGGACTATCAATTTTGGATGCACAAGTTACATAATTTGCAACAACAGTTCTGTATTGTCTGTCCAAAATTATCAATATTGAGGCATGTAACTTAGTAGGGAAAATGGGTACTTCCTTGTGTGAGATTAGAAAACCTTTTACTTTTTTCAAAAATCCTCTCCTTACTGTTCAGTGCAGACTGAACATTCCTTTGTGATAATGACCCTAATTTATCCTTCTGATACCTCCCCTGGGCTGAGATTTCACCTACTGTACACAGTAAAAATCTCTTGGGCAGAGATTTCACACAGTAACAATTGACATTACATATGACATAGCCAACACTGTGCATGTCAGTATCGATTAGGAATGTTTGTTCATTGCCTGGGTGCTCTGTTTGGTGTGTTGTGCTGTACTGAAGCAGTGCAAGTGACTTTGGCATGCTCCATTTTAAAGATACATACAAAGAAAATGAGGAAAATAATTTCTCTTTCTCTCCATATGTTTGGAACTTTGGATGCAAACAATTTTGTAAATAGTTTGAATAGTAATAAAAAATTATAAGCAACAGAAAGATAGGAATGGGCAAAGTGGTCTTGACCATGGATGGTCGATAGTTTTTGTTTTTTCTCTGCACATGGCACACAGAACCCGTTGAAAGAATGCATCGGCCTACTATGCTATACATGAAGTGAAATTCATTTCCAAAAAAAAAAAAAACCACAGTATCTCCACCAAAAATGAGTATGAAAGTCATAAATAATCAGGCCAATTGTACGTCAGTGTGTGTAGTGGACGGCAACAAAATATACTGTCCAAGATATTTTGCACTTCATGGCCTTTCCATTCCCAATCCCCATGCACAGCGTGCACATTGTTTGTGAGCTGTCGTTATACAAGATTTATGTCAATTTATCAAGGAGATCTGTGGCTAGTCTTATGTACAGTATAGTATGTTGTTTCATAATCTGTTAGACAGGGCTTGATATACAGTTACAGTACTGTATGGTTAGAAACACACACTATGAGACTTGTGACTTGTATACAGTGAAATTTAACATTTAAGCAAGTTACTGTACAGAACCAGACAAAATCAAGTTCATTACATTGTCAACTTTATTGTGGATGAGATAAAGGGAAACATTTTGTATTAAGTTGTAGTAACCATGCCATTTCACCAAGATCAAAAGAAAACCATAGAAAAGTGCTACCATGAAATATGATTATTTCCTGCCAAGTAGGAAAGAATGTGTGATACTTTTTGCTTCAAGGATGATGAATAATCGTCATAAGGCAGGCAATGTTATGTTGCGAACATTGTGTGGTATAAATCACACCTGTGTGTTGTTGGTGTGCGAAAGCTGACACGTCAGCATATCTTCAGAGTTTCATGGAAATTGCATGTATTAAGCAATCTTTCTTTTCATATCGTGGAAGTTTACACTGATCAATGTTTGGAAAAGTTGCCTTGAAAATTTCACGGGGGTGGAGGGGGGGGGGGGAGGAGGTGGGGGAAGGCAACTGCCCTTACTGCCTATGGCCATTTAGGTACCCTCTATATACCATTATGAGTTTAGTAGCTTTGAAACTCTGGTGTGTTTTGTCGCAAACATAAGACCAGATCTGTTTCACAGTACATAACAATTTTTGCATTTTAAGTAATTTAATAGCATATTGTAGCACTACTCAGCCCTGTGGAGACTCGTAATGATTCTTTAATGACTGAATAAATGTTCAATAGGGGAACTAGCAGGGACAACCAAGGCTCTCATAGCAAAAGGACAGAGTCGACGGAGGGTTGTTCTTAACCCAACCAGATTGTTCAGGTTAGAGGAGAATCAATGACTGGTGATGAAAGCAGAATCTTGATATTTTTGGTGATTCACGCAATCAATGGGTTCTTTGAAGTTCTGGAGTGTTGCTAGAGGAACTTTTAATAATAAATTATGACTTGGGTTGGGTTGCATAGCCATTTGGTCCAAGCTACAGTGTAGATAAATGTATGGCATACAGATGTACCAAGATGTGAGTCAAGTGAATCCTCATGACAGATGTAGTTTTTCACTGCCGAGAGAATTCAGATTGAGGGTATTTTATCAGGTTCATTTGTTTCACAACTTGAGTAAAAGTCACATGCATCAGAGTGAAAACTGTGTTTTTTTTTTTTTTTTTTTGCAGGTGCAATAGATGATTTTGACAAGTATCAGTCAAGTAATGTTGACACTGGTAAGCATGAAGATGCAGCATCTAATGACAGAGAAGCCATGGCACCAATGGAAACCAGACCATTTCAGCCTGAGGTACATATTACATCAGTTGATTAAATCTTCAAGACTGTACAGTATCTCTGGTACAGTACATTTCTGTCATATTTTTTGCAAAATCTGCAACACTATAGTTTTTAAGAACCAATTCGAAAATTACCATCACTCTAATTTGACAATTTATCAGCATCAAAATTCGTTCATGATTTTAAAAAAGAGAATCGCTGTACATAATAAAATTGAGGTGCCCAGTTACAAGGGAGCAGGGTCGTCAAGGTTGAATGACCACTTTACTGTATATCCTAAGGTCAGACATGTGAGACTTCCGTTATTTAGCGGAATTCCGTTTTTTTTAACTTTGGGAATCCGCTACTTTTGTCACTTTCCGTTTTTTACCACTCCGAGTATCTTGACAAAGTGTGCTGTAATATGCTGTACACGTATGCTGGGCCTACGCAGCTATAACTGCAATTACCACATGCTTTTGTACAAGTTTCATGTGCTTTTTATAACCCAACCAAATTTGTCTGGCCGGTTAGCTAGCTTCTGCATGATTACTACACACTAATTGTGTGCATGCACCAAGTGATATACAGGGACCAGTTGGCTCAGTCTATTTATTATAGATCGTCAGAGGATTCGTACACAGTCGGTCAATGAACATTTCCGGTAGTATTTACAGTACGTGACATGTGCAAAATACTTTAGAAGAGCTATCCGCATTATTTTTGTGAGTTTTTCTTGCATAATTTTGACATGCAATGCTTTTCTCTCTTGTGAGTCATGGCACCAACCAGTTTTGCTATCCTAACATGTATTATGTATGGTCTAAGTGATCTAGCTTATACCAATGTGTAGGCCTACTGCTTCATAAAACTTTAGAAGTAACCACATCCTCTGAACGTTTGCATACTACGTTTAGGAAACTAAGTTACGACAAGTTTTAAGGTATTTTGTTTACATAGGGGAGGGGAGTGCTTAATGTGATACAAGAAGTCGAAATTATTGAGCCTAGCCTAGCTGGCTATATGTACAGGTAACAGTTGGCTAAGGACCAAGGACTAGCCCAAAGTTGGGCTGGATGACATGAAGTAACAAAAGTGGCAAAGACCAGCTGCCTGGGTTTATTTTATCAGAAATTGTACTAGGGTATTTGAAGGGAGGTGGAGGCAGAATACTTGAAAGTAAAGTTCAGTGTGACTTTTATGCTAAGCCTAGGCTACTTTGAGAAATTGCCAAGAGCTGGGGGTTTGGCCCTTGTTAGCACACGGTATGCAACGGTATTGCTCCAGGCTCCCGGATGCAGCTTTGCATATGCCGAGTTTGTCCTCAAAATTTCCTCTATTTTTTTGAGTTGCCACTCACATGTCTGTAAGGTCTGTTGGACTGAAGGTCTACTAGCTGTCTAACTTTCATTTATAACCGTAACTTGTCCAATGCATTTTTTATCTAGGGTACCTTCAGTTTAGTAAAGCTTTCAGTTCGGTAGACTTCTATTTTAGTGGACAATTTCCATGAAGGTTCATATTAATGTAAGTTTGGGGTTTGGCAGAACTGTCCTGAATCATTACAGATTGGTCCAAGATTAAAGAAGGAAATGTGATACATGTGTCAAAGCTGTCTGTTGGGCTACTTTGCCGAATGGTTAATGCATAAAACAAGAAGGAGCTTTATACCATAGTTGCTCCTTCAAAACTTGTAAATTCCAGCAAAAAAAAAAAAAAAAACTACCATATTCCACCATACACAAATACATGCAACTAATTGGTTCGATCCAATAGGAAGCACAGTTAATAATTCAAAGCAGACCTTTGTCATCCAACTTGAGGTATTAAATGTGAAAATCAGAATTCAAACTTTAAATGGCAAAGCTGCCTAACTCAGTGGTTCCAACAGGGACAATATTTTTTGGGCATTTTTGCACCACAAGGGGAAATAAGTTCTAAGGGAGACTTGGGGGTGGAGGGGAAGGTGACTTTAGCTCAGCATTTTAAAAAGTGAGATATTGAATTGAAAATGGGGCTAAAAAAATCACCAAAGAGTTTTCCTCTAGCTGAGCTCTCAAATTAGTATTCATAAAATGGAGTCTAAGTACAGTAAAGTCAGTAAGTCCGGTCAACCTTCCCTCCTTAGGTGCACTACAGTATGTTTGTGAAAAACCTTAATTGCCAGATGCCAGGAAATTGCATGTGAATGGTATTTAATTCCAAAAATGCCCTGGGAGGTCCCCCAGACCTTCACCAGTGGCAGAAGAAGCCGGGGATTGGGGGGTTGGGATTGTTATGGCTGAAAATTGTTCAGTTTTCATCAAACATAGACAACACATAATGTCAAAAGTGGCAATTGTCAATAATTATAATACAAAACTTTCAAAATGTAAGATAGAGTAAAATGTTATTTTAATGTTTTAAACAATTTTACATTTTGGCTTGCAAATTTCAGCTGTCTATTTAAGTATTGATCTATCTGTAGGGCCGCTTGAGTGGGATAAGTCTGTCAAAGCCCTTTGTACCCTCTACCATCCTTCTTCCCCCACCTGCAAGACAATTAAGCCAGTTTCAGCAAGAAAAGGACTTGCAATATAAGATTATCAAAGGTTGACTTGGGCAATCTGTTTTAAATACAGTGTGCAGCACACTCAAGGCTGTTACATACCCTGTAATTAGAAGATAGTGGAATGCTGCATTCTTGTGCCAACAATTTCATAAATATCCCAGGACTTCTGTGGACTTGACCCCCTGTAGTCTACCACCAGGGCATTGTCCCTAGACCCTTTGGTGGGTTCCTAGAATCTGAACCCTTGGGCGAATGCTCCACACTTCCGCCCCACTTCAAAAAATGTTTTGCTGCCCACATCCCTGATAAAAGCTTCATACCTTCTTAAATCGAGTTGAGGATCCATACCATCACAAGGGGAAGCCCTACTCCACTTATGTACAATTTTTGGGTTCCCATCATTTTAAAATATCTTTTTATTCTTTTCTTGGAGTCATTCATGGTAAAAATATGACATGAGGGTCTATGCTCAATTCCATTCACTAAAATGGGGCAATGAGCTGGAAAAAGTTGGGAACCACTGACTTAAATGTTTAGGTCATTTATAATATTCAATAGATTTGACACATGTTGTTTATGCAAATTGCAGAAGCATTGGTTTGCAAATTTGGTATGATAGTAATGTTTAATTTTTTTCCATCATTATGAAACCAAGTAACTGATTGCCTCTCTCCTCACTTCTCTCAGAGAAACAGTGGAGAGTTAGTGAGCAGTTTTTAAAAGAAAGACCCAGATGTCTTAATTGGAAAATTTTTCCATTTCTTGTATTCCTGGGAAATTGTGAAGAAAACTTAGCATTTTCTTATCTTGTTTTCGTTTCTCTGTATTTAAGTTACCTCCCCTACCACCAGACCAAGAAGCATTCTTTAATGCTATATTCAATAACCCGGAAGCTCAGCAGATGTTCTCAGGAATGAATGAAGCATTTGCAGGTTTGATGAGTGGCTTTGAACAGATGTCTCAAGATCCAGAACTGAAGAATGAGATGGATAGTATGATGCAGAGTACATTTGCTATGATGGGAGCAGGTAGGTAAATCCTGGACATATTGTTGGCTACTTTACATTTTAAATGTTTTTTGTCCTACAATGTCACAGGCATTGTTCTAAGTAAAAACATAAAATAAGTGTTTGCATAGAAACTGTGGCAAAAAGTAAAGCTGAGAAACATGGAGGGAAATGAGGTAAAAACACTTTCAGGCTGGGAATCCATAGAAGTAGAATGGAGTAGTTGTCCAATGAATATGCCATCAGATGTTTTGAGAGTTAGGCAAACTTTCATCAGAAATGGCTCTGACCTTTTCAGTACTGTAGCAAAGAAGCACAAAAAAGCTTGTTTGTAGTTTCCTGTTTGAGTGCAGAGCATTTCAATCATTTAGGGCTTGTCAAGAGCTTCCTCCTTGGCATATCAACACAAAGAGCAAAAGGGCAAATAAAATTGTTAGTTTTCAGTAGTTGTAGTTGTCAAGAGTACAGTTACAGTGATGGGAGAGGGTGATACTGTACTGTAGTTCTCAACTAGGGTAAAGTTACCATGTCTATTAAAGCAGATGAGAGTAAGGAGAGTACATATTAAAGGGAAAATGTGTATGAGTTTGAAGTTTCTTGATGTTTATGTTAAAAACTAAATTTATGAGCATGCTATTCTCAACATTGCTGATTAAGGTATTTCTAACGTTTTACAAGTCATGTGGAAAACTTGGAAAGTCTTTGAAATTTAGTCTTGAAAATTCCAGGCCTTGAAAGTGATGGAAAATGGTCCATTTGGTTTTAAAGTCTTTGAAGTTCCAAATACTTTAAAAAAATTGTGACATCTCTCATTGCAGTCTTGTTGTAACTTGTAACTGATCTTTAAAAATTAAAAATTTGGTATGTGTGGAGAAGTTGAGGCAAGGTAAATGGAATACTTTAAACAAAGGTCATGGAAAGTCTTGAAATTATAGGGGGAGGAGAGTACAAAAAAAGTGTTTTCACTCCATACAAAGTTGTGGGTAAATATTTACTTGTCACCAATACTTAAGAGTACTTTTGTCTTGTACTGGTTTCATAGAATGCTCTCATTGTCTCCTGCAGGAGCCCCACCTAGTGGTGACCCTTCATCAACAGACAGTGCCAGGTCAGCACATGCTCCTTCTGGCACCTCAGAATCAGAACTAAATGAAGGTGAAGATTTGGCCAAGACCCTGGGAGAAACGTTACAAAAATTAGCCGAGAGTGCAAAAGATGTTAAAGTGAGTTATTGGTATCATCTTTTGAAAAAGCCATTAAAGCATCCCAAAATGCATCCTGCTGTCTTTAACAAGCAAAATAGTCTTGGAAATTTTTAGCATGAAAATGGGATGCACTGTGATTGCCACTCCGTAAAAGAAAGTTACAAAAGAAGGAGGTACAGAAAATAAGGCAAGCATTGCTATGTTGAAAAATTGCTGTACTGTACGTAATCAGTTTTTGTGTAGCAGATTTTGCTAAGCAAACAATTGTACTAATTTTATAGACATGATTGGGATGCAGGAGACAAATGAGAGACTGGATAGAAGGAGGATGGAGGTAGGATCTAATGGGGCAGAAGGGGGTATGCATAGACCATTGGGGGAGTGTGTTTTGGAAAGGGGAGGGGAGAGAAATATAGGCTCCAGGGTTGGATGAATACATAATATCAGTTGAAATCATGGTGTTTGTTTGTTTTAGAAGCAAGGAAAAACACCCACCCCTCTTATAATGAGTGCAAAACTTAATCTTCAACATTCTTCTGTCATGATGTCATAAACGTTGGCCTTTTCTAAGCATATTGGTTTTAATTAGGTTTTTTGCAGCATTTGCAGTAACCAACACATTATAGCTTGAGCTGTAGGATAAGTTCTTAATTGGATAGTTTGATGCAGGAATAGGTTAAAAGACTACGTCTTTAAGATAGTTGCCTTCAGAGAAGTTCACTGAGTGCTGACAAAATACTTGTTCAGTGTCAAATTAACCCTGGAAGAAAGATTTTGTTTACAGTCACGCCGATGTTCTCCGTTTCCCATCCCCAACAACCCACTCCCCCTCCTCATGGACACTTCTTTCATGGACACTACATACTCTCAGAACAATTCTCACCCTTGACTATTTCAAATTTCCTGGTGAGGGAGTTCTTTTGAGGAAAAGCGGGGTGAACTGTCATGGTTGGTGACTCTGTGGGAGTATTCATTTTGGGGAAATCATCTGGGCAGGAATTATCCTGTCAGGGTGCTCACAAAGTTATGCTATACCTCTGTACAGGAGCACTGCAACATTTGTTGTTATTGTAGATATGTAATATTGTCTGCTTCTGTTAAGGATGATAAAAAATTTTATAGAAAGTAGGCATATATTTGCTATTCTCACATTTACACTCACAAATATGTTATATTGTCAGCTTGGCTCAGAACTGAACAGTATTAAACATTAGTATAGAGACAGAGTATGTTTGGTATACTCAGGGTTGCACAGTATTAAACATAAGTATAAAGGCAGAGTATGTTTGGTATACTCATTGTTATACGTAGTACTTACAGATATGTTACATCCTCTGCTGCTGTTCAGGATGGCATTGATGTACCCATTAATGTAGATAGTATATTTGCAGTACTGTCAGCTATACCCACAAATAATGACTTTCTATCTTTTGATTCAGGATGGTAACATTCCTCAAGAAGAAATGATGAAAGCATTTGAGAATTTAAACATGGAGGGGGGTGAAGAAGTATTACTGCCAATGGTTCAAAATATGATGGAGAACTTATTATCTAAAGATGTATTATATCCGTCACTAAAAGAGGTCACAGACAAGGTTAGTGTATCAAACATTTTTGGCATTTAGTATTATTTTCTGGCACAAGTGATATTTTTTGGTATTTTTTCCCCATCTTCTCTATAAGTTTGCCACCCATTTGTATGCCCTTAGGGTTAGCCTGGTCTGGTATAGACCGTATGCATATGACGTCACAGAACAGAAAGTGCCCCTCACCCCCACCCCCCCCCCCCCCACCCCCACCCCTTCCCACCTCCCACTCCCATCTAATGGAGGCAAGCAGCATGTGTTCTTGCAAATTACACCAACAAATGGAGACAGATTTGCTTGGGAAACAGGCGTTAGTCTACTATGTGTGCATGCAAAGGCTACTGTACATTGTGCATGCCATGTGCTTCATTGTTTACCCTCCAAAATGATGTTACAGGATGTCTTGTTTTGGATTTATATTTGTACTGCTGATGCTGTTAAGGGCTGGTTAGTACAGATGGCAGAAAAGTTTACAGAGTACTACCAGGAAGCTTGTTTCAAAATGTGTGTCTTAGCATGATGTCATCACAAGTTGACCAGTGATCAGAATAAGCAAGAGGTTTGCCAGAGGTTACAGTAGGTTTTATAATCTGAGGAAAAGCAGGGCAAAGAAATTGACACAGGATTCTGTGGCATGAAATTGAAAGCATAAATACAGGTGTCAAGTATGCGTTGTACAAAGTGAAGTTGGTTCCATTTGCAAAGGTTTACCATGACTAATGAAATCATCTTTTTCATGCTGCCTTGACAGGTTTTAGTGTCTTGGGGTCAAAAAGTCCTGCTGAAGTACTCATATTTCAAGGTTTGATAGGATGTGCTTTCACTGTTCCTTCTGCAACATTTCGCCAACTCTCTCTATGCCAAAACATGTCAAGGGTTGTGATCAATACCAGTGAGGTGTTCATTCACGCATTTGTCAATAGCCCTAAAGGTTGACGTTTGATGGCAGTTTATCTCAGATTAAACTGAAAGGTGATCTAATTTTCAGTGACCATGAGTAATTTGATCCCTTTTTTTGCTAGGGCAGAATTTGTTGTTAGTTGTAATGTAAACCCTCCTTGTGTTGTTGGGCTATCATTGCACCAGAATGGTCACCAAAGCTTTTAACACAGCTGCTGCTCATTGGAGCAGTTAATTGAAGTAATGAAACAGTGGGCAGGTACTTTAATTTGGAACAGCAGTTCTACAATTCTTGAGCCAAAATTTGCCTTTGCTCAAATCAAACTTATGACTGATTTGAGCAAAGGCAAATTTTGGCTCAAGAATTGTAGTATGCCTGACTGGTTAATAATTTCTCATGGTTACCTGTTTCCACATTTTCTTACAGTAACAGTTAAAAGTATGTGGACATGTGACCAAAACAGTTGTTTTACTCAGCAATGCTTCATTAAGATCCCATGATGAAGAAACATTACCATTCTCAAGAAAACCTTTTCAAAATTTTACCATTCCTGGGATTTCTCATTGCAAATATTATTAGGTGGAGTGTTGCACAGTGGGTGCATTTCTTTCATTAAACCTTATTAATTATCTATTTATTACTTATCAGCTAGCCTCTAGTTTGGTTTTTAATGGAAACATTTTCATGGCTTCTTCCAAATAAGACCTCAGGGCTTGCCAGCATTACAACTTCCCTTGAAATGGAGGTAAATAAACAAAGGAAAGTACAACACATACTTCATGAGTCCCTTTTTCCACATCACAAACCTCATATGTAGTGCATGTGCATTTATGATGTAGGTACAAAACAGTAATTGTCTTGTTAAATGGTCAGTATTTGATAGATTTTGAAGGGAATTGTGACTGTTTTTAATATTTTCAATGCTTCTTGCAGCAAATAGGTAGGTGTGAAATTTATGTGTCCACAAGTCTTTAAGGTTAACCAGTTTATTTCCTAATTAAATCTGCTCCTGTTAGGTTTAGCTAGGTCAGAAGTTGGGTTTGATCTTTTTCTGTATTCTTTGTCTTCATTTTGGGATGAATTTTCTTGGCAATATTGATTTGAGTGTCACATATAAGATCATCACATGTTACAGTAGATTGTATGACCATATGCATATAATACAGTTCCTCAAGGGACAAAATAGAGTGAGTGAATTGATTAGCAGTAATTGCTAATCAAAATCCAAATTGACTAGCAATTACTTCATCTTGGTTAGCAGTTTCAAAATCAGCTTTCATTTTGGATATCGGCAGTGAAATCCAAATACTAACTCACTTCCCTTGAAAACTGAAATAGTAATTAAGGAAATTCACTAATAAAAGAGGACAGGGAAATGATAATATTTATTCCAATGATTGCACATCAACTGTTTATTCATGCAGTAGCTTGTTATTCTGATTAGGTATTTCTTTCAAAAGAAATGATAGTCATGGTAAGTGTTTACTTTAGTTGTGACTGGTCACAAAACAGATACTGGACCCTAGAGAAACTGGTAGGAGAACACAGCAACAGGCCAGGTAGGATAGTTGAAACTCGGACACAGCTTGACAAAATATCGATTCGCAACTTCCGCGAGGCCAAATTGAAAATGATTCGCAACTGGTCATTCTTGGGTAGCAAATTGCAATACGAACCCGGTTATTTTGTCCCTTGTTCCTAATAATAATAATGATAATGTTAGTGATAATGATAGGGATAGTGACAGTGACTGTGACCGTGACAATGATAATGCACAACAGCAACAACAATAGTTCCTTTCTTCTCATTTGTAGTACTTTTAGGTACTTTTCCTGTTTCATCAACATTTTTTCCCATTTATTTTTGACCTGCAGTATCCTCAGTGGCTAGAGGAGAACAAGAGTAAGTTAGCTGAGTCAGATTATGAGAGGTACTGCAAGCAGCAAGGTACTATGTATAAAGTTTGTAAACAATACGAGGAGGAAGATGAATCAGACCCACCGGAAGTGAAAAAAGAAAGAATTATGAAGATTATGAATCTAATACAAGAGGTAGGATGATGAAGATATATCCTGTTGCAAGTAGCAAATATGAGCAGAAGAAATGGTGTCAAACCTAGTGCAAGAAGTCAGTGCTAGGAGTGTGAAATTACGGCATTACAGCCTAGTCAGAATTCTACTGACTCAGTCATAGACATATGTGGTATATTTCTTTATTTGGGGTGGGGAGGAGGGAGGTGGGGGTGGCACAGCAGCATTTTGCCCAAAAAAACTTTTCCAGAAAAAGTTTCTCCCCAAAACTTGCTGAGAAACAGGTTATCCGTAAATTTTGAAGGCAGAGGCTTGTATGCCTATGGACTCAGTGTTACTGCAGTTGCTTCAGGGCTTCTGTAATAAGTTTCTTCTCCATTTCAGAGTACCAGAAGTAAATTATTTATATATATACATACATATTCCTGTAGTAGTTTTAGTATGAAGGATCGATACATTTTTGTTTCATGTTACATGAACTTTTGTACACCCACATTGGTACCTCTGGCAGAACTTACTGCAGCCATTATCATTAATGTGGTTCACTCTGACAGTAAACCATGGGAGAATGTAACACTACAGAGCTCAGGCCTAGTAAAGAGTAAAGACATTGATATATATGAGCGTTAGATAGTTTCAGCAGTGTTGAACAGCTTGGGTAATCTGTCTCTTAATGTTTTGCTTCTTGTAGATGGAGAGCTATGGTGAACCACCCAAAGAAATCGTAGGAGATATGGTAAGTGTTCTAAACCTAGATATACACTTACATACACTTGGTATATGTACAGTCAGGGCTAGAATAAAAATGTATGTTTTCCTGGAAGGTAGTCAAGTTCAAGCAATTCCGTCTGTATTTCCATGTACCAAAAATTTAAATTTTCAGTCACTTGCCAAATATTCCCTCCAAATACCCAAATTTCCCAGGAAGGATAGTCCCATCTTCCCATCTTTTCCACCCATGTTTATAGGGTGATAATTGTAACACTACCCAGTCAAGGGGCTTGAACATGTAGGACCTGAGGGCCATAGCAACCACAGCAATTACAAGTAATAAAATTCCCCAGTAGAACCAATGAGGACTTACATTTCCTGTTCCTACAGAGCAATAAGGCTCATGAAGATTTTTCAGGCCCTGTTCGTAGTGAAGGTTGTTTTCAACAGTTTGCCAATGCAGTGTGAGCTAGTGATTTTGATCAATGTGAACAAATTGGTGATAATCCAGGCTGGTACTTAAAGGGAAAATTTTATATTTTGTGACAATATTTGTGTTACTCAGGAATAAAAGTTGTGTTAGGTAACTCTAGTTTCTTTAAGTATATGATGTTTTCATTTGGAAATGTCATGAAAGATGCATGTAGGGAAATAAAGATGGGATCAGAAATTTGAAATATATAATGGAGCTCAAGCAAACCAAGAGACCTTGGAAAACCTAGCTACTAAAAACTAAAAAAAAAAAAGAAGTAAATAAAACAGACCTTCCTGCTGATGCCAAAATTTCCTTTGAAAGAAGAATATTCTTAGGAAGGAGCTTTTCCAACTCCAAGTTTCTCATCTACAGTATGGGGGAGCTGTACAGAATTACACTGACCATATGTCATGTTGCCATGGTAGTGTCAGATCTACATCATGCATTGGTTTTTTACTAACTATAGAACTTGAAATTTCTCATATCCTTAGCCATCCACTGGTCTCCAATTTGATGAAAAGGGCCTTCCCAAGATTCCAGGAATGCCACCAGGAGAACAGTGTAGCGTAATGTGAATTCAGGAAGCTTAACAACTGTAACATCACACAGTATCATGCGATAGTGTGAACGCTCCAAAATGAGGTGATTTAAGGATCACATGATTACAATCACCCGATATTCTGTAATTGATGTCTTGCTGACGTAATAAGCCAGTGATTTGAGGACGGTCTAGAAGCAGGAACTGATGGTGGTTGAAGTAACATCTCAAGCAAGAAAAAACTTCACCAAGTCTGGTCTGTGAATGTTGGGATGTGTCGGAATAAGTCTGAAAATACTTCATACTATTGGTGATGGGAATTCAGTATATATCTTTATAAACTGGCAGTAATTGATTGTGGTTGTGTTAGGCTTTCTCAGAACCTCCTGGATGTCTATGGAGGTGTAACACAACTGAAAGGGTACCCATACAGCAGGGAAAAGTGGGAAAAGTGTGAAATTTTTGTATTTGTGTTGTAAAGCCTTGAAATTGGGGTCCTTCCATGAAAAATTGCCATATGTTCTGAAAAACTCAAAGCATATTGTATTTGTGATCATGCTCCTGCATGTATCTACAATGGCTACATGTTTATAGAAACATGGGCTCTTTTTCTCTCTTCCCAAATTCATTTGATATTCTTGCATTTTGAGGCAAAGGCTTGAAGAAAGTTTTGAATTACAGTATATTCAAAGTGTGGCAAACCTGAATTAAAATGAACCTAGCTTGCAATTCATCAATTGTGTGGATACTACTATAAATTTTAATTTGAAATGCAATTTATTGAAGTGTTTATATTTTGCATAAACATGCTTTCATTGTCTTAATCAAGTATGCTTTTTGACTTAGATCATAGGTAGTGATGGCAGGGTTCCCGTTGGGCAGTGGTGGTGCCAGGTCGGGGGCAGGGGGGCACATGGCCCCCTGTCAGGGAAGGCTACCCCCCATGGGGAAATTTCCTGTTTCTTCTTTGAGCTGTTATGTATATGATAAAATATCTAGTCCCTAACAACGGCCAGCGGTGTAGAAGATTTACTTCATTTTGGTCTAAATTTGGACGAATTCCTTAATGGAAACCCCAAATTTTCCAATTTTCTTCGTTAAAAACCCCAATTTTTCAAATTTTCCTTGGCAAAAGCCCAACTTTTTTCAAATTTTGTCCAATAAGAGCACAAACTTTTTGCTTTGCACACCAAAATTTTGCTTGAAACATCGCTTTGGCACTCTGTTGCCCTTGTAAAGGCTTCGGTTAGCTGGTCCCCCATCAGGGAGCTTGGCCCCTCTGATGTCGGGCAAATATTGGTGCCACCCCTGCTGTTGGGACTTTTTCAAAGAAAGCAACATGCCGGGATACTGCATGTTAGATAAATGCAGTAAAATTTTTTCGCTCTTCCATGGCCTTTTCATGGTTGAAAATCCATAATGTAGTTCATTTCAGTAAACCCTCAGTTAGATGCAAACATAACAGATGACTTAAAAGAAAGTATTGGCACACTGCTTGGAATGTGAAAATAAAAATACATAACTTTTCTTCAAAGGTAAGGAAACCCTGTAGCTGGAGAAGAAAGACAACACATGGGTTTGACCTGGGAGGTTTGTAGTTGATGATGGGTGTAGAGGTCTGAGAGGCATTCGTTCTGTATATTCATTAGAGGTAGTTGTTGAGGAAGGGACTTCCCATATGGTACCTTGTTAATTCCAGTGAGGTCATTAACTTGAGATCAATAAATTTTGACTTCAAGAGAATGTATACTTGACTGTAGAGAATTCATTTGTTGGACTCATCTCATTTGATTTCAAGTCTATACTACACTTCCTGTACCATAAGGACTTCTAAGGCAAGGGATATACTCAAGTCATCTGTTTGAGTTAGGTCAAGTTATTCATAGCTAATACAGTACCTTTGCTCAAGTAAGTCATTGATGCTGAAGGCACTTTATTATTTGTATGCCAAAAAGTTCTTAGAATGAGTCTAATTAGAAGGTAAAGTTACAAGCCTGTAGCTGGGGGACTGGGGTACCCCTAAAAAAATTGTTGCCCCAGATCAAAAATTACCATTGCCTTAATGCATTTTAGTGTATCCCCACCCCACTAAAAAGTTTTGTTCCTCCTGGAAGCTTTCATGCCCCCCTTCAGTACCTTGTCTTGTTACGGGCCTGTAAAGGTGACTTCCAAGTCATGACTTGCTACGACCTTTCTATATAGATATGATTTCAGAGTAGCTTTCATTTTACATATGTGCCATGTGTCTTGCATATTGAGTGCAGTATTCAAAATAACATCTTATGTGTGTTGATTTAAAAAAGAAAACTTTTTTTACAAAGATGTTTTCTTTTCAAATTTTTTTTACTCTGTTGCAAGGGAAGAAGAGGCAAGCAAGTTCCTTTTGTTTGCAGCATGGGGGTGGAAGAACTTTATGATCAGTATATGCTTGTTGGATTGGAAATAGTTTTGTCAGTGTGAGGTTTGAGAGATCCTCCCCCCCCCCCCTTCCCCATTGATATGCTCTCCTCTCTCCTAGGAGGGTGTATGCCGGAAGAGATTAAAGCAATTTGAGTGGAGCAGCCTTAAAGGGTGAATGCCTTCACCCAAATTTATTTTTGCATACCAGGTATATAAAACCATGTGGTGTAAATTAATTATTAATCATGTGACCACTTTTTATTCATGAGTTGTCAAATTTACACAAGAAACAAACTCTGTGGATTATTACCCATGCTATGCAGTGTTTAAGTTGTGAAACATAGAATGCCTTTAATGGAAATGTGAGCGGATTTGAAAAGACTGAGCTCTGGTGTTTCAAGGTGAAGTTGTTGTAACTAGTTACACTCTACATTGAGTATTAGTTTTGTTCCTACTCTAACACAGGGCTATGTCAGTTTGTATGAGAAACACTTATGACTGCTATGCAAAGTTGTGCTCTGCTTTATTACAAATTTATGGTATGTTGTGGATTCAGGATTGATTTAAAGTTAAAATGTGTGGAATGTTGGTGCCTTTTAAAGCACAAAAGATTCAGCCAGTGGTGGCAGGCAAGGGGGGTGTATGGAACTACCCAGCAAAAAATTTACCACGGTTTATCACAGTTCACCATGATAATTCTGTATTTTTAACCATGGTAAAACATGGTTAATTTTTTGTTGGGTATCTATTGTACATGGGATTTTTTATCTTCCTGCTTTGAAGCAGAGGTTTATCCATGTAGATGGAACCTTCAGAGAGAACAGAAGAAATAGGTGGCAGATGTGTTTCATGATGGCCTACAAATAATGGTTAAAGAGACAAGAATAAAAGCATGCATCAACCGTTGTCTATATATAGTTAAATCAATAATGCATTGCAATTGCATACTATACATGTGGATGATTGCATGGCTTGGAATCTCCCTTGCCTTGTCTATAGGTTCACATTCAGTAGCCCTTGGTAGATGGGTGTTATTTTCATGAGAGTTGTTAAGTATTTTACTTTATATATCCTTGTGCATATATGAAGGACTTGAGCTGAATTACAACAGCAACAGCTATTAAAGACATCTGAAGTAGCTGGGTATTGTCGCTGCATAAATATGTATGGTGCTCCTGTTAGTTAGTTAGTTAGATGAGGTTTAATGTCAGAATACTGTATGTCAGGTGACCAAGCTTGGTCATGCCAAGTAGCCTATTGTGCTTTTTTCATGTTCGTATGTGAATCTTAAATATCCCCCCCCCCCCCCACCCGTTACCCAGCATTCGATCAACCATGGATGGTTCTTCTCATGCACAGTCCTCATCACTACATCATTGCATGATACTACAGACTAAAGACACATTGTCCCCTTTCCCCTGATCCCACATCAAATTATTAATTATAAATCAAATCATTATATCTATGTTTCTTTCACATTTTTTATACTCACCATTCATGCAAGTACATAGCATTTATATGTGTGCAATCACAGTGAGAGAAAAAAAATATCTCAGAGCAAGGAATAATGAATAAATTTAAATATTAAATAGCAAAACAGGTGTTTGTATCTTTGATTGTGAGCAACACTGTCCTTGGTTTTAAGGATGTATATTTGATAATAGCTCAAGAATTTAAGTTGCTAAATTTCTAGGAGACTTCAGTGGAACTTAAGATGCACAGGACGTACTGTAGAGCTTAGGAAAGAAGCAGAACCTCAGGGCACTAATGCCAAAACTGGAAACTTATTCTCCTCATGCCGATAGAACTGAATAGATTTTAGCCAAAATCACCCCACAAAAAGGCCTTTTCCTGGGTGAACCTTATCTCAGCACTTGCAGCAGTTAATCCCATTTGTAAACAAACTTGCTGTATTGATGAAACAGTCTTTAAAGGCTTCAAGCCATGCCTTTGTTAAGAGCTGTTACACAGTGATGAAATTTATCACTTACATCTGCATCACATTGCAATCATTACGATCTTCTCGGCCCACAAGGAATTCCACCCGAGACCCCTGTTTTTGGCCAAAAACAGGGGTGATTAAATATCTACCCGAGTTTGTAACATTTAGCCTCATTGAATGCTCTACTGCACAAACTGGTTCTTAGATAACCACCAGTTGACTTCCAAAGGTAGTGAATACAAATGTTCACAATAGCATATAATGCACTATAAATAGCTTGTACAGTTGGTCAGTATGTCTACAGTGACACATGGCTGGGTGCAATTGTGTGCACTCAAGGGTAAATCCTACTACTGGCAGCACTTTTGATATAGTTAGTTTACTATCAAGTGTCAAATTATTACACCCTCAATGAATCTCAGGCCGGACCAATCTTTAATGGGCTGCTTTGGCCATCATGATACAACAACAAACCCCTTTAACTTTATTGATCTCAAGATAGCTGCACAGGAAGTTCACTGACAGATTGTGGATTAAAAGTGGTCAACTAGAGATGGCTAAAACTTGGTATTCTTTTCTAGCGTCATGCTGGCATTGTCAGTGATGGCAGCATACTTTGGAAGCATGTGACATCTGGATATCCACTCACCAGGAATTATCTGCTCAGAGATTCAGACCCTTCTTTGGGAATTATAAACTGTGTATCTGTTCCCTAATCCAATTAAATTGCATTGATTGACTCTCCATGACATCTCAGCCCAAATAAAGACTTCCTGTGCATAACCTACACAAAAAATTGAACTGTGCAATGAGAGCTGGTGGCATGTCCATATATTTTTGTGTAATCAACTGCACAAAAGTTCCTCACTGGTTAGGGATTAAGTGTTATTCTAGAAGTGATAGTGGTTTCTTTCAACAAAGAAATGAAAAAATAAGGATTTTATTACAGTATTAGTTTTACTTTGATTCCCATCTATTTTATAATACACAATGTTGTTTTACACAATGATATTACATCAATTTACATAACTCATTCTATAGCCTATGTATAATATATACAAACCACCACTCCTGCTAACAACTTGAAACAATAATTTACAGTGTTATTTACAGCCAATCATTGACAGGAATAGGACTTGGGGTAACACAAGTCAGTTCCCGTGGTCAAGCATCTTCTCTCAACCATGCCTAACCCATGATAAGCCAAGCCAACCCAGACCCAATCCCCCTTCCCAGGCCATCATAACAAGCCCGCATTGCAATCCCCCTTCCATCATAACAGGCCCCAATCCCCCACCATCATGAGTGCCAAATTTATACTGGGTCTATTTGTAACTATTAAGGAGATGGGAAAGCTCTTGATTGCTCAACCAGCTATTTTTGATTGCCAGTATCAAATACCATCTGAAGGCAATGCCCTGCAATCAGAAGAGCTGCAATGGAGGGCATGGGGAGGGTACCCCCCCCCTCCCCCATTGCAGAGATGCTCCAAATAATGGTTAAAGAGACAAGAATAAAAGCATGCATCTGCCATTGTTAAATCAATTAGAATGCATTGCAACTGCATACTCTACATAACTGGAGAATAACAGGGTGAAATTCTCTGCACCACCCCCCCCCCCCCCATCATAGCTCAAACACAAAGATAACAAGTGATGCAGATGACATGCTTTTTACACCCTATAGTTTCTTTGCCCCAACTCCCTTTATACCGATTTCAAAATCCTGGTGCCTGCACTTGAAACCAACCTATGTTTTTGAATATGCAAACTTCAGACAATAACCCTCCATACACCAGATTAGTAGCAATTTCAAGACTGGTTGAAGTGACAGCCAAAACTCCGTACTATTAATAGCACATGACTTTAAGTTGGTTGAGTGAAAAAGATTCCAAAATCACTCTTCATAACAACATGACATTTTCTTACTGTTGTACAATTAAATAGAATTTAACTTAAGAGATTTTAGATCACACTTTTAGAAAAGCTTATTTATCCCATCTCACACAGAAACAGGAAACTATCAAGACTTACAGTATGCACTTAAGCTCTGGCACACTTGACTTTACTTGTATTCATGAATGCTGATTTGTACTCATATCCTTAGATATATCCAATTGGCATCACAGAACAGAAAGTTCCCACTTGGCTGAGATGAGCACCAAGCTTTAAAACCTGTCACATATGCCCCAATGTTTATGGGCCTGTACAAAGACTACATTGTGCCTACAGTAAGGTTACCAAGGTCAATTACTGTATCTCATCTAGCTAGCTTCATTGTTTGTCCTCTATCATGACATCAGCATCTTGTCAATGCATAGGATCAACAACGATATCAATGAAGACATACACTCACAACCAGAGACACTATGCATGTACACAGTTATGATATTCTAGATAATCACACTTCACATCTGCAAATGTTATTTTTTGATGACATATCAAGGCAAAACAATGAACCCACAAAACACAATCACTCAATACCTGTTACTGGATAACTGCAAAAGCTTTACACGTAGTTGACAAAGAAGTAGTTGTTACGACCAAATAAAATAGCTGAAGATTTCTATGAAGTTAATTTGTAAACCATAATTGATCATTACAGCTACGTAGACATAGAAATGTAAATTCTATTCAGCCACAGAGTTATCATTTACTCTTTGTCCTGTAGTGTAGAGGGCAGCAGCCACAGGACCTAAAATCATCAGTTGAAAAGTCTATTATAATTCACAGGATGTGAGGGTAGGCACAAGTCTGTTGCCACAAGTTGTATTAATGGCAGTATATGCAGGCGGAATTCCAGGGGTGGGTGGGGGTGGATATATATTTTGGCAATGATCTCATTGACTCACAGTTTCACACATTAACTTTTGCCTCAAGTACACATTATCCCCCATCCCCCACCAATTTTTTTTAACAATCTCCACTACTGGGAGTATGTTGCCATGCGCAGTAATGAGTATACGAAGAAACTTGTACTGTGTCACTTGTAAGTATGAGTGGAAGAATGTTGCAATGAAGTACACAAAATATGTCATGACAGAGTATGTTACCACCTGTAGGTGTGAGTACAAGTATGTTGCCATCGGCTGTGTATAGATGATGGGAAAGTTGTGGTGGTTGGGGTTGGGGCAGTTTTACAAGACCTCTTTTTACGAGGTGATGTCAGGTTACTTAATAATTTATCATACTGAATTAAAGGTTCATGTAAGCTTCAATAAATCCCTGAAAGTGCAGCCTTGAAACTACTTAAAGATAATGCAGTTCTAGTTGAATGCCACCATAGTCAGGAATTCCAGCTAAGAACTCAAAGGGTGTTCTTTTTGTATATATGCAGCATTTCGATTCTTATATTATGGGGCGCCCTCAAGTGACAATCATAGCCAGCAGCATTATAATGGTAAATGGTTAGTTCAAACATCATTCCCAAAGGGAAACCATCCTCTCAAGGACATTATCATCTCAAACCTACAATTCACTTTGTTTTATGTTTGACCCTGACCATCCTGCTTGGAAATTCCTCCAGACACAGCTTCAGCCTTCTCCTGAGATTTAATCAACTTAGCTGTCCTCACAGAGCCTTCCAATTCATGACTTATATCACTTCTCACTAGATCACTCGTAAAAACAGAGCTGTTACCGACTACACTAGAAGACTCCTCAGAAGCCCCTTTCAGACTCTTCACTCCAGTCTTAGTTGTGGATGTGTCACTTACGGAGGATGGCATAGACTGAGAGAAGCTTTCTGGTTTCTGTAAGATTATCACCTGCTTACTGAGACCTTTCACTGGTTTCTTTTGATCTTGTCGTGACCCAGACCCTGTAGCATCACCCTTGACCTCAGCTTTCAGTGTTTGTTCAGTGATGGATGATGTCTCCACAGATTTGGTGGTTCTGAGTGAAATCTTACCTGGATTATGCTTTTTAGATGAATCCTGACTACTTTTCCTCAAGATGCCAGGAGATGAGTGAGGTCTATGTGACACCCTCATACCTGCCATACTTGACGGATTTCTTTGAAGGTTTATATTACCTCTAGCTGTAAACAAAGCTTGAGGTGGCAGGGTAGCTCCAACCCTACCCATTTGTTGGGGTGGTCTTTCAGGGATCTTGCTTGTGACCCGTTTAACAGTAGTCTGTGAATGATGCTCACCATGTGGTGCACTAGTTACTTTCATCTTCTCTTCACCACTGACAGTGGCTGATTTTGACGTCACCACATCTTGGCTACCACGAAGGACTGTCTTTGATGACTTCATATCTTGATCTTTGGTAGCCTCTGGCTTTGATCTGATAATGCTACTAGCAGGAAGCTCCACTCTGGATGATGGTATCTGTGGTTTCTCACCAGAATTTCCTTTAGATGACATCAACTTCTGACTTTTGATAGTAAAATCCATTGCTTGTGGTACATCCTGGTTGCTGACAAGGACTTTAGGAGATGCAGTACCCTGACCACCAGAGGGTACTTCCTTTATTGTTGGACTCTGAGTGGTTACAACTGTTGATCTATGTGCAACCATACCAGTAGTTGCCACTGCTACACCATGTCTCCTGGTTTGCCCAGATGGTTTGGTAACAAGATTGAGGGCAATCCCTTGCAATGCACTAGCAGTGCTAGTGACAGTAAGGACAGGATTAGGTGGACCAGCTGATGACTTCATCACCACATTTGGCTGTGAAGATTGCTTGAATGACTGTATCACTGGCTTGGTGACCTCAAGGTCATCATCAAAATCATATGGGTTACTACTTGTTGCAGCAGTAGTTACTACTGGTCTGGTTTGTTGCTGGGGTGAGGGAAGGCTTCTCCTTCTCTGCTGAGTGGTGAGTACCCTTCCCATTGTTGGTTGAATCACACTCACACTTGTTGCCACCTTTTCTTTACTATCATCTGAACTCAAGCCAGCTTTCACCATCTTGACCGGTACCTGTTTTTTAGCCTGCACAGAGGATGCAGCAGAGGCAGCAGCTGGTATGCTAGTTACAAACTTTGACCCGTCTGGCATCTGTAGAATAATATTTTGTCCTGGGGCAAGTGATGGTAGTGGGAAGTTCCCCTGTTGGAGATACGGCACTGGCTTGGTGGTAGCATGGGTTCCCTTGCTTGAGCTACCTGAGACGACCAAAGATAAAGGCACCTGTTTGTTAGGGGTGGCAGAAGGAGAGGGGGCCACTCCAGTTATGATACCAGCTGGTTTGGGTGCCACTAATGCAACTGGCTGACTTGAAATCTGAGCTGCCGAGACCGCTGCCATGTCCTTACTTTTAGGTTGTGCCTGACCAATGAAAGTTGGTGCAGTTGGTCTGAGAATGATGGTTGGCAAGCTTGTTGGCTTTGGGTCAATCTTTGCTGGGACAGAAGGTCCACTCGAGTCTGATTTTTCACTGACACTCACAGGGACCTTTACCTCAGCTTTGGCCTGCTTCGCTTTGATGCCTGCTTGGTTTTTCTCTGCCAGGAGTCTTTTTCTGACAGCTTGGACAGTTGGGTGGGACTGCTCTTCTCCCTGAGAGGTCTTCCCTATAGTGATGCTAGCTGCACTAGCAAGAATGCTCCTCACAGTCTGTCCCTTCAGAGCAGATGATGGCAGTGTCACAGTGATGGCGCCACTCTTCAACTGAACTGTGGGGGATTTCTTCTCAGCACTCGCAGACTTTGAATTTTTGGATTTTTCTCCTTTGCTTTTAGATTTGACCCCTTGAACACTCTTTTTGTCTGAGCCACCAGCCCTAGGGGAGCTTGCTCTGGCTTTACCGCTAGCATCCATTCCCTTCTTTGAAGCACTTGTACTCTGTCTAGCAGTGTCTTTTGGTTGAGTCTTCACAGCTTGCAGTTTCACTGGGTTCCCAGTCAGGAGAACATCAGATGGAATTAAATCACCAGCTGCAGAGCAAGAGATATGGGGCCAGGAGGCAGGGATAGACAAACTCCTCTGGATACTTCCAGTGGCCAGTAACTGGGCCCCACTTGTAACTGTAGTGTTACTCCTTCCCAGTGATGCTGGTGGGGTCTTGGACCGTGGAGTGGTCTTCTTCAGTAACTGTGACTTGATCAGTGATTCACTAATAAGAGACTGAATGGTAGACAAGTTTGGGTCAAATGCTCCCCCTTGCCCTGCAACCTTGACCTGGGGCCTCTCTGGAGCTGGGGTTCCTTTCATGACTCCATGTGCTGTACCTGTTGGTGGTCTCTCAACTGTGTATGTTGTACCAAGAGCTATAGGATTCTTTGATAAATCAAGCCCTTTAACATCCATGCCAAGCCCAGCTGACCTGGGACTGAGAGATGGTATCCGAGGACTCATACTCCTTGCACTTGCTGGTGAGCTACGGTTAGGTGATTCCAGGGATGGGCTGCTTGACTCTGAGCTACTCTGGGCAAGGTCTGTTGGGAAATCCCCAGATGAAAATGGTGTTTGGGGCCTGCTCTGGTTGGCAGCCTAAAACAAAAGATAAGAAGACAAAAGTCATTCAGTTATTATCTCACCAGCAGAACATTCCAAGAACATGAAACATGTCAATAGGTGGTGGTTAACATGCATGCACTTATGCACAGGTTGCAAGCATAGGGCTTCATGCAAGCATCTTGCAAATCTCTGTTGCCCCAGGATGGTTTTGAAAATACAGTAATGCAGCCTACTGAATCTCACTGTATTTATTTACAAGCTTAATACTTGAGTCGCTTAGACACTTTCAAATCACGGATTGGAAACACCAAATTTGGTATGAACACACATTTCAGTGGTATGGTTGCCAACAACTAACCCCCTTATCAACCCTTACATGAAATGCGCTTGGACCAGGAACAAGGCCAACTAATCACTGATTTCTGTTCTTGAAGGCTCCATTTTCTAAGACCAAGAGCCTTTTGGGGCATATGTCGATGTGCTGTCAAGATTCTGGGGCACAGGATGTTTCTGAGCTGAGATATAAAATGTTGAAGTTTATTCACTCAATTTTAATATGGCAGATTGTATAACCATTTGTGATGTCATTATTGTACGACTCAATTTACAGTTTTTGTTTTTCTTTGTTTTACTGAAAAGCCACTGCACCTTGTGCCAAAAGGTGATCACTTTCTTACTGTTACAGGGTGATTTAAATATACAAGCCTTCTCTGTACAACATGCTATGCAATAATACAGGAAACTTTCCAAGGTCATATAAACATTTAAATTTTAAAATGAAACAAAGCAGGTAATTTGAGTTGTACAAGTGGGACATCACAAATTATTGCACAATAGACTAGTTCAAATTAAGTGAATTAATTTCAATATTTTATATCTCAGCAATGGAACAAGCCATGGCAATGGGAGTTGGATGAATAAGATTATTTTCCAACCTCTAAAATATTTTATTCTTTTAATTCTAGACTTTGGGTACACCTTAATGAAAGTCTTGCTCCTCATGCATTACACCACAAAGCCTAATGACAATGATTCCACTTCAACCAAAGAGATAAACTGTGCACCCACCCCTACATCAATGGAGGTCCATGCATGACAAAATCTCATCCACCATATAAATACAATACAAGCTTCTCAGTAAAGCTGGTATACACCCCTCACTGCAGCTGTGATATCACAACCATGGTGGGGCAGCTAGCTGCAATTTCAACAGCAGCATTAAGACAAATTCCAGATCCTGTATAATAGGGGGGCCACCCATTAGACTGTTACCAGCTGGTCACATGCAACTTATTTTGAGTTGATCTGGATGATTTTCCTGTTTGCTGATTGCATATTAAGTAAGTTAAGATAAGTTTCCTTCCATTTAAAGCAAAACAAACTTTAATCCCTTTTTTATTATATGCTACGCTGTCAAACATTACCTGCCAACTGATGATCCTATAATGAAGGATATGACAGAATTACTACTCACCTGTCTCTGTTTACTAGCAGACCTCTTATTTCTGTTAGCTATGAGTCTCTCCATCTGAATCCGTTCTGCAAGATAGAAAGGAATACTTCTAATTACCCTGATTTTGCCACTACAAGCAAACATATGTACACCAAGAGCAGAAAAAAACTTCCACCCGTTCTTCCTCCCTCCCCCACTACTCACCTTGCCCCTACAAATGAAAACAACCAAAAACAACAACATGAAGCAAAATAAATGTAATACTACAAGGAACACAACCCCTTTAATTGTTTAATACAAGTAAGTGCTATCACATCCTAGATTGTGATTCCATTTCCTTATAGTAGCACTGCATGAAACAAGACCCGTACCACCAAAATGCAACCCCTTTAATTGTTTAATACAAGTAAGTGCTGTCACACCCCAGATTGTGATTCCATTTCCTTATAGTAGCACTGCATGAAACGAGACCCGTACCACCAAAATGCAACCCCTTTAATTGTTTAATACAAGTAAGTGCTGTCACAACCTAGATTGTGATTCCCTTTCCTTATAGTAGCACTGCATGAAATGAGACCCGTACCACCAAAATGCAACCCCTTTAATTGTTTAATACAAGTAAGTGCTGTCACACCCCAGATTGTGATTCCCTTTCCTTATAGTAGCACTGCAAGAAATGAGACCCGTACCACCAAAATGCAACCCCTTTAATTGTTTAATACAAGTAAGTGCTGTCACAACCTAGATTGTGATTCCCTTTCCTTATAGTAGCACTGCATGAAATGAGACCCGTACCACCAAAACGCAACCCCTTTAATTGTTTAATACAAGTAAGTGCTGTCACAACCTAGATTGTGATTCCCTTTCCTTATAGTAGCACTGCATGAAATGAGACCCGTACCACCAAAATGCAACCCCTTTAATTGTTTAATACAAGTAAGTGCTGTCACACCCTAGATTGAGATTCCATTTCCTTATAGTAGCACTGCATGAAACGAGACCCGTACCACCAAAATGCAACCCCTTTAATTGTTTAATACAATTAAGTGCTGTCACACCCTAGATTGTGATTCCATTTCCTTATAGTAGCACTGCGTGAAACGAGACCCGTACCACCAAAATGCAACCCCTTTAATTGTTTAATACAAGTAAGTGCTGTCACACCCCAGATTGTGATTCCATTTCCTTATAGTGGCACTGCGTGAAACAAGACCCATACCACTAAAATGCAACCCCTTTAATTGTTTAATACAAGTAAGTGCTGTCACACCCCAGATTGTGATTCCATTTCCTTATAGTGGCACTGCATGAAACAAGACACGTACCACCAAAATGCAACCCCTTTAATTGTTTAATACAAGTAAGTGCTGTCACACCCTAGATTGAGATTCCATTTCCTTATAGTAGCACTGCATGAAACGAGACCCGTACCACCAAAATGCAACCCCTTTAATTGTTTAATACAAGTAAGTGCTATCACACCCTAGATTGTGATTCCATTTCCTTATAGTAGCACTGCATGAAACAAGACCCGTACCACCAAAATGCAACACATCAGGAGTTTAAACAGATAAATCTTTTTCCCCCACCAAAGTTGAATACTTGTAATTTCTCCCCTCAATATAAGACAAAATATTTAACCAAAACAGATTCAGCTTGTATCTAAACATTTAAAGGCCTCAATTGTCCTCTTTACAGCACTATCAATTAAACCTGCGAGCATCGACTCTAGTGACTTATGTACCACCCATGATACCACGATAACAACTAACACCCTGCTATTTGCGAAATGACAAACATCACAGTTTCATTTTGCTCTTGTTACAATGGATGCTTAGGAGAATTAAGTTCGTGAGAGGGGTAATGGGAATAGTTTCTATTTTCTGTATATGAATACTGAATTCATGACCTTGTGGAAATGGAAATATGCCTTTAACCCATTACACACTGACAAAAGGAAGCCTAACTTACTTTCAATATATCAGCTTCCCCAACCAGCTCTACCATTTCCCCTTCCCCACCCCATAACTGTACGGAAAATAGGACCATGGGTTGGTGGAAGTGTGCTTTGAACCCATGACATGAAAGGAAGAGCCAAAATCCTTTAAATATATGTCAGTATCAGATACCAATTCTACCCTATCCCCCACAGAATGTCCACCTTAACTTAACTTACCAAAGTCCCTCATGGATCTGTTTCTGTGAAGATACACCCAAAGTTTGCGAGTGGAATCAAACTTGACACTGGGATCTTTCTCATTGTGTAGCCGGTCCAAGGCCCCACTGACTGCTGCTAGAAGACTGGCCTCTGAATTTGGAGCAATGTACTGAGACTCTCGAAGGAGCTGACAGATCTCTATCTTTGTGCCTTCACCGTTTGGAAGACGAGCCACCGCATCCCGTACTGACAGACAAAGAGAAAACAGTCTTATCTTAAAATGCTCAGATCCAAAATCAAATTCAGTTCCCTTTCAATAATGACATAGCTAGTAACAAAATGCTTAACACAACTGAAAATATTGGGCTAATCTTTCATAAAAACACCTGTCATACCTTGGTTTGAGTTTCATATTTACTTACTTATTCCAACATCCAAGTTTCAACACTGCAAATTTATCAATGCACATGGTACGAGTGCCACAACAACTTGTTGAACACATTTTAGTAGGGATTTAGGACCTAATATACAAAGCTTGCTCATGGGGGCACCCTGCCCTCTTCCCGATATGGTCAAAGATGTAGCTGACAAAACACTTTTCAAATATCATTATTACTCTCCATTATGATGAAAACTAATATCACCCAACTTGCATGTTAACAAAAACTGGTAGTTTCAAAAACTTCTTCAACAGCTTTTTTCAGCACCTCCACCAGTTATGTGCCTGGGATATTGTAAGTGCAAGACACATTGATAGCAATCCTGATAGTGAAGTGTGAGGGAATACATTACAGCTTTACCTATGTCAGAAGGAAATACAGTGCCAGGTGGGAATGCAGATTTTGCCACTAGTGTTGGGGAGAAATTCTTACCACCAACAGGGGCTACCTGATGCCACCCACCACTGGCACATCCCAGCATGCACCACCCTTCCCTCCCCTTCTGTGTCTTGATAGTAATCATAAGCAACAGCTAACATGATCAAACCACACTGTTCTCCATCAAAAGCAACAAGTTCAGGGATTAGTAGCTGATGCTACCAATACTTACCCAGTGATAGTATTGTTACATAAGAAGGCCTGTCAGATACCAGTAATGAGTGCTCTCGCCCCTTGGATGAAGGTAGAGGATCCTTGGAGGTAATCCCTTTGACAGGGCCCACCACAGATTCATATCCATGCTGGAAATAAGTGAAAGGCTTGTGGGGTTCTGCAAACCTCTGAAGCTCCTGTATCGAAATCAAAACACAAAATGTTTTACAAAACAGTCCAGTGGTCACACTAGCAAATGAAATAAGTAAGTAGTCTTCCTTCTTTTAAAACATTTGAAGGTCTAAGGAGGGATAAATTTTTCACATTTGAGGTCAAAGATACATTTCTCCACATCTGAATAACTTGTGTAAACTAAAATGATAAGACTTATTTGTGGGATAAGAGAAAATGTTATGCATATCCTGCAACCACTCTTCCTATGAGAAAACAGGGGAAACAGAGACAGCTTTAAGTCATGAGGTGCTCAGTAAATGGTCTCCACCAGCCCACCAAACTTCTTGCTATACTGTGTTTGTCAGAAATATCAATTCATATTAATTAAGAGCAGTGAGGGTAAAACCTGACACTAGCAATAAATTTATAAGACAGAACAGGGCACATAACAAAAAGCAGAAAATAACATTTTATTTGATAAATTGTGTCATGATTTGTTGCTCTTCACTAAAGAAATGAGAGCCACAAAATATTTATAGAATGGGGCCTCTGTGGTCCACTTATGCCACAATTATCCCCTGTGTGTCAACTATCAAAGTCAGAGGTAAGCAGATACATTTCAAAGAATGTGACTACACCATGCTACATGGAATCTTTTTTTATCTGACTTAGCAGTATACATATTTTAAAGGATCAAATGATACTAGGGATGCACTGTGTATCTGGTTCAGCCAGACTATCCAGTTTCGGATTTTTCTCAAATTCTAGCCAGAACTACCTCCATCCCCAAATGACAGGGGTAAGTTCACAGATGAAATTAACACCTTTGCAAAATATTTTCTTCTTTCCTGTCCATGTCACATATCAAGAAATTATCACATTAAAAAGGTGTTGTGTACTGTATTAAGTTAGGTAGTCGTGGTTCATTGTAGCAAGTGCTGACAGTGACACAACACTCATATTGAAGTCTCACAGTCTTTATAAGCATGATCAAAAAAGAGGAGTTACTGTAGCAATGGAGATAAATTCAGTTATCCTGTTTCCACTTATATCACAGGACCCACATTTGCAAAAGTGATGGTGTATGAATATTTAACAGTTATTTATTTATCTGAGTGAAATTTATCAGACCTTTTTAATTTACACTCACTGTCAATGTGACTATCAAATTGAATTTTGTTGTTTCAAAGAACTTTGAAGTATATTACAGTATTTTAAGTGCTCTTACTTTGTCAATGAACTTTTTGTCTGCATCATTTTAGTCTAAACTCTACAAAATTACACCAGCTTAGTGACCTACAGTGGGACTTACTGTAACACTATCATGAAGTCAACCACCAGCTCCTCTGCCTTGACCCCCACCCCGACCACAGTGTTATTTTTTAATGTCCCTTTTTGCAAGTGGAGAAATCCTGTTCCAGTCGGAACCAAAAATTTGGATCCTGTGCATCCCAAAAGATACTTCATTTAATGAACTGTGTAATTAACTATTCATTCACTACATATGTGACATAAAAACATTATGGCTGAAAATTGTTTTTGCATCATCTTTAACTTCATTAGGGTCAAATGCATAAGTCAGGGTCAAAACATCTCACCTGTTCTCGAAACTTCTTCACATCAACCTCCAAGCTAGTCTTCACTGTGTAGTCTGTATACCTGTGACAAGAGTGATTTGTTCACAATTATCATGGTCTTACAGGTGTGACAACAATGGGTCTCTAAAAAACAAAACTTCTGCTGAATTTGAGCCCCACAATAATCTACATTTTGAGCACAGTACACAAATGGAGTGCACTCTATCAGTACACTGTAGTACTGCAATTCTGAATTTTATATTATGGGCCAAGCGACTGCAGTGGTCAAGTGGTTAGGTTAAACCTCATCTAACTAACTAACTATACAATAGCATATCAACCATTAAAATGGACACTTCAACAAAAGATTCCTTTTGTCCTCTGTCTCCACACCCCACCTGTACCTTCCATACTGTATAAATTAAAATATCAATAACATCTAATGATAGCATGAATTCTTGAATAAAGTGTATACTCAAAGTTTTTTGCTACTGCATCCTAACAGCTGGGCTCTGGGTAAAACATGACAAAGACTTACATTCGAGGCTCTGGAATGACAACAGTGCCCTCTCTGGAGGGAACTGGTGATGCCACTGGTTGCACCCTCAGCATCAGATCCAGCCAACGCTTGAAGAGCTTTGTCAGGTGATCATTGGGGATGGACATTGGATCTGAGAAAAGTGGTAAGTGGTGTGTAATTAGGCCTGTATACTGTAAGGCTACGTCCTAGAAACAGCATCCACATTAATAACTGGCACACTGATATTTTGAGACAAACTTAACAAAAATCCTGAAATACCTGTACTGTAACAGAACACTGAGTCAGGGCTGGGAAAACTTTACTCCCCATGAGCTCGTCATAGTGCTACTGGCTATGACTTAAAATCAATACCAAGAGGTTATTTTGAAAAAAAGGGGTGAAAAATATAACAAACCCAAACATCCTCATGACCACAAGTTTTTTTTTTTTTTTTTTGAAAAGGCCACTTAAAGGCAGTAGGCAGTCACCCCAAACAGAGTGAGTGTATCCTGTCACTCTAGTTCATGATTGGCCTATTTTAATCATGTGACAATATTTTTGTTAGTGAATTGTGGAATTCAAGGAGAATTTCACCTTGCTTTACCTATTGTTTGTAATAGTTATGTTCAAAACATCTTCAGAGGTGCTTGTGATGCAATATGAGGAGATCTGCAAGAGTTTGCTGATTTTTCAAAGAAAATTTTGGGGCGACTGCCTATTGCCTTTAAAAGAATTTGCCAGTGACAAAAATCAATGACTTCAAAAAATGCAGAAAATTTTTCTCTTCTAAGAGGTGAAAACTGTATCTCAATAGAATGTAGTGTTTGGAAGATACTAATTTTCAAAGAGAGGCATTTTCTTTCTCAAGGTAAAGTGCATTATTGGAAATCTGTGATGTCATCTGGGCACATTAATTTGACAAAGCATTGAATTTCTTTATGATATTGACATTGTCGTAGGGAATATTTAGCAACTTCGTTTGTTATGCCGTACATACAGTGTAGATTTATGCTAAAACTACATGGAAAGATATTCATACATTCCAACAGTATCAAATTTCAAGGACAACAGGACATTCAATTATAAAGGAAAACAAAAGAAATCTGAGGCAATGTGCCCACTTTACATAACATTCTGTGACCTTGATGAGAACTGGAGGTATTTTTTGACAAAAATAAGTAGTCTTTAATATTACAGTAAATATCTTGAGTTGGGAAAAGAGTATAGCTGCGGGATTTAGAGGGTATGAGCTGAAATTTTTTTCTCTTTCACATGCGACCCTTGTGAAAAGCCACTGGAAAATGCCTTTAAAAAATACACAGCAATCACAGACAGATTGTCACAATGTCACAGGTGAAATTACCAAAAGCACTGAATTCCAGGGTATTTATTAAAGGCATCTCTGTCCTAATTTGTCCTAAATCCCCTTTGAGGCATCTTTGTCCTTATTTGTCCTCATGCCCCCTCAAAATTACCTACATCTAACTTCATGTTATAGTAGCTTCAATATATTTCTGAATTTCTTCAATCTAGTGCCATTTGGCTCTCAGATTTTTTTCCTTCATAACCACTGCTTTGTGTCAGAACTCAATAAGTTTCTGCTACCAAATTATTATTTAGATGTACTCTATTCAGTTCTTTTTACAAGTCCCAGTGGTAGAAGATATAAGACAGATGCTATCATAGTTCAAACAACTCTATTGTTCATACACAATCTTTCATTTAACCCTCACCCTCAACCCAAAATGTATCAAATACTAAAAAAGTATTCCTGTCCCTTCATTCATACACCCATCATAACATAGATTGTTCCATCTCACCTGGCCACATCCAGGCATCCTCTTCCTCCAGATAATTCACCAGCCTCCCTTGCTCCTCCATGCTGAGAAAATACAAAGTATTTTCAACAACTTTGGACCAGGTTGACTGGAGTGGCCTCCAGGGACAGAGAGCACTGACTGGTGACTTCTCCCAGATACTGACCTTCTCCTGAAGGTCACTGACCCACAACTGATGGTTCATGGCCATGTTGAAGTACTTACGTAGAAGAGCAAAGAAACTATGAGGTACTTGATACTGGACCTTACTTTGAACCTCTGATGACCTGTAAACGGGAGACAGAGAGTGAGGTCAGAACTAACAATGGGTATCATAGGAAGGCAGGAGAAATGAGGGGCAACTGTCCCTTCCTAGCTATGAGGGACTTGAAACTGGACCTTACTTTGAACCTCTGATGACCTGTAATGAGACAGAGAGTGAGGTCAGAACTAACAATGGGTATAATAGGAAGGCAGGAGAAATGAGGGGCAACCATCCCTCCCCAACTATGAGGGACTTGATACTGGACCTTTGATGACCTGTAAACAGGAAACAGAAAGAATTCAACACCAACAACTAACAGGTGTAATAGGTAGGTGGAGAAATGAGGGGCAACTGTCCCTTCCTAGCTATGAGGGACTTGATACTGGACCTTACTTTGAACCTCTGATGACCTGTAGTGAGACAGAGAGTGAGGTCAGAACTAACAATGGGTATAATAGGAAGGCAGGAGAAATGAGGGTTAACCACCCCTTCCCAACCATGAGGGACTTGATACTGGACTTTACTTTGGACCTCTGATGACCTGTTAACAGGAAACAGAAAGAAGTCAGTACCAACAACCAATAGGTGTAATAGGTAGGTGGAGAAATGAGGGGCAACTGTCCCTTCCTAGCTATGAGGGACTTGATACTGGACCTTTGATGACCTGTAAACAGGAAACAGAAAGAATTCAACACCAACAACTAACAGGTGTAATAGGTAGGTGGAGAAATGAGGGGCAACTGTCCCTTCCCAACTATGAGGGACTTGATACTAGACCCTACTTTGAACCTCTGATGACCTGTAAACAGGGGACAGAGAGTGACGTCAGAACCAACAATGGGTATAATAGGTAGGTATGAGAAATGAGGGTTAACCACCCCTTCCCAATCATGAGGGACTTGATACTGGACCTTACTTTGGACCTCTGATGACCTGTAAACAGGGGACAGAGAGTGACGTCAGAACCAACAATGGGTATAATAGGTAGATAGGAGAAATGAGGGTTAACCACCCCTTCCCAACTATGAGGGACTTGATACTGGACCTTACTTTGGACCTCTGATGACCTGGAAACAGGAGACAGAATGACGGCAGAACCAACAATGGGTATAATAGGTAGGTAGGAAAAATGAGGGGCAACCACCCCTTCCCAACTATGAGGTACTTCACTGGACTTTACTTTGGACCTCTGATGACCTGCAACATGGGAGATGGAAAAGAAATTGTTTACTACAAGCAACTGGTGTAATAGGTAGGTAGGAGAAATTAGGGGCAAATGCCCCTTCTCACCCATGAGGGACTTGCTACTGGACCATACTTTAAATTTCAGACAACCTGTACCATAGGAGATGGAAGAGACATTGTTGGCTACAACCAACTGGTGCAACTCAAGGTAGAAGAAATCGAGGAAACTATTTTAAATAACTACCTTTCTTTCATTACGAAGAAGTTGTTTGTACACAAATCTATTTTCTAATCAGTCTGGTCCCAGGGAGGGTTTCACAAAAGGTCTGAATGGGATCACATTGTTACAGGGTGGGATCAGACCTAAAGACAGCTTCAGCAAGCTTCCCAGTAAAATCGAGACCAATCTACCAAGACAATAGAACTGTAGGGAGAATTTTAGAGGAATCACACATTAAAGGGTATTTGTAGGAAAATGGACACTGCAGGGAAAGTTGTAGGAAATTGGATACAGTAGGGTATTTCCAGGGGAACTGTAGGGGAAGTTTTAACAAAAATAGGACATTATAGGAAATTACAGGTGAATAAGGTATTTTATAAAAATCAGACCTTATGGGAAAATCAGACATAATAGACACGTAGTTCATTTGGTAGGGTCCATGACACATACAGTCCAATACCTTGATTTTCTCTCTCTGCCTTGGTATTTATGGAGAATGGTGAGGTTACTAATTACAGGGGTGGGGATAAGTCTGTCCCTAGCAGAGGTGTTCCTTTAAGCAGGGGTAATATCCAGAACCTCTGATTTGAAAAACTTCCCCTAAGAAAAGGCAATTACTATTACAAATTCTGTCTTAACTCATGCTACCATCATTTCTGACTGACAAGATATGGGGCATGACCTGCAATATAGGGTATTGCCTGCATCTATGCATCACACATCTGTATGTTCAACTTACACAGGAGCAGCCGGCTGTGCATTTTCTTGCTTTACTGGAGCAGCAGGAACTTCTGGTTGAATAGTTGTACCAGATTCTGGAGAACTGGGTACATCCAATCCTACAGCAGATTCTTGTGAGCTGACAAGAGATACTGGTGTTGAGGGCTTGGGACTGGAGGTCGGAGTTCTCTTTTTCTTCTTTACTTTCACCTCCTCTTTTTCTTTTTTCCGTTTTCTTTTCAGAGAACTAATTTCTTCTGCAGGATAAAATTGTGAAAACATGCTACATTTTAATACTTAAAGATATTTCTCAAACAGTCATTTTTCAAGCTTATGAAACAATATTGCCAGTCAGATTTTGAAGACAATTCATATAGAAACAAGGCTCGTGAATTCAGGAATATTTTTCCACATAAAAGTTGTGGAGTTGTGGAAAATGACTTTGCTTTTAACTTCAAGAGAACACTTGAAAAATTTGGAAGATTTTGGATTACAAAATTTGACGGTGATGCTGGCTGTCCCTCCTATTGATGACACTTTGTTAGTTCTCAGCTTACTACATTCTTTTTTTTTTATGTGTTTTGTTTGTTTGTTTTTTTTTTGTCTTGGAAAAAAAAATTACGTAACAGTCCGGAGTAGAACCAGAAATTTAGAAAACGGAAATCTTTTTAAAATAATAAAACAATACTCTTTATACTCATCATAATGCATACAAAGGCACAGCTTACACCAATTTTCACATTACAAAAGACATATTTAAAATCTGTTTACACTGCCCCAAATATGCAGGCAACAAATAATTATGTAAAATGTCAATATCAATGAAGGTTAAAATTTTTAAGGGAGGGTGTTTCCTGCTACCTTACCTGGGGATTTCAGTTTCATTGGGTAGGTTCTGTTTATAATGTCACGAAGAGTGATGTGACTAAAGATGAATTCTGGATGTTCCTGTTGGTGGAAAATGGAAGAAGGTCAAAGGTCACACCAGATTTCTGACATGTATACAGCACAGATACACAATGATGAATCACACAGTCAGTATCTCCCAGAGACATGTCTAGTTTACAGCTCACAAAGATAATCTACATAGCTGATAGGATGAAATGACTATCTTGACTAATGACCATTCTCCCGTGTGTTTATCTCACAATAGATGTTAGAAGCTTTGGAAAGTTATACTGACATAAAGTAAATTGGAGAATATCAACTACAGAGGACAATAAGCTTATTATTAGAAGGGCACTATGCAGTACAAGGTGCAGAGTTCTTACAACACCTTTATACAAGGAGAAAATAAACAAAAATCCTATCCTATTTATTTTCACTGAAGCCTTTTATTAACTTGTCATAATAAGATAAACTTTAAAATGTCAGGAAGATAATTTTGGCATTTTCCCCTGAAAAGTAAGGTTTACTGCCAAGTGTCAATAGCACATGAAGGTATTTATATGGGGTCAGTCGGTGACACGTCACTTCTGCATGACAACAATGTGCTGGAGTGAAAACAATTTATTTCGCGAACTGCAGAGCATAAAGTGTTCCCATATGGTCATACTGTAGTCAGTTGTTGTTTCCACTCCAGAGTTTCTATGGTAACCAGAAGAACGACCTACCCCATAGATACATTTTGAATTGTACTCACAATCAAATCTTCTTTAACTATTTGCATTCTTTCTAACATGCGCATGTAATCCTTCTCTGTGACAACATTACTCTTGTCCGCTGTTTTGGTCTTACTTTTTTCAGTGCCTGTGGACATTATCAAAAACAGTGATATTAAAACCTTAATGCTCTTAACCAGTTATAATACATAATGACACATAAACCCTTCAGCAATGTACAGTTTACAGTGAAACCATAATTATCCAATCATCCATTTTTCTTGCATCATTCCTCTGCCATATTAAGCATGACAAGAGTAGACATTTACCTTGACATTGGCATTGTTGTATGGAGCTGTTTTACTTAATACAATCAATTGTTCCAACAAAAAACCCAACAGATTTAAATTTTCTGCTATCATCTCTCAAAATGTGATGTCGACCTCATCATTCCCTCTAAGGCTGCCTGTTTGTGTACTAAAGTATTGCATACACACATACACTCACCCAAACAAACAAACAGACCAACTTTCAATATGTGTGTTACAATGCTTCTAAGGCAGTATGACTGACCAATACCGAGTTGTGCCTTTTAAACATCCAAATGACAAGATGAATTCGACAGGCCTTATGGCAGTTGTTTCACAGAGCAGAGCAATTGCAACTGCCACAGAAGTCCACAAGGGCTGATCTTATTTCACATGGTAGCATCCAATTTAACAATTTACCTCCAAAAATGTATATATTTTACAAAATTTTCTAAAGGGTCAATACACATGTCACCACAACTTGGCTATTGCAATGGCTGTTACTAATGCAAGGTGGAAAATAGCTACACGATATAATTGCACTTCATAACTAATACATTACAACCTTTTGGGTCATGGAGGGCAATAATTTTTATTTTTATACTTCTTACCATTTAACTCATTGCTGCTTGGTTTGGGTGTAATTGTGCAATGTGTCTTCCGAGGTGGGGAGTCAAATAAATTGTGAAGACGGTCCTCCCAAGGTTTAGGTGAACCACATTCCTCCTCATCTGTGAAAACAGCTGTAAGAAAAAAAGAATGGTACATGGAACACTTTACAGTAAGGCAATTTCCACATTACCCCCTCCACCTGATAACCCAGCCCTGCATATCCACCCAAATATTGACACAACTAATTCCAGCATCATAGGGGGCTATTTTACAATGATACACCATAACAAAAGCAGGAGGACCCTGCCAAAATGTGCACTTGTCAACACTTAACCTACAGGCAATGTTTTCTTCTTGTAGTCTAAAACAGTGTTGGTGCATTCCAGCTTTCAAGATGGCAACCTGATTCAACAATTAATGCATAATGAAGATAGTTCAAGCCCAAAGAAATCATAAGTACTTACTTTTATCTGAGTCTTCATCAGACTGGAAAGATTCCTGAAGGGGCAAGGAAGAAACTATTACAAGTAACTGATCACACTTGAAGTGATAACAACAAGCATTTATTTCCCCTCCTTTCAAACTCCTCCCCCCCCCACTTTACCTTTCTATCCATCCTTTTTCACCAACTCCTACACAACTGCAACTGGTCTATCAAGTAACTTGTGACTGTGAGACAGTGATAAAGACTTGCTCAAATCTTGGATTTCACACCCCAACAGATCAAAGGGATTACTGGGGTAGTGTCACTCACAATCTCGCAATCCAGTGATGATCGATGAATGCTCTGGCACATACTAATTACTCATAGGGTTGTATCAGAAACCAAACAGCATGAAACAAATTTGATTAAAAGGCATCTTCCATTTCAATATCTTCCCCCCACACCCACACCCCCCACATCCCACCCCTACCCCCTTCCCCACCCGCCCCCCAACCTTTGCTAGTCCTACGCTTACAAAGTACAGTACACACAATACCATAGCAAATTAAATCATAACTAGGTGCCATTTGAAGAAAACAGAAAATCCTTGTTCTGTCCTCAAAAGTCACCAAAGAAGGATAGAGTAAACACATGAAGACTTGATAGGGTAACTTAACAGGTTCCATAGTGTGACTAAATAGTCCCAGATTGCTGTAGTTAGTTAGTTAGATAAAATTTAACGACACACCAACACAAATGTGTTATATAGTGTCAAGCAAAGTTTAAATACTCTTACTGTATATGTACTACAAAAGGTACATTGAATCAATCCAAAACAGGCAATATTATGTGCTGAGGCCACTAATGTATAATACCAAGGAAGGGGTGTGGCTACACATTGAAAACAAATCTGTTTTTGGATAACCCTATTTGTCTCTGCCCCAGGTGATAAATAGTACTTGCCTGGGAGTTGAAGTAAAAGATTTCTCATTAAACACCAACGTTTTACTATGGGCCATGAAACATGTAAAACTAATTTAATCATCATTTTAATAGACAGAGTAATTATGGCGGATTACCTTCAAACTAAAGTGTCATAACAACTGCTGAGACAGCTATGCTGGATTTATAAAACAGCAATCTAGTGGAGACATTTTGTCCATCCATTATTCTTCCACAGTATTTTAGCTCAGCGGCTGCGCCCATTCCTTATCCATATTACTAAGTTAGTTAGATGAAATTCAACGACACACCAACACAAATGTGTTACATAGTGCCAAGCAGAGTTTAAATACGGTGCAAGTCCTTCCCTTTAGTCGCCTCTTACGACAGGCAGGAAATACCATGGGTATATTCTACAATCCCCCCCCCCCCCACCCATATTACTAAGAAAAGAGTTTTATCTAGGCAAAAGAAAAGATGAGTATTTAACTAGTACATACCCCCATCTCTTGACTTAGGTCTTCCAACAACCTGCAGATAATAAGATGAGGTGAACAGAGAGGGAAATTATCAAATAACTCTTTTTGGATAAATACGTTTTTTACATAAACTGAAATACTGAAAGAAATTTCAGTCAATTTTGTCATGAAGATTCATTACATGAGTGATAAGATGACTTAACTGAAAAATCTGAATATGAATCAACCTCTTGGGAATCAGACCGTCACAATGAATGTAAAACGTGTAAACTCACAATGTGGTCCTGCACGATTAGCCTACAATGAATATAAAACTACTAGTTACAGAAGTGTGGTAGTGAAGGTACCAAAAAAGTGTAAAATAACAGTTTTCAAATTTGAATGTGAACAGTACCTGTAGATACAAACTTCAATAAGATGTTTTCTATATTACTTCAAACTTACTGTTTATATTTTAAATTGCTCTGAATGTCTACTTCTGACTTCTTGATTTAGTTATGATATTCATTTATATCAGTGATAAGACAAGTCAAATGAAAGTTCCAAATGCCAATCAGCCTCTGAGGAACAAGACCATCACAATAAATATAAACTGTGAAACTCACAAACTGGTCCTGCACAATTGCCTACTAAGTTCAAAAGAGCACTGATGGTGATACAGAAAAAAAAAATGCAAAATTAAAGTTTCAAGAATTTGTTTTTGAACAGTACCTGTAGTTACAAACTTCAACAAGATTTTTTCTACATTAATTCAAACTTACTTTTCATATTTTAAATTGCTCTGAATGTCTACTTTAGACTTCTTGATTGGCTGTGGTGGCTTCCTGATGTACTCTGATGGTGATGTAAATTGTACCACCTCTAACAATTCCTACGAAAAAAACAAAGAAACACAACTGCAAACAACCTCAAAGTAATAACCCAACAGCTCCACTAAAAAACTTCCTCTGGACTTTTGGCCAGGAAAATGAAGGGGAGGATAGATTAGCACATGCTGCTTCACTATTTTATCATAAAAGAAGAGCCTTTGACTGGTGACATAGGTGGTAGTTCTTAGGGGGATTGGGAGTGTAACCCCCTCCTCATTCCATTTTTTTTTCAAGATGCATTGACTTCAACCTTTTCACCTTGCAAATATTGCTCTCAGGGTTGTTTGTCTCACCCCCCCCCCCTTCTTTACACAAATGTGGGCAGCAGAGGTTCAAGCAAGATATCACAAGTGGTTACATATAGCTATATTAGCACAACCTTGAAATACTGTACATGGCCTGGCACCACACACAACCACTTCTGATGTCAAAATTTTTTTGCTAGCTGGCACTGTACTAAGAGCAGGTTTCTTTCCCAACTTTTAATAAGTTATCTATGTCCCACTTATCTGATATTTTGACTCATTTACACAAGGCCACTGTGATTATAATTTCCAGTATACCCACTTCACGGGAGCACCTCTATGAATTATTCTGTGATCATCATGCAAAAGTTAAATTATGGCTCAGTGAAATGAGCCAAAACACCAAAGGAGATAGCACTACTTTAGTTAAGTGACCTATAGGGTTTGTGGAGCTTCACAGATATTTTACCCTCCCTACTTCTAGATCAGTCTTAGAATGACTGCAAGGGACAGCAAAACTGATAACACCAGAGACAAAATGGCCATCATGCCCCCTTGCAGTTACCACTGTGCCAAAAGACCCTCCACACAAATGTAGCATTTTCTGCAGTGCACTTTGCTCAGATTTAGTGTTCCTGTGCCTTTTTGCAGGTTTAGGCCATGCTCAACAATACAAAATGTTGAGCAGCCCCTATCTGAACTTTTTTTTTTATTTTCCCTAACACTCAAACTTGGTCCATCTCTAAGTAAACAGGCTAGAATTTTGTCCGAACACTGTGGATACGGTCTCATTATCATACATTCGGTGGACACTTCAACATTTTAAAAAAATTTAGACAAATTTTTCCACTAGATTTTCATTCAAAACTTTATGACATGATTTAGACAGGATAGGCCTGGGTCTGTTTTCCCTTCAAATGGCATGTGTTTAAGGTCTTATTAAAGTAAAGCACCCTCCCAATCTGAGGAAATGACAGGATGCTACTGCCAAGAATTTTTCTAACAATATCTTTTTTTTTTTTTTATTTACACGATCTTATTACATCAAGCACTGTTGTAATGCTACAAACATTTTATACAAGTCACTGATAAATGCCTCCAAATGCTATTCTTTTGCAAACCAAGGAAGGATGACCAGGTAATGAAAATTTCCCAGAAAGACTTATAGTTAACATGCACAAATAACATAAAAGTGAGTTAAACAATCCACTGCTTTATAATTTAGTTGCATGTTTCAAAGATTATGGATGAATACCTGTCTTTTTATCAAGACCTCTGGTAGCATCGTCTGGAGCCTATGGGAGTTTTGTTTCTGGCATTCCTCTTTCTGCAATCTCTCCCAGGCTCTCTGTTTTTCAACACTGTCAACCCCATAGCAGCCCTGGATGAGATCTTGTTCAAACTGCCTCAGGGGATTGCCAAAACGAAAATTGACACCATCAAAAAGTTGCCTAGCAATGAAATAAAAGTGGAAAGTACAATGAGATATTTAGCATATCAGGTGAGAGTACAGTAAGACCCACAGGGTAAATATAAAACCAAAACTGTCACCAAAAGCAGTTGTCTGGACACTACGAACAAACACAAACAATATTTATATAACAATAGATAACAAAGAGTGGACAAATACATTGGGATGTATGAAAACTATTAAAGATGGAAAATATCATGCTGTTTAAATAAAATTCAGTCATTTCACCTGCTTTAAATTCACTGGCTAGACCCCTATTCCCTTATTATTAATATCTTGACATATCCATCATCTATTTTCTGTATGGCGATGCCATTCATATTTCATCATCTAGGTATACTACTGAAATCTTTTTAAGACAGATCCTCATCACCTAGAGCATGACTTTTACTCGTGGGAAAACAAAAGTGTCAATTGGTGAGTCCTGCTCTTTGACTGACAGTTACAAAATTCAAAAGATGCAGAGTAGCTCATATTGCACAGAATGCACAGAGAATGTTCTGATTACTCAACAGAGCCTTGTGTGCTCACCAGGATATTGCCTTAAGCAATAAACTAGGTGTGTGTCTTCATAAGGAGAGGCTAAAGACAGTTTTGGGTGGGGCTAGAAGTAATCTAGTTTGAAGAATTGAAACTCTCTGGGATGATGAGTATCTGTCTTTAATGGCACACTGCATTGTTTTCTCCAACCACTTTTTTGGAAAAGGCCATTTATTAAATAAAATTGTCAAGTCTTTGTAGTTATATCATCTAGTCTTACATCAAACATGACTCACTTTAACGTCTCTTTCTGCTCATCATCACTGTTCTCAGGGAAGATGGGAAGTAGCTTGAGGAGTTTCTTCCGATCTTCATCACTCAAAGTATCCTCCCATGTACTCATAGAAACAACCTCTTGGAAAATACCAGGCTGCACAGGAATGAAATGGAAACGATAAATCAGAACTTTACCACCCTTTTATGGTACAAAACAAATTACAGTAATGCTAAAGAGGATTTTTCAACTACTGTAATGTTCAGAATTGATATGTTAAGGAGAAACTCCAGAAAGATTTTTTAAAGGGCCATTTCACCATTCCACTTCGATTTAGTTCCTCAATGGTACTGTATGTTTAAACCAAATAAGTTCTTGAACTTTTCTTGATTTTGGTATTGAGGTGAATTAAGTAATTTACGATATTATGTATAAGGCAGGCTTCGACAAATCCCCCGCCCGACAGTCTGGGACAATTAAAACTCACTCGGACAAGTGCATTGTTCAATATCATAGCCCGCCGGACAAGTATCCTTGCGAAGTCTCTTCCACAAAGGAGTTCAAAGGCGTACTGAAAGTGGATAAGTAGATATTCATGCCGACAAGTAGACTAAGAGAACAGCTAGCCCAATGGACAAGTAATGAAAAAGGAATTTGTCAAAGCCTGTGTAAGGGGACTGATTTAGCCAGGGAACTAAGGCCAGTAAGAATTTTCAGAAGCAGGCCTGACAGGAGAGTTCATTTTTAGGATTAGCAATCAATGTTCCTTTAGAAGATTCTAGAAAAGCTGGAATGTCCTTGAATTTGATTGGTCCATTTCTAAGGCCTCGACAGTCTTTATATTTTCAGTTTCCTGGCATGTAATGGGAAATTCTTGGATGACTGTTCACCGCTAATGTAAATTTGTCTAAACTATTACTTGAACAGAAAGAACAGTTTGACAGAAATTTCAAATTTCTGGTATACTGTCTTAGTCATCTTAAAAAGTTGGCAGTTCTCTTTTAGGAACATGCAGAAACATCCTCCTGAAGGCCTGGGTCCTGAATTCCTTAGAAATGTCCTGGAAAAGCATCAAATATGTGTATGAACCCTGTGCAATATACACTGAGAATGTCAGGACAGTAAGTTTCTTCCTTTACAAGTACAGTAGCTTTACTATGGTACTTCACTGGCCTTGCTAGCCACTGAAAGGTGCAATTCTGAATGAAAAACCCTGATAATGTATATTGATGTCACTGTATCTCTCTTGTTAGTTTGACAATTTAGCTGTCAAGCATTCATCCCACTGTACTGTACCTACAGTATTGTCTTACTTTACACCTGCATTGTCAACACACCTTTGTGTGCATGAACTGCCACTGACATCACAGTAATCTGATATGTGCTGCAGCCACACAAAAGACCTCTATAGCATGTACACACTCATTTCACTGCAATACACGTACAGTATCCAGTGAATACGGTAGTACTTCTGGTTTATGTACCAAAATACTGCAGTTTTAACTACAGTATTGTACTGTACCAGCATCACAATACCATGCAACATGCTACTGTATGTGTTATCAAAACTGATGACACACAGTATCTACCATACACATCCTTGTATGTGTATTCACACTATTACAGGGAATAATTTAGTATTCAAATTTTGCTTAGCAGTTTTGAGAATTTTTTCCTTCTGTAGTGTAAAATCACTGAAAGCCCTATGGTTATGCACACAAAAAAGTGCTATAGTACACATTTCTGCATTTGTGTAGCAATTTGGCCAGCCAAATTGCGATGTGATATCGGATAAATTATTCCCTGTATTACAAGGGAAAAGAGGGATTTTTCTAGAGACTTCCAAAACATTTTGTCGAGTGGGTTAGGATTTCTCCAAATTTAAGCAATTTTTTTCTTTACATTTTATCTCCCCACAAATTACGGCAAACAATTTAAGCTACCTGTAAGTAGCAAAACAGAAGTAGGAATCCCCTGTGCATTAAAAAATCCTCATTTTCTGGCATATGATATCCATGGGCTTAGATATATTGAATATTTTGGACTTTTCACTTACATTGTGAATTATTTCCTGAGGGAGCCATACTTTGGATTTACCAAACACACATGGCTCAAACAGCTGCTTCGAACTCGATGCAGAATCTTTCTTTTTATGCCCTTCTGATTCTTTCTTGCCAGATGATTTCTGGGATGCAGTCTTCTTACTTTCATGATGCGATGACTTTGAAGGAGATTTCTGTTTGACTTCTGCTCCTGTAGTAGATGACATGGTGTGTGATTTACCCTCCTTCTCAGCATATGATCCAACTGATGCTTGCATCTTCCTTCCTTGATATTCCAAGAGGTGTTTTCATACTACATCACAATTTTCAGATGCCACTCCCACCTTAAAAATTTATAAAAGACAATAAAGGATACAAGTTTTTCTGAGTTTCTAATATAATCATACTGTAACAGATTTAGAAAAATCCAGTTAATCCTAGTCAAAGCACTTTACAAGGTCACATTATATTCCTTTACAACTGCAGAATCCTGTATGGCATAGATGGAACCAACTGAGAGACAGAGAGAACTCCTGGCAAGATGTCAGAAAGGCACCTGAAAATGTCCAGGGTCTGCTAGTTAACTACTGAGTCGGACTTTTTGAAAATCTTTGAAAAACATCGCTCTCATTGAGTACATTTAACATTTGAAGTAACATGAGTAAATCATCGCAAAACTCACTGATCATCTCATTAAAACCATCGAGGGGATGCCGCTGGTTTGAAGTCTCACAGTGAACAAGAAAATAAATTTTCCCACTGCTTTACAGCTGTGTATTTTTTCCACTTGTGTGTTTGTTGTAGTATATACAGTATGTGTATTGCATGCAACAGAAAGGGTTATCAAGAGCTTAAGTAAACCAAGGGTTGTCACTGCACTACCTGAGAAAACCAACCCTTTAATGTCTGATACAAATCCTATGAAAACATCACTACTGCTAACCCCAATTTTACCTCTGTAACAAAAAAATACAAAGAATGTGTCCCCAGTTGTCAGACAAATAGAACTGTAGAAAAAATAGCCTACACAGGATCAAAATAATCAATCTTCCATTTTTCCTGCATTTTCTACTTTGTTTGTACTATGTACAGTATAATTGGCCCACAAGCTCTGCAGTATAAGCAGCTGCAGGCAATTTGACACTTCATCTACTGTAAGGTACCCTGTATCTTTGTAAAACCACAAAGTGATAGGCCTTAAGTTGAAACACAAGAGTTCACATTTCCATTTCATTTCATTTCATTTATTTGTTTTTCACACCATACAGGTATACAAGCATAATATATATATATAATATTTACATCAATTTTGAATAAATCTTTTACGATGTGAAGGAAGTAGAACAAAAAACCCTCACGGGCTTGACAAAGTGCTCTACTCCCTAAGGCGATAGCAAAAAAGAAAAGAAAAGAAAAGAAACAACAAAAGCTAAACAAGATACTTCACTTACACTCCCCCCCCCCCCCCCCCCCCCCGCACCATCATTGCTTCATACATGGCACTATGAGTTACAGGCCTGCTTTCACACAATAAAGTAAAGCAAGGCTCCTGAAAGTTGAAAGTCAATAAGTATTTAGATATAGTTTGCTTAGGTTATACCTGAACGATCTGAAGCTTGGACTATCAATTACAGTCTTGGGTAGGGTATTCCAAAGATTAATAGCATGATGCCGAAGGCTCAGTTGAGAATGAGATAAGCTGAGGATTACGTGTATTATAACTGTGAACATTAGTACTGGTTGTGAAAAAGTTGGAGAAGGCGGGTGGTAACATGATGTTGGTGAAGCGATAGGTGAACGAAGCTATTCCTAGATTGATAATATCGTTAAGTTTTAATAAGTTCAACATTTTGAAAAGAGGATCAGTGTGATCACGTGGACCAGAGTGACAAATACCTCGAACAGCCCTTTTCTGTAAAAGAACAAGACTATTTAAGTTTGACTTTTTGGTACTAGACCACACACTACTGCAATAAGTGAAATGTGGATAAACTAAAGTACAAGGTACGAAGGACACTTCTGGGAAGGATGTATTTGAGCCTACCGATAATACCGACTCCTTTTGCAACATGGGAGGATAAATAATGAATGTGTTCATTCCAGGTTTAGTTTGGAGTCAACAATTACTCCTAAGAATTTAATTTTATTAACTAAGTCAAGTTTGTCACCGTTTATATAAATGTTGAAATTATGATGATTGTTACACATTTTAATTTTGTTAAGAAGAGACTTGCTAATTCTGTGCACTTCACAATTTATTACTCACCAAAATTCAAAAGAACAAAAGGAAAATATTAGAACTTTTTTAGTGTAGTTTTAAATCCCCACTAATGGTACAGTATCACCAGGGCTGCAAAACTTGCAAAACTTCGCAGGCGCACATACTTTGAAAACCAAAATTTCTAGCTCACCCAGTCTACTTAATTTGGGACTAAGATGAAAATTTCTGGCTGCAGCATGATTTTCACAGACGCAATGCTTCTTTCCGTCCAGCTTTTTGCAGGCATGGGTATCGCCCAAGATGTCTCAGAAAGTTTTTCGCAAAGTTGAAGTTCACCTTCGAAAGCCACTGAGTACAGTGTGTGATAAGTAATGCAGTGCTAATGCCTTGCCCATGCTTTCAAAGAGCACATCGGTCATGAACTACTCCATGCTCCTAACTGACAATCAAAGGGAAGTGGACCCGTGTAAAATTCACGCAGGATCGGCAACACAGTTTATTGATTACATCAATTTCTCCAGAATTAGTTTTAGTTTCATTCGGACTATCTTTTATGTAAGACGTAAGTTTTGGGCAACACACTTTACAAAAATTATATTCATATCATTAAGGAACCATGTGATGCATAAATCAAATTGAGTGGAATGTTTAGTGGCCAATAAACTTTACGTACTTTTGCTTAGAATTGGGTGGAAAGGCTACTGTATTGCACTACTACAATCCAGTACAGAATATTTACATGGGTTCTTCCAACGTGATCAGTGGATGAAACTAGGCAGAGCTTTATGTGGGCCAACCAACTTTTTGTTCACAAGTGATTCACACTGTAGCCTATGTTATGTTCATACAGAAAATTCATTACGTTTGCTTGTCCATCCTGCATCATTGTTAACTGTAACCTTTTTTCTTTGTGAGTCAAGTTCGAAGGTTCCGACTGGATGTCCCGTTTATTCGCAAGTCAAAGGATATGAAAGTGAAATAGGCCCTAAGCACTAATTTGACTAAAGGATATGAACAAATCTTGGGGCATTTCGCATACATGTGCATTCCATGCTCTCCAGTCTGAAGATCTTTGGCATGGAGTTGGCACTTTCCTTATGGTTTCTATTGTTTTTCTTAGCTTAACTTTGGCATGGGCCTGACATGGAATGCAGTGTGGCACGTGTGGGAGCGTCATGAATACAGGCATTCTGCGCAGACATGATCAGACCCCTAGCTTCAATGAAAAAGGGGCAGGGGGGAGGAACATTAGGAGGGCAGAATTAGAGCGCGCGAAGCGCTGCGCACCATTGGCCGGGGGTCCAGGGGCCCGCCGAAGGGGTCCAGGGGCAACGCCCCGGTGGGGGCCCAGGGGGCGAAGCCCCCGGAAGCTCCTGGGTTTTAGCTTCTCTCTCAACCCAGAATATGGTCTTTTTTACCTTTCAACACCCATAGACTGGAAGAATCAGAGCCACAGAATGTGCAGATTCCAGACCCTAAGTTTTTAGCCAAGTGAAAAATGTGAATGTAAGATAGATATATGTATTATTTTGTCTTTACCTTTAATATTTCTTGACTGCATATTAATTACTAAATTAATACTACAGACTACATACTGTTTGTATGGGCAGGTGGTTTTGAAAGTGAAATTTATCTTACACATCCCCTTTTAATTATTGGCAAATGATGTGCAGTTTTAGTATACAAAATAACCTTTGTTAGCTTACACGAAATATATGAAATCTTTTTCTCTGGAAAACAACAACATATTTTAATGACCATAAAGTCATATTATTATCAAGTGTAGCAGCATCAAACTTTTTTTCCAAAAGTCCCCTGACTCTCTGGCGAAGAGCCAGGGGCGAAAACCAAACAATACTCCCGAAGGAGTTCTGCTCCCCGAAGGAGTAACAACGTCCCCAAGGGACAAACTTTGACTTAACTGACACCACCCGACAGTGGTCCCGTTCTAGACTGGCTGAATAGAACAGGTCCCACCTGGGAGCTCCGCCGTCGTGATCAGGAATACTCCTGTGCTAGGTAAGTATGAATGAATCATCAAACTGAAGCAGCAGCATTTGGGAATATATCAATGTTTGATAGCCAAAGTACGTAGTACATTGTTTTAAGGTCCTCATGTGTCTTCAGAGACACTGGTTGTTACTGACTTACACACGTACATACGTACATTCTTGAGACAAACGAGCCGATTCAAAAATTCAACATGAAACCACTGAATTATATTTAAACCCTGTTTCACCTCTTACCAATCTCCCCTAACGTGGTGATTGTGATTAAGAAATCACCCATTCAATTTGTTCAAAACACTTTCCTGTCAAAACACTTTTCTGTCTAAACTGAGGATTGGTTGACTGAGACGTCACTGCTAAGTATAATTCATACACACGCTCATCCCGTACACTTGATTGGTCGTGTGGGCGTGACCAAATGTTTTGTTTACCACTGCACGCACGTGTTCGCTGTACATACTGTACAACGCGCGCACGGTGTAGAAGTCTGTGGCGGATAACGGTCGCGTTTTTTACACATCGCTTGGGGTCTTTTCATTGGTGCAAGACTTATGCATATTCATATTTGTGTCTGTTTGTACGTATTTTGGCCTGGTCCGTATGGGGGAGTGTTGAAAATTTGAAAACAACGGTTACCATTGGAAAGTTTACATGATAATCAATCCAGCAATGCATGAACATCGGCGATCCAAGCTTATTTGTACAAACAGCAGTAGGTCAAAAGTTCATAGCTATTGTTTGCCATGCAAAAAGATGCCTTCGAAATCTGTCCAGGTCCCTATGTGAAAGTCAAATAATATCGATATATTTTTTATGTCATTCAGAAGCTGAGACATAGTAGAACATGGAACTGAATGAACATCACTGTAATTTTGCTATGCAACAGAGCACGAGCGATCGAAAGTTCGTATACGTACTGTTTTCCACAGGGCGCATTTTCGTTGCGTGGGAGACGCTAACACAAGCTGTATGGGTTTAAGTAACAAACAAATTGATATATCTGGACTTACATGGCAACCCAGGTTTTACCCATGTGATCGCTGGCCCAGAAGTGTTCACTTGACAGCCTGTTTCATTTTGTAGAATGTCATATTACAGCAGTCCTACTCCTTTGCGAAACCGCAAAAGTTTTGAAAGACCAGAATTTATTGTTTCAGTGCATACACAGCCGAGGAAAGTGGGATCGCATCTATGAAGGTCCATGATTGATTACATACTCTGTCAGTCAGTAAAATGTTGTCATTCACTGGACTGATTATATAATAACTAACTCAGTAGCTTGCTTTAGCGGAGGTTATGGCGTGTTTGCTAAAGACGATAAAAAGTGAAATTCCCACGACTCTACAGTATTTTCATACTTTTATTTTATACCAGCACTACTGTTATAGGCTAATTGTAAACTTGGGAAATATGAGTAGCTGTCCACAACGTCCGCCATTTATATTTGTCAGTCACTGGTGTATACGGATTAGATGCAGTTACTGCTTTGTATGAAAGTTTTCGAGTGCTGTAAAAATGCCTCGCATGTAAATTAAACTTTATACAAGAGCCCCGATCATCATGCAATTGGGCGGTCGAAGTATACATTGCATTCAACTTCTAAATTCCAGGCACATAAAACTGTTGCTCAGTTATGCCTCCACCTCATCTCCCACCATGAACGTTCTCTCCGTTATGCTGCATTCAACCTTCCCCCTACCCTAAAATGGAGGCACAAGGGGCGTATGAGTATTCGTGTTGACCCATTTGCAATGTGTGACTTCGCTATAGCGAAGCAGTGTTGCGATCAAGTCACTGAATAGTTTGTTGATAACGATGTTCACCTGTGTACTATGTGTACACGTGTACCATGCAACTCAGACTACATCTGTGAGCGCCTGCGTTTGGCGAAGCCATCTTACGTTTTACATGTAATGAGTAGCCTTCTGCTGGGCCCCAGCGCCTAGCTGCCCGCACTTATTGGTTGGTTGTAGTCCGCGAGCATAGCTGCAAGCTTTATAAACACTGAACTGGTTTACGAAACCCGCCCAGCAACGTCACTACTTCATGTCAAGCCAGTGCATACTGTATAGACCTCGCTTAGCTTCTTGCAACCTTTTCCCAGAAAATCGCGTAGATAACTTTACTAAATTATGCCATAAATATGCGAGAAACTTTTCCTAAATATAAGATGCTGAGTTTGGCGTACGGCGAACAGCGGTATGATTTGTGCAAGTGCAGTTGAGAGACTGGAGCTCGAGACAACAGGCGTTAACCTACAGTACGTACAGCACGTGAGAAAGTTCGCTCAGATGCGAGCGTTTTTCCACACTGTACGTATGGGGAATTTTTGAAGGCTGGTCGTTGAATTAGCCTGCGTAGCGGATATCCGGGCTTCTGACACACAACATTGTCGTATTCCGTAGCTACAAGCTGAACAAACAACTTTGGGATCGCAGGTCAATGCATGGTGCTTCGATAATAGATTGCAATGTGAACAACACGCTGTACAGTACTGTGATCGTTTAACTCCCGTACAATATCGAAGAATGAAATTTCTTCGAATTTGCGCGATTTTATGTGAAGTTGTTCGAATTTCTGCAAGTTTGCGCGATTTCAAAAATCGTACAAAAATTCGACCGCAAAGGTTCGTGGAAAATTCGTACAATTATTTGCGGTTTTTGCGGTCAGTTTTTCACCGTACAAAATCGCGCAAAATCGTTGACAAGGTCTCTTAAAAATCAAACAGTCGTTCAATAATCGAACGCGAGTTTAAAATGTAAACTGTTGATATGGAAAAGTACCGATCAATCACTTAACGTTGCAGTTGCTTATGTAGCAGGATAAGCTTTCATACACTTCAGATGAACGGGCAAAACGTGCGTTCATTGCAAACACTGGTGCACCATTCGTTATGTATACAGTGTATGCCGTAACATAATGATCAAAGGCAAAACATTCATTTTTATATGCGTTTTAAAGTATATTTCAAAGTTTGGTAAGTAGAAGTAACTACAACCGAAAATTTTTATTGTTTGGTTGGGGCACCGTTTTTGACGTACCGCCAAGCATGTTCATAATCCAACTGTGCAACAGTGTATTGTGCTAATATATCACCTTTCGTAACTTGCTTGTCATTAAAAGACATGAAGTAATATTCGTCAAGTTTAAATCTATAAGAAGTGTGCCGTCCAAAAATTGATTAGATGACAGTCATCAGCAAGGGTAGGTATTTGCATATTTTCGGGGAAGGCGGCACAACCGTTTCTGCTTGAAAAAAGTCTGCATTACCTAAGGTATGACCCGATTTTTCAACAAATCCTCCAAAGAAATAGATTTGGCCCCTCCCGTTGGGAAGGGGCTGGATTCCCCACCCACCCCTTCTCAGAAATCATACATATTTTCGTGTTGGATGAGGCCTGTTTGTAATAGTTGCCCCCACATTTGCAATCCAGTGTTAGCCTAATTTCATGTTTGCAGAAATTTCTCTTACCTCGGAAAGCCTAATCAGCCGTCCCGAACCGTCATTCTTTGAATATATATCCTATTTATTTCCTAGTTTGTGAAATGAGTGGAGCTTTCCTCTGTGTATTAATTCATCTTCAGGGCATATAGAATGGCAAGGTGCAGCAATCGTTTTAACGGCCATGGATGCATGTTTCCATACCTTTCCGCTCAGACAACCGCAAATACAATTTTCGGCGGCAATACGATGGTGAATGACCTTTTAATAGATAATCGCTAGGCCCGCATAAATGAAACTGTGACCCATTTCACTGTCATATTTTTCAGCCCATCATTGTACTGCCTTACATTTTATAGCCCAATGCAGCACACTACCACTATTCGCTTACGCTTCCTGGCTACTGTATCTCGTTACTACATAGCGAATGCAAACTAACGGTACAGTACTGTATGTCACTTCAATTCCATGAGAAACCTTCGACTCGAGAATTCCCAGGCACCTGCAATGGGCCCAACTTATTTGCATGCAACGCTCTGTGCATTGCTTTGCTAGTGATGTCATTGGACTTCCCCCTTTTTTCACAGACTTGATGCATGTAAAATTTCCATTGGCTGCTACCAATCACCGTTAACCATCATAACTGTTAAATCCCGCCCTACTAGGCTACACCCACCTCTTGAAAACATACAGCACTGTCTGACTTCACTGTCTATTTACGATCGTCCTGTTACTTCAGCGTGTAGGCCTGTAGTACAGTACAGTAACCTAACGAAGTAAATTTCATATCCTGGCCTGGGTAACGCGCCGCTCTACGTACGTAATTACGAACCAGCTGTCATGGGCCAAAATTCAGCATGCAGATTTTCAGCAAAATCAACCATTACGAGTTAAATTTTGTACCTTATCTCTTTCATGGGTGTAGAATAAGTCTGCTCTTGAGAAAAGTATTCGGTAAAAGTTTCGTATCGGGCGAAATATCGCTTATGTGTAAATCTCAAGATGGCGCTGGCTGTCGAAGGTTGAAAAAAAAATCCCGGGCGATATGTGTGACGTCACGTAAACGTACGGGGACTAATTGGGCATACGACTTCCAAAAAAGGTTACGCACAAATGGGCGCTGGCCGCTTGTGAATGAATGAGTGTTAAACCCAGAGCTGCGATTGGATGTTTCACGTAAAAAGCAGCTGCATTTCCCAGGCATTTGCAGCGGCCCTCATAATAACAGCATGCAACATATGGTATTTGCACATAATGCAGTTGAGTATTAGGCCCATGTGTGAATGAATGGTATTGTACATGACTAGACCTGCAGGCCGGCGCCTGTAGCGTATACAGCGTGTGCCAGTAAAATGACAATGCAGGTACGGTTTCCCAAGGGCCGGGTTAAAATTCGGATCATGTTAGCACAGTACGCCGAGGGTGAAATTTAGGGAGATCTCGGCAATACTGTATTGCACTCCGCTGTAGGGCCCTGAGTCAGAGATTCAGAGGCGAAGTCTCGAAAATTGATTTCCGAATTTTCCATCTTCATTCTCTCACTGAATGGACTATAATTGGATTAATATTTTTCCCCAAGGACTCGGGACTTCAAAAGTTTTGTCCACAGTAGGTAAGATTCAAAATTTTAGCAGTTGCGTCGTAGCGGGTAAAGTATAGGGAGGTTGGTTAAAAAGGTTCCAAAGGTTAGGGGTGGGGTCAAAATGGGATCCATATCCATCGCAACATCTGTGTGAAATGAAAACGAAAAGGCGGCGAGGCCATGGCGGTACGGGCCGGGGGCGGGTCCCCCCGTCAGAAACCTGACTAAATCTGGCAGTTATTGTTTCAGTCGGGCGGAAAATTGGACAGTTAAATTAGGTCTGGAGTCGGGCAAAAATCACTGCCCTCCCTGAGAAAGACAATCACGGCCATGGGCGAAGCTTGCATTTGTATTGTACCGGAACATGCGGGTGCCGGAACTAAGATGTGATACCATTGCAATGGCATTCCCTCTGACTATTTTGGTAGACAACAGAATGGTTCAATTTTATGGACTTGAACAATTGTAAAAGTCCACTCAAACAGTAGAAATTTATATGACTTTAAAGTTTATGTACAGGAAGTTAATTCTTACTGCCTGTGCGAATTTCGGCTGAATTGTTTAGGGCAAAATTCGTACAAATTGTGGAGTCGCGTAAAAGAGAGCAACCTCGTTTTAAAATCTGCAGGTATGAGTATAAATGATATCAATTCGTTGAAATTCCATTCAGTCAAACTTCCAAAGGTGTGTAAAACACCCCACACTCAGAGTGGGCAAATTTCTTGAGCAAATGTCTAGATACAGAATGCCTATAGGCCTCAGGTGGTCCACTATGCCTTCAGTCAACGTTTCCCGGCCCCAAGTCAACTTGTATAGCTAATTACCGTTATTGATTAACCATCGTCCTGTTCGCAGTTTCATGCGGCATTGTCCCAATTTGTTACGAATGAAAAGAAACTTCGTTTGATGGACAAAAGGGTGAAGTTGAACAGAAATTTCTTAATTTGCTTCAGATTACATTTTCAGTAGGTTAAACTCGCTGATAAACTCCTTTCACGTTTCTCTCGTTTACTCCCGGCTGTACTGGAACCCCGACGTAAAATTCAGTTTGCCATCCTATTATCCCCTGAAATGCATACAAACCTCCCCCTCTCCGCCAAAAGTATACGATTAATAACAATCAAAATAATGTTAATTGTTAAATTACAGTGCTTTTTCATCTGTACAAAGTATGCGATTGCTCGTCTATGCTGTAGAAGTCGCCATAGTAAGCTTCATGAACTTTCGTTGCAAGGAACGTAAAAGTAGCCTGCATAGCTACTCTGTTGTCTGTTCTATGTGATAATTTTATATCGGTAATGAAACTATTTCATAGATAATAAAGTATGCAAAAATATATGCTGTAGCACAATTACTATGGAAAATTTCAAAAACAATGCTTCCTATTCTCATTCTTGGCGTTCGCCGATCGAGACACTTGCATCTTTCGTTAACGTAAGCTTTCAGACTCCAGAGGCTTTGCATTGGAGGCCTTATTGCACTTCATTCCTCACCGCAGCTGTCAACTGACGAATTTCTTTTGTAGCAGTATTTAATTCACATTGCTCAGCTGCATGGTATTGTTTTTCTTTAGTCCCCCGTCAATACCGACAAGCATTTAATACAATTGTGATACATATCAACATACAGAGCTGCAACACCTTTATCTCCCTTAAGCTTACAGTAGGCTAACAAATAAAATCCGCCGGCAACTTGCAAACTTTATTTCAACGGCTTGTTCAAAGTTGCCCACAGTGTACCAAAATATTATTTCTGTTGCCGGCGATCCTTTTTGTGAAACGGCTTCGAAAATTCTAACCTTTCACTTTATCAGTAAACATTCCATTCTCTGCTTCATTGACCACAAATTCTTGTGGTCATGTGTGCGATATTTGTATGCGTTGATTTGTACGGAATTTCGTTGAAGTCTGCGTGTGCGATTTTGTGTGAATTTGTGCGAAATTGTGCGAACTTGCGCGGTTTTCCGCGATCGTAGAAAAAATTCTGCGGGAGTTAAACGATCACAGTACTGTACGTTTCTATAGTAAGGATAACCACTGACATATAAACGTGTTCAGCTGTCTTGTCTCTGCCGTTTTAATAATTTGGCGCAGTGCAGAGCGGAAAATTACAAGGGCGGCTGAAAGAAGGGGCAGGGCGGGGATAGGAAGTCAAGAGAAGGGGCAGGGCGGGCGAAAGGAGGGGCGGGGCGGGCCGCCCCTGTGAAACAGCGAAGCTAGGGCACTGATGATTGTTGAGAAAGAATTGAGGACTGCTAGTTTTGCCCAAGTACCGAAGTGCAGAAAACGTACTCTGTTCTGTGTGTGTGGTGCGTATCCATTGTCAGGTAATGTGATGTGGGTTGCAAAAAAAACTTGTACCTGTAGGCCTACTGTACGTGTCCGGCAGACGCAGCTCAGTCAGTAACACTTTCTCCATCCCCTGAAAGGTTCAGAGTAATTATAGAATTCAGGTCCACATACAGGTGACAATGTTCTTAGAGTGGATTCGTGGATTCGCGGATACGATCTTCGGGAAAGGAATCCCACAGTTCTTGTCATTTCGATTTTACAAAGCCAGGGTTTAGAGACGAAATATTATGAAGTCCCGGGAAGGAATGCCTAAGTGGATTCGCGGATTCTTGGATACGATCTTGCTTCCCCACCCTGAGCTATTTGAGAACGACACACAACACACTGGGTTTAAAGACAAAATATGACGAACTCCAGGGAAGATTCCCTGAGTGGATTCGCGGATTCGATCTTGCTTCCCCACCCTGAGCTATTTGAGAACGACACACAACACACTGGGTTTAAAGACAAAATATTACGAACTCCAGGGAAGCTTCCCTGAGTGGATTCGCAGATTTGTGGATATGATCTTGCTTCCGCACCCTGAGCTAGATTTGAGAACAACACACAACACACTGGGTTTAAAGACAAAATATTACGAACTCCAGGGAAACTTCCCTGAGTGGATTTGAGGTTTCGTGGAATACGATCTTAGTTCTACACTCTAAGCTATTTAAGAATGAAAAATTGAGATCGAATCCACGAATCTGGATTCTAGGAAGAAATAAGCAGTAACTTAGACCTGTATTCTATAATTGTACCAAAGGTTCTTTGCATCCCAGATGCAAAATACTGCGTTGTAAAAATGCTGTTACATGGGGCCTAAATCCTAGGCCTACCTGTTAAGACTAAGATTAAGTAATGCTTCTTGTTACTGTTAGCCTCTTCAAGGCTCTTGTTGGTATTTTACACTAGCCTATGCCCGTTACTAACGTAGGCCTAGGCCTTAAGTTAGGCTAGGCTAGCCTGTAACTTGTTTGTAAGTCTGTAACTTGCTTGTAAGTCCTAACTAGGCTACAGTAATATTGATAATATAACGTCAGCCAGCTTACAGTGGCCTAACGTTAGCCACTGCACGAAAATACCACGTCACCCGTTGGGGATATACCTTGAAAATTTACATCGGCTAAGAAAAAGACGAAGGTGAGCTTCTTTCAGTCTTTTACAGTTTCTTCCGATAAAACAACGCCAACTACTGCAAAGCTATCCCCAAACTCGGTAGTTTCGCGAGGCAGAAAGCCTAGATAACCTTACAGTCCACAGAACAATGCTTCCATTACCTCCAGATGTTTGTCATACTTTCCTATATTATGAAAAAGTTCTTATTTTGTGCTTCTCAGTAAGATAAATAAGAAAGACAAAAAATTAAAAGAATATTATCTGCATTATAAGGAAAAGAACGGGGAAAAGAGGATTTCTTCCCTATTATTTGAATGAGAAATTTGGATGTTTCAAAATTCAAGAAAAAAGAAAATAAGGTAACTTCGGATAAAGTGGAAGTATTGACAATATACACTTCACTGGTTACTATGGCCTGCGGAATTTTTTTCCAGGATGAATGGGGGCAATTTTCGGATATTTCCATTGAATCAGAGAAAAAAAAATAAAATTTTCGGATATTTCCAATAGAAAAAAATGAAAAGTGATGCTTAGGTTAGGATGAAGGTCAGGGTTGAGGTAAAAAATCATGAAGTTGCCCCCATTCGTCCTGGAAAAAAAAAACTAGGCATACGGCCCAGATGATAGAGGGCCAAGCCTTGTTCTAACTCCTCAGTGCAGTTATCATGAATGTTGGAGAGGCGCAACAGAAACGAAAATAGTTCGGATTTACTTTTACTCATCAATCGGTCACAATTCTGGGTTTCTCGAGACCAAATTTCAAAGTTCCGACCAAGAAAAAAAGATTTTTTTATTCGTAACTCTGATGCTGTTCCCATATCCAGTAAAGTAGCGTCACCATTTTTTGGAGTGGCGATCGGGGGGAGGGGGAGGGGGGCAATTGCGTTCCCCCGGCTCAAGGGGCACACCAATGTAATACGAAGGACTGAGCATCACTGCAGGTTATAAAGTGCTTCGTAGCCCTCCCCTGTAGGCGATAGGACCCAGGAGCCCATGGTGGATTCCCGGGACAATGAGCGCCATAGGGGGTCGACAACCAGATGACTCTGGGATATTTATAAATCGTGACCATTAGAATATGAAGGCATTTAACTTTTTAAAATGGTGTTGAATATGCACTCCACTAAACAGGCCACAAAGAATATAATCACTATTAATTTGACCGTACGTTCTTGTTAGCCATAACGATTTAATGGTGGGGGTAGGGTTTGCATTGTGCTTTAAAAATAAACTGAGTATACCCATGCTACCAAATAGGAATTAATTTTGAGACAACTAGTACCACCCAGGTATGTCACTGAGAGGAAAACAACGTCCGTATCAGAACATCGAAGGTGCAAGTCTAGGCCTACGCCGGGCTGCTGATCCAAGGCTAGCCAGGAAAAGTTGGAAAAGAAGTCATTGAATGCGCTACGATGTTATTTGGGTGCCTTCATTCAGGCTTTAGCAATAAATGAAAAAGGGTGACTAGCTCCCTCTGAGACCATCCCTGGTGCAAGCGAAGTCAGCAGAAAACTTGCATCTATGAAAATTTCGTGCAAGTTCTTATACTTTCCTTTCGGAGGTATCATCACGTTTTGATCCCTGGTGTGGTGCTTGCAGACTGTCCCTCGGCGAGAATTCAGGAGAGCCACTGCAAGTTCCCCTTGCACCAGTATTTAAAATAAACGGATTGGCCGATGAGAATGAATCTATTTACCTCTTATTAATTATAGATACAAGAAAAAAGGCAGCGAAAATTGACGGTAATTTTCTTGCAGTTTTCGAACAAAAATCTGCCTAAAAGATAATCGATGTGAGTTTTGTATAATTTGGATTGAAGGGAGAGGACTTACGGTCGCAGTAGTCCCATATACAGTAGCTGTTGAAAAAATCTTGCAAAAATTGGTGTGGATTACATCTCCCGACAAAGCATGGTACTTAACATATAGTTGCCCAAAAAATATATGCGTTTGAAGCGCGGCAAATTGTGAGTTTGAGAACATTTTGTGCAATTTTAGCCGAACGCTTGACTGGAAAAGTGACAGCAGTAGGTCCTCGCGTTCATATCGAAATATGAGAGAACTGTGTGTTTGTGCAAAATTTTTTACATACCGAAAATCTCATGGGGGGAACACAGGGGAACACAGAAAACGTTTGGGAAGGAAACATGCCCCTGCTCCTCCCCCTAGCGACGCTATAGCTGTTCCCCTAATTGCCATTTAATTAACTGCTTCAGACTTAGTCATTGGGACTCAGTAATCAGGTAATTGGAGACATATCGATCTGGAACAGATTAGTCTAATTCAGGGCCTTGTGCGGATTTAGGGGTGCATCCGTGAGGAACTCCCTCCCCTCCCCTTCACACCCCACACCCTCCCCACCCACCCAAACCCCTCATCCCCCTTCTGACCTCAAAAAATTAAAAGAGAAAACTTGTGAGAATAAGGAAGAACGAGAAGGGAGAAAGAAAGAAAAGAACAAAGAATTGACAATTATTTTCTAAAAATGATATCTTCTTGAAGGGGGAGGGGGGGGGGTGCTGGATTGTTTCTACTAAAAATCCATGGAAGCAGTTGACGAGGAAAACTAGGTGAATGCAAGAACAATTGTGCAACGTAGTCTACACATCTATGGACATGAACGTGATTTTGCTAGAGGACACTGCAACTGTAGCTGCTTTGAACTGTAGTAACAAATCTGTGTTAAAGAGTGACGGACTGCAAAATAAATTTTCAGCACCCCCGCCCTCCACGATTCCACTATAAATATCAAACAGTTTGATATTTCCGATGTGGTCATGATGAGTGGTCATGAAGTAGATTCTCAGTTCACAATCGGGGCTGAAAGTCGGGTAGAGAACAAACTGTGGGACACATCACTTTACCGACCCGTCTGCCACCCGACTGCATCATTATCGCCGTTGGGTTGTAGTCGGGTCGGTGCAGTGTGGGGTGCAGGCTTTCCACTTAACTCAAATCTTGAGGTCTGAGATCTTTTGTGTACTAACTTTGCTGTAAACACTTGAGAGTGCGTACACTTTGTAGTGCTGTGGTTGCAAAGGAGGCTCGATTTCTGACTCCTGTTGTAGATGCAGTGCTTTAAAACGTTACTAGAATGGCCTTAATTTCTATTGTTCGGCGCGCGTTCAAGTTTCATAATTATGCACTAATTGTCCATATGTCAGATTTGTATAGCATGAAGTCAAAGATTGGAAAGAAGCGTTTATCATTAGACATTATTCAAAGCATTTTCACGGCGAGCCAGTTTGTATAACCTCAAAGCTTCCCTATTACCGGTCTCATGGTACCATCCATGGAGGTCCCTTACCACGAGGGCCCTAACGAGAAAAGGTGTAGGGGGTGTCAATATTTGGTCGCCGTCAGCAAATTTTCGGTCTGTCGGCAAAAGGGGAGAGGGAAAGGAAAAGAAGAGGAAAAGAGGAGAGGAGGAAAAGAAGAGAGATGAAAGGAAAGGAAAGGGAAAGAGAGTGTAAGGGAAGACGACGGAGAATGAAAAGAAAAAAGAGACAGAGAGAACGGGAGCGCGTGGCCAGTCTGTTATCGGCTATTTCGATTTTCAGCTCTTCATCTAATTGGCCCAGCCAAGTTGAAGGCCCGTCGGCAAATTGATTATGCATGTGACGGCCGTATCAACAGCCGTAATTACGGCCGTCGGTGTAACTGAACGAGTGACTGAGTCCGTCGGCAACTTGAGGAAAGAAAGGAAATTACAGGCTTCCGTATAGGGGCACTATTTCTGGTCTTATGACATTCTTGAAAAAAAAAACACTTTCTGCACATTATTCCTCACTTTTATCATCACCATTGGGAGCAGCACCCGATTCCCATGGAGAGGGTATCCTTAGCCCGTTTTCTAAACCCTAACCTTAACTTCAAACACATTTTGCAAACTCCTGAGGATCCGGTTTACCCACAAACATCCTAAATTTCATCCCATATCGCAAAGCCTAGTTGCCGTTCTCTAGTGGATGTCATGTGGTAAGGTCAGTTGGTGAGCGACTTAATTACAGAGCAAAGTTTGGCTATTTCATCGGGTAGTCCAGGCGGTTTTGACACATGTATGCTGTCCCAGATACAGTCTACAACCCCCAGTTTTTTATGTTTTTCTTTTTGTTCTTAATAATAGCATGTTTTTTTGTGTCAGCCTACCAAAAATTTTCGCGCGCTTTGCAATTTCACGACTCAGACTCAAAAGAACAGTAGCCTATCAGTGCGTAACTCGGCTCTTGACATATTAAGTGATATAATGCTAAATATACGTTACTCTGCAATGGCATGGGATATGGCTCCTTCATATCTCTTTCCCATCCCCTTCGACATGCTGTCGGAACTTGGGGTCGCTGGCATGGCCCGGCCCCATGTCGGGAAAATTCTGTCGCCACCCATCGGCCGGTTTACTTATTTTAGCTTTCAAAAGGGTCATTTCTGCGATAAAACCCCAAATTTTCGGTATGCTTTGCCCACTCTTCCTCAGTTTCGGTTCTAATAGCTAAATATAGAACCATCCCTCTCCATCTATTCAAGTAACTTAAGTATAGAATTTATCGTTTTATGTAAATGCCGGGAATCTCATCTCATTTCCCTAAACTAAGTTAATGTTCTCTGAGTCTGTCTTTCGGTACGGCTAGTGACTCGAAAAGTGAAGTACTACCAGGGAGGTGCTAATAACACCTCCCTGGTACTACAATGTAAGTTGTTCCCCATAAGGCCCAACTGCCTGGACAATTGACCTCAGTGGGGTACACAGCGGGGAGGCCACTGGGCCATGTCCCCCTCACGGATGCCATTTTTTCAGGTCCTGAAAAACGTAAATGTTTTAACACAAATTTTACTTCCAAAGGTGGCATACGTGGCACCAGATTGCATGTAAGGACACCTAATTTTTCAAAAATTTTCATTTTCAAAGGGGAGGTCCCCTTACACCCCTCCCCCAGGCCGGCGAACACACAACATATTGCATGCCCCCCTTTGAGAGAAATCCTGGGTACGCCACTGGTTCATCATGGTTCATCAGCTTTAAATAAGAACAGATTCTTTTTAGTGTAAGGCTGTAAGCTTACCCAACAATTTTACGCGCTTCGCCAGCTTTGCAATTTCACAGTTTATAAATTTCGGGAAAAACCTTAAATTTGGGCGGAACTATTTTCCTCTAGTATATACAAAATTTTATGCGATATATACCAGGCAATGACATGGTATAGTACACAGGTTTTCTTCAAATCTTCCCTCACCAACACCTCGACGGCATCGGGGCTGTCGAGGCTTCGGGTCGTTGTCCCCCCCCCCCCATTGGACAAGTCCTGGCTCCACCATACTGGACCACTACCGGTTGGACTAAAGGTTCTCAGCTCTAACTGCACCTCTTATCAACACTTTCAGTCGGCATTTGTTTCTTCTCAGTCGGCAAAATACGGCACCACACCCCCATGATGAATGCTCTGGCGCGGCCCCTGATTTTTATGATTATGCAGTTATGCCACCAAGTATTAAATTTATGTCCAGTCCGCAGACTGTGGTCTGTGAAGTAATTGCAATGTGGGGCAGACCAACTTAGCATTAATTACATTTCTGAAATTGACCATATGTTAGGCAAACAAAACTAGTGAACATTGGCGTCCGGAAGGGGGGTAAGGGGGGCACTTGTCCCTTGGAAAATAAAAAACTTGAAAAACAAAACTTGAAGAAATAGTAACATCAACTTTTTTTGTATGATATCGCTAGAAAATTTCCAGGACATAAGCTTTCAAAATAGGAAATGAGCAGATGCAATTCACAAGCCTAGGAAGTGCCATTTTCAGCGATCTGGGAGGCATTTCGGCCCAAATTTTCTTGGCTCTTCGCGCCAAATTATGTTGGCGCTATGCTTAGATAGTTTGCCTACAGGTTTTGCCCCCTGGCAGATTCCTGACTACACCCCTGTAAAAGGCGCCATTTAGCAGTTAAGCTCTTTTCTGGGAGTAAAAATTTTCCCTGATTTGATCAATTTAAAGTTTTGCCCATTTTTTTCAAGTTCTGCGGACGCCCATGCTAGTGAAATCAGCGGAAAACTAATTACAAAACACCCCATGTGTTATCATTAACATCTCATGTACAACCAGGCACGCCTGAGGTGTTTGAAAGCACAGCTGAAGTAGATCTACCCCAACCTCATATGAATTCAGGCCCACATCAGCTAAGAGATGAGGGTGCCACTACATTGAAAATCAAGTATTGCGTCATGTGAGTATATCGATAGGCATAAAGTAGATGAGTTCACAGTTTAACTTCAGGTATGGTATAGTCACTGTCCTGCTTGAAGCGCCCCCGATATCACTTGAACTGCATATTAAGTTCGGCGTGGAAATACTAGTATCACACGGGGTGATGTTAACCATACCTCAAGTAGTGTCATCTGCCCTTCCAGTGAACTTTCCTTACCTAGCTGATATTGAGCCGTCAACTAAACCATGCGTACATAGAGAGGTTTGCACGGTTAGGCCCTACATCACGCATGCTGGGGTCCAACACATGCGCTTCAAGTGCTATTGAGTTTTGGAAGAAGAGTAGAAAAGATGTCTGCCATGCTCCATTTCCAAAAAAAAAAACGTGATAAAGTAATTAAGGCATTGACTTTCAGGTTTGTCTATTAGGGGTAGCATGAATCACCTACAGTGTAATTAAGTAAGCTTTGTATAGCCCACGCGTTTGTTTACGTGATTATTTCTACGTTTCAGTTAACTGAATACCCTGCGGATACATTATCTACAATATAGAACTTCCTTGTAAATCAAACGTGCGCCAAGTGAGTGGATCATATGGAAAAATCTGAAGCAGCTAAGTTTGCTGTTCCACCAAGTGCGCCACTGTTCTGCTTGAAACGCTGTGTATCTGACAGGCACATGAAATGATCTTAGCTTCATCTGCGGTAGTATCGTCTGCACTTCATGTGAACAGCGCTAACCTCAGTCGATCATGCATCGACCTAACCAGGGTTGGTGCAATCCTGTCCGCGGCCCATATGACAATTGGATCGGGCCCCTAACCAATTTATAAATAAGAGTTCCCAACACTTAAGTTAATCAATTAAACATTAATCCACAATTTATCTTGCTCACCATCGCCCAGGTAGGTGAGGTGAAAATGCATTAGTGCATTACAAAGAGCTTGCAAGCTCCCAAGTAGTAGGCCTACTGCAACCGCAAAGTGCACATTGCAGCATTTACTGTATAAAGCGTATCTGCACACACATACCAAGTGCAGCACTTACTTGCTAGGAGGGAGTTAATTATCAAAAAGTGAAACACATTTGTAATGTGAAGCAAACAATGATAAAAAGCCTACCAAAACACTATCTTTCGGCGCGCTTTGTGCCCAGTTTTCACAAGTATTCCTTCAATAGTGCAAACAGTTGTTCATTCCCACCACCCTCGGCACCTACGATCCCGTTGGCTAGGGGTGGTATTATGACTATCAAAGAAGCCCTCCATACCCAGGGAAAAATTCCTGTTTTTACAGGTTTTAACAGGTCCAAAGGGTAATTGGGAACAGGTATCAACAGGCTTCAATAGGATTTCAATAGGTCTTAACAGGTTCCAACAGGAACCAGTTAGTTACCTGTTGGCATCTGTTGATCTCATTCACTCCAACAGGTATTTGGAAACTTGCCTATTCGTCCTTGTTAATACCACTTCAAACCCGTTGAAATTTCAACAGGTGTCAACAGGAATTTTCTCCTGGGTATGAAACAGGATTCCTATACCTCTGAATAAAAAGTTCAACTTCATCAATCGCACGTGAGAAATCTTGCAATTTTACACCTTGCTTGGCGGGGTCAGGCACATGCACTTCAAGTGCTATGGCCTTTTTGGAAGAAAAGATTAATAATTGAGGAGAAACAAAAACACACAATTCAAAGTAGAGTGCTTCTACATTAAATTTTGCATTTCAAATTAATAACACCCAACGTCATCCAAGTTCAGATCATGTGTGTGTGTGTGGGTGTGCGTGTGTGTGTGTGCGTGTGTGTGTGTGTGGAAACAACGTGAGCCTGCCCGTCCCAAGTAACGTTATCATTGTGGGCGGAGTCGGGTTTTACAATGTACAATCTATTCTCTATGATTTGGGAAGTTACAAAAGTACTATTCATCTCTCTATGAACTACATTAGAACAGTGGTGTAGCTAGAGGGGGGGCAGGGGGCGGTTGCCCCCCCCCCCCCCATAAAGCCTCCGAAGGCCTCTGTCGGAAATTTCTAGTCTCTGTTGGGAATAAAAACAAATTCATTTGTATGTCATCGGTATGTCAACGTAAAAATCAAAAGTCGGTCTCAATATTCCCGGAAAGATAAAAAAAAGAGTCCCCAGAATTTCGAATCGTACAACTATCAAGATAATAATCTGTCGGAATTCTTTTGCTTTGCCCCCCCCCCCCCCACAAAAAAAAATATCTAGCTACGCCACTGCATTAGAAAAATTGTCCCAAAATATAAAAAAATGTCATTTTACTATGAATTCACCAGCAATTCTAAATTAAACTGGGGTTCTTTTCAGTTCACAACTAAGTAAGAAAACCACAGTTGGTATTTAAGTCTTCGCGCACATTGATGTGCGATGAAATAAGTATCTGATGTAAACATGACTTGTACTTGAGGTGTACTGTACTGGCGCAGGAGTATCCGTGATCACGACGGCGGAGCTCCAAAGTGGGACCTGTTCTATTCAGCCAGTAAAGAACGGGACCACTATCGGGTGGTGTCAGTTAAGTCAAAGTTTGTCCCTTGGGGACGTTGTTACTCCTTCAGGGAGCAGAATTCCTTCGGGAGTATTGTATGGTTTTCGCCCCTGGCTCTTCGCCAGAGAGTCAGGGGACTTTTGGAAAAAAAATGTACTGTACCTGGCGCAGGAGTATCCGTGATCACGACGGCTGAGCTCCAAAGTGGGACCTGTTCTATTCAGCCAGTAAAGAACGGGACCACTGTCGGGTGGTGTCAGTTAAGTCAAAGTTTATCCCTTGGGGACGTTGTTACTCCTTCAGGGAGCAGAACTTCTTCGGGAGTATTGTTTGGTTTTCGCCCCTGGCTCTTCGCCAGAGAGTCAGGGGACTTTTGGAAAAAAGAGGTATACTGTAAAATAAACTGTAAATAGTGATTTGAGTGTGGCAGGTGGACCCCCCGTATCCCTCCGCGCTGTGATTGCCTTCGGGCGTGTTATTGCCTTGGGCAGTTGGGTGTGTTTGTTGCCTCTGGGCGTGTGTTGTTCTGGCCTTCTGTTGTTGTGGTCGTTGATGGTGGGTATCGTGGGGGTTTCTGTTTGTTGGCGGTTGCAAAGACTCTTTCGTTTCCTTTGCTAGGTGTAGATGGTGAGAACATGTTGGCGATTCTGTGGGTGGTTGTCGGTTGCGTTTTGCTCCGGTCCGGTTTGGGTTCTTTGTTCCTCAGTGCCTGTTTTTATGTACTTAAAAAGGTACTAGTTACACCTCAAGTGCTCATGTTTCTGGGACAAATAGGTGCTAGGAAAATTGTGCTAGTATAATTATGTGCATGTGCGGATGCACATCAAGTGAGAGAAAATTCGCAGCTGAGCCAAATTCCATTGAAACATTTTCCTTCCACCTGAAGTGAGCAAAATGTTTTGAGGTGAGTATATACTGTACGTGCGGCTGGTGTGCTCAGGTTTCTGGGACAAAAAGGTGTTCAAAATTTTGCACCTCATGCACATGTTTGATTTACAGTGTAAGCAGGTACCAAAATCTAAATTTTAGCAAAGGGGAGGGGTTCCCCTCCCTTTAGACCCTTCCCCAGATCAGTCTCCAAAAGTTACGTCCCACTTTCAGCTAATATATGGTAACCCTAACTGGTCTGAATATAATGCGCATAGGCCTATACGTACACAGAAGTCAGCGTGGCGTCGTACACGCTTAACAGTTAATCCCTTTTGTAAAACAACCTAGCTCTGCTGACCGCCACAGGCACTTTAAGGGTTTAAAGGGTCTAAGCAATGTGCTTTGTTATGGGCTGTAATTCCAGTGGCGTAGCCAGAGGGGGGGGGGCAGTGCCCCCCACAGAAATTTTGGGGACGTAATGGGCGATGTTGAAAAAATGAAGAAAAGCAAAAAAAAAAAAAACGAGAAAAAAATGGCGAGAGGGATGAATGGGAAAATGGTGGGGAGGGGGTAGGGATCTAGGTATCGGGGATGAGTAATGACAGTGGAATCCGTAGCAGAACGGGCGGCATATTTGTTTTATGCAGGACGCATCGGCAATAAGCCCCTGAAAAGTCAATCAAAACCTTGGATATCAATGATGTCATCTCGTTTGAAAACAGTGTTTTGGAATTATTCTCCTTTCTTTAACTGATTATGCCTTGGGGACTGAACCCTAGCCCTTTCTCGAGCCCTCATGCTGATTTTGAAACAAAATAATTAAATCCCGAAAACATATTGGTTGTCAATGTCATTTTCACTCGGAGGGCCGGCCGCCCTTCCAGGGATGGCGCCAAGTGGGGACAGGGAGCAGGTGGGCCATGCTCCCCCCTCCCCGTCGGGGAATTTATATAGTTTTGTCGGGGAGTCTTAGTCGATTCGATAAAGCATGCAGTCCCCGAATGCGACAGTCGCTCCACCGGTTAGCCTTTTTTGCTCTCAAGAGGACAACTTCCCTAATAAGAACCCAAAATTTTCGGCGCGTTACGCGCGCTGTGGGGTCAATCCATTTTCTTCAGCCTTTCCATTCCACATAGCTAGATAGCACAAGTCCTGTCCACCTTACCAAGTAACATGTAGGCAGAGTACACAGCTTATGTAGAGGTCTTAAATTTCATCCCATATCGCAATGCCTAGTTGCTGTTCTCTAATGTGTGTCATGCTGCACGGTCAGTTGGTGAGCGAGTCAAGGTGGTTTCGATACAATGTATGTTATCCCCGATAAGATCTTGCAACCCCTACAGTTTTTCTTTCTTTCTTTCTTTTTGTTCTTAATGATCACATATGTTTTTGTGGAAGCCTACCAAAAATTTTCGCGCGCTTCGCGCGCTTAGCATTCTCACGATTCAGATTCAAAGAACGATATCAGTGCGCAACTTCTTGGCTCTTGAAGTGTTAAGCTATATTATGCAAAATATGCCCTGCAATGGCATGGGATAGTAAGGCTCCTTCAAATCCCTTTCTCGCCATGCACCCCCTCGACATAGTGGGTTGTCGGAACTTGGCGTCGCTGGCATGGCCCGGCCTCCGTTCGGGAAATTTCTGTCGCCACCTATGGTTGGTTTACTAATTTTGGCTTTCAAAAGGATCATCAACCCACAATTTCTGGTACGCTTTGCCCACTCTTCCTCGGTTCCGTTACCTATAGCTAAATATAGTACAATGTCATCTCATTTCCGTAAAACTAGTTAATGACTGTTCTCTTATGTCTGCCGTGAGGTACGGCTAGTGACCCGAGGAGGGAAGTAAAATGTAAGTTATATGTCTGATAGGGCCCACCTGCCCGAACAATTGACCTATATAAGTTTTAGACAAGTACAGATTCTTTTTAGCATAGGCTTACCCAAAAATTTTCGCGCGCTTTGCAATTTCACAGTTTAAATTACGGATAAAAACGGTAAATCTATGTTCCTCTAGTATATACAAATTTTATGCAATATATCCAATGGCATGGTATAACACACAGGTTTTCTTCAAATCCCCTCTCACCAACCCCTCGACAGCATCGGGGTTTCTGGTCTCTGGCCTCCCCGTTGGGGAATCTGACCCCCTTCGGGCAAATCCTGGCGCCACCCCTGAGCCACTCTAAAAACCTCTGTGGATAACACTGGGATCTAGTGTAATAAGAAGCACCATTTTGCATCTAAGCCCTTCGGGACAGCAAAAAAATTTCAGAAATGGAGGTGGTCTCTCCCCTTATACCCCTTCCCCAGGACTGCAAGAAAAAATGGGACGATGAGTTGACTTTGCCCCCCCCACACCAAGCCCCCCCCCACACCAAAAACCTGGCTACGCCCCTGTTTAATTCAATGCTGGAATTTATCACTTACATCTATTTCTTACTGCAATACAACAGCAATCCCCTTAACTTTATTGATCTCAAGATCGCTGCACAGGAAGTTCACTGATGAAGTGTGTATTAGTAGCGGTCACCTGGGAATGACTAAACTTAAGGTCTTCTTGTCTAGCGTCATGGGCGTGCACTAAAAAATTGATCGGCCGGTTTGCAACCCTGGTCTGGTCAGTGAGCGCTCTCTTCTAGGACTTTGAAGGGATATAACACACATCCCATTGCCATGCTATTATGTTAACAATAAACCACTAACAGTTCATCCTATAAACACATACATCCATATGTCTCATTGTCTTGTGCTCCCCTGGGAGGGTCAATAAAAGAAAAAAACGGCCTGAAGGCCCTTTTGGGCAGATCTGGAGGACAAACAAATTTCTTTAAATCTGGAAATACCGTATGGAAATGACGTATGGTTTGACAGCGTGAAATCCTGGATCAGCCATTATGTTTAAGTAGCATAAAAGAAGCGTTATTGAAAATATCAGGAAATACCAAGCCGACTTCAGGAAATTTTAGATTACACTTCAGGAAAAATGAATTTAGAGTATGGAAGCACTGTGACTAGCAATAAGCCTAGTATGTTCATTGTTTCTACTCTTCCCGAAATTACCCGAAATTCGGGAAATCTGGGTGCTCTTTCGGGAAAGTTTCGGGAAGGTGGGATAATTTCGGGAAATTTCGGGAAATCTGGAAATAACGTATGGCGTATGGAACTCACGTATGGCTTGACAGGGTGAAATCCTGGATCAGCCATTTAAGTAGCATAAAAGAAGCGTTATTGAAAATATCAGGAAATACCAAGCCAATTTCAGGAAATTTTGGATTCCATTTCAGGAAATTTTGGATTCCATTTTAGGAAAAATGAATTAAGAGTGTAGAAACACCGAGTACGTTCGCTAAGTCTGTAAGTACCAAAGACACTATAGCGCCGTTAGGCGCAAGACCAGTTACTCTGCCTCTAAAACCGTAGTACGTCACGGGGCGAAGTATCCGCCATTTTAGTAAGCAAACGCCGGGACGCTGATATGTACGTAACGTACCGAGACAGTGTGTGCGAGTAAGTCATAGACGACTGATCGCAAAAAATTGCAAAAGATGAAAGTAAAATTAGCCTGGTTACCTACAGATAATGAAAAACATAAGCTATTGTTGACGAAAGTTCAACCGTGATGTCACAGAGTTGATGCTAAACATTGTTTATTTGGTACGTTGATAACTAATCAGAGGGAGATAACTCCAAAACTACCGAACGGATTCATGTGCGGTTTTCAGCTACTGGTAGTGGAAATTTGCTCCATAATAGGAGCAGGCCATGGGCCAGAGGCACCTCACGGGTACCCTCCTCCCACACAAATCTTTGACCCAATATTTTTCGGAAACCTTAGGGTCTCCTGAACACGAAATCAAGAAGTAACAGCAAATACTTCTGGTTTCACTCATTCAAAATGTCTCTCAAAAATGGCGGCAAAATTTATATTTTGTATTAAATAATAATAAAGTAAATATTCCTAAAAATATTTTTAAGGCATCAAATGTTAAAACTTGGTCATATTTTATGACAAAAATTCCAAAATTAATTTTTGAGACTGTTTTGGTGAGGTTTCGGTTAACCAAGATGGCGGAAAAACCAAATGGCCGCCAAACTGAATGAAAAATTTTCAATAATTGTGCAGACACATTGCAAATTTCTACAGTCCTCAATCATAATGAGGTAAATTAATATTTTAAAATTAAGCTTGAATTTTAAAATCCTTGACTCAAAAGTAATTGCCAACCAATATGGCGGAACTCACCGAAGAAGTAAAAACAATACAGTAAAAATTCCCCACAAAAAATAAAATTAAAAAAATGCAAAAAAAAAATCTCAGAAAATAATCATTAAAAATATATTTCCATTAAAAACCCCAAATATCTTTATAGCAGACTGTACATAAAATAAAAAAACATGATTTGTGATATTTTATGCAGGACCTCGCACTAACCAAGATGGTGGAAACAACAAAATGGCCTCCAATAGAACAATCAAAATGTATAAAAATAATATGAGAAATAATCATTACAAGTACTTTTGACACAGTTGCCCTTAATATCTGGCTATATTTTACGACAAATAATTCTTAAATTATTTTGCAAAATATATTTTGGGGAATTCAGGTCAACCAAGATGGCGAAAAAGCAAAATGGCGGCCAATGTAATAATTATGCCAGTATAACATAATAATAGTAAAAATATTCATTAAAAATACTTTTGAACACAGGCAAAGTTAACCTGTGTCCATTTCCTGTTGTAAATACGCAAAAAGTTTTTCTGGACATTTTTTTAGGATCTGAATCAACCAAGATGGCGGATATAGCAAAATGACCTCTAAAGTTAAAATTTCTATATATCACAATAAGCAGGGAAAATCATTCTTAATATTATATATGTGACAGTTGCTCTTTATATTTGGCCATATTTTGTGCCAAATAATTTGAACGTATTTTTCAAAACATTTTCTTGGAATTTAGGTCAATCAAAATGGAGGAAAAAGCAAAATGGCGGTCAGTGATATTTTATAAAAATAAGGAAAATCATCCTTAAAAAATATTTGTAACACATTTAAACCTAAAATCTGTCCATAATCGTTCTGAAATATTTATTACAGAATATATAGTTTTGATGTAAATGTGTTGAAAATATTTTTAATGATTATTATTATCTATTATTATGCTACATTCTTATTATACCATAAGTGGCCATTTTGCTTTTTCTGCCATCTTGCATATCAATTTGTTTGTTACTTAAACCCATACAGCTTGTTTTAGCGTCTCCCACGCAACGAAAATGCGCTCTGTGGAAAACAGTACGGATACGAACTTTCGATCGCTCCTGCTCTGTTGCATAGCAAAATTACAGTGATGTTCATTCAGTTCCATGTTCTACTATGTCTCAGCTTCTGAATGACATAAAAATATATCGATATTATTTGACTTTTACATAGGGACCTGGACAGATTTCGAAGGCATCTTTTGCATGGCAAGCAATAGCTATGAACTTTTGACCTACTGCTGTTTGTACAAATAAGCTTGGATCGCCGATGTTCATGCATTGCTGGATTGGTTATCATGTAAACTTTCCAATTGTAACCTTTGTTTTCAAATTCACAACACTCCCCCATAGGGACCAGGCCAAAATACGTACAAACAAACACACATATGAATATGCATAAGTCTTGCACCAATGAAAAGACCCAAAGCGATGTGTAAACAACGCGACCGTTACCCGCCACAGACTTCTACACCGTGCGCTCGTTGTGCAGTATGTACAGCCAACACGTGCGTGCAGTGGTAAACAAAACATTTGGTCACACCCACACGACCAATCAAGTGTACGGGATGAGCGTGTGTATGAATTATACATAGCCATGACGTCTCAGTCACCCAATCATCAGTTTAGACAGAAAAGTGTTTTGACAGGAAAGTGTTTTGAACAAATTGATATGGGTTGACCTGAATTCCAACAAAAATGTTCTAAAAATATTTAATTATTTTGCATGATCCAGTGATGACCATATTTTAAGAGTCGGTGTGTCCAGCATATTTTTCTTGAATATTTTTCAAATTATTTCAATATATTATAATAATTACATGGACAGCCATTTTGGAATTTCCACCATCTTGGTTAACCTACATCTCAATCTTACCAAAGCAGTCTCAAAAATTAATTTTGGAACTTTTGTCATAAAATATGACCAAATTTTACAGTCGATGCCTCAAAAATATTAGGAATATTTATTTTTAATATATTTTAATACAAAATATTCATGTTTTGCCGCCATTTTGCTTTTGGCAGTAATTTTGAATGAGTGAGACCCAAAATATTTACTGTTACCACTTGATTCTGTGTGTTCAGGGGACCCTGAGGTTTCCAAAAATAGATTGGTTCGGAGAGTTACGGGTTGGGGTGCCCTTGAGGTGCCTCTGGCCCATGGTCTAAAATATATGTAGTTTTCATTTAGTGCTAGACTATTCTTTGAATTAGTATTTAAAAGAAAAGTCTAACACTAAATGAAAATACCAAACCTAACAGTGAAACTTCAATTGAAGTCGCATCGTTGGTTATCGAGATACTGATTTTATGAACGCCATGTCAACGCATTTACAACACGCAGCGTTTTCCGCGTTCCATACGATGCATCAAAGATGCTTGCTAAAATGGCGGACGCTCTGCTCCATTGCATACTACGAAAATTTGTGTGCACTTTCGTGTGATTAACCGGTCTTGCGCCTTACGGCGCTCTACTGTCTTGGTAACGTAAGTATACACTATACGGTTAGGCTACGGGCTGACAAACATGATAGATGCCAGTGGCCTAACGTTAGTGCTAACATTTTTCAAAGCAGTGGAGGGCCTACAGAGCTTGCATACGGACTGTGAGGTAGGTCATTCTGCAATTACTTCGGAGCCACGCAAAAAAAAAAACCCAAATCTTGACTTAGGCCCTACTGTAGCCTAGCGTAGGCTAGATGACAGTCAGCTGATGTGAAGACAGTAGCCTAGCCCTCAGTCAGTGCCTAGTATAGTGAGTGTACAGTACCTTGACTTGAGTCGGTGGGTACCTTGAGTCGGCCACCAGGGATTCCGCCAGAAATGCAAAAAAAGGGGGGGGGGGGGGGATTAATTGCTCCTAAACCCCTTGTCCAAACTGATGCTGTCCCTAGCTAAAGTTACAAGTGGGTTCAGGGGGACAAAAGCTTGCTTCAAGACCCCTATAAGGTGCATTTTGAAGGGTTTTAAAGCCCATTTACTTATGAAAGTCCAGACATTGCTGCAAAGGTGTCCTCTTCTTAAAGGGGAATTTTCATGATCCCAGACAGTTCCAATTCTCCCAACTATACATCTTCTAGCTCCTCCCATAACTGTATGAGGCTCTTCCTTGTGCAAGAATAAGCATGTTTTATTGCTTAAGGCCATGTCCTGGTGAGCATACAAGGCTATAAAATGTAATAAAAGTACTCTCTCTGCCTTGTGTGGAATGTGAGCTACTCTGCATCTTTCAAATTTTCAAACTTTGATGTCAATCAAAGAGCAGTCACCAACTGAGAATTTTGATATACATACACTAAAAATATACTTTGGGGTGATGACTGTCTGTCTTTAAGTAAGAAACCAAGATATGGACAATTTTTTTAATTTTTTTGGAAATGAAAAGGGGGGGATTTTACCCACCTTCTTCTGGAAAGGGGGGACAAATCCCCCCCTTTCCCCCCTTTGGCAGAAACCCTGCCCACTGTATACAAAATGTAAGACAGGCACGCTATGGCTAACAAATAAACAGTGAAGAAACTCCAGTCCGACATGACAACATCTCAAACTCTATCAGAAAGAAGCATTTACTCCCATTTTTACAAGAAATTTACCCAGCCTAGCCTACATCCAGTGTTACCTAAGATGGCTTGAGACTAGTCCTCAGTAAAGGCCCGTGTATAGCCGGTCGCCGATAGCTCCCTATACACGGTCCTTACTCCAACTCATTGAAAACCCGGGGTCTTCGACCAGCACAGTGCTGGTCGAAATTGATTTTCTTCTTATTGCAAACTTAGGACCTAAAGTCTTAATAAACTACCATAACTTTTCCTTTCCATGTCTTACACTTATATTGCAGTTGTTTTTTATCACTTTAAACCTCTGAAAAGTTCCGAAAATTTGAAATAAAATCATCAACTTGGCCGCTTCTTAACAATTTACTGTAGCGCTCGAAACATTTGTTGACATCTGAATGCCGTGTGCGTAACATTGTGTCATCACGCACAACATTTTGATTACTGTAGTTCCTATGCATACACATGGCAACTGCGAGCTGCAGGCATTCTATACTGACGTAACGACGTATGGTAGCTCATTAGCATACTGTTGTAAACAAAGTTCCAAAGTCACACAGTAAATTTTACAGAGCGAAAAAGTTGCTGATTTCATTTCATATTTTTGGCACTTTCCGGAAATTCTCGGTGATCCAGAATAGCTGCAATACTCTTGTAAGATCTGGAGAAGAAAATTCCTGGTTGTAAATTAGGATTTTTCTTTCAGAATTTGCTGTGAGAAGACAGAAAATTTCAACCATTACACAGACGGCCGATCCCTCTGCTATTTTCAATGGTGGGTGTAAGGACTGTGTATAGAGAGCTGTAGGCGAACGACCGCAGTCCTTTACTGAGGACTAGCTTGAGACCTTCTTTAAATGGCCTAAAAATTTATTTTAAACAATTTTCCAAATCACTGCGAATAGTCTCCTTCCATCATCTAACGATTTGTTTTTGTAATGTTGATATCATTCACGGAATATATTTTGATAAAACTCTTATGGGATTTCATAATGTTTGGGTGACTGACTCAAGGTACTGTTCTTGAACCTAAGGCTGAAACTTGTGGTGGGAATTTCTCCATCTCTTGAAAGTTTGCCAAGGATATTCACTCCAACTTTCAAGATTAAAAGAAAACATGTTCATGAGAATAATGGATAAGTTTCAAGTACATATTACTACCTTATGCGTATGTTTTTATTGAAAATTCCCTTAATTGACCGACTCATGGTACCACCATCATAACTAATATGGTGGTAGGTTCAAATTTCGAACACATAAGAACTGAAGTGCCACAAATTTTTAACCTTTATTAATGGGTAAATATTGTTGAATTTGCTCAGATATGACTTCCTTTTATAGGGATGTAACTAGCCAAATTTGAGTGCCGGGTAAAAGTGTGATCTGGGGAAAGCACCTCGACCCACTCCATGGCATTTAGAATGGATTGAGAATTGGCTGGATGAAAGGTTACAAAGAGTAGTACTTAATGGTCATATGTCTGATTGGCTTCCAGTTACTAGTGGTGTGCCACAAGGCTCAGTGTTAGGTCCTACACTTTTTGTAATTTATATTAATGATCTGGACGTCAATTTGAATAATTCAGTACTGAAGTTTGCAGATGATACGAAGGTCTTTTCTGATGTCCATTCAATGGATAAAGTGGCTGAGTTGCAAGAGGACTTGGATATGTTGTTTAAATGGTCTTGTGATTGGCAAATGCTTTTTAATGCTCAGAAATGTAAATGTCTTCACGTAGGCCATTTTAATGCCCAGGCTAGTTATTTTATAGGTGGTGTTCAAGTTGAAGCCATTGAGTATGAGAAGGATTTAGGTGTGCTTATTGATAATTCGCTGAGTCCAAGTAGACAGTGTGCCAAAGCTGTAAGCTCTGCTAATAAGGTACTTGGTATTATTAACAGAACCTACAATTGTAAAATTAGTAGCAATATAATTAGATTGTATAAGTCATTGGTTAGACCACATCTTGAATATTGTTGTCAGGCATGGCGCCCTTACCTGCAGAAAGATATAGATAATATTGAGAAAGTACAACGTCGTGCTACAAAGATGATCCCAGAACTATCTACTCTCAGTTATGATCAAAGGCTTGAGCGAACTGGTTTACACTAGAAATGCGTAGACTTAGAGCTGACTTGATAGAAGTTTTTAAAATAGTTAAGGGACTGGAAAATGTGGATTAGTCAATCTTTTTCAATCTGTCAGAAAGTAGTAGAACCAGAGGACATCAGCTAAAATTTCAGAAACACTATTGTCGACTGGATATTAGGAAGTATTTTTTTAGTCAGAGAATTATTACAGAATGGAATAATTTGCCACAGGAAGCTGTAACTGCTACAACAGTCAATGGATTCAAAAACGTAATCGATCCTATTCTACGGAAAAGACGGGGGCTCTACATAAGCCAGAAACGGCTGTCTGCCCCAGTTTTTACGACCCCATCGGCAGTTACTGCCGGTGGGCTCCGGTGAGTTACGGCGAGAATTTACCCATTTTTCAGCCATTAAATTTTCATTTTTCCCCTATTTTACTTAGAGAGTAAATTTGGGGTTAGTTTTAGGTCTAGGTTGGCAGATTTGTGGTGGGCGGGGAGACATGTGTTTGCCTGGAGTGCCGGGAGGAAATATCGAGTGCTGGGTGTGGCCGCCCAGCGCCGCCCACCGTAGCTACATCCCTGCTTCCTTTCATCAGAAAACATTAATTCCTACGTATTTATCGCTTAAATTAGTGGTCACTTTGCTTTGACTGGTGAATATATGAGCATTTGTATTGAGGTGTTCGAAATTAGAACCCGTTCGAACTTTGAACCACTTATACTAGGCCTACGCTCCGTAAGACTACACTCCGAATACAAGGCCCTTAGGCTCTGTATGGACATTTCTAGTAAATAGGATAATAAAGATGTGTCACAGATTTCCCATATCACGCGATCACATAAGAAATTGACGAGCTCTAAATTACATCATTTACTTTTATACCTTGCATCTTGGCAACTTTGCGAGCGTCGTTTGATTATTCTGCATGAAATTTTCACACAAATTGGTCTTAATTTCACCTGCGATGCGAGGCCTAAATCACCTGCAGACGAAATGACTTCTTAATCCCATAATCCTACTCGGCATTTCGCTCCACAACCATATCAAACTGCGTATGCGAATGATTGGTACAATTATAGAATGCAGGTCCACTGTTTACAGGGTTTTCACTCAGCATTTTTTTCAGGAGTCACAGACCCTTCAAAATAAATTTACAAGAGTCAAATTTAAAAGAGAAGGGGTCAAAATAAATTTGAGTTTAATACAACAAACTTTATTCCTGTTTTTTGTTTATTTTCTATATTTGTGATGCTTTTCCACAATCTTTTTCGTGTATAAAGACATGATATTCAATCTGTCGATAATCAATATGGGAACTGAGTTTGCTACATTTTGTGAATTAATTTGCACAAAGAATGTATTGGCAAAACTGTGTTATCATTACTGATTGTTGGGGCGAAAAAGCTGTGGGTCAGTTTGACCCCAGAAGTTTTGTGTCTGTGCGTCAAAATGAAAAGTTGTGTGTCATTGACCCGGGTGCCAGAGTCAGTGAAATCACTGGTTTATTTCTTCCTAGAATCCGGATTCGCAGATTCGATCTCAATTTTTCATACTTAAATAGCTTAGAGTGTCGAACTAAGATCGTATCTAGGAATCCACGAATCCACTCAGGGAAGCTTCCCTGGAGTTTGTAATTTTTGTCTTTAAACCCAGTGTGTTGTGTGTCGTTCTCAAATAGATCAGGGTGGGGTCCAAGCAAGATCGTATCCACGAATCTGAGAATCCACTCAGGAAAACTTCCCTGGAGTTCGTAATATTTTGTCTTTAAACCCAGTGTGTTGTGTGTCGTTCTCAAATAGCTCAGGGTGGGGAAGCAAGATCGTATCCACAAATCCACGAATCCACTCAGGGAAGCTTCCCTGGACTTCGTAGTGTTTTGTCTTTAAACCCAGTGTGTTGTGTGCCGTTCTCAAATAGCTCAGGGTGGGGAAGCAAGATCTTATCTGCGAATCCACTTAAAGGGATTCCTTCCCCGGACTTTGCAATATTTTGTTTTTTGTTTTTAAATAGCTTAGAGTGTAGAACTAAGATTGTATCCTTCGCGGATTTGATCTCAATTTTTCATATAAAAATAGCTTAGAGTGTAGAACTAAGATCGTATCCACGAATCCGCGAATCCACTGAGGGAAGCTTCCCTGGACTTCATAATATTCTGTCTTTATACCCAGTGTGTTGTGTGCCATTCTCAAATAGCTCAGGGTGGGGAAGCAAGATCATATCCACGAATCCGCAAATCCACTTAGGGATTCCTTCCCCGGACTTCGTAATATTTTGTCTTTAAACCCTGGCTTTGTAAAATTGAAATGACAAGAACTGTGGGAATCCTTTCCCAAAGATCGTATCTGCGAATCCCCGAATCCACTCTAAGAACATTGTCACATGTGGACCTGCATTCTATAATTACTCTGAATGATCTTTAATACGTTGAAAAGTGTCATATTGTAAGAACCACCTCGGCCCATTGATGCAGATAATATCCCATGATCCTGCTCAGCTTTCCGCCTTATAATTCTACTCAACTGCGTATGCAAAGAATCTAAGTTATAAAGCATGCTGCAAAAGTTTACAAAAAATCACCTTGACCCTTTGATGCAGACGGTTGAGCTAACAGTAGTCAAAGGTCACAGCAGATAGCTCTAAGCAGACTACTTGAAGGCAGCCTACTGTAGTAGTGAGATAATAAGTCATTTTTTTGTAGGCCTAATTTATCAACATTTTCACTCGTTGAACTTGAAGACCTGTAATAGTGTTTCTATCATTGTCAACTTACATTGGTGACAGTTTGGTGAGTAACCAAGCCAATTTGTAGTCGTGAGAGCTTAGAGTGTTTGCCACAACGCCGTGGTTGTGGCTAAATCCTGATTTTGTCAATGTATCGCCTAAGGACCTACTACCCGGAGCAAAGTGCCAATCGAGCATAGTGTGTAGGGCCTGATTGAGGACTAAGATGACAGCAGAATTCTAACCCAGTATGGAAAGCAGGGCTTTAGCCAGCATGGTGAGATCAGGGAGTCCAAACAGTAAATTCTAGTGAAGTTTGTGTGTTAAAATGTATTATATATATGGGGCAATCCAAAATTTTGGGAGTCCAAATGACTCCTGGACTGCTCTCTGGCTTAAAGTACTGCAATTGCACACCCGAGTTTTTTTTTCTAGATTTTTATTGCACACTTGAAAATTCACATTGCACACCTGATTATTTAAGCCGACGGCTATTGCCTCGTATAACTCTAGGTATATGTTATATTGATTTGGCCTATTGGATGACCACAATTCGTAATCATGACGTGCTGATGACTTGATTTAATGATATATGCAGTGTCGACCATCACTCGGCCAAGACCCCAGGAGTGAGGCATGATCTGGTATCGATCCCATACTTTCCACTCTGGATGTTAAGGAGTCCTTCAAGAGTTTTGTTTAAATTTCTCCCAAGTATTTATTTTACACTTGACTTTTCGTGTTCACACTTCAAGTGTGCATTTGACACCTTGTTGCACACTGCACACTTCAATTTTTTTTCGTGCACACCTGAGATCTCAGCGAAAAGTGCCATACTTTCCAATCTGGATTCTAATGTGTTAGTTATCCCGCGGAGCGGACTCAGTTTGCTCAGCTCCTCAGCTTCCCGAACCACCGTCTGCCAAAGCGAAGAGGACTGCGGCCAGTTTTAGACACGAACTTTTTCTTCTTCTATACTACAACTCAAGTTGAATGGTTTACATTTCCCAAAGCATATTACACCTACTTTACTGTACACAGTATGATACTTATGGATATGCATTTATGCAATACGTACTTCACATACAATTGTGAATGTCGGCCCAAGTTCATTTTACCAGTTAGGGCTTTGTAGGGATGTTTAAGTTTGTAGTAATGGCCAAGCGAAGTGAGGCGCGATTTTTTTTTACTTCTATTTGAAATTAAAGCCTCCAAATCCATCTATTTGTAAACCCAATTGTGTTGTATTAACTTAATATTTTTTCTGATTTTTTATGTTGGGAAGATAATTATCTTTAAAGCGTTTTCCATGTCAATAGTTAAAGATCTATATTAGTCAAATCTAGTATCAAGGAATTCTTGACAATTCATTGTGATCTGTAAAGTGCAGGTCACAGTATAAATTACAGTATTATAGGCCTAATACAGTGACCAAAGGCTTAAAAATTGTATTCACCCATTATCTTCACGGAGTAGGAAAAGAAAACGATATTTATAATAACCATATGATGTCTTATAGAAATAAATTCTGTTGAACAATAAAGTTTTATTAGATACCGAGCATAGGCGAGGCAAAGGAAAATTTGATATATTTGACTACATTTTGCTATATTTTGCCATATATAAGAATTATTAGATGCCGAGCGTAGCGAAACAGAAAAAATGATGATTTCAGTACATTTTGCTATATTTTGCCATATGTTCTATTAGATGCCGAGCGTAGCGAGGCTTAGAAAAAATTGATATGATATTACATTTTGCTATAGTTTCCTAAATACTGTATAAGGTTTATTAGATGCCAAGCGCAGCGAGGCAAAGAAAGATTTGATATATTTCACTACATTTTGCAATATTTTTCGGAAATTTTTACCCTTTTACGGAAATTTTGTAATGTTAACCGTAGCTATGTTTGGGATATTTGAAAATTTCCGAATTATCTAAATTTCCGGGGGGGGGGGGGGGGGCTCTGCCCCCCCCCTGTAGCTATGCCACTGAAGTAGTATCATTACTGTGACATTGCATAACCACCTGTGCAGTGGGCACTACCAGGGAGTGGCTATTACAATAACATACCAACTCTGTGGGTGGCATGGGCTACTGCAAGATTTAAACTGGTCCAGATGTTGCCAAGGTTCTTGTACAGTAAATATTCACTAACATTCAACCAGTCCTGAGGCCACATATTTCTACAGTATGAATATCCAAAAGAATTTGTTCGGTGTTCACTTTGGCAGGCCACGTTGGGGATATGACTGAACAAGGAATATGCCATGCAGCCTGCTACATAGGCAAGCTAACGTTAGGTCTACTGTAGTAACTAGCCTAAATAGGCAATAGTGTTACATACTGACTGACTGCACAAGATGAACACCTTTCAGACTCAGAGTAACCTCGTTAGTCATCTTGATCCGCACAAATCGCCCGGGAGGGCTGTTGACGTGTGGTCCTTCTTTGCTGGAATCAGATGTGGTCCTCCTGTAACTGCTTGAGCTTGAAGGATAGCTTACTAGGCAGCTAGGGCCCAGGGCCCTCTGGTGGAAGTTTATTCCACAGGGGGATGGGTGCGTGGATAGGCTAGAGTAAATACTTACAGGCTATATAGTTCATGACAGAAGAAGCATGCATCCTATTCAGTAGGTTGTGCTGCCAGTTTGGAGATGAGAGACATTACCTGTGTGAATCCATGATTTTCCTTGAAAAGAGTAATGAGACGAGCTTTGGTCCTATGTAGTTCCAGATTTTCCCAATTAAGATCTTTAAGCAGAGATTTGACACTGCTGGTGCACGGCTGTGATCATTTTTAACAAATCTTGCTGCACAACGTTAAGACTTTTTCGACGGACTCAATATGAGTAATGACTAATGTGATACGGATCCCAGACAGAGCTAGCATTCTTAAGTTTCGGTCTAACAAGGGTCTCGTAGGCAATTTCTCTAACTTAATAGTTGTTAGTTTGTTACAGTGGGCCTAGGCTTGTTGTAAGTTAGTAAGCTATGCCTAACTAGTTACAGTTGTAATTTAGTAAACCAACTGTACCAGTGGCTAGTATACTGCATTCCCATATTTTCGTGCGCCCCCTATTTTCATGCAGCATACACACCTGCCTACAGTAACTGCATGAAAATAGGGGTCTCCATCCTACTATAGAATTGGAATGGTTACCTTCAGTCATGGCCTTACAGTGCTTGCTTATTTCCCCCATAGGCAGTCCTAACATTATAAGGTAAAAATACTGGAGCCTGTAGGCCTAGGGCCTAACGTAGGCCTACTGTAGCCTGTTTATGTATAGGGTGGTAGAGTAAGCCCAAGACCCGTGGAAGAAACTTGTCCTGTTCATTGATGGGACTCCAGGCCTGAGCAGCATAGCCAAGATGGGGTCTAACCAACTGCAAATTACATTTAAACAGTACTAAGGAAAGAAAAAAAGAAAAAATGTGAGCCTCAGCAGCTAACAGTACTAAGAATGCAGATTCTGATGTTTAGCAGGTCATTGAGGGCCAACTGGTCAACACTTTGGTGCTAAATTGGTGAGGGAGGGGCTGTGAACTAGTTTCTTGGAGCTGAACTGGAAGAAAGCAAATGGAGGCAGCTAGAGCCCAGGGCCCTCTGGTGGAAGTTTATTCCACAGGGGGATGGTGCACGGATAGGCTAGGGCGAATACTTACAACAGGGCCTGTAGGGCTTGGGGTATCAAGGTTTAGACCACATAAGGCTGTAACCATGGAAGGGGTGAGCAATGGGAATAGGGCTTGAATGCTTGTACAGTAGGTTCACTACTGAGTGAATTTTTTACTGCTTTTTCATACATTGCCTGTTTGTCACTGATTATGACATGTGTCTTGAATGCTAGTTAGCATATATGGCAGATCAATTTTTAGCTCATACCAGCATGCTGGTGTGAGCTATTGTGATCACGAGGCGTCACTCTATCTATCCATCTATCTGTCTGTCTGTCTGTCTGTCTGTCTGTCTGTCTGTCTGTCTGTCCACACTTGTTCAAAATGCTTCTCCTCCCACATGCTTTCATGGATTTGTTTGAAACTTGGGCACAATGTTCCTTGGGTGGTGGGCCATTTAGGGTGTTCAGGAATTTTTGGTCCAAGGTCCAATGTGGACCCTAGGGCCCATTTCATGAAATTCTACAAAATGCTTCTCCTCCTACAGATTCTCTTGTACAATGTTGATGGTTTGCCATAATGTTACTCTGTTATTGGTACCTTTGGGGTGTTCAGGAATTTTCGGTCCAAGGCCCGAGATGGACCGTTGGGTCCATTTTGTGAAATATTGCAAAGTAATTAACTTCTTCTCTATTTAATGTTTAAAGAGAGGTAACAGCCTCTCATTATAATGCTTGGTTAGTGATCGCATAATGGTGTTCTTGAATTTTGGTCTAAGGTCCCATGTGGGACCCAATGGCTCATTTTGTGAAATTTTACAAAGTACTTGTACAAATTGTGTTGTACAGTGTTGATGATTTGTCATAATGAAGCTCTGTTAATGGTCCTTACAAATTACTTCTCCAATTTGGGATAAAGAATACTTTTGATACCTTTCTAACCAATTTTGTGCCACCCCTCCCTCTATTTTACCAGTCTCACAAAATCACTTTACTACCTATTTTTCTTTGTACTGCACCCTCTTTAAAACTGTCTGTGTAGAAGAGGTCAGTCCTGTGCAGTTGTTTAGGTTAGTTTAAAGGGAGCTGCTTAATGGGATTTCCATTGGGTATTTCCATTGTGTGTGCATTGTCAGAGCACGTGGGTGTGTTTGTCATAGTGATCCTCTGTTAATGGTTCTTTTAGGGTGTTCAGAAATTTTGGGCCCAAGGCCCAATGTACCCTAGGGTCCATTTTGTGAAATATTGCAAAATGGTCAATTCCTCCTCCAGTTAATGTTAAACAGAGTTGAAGGCCTGTCATAATGATGCTTGGTTAGTGATCTGTTTATGGTGTTCTGGAAGTTTCGGTCAAAGTTCCCATATGGGCCCTATGGCCGTTTTAATGACATTTTGCAAATTGCTTACTCCTGCAGATTCTCTTGTACAATGTTGATGGTTTGTCATAATTATATTCGGGTAGTGGTACCTTCAGGGTGTTTAACAAGTTGGGGTCCAAGGCACAAGATGGACCATAGGGTCCATTTTGTGTAGTATTGCAAGTGATTAACTTTTCCTCCTGTTAATGTTTAACAGAGTTGATGGTCTGTTATAATGATGCTTGGCTAGTGATCTGTTTCTGGTTTTGTGGAATTTTGGTCCAAAAGCCCATGTGGACCCTATGGCTCTTTTATGAAGTGTGCAAAAGTGCATCTTCAACTACAGATTCTCTTGTACAATGTTGATGGTTTGTTATAATGATACCTGAAATTTGGGGTCCAGGGCCGAAGATGGGCCCTATATGGGCTTTTGCTTTCTTAAATTGTATTCATGAAACAACTTACAAAGCAAAGATAGCATGACAAATTTTTTTGTGACATTCGGGAAGGTGCCATCAGGGTATGTGAGATTTGGGGTCATAAGCCATTTGGCATCATTTAAAGTCATATGATGCTTGTACTAACAAAGACTAGAAGCCAGGGACCCTTAATTGATTGAAGGTATGAGCTTCAGCACCATTGGTGCTCTAGTTTGAAAGAATGCAAGAAAGTTACAAACTTTGGCATAACAGTGAGAAAGCCTTCTCAAGATCTTTTCTTGGCTAGTTTTACCCAATTAACAATATTTAAGTGTATTTTACTGTTTGGACCAAATTTCTGACTACTGTACACATGTTCTTACAGTATTTTGTGCCTTAACAGAGGTCAAAGGTCATTTGAGGTCACCAGCATTCAAAGTTTATGTAAACATCTTTTGTAACCACATTATCTCAAGAAGGGATACACAAAGGAACCTTGTCATACATTTACTTCTGTTGGTAACACAAGCCTACTGTACCATGATGTCCTTATTGATTGCAGGAAAGATTTAAGCTTATGCTCTCATGCCTACTCCAACCCTTAACTTGACAAGGAATCACTACGCCTCTTGGCGTTCTTGTTTTTTGGGGGGGGGGGCGGGATTCTCTGACCGAAAGACTAAGCGGAGCGCCACCATCAGTTGGTGCCGAGCATTAAGAAAATTTTGAAAAATTGCACCTGCAGGCAGCTGGACATGGCATTTCCCAGGCTTGTAAATAGAATCTGACCAGTCGTTGTTTTGAGCTTTCGTTTGCAATAAAACGTTCATTTCCATAATACTGAGCAAATAGCAAAATGATCAGAAAATTACTAGATAATAGTGTACTGTATGTACCACTACCATTGAATGAAATGGTAGTGTAAAGTAAGCTAATCATTGGAAAATGAGCGTGTATGTGCATTCTGCAAACTATTTTACAAACCTGCAACATGAGATTGAGTTGAATAACTATTAAAATTCGAGCAACTTCAGTAACTGGTGAAAATCCCAGGACTTCTCGACATTGATGTAGGATGGCATCGCATGACATACCGGCTACGTATTACTGTATACATAGCCTAAGTTTCATCAAACTTTCCAAAGGTCTCATGTGTTTGAGCAGCCTGCTTAGCTCAGACTCAGAGGCTTACGTGCCTGAATTTACTTGAGTGGGGAATTGCATGAGACTAATGTGTATTTGAACAAAAAAGCTTTACCCTGATTTTTTTTCCCGATGCCCGAATTTTGGGTCCACAGCACTACAAGCTAAGTAATTTTAGCAAATTCTGCACAGTCTGTGGTGGATCATATTGAAACTGCAAAATCGTGATCACGTAGTCTTCTGAATACATCTCGTGGTTCAGCCTTCCGGTGACTATTGGTGGTATTGTTATTAAGAAATAAGACACGGCACAAGATTGCTTTTGATTGATTTTTGGGGGGCAAAATGTTGAACACTGTATACACCCTCCTGTCTCCCCAGACTTTTTTTGCAACTTTCGCCCGGATATTCTACCATTTCGGGCAAAGTGTTGCGCAGGACTATGAAGTGAAGCTCTGGAAAAATTGTTTTTCCGTAGGCTGCCCTTTGTGTCGCGAAGTTTTGTAATCTTTTTGATTTTGCATGAAACTTTTACCGTGACTATGATGCTTAATTATTTTTTCGGCCAAATTTTTGAAAGAATTCAGGCACACCTAGGAGTTTTCTGTGTAATTAAAAACGTGTCAGATTTTTTTAAGACTCAAACAGTCAAATGGCTGCCCAAATTTTTCCAGACACCTGCCCGAAATTGAGGTCTTGCGGAAATTGGGTGTAGAGAATTAAGTGAGATGGTATTTCATATTTATCACCATTTGAAGTTTCATGAATTGGACAAAGGTTTACATTATGCTAGCACTGAAGCACCCCATTGAGAATTGCTGTGGAATTGTGAATTTTTCACAGGTTACGTAGCACTATTGGAGAATATGGTGACAGTGTCAGCAAATTATGCATATTGAACCGCATTACAGTAACTATTGTATGGAAGTTCGTCCAATGTTTTATCCTCTCAACAAAGTTCAAGAAATAACGTGTTTGTTATTCAAGTGGTTGCCTATTCTGAACTTGATAGTTTGAATTCGGGACACAATGTGACGGTGTCATCTCTGTGCGCCTAATTTCCCTTGCCATGACTATTCTCACCCAGACTTGTTTTATATTGTCTTATTTTGAAGGTAATCACCGCTTGTAAACAAACCCTCCGCTATGAGTTACTGTCAGAGTGGATCGAAACTAGTTTGGTGAAATCCACAACTATACCAGACAAGGAGTTTGACACATCAGGCACAGAGGAAAGCGACCCCCAGTCGCCTAGGTCACCCTCTCCCCCGCCTCCATGGACACCTGAAGAGCATGAAGATCCTGTTACAACTTCCACCCCTAACAAACGGCATGAAGTAAGTTCCATATCTGTGTATCTGTCTGTTTGTTTGTCCGTCTGACTGTCTTTCATTCTGCTTGTCTGTCTATCTAGTGTGTGTGTGCATGCATGTGTGTGATAATATAACATGTTACAGAAAGGTTTTTCCGATTACTGTATAAAGCAGGGAATAATTTAGCATTCAAATTTTGCATAGCAATTTTGAGAATTTTGCCTTCTGTAGTGTATTAAATCACTGAAAACCCTATGGTTATGCACACCAAAAAGTGCTACACATTTTTGCATTTGTGTAGCAATTTGGCCAGCTTGTGTAGCAAATTGCGATGCGATACCAGATAAATTATTCCCTGTAAAGTACCTGCGAAATACCAAAAGAAATTTTCTGTCACTCAGTTAAGCTTTTGAGAAATCCTGTGAATGAATCGCCACATTTCTTCATGTTGAAGTGAATTTGTTACCCTAGAACTTTTATGCACCGACCAAATGTGTTCTTGTGAATTGCAATGCAGTATGTCACCAGAGAGATTTTTATCTGTCTTCCAATAACATTTTTTTTTTCATTACCAGAGTATACATCGCACGGTAGATACAGATCAAAGGTCAAAGAGGAAAAACACCTCAACCGTGGCGGTGGCGAAAAAGGTAAAGCTGTTACCCATACTGTTGAAGGCTTATACATCAAATTGCAGGATTCATCCTGCATGTATACATTGCAGAGTATAATGTCTGTTTTATTTCAGTGCATGTTAAACTAATGAATGATTTTCTATGGCCTGGCAAAAATACAAATATAGGTTGACGAGTAATGTGCACATAAATTTGTGAAGCAAACCACCGAGTTGCCACCAGTGGGGGTTAGGGTTAGTTAAGGGGTCGGTGTTTGACTCCCCCATAAAACCTTTGTCCCCCACAAGCTCCCCCTGAAAGTTCCATAGTGCATACTTTGCAATTTAGAGTATGCATACAATGTTAAAACTCTGATTAAGCCATCACTCCCAGCCCCCACATCCCATGAAGTGGGCAAGTCCCCCTGCCCCCCCCCCACCCGTTACCCCCATGTAAAATTTCCTGACTACACCACTGATTGTCCGTACAACTCTGATGGCAAAATGGTATCCCAGTTGCAAAGAATAAACTCTTTTATTTATGCAGTTAATTAAAGCCAATATTCTCTGATGACCCACATAGGGTGAAAAACTTAACAGGCACGGGTTTAATCTCTAATCAGTGAACGGATTTGCCAAATATCGAATGGTAATAGCTTTTTATCATCATTTCTGTTACAAACCTTTACAAAGGCAGTGTTCACTACAGGGATTGGGGGGGGGGGGCACTTGACCCCAGGTAAAAATTTCAGCCCTCTTAAATAGTGACTGCCCTCCTCCCAAAAATGCCCTATACAATATTCCAGATACTTTTTTTGACTGGAGGAGAGGAACAAAAAATCATCTGTAAGTATAAAAATTTTGCATCATTAAACCCCTCAATCGCCAAACATTTCTGAAGAGAGGAGGTGGATACCCTTAAACCCTCCACCAGCGATGGCTTTTTGCTTGATTGCACCCCACCCTCAGAAATAAAGGAAAAAAATGTGGAGAATACTGAACCTCATATGTTTGCATTTTAGGTGTATCTGTAGACAGACTGTAAGACAGTGAACCAAACGAGTGTCACAGCTGAAAGTATTTTCACAGTACTTTGCGCGAGTGATTTCATGTGTCTGACACTGCATACCGCCCTATAAACCAATCTCATATTCGATCATCAGCTGAATTGAGCAAATCTTTTATTTTTTCTATGGTACAAGTATCTTTCGTATTTCAAAACATGAATCTTGCATATCATCGATGATGCATGGGGTTTTACTGTACCAATAAAAGTTCCGCAACAAACAGTATCGTTACAATAAATAAGTATACTAATTCAAATCAGGGTAACTACATTGCCCTTTGAATGTAATGAGTACTTCTTGTATGTAATTTAATGCGTGTGGGAGTGAAGCTTATCATCAGTATTGCTACTCAAAATCTAACTCATACTTTAACTATCCAATGCTTGGCCAGCCTGTATCTGTCCTTTGCAAAAGGTGACACTCAATTGTGTCTTCAGCATACGGGAGTAGTTAGAATGTTAAGTCGGCCTTATTTCATTAGCTTATATATTTATTTATTTATTTGTTCGTTCGTTCCTCCCTTCATGCATTGGTTGATTGATTGATTTATTCGTTTGTCTATTTGTTTTTGTTGCAGGTTGCTAAAGTTCTAAGTACAAGTGGGCCCAAACAAATGCAGAATGTAGGCCTCCAAGTAAGCAGTGCGACTTGTTCCATCCCAAGCAGCTTGCTGCAAAAGAGCAGAGAGTTGCTCAGGCAGAAAAAGGATGAGGCGACGAATAAAGGAACATCTAAAAGGGATAGTGTACAAACTCCTTCCATACCAAACCAAACCATGCCAACCCCCGGTGCAGCAAGGGTGACTGCAACAACGCAGACAAATGCTGTTGAAGATGCTGGTAACATAAAAGCTGAACTTCGTCTGCTTCACACTATGTTCGAAACACTACGGCAGGATGTTAAGAAAGTCGAAGCTGCCGTTGCTAAGCTGACAGAGGAAGTATCAGGTCTACAAAAGTCCCACCGCAGGGTGTCGTTAAGCAATACATCAGAAATCTTTGTTGAGAGTATGGATTTGCTAAATGAAGAGCCGTCATATGAAGAATCTTCATTTTCAACACCGGCTCTAAATGATCATTCTCTCTCATCACTTGGGATAACACTTAATGCACCTCCACTTGCCTGGATCTCAGGTACCACTGTAGATGCTCCTCCACACACCTCTACCACCCCATCACTAGCCGGCGTAAACACCAGGGAGCCATCTGGAGGTTGTGAATTATCTCACACGTTCCTAGAATCTCTGTCGTGTTATGCCGACCGACCCTCGGCAGTTGCACGTAAGCTGGCCAATGTAATATTCACTCGAAGGGAGACCGAGACATGCAACTGCAATGGTAGTCATGGTAGGGAAGCCCTGTCCCACGAAAAGTTGGCTTCGCTTAAAAAATACTTGTTTGAGATAACTCAGACCCCACCTAGCAGACAGGCAGCTGTTTGGAGGAGTGTTACGACTTGCCTGGATGCTTCCTTCCGCAGCCAGCGAGCTTATAAAAAGAAAAAGCAATTAGCATGGGGTGTTGAAAACAATCAATGAAATGAATCATATTTCATAATAGAAAGAAGAGCAAAATTCTAGGCCCAATGTAACAAACCACATCTTAATATCTTGTTTGGTTATCGAGATGTCACCATTCTAATAACAATGAGGGCTGCTTTCCTTTTCCAAACAGATGGACATGTAGCAAGTCTGCTATGATTTTTCAGGTGCTCTTTGAGTTACCCTGCGGAGTGGACAAATTTTTTTCATTCAGCTTATCATTGCAAAAAATCAATGGATCCACGGAAGTGATACACAGGTTATCTGTGAGTGTGTGATCTCTTTGGTGTTGTATTTTCTATTTTTGCTCCAGACAAAGAGTATCATTGGTATTGGAGAGCAAATTTACAGCTCTCAATTTATTACTTTCTTAAATAATTTCGTGATTGGTGGTTGGAATACCAAAATACATGGAAATACATTTAAAAAAAAAAAGAAAACACAACATAACATCTGGTAGCAGGAAGTGGACCCAACATCGTCATAGACTTGCCACAAGTGGGAAATGGCAGCATCACTGTAAATATCGAGAATGGCAGTAGAGGTTTTTACAGTGTATGTGATGGTGGAATGAGCAATGTCAAAATCCGCGATATCCTAGTTGCAGAAGAAGGGATTTTAGTAGCCCAAAGACAATAAAAAACACCATTTCGAGATGGCGCCTTCACCATACCCTCAGTGATCTGCCCAGAAAAAAAAAAAAGTCCACTGCAAAATTGGTCCAGAACACGTACAGTTTATCGATTGGCTGATATTGGAAGACTGTGAAATCACTGTCATCATTACAATCATTGTATACAGAAAAGGCTAGAGGAAGAGTTTGCGTTGGTGCTCAAAACAAGTGCCATTAGAAAGTCTTGAAGACGGAAGCTGCAGTGGGTTGGTTCGAGGCCCCGTTACGCCCAGCTTTTACAGCATAAAAACCAAATCGCCCGCCTTGAGTATGCCATTGGCTGCATTGAGACAAAGGACCTGTTCCTAAACGCCATCTTCACGGATGAATGTTCGGTGGAAATTGACCATATGTAAAAGATATAGTTTAGAAGAAAACTGAAGGGGAACTGGCACAACTTATTGGGAAATGAAAAAACCCCACAAAGGTGCATGTGTGGGCTGGGATTTCTGTGAGGGGTTGCCACGGATATCATCATCTTTGATGGGATAATGGACAGCAGATTTTACTGTAATCATCTTTTGGCGCACGGCCTCCTTCCCGTTGCAAAAAGGTGGTGTTTCCTGATAGAAACTATCGTTTCACCTAGGATAACGACCCAAAGCACACCAACTGTTTCACCAAAGACTTCATGATGGCCAACAGCATCCCCTGGTGGCAAACTCCTCCAGAAAGCCCAGATCTCAACCCGATAGCAATGATTTGACACGAAGTGAAACACTGCTTGCGAGTGTAGAAGAAGCCCTACACCCTGGACGACTTAAAGAGGATGATCGCTGAGTTTTGGCATGAACGGGTCACACCAGAGAAATGCCAGAGGTACATTTCCCACCTCCAGAAAGTCCCGCCCAAAGTATTGGAGACTGAAGGTAAAGCTACCGGACACTAGCTGGAGTGTCATTAATATATCCAAAGGCTCTCTTACGGGTCGTCACATCATCCAGAAAGAGTGGCTTCTCTGCTACCTTAAACATGCTTCTTGTCTGTTGCTTCAGTTTAGAAAGGTTACACCTCTATATTCCGACGTCTCTTATCCTAACGCTAACCGCATACAGACTTGTCAGAACAAAGAGACGACCGAACAGAAAGCTGTCCCCATTTAGAACAGTTTATTCAACTTTAAGTTAATTAAAGATCCTGTTCGTATAAAACCTGAGGTTTATCCAAAGCAGAAAATGGTACATGCTGAATTGTTTGATACATTTCTAATTCTTCTGCTCCCAGATCCGTCACTTCCGTGATTCCGTAGGCATAGACAAAACGGGAGAGGGAATGCCCTTCAACATGGCACGGGGTAGAGTGCAGCATGCTCCCTAACTAATGCTCCCAACTAATTTCATGATGTTACAAATCGAGCAGAATTATTCGGCATTCTTTTGGCATGTGGCATTAAATTTAAAGGAAAATATTGCGTTTGAAAAGATATCACAAAATGACACCAATGTAATAATTGTGGTGGTCTTTTCCCCTCTCCAAACATGAATCACAAATAACTTGCAGCAGATCAACACTTATCTCTTGAAATATGGACAAAAAGAAGCAACAATTTTCTGATTGAACCAACTCATTATCCAAAGATAAACCTCTCCCACATTGCAATGTTTTGTATTGCTGCATATTCAGAGCAGTTACGTGGGGTCATATTTACACCCATTACTCAATACGTGTTGACCTTGCTAACCTTGTGCTTCATGCTCACAACAAACTATCACAGCAGTTTCTGGACGGCCTGTGCAGTACTGTGGGATATTGCATCCCACCCAGGGAGATGCAGTGTTATCTCCCTGGTTCACCATACAGTTCACCTCTCACACGGTGAGCACTATTCACAGGATGTTACAAAAATGGTTTTATATCCATGGAAGTACTACCTCGGAGCATCAGCTCCATGATCTGTTGAAGGCTATTAGGTAATGTTTTTCGAGTGGCATCACAGGTTCGTAGTTTTCGTTTTCTACTAGGGCCTAAGGACCAATGGCTTCAGTTCCAATTGCAGTAGCCTACTTTATGAACAGTATACCAGGGAGGCGGTAAAACTCTGTAGTATACTTACTGTAGTTCAATACAGACAATGTAGCAATAACTCTCAGTATAGTTTGTAATTTAGCCCTACGAACATTCTGCACATGCCGTAGAAGGCATCTGTTATTGTCTGATGTACGTGATAAAAAGGATTTGATTGGTGGATGTCAAATCAGGGGTGAAAAAGGCATGGTTTTAAATGCATAATTGTTTGGGTGAACAGATTTATCAGTTTTCACAAAAAGGTTAATTACTTGTTAATCAGTACTCACTGGGTAGAATTTTTGTCCCAGTTACCTCTCTTTCATACTACCTCGGAGCATCAGCTCCATGATCTGTTGAAGGCTATTAGGTAATGTTTTTCGAGTGGCATCACAGGTTCGTAGTTTTCGTTTTCTACTAGGGCCTAAGGACCAATGGCTTCAGTTCCAGTTGCAGTAGCCTACTTTATGAACAGTATACCAGGGAGGCGGTAAAACTCTGTAGTATACTTACTGTAGTTCAATACAGACAATGTAGCAATAACTCTCAGTATAGTTTGTAATTTAGCCCTACGAACATTCTGCACATGCCGTAGAAGGCATCTGTTATTGTCTGATGTACGTGATAAAAAGGATTTGATTGGTGGATGTCAAATCAGGGGTGAAAAAGGCATGGTTTTAAATGCATAATTGTTTGGGTGAACAGATTTATCAGTTTTCACAAAAATTACTTGTTAATCAGTACTCACTGGGTAGAATTTTTGTCCCAGTTACCTCTCTTTCATCGAATGGGACCTGACCGTATGTAAAAGAGGATAGGTTAAATAAAAAGTCTTAGAAATGCAATATTTCCCTTTAAATTAAAAAGGAAAGCTATGAATTTTTCTCCAAACATTTATTTTTAAAACTAATTGTACGTTAGGCCCTCCCCATAAATTGAATAAAGCGAGTAAGACTATCAAAGTTAGGGAATAGAGATAAGGGTTTGCCGTGGCTGGGATAACATGCATAAGAGATTGATCATTGGGCTCAAAACTGCTTTGAAAAAGACTTGCAAATGTACAGCCAATCCCCAACGACCGAGTTAATGAGCTCAGAGCTCAGTTTTCTCATAGCTCTCCCCCCACCCATGCCCCAAACTTTTGAATAATGTAATGGAAGGCATAACCTATCTATCATCATACGGCCTAAGTTGGATATTTGAATCTTGAATTTTTTTTTTTTTTCATAAAATTGTAAAATATCTGCATACCCTCATAGTTTGTTAGAAACATAATGTCGAAATGTCTGGATCCGTGCCTGACATGGATTGCCTACTGCAAGGTTTATTGGCAGAAAGATTAAGTCCAGTCCATACTCCAAAATACATAGCCTGTTTTACACACACGATGATACTGTCTGTTTATATTTGGCAGCGCTGTAAATGGGGGGCCGGTTTATTCGTTTGACTCACTCACATTCCATAAACATGCAGTTTGGCTTTACGGTTTCTTGGCTCGAGGCAGTTTTATGTTGATACTGTCTTCAGTACTACATGTCAAAACAGTCAGCCTTGACAGCTCAAAGTTAACCTAGAAAATGCTCAATGGTCGTAAAAAGAACAAAAAAATGAAAAAAAAAAAAAAAAAAACAAGAGGGCAATCCACGGAGTTGCTTATTTCATCGCAAGCACACGCACTGAGCCATACCAAGTAAACTGAAGTACGCACGTCAATGTGTAGTCATAGCGCAATATCCTGCTCTCGTAAGTGTGGAATATACGAAGAAACTGAAGCCGGTTTGAGGGTCACGTGATGTAGGTTACCTTTGGAAATAATATAATGCTGAGGCATTGCGGGCCAGCATAGATTTCAAACTTAAAATAGCCTGTCCACTTTTCATAGAGTGAAAATACTGGGTGGAAGTGCTAATCAGTGCTGAGTCCTTTTGAAAACTAATACACAGTAAGAAATATCACTTCTCATTGAAACCCTCCAGGTATACTACAGATGACCTCACTGAAGATTGCCTCATGAAACCTATACACCTGTACCTATAAATTTCATATAAATGTCAACATCTTGGGATCAGGGTTGCCAGACATTCTTAGTGCAGGGATTGGACGGCTAGACATGAAAAGTGACTCTTGAGCAGGTCCTGTAAGCTAGGTGACCTCAGAATGTTACACACAATTAAGTATTTAGTAATACTGTTACTACTTTATGTGGGATTTATGTGCTTATTTTCAGACTTGAAAATTTTACATTGTCACTCACTGAATACACATAACACATAAAATCTTGCACACTGAAGCAGCATTTAAGCAGTATAGTTCATTAGTTTCCTAAGGTACCATGTTTTCCTCATCCCATCTTTGAGGAATTTTGAAGATAATTAGAACCACTAGTATATGACATTCCTATATTTACTCTATATTTTCCTGGAAAAATCCTATAAAACCCTATATATTCATCAGTATCCTTCCTATAAAACCTGTATTTCTGTGATGGACCACTTTGAAGCCTGTATTCATTAAAACATAATATCCATGCTGTCGGACATCGATTTCTGTAATGAAAACTGAAGCCCGCAGTATGACTTACAAGGGCTTTCAAGAAACTGAATTGGTGATGGAGTAAAATATCGAATTACTATGAATTTTAAATCCAGACGCATTTAAAGTCCCAATACGAGTTCCTTAAAAAATTTCAGTGGCAAAGAACAGGTGGTGCTTCATGTTCTTCAGACAAAAATATAACCAGGAGAACGCTTTTCAGCAGAAAAGAGCTAGTTAAAAGGTTATAAAACAAAAACAAAAAACAGTAACAGTCATTCAAACAACTGCAGAATATGCAGTTTGTTTCCTTTGTAGACAAATCCGTACATTTTGTTTTGTAAGGTGACTCATTTGTGTCTCAAGACATGCATATATGCATGATATCATGTCTCCAGGTTAGGTTAGGGTTAAAGCAGTCAGGAAAGGTATAGGGTTAGAAGGCTCGAGACTTCTTATATGCCTGATATCATGTTACGGATTGGGTGGGCAGTCATTGACACTTATGAATATTCATTAATCAGCTGCTTCGAGATCACATCATGTCGACGACTGTCCAGCACGATGCAGCCAGTGTACATCTACTGCATACGCACTCGCTTACCATATTTTCATTGTGCACTAATCAACGACGAATGTTAGGCTGCGATGTGCTTGATGCACGAAAATGTCATGGTAGCTATAGAGCCGTAACACACAAGCAATCAACTTGCGTGACATTAACAGCCGGACTGCGGCTGTGCATGTTTGTAGAGCCTACCTGTATTTTGCCTTGCTGTGCCAGGCAACGTTATCTTGCTTAGGATTTCAAGTGAAGTTTTCCTCCTTTTTCATGTTAGTTGTGCAGCAATTTTGTTGGTGTAATTATTTCTAACTACAAATTCAGTTCTGAGCCTACACTAACCTGAGTGTAGTCCTAGATTGTGTAGTACATCTGTGGAATATACAAGCAAATGCATGCTCTGCACTGTTTACATTCGTACATTTCACTACAGTTGAGCATGTAGACATGGCACCTATAGTTGTTTATTGATGAATAATCATAAACAGACTTTCATTGGTTCATACTCCTGCAGTGATGGGCTCATTACGAGGAGAGAACTGGAATTTCAGTTGGCAATCCGAATTCAATATCTGCATTTCAGACAAAGATTACTCTCGAAAGAAGCTAAGACTGTTCTTCTTAAGTATGTTAGAACGTCGTAAACTGTTACCAACTTCATGCATCTGGCTCTCTTGCTATCACGACTTTTGGCATTTTAAGTATTTCTTTATACAAAGTCGTATTGGGACTTCAACTAAAGTGGCAAGTTTTCCGTGTCATGGAAAAAACACAGAATTTGAGAAAGGACAGAAAACACAGAATTCACGGAAAACACCGTTTTTCATTGACAAAAATAAAAATGAAGGGAAAAACATGCGAGGAAAAAATAAAATCTGGGATGTTGAAGGGCTTATGGAGCTCGAAATTGGTTAGTAGGCATACACTTACTTCCTTTTGATTTGTGAAATGTGATGTGTAAACATGGAATGTGAACACGGAATTGAAATTACATCACTGAAAATCGCGGATTTTTGTATTTAAAACTACCAACAGAAAATCGCAGAATTTGGCCTTTTAAAACACAAATAAATGGCTAATTTATATTTAATTAAATGGAATGTCCTATAGATAACGATCGAGTTACAGAAGGTGCAGTGATGTTAGCATCATACTATTGTACTGTAGCATGGTTGGATTAAAAGCAGGTATGGCAGTACGCCCCGCAAACCAGAATGCAATCCAGTATGAGAAAAGATTCCCCTTTATTCTGACATCAGAGAGCTCAAACGATTCCATGTGACAGGATTTGCGACTTAGTTTGCAACACCGTTGTTTTGTCAAAAACGGTGCCCAGCAAAAAAAAAGCCTTTAAGTGGTAATTACTTTTACTTACAAAACTGTTAAATATAGCCTACTTTAAATGCATATGAAATGAACCTCTCTCCTGTCATGTTTCTTTTTTGTCCGTTGATCCGAACTGTGTGCAGCATATCCTGCATGATAAGCAACTGAACCGGTAATGATCGGTACTTTTCCGGATCAACAGTTTACACATTAAACTTGCGTTTGATAACTAAACGAAGGTATTATTTTCAAGAAACCTTGTCTACGAAATTGTGTGATTTTGTACGGTGAAAAACTGACCACAGAAACCAGGAAAAATTGTAGGAATTTTACACGAACTTTAGTGGTCGAATTTTTCTACCATTTTCGAAATCGTGCAAAGTCGCAGAAATTTGAGTAACTTCGATCTGCACAAAATCGCGCAAGTTCGTAGAAATTTGATTCTCCGAAATTGTACGGGAGTAAAACGATCACAGTACTGTAGCACTTCATTTTCGTCAGCAGAATTACCAACAGTATTGTGCCCACAAAAACGTAACCCTAGCTGATATGCCACTGTTGTGACCATTTACATGTGTAGCACTTTAGTTGCTAGATCATGACAATCCATGATTCCTTGGTTTGGATCCCTAATGAGAGTACATAACAATAAATGTGTGAGGGAAATTGTAGTTGTGCTCAAGATCATTGTGACAATGTTAAAATATGTTACCCAGTTCTTGAATGGTAAAATTGCAGTTTGAGGTAAGGGTGTGTTCCATAGGCATTCACAGGGATTTCTCATAAAAGAAAAATCCTAGTCATGTCTTTCAAACCCAGTAGCAATATTCTGAAAAACAGTCTAAAAGTCACAAGACTAATAATTAAGAAAATCCTTGATTGATTGATGTTGTTGTTGGTATTTTTAATTATTGAAGGTTGTTGGTTTCTTTTTCAGGTGGTACCCTGACTCCTCCATTTCAGCTCCAAGGTCAACAAAAGCAACTGTTAGGCAATCAGTCAAAGTCTGTCGCAGATGCTTCATCATCAGATAACACAAGTCCATGTAAATCTTCCTCAGTGTTTGTCAGAAATGTATATCATCTTGACTTGGGCAAGTCTCCACAACAAGTGGAAGGTCATTCAAAGGAGGAGCAGAGACAGCAAAGCTGTATTTCTGCAAATGAGAGGTTAAAGGCAAGAAGCAGTTTGGTCTGTACAAGTGTGGACAATCACTGTCACTCTTTGAAAACTGCTGTCAGGAAATTAGAAGGGGACAAAGTTTGTACGACATTATTGCAAAGTGAACAAGAAATAAAACATTCAAGTGAGAAACCTTACAAGTGTCAGTTTTGTGACAAGTCTCTTAGTTCCAAAAAGACTTGCATAAAACATGAAAGGACACATACAGGTGAGAAACCTTACAAGTGTCAGTTTTGCAAGAAGGCGTTTAGGTGGAAATATCTCTGTAAAAGTCATGAAAGGACACATACAGGTGAGAAACCTTACAAGTGTCAGTTTTGTGAGAAGGCATTCAATTGGAAAAATCAATGTAAAAGACATGAAAGGACACATGCAGGTGGGAGATCCTTCAAGTGTCAGTTTTGTGAGGAAATGTTTCGTAACAAACATAACTGTAAAATTCATGAAATGATAATACATTCAGGTAAAACACCCTTCAAATGTAAATTTTGTGAGAAGATGTTTTCAGCCAAGAGTAACTGTAGAAAACATGAAAGGATTCATACAGGAGTAAAGCTCTTGTATAAATGTAAGTTTTGTGAAAAGATGTTTTCGAAGAAAAGTGCTTGTACAACACATGAAGTGGTGCATACAGTGATGAAGCACTTCAAGAGTCAGTTTTGTGAGAAGTCATGTATTCAAAATGAAAGCTGTAAAGAACATGAAAGGACACATACAGGGGAGAAACATTACAAGTGTCAGTTTTGCAAGAAATCATTCAACTATAAATATCTCTGTAAAAGTCATGAAAGCACACATACAGGGGAAAAACCTTACAAGTGTCAGTTCTGTGAGAAGGCATTCAGTTGGAAATATCACTGTAAAAGACATGAAAGTACGCATACAGGTGAGAGACCCTTCAAGTGTCAGTTTTGTGAGGAAATGTTTCATAACAAACGTAACTGTAAAATGCATGAAATGATACATTCAGGTAAAACACCCTTCAGATGTGAATTTTGTGAGAAGATGTTTTCAACCAAGAGTAACTGTAGAAAACATGAAAGGATTCATACAGGGGTAAAGCCCTTGTATAAATGTAAGTTTTGTGAAAAGATGTTTTCAAAGAAAAGTGCTTGTACAACACATGAAGTGGTACATACAGGGATGAAGCACTTCAAGTGTCAGTTTTGTGAGAAGATGTTCTCCAGCAAAAAGTCTTGTACAGCACATGAAAGGAGACATGCAGGGGTGAAGCCCTCCAAGTGTCAGTTTTGTGAGAAGTCTTTTTTTCGGAAACTTGACTGTGATATGCATGAACTGATACACACAAGTGGGAAACCTTGCAAGTGTCAGTTTTGTGGAAAGTCATTTAATTATAAATATCTCTGTAAAAGACATGAAAGGACACATACAGGTGAAAGACCCTTCAAGTGTCAGTTTTGTGAGAAGTCATTTATCCGGAAAGCAAGCTGTAATGAACATGAAAGGACACATACAGGTGAGAAACCTTTCAAGTGCCAGTTTTGTGAGAAGTCATTTAATTATAAATATCTCTGTAAAAGACATGAAAGGATACATACAGGTGAGAGACCCTTCAAGTGCCAGTTTTGTGCAAAGTTTTTTGTTAGTGAGTCATGCTGTAAAGCACATGAAATGAAACATTTAGGAGAGAAACCCTTCAAGTGTCAATTTTGTGAGATGACGTTTCATTGGAAATATCTCTGTAAAAATCATGAAATGACACATACAGGTGAGAAACCATACAAGTGCCACTTTTGCGAGAAGGCATTTGTTTGGAAAAGTCACTGCAGAAGACATGAAAGGACACATACATGTGAGAGACCCTTCAAGTGTCAATTTTGTGCAAAGTTGTTTGTTAGTGAGTCATGCTGTAAAACACATGAAATGACACATTCAGGAGAGAAACCCTTCAAGTGTCAATTTTGTGACAATACGTTTTTTAAATGGCAGGACTTGAAAGCTCATGGAATGGTACATTTAGGTCTGAAACAGTTCAAGTGTCAGTTTTGTGAAGAAACATTTGATAACAAACGTAACTGTATAATGCACGAAATGATAATACATCCAGGTAAAACACCCTTCAGATGTGGATTTTGTGAGAAGATGTTTTCAACCAAGAGTAACTGTAGAAAACATGAAAGGATTCATACAGGGGTGAAGCCCTTTTATAGATGTAAATTTTGTGAGAAGACCTTTTCAAAGAAAACTGCTTGTACAACACATGAAGTGGTGCATACAGGGATGAAGCTCTTCAAGTGTCAGTTTTGTGAGAAGTCATTCGTTTGGAAACCTGACTGTGATAAGCATGAACTGATTCATACAGGTGAGAAACCTTTCAAGTATCACTTTTGTGGGAAATTGTTTCTTAGAAAACATCACTGTAAGGTGCATGGAATGGTTCATTCAGGAGAGATGTTATAAGTGCCAATTTTGTTTATTCACAAAAGTGGTTGTAAAAGACATGAAATGAAGGTGAGAAACTGTTCAGTGTCGGGTACGTGATGAGTTGTTTGCTAGTAAGTATGGCTGTAAGCCACGTGAAAGTGCACATACAGGTTTTACAATTATTTTTAATTCCTTGCCAAAGGCAAAAGGAAACTATGCAATCACTTGGGCGAATTGAGTTTGTATATGTGTGTATGTATGTGTGTTTGTGACACTGACTTGTAAACACAATCTCAAGATAACAATGATGGATAATTTTCATACATAGTATATAAAATTGTTATATTAAAAGGAAGATCCCTAGTGTTTTTGCTAAAGGTCAAAGGTCATGTGAGGTCACCAGAGGTTAAAAACCTTGTAAACACGATACATCCAGGTAGAAAGCATGGGTGCTCACACTTGGCATGTGGATGCATTATAGTCAAAAGGTGAACCCTATTGATTTTAGTAAAGGTCAAAGGTTATCTGATTTCTTGAGGTGAAAATAAGAAATTCTTAAAAACTGCTTGTAAACATGATATCTCAAGATAGCAGTGATGGGCAATCTTCATACTTGGTATTTGACTTTATCATATTGAAAGGAAGAACCCTACTGTTTTTAGTCAAGTTCAAAGGTCATTTGAGGTCATTGGAGGTCAAAAACTGAAAACCATGAAAAAAAAACACTACTGTAAATGGATGATGGATCCTTTTCATATGTGGTACACAAATGTGTTACTTTAAAAGAAAGAGAACCCTGTGTGTTTGTTGAAGTGGAAAAGTCATCTCAGGTCATCAGAGGTGAAACTATGAAAACCTTGTAAACTTAACAGATAGTGGGCAGCACTTCCAAATTGTGTTTGGCATTGGTTACAAACAAAAAGTTAAGGTTGAATTTTGTACCACTCCAAAGAAAAATAATAGAGAAAAGCAGTTATTTTTCTCACAAGCATAACTATTACAGTATTAATTCTTATTTGAATTTATACATAATTATGAAGACATGAAAAGGATGCTGTGACTGAAGGATAATTCAAAATACTATTTACTGAATGAGCTCTTTGATGGCATAGTGGTATGAGCTTGGTTTCTCATGCCAACCGTCGTGTAATCAATTCCCTCCTGTGAATTTTTTTTAATTTTTGTTACTTACTTTTTGGTAGGGTTTAAAGGTAATATGAGGTCAGCAGAGGTCAAGATGTGAAAAAAAAAATGAAAAAGTCAAGAAGTGTAAATCTGAGGGATGATTGGAATCTGTGATTGGAATCTGTGGAACAAATCATTCCCTTTCAGCAAGGAATCAATATGCCTTGGGCATTTTGGTTTGATTCCTTGTCGTGAGATCAAGGAATCTATGCAAACATGTGGGCATGTATGTGTGTATGTGACACTTCGCTCGTAAACACTATCTCAAGATCAGGTACGTAACCTCAAGGGATGTCATACGTGGCCACTAGATACCCCCTATTGAATAGGTGAACCCTTTGTTTTTGGTGAAGGTCAAAGGTCATTTGGGGTCACCAGAGGTAAAATGGTAAATACTGTACTTTGGAAATTGCTTGTAAACACTATGTCAAGATGTGTAGCTTCAAGGAATCTCATATGTGGCTTGTGCATAGCCAATATTAGAAAGATGATCCTATTATTTTTGGTAGAGGTAAAAGGTCATTTGGGGTCACCAGAGGTCAAAAGGGTTTAAACCTTGTAAACACTATATCTCAGACAGGGTACAGTAACTTTGATGAGTCTCATACTTGGCCTGTGGATGGCCCCTATGAAGTAAATGATGCTAATCATTTTTGGTGGAGGTCACAGATCATTTTGGGCCATCGTAGGTATTGTTAATACTATGTCTCAAGAAGTGTAACTGTGAGGATCTCATACTTGGTCTGTAGATTGCCCATATCAAGCTAATGATCCATATTGTTTTTGGTGCAGGTCAAAGGTCATCTGAGGTCACCAGAGGTCAAAAGATCAAACCTTGTAAACACTATGTCTTAAGGAGGGTAATGGTGAGGGATCTCATACTTACCCTGTGGATTGCCCATATTGAGTAGATGATCCCTATTGTCTTTGGTGGAGATCAAAGACCATTTGGGGTGACAAGAGGTCGAATGGTAAGTACCCTGGAAATTGCTTGTAAACACGAAATCTCCAGAAGGATAAATGTGATTGATCTCATACCTGGCATTTATATTGCCCATATTGAGTAGATGATCCCTATCATTTTTGGTGGAGGTCAAAGGTCATTTAGGGCCACCAGAGGCAAAAAGGTCAAAACCTTGTAAACACTATATCTCAAGAAGGGTGACTGTAATGGATCTCATACTTAGCATGTGGATTACCCTTATTGAGTAAATAATCTCTATTCTTTTGGGTAGAGGTCAAGGTCATGTGGGGTAACCATTGGTCAAAAGGTCAAAACCTTGTAAACGTGATATCTCCAGGAGTGTAACTGTGAAGGATCTCATACTTAACATGTCCATTGCCCATATTGAATAGATGAACCTGATTATTTTTTTGGAGGTCAAAGGTCATTTGGAATCACTTAAGGTCAAAAGGCCACACCTTGTAAACATATCTCAAGAAGGGTAAATGTGAGTGATCCCATACTTACCTTGTGTATTGCCCATATTGGGTAGATGATCTCTATTATTTTTGGTGGAGGTCAAAGGTCATTTGGGATCACCAGAGAGCAAAAGGTCAAAACCTTGTAAACACTATTTCTCAAGAAGGGTAACTGTGAGGGATCTCACACTTAGCATGTGGATTGCCCATATTGGTGGAGGTCAAAGGTCATGTGGGGTCACTAGAGGTCAAAGGTCAAAACCTTGTAAACACTATATCTCAAGAAGGGTAACTGTTAGGGATCTCATACTTAGTTTTTGTATTGCCCATATTGAGTATATGATCCTATTGTTTTTGGTGGAGGTCAAAGGTCATGTGGGGTCACCAGAATTCAAAATATTGTAAACAGTATCTCAAGAAGGATAGCTGAGGGATCTCATACTTGACATTTGGATTGTTTGTATTTAGTAGATGATCCCTATTATTTTTGTGCATGTCAAAGGTCATTTGAGGTCACAAAAGGTCAAAACCTAGTAAAATGATATTTCAAGGAGGATAACTGTGAGGGATCTCATTCTTGGCCTGTGGATTGTTCATATTTAGCATGTAGGTCATTTTGGGCCATGAGATTTCAAAACGTTTTGACCTTATTAACATGATATCTCAAGTAGGATAACTGTGAGGGATCTCATTCTTGTCATGTGGGTGATTCATATTTGTTAGAATATATCCATATGGGAAGGAATGACTAAGCCTTTTGGCTTTCTGGTTCTTTCTTCTGGTAAAGGGGGTGATGATGTTACCTTTCAAGTGAGTATAAATGTTGATGGTGATGAGCTTTTGTCAGAAGAAACAGAAAGCAGAGATGCTGTGGTTGTCAAAACAGAAGATACAGTTCAAGGTCAAGGTAAGTACTGTAAATTAATTTTGTTGCATATAAACTTAATGGATTTGTTAATTCAATTTCTCTTCGTAAATGTCTGTAGCACTGTAAACTTTTTGTAGTACGTTTGATATTTTATGTAATTGGCTTGAATTGTAATGTAGATTCATCCATCTCATTGTGAGAGTTCTGTTTGTATAAACCTTGTTCCCTAATCTTGTTTCCTACTTTCCCACTTCACTTAAAACCATAAATCCCTTCCATTTTGTAAGAAGTAGTACTAAGTTAGGATCATTGTGACAATGTTAAAAAATGTTACCTGGTTATCTGAATGGTAAAATTGTATTTTGAGGTAAGGGTATGTTCCACAAGCATTCACAAGGATCTCTCATGTGAAAAAAATCCCAATTCGTGTCCTTCAGTACCTGTCGCAATATTCTAACAGCTGTTCCAAAGTCACAAGGCTTCTAGTAATTAAAAAAGTCCTCGATTGATTGATGTTGTTGATGGCATTTTTAATTATTGAATGTTGTTGGTTTCTTTTTAAGGTGGTACTCTGATTGTGTTGTAAAATTTTCTGTATTAGACCCCTCTCCGGGACTCCAAATGAATGTATGTATACCAAAATTAACAAGTACTCAAAATTGACTTCATAGATTCCTTTACCATTTCCCTTCTTTAACGAGAAAATGAACACATAAAATCACCATCATATAGATTCCTTCTACCAGTGGCAGAGGAATCAAAAGTTCTTGTATTATGTTATGCTGGAGGCAACAATAAAGGAACTACTGTAGATTGACTGTAGATTGTAGTGTTGACCAAACAGTAAAATGTATGTGAAGTTTTTATGAAAATTATTTATACAATGATAGAAATTATAAATGTGGTCTGCAAAGTACAGTAATTTAAAGTTAAAGTAAATGATATTTTTTTTGTTTTGATGAAGGGAGTGATAATCTTACCATGCAAGTGACTGTAAATATTGATGATGATGATGAGCTTTTATCTGAGGAAGCAGAAAGCAGAAATGCTGTGGTTGTTAAAACGGAACATACAGATGTTCAAGGTCAAGGTGATTACAATATACAATACATTCATTTTGTTCTGTACAAGTGTGCAGAATTTCACAAAGTCCATTTTTCCTGATGCATGCATTTAATGCCCTTCTAGCTTCTTTTATATGCAGGGTTGCCATAGAGAAGGAAAAAAGAAAACTGGTGGATAAAGCCTGGAAATTTTACACGGTCTTAAAATCGTTGGATTTTTGGATGCTGATTGTATTTGGAATTATGTGGTTACATGTTTCCATGGTGGGGTAAATGGATAAAACCCCAAACTTGTTTCTTGAATCTCAATGTTTTTCATTCAAAGGGGAAAAATTTTATATCTGGTCTACAAACTATCATATACATTAGCTTTTACAATTATTGATTTTTTTTTTCTTTCAACAAAGGTGATGATGTTACCTTTCATGTGACTGTAAGTGTTGATGGGGATGAGCAATTGTCAGAGGAATCAGAAAGTAGAGATGCTTTAGTTGTAAAAACCAAAGATACAGATGTTGAGGGTCAAGGTAAGTAGGTCTACTGTTTATTCATTTTGTTCTGCACAAGTGTACAGAACTTCTCAAATTCCATTTTTCTTCATACATACTTTTAATGCTCTTCCTGTATCTTCTATATGCAGGGTTGCCATACAGAAGGGAAAATTTCTGGAAATTTCATATGGTCTGGAAAATCCTTGGATTTTGGGGGCTTCATATGTCAAAACTGTCATATAATATGTAAAACAGAAGAGCAACCACTTACTGTATTTGGAATCATGTAGCTTTATGTTTGCATGGTGGGGTAAATGTAGAAGACCAAAGCAGTGTTCTTTCCCATTGTTATTCATTCAAAGAAAAAAAATTTATATCTGGTCTGCAACTATCATATAGCTTTTATATTAGTTGTTTTTTTCCTTTTGACAAAAGGTGGTGATGATGTTACCTTTCAAGTGAATGTAAATGTTGATAGTGATCAGCTTTTGTCAGAGGAAGCAGGGAGCCGAGATGCTCTGGTTGTGCAAACAAAAGATACGGTCATTCAAGGCCAAGGTAGGTTCTCCTTTTGCTCCATGCAAATTTTAACAGAATTTCACAAATTGTGTTTCTCTTCACAAATGTTTCAAATACTTCTCAGCTGGTTTTTGTACCTTTTATATTTAGGGTTCCATGTAGAAATGAAAATGGGAAGTACATGGAAAAAGTCAGAAAATTTTGTTTGGTATGGAAAATGCTTGGATTTTGGTGGCTGCATCTGTTAAAAATGTCATATGATCTGAAAAACAGTAAAGCAACCACTTATGGTATTTAGAATCATGCGGCTTCATGTTTCCATGGTGGGGTAAATTGAAAATACCAAAACAGGTTTTTGGTTTCTATGATAAGAGAATCCTATGCATTCCTGATGGCGTGTGTGTATGTGTGTGAGTGAGAACTTGTCTTCCTATCAGACTGAGGACCTGAACAATGGATTTCAGGTCCTCTGAAGGAAATTCAATAGATTTGTCAAGTCCTCGAAAGTTTGAACAATAGAGAGTCTATTGTCAAGGTTAGGGTTGAGGAAGTAAACACAAAGGAAATAACAATGAGGTCCTCGGATTGTATGTAAAATTGACTTGACGTGTGTGTTTGTGACACTGCTGGTTAACACGATATCTCAAGAAGGGAAACTCTGATGGTTCTCAAACTTGGGACATAGATGCCTCATATTAAGAGTAAGAACCCTATTGTTTTTGATGGGGGTCAAAGGTCACCTGGGGTCACTGGAGGTCAAACTCTGAAAACTTTTAACACAATATTTCAAGGTAGGAAGCTTGGATAAATTTCATACATAGATAAGTAGATGCATTTTGGTAAGAGGAAGAACCCTATCGTTTTTGGTGGAGGTCAAAGGTCATCTAGGGTCACCTGGGGTCACACGCTGAACACCTTGTTTACACGATATCTCGAGATATGAAGCTTGGATAAATTTCATTTTTAGCTCAGCTGAAAGCTTTCAGCTGAGCTATTGCTGTCATGCACAGCAAAACTTCTACGTCACCGCAAACGTCTGTCACCATAACATTTGCGTTTTTTGCCTGACATTTCGCTGTTTTTCGTTAGATTAGGCTAAAATTTGGTAGAGATGTTAGCGAAAGTGATATCTGTATGTTGCGACTCTTTTTGATTAATTTGACTGCTATTTGACCTCGGGAGGGGGCTTTGTTTAAAAACGTAAAATTCCCTACTTGTCTTTCAGTTTTGCACCAATCTTGATAATATGTTTCATATAGATAGTTCAATTTGTGCTGAACAAAAGTTAATTTTTTTTTCGTTTCTGCAATCATTAAAGGCATGAAAACAACACTTTTTGAAACAAATTCTGGCGAAGTCCCCATCTTCGGGAATATTTTGTGCAAAATAATGAGATTCAGATCATACCAACACTAATTAGGTGATTTGTCGTGAAGGATTTATATTATCCCAGTTTAGATACCATAATAGTAGTTGTAAGAGAAGTGCATGAGGGAGGAGCAAGTAAATATTTACTTTTTTAGTAAGTTGTACAATAGTAGAAACTGTCATGCCCCCCGAAGGTTCATGAGACATGTTGGTTCGTTGTATTATAGCATAGGTATATTTCTGGCAAATAATATTTTCTTTGAGATATTGTGATTGCCAGGAAAGATGCGGTAAATTTAATGTTGTCATAAAAATATGAAAAATGTATTGAAGGCTCTTTCTTTACCCTTTAGGCATAAATACAACGATATTTAAGACACATAACTAAAACTCTCCCTGTGTAAAATGCATATTTCTATTTGGAACTATGACGTAACTTGGTGGTACTACTTCCACTTCATGTGGTTCAATGGGTACAAGCATAGGTACAAGCAGCGAAATTCGTTGTTCTCTTTTCAGCGGTTTTTTTGTATATGATTACGTATATGATTTTAATGATTTTCTTAAGCTCAATGTCAGACTTACTCATGTCTAATTAACTTTGTTGCGAAGGGATTTTTTTCGTATTAAAAAATTGTGACCAGCTTTATACATGAAATGTGGAAGTGTGCTGGTGTTATCGAAGTTCATTTTATAATCACGCTCCACACACGCCTTCAACTCAGGTAGCAACACACTTGTTCACTATTGTTGAAAGCAAGCGATTTACGTAATAGGTGTGCAAATTATGTAAATCAGTTAAGTTTAGCGTGGGTATGCCACATCGATAGTGTGTTGGGTATATACCATTTGATTACGGGGTTTCACATCAATACGACAATTACTACAATTATCGATTTTGAATAACGTACTTGGGATACCCCACTATGTCAGACTATGTTTGCTCAGCTCTTTGCTTTCCAAACCAGGGATGTGACATGAATACGGGACTGTACAGCCTATTATGGAGGCGTTACGTGAGCATGTGGCACTGATCTCATTCAGGCGTTTTAATAATAGACTTAGCTAAACTGGTTGGATGGTTAGGCCTACTCGAAAAGAAATACCGGACGTTTGAAAGTTGTGCAAGTTCTTGAGAATAAGTGGCCTTGTGCGAAACAGTGGTATAAGCTAGGCCTATACACATTTTTGTGTCGAGGCAGAAACAAGTATTCAACTTAGCCTGATGTCTGAATGGTTTTAGGAGTTTGGCTTAAAGTTTAAAGAGAATATATGCAGTCGCCTCAAGTTTCAAGTGATTTGTAAACATTACCTTAATCTTTCAAATCTCCTTGTATCTCCTTTACAAACATTTTTCTTAACATTTCTGGACAAAAAATATTTAGTATGAAAGGTAAACAAATGACTTATCCTTCCTTAATAGCAAATAAGTTTATATTGTCACATGAAGGAAAGAAGCTACTCGTGAACGGGATGCCGGCGCGGGGTACATAGCTACTTCAAGTTAAGGTGAATGTTTGGGAAATGTCGTAAGGGAAAGAGGAACCCACCCCCTTTCTTTTAAAAAAAGAACATAGCACGTTGATTGAAAATACAATGCTTCATTCGGTTTAAGCTTGACGGTTGTGCTAACATTCCAAAAACAAGTTTCGGTTTGAAAATGAAAACGTGCTGTTTAAAGGCGTGTGCCATATGTTAGTCTCAGAGGTAGGAATTGTGCAGCTCAGGCTTCTAGCCAAGCGGGCCAAGGGGGCGAATCCCTCTTTGAAATTTTTTCGCCCCCTAGCAAGTTTTCAAGTTGCCAATGGCTTAATGGCATTTGTACACATTTGGCCCCCTTAAAATTTTTTTAGCCCCTGGAAGCCATTTCGTCCCCATTCAGTATGTACCTGGTACCAGTATGCACCAGGCTACGAGCCTGGTGCAGTCACATGGGCGTCGACACTGCAGGAGCCGCATCTTGTTCTCCGTTGCCGAAAGCCCCACCAAAGTTGGTAAGGGGAAGCCATGGGGGATAATATTTAAATAGCCTTAGACTTAGTGTATGTGTGCATATTTTCCCAACGCTCTCTACGAACTGTATTTACCCTCCGGCCTGTTGCGACACATTCACCGGTCTTAAAAACGATCGACGATTTATACCTGGTAGATCTCAATCATAAAAATATCATGCAGTAAAATAATTTTGTAGGGGAAAACGGTACTAAAGAGTACTTAGAATAAGGCGCATAAAGAATTTCATTTAGAAATTATCCCTTTATATTGAGCAATTGAGCAGTTTTGGTTTTTCCAAATCATAGTGGCAACCCGCATTTGAACTTTTGTCCCTGGACGGTTCAAGGAATATCTTTAGGGCAAAATATCGCTTTTTAGACCTTTAACCATTTGTAACATTTCTTTATGGGAAGTTACTATCTGAGTCCAATTGCGGAAAACAAATGAGGTCTACACAGCAGCACACTCATAAACATTTATTATTTGTATACTAACATCTGTGCAGTATATAAAGTTAACTTTGTGTACCAGATTTAGTCTTTCAGAGTCTTCAGGAGTTCAATACATATTTTATTGCATTTACATTTACCTCTTTGTTTTCTAACGTACATATGAGTTACAAACCCAACAGAAATATTGACTGCGGACTTTTAGGTCCAGCTGAGGATAAGCTGAGCTAGCTTTGGCACCATTGTTGCCCTTGTTAGTGTGTAGATGCGTTATGGTAAGAGGAAGAACCCTGTTGTTTTGGGGGAGGTCCAAGGTCATCTGAGGTCACTGGGGGTCAAACCCTGAAAATGTTGACATGAAATCTCAAGACAGGAAACTTGGGTAGATTTCACCTTAGTATGTAGATGCATTATGGTAAGGGAAAGAACCCTATTGTTTTTGGTGGAGGTCAAAGGTCATTTGGGGTCACCAGGGTCAAACCTTGAAAACCTTGTTAACATGATATATCAAGCTAGAAAGCTTGGATAGATTCCATACTTAGTATGTAGATGCATTATGGTGAGAAGATGAATGCTATCATTTAACCAGCATAGCCCTTGTTTTATTGATTCCTTGCCGAAGGCAGGCAAGGAATCTATGCGATGGTGATGTCGTGTGTGTGAGGGTGGGTGTGTGTGTGTGTGCGTATGTGACGGCTTAGCTTGTTTACACGATATCTCAAGAAGGGAAAGTTGGACAGTTCTCAAACTTGGTACATAGATGGCCCATATTGAGAGGAAGAACCCTATTGTTTTTGGTGGAGGTCAAAGGTCATCTGGGGTCACTGGGAGTCAAAATCTGAAAACCTTGTTTACACAATATCTCAAGTTAAAAAGCTTTGATAGATTTCATGCTTGGTATGTAGATGCGTTGTGGTGAGAGGAAGAACCCTATCATTTTTGGTGGAGGTTAAAGGTCATCTGGGGTCACCAGGGGTCAAAATCTGAAAACCTTGTTTACACGATATCTCAAGTTAAAAGGTTGGATAGATTTCATGCTTGGTATGTAGATGTGTTGTGGTAAAAGGAAGAACCCTATTGTTTTTGGTGGAGGTCAAAGGTCATCTGGGGTCACTGGGGGTCAAAATCTGAAAACCTTGTTTACACAATATCTCAAGTTAGAAAGCTTGGATAGATTTCATGCTTGGTATGTAGATGCGTTGTGGTGAGAGGAAGAACCCTATTGTTTTTGGTGGAGGTCAAAGGTCATCTGGGGTCACTGGGGGTCAAAATCTGAAAACCTTGTTTACACGATATCTCAAGGTAGAAAGCTTGGATAGATTTCATGCTTGGTATGTAGATGCGTTGTGGTGAGAGGAAGAACCCTATTGTTTTTGGTGGAGGTCAAAGGTCATCTGGGGTCACTGGGGGTCAAAATCTGAAAACCTTGTTTACACGATATCTCAAGGTAGAAACCTTGGATAGATTTCATGCTTGGTATTTAGATGCGTTGTGGTGAGAGGAAGAACCCTATTGTTTTTGGTGGAGGTCAAAGGTCATCTGGGGTCACTGGGAGTCAAAATCTGAAAACCTTGTTTACACAATATCTCAAGTTAAAAAGCTTTGATAGATTTCATGCTTGGTATGTAGATGCGTTGTGGTGAGAGGAAGAACCCTATCATTTTTGGTGGAGGTTAAAGGTCATCTGGGGTCACCAGGGGTCAAAATCTGAAAACCTTGTTTACACGATATCTCAAGTTAGAAAGCTTGGATAGATTTCATGCTTGGTATGTAGATGTGTTGTGGTAAAAGGAAGAACCCTATTGTTTTTGGTGGAGGTCAAAGGTCATCTGGGGTCACTGGGGGTCAAAATCTGAAAACCTTGTTTACACAATATCTCAAGTTAGAAAGCTTGGATAGATTTCATGCTTGGTATGTAGATGCGTTGTGGTGAGAGGAAGAACCCTATCATTTTTGGTGGAGGTCAAAGGTCATCTGGGGTCACCGGGGGTCACAATCTGAAAACCTTGTTTACACGATATCTCAAGTTAGAAAGCTTGGATAGATTTCATGCTTGGTATGTAGATGCGTTGTGGTGAGAGGAAGAACCCTATTGTTTTTGGTGGAGGTCAAAGGTCATCTGGGGTCACCGGGGATCAAAATCTGAAAACCTTGTTTACACGATATCTCAAGTTAGAAAGCTTGGATAGATGTCATGCTTGGTACGTAGATGCGTTGTGGTGAGAGGAAGAACCCTATTGTTTTTGGTGGAGGTCAAAGGTCATCTGGGGTCACCGGGGTCAAAATCTGAAAACCTTGTTCACACGATATCTCAAGTTAGAAAGCTTGGATAGATTTCATGCTTGGTATGTAGATACATTGTGGTGAGAGGAAGAACCCTATTGTTTTTGGTGGAGGTCAAAGGTCATCTGGGGTCACCGGGAGTCAAAATCTGAAAACCTTGCTTACATGATATCTCAAGTTAGAAAGCTTGGATAGATTTCATGCTTGGTATGTAGATGTGTTATGGTAAGAGGAAGAACCCTATTGTTTTTGGTGGAGGTCAAAGGTCATCTGGGTTCACCGGGGGTCAAAGTCTGAAAACCTTGTTTACATGATATTTGAAGGTAGGAAGCTTGGATAGATTTCATACCAAGTATGTGGATGTGGTATGGTGAGAGGAAGATTTCTGTTATTTTTGGTGGAGGTCAAAGTTCGTCTGGGATCACCAGGGGTCAAACTCTGAAAACCTTTTTTATACCATATCGCAAGGTAGGAAGCTTGGATTGATTTCATATTAAGTATGTGGATGCGTTATGGTGCGAGGAAGAAGCGTATAGTTTTTGGTGGAGGTCAAAGGTCATTTGGGGTCACCAGGGGTCAAAGTCTGAAAACCTTGTTTACACAGTATCTCAAGGTAGGAAGCTTGGATAGATTTCATACTAAGTATGTGGATGTGTTATGGTGCGAGGAAAAACCCTATTGTTTTTTTGTGGAGGTCACAAGCCATTTGAGGTCACCAGAGGTCAAAAACTGAAACTTTGTAAACATGTCAGTACAAGGGAGGAAGCACAGATAAATCCCTTCCCATACGTTTTATTTATTTATTTTTTTTTTCATTTTTTTGTGGTTATTCAAGTTTCGGTTTAAAGGTCATGTGACGTGAGCTGATGTGAGCAGGGGTCAAATTGTGACCACATCATAAAAAATGATGTAGAAGAGAAGTATAAATTTGATGGATGGACCTCAGTGTAACAAAGCACCCCCTTTCGGCAAGGAATCACTAAGCCTTTTGGCTTTCTGGTTTAGTCTTTTGGGTCCAAAGTTATAGGTGTACTCTCCAGTATCTTTTATGAACTGGGATCCCTGCTCTGATGTTTAAATGGTGTTTTATGGTGAGAGGAAGAACCATATTGTTTTTGGGTGGGGCTCAAAGGTCATTTGGGGTCACCAGGGATCAAAGTCTGAAAACCATGTTTACAGGATATCTCAAGTTAGGAAGCTTAGATAGATTTCATACTTGATATGTGGATGCGTTATGGTGAGAGGAAGAACGCAATTGTTTTTGGTGGAGGTCGAAGGTCATCTGGGGTCACCAGGGGTGAACCTCTAAAAACCTTGTTAACACAATATCTCAAGGTACAAACTTGGACAAATTTCATACTTGGTATGTAGATGCCTTATGGTAAGAGGAGATACCCTATCATTTTTGGTGGAGGTCAAAGGTCATCTGGGGTCACCGGGGTCAAACTCTGAAAACCTTGTTTACACGATATCTCACGGTAGGAAGCTTGGATAAATTACATACTTGGTATGTAGATGTGTTATGGTGAGAATAAGAACCCTGTTGTTTTTGGTGGAGGTCACAGGTCATCTGGGGTCACTGGAGGTCAAACTTTGAAAACCTTTACATGATATCTCAAGGTAGGAAGCTTGGATAGATTTCATACTTAATATCTAGATGCCTTATACAGAGAGGAAGAACCCTATTGTTTTATAGTGGAGGTCAAAGGTCATCTGGGGCCACCAGAGGGCAAAAAGTAAAATTTCCCAAGAATTCCCAAGACTGTTATCTGGGGTCTTCAGAGGTCAAAGAGTAAAATTTTGCAAGAAATCTGAAGATCGTTATCTGGGGTCACCAGAGGTCAAAATGCAGAATTTCCCAAGATCAGGTATAAACAGAAAAATTGTTTTCTCAACATGTTAAGATAGCATTTGCACAGTGACTGAAAGAAATATAATAACATGCATTATTTGGAATTGAGCATAAACCATCGAAACCTCGATGTATTTTTGCATTTTTTTTGCAAGAAAATACTCAGTTGATTAATGTTGTTGTTGTTATTTTTAATCGCTGAATTTTGTTGTTTTCCTTTTAAGGTGGTGCCCTGGCTCTTCCTTTTCAACTGCAAGGTCAGCAGAAGCAACTATTAGTCAATCAGTCAAAGCCTTTTACTGAAGTGTCATCATCAGATATCACAAGTCTATGTAAATCTTCCTTAATATTTATCACAACTGTGGATCATCTTGACTTGGGCTTGTCTCCTCAAGAAGTAGAAGGTCTTAGAAAGGAACAGGAGGGACAGCAAAGCTGTATTTCTTTAAATAAGAGATTAAAGACTGGAAGTACTTTGGTTAGTACTAGTGTGGACAACCAGAGTCACAGTTTGAAAAGTTTTGTCAGGAAATTAGAAGGAGGCAAAACAAACATAGATGAAAAACCTCTCTGGTGTCCACCTTGTGTGAAGTATTTTGGTTTAAAACAGAACTCTGAAAGGGCTCAAGTGTATGAGAAACCCTTTAAATGTCACCTTTGTGGAATGTTATTCAAGCAGAGAAAAAGTCCTACACTTTATGTAAAGCATATTTTTGAGAAACCATACAAGTGCAAGTTTTGTGAGAAGTCATTCTCTAAAATACAGGATTTGAATACCCATGAAAGAACACATACAGGTGCTAGAAGCATTAAGGACCAGGTTTGTAGGAAATTATTTCAAAGTAAACAGTATGGTAACACATAAGAAATTCAACATTCAGGTGAGAGCTCCACAGAGTATCAGTTTTGCGAAAAGTCACTTTGCAAGGCTGACTGTAGACAAGTGGAGAAGACACATACAAGTGAGAGACCCTCGAAGGGTGAAAAGTCTCTTATTTCAGAAATAACCAGTATGCAAGATGAAAGGACACATACAGGTGAGAAATCATTTAAGTGTCAGTTTTGTGAGAAGCTGTTTTCTGCAGAACAGACCTGTATAGCACATGAAATGACACACACAGAGCAGAAACCCGTTAAATGCCAGTTTTATGAGAAGTCCTTTACTCAGATGTGTGACTGTAGACAACATGAATATATACATACAGGTGAGAAACCCTTTCAGTGCCAGTTTTGTGAGAAGTCATTTACTTGGAAATGTGACCGTATGCAGCATGAAAAGATGCATATAGATGAGAAACCTTTCAAGTGCCAGTTTTGTGAAGAATCATTTAATTATAAATATCTCTGTAAAAGACATGAAAAGACACATACAGAGGAGAAACACATCAAGTGTCAATTTTGTGAAATAACTTTTTCTACAGGACAGGACTTGAAAGCACACAAAGTGATACATATTGGTCTGAAACAGTTAAAGTGTCAGTTTTGTGAGGAAATGTTTGATAACAAACGTAAGTGTAAAATGCATGCAATGATACATTCTGGTAAAACACTTTTCAAATGTGAAGTTTGTGAGAAGATGTTCATAAGTAAGAGTACCTGTAAGAGACATGAAAGGACACCTGCAGGGGTAAAACCCTTTAAATGTCAGAAATGTAAGTTTTGTGAGAAGATGTTCTCCAGCAAAAGTGCTTGTACAGTGCATGAAATGTGGCATACAGGGGTGAAGCCCTTCAAGTGTCACCTTTGCGAGAAGTCATTTGTTCGGAAAGGTGACTGCAACAACGCATAAACTGATACATACAGGTGAGAAATGCATCAAATGTCAGTTTTGTGGGAAATTGTTTAGAAGTAAACAGCACTGTAAGGCACAGGAAATGATTCATACAGGAGAGAGACGTTATAAATGCCAATTTTGTGAAAAACAGTTTATTCAAAAAGATAGTTGTAGAAAACATGAAATGACACACACTGGCGAGAAACCGTTCAAATGTCAGGTATGCAATAAGCCATTTACTCGTAAATATGACTGTGGGGCACTTGAAAGGACACATACAGGGGTGAAACCCTTTAAATGTCAGTTTTGTGAAAGGATGTTTTACCACAAAAGTGCTTGTAAAGCACATGAAATGGTACATACAGGTGAAGCCCTTCAAATGTCAGTTTTGTGAGAAGTCATTTGTTCGGAAAGCTGTCTGCAACCAGCACGAACTGATACATACAGGTGAGAAACCCTTCAAATGTCAGTTTTGTGGGAAATTGTTTGGTAGAAAACAGCCCTGTAAAAAGCATGAAATGATTCATACAGGAGAGGGATGTGTAAGTGCCAATTTTTTGAAAGTGTTTATTCACAATGATGGTTGTGGAAGATAAGAAATGACACACACTGGCAAGAAACCCCTCAAATGTCAGGTATTGCCATAAGCCATTTGCCAGTAATTATGAGACATATGAAAGGACACATACAAGGTGAGAAACTTCTAATGACAGTTTTGTGAGAAGCATAACATAGGAAATTGTAGACAGTTTTGTGAGAAGCATACCATAGGAAATTGTATGAAGTCCTGTAACATGCATGAGATTACACACACCAGGGAGAACATTCCAAATGTTAGCTTTGTAACAAGGCCAGTATTTTATAGCAAACAGGACTTACAGAAGACATGGAATGATACAGGCAGGCAAAAGAATCTTTGATTGTCAGTTTTGTGAGAAATCATTCATTAAGATATGGGACTGTTAAGTAAATTGGCAGATCCATACTGGGGAGGTTTTCAAGCATAAGGTTTTTTTTTTTTTTGAGAAGATGTTTATTTGAAGTGAATGCCAGGAAAGACTCATAAAGTTGCTTTTGCTACAAACATCAGAAGATTTTAATGAAACTTGGTTGGAGTTATTGCTGAGTAGAGGGTGTTTTGCTGTGACTTCAATATTTTAGGTCAAAGGTCATGTGAGGATCATTTGGGGTTAATACAGAGATGCCAACAATTACGATTTTGCCGTAATGATTACGATTTTTACACTGGTATTACGCCATTACGGTGATGTGCCAAAATCTTCCGATTTGCGTAACATAAGGTGTGTTAATATCCTTACGGGCCTTCATTAATAATCCTTGTTCATGTATTTATGTTTTGCAAGTAAAACAAGGAGTGTTTAAAATGTATAATTAAAAACCCTGTTGGAGATCAAAAAAGAAAGATTAAAAAGACAGAAAGCCACTCGTTGATTCGCGTTATGTGATGGTAGGAGTTGCCGTACGGACATATTTTCGAATCACATGCGTACAATGTGTCATTCATGTGCATAAAAGTTACAAAACGAAACACGTGTGCAGCATAGGCTGTAGAATACATACACAACATACGTTAGGATATGTAGTGCAACTGTGCAAATGTAGTGCAACTGTGCAATGTACGTTTCCGTGTACTGCAGTTTGGTGTCTTTGGTCTTCGGCTGGCATACGTAAAATCGCCGTTCTACTGTACAATCATTTTTCATGCCCTATACTGTACAGTGTGTGCTATGTTATGCCATATCAAATCATACATGGACACGTGTACAGAGTGAGCTCCGTTGCAACAAGATGAGTAGCCTGGGTTTAGGTATCGTAACTTTTTAATGTCATAGACACAGAACAGCATTCTGTGTGTATTATGTATATATTTTTGAGAAGAGTTATATGAAAGAAATTAAGGAGATTGAAAAACATCATTGCGGTTACTTTTGTGCTAGGCTGTGGTAACCATCGGCCGAGAAAATTGTCAAGACCCAGAAAGAGTTACGTACAGCCTAGACAATCGTTGCAAGTAAAGGCTGTTACGTTATAGTTTGTAAAGGACTGGTTTACCGTACTGCGTGGCTCAGAATTTGAGCTAGGATTGAAGTACAGGCTGACTTATTTATTCCCGATTTTAACGATGGTTTTGTTTGACATTTTTTATGTGAACAATAATAAGTCATAACATCAGTTTGTATCAAAATATGACTATGTAACCGTAAATGAATTTTTAATATGTACTACAGACTTCTGAATTTGCATTTTGGGATATAAGCTGTGGGACTTGTATTGTCACGGCGTTAGGCTGCTAAACGTTACACAGACTGATTGCGCAATTCTGGGGAATTCCCGTACGGGAACAAAAGTGTTAACACATCTGTGTGAGCAACTGTATTACAAACACGGTAAAAAAGTGTACAGACGTCCATTGGCTTACAGAACAAAAAATAAAGAAATACAAAGGGGAAACGGAAATCGTGCTGTCACTTTGTTGCAACAAATTTGACAGCACTATCTACAGAATTTTTTTACAGTGAAGGATCACTTTGGGCAAAACATCCATATACCCATAAGGGTAGGGTCTGCAGGGGATTTCCCTTTAAGAATTTTGAAGCGCCATAAATAGGGCAAGCCTGTCCAAATAATCGGCCCAAATTTGGCCTAAATGACTGCCAAACTTAACTTGAAAATGGATGTTCTTCAACACAAAATAAGTGCAAAATGTGCAAAAGATTGCACCATTTTGCATCTAAGTCCCCTTCATATAAGCAAAATTTTCCAAAGGGGAGGGTACACCCCCTCCCCTTAGACCCCTCCCCCAGGACGGCAATCATTAATGGCGTACGTCATTTAAAAAAACATTACTATTTCCTTATGACAAATGTTGGCATCTCTGTTAATAGTAGGTAGAAGGGTCATCTTTGTGCAAATAGCTGTCATTGCTAGGGTAAACTTCAAGTAGTAGTTTGAGAATGGTGCACAGGCCTTATTTATGTGGGCACGGGGGTCTTTGCTGTGTCAAATCATTTTTAAGAATCATGAAAACAACATCAGACCCAGGAACAGGAAGTGAGACTTATGCTGCAAACAGCTGGCTGTATATGTGCCACAGTCCTGGATCAAAGATATGTGAGTGTGAATAAACTGGAATTGACTAATCGGGCACTAACTACCACTGGTTTTGGGCTTCATCAGGAGAAATAGTTGATTGTTTGCCACTCTTGTGATCAAATATATTTGACCGAGCATGAATTGTAATTGGCTGGTTGAATGTTTTCTGTTATTATTAACAACTTGTGGTGGATATTGCTGGAGAAGATCCTGATTGATAGTGATTCTGTTAATTTAACTTTCTTAGTCCTCTTTGTGTTAAACCTGATAGGACATATGAATACAAACCTTCAAAGGGTCCTTGACAGTGGCAAAGCCAGGATTTTTAGAGCAGGGGGGCACTGGGGGGTCACGAACCTTTCCTGGGAGGGCACAATTTCTGAATTCTCTCCCTCTCCATAGGACTAGTATATATAAAACTTTACATTCTGAAATTTTCTGTAGGGGAGCACCTGGGGTGGCACAGCTTTGTCCCCCCACCCCCTCTCTACGCCACTGGTTCTTGGGCATGAGAATTGGTAGTAAACAAGGCAGACAACTGTGAGTACCATTTGGTAACCTGGCATAAGTCCATTTCATGTGCAGAGTTATGAATGTTCACATTTAATAGACTGAATATTACTAATGCATTACATAGTAAACATGCACAGTAACAAAAAGAGCTATCTGAAATTAATATTTGTAGATTATATGATGTAATGAAATTCCTGTTGAAAACATTTCAGCACCTTGTTACCATTTTCTCAATACGTAATTTATCAAAGTGTGACCATATTAGCATTTAGTACAAGCCATGAGCACTTCAGTGGCAGCAGGCCAAGGATTTGGGGCAAAACTAATATAGCAGGCAAGTAACTGGAAAAATAATATAAATAAAAGGTTTTCTTGGGCACAGATGGCTTAGCCTCTCCTCCACCCCCCCCCCCCACACACACACACACACACACACACACAATCCCCGCTGTACACTGTATAAACAAGATATCTTGTAAGACTGTAGATTTCAGGGAAAACTCGCCAGCTTTGTAAAATGATTTGAAATTTTGCAGAGTTAGTGTTTTTCCTTTTTTAAAGTAATCAAAAAATACTTGCTTGAGACAGTACTGTGCAGTTAGGGGTGGGGTGCCAATTGTTTACATATTTCAAGTAAGCAACCATTACTTCAAACCCCTTTCCTTCCTCTGGAAGTGAAGGTTGAACAACGATAACATGGGCACTAAACTCAAGTCTCTCCTCTTACACAGATTTGCATACTAAGGTAACAGCAAGTGAAAAGCAAAATTGGCTTTGTTTTTCATAGATATATTTTCATAAATGTATTAGTTACACTACTAGCTGCAATAGTTGACATCCAAGTGTCATGTATGAAGTGCTATACGTTGTGTTGGAAGTTAACTTACCAATCTTGAAAGTCTTAAGCCAACTGATACCAAACCCTGCATTAGTAGGGCATCAGTGTGGTTGTGGAAAAATGTGTCTGAGCATTAAAACCACCTTTTAAATCATTGAGTGCAATGAGGTCATTGAAACCTCAGTGCATCTCATGTTTTTTGAACTATATTTATAGCAATGGATTTGCCTTAAACTTGAAAACAATTGTCACCTCCAAGTACAAGCTACTGCACTGTTGGTACTCTTTGTGTCAAATCACAAACCTTTTGTATGTCCATAGTGAGGCATTAGTTGAGAAACTTTCTCATTCTTCGATTTTCAGCATGAAATTTGGTGGAAGGGAGCATAGTATATAAGTTTTTTTTGTCAGTATGAGGGTGTTGTTTAGTGCTTTGCTGAAGTGAAGTTTAGGCTATACTAGAAATGAACATTAGTTTAAGTTAAAGACAGATACTGTACTCATCACTGCAAGTATGATTTTTACTTAGGGGAAAGCAAAATTCTCAGTTGGTGACTTCCCTTTGATAGACATCAGAGTTACAAAATTCAAAAGATGCAGACTAGTAGCTCATATTTCTCAGCATGCAGAAAGTGTTCTGAGTACACATTAGGGCCTTGTGTGCTCACCACTGAGGATATCGCCTTAGGCAATAAACTAGGTTTGTGTCTGCACAAGGAGAAGCCAAAGACAGTTGAGGGTGGGGCTAGAAGTAACCTAGTTGGGAGAATTGGAACTGTCAGGGATGCTGAGTATCTGTCTTTATCGTTTGCTTAACATCATCCATCTTTCTTTTATTTTTAGTGCTTTCTCTTGTTCTGCGTGGAATTTACATACTTGGGTTGACATGAAGGAATACTTTTTTTTACCTGTAAGGATCTCTGCTATTGGTAATGATTATTCCATTTGACTTGCTGAGTTACATCATTGCAGGAAGCAAAAGCCAGTCAACATTGTATTATATATTGGGAATGTAAAGTGCACGCTGAGTGACGACTACTTCACTGTTCATATGACAGTGCATGGACACGTTGCCACCTATCATGCGAAGTCATAGCTACACTATCATCAGAGCAACATCACGCTTCCTTCTGTAACTTTCTATTTATATGGACGTCATGTTAAAGTCGAAGTTATATGCTATTTTATAAGCATTATGGGCCAATTTTGATTTCGGGATGATTCCAAAACAATTACTCTCCTAGTACAATCGAGGACTGCTCTCTGTTCTGAGGTCTCTCTGATCCGACACGTCTGTATGAGGTCAGTGCTAGGAAAAGGGTTAGGTTAGAACCTAACCCTTATCCTAACACTGACCTCATTGTAGATTTTTCGGAATATAGAGAAGTCGGAACAAGAAGATACCGTAAAAATGTTTTATAGAAACGGAACTAAGTCCAATACGGGGACTCCTCTCTGTTCTGACTTCGCCATATTCCGACAGGCTATGTTGAGGTCAGTGTTAGGATAAGTATTAAGTTAGAACCTCACTTATCCTCACAGTTACCTTCATGCAGACTTGTTGGAACACTGAAAGGTCAACAAAGAGATGTCGGAAGGTAAAGTCGTGACACCTTGACATTACTGCCAGTGACCAGATTTTACGTACTCAGATATGCTAAAAGGCAGACAGAATTATTATGCTAAAATGGAAAAGCAGCATCCTAGCATGGGACTTGCTTTATTTCGATGAGGTACTAAATAATTGGTGGCTAATCCCAGGAGAATATTTCCAGTCAAGAACAGGTATTGGGTGTTGGGTTTTGACAGGTTCCTGACAAAACCAGTTAAAACCAGGAAAATTCCAGTCTAGTAACAGGTATTTGGTGTCAGATTTTAACAGGTACATGACAGAACCAGTGAAATTCAGTTACATTCCAACAAAACCTGACAAAACAATTACCCATTGACTGGAATTTTCCTGTGGGATTTGGCTTTTCCTTAACTATTTTTCCAACATCGGACATGTGAGCAGTGTGGATCGACCATCGAGAGAGTAAGGATGACATGTTATAATTTGTATGGGATGTCTGTGTAGTAAACTCAAGTGAGTGCTAATCCTAAAAGCTAAAAAGTTTCAAGAGGCTAGATTTTGGAGAAAATGGGGGAGAATAGGTTGCATCTTTAAAATGCTTACTCTGGGGAACCGATCCTGATAAAATCTGTTGGGCAGTTAGTGCTGAAGAAATTGCAGGCCTCCCAGAGTGGAATAAAGTCATAAAATTCTTAAAATATGGCTGAAAATAGGCATGTAACTTAAGTAGCATAAAATTGAGGGGTAAATCATGAAAATCATAAAATATTTTGATAAAATGTTGTATTGCTTGTATCTCTCTTGTCAAAACATCCTTAATGCCCTGGAATGGAGTGTGTGTGTGTATGTACTCGACATGGCTCACAGTTGGGCTACAACTTATGCCTTCAATTGCCATTTCTGTATGTGTGTTAATGCATACATGCTTTCAATGTTTAGGCAACGGTACTTTAATAGGCCTAAAGCTTATTTTAAATGAAATCAATTTTTCTCTGGTGCTGTGTGTGAACATTAAATAACTTGAGCCCATGACCTACAGTTCATAATGTATAATAAAATAGTCTAACAACTTTTCCCCTTCCCTAGTGTAACAACCCCTCTCAAATGAGTATCAGGTATGCCACCTCTTTTGAATCACTGCAGCTGTGGTTCCTGTGAATTATTTAGCTCAAAACAGGGTTTTGCTAGTGCAATGATTTATTAGTAAATACATTTACACACCATCACTTGAATTTTCAACCTAGAGGCTTGGTCATGTTCATAAGTGCCATTTTATAGTAGTGCCTGTATTTAAAAGCAAAACAGTAGTACTGTATCATGTTACCGCAGTAATTTGATGAACATGGGCTGGGTTGGGCACTCTTCATGTGTTTTAATCTTATCTTGATCAGCAAACTCATAGTTGATGTGTTTAGCATAGTTACCACTTGATCCCTGCTATGTTTGGCATGAGGTGAAAGGCTACCTGAGGCCAAGTGTTGAGGTGCAAGTGTTAGCATCTTATTATCACTCCAGTTAGATTTGGTGAACTCCAATCAAACTTGGTTAATGTGTTCAGCAGAGCTGCTGGTTATATGTTTTTGTTTATGGATGGCTGACATAATGGACTAAACTACTGCACCACTGGTGTTCTGGTTTCTTGTCATTATGTCATCTAGGGTTATCTGGGCACGCTGCAGTGTTTTAGCCAGTGCCTGTTTGTGAGACAATATTCTGCATAAACAGCAGCAAATGTTGCACAAAAAAATCTGACACGCAAATTCTATGTGGGTGTAAATATTGACAGAATCTGCCTAACCAGAGTAATTTTGCCAGTTCCTCATTAGGGCAGAAATCCACTCAAATATTGCACCATTTGCCACCTAGGTACCTTTCAAATCCCAAAAAAAATTTCCAAAGGGGAGGGGGAACCCCTCCCCCTAGGCCACAGATCAGTAAATGTCGCATTGAGAAAATGTCCTAGCTAAAACACTGGTAGGCTGATTTACTCAGTACTGTCCAGTTGCTGAAGTTCAACTTGAATGATGTGTTCACATCAAAAACAAGGTGTCAAGTTCGTATTGTGGTTCAGTACTAATGCTTCATACTTTGTGATAATTACTATTTTTATTTCCTCAAAATCTATTGCATAGTGTCAGATGGGTTTCTCCAGTTCTGCTTATGAGTTTGCGATTTACTGCTTCCTGTTTCTTTGCGGTTGCATAGTGACATAAGTGTTGCAAATTTATGTACTGTGACATGGGCTGGGACCAGTTAACAAACATCCTATGTCTCACCAGGCGTTGGTCTCAACAACATACTTTTGCAGCATTTTTACACTGCGTATGGCGTAAAAGTTATGAACAGTGGCATAAATAAGCGTAAAATTTTACATAAAAATGGCATAAATTTATAAATAAATTTTCTCCAAACATATTGGGAGGCCTGAAATTGCCACCTTATATATTTTGTGTATGTTTTGTAACAATAGATGAAGAAGCTTAATCCTTGTGTAACTATGACGTAACTGATTGTAGATATCTCAGTGCAATGTTTGCCGGTTTCAATTAATAATGGAAATGGAATAAAATTTAACTTTTAGCCCTTTTGCAATCTTTGTACTCTTCTTGCCTTTGACTGAAACTTAAGTGTAACTGAATAGTGTTAACAACACGGCAGGTTTTTCGACGGGTTTGATGCATTATGACAGTGGTTCCCAGTGGGGACGTTATCGCCCCGGAGGGCGTTTTGCAACTCAGCGGGGCGATGAGCGCTAAGGGGGCCACAGGCACGTCCGTGTGGGACTGTTTTTCCAGGGAGGGCGGTGATATTTGCCCGACTCCAGACCTAATTTAACTGTACAATTTTCCGCCCGACTGAGACAAAATATCTGCCCCATTTAGTCAGGTTTCTGACATGGAGGAGGGGTCGGCACCCCCCGGCCCGTACGCCCATAGCGGCAGGGGACGTTTTAAAAAGAAAAGACAATTTAAACCGGGGCCTTACAAGATTCCAAACGGTGTCTTCTAGCTATGCAAGTAAAATTTGTTCCCATAAATTTAAAAGGAGATAGATGCAGTCAACAAGTCGAGGGAGTCTTAACATTCCCTCCTCAGATGCACTACAAAGTTTGTGAATTTTCCTTATTACCAGATGCCACCGAAATCGCATATACTATGAAGTGAAAGGTTTAAATGTTTTCAAAATTTTTCGGTGCGCCAATTTCAGCTTTCTCATCATTTCTACCTGTAGGACAGCTTTAATGGCATATTTTTTCTAAGCCCCCTCCCCCCCCCCCCCCATGCGGCCCCTACCATCCTTCTTCCTACAACCCACAAGAGAAGCCCATTGCAGCATTAAAGGGAATATCCGTTAGCTACTACAAAAACAAACATTCCAAAAGGTCCCCTCTAGCTTAGCTCCCAAATTGGATCACCTAAAAAGGAGATAAAATGAAATCAACAAGTCGCATATGTCTAAAACTCCTCTTCAGGTGAATTATTTTAATGCCAGATGAAAGGATATCGCATCTAACAGTGTTTATTTTTAAAAATTATGTGGCAAGGACCCTCATATTCCCATCAGTGCCAATGAAAACTACATGTAAGCGAATGGGCCATGGCTAAAAATTATCCCCTCACTTTTTCCTCAGATGTTTTTTTTTTTTTTCTTTGCTGTCGATAGACATGTGTAGCGACCTCATTCCTGAATGTACTTTTCCTCTGCATTACGCTTAGCATTCCCGCATAGATCATGTTAATTAGGCTAGCATCCGTAAAGCTGCTGAGTGCGCACATCCAACTCACGTACTTGTATGCGTACTTGTTTACACTAAGCTTGCGCTATGGTCTGCAGATTCAACACGCCACTGCAGCCCCACTACTGGGTCGCTTTCAGCAAAGGCTTATAGGCTCGCTTCATCAACCAGTCATTTCGAGACGGTATTATCTAGCAGAGAAGACAAACAGGTACCGTTGGGTACTTATCATTGCAGCGAACATTTTAGCGACAGTTATCATTCTCCCTTCGGCCTCTTATTTTATCGTAGCGCATTCTTATTATATTGTTCAACAGCGCCGCAAGATGCACGTATATAACAATGAAGTCATCCCGTGCGTGTATTAAGGCCCAGCATATATACGTACACTATAAGTGTAACTTACTGTATTCTCATCTACTGTATGTAGCCAATTAATACATACCTAGACTAAAGCCTAGCCCTGCAGCGTCACAGATTGTAGTATTCTGGTAGCAAACTACTTCAACGGTTGCAGCGTTCACGACTGCCACGATCGGCTTTTGGGGTGCAGCTTAATACCGACAGTGCAGTCTTGGCAATTCATGGGCGAATCACGGCTGGCATCATTTTACCTCTGCCAGAGCGATAAACTTACTGGTGACAACTCAACTCACTGGCAGAGCCATTCGATTGCCTCAACAGCCAACTACGACTTACCGATAGTGCCGGCTGATTCACCAGCTCTTGTTATCGCGGTCTTCAACTGGTGTAGACCATAGAAATTAAAGTACTTTAATTCCATTTAATTTCTATGGTGTAGACTTAGGTGTAGCTACAAAGTATTTACTAGATTGAAGTCAGACTATACTACCATCTACCTTCAACCATCACCATACATATCTCAGCACGTGTGCATACTACGTTTACCATAACTGTATGCTAACCGGTACCATTTCCATTTACCTTTGCAGATCGACCAGAGAACTTATTGGCACATGATGGGGGATTCCCCAGCAGCACAGCATATTGGGTCCTAATTGGGGCCAAATTGAGCTACCGATTGGGGCCCAATCTGTTTTGTCACACGGATTTCATCTGGCCCCAATTGGGCTAACTGAGCCCCAATTAATCCCAACTGGGTCCCAACTTGGCCCAAATGAGTTAACAGCATCTCTCTCATCTCTCTCATGAGTCCAATTGGGCCCCAGTTAGGACCCGAGGTAAACACCAACCTCAGCCCAAGCCCAATTAAGCCCAAGCTTCCCAAGTAAAACCCAATTCGGCCCCAACAGGGCTTGCTTGCTGGGTTTTGAGCACGCGTTGATTGGAGACCACCGTAACCTTCTGACTTGGCTAATTCACATCAAGCCTTAGCAGTTTAATTACCATTATTTAAATTTTCAAAACATGACATGCTGACAGAAGAGACATCTGTTAATAACTTAAACATTTATAGTATTGCGCGTACGTATTGGGAAGTCCGAATACGCGTGAAAAAAGTGGGATAAGGAGACAAATACGCATCTGAGTATGAAAGCAAAGAGTGAACCCTGTACCACTTTTTGCAACGTACGTCAAATACGCATTGCCAAAACCCACTTTGCGTATCTAATCTTATAACGCAACACACGTTAGTCTCTGTACAGTCTTGATTCCAACTCCACAGGAAACTTATCACTTTCATTCACACATACTGTACAGTATGTATTACCAGCATGCATGCATGGTACGCATGCAACCATACCAAATCAAACAGCATGTAAATATCAAGTTACCCACACCAACAGTTCTGTCGTCCAAATCAAGTTACTATGTACAACAATAATTAACCTAGTGACTGGATCTGTGTATTTTGTTCGAGGGGTGTTTGTAACACAGCGTGAGACACTTTGTTCGCTGTTAGAGAATTTACGATCTGTTTCGACTATGAATACTTTTGCTAACATTAACAAAATAGTTGTGATACTGGGACGGAATATGACAGCGAAAACCAACAGTTCTAACGTTTTTGTAGTACAAAACTTCTGAGTTCTGAAAATGTTTATCGGAATATCGGGAGACAGGGATATCGTGTGCCCAGAATTTTTGGAGTGCCGGGCGGTTATAGCTCGTAGGCCTACTAGCGCTGTCGTGGCCGGGATCACGGTGGTGCCGGAATAAGGGTGTTGGGTGCCTCGGCTTTCTTTATGTATCAAAAGTCATTTGTTGTATCAAGGGATATGCCCACCCAACATGCATGGATTGCAATCAATAAGGAGTTCTTAAAAAAAGGAAAAAAATGTTTCTGCATAGCTATGGTATAACTGTGAAAAACAAAAGTGACTCAACTAATCAATAGCACTATCAGCTCTCTTTGCTGCACTATGAGGCCCTCCAGAAAGTGTGCAAAAACAGTCACTAATAAACACCTGATAGAGGTAACAAATTAGCCTAAAACATAACCAGTTACATCTGGTGGAATAATTGTTTTTCATGAACGATGAACAATGTTAAAAGCAATTTGCATGCTTCTAAAATTCTCAGACATGTCCAAAATTCGATCTCGCAATCTTTTTAGGTCCTTTTGAATTTCAGTTCATGATCAGTACACACTACATATGGGCATAGCTACAGCCTTAGGGTAGTCAGAATGTTGTCAACTTGAAAGGTATCCAGAATTATCTAGTTGGCATACATTGCATGAAATAATTATGAGACATGTGTGAAACACTCTTACTTAGCCCTCCACACTATTTTCGAAAGATTTATGTCAGTAATTTTTCCGTACGATGCTTTTCTCTTCAGAGTTATTGATACTAGACCTTGCACTATCCTAACGTGTTTTTATAAGGAGATATACAGAGCCTAGCCTAGTCTCGTGTTTTTGTGGAAGACTAGTTTAATTGATCCTAAGGAATTTCCGAAAGCTATCGTAACAGTAGTAACAGTAGCAATACAGAGTGCCTCATACACGACTGAACTACACCATCGGCAGGTAACTAGCTAATAATAGGCGCACGCATACAGTTTCGTACATGGACATTACGTCATACGTAGTCAGGCCATTATTGCATTGATTTAGTGTGCTCACATGGGCCATGCAAAACCTGCATTTGGACAGATAGTATGGAAATAAAGTTCCGGGCGGGATTGCTAATTTTAAGTTTGTGCCGGGCGGAAACTTTTAGTGCCGGGCGCCCCGCCCAGCGTGGGTATACATCCCTGGCCGCCGGAGACACAGGTACAGTAGTCCTAACGTTATGTATGTTACATATAGACGTATGCACTTGACACAGTAGACCTATACTGAGATGCAGTGGATAGGCTGGGGTATGTACCTACTGTACGTTTGTGTGTTTAGTAAACAATATGTAAATACACTTTGAAAATTTTTATTGGGAGTCAAATACGCCGCAATCCAGAGGCGGATCTAGGGGGGGGGGCGACCCGGCCCCGGCTCCCCCCCCCTTTTTTTGAAAATGCAAAAAAAAAGAAAATGAAAGGGAAAAAAGAGCAAAAAAAAAAACGGAAAGGAGAAGCGAGAAGGACAGAGAGTGGAGTGATGGAGAATGAAGCTGCAATTAGCAACCTCGAAGTATGGGAGTCATAGCGCACAGCAGATCAGTTTGAACGTCGTTTGGGACGTTTACACACATGCTGAACTTACTACACATGGTTGGATATAATCAATACGATACAATACCATCAGCCAATCGAAAAACACCTTACGAGACAGTGCGCATCAGTTGGGATGGGGTGCTATCAAGCCTGGCAAGTGCCATTTCCGGCCATCTGGGATGTATTAAAACCTCAAATTTTCTTGGAACGCTCCGTGCCAACCCATGGTGGCGCTCCGCTTAGATAGTAAACGCAATGGCGTTCACAAGGGGGAGGCCATTTTTTAACACAAATTTTACTTCAAAAGGTAGCATATGTGGCACCAGATTGCATGTTAGGACACCTAATTTTTCAAAAATTTTCAAAGGGGAGGGGGACACCCTCTCCCCTTAGACCCCTCCCCCAGGCCGACGATCACACAACATACTGCATCCCCCCTCCCGCGAGAGAAATCCTGGGAACGCCACTGAATTAAGGGGATTCAAACTTGCAACCCTTGGAACATAAGTCCCAGCCAGCTGAGCTGAGCCGTCCTCACAGAAATGTGTAATAAAATAAAACCAAACTTTACATTTTGTTCACAAAAATTGCACTTCTTGATGGCTGCTACCAAGCCTGGCAAGTGCCATTTCCGGCGATCTGGGATGTATTAAAATCTCAAATTTTCTTGGTACGCTCCGCGACAACTCATGGTGGCGCTCCGCTTAGATAGTAAACGGGAGCCCCGCCCCCAAACAAAAAATCCTAGCTACGCCACTGCATGAGAATTAAAATGGAAAATCATGGGAATCACAAGGCCTTAGAAGTGTCTTTTCCGGCTATCTGGGATGTGTTTTTACCCAAATTTCCTGGTATGCTACGCATTGGCAGCCGTAGCGGGGGAACGGGGGAGGAGGACACGTCCCTCCCTAAAATTTTCAGTGAGGGGAGTTCCCTCCATAAATAAATTCCTTAGGAGAAAAATGAGGAATTATAAATTAAGTAAAAATCAGAAATCAACAAGTATAACCATAATCAATGACAAAACTAAATGGCCAAATGCTGTTCTGTCAGTTAATAAATCCCTCGATTTTTCTCTGAAAGACGTTAAGATTGGCCTACAATGCACGTCACCAACAAAATTTTATTTAGAAATACAGTGGTCGGAAACATTACAATTCGGTCATTCAGTTTTGATACTATGTAAGGCCTACAATAATACCATCATTACACTGCCTGGACGTACCCCCAAAACAATGACAGGACTGCCATGTCTCGTGCATTCTGGGTGATTTTCACTTTCTCACTGAGTCCACACAAAACAAGAAATTAGGCAGAGGGGATCATGCACGTGATAAAACGTACATTTACGCCCACATGTCAATGCAAGGTACCCGAGTCCTGGCATTAAGTCGAACTAAGATATGGGCCACAAATTTCTCAAGGAAGTCCCTCAATATTCACCGAGTTAGAACATGACTACTAAAGATCTGATTAGACACCTTGAACAGGATGCATTGTATTAAGGCACTGTGCCTATGATAACTGTCTTCTGTTAATAACTTGTGGAAAAATAAATGTGTTGAGAGTTGAGACGTGAAATTATATCAAGCAGAAAATGCAAAAATAGGAAATGGAAAGTGCTATTTCCGGCGATCTGGGAGGTCTATTTTGTCAAAAATTTTCTTGTACGCTCCGCGCCAACCGATGGTGGCGCTCCGCTTAGATCGTGTAGTACCGTCAATCACAGGTCGAACAACTTCGCCCCCCCCCCCTTTTCAAAAATCCTGGATCCGCCCCTGCAATCAAATACCCTTTGCATATTATGACCGGCAGTCGAAAACTCTTTTATGAAAAAAATCAATGAAAGCCCTGATTCGTTGAAGAATGTTAGTATTGCTTCTCACTCGTCGTCCGGCACAATATGCCAATTTAAAACTAGAAATTTGAATTTGCATGGCAAATCCGACGTAGCCTCTGCGAGAGTGAAGTTGTTTTTCAATCGGGAGAAAGGAGACGGAACATACTGCATATCAAATAACCGCTTGCGACCTTTGAAATTTTATAAGCAAGTTCATGAACTCATGGAGTTGTTTTACGTAAAATATCCTGAAAGTGCAGGTAAGCTACTAAGCATGGTAAAACAGGAGCCGGTACCGAGGACTAAAAGATTATTGTCAATTACTTTTCAAGTGAACTGAATTTACTTTATCGGTTGCTTCGCGGGCCAGATGAATTAGTGGTATCGCGACCGGAGACTATACGAACCACGTGCCGGAGGTTCCCCACCCTTGCCATACGTAGAGCCACCGTACATACCCTAATGATGACTATAAGCGCTAGTGCACAGTAGGCCTAACTACACATACCGCTGTGTTGCTTTAACGATGGACGTGAATTCATTCATTTTACATTGACGGCGGCATGAAGGTTCCCAACTCTCCCTCCAAGACTCAAAGTCGTAATTTTTGGCAATTTAATTAATACACGTCAGCATGTCGATTTATTATCTCAAAATTAAGCATATAGTCTTAGGTTAGTACGCTTCAAGTTTCCCAACGAAAATCGCCAGCGTCTAAATACCTCGTTGCTAAATCAAAAAGGCTTTCCGCTGCCAGATTCCCGGCCGGATCCCTCTGCTGAAATTAGCACTACTCGACTCGCCTTCTGTAACTCCAGCTGTCCAGTGACACTGATAGCTGGTAATTAATACCTATCTCAAAGTGCTGAAAAAAAGTCGTCAGCATGGGCGTCCGCAGGCATGGTCAAGGGGGGGCACTTGCCCCCCCCCCCCCGCCTGGGAAATCAAAAATTTGAAAAAACGAGTAAAAATTAAGGAAAAAACCAAACAAAATGTGTTTTTCCTGTTTCTATTCGGTAAATTGGCTTAAGAAATGCCATTTCCAGACATCTGGAAGGCATTTTGGGCCGAAATTTTCTTGCGCTTCGCGCCAACTCATGGTCATTGGATGGGATCCATCCTGCCATTCTCCATGAATGCTCCAAGATTTTGTCAGTTCCTCTTTGCATTATTTTTCAGAAGTTTTTGGATTCAAACTTTGTCCCTGCTGACTGGCGGATAGCTAATGTTACTCCAATTTTCAAAAAGGGGGATCGGAGCTTGCCTTGCAATTATAGGCCGGTCAGTTTAACCAGTGTTGTGTGCAAAGTTATGGAATCTGTAATCAAGGATTGTTTGCTTAAATATCTTTTAGATAATGGGTTACTCAATCTGTCACAGCATGGTTTCTTACCGAGTAGATCTTGTGTTACTAATTTACTAAGCTTTCTTGAGGATGTTTCTTTATCTCTTGATTCTGGTCACCTGTTGATGTCATTTACCTTGATTTTCAAAAAGCCTTTGATAAAGTTCCATTAGGTAGACTTATGGTTAAACTGCATAGGTTAGGCATCAAGGGCAGTTGTGCTGACTGGATTAATTCATGGCTCAATGGTAGATCTCAGAGAGTTGTTGTTAATGGTAATTTCTCTTCTTGGAAAGAAGTTACAAGTGGAGTTCCACAGGGTTCTGTTCTTGGCCCGCTTCTTTTCCTAATTTTCATCAATGATATTGATAGCTTTCTCACATCTAGTATTAGCAAGTTTGCTGATGATACGAAGCTCTATAGGAAGGTTAACGATAAGGATGATGCCTCCTTACTGCAAAAAGACTTGGTTAGGTTATCTTCATGGTCTCAGACTTGGCAGATGTCTTTTAATGCAGATAAGTGCAAAGTCCTTCACTTTGGTCCTAGAAATTGCAGCTATGTTTATAACATGAATGGTAGTATTCTGAGTGATGTGACTTTTGAGAAGGATCTGGGTGTAGTTATTACAGGCGATTTAAAGCCATCTAGACAGTGTGCAGCTGCTGCTGCTAAGGCTAATAGGATGCTTGGATTGATCAAGAGGAATTTCAGTAGTTTTAATAAAGAAATTGTGCTAAATCTGTATAAGCAGTTGGTAAGACCTCACCTCGACTATGCAGCCCAGGCTTGGAGTCCCTTCTATGATAAGGACAAGTTTCTTTTAGAGCAGGTTCAGAGGAGAGCCACTCGCCTTATACCCGAGGTGAAACACCTACCTTATCATGTTAGACTTAAGCATCTTGGGCTTACCACCCTGGAGTTGAGAAGGATTAGGGGGGACATGCTTCAGGTGTACAAATTTCTCTCTGAAAAGAATCCTTTGTCATCTTGCAATTATTTAAAGGTGCAAAGTAATTCTCGGGTTCGAGGCCATTGTAAGAAGCTAGTTAAGTGTTTTGCAAGGCTCGACATTAGGAAGTTCAGCTTCTCTCATAGAGTTGTTAATGAGTGGAATAGTCTGCCTGAGTGGGTAGTTAACTCTACATCGGTGCACAGCTTGAAGGTTAACATCGACAAGTTCTTCCATAACTGTGGTAGAATCTAGTTGGGCTGGGCTCGTTTGGTGTTGGTTGGTTGTTTGTTTTCAGTTAAGGTTGTATGGACTTCAGGGCATCTTATGGGGCCTTAGCCCTCCTTTGCCCTTTAACCTGTTATGTTATGTTATGTCACGCGGAGGTTTTGCCCACCCCTAGAAATTTTTGCCCCCCTGGATTTTTTTCTGCGGACGACCATGGTCGTCAGTATTCGGACGTGACAGAGAATCACTTCTTCAATTTTCAATTCAATTTAATTTATTTCTCATATGTACATTCTCATCAACAAAATTACATTCAAATGACTTAGTTTACATACATATGATGGGCACTAGAAAAAAACATTACTGTTCATCAAAGCTAGTGACCATGAAACAAAAGAAAAAAGAAGAGACGGTCAGAAGAATAGAAAGAATACATTTCTGGATACTAAGACATTCAGATAAATATTTAGAGCTTAAAAGTGATAACAGCTTATGAGTGAGTATTCAAGATTCTTTTGAAAAGAACGAAGTGAAGTACTAGATCTTACATCAAGGGGAAGCTTGTGCCAAATATTATAACAATAATTTCGAAGAAGTAATTTACCATGCACAGATTTGTGACGTGATACAGAGAAAAGACTATTATTACGAGTAAACATCGTTACTTCAGTTGAATGTGGGGTTTTATGACATTTGCTAATGCATTTGGTAGTAAGTTATGACCATATTTATATACAAGTACCCCATACAATACATATGAATATCTTTAAGTTTTAATAGGTTACTATCCAAGTATAACTGATCAGTTGAATAACGCCTTGGTTTTCTAGTAAGCAGTTTGAGTAATCAATTTTGTATAATCTGTAGAGGTTTAAGTACAGTGGCACAGGCTGTGCCATAAACTTCAATAGCATAGCAGAGCCTACAATAAACAAAGGAATAATAAATCTGTACTGCCGTATCAACTGGAAGGATGCCACTTATGTGGTAGAAAATACCAATATACTTAAGTAGGGAGTTACGTAATTCATTCACATGCTGCTTCCAAGTTAAATTCTCATCAATGGTCAATCCTAAGTAGTTTGTATAAGGTGACTTGGTAATTTGAGTACCATTAAAGCAAAAGCTCTCAAAGCATTCATGATTATTTTGTTTACCTGCATGAAAAATTGTATAAGTGGTTTTGCCGATATGCAGTGTAAGTTTATTGGATTCAAACCAGATATTTAATAGGCTTAAAGTTTTAGTAGCCATTTCAATTAACTTTGTACAATTTTTGTTGCTTAGGAAGACATTGGTATCGTCAGCGAAGAGGCGAATTGATACGTTGGGGGCAGCATTTTGAATGTCATTAACATATAGGAGAAAAAGGAGCGGTCCCAGTACAGAACCTTGTGGTACTCCAGTGGTGACATAAGTATAATGCGAATACGTATTATTAACAAAAGTACATTGCTTTCTATTGGATAAATAACTTGACAGAACGTTATATGCCGTTCCTCGGATACCATAGTGTGACAGCTTCTTTAAGAGAATAGCATGATCGACTGTGTCGAATGCTTTCTTCAAGTCTAAGTAAAGTCCTAGTACGTTATCACCATTATCCAATTGGGAACGAATATTATTTACAATTTCTAATAATGCATAAGATGTTGAATGACCTTCCCTAAAACCAAACTGAACTTTATAAATAACATCGTGTCTGTTTAAGAAACATCTCATCCTTTTCTCTATAACACTTTCAAGAATTTTATTTATGCAAGGGAGTAAACTAATGGGTCTATAATTTTCTGGTAGAGAGCGATCGCCCTTTTTAAAAATTGGAATAACCTTTGCTATTTTAAGTGCGTCAGGATATACACCAGATGTAAATACGTTGTTGAAGATATGTGTAAGTATGGGAGCTAACACGTGAGAGATAGACTTTACAAGCTTAGTAGGAATACCATCCGCACCCGGAGCTTTCCCATCCTTAAGGGCATGAATAAGTTTTAGAATTTCCCACTCGGAAACAGGTGTAAGAAAAATCGAATCAGTATTAGGATTACCCAGGAAATCAGAAGGACCTATGGGTGAATCCAGCTCATGACTAAGCTTGCGACCTATTGAAGAAAAGAAGTCATTCAAAGCATTAGCTATATCAAAATCACTGAAATACGTTGTACCTTTATGATAAATTAAGTTCACAGGAAAACGACGCTTTTGTTTACCCTTAACTAAAGAATCGATAAGTGACCAAGCTTGCTTTGAACTGGTTTGTCTAGACAACAAAATATTTTTGTAATGTGATGCTTGGGCACTACGAATAATCCGATGAAGTACACGCCGATAAGAAGATAGCTTTGATTTGTTGTTGTTGGTAGGATTGTTGATATACTTCCGATACAAAATATTTTTATGCGATATAGACTTTTGATACCTTGAGTTATCCATGGCTTATCATTAAACTTTCTTCTGGACAATCTTCTAAGAGGAAAATATACATTATGATATGATTGTAAAACCACATTCAACCGGTCATAAGATCTGTTGACATTCGTAGTATCAAAAATAGAAGTATTATCTACAGATTCAATTGCCTGGATAAAATTGTTAAAGTTTCGTTGATTATAACATCTAATCATTGGTCTTTCTATATTATTTGACTTTTCATTTCCTTCAATAATACAGAAATTGGGCAAATGATCACTTATATCTGTGTAGAAGTTACCAGAAGAGACCTTATTATGAAGTAAGTCTGAAGGTAACTTGAGGAAAATGTTATCAATAAGCGTAAAGCTAGATTCACTCATTTTAGTCGGTAAGTTAATAGTAGGTATAAAATTATTACCCAAAAGCACACTGACATAATTATTAATGATAGGACAATCCTCAAGCTTAAGTAAATCGATGTTGAAATCACCCCCCAAAATAGTCAGAGGAGTGACAGAGAATGAATCCAGACATTTATCAAGGGCATCAACAAAGTGCCTAATGTTACCTTTAGGATGGCGGTAGCAAGATGCAACATTATAGGAAGTGTTATTATGGTTTACGGTCGTTTCGCCCCCTTGCCAGTTCGCCCCCGAAAAACCAGTTCGCTCCCAAGCGATGACCAGTTCGCCCCCAAAGACCTACGAGTTCGCCCTAAGTGCTGACCAGTTCGCCCCCTAATTTATTGACAATAGGGGCCTATACCTTTGTTATTTTCGGCATTTTGTGCCTTTTCTTCCTTTATGATGCATCCTTTGATGCAAATATCAAAAATTACACAAGAAAATTAGCTGAAAAGAGATGTAGTGCCTAATTCATTTTGGACGTGGCAGAGAATACCGCGTACATGATACCTGATTGGTTGTTCTTAGTTGATTGCACATGTGATCGAGTATGGTCAACAATATATTCTACGCGTGCTAGTTTTTGTCGGCATTTTACCAAATACAATTCCATGCAATATAAAAAAAAAGTTTTCTAATATACCTATCTCATGAAAATTGTATTTAAAGGGGAATTTTCATGATCCCAGACAGTTCCAATTCTCCCAACTATGCATCTTCTAGCTCCTCCCATAACTGTATGAGGGTCTTCCTTGTGCAAGAATAAACCTGTTTTATTGCTTAGGGCCATGCCCTGGTGAGCATACAAGGCTATAAAATGTAATAAAAAGTACTCTCTCTGCCTTGTGTGGAATGTGAGCTACTCTGCATCTTTCAATTTTTCAAACTTTGATGTCAATCAAAGAGCAGTCACCAACTGAGAATTTTGATATACATACACTAAAAATATACTTTGGGGTGATGACTGTCTGTCTTTAAGTTAGGTGGAAATGTAATCACGAACTTAACAAAACTTAACACTAAGAAACCACTAGACTTCAACTAGCACAAAGATGTGATGAGCTGGCCTTATGTAGGTATAGTGGTAATTCAGTTCAAGTGAGTCCCCTCGTCACTTTTGTTTCCACATTTCATGCCATTTTGCTGCTGCTGTCGTAAAAAAGATAATCGAAAAAGAAAATCAACTGTATATGAATTTTTTTACAACAACTAACAGTTAGCGTTAGTAAAATTGAGGGAGCGAACTGGTAGGTACTTGGAGGCGAAATGACTTCCACTGAGATCAAGCCAGATATCCTCAACTTGGCAATTAGAACATGAGCAGTTCATATGAGTGGCAATAACTTGCTTTCTCACCTGACGTAAACTGAAAACATTTTTGTAATAAATCCCAGCACCACCACATCTGATTGAAGGTAAAACATACTCAAACTCATAATCAGGTAAGATGTAACTCAAGTGATCAACATCATTATGACCAGTCTCTGTCAGGAGAATTATCAAATTTAAAGGAAAGGCTTTCCAGTTAAGCAACTAATTGAAGATGATTTCTAGGTAAGCTCCTGATGTTAAAATGAAAGACTGATAGCGCAGAGGATTTAGAAATAAAGCTCTCCTTGAATTGACCGTCGCTATAAAATTTACAAGAGCTGAAATTTACACTATCGCTTAAAACTTCACCAACATAATTTTGAAAACTGTTCCTATTATCACTATAAGTATCCGTACCAAGGGTAGCCTGAATGGTGTTAACAAGTTCATCATTAGTTAGGGTATCAAATGGTTGCATGAAAGACATGTCAGTAAGAGAAGGGAAAAAAGAAATTATTTTGTAATAAAATACACGGATTAAAGAAAAGAATAAGTAATAAACTGATTAAATAACTAAGTAAACCTTTGGTTTGCAGGGGATTGTAAGTTCGTAGCCACATGTAATGATACAGGAAACTGGTTACAGTCGTTGTAAGTCATTAGCCCCCCTGATCCTTTTCGTAAATTCGGTGCCATTCTTGTTCACAAGAGCTAGGATTCTTCCATCGTGTGACCAGGCAGCCTTAATCATGGGATTGTTTTTAGTGGCATTCAGGAGGTCTTGGTTGACCATCGTAAGGTCCTACCTGACAACAATTTTGGTGCCTTTCAACTTCCTCCTATTCTTGATGAAACGATCCCTAGTATCGTAACTGGAGAATTTCACGATGATGGCCCTAGCCTTGATGGTTTCTTTATGACCACCTCTGTAGATTCTGTCGAGGTCGTTAGGGTTAAGTGAGTGCCCCAAGTAGTTGCTGGCGATTTCACTCACGATACTGTTAGTATTTTCGTTCTGTTTTTCCTCGATACCAAATACTCGGAGGCAGTTTCTACGGGAATACTGTTCAAGTTCATTTATCTCCTTCAGGGAACGATCACAGCTGTCTTCGAGCTTACGGATTTGGTTTTATATCTCCTGCATGTCTTTCGAGGATTTGTCCATGGTCACCTCTATGTCGTGGATTTTACCGGCATGAATATCAATTCTCTCCAGTAGCTCGTCCATTTTCTTGGCCACAGCTCTGTCGAGACAACGTTGCAGCCTAGTTTCAAATTCGGGACTTTCGAGGACTTGACTTATCACCGTGGAAACGAGCTCTATTGTTCCTTTTGTTTGCAACCTTGTACTGACTGATTTACTCATTGTTGTTGATTGCCGGAGTATGTCGGCCGGGAATTTCGAACAAGCACACAAGACAAGCACCATACACCGAAAAAGAAGTGTGCAGCTTAGGCCCCGTTAGGGAAGGCTCAGCGTAGAACTGAAATTTAGGTTCTTGAACGATAGAGTTCTGGAACGAAACTTACTCTGTCTGGTTAACTTTTATCGACTGCCAAGCACTTGAACTTTTCTGTATAAGTCACATTACCAGGTCTTCCAAAGGTCTACACAGCACTGAAAAAAGTCACATTATGAACTCACATTATAAACTGTCACATATGCACCAGCACCAATCTGTACCTTAGAGACGATTGTTCGTCATTTAAAATTTCCACTTGATTGGGTCAATTTAAAAATATTCAGACTATCCTGCATGCGCGAAACTGAGTCATTTGAGCATTAAAATCCTTCAATTTAAGTCAAGGGGCGACAACGAGAATACGAAAAACTTATCTGTACGTTGTAGTTAGTTAGTTAGATGAGGTCTAACGTCCCAGTTTCCAACCACTGGCTTGTTTTACCTACTCCATTGCTTATGCTGAGCACCAAGCACAAAGGCAGTAGGTTCCATTTTTAAAGTCTTTGGTATGACCGGCCAGGATTTGAACCCTAGACCCTACGTTGTACGTGCATTAGTCTTGCATATAAAGCCGCAGTAACGACTAACCATATCCAAAATGCGGGTACCGTTCTCATACCCATCTAGCCATAAGCCACCACAGATAATTCATGGTCAGCGCAAGTAATGAACAAAAGTGCGTTTGTCCAGGGTGTCTAGTCATTAAATACATGTCAATGGCACCCAGATGTGTCAATGGTGTACTATACTGTATGTGCTATGACAGTAGATCTACTGCACAATCTTGAGAGTTAGTGAACCCTACACCTTAGAACGCCATTTTTAAGTCTAGTTGTCCAGTGCATGTGGAGTCTTCCCTCCCAACAAACCACGTTCTACGTCTAATTAAGATAATTTTTGTGAAATATACAATCAGTGGGAAACTTTGCAAAGATTCTAGTTTTCTGAGTTCCGCCATTGCTGTAAATTTCTGAAATGCCTTAGAGTTATATTCTCTTCGCACCTGAACATTTGGATGCGTGTGATCATAAAAAACACCATCAATGGCGACCAATTAAACGGAATACAATGTTCTTCCGCTTTAAATGCATACGCTCAATGGGACTGGCGTTTTGAAAAGGTTTACTTTCTTTCGCGTAATGTAAACAAATGTCTATCTGAGCGTAATTAATGCGCCTCCCTAAAGGATGCGCGATCTGAAATACGATTCCTCAGACGTAGCCACAGAGGCTACGTAATTACGAAAACAAACCAAACCTATCTACATCACGCAATATTTTTCCGCAGTGTGTACACTGTAGCACACAAAGTTGAGAGACAACATGCAATTTAGTGTGTGTGTGTGTGTGTGTGTGTGTGTGTGTGTGGGTGTACGCGTGGGTGAGCCCGTGGTGTGTACAGTCATGATGTATGTGTATGTGTGTGTCCAATTTTGTTTTCTTAATATATCTCCAAAACGGTAAAGCCGGTTTTCTTCAAATTTGGTGGGAAGGTGCCTAGGTAAAACCCCATTTCTGCATTGACTCCAGGAAGTAAAGGTCAAAGGTCAAATTATGTGAAAATCACTCTTTTTATAATAACTCCAAGAAAAAACATCCCACGAACATGAAACTTCACACATATAATAAGAGTGTCTGGCACTACAAAAATATATTGTTGCCATGGTAACCAAGGTCAAAAGTTACGTGATATTAACATTTTAAGCAAAAAAGTCTTCCATGAACTCCTCCTTGTGGGCCAGACCGATTCATTTGAAATTTGGTGGGTAGGTACCCCAGAGTGTAAACTTGTGTCTAGGTGACTTTCGGCAGAAAAGGTCAAAGTCAGAGGCCAAATTCAATTTTGGGGAAAATTCACGGTTTTTTAGTATTTTTAGTATAATTCCAGAAGGAAACATTCCACATACACAAAACTTCACACATATCATGAACGTGTCTAATGCTACCAAAATATATGGTTGCCATGGCAACCAAGGTCAAAGATCAATTTTTGTGAGAACTCACATGTTTTAGTATTTTAAGCATAACTCCAGAAGGGAAACCTTCCACATACACAAAACTTCACACATATGATGAACGTGTCTAATGCTACCAAAATATGTAATATGTGGTTGCCATGGCAACCAAGGTCAAAGGTCACGTGACAGGAAGTCAAAGTTCAATTTTGGTAAAAAATAACATTTTTAGTACATTTAATATAATTCCAGAAAGAAACATTCCACATACATGAAACTTCATACACATGATGAACGTGTCTAATGCTACCAACATATATAGTTGCCATGGTAACGAAGGTTAAAGATCAATTTTTTGTAAGAAATTACATTATTTTATTTTTTTTTAGTATAATTCCAGAAGGAAAATTCCACATACATCATGAAACTTCACACATATGATGAACCTGCCTAATACGACCATAATATATGGTTGCCATGGCAACCAAGGTCAAAGGTCACGTGACAGGAAGTCAAAGGTCAATTTTGGTAAAAAATAACATTTTTTAGTATTTTTAATATAATTCCAGAAGGAAACATTCCACATACATGAAACTTCACACATATAATGAACGTGTCTAATGCTACCAAAATATATGGTTGCCATGACAACCAAGGTCAAAGATCAATTTTGTAAGAAATCACATTTTTTAACGTCTCGGTATACAAAGACTTAACATTGATGATAGCAACGTAAATCAACAGTACACAGTGTAGACGCGCTTGTTACTAGCACTGACCAAAGCTATTATATGCATTGATTCCAAACCACTATACCTACACTGTTACGCTCAGTGACTCCTCGTGGAGACGCAAATATCGAAGTGCGAATTTGACATGCGCGCGCCGTTCTTTTCGGTGATCTGCGTAGGGAAATAAGAGCGCGTACGTTACAGAAATTTCATTGTTAAAAGAGGTTAGCGTGCACACTTCTGCACTCTTGGGAAGCAAACGCGCTAGTTGATTTCCCGTTGTGAGGGCGTAAGAAATGAAACGCGCATATAAAAGTACGTTACTTAAAGATATAGGAACTGATTATTGAATGTAGGCGAGTAAGTGTATGAACTTTAAACCAGTCATTGTGCGTTCATGTTCAAGTGTACTTATTTGTAATGCTGTCAGGAAGAATTAAACTTTTTGTAAGTAGAATTATGTTGAGGAATGAATACTTCTTACATTACAATGTATACTATTTAAATAGTATTAATACTTTTGTAAGACATTCATTTCCCTGCAGCCTGTGCTTTTTTTAAAACTGCTGAACAGTGATCAGCACTTCCGCCCCATATTTTGGGCTCCATGGGGAGTCAACACGCCATTCTAAATTTGGAATCTATGCTTGTAATATTTTTGGTACTGACTGTCCATTCCAGTGATGTGCATGCTAACACGAGCAAGCATGCACATCGTATTATGTGCACATCTTTTCTGTATAGAGCTTATGCACGTGACGTCAGCGCGTTTCAATTTGGCTTACTGGATGGAACTGCCATACGTATTAGGTGTGTTAAAGATACGCGCTCCCGACAATACCTTAGTAACAATTGTTGCACAATGTACGCTTGGATGGAAAAATAGAGAAACGTGACGTAGGTGCATAAGCTCTATAGAGGGATTTCATGTGACGTCAGACGCAATGGATTCCCATGCACTGAAGGGCAAAACACACATGCATTAAGCGTACTTACAGCACACGCGCACGGCATCACCATAGGTACTACTGTGACACACTGGACGCGTTCCCGTCAAAACAAAAAAGACGCGCGATCCTGCCCTTTAAAATTGCGTCTAGTTGGTTAAAGTCACGTGACTGTGATCCCTCCATAGCGCACTGAAGGCGATCTTTTTGCACAACAACAAAAGGGCGCAAGAAGGGAAACTAGTACGCGTGCAGACGCCTCAAACACGGTCACACTGATCTGTTTATGTATGTTGATCCTACACATAGATCAGTGCGCCAGGGGGCGGTCGCCCCCTCCTACAAAGCCTCCGAAGGCCTCTGTCGGAAATTTCTAGTCTCTGTCGGAAATTTTTACCACCTTTATTAAAAATTCTTACAACGGAAAATAGTAGCTAAAATTATATTCTTAGGGGTTTACTTACAACAGTTCTTATGTCTTTAAGCAGAATTACACATCGAAATGGTTACTGATAAGTCCTGGAAATGTCATTTAAGGCAATCTCGGAGATATTTTAATCTAATTTTTTCCGCGCGCTACACGGCAGATGATGGTAGCACCACGCCGGGAAAAATGTGGAATTCGGGAAGCTCAAGCATAGCACTAATACAGCAGTATGTAGAATCTGCATCTTGGAGCGACACGACACCGATCTGCAACTGTCTGTGGTAGTCTATAGTGTGGGGAGTGCAGTGAAAAAAATTGATCGGGATTAGTGTTTGCATCGGGTACCTAGGTACCTGACCGACGCTGTTACTACCCGGGTAGAAAATTACTACCCTGGTAGCGTTTTTCAATCTTTCCCTTTTGATCTTCGCGAAATAGCATGGTTATTGCAACGAACAAAATGTATTTACCCTCATCTCATTCACGATTATGTGGAAATGGAGTTGCTTTTGTCTGTTTCCGTACCACGCTTTTGTTAAATTGCACTTTTTACCAGAAACAAGCCCCGCGATGCGTGTTTCTAACGTCAAGCCGCCCCTATACTAGATAACGAAACAACAGAGGTTACTATAAATAATAGCCTCCAGCCTACCGTATCTCTAGAAATGAACGTCAAAAGACAGCTCAAATATTTGCACGCAGTGCTTGTGGATGGGTAACGGTCCAAAACTAAGGCCCAGAAGTAGCGCGAAAGACCTACTAAAAATTTTGCACATACCCAAATGGATGTACGGCACGTGGCCAGACTTTCGATGTTGCTAGGTTTCATACTTGTCAACTGTCATCAGTAAAATTAACATGACATGATTTCATGATCTAAAGAAGTAAATTTTGGTAATACAGTTATGTCTACACAAGGTATGCACTTATTTCAACCACAATGACATTCTTTTGTCTCGAATGAATCGCCAAAACTTCGCATTTTTGTTGGAGAAACTTTTTCTGAAGCAAAATTCACTCCATCAGATTTAAAATCGTACACATTCTTTCAAGGTGTATTTTGCCCTGTGTGCACGAAAAAATTTTCTTTTCTGTTACTTCTATCATGGTACTACCTTACATACTAAAATGGTTCCTATCTTTATATTGCTCGTAATTTTTTATTGCTATTCAAACTACTTGCAAAATTTTTACGTCCAAAGTTTCCTAAATATATGGCAAAAAAGAACACACATGCGTCTAGAACAGACAGTAATAGTATCGCGGCAGTGTTAAATATAACAGGATTTAATATTTTTTCTAAAGGTGCATACTGTATTTGTATGTTCCAGCTTTCAATTCCATCCCACTTCATACAAATTAAAACGCAAATAGCATGAAAAAGTCACAAATATAAAAGTTGAAAACTTGAAACCATTTATTTCTGACTTCGTCGCAAAAACGATAATTTGTAGTGCATGCATGTAAAGAATGAAAAAGATAGCACCATTTTATATCTAAGTCCCCTCCTGAAAGCAATATTTTTCAAACGGGGACAGGAGACGCCCTCTCCGTGCCCCCCCCCCCCCTTATATCTCCACCGACCCCTCAGGACGGTGATCACTAACAGTTCTTGCGGAAAATCTGAATTTCATTCCAGGGAAATCTGCATTTATTCTGGCCCTTCTCATACAATTCTCATGAGTTCTCATGAGAATTTTATGAGATCTCATGAGAATTGTATGAGATCTCGTGAGAATCGTGTGAGATCTCATGAGAATTGCATCAGATCTCATGAGAATTGTGTGAGATCTCATGAGAATTGCGTGAGAATCGTATGAGATCTTGTGAGAATTGTATGAGATCTCATGAGAATTATGTGAGATCTCGTGAGAATGGATGAGATCTCATGAGAATCGTATGAGATCTCATAAGAATCGTGTGAGATCTCATGAGAATTGTATGGGATCTCAAGAGAATGGTTGGGAACTGATGAGAATTGTATGAGAAGTCATGAGAATGTATGAGAACCTTTGTGATTTGTATGAGATCAAGATCTGTGAGATCTTACATAAGAGTGCATGCAATGTGAGTCCCATGAGAACTGTTTGCCATGCATATCATAGGCTAGGATATGCCTATCATGCTGCCAAAAATGGATGAGACCAAAAAGTTGTAACTCATATGAGAAGTTGTGTGAGTAGCATAAGAAATTTTATACCTTGATTTCAAGAGGAAGTTGTGTCCTAGATAGATATTTAAGAGATTAAATTACACAGTACTTTTTTAGCATGTTCATTGTATGAATCATAAATGCGTGTAATGCAGTGAGTGGACAGTTATGTACATGTGCAGTATAGTGCAGACCTACTATGCAAGAGTATAGGCTTTATATCCTACATTTTTTTTTTTTTTTTTTGCTCTAGCTAACTTAGCAAACTGTGATGCTTCTTTCCTCATCACTAATGTTTAGGCTGCACTGTCTTAATTTGAATTACAAGTTTGATTAAGCGTGATCAAGGAACCTAACTAAGCTAGCCAACATCACTTTCCCCTTGAATTTGCACTTGTTTCAAAAGCACCTCCAACAGTACATGCAGTTACTCATCAAATTTACACAGTAGTTCAATACTTCCCACATTGAACACTGCAGTTAACAACCATACAAGCAACACATGTGTACTGCAGGTTGTGTGTTTGCATGCTCCGCTGAACTTCACCTCTGCATCTCTTAGAGACTCAGGAAGAAGCCCATTGTGATTGGTCTATTGAAACATGACTAACAAAGAGGTCTTTTCAAATCTTGCACAAAGCAATGGTCAGGGCACACCAACACTGAGTATAGCAGTGACTGTGACCACACACTTCACTCAACTAAACAACAGCTTACACTGTGGAGCTCTTATTCTCTTGTGTCTCCTCCTGGTAGTAGCTTCAGATTTTGCCAGCACTGGGAGATATATTCAGCCAACAGGACTTTTTTTTAAAAGTAAACCTGTAACTGTGGTGACACAGTACTGCATTCTCTACAGACTGTTTGCAAGAGCAATGGAAGAATGCTGTTTTGTCAACTGGTTTTGTCAGTTGTTAGATATTTGTGACATATTAGTTCCTACAAGTTCTGCCTGCTGATTTGAAGACTTATTAGCGTTTCACTAACCTGTTTATCTTTCAAATTGGACTGACATCTAAGGGTATAATTGTGATTTCAAGTTCACTCTTCTACAATCCAGCAATGTAAACTGTAAACTCCAGCTTAACTTATTTACCTGAGGGCAGTTTACAGAGTTTACAACATTTTAAAATTTTAAAACATTTACAGGAAATTTACCAAGAGCTTATTCAAATAGGATACCTACTATCAAACTGTGGACAGACTAGGCATAACATTAGCACAAATATACCATATTCCCAAAGAAAAGCAGCAGTTTTCCTCCACTAACATAGGGAAATCTGACTTCATTTGTGAGGCTTCCACAGTTCAGTATAATTAAGAAGAGTTTCTTATCAATGGATACTATTGTTCTGGCAGCAGACATTTCTGATGGAATGAATGATCATGAGAAATTTCTCATATGAGAACCTTATGAGAAATTTCTCATAACATTTCTCATGAGAATCTTATGAGAAATTTCTCATAGGGATTTCTCATGAGAATTGTGTCCCAATTTCTCATAAGAATCTCACGAGAAATTTCTCATGAGAATCTCATAAGATTTCTCACGAGATCTCATGAGAATTTTCTCATAAGGATTTCTCATGAGAATCGTGTCCCAATTTCTCATAAGAATCTCACGAGAAATTTCTCATGAGAATCTTATGAGAAATTTTTATGAGGGAAGTTATCAGTAAAATTAACATGACATGATTTCATGAGTTAAAGAAGTAAATTTTGGTAATACAGTTATGTCTACACAAGGTATGCACTTATTTCAACCACAATTACATTCTTTTGTCTCGAATGAATCGCCAAAACTTCGCATTTTTGTTGGAGAAACTTTTTCTGAAGCAAAATTCACTCCATCAGATTTAAAATCGTACACATTCTTTCAAGGTGTATTTTGCCCTGTGTGCACGAAAAAATTTTCTTTTCTGTTACTTCTATCATGGTACTACCTTACATACTAAAATGGTTCCTATCTTTATATTGCTCGTAATTTTTTATTGCTATTCAAACTACTTGCAAAATTTTTACGTCCAAAGTTTCCTAAATATATGGCAAAAAAGAACACACATGCGTCTAGAACAGACAGTAATAGTATCGCGGCAGTGTTAAATATAACAGGATTTAATATTTTTTCTAAAGGTGCATACTGTATTTGTATGTTCCAGCTTTCAATTCCATCCCACTTCATACAAATTAAAACACAAATAGCATGAAAAAGTCACAAATATAAAAGTTGAAAACTTGAAACCATTTATTTCTGACTTCGTCGCAAAAACGATAATTTGTAGTGCATGCATGTAAAGAATGAAAAAGATAGCACCATTTTAGTACATCCAAGTCTCCTCCTGAAAGCAATATTTTTCAAACGGGGACAGGAGACGCCCTCTCCGTGCCCCCCCCCCTTATATCTCCACCGACCCCTCAGGACGGTGATCACTAACAGTTCTTGCGGGAGATCTGAGTTTCATTCCAGGGAAATCTGCATTTATTCTGGCCCTGGGTAGCACTACGCTCAGATAGTACCAAAGATACTATAAGCATAGTTTCCACACTCCTATACGAACACTTTTACGGAAATTGACTCCTGGTGGAGAGGCAAATATCGGGGCGGAAGTGTGGAATTGACAAGTGCGCCGTTCTATCAGTATATTCGACGATCTGCGTACGAAAAAAGAACGCGTTACGGACAACGCCATTGTTATAAAAAGGTTGACCCACGTGCGCTTTGACCAGGGAGATGCTAGAGTAGCATCTCCCTGCTTTGACAGCGCGTTTCATACACGCAATATACCTTTCTCTGTGCATTTATCTAAATGCACAGAGAAACTCACTACCGCGCACTTAAAAAAAGAACACGCCAATTGCGTTCCCGTTAAATGCTTGTGAGAAGTCGACGCACATTTTTAACGTTTTGACGAGACCATGGTAACTGGCCTCTTTCTAGATTGCGGACTTCAAAACAGTCATTGTGCGTTCATGACAGAGTTAATGTTCCGAATTAACATGTAGTTTCACTTGACCAAAACTTTAAACTAATTTTTGTATAGCGCACTCGAAATTCGTCCTCTTTGCACAGCACTGAAGGGCGCATGGAGACGCAAATATCAGGGCGGAAGTGTAGATTTGACATACGCGCCTTTCCCCTTACTCAAAATCCAGATATGGGCCAGATATGAAATTCCATATATGGGCCAGATATGGATTTCATATCTGGCCCATATCTGCTGCAGATATGGGATTTATATCTGAGCCAGATAAAAAATTGGGCAGATATAACCCAGATCTACGCCAGAACCAGATCTAAGCCATATATGGCCAGATAAAGTTTTATCTGGATCAAGTCTTTATATGGAACAGATAAAATTTTATCTGGACCAGATATGGTCCTTATATGAGCAGAATATATTTCCATATACGGCCCATATCTGCACCAGATATGGAATTTATATCAGATCGGATAAAAAGTTAGGCAGATATAACACAGATCTAAACCAGAACCAGATCTAAACCATATATGGCCAGATAAAGTTCTATCTGGATCAAGCCTTTATATGGCACAGATAAAATTGTATCCGGACCATATCTGCTCTAGTTATGAATCATAGTTAGGACTTATAGTCCACACTCCTCATGGAGACTTTTTTTTTCCAAAAGTCCCCTGACTCTCTGGCGAAGAGCCAGGGGCGAAAACCAAACAATACTCCCGAAGAAGTTCTGCTCCCCGAAGGAGTAACAACGTCCCCAAGGGACAAACTTTGACTTAACTGACACCACCTGACAGTGATCCCGTTCTAGACTGGCTGAATAGAACAGGTCCCACTTTCAAAGGTAGTAGAATCTTTGAACACCAGCAAACAATGTTTAAGTGCTCCATGAATTAGAATTTAATGTAAGTATTAGGTTGCCTATTGACTTAAGTACATAAATTCAACTTATTTCATCACAGTGAACAGAAAAATGCCTTGAAATTTCCTATTTTATGTAATCACAGTGATATGGGCTTCTTATTTTAAACTTTATTATACGTATTTGACTCTAAATTTTGATTACTGCGTAGTGCATATTTTACTTTCAACTTCCTAAATCATGAAAAATGTAGGTTTAGATACAAGCTCCGCCCAAATATGCAAATCATTTGCTTAAAGTTCACTTAGTACACTGCGGTATTAACAGAAGTGTAGCCACTAAATAACTTGCAATGTCTGGGAAGGTGATGCTGTATCCAAAACATGTCTTAGTTTGTAACAAGCATAATCCAAGAATCAAATCAAATAAACAATAAAACAAACTAACAAAATGCTCATTTGCATATCTAGCATATCAAGTTATATCTGGCTTGATATGGCCATATAAAACTTTATTTGCATATCTGGAATTGCATTGTATCAAGTTATATCTGGCTTGATATGGCCATATAAAACTTTATTTACATATCTGGAATTGCATTGTATCAAGTTATATCTGGCTTGATATGGCCATATAAAACTATATTTACATATCTGGACTGGCATTTCATCAAGTTATATCTGGCTTGATATGGCCATATAAAACTGTATTTACATATCTGGACAGACATTTCATCAAGTTATATATGGCTTGATATGGCCATATAAAACTTTATTTGCATATCTGGAATTACATTGTATCAAGTTATATCTGGCTTGATATGGCCATATAAAACTTTATTAACATATCTGGACAGACATTTCATCAAGTTATATCTGGCTTGATATGGCCATATAAAACTGTATTTGCATATCTGGAATTGTATTGTATCAAGTTATATCTGGCTTGATATGGCCATATAAAACTTTATTTGCATATCTGGAATTGCATTGTATCAAGTTATATCTGGCTTGATATGGCCATATAAAACTTGATATAATGTATCAAGGCATCTAAATCTGGCTGTATATCTGGCTTGATATGGCCATATAAAGACTGTATTTAGCCAGATATATCCAGATATAAATCCATATCTGGATTTGGAGTAAGGGTCTATTCCGTGATGTGCGTATAATGGCACGCATTACAGAAAACGTCATTGTTAGAACAGAGCAGTTTGCATGAGCATTGTATACACGCAGAAAATAGGTAGCCTGTCTTTTTATCTAGAATATACTTCACGCGTACTTCTGCGTTATCATCGACGAACGCGCTATTCGGTAGTTGCTTTCACTTTGTGAGCGCGTGAAAAATTAAAGGATATAAAAGTGCGTAATTTGAAGATACCATAGAAACTGACATATGAATAGACTATGAGTTTTAATTCAAACCACTCATTGTGCGTTCATATTCAAGTGTACAAATTTGGAGACCGAGGAGCCAATTTTGAAGTGCGGGGGCTAATCATCGAAGCCGCCCAATATGTTCAATAAAAAATGCAGTTTAATGCGGCCCAAAATGCAGTTTTAGGCATATGAAAGAGTAACACGGCAGAAAAAGTGCGTCTCCGCGGTCCCTGCAGTTATGTGTAGGCCTTAAGCCACAAGGAAGAGAGAAAGTTCTTGCTAGTGAGTTAGGCTATATGGATCAATGCGTGTGCTAGCGATAAGCAACTCCGTGGATTGCCCTCTTGTCATTCCTTGTTTGTTATTTCAAGTCTTTTTTTTTTTGTAAGAGCTTACAAAGTATGCTTCCATTATCTACAAAATTTGACTCGTTTTAGTGTGAATTCGCTGAAGACAGGCAGGTTTAATTCTTGAACCATTGTTGCATGCCAAAGCCCAAGTGGAACAGTCCATTTACACAAAAGTGATCTGGAACTGCATACTTGGCGTAGTGCGGGACTTATTGCATGAAGTGGTTAGACCAAGGCCTACTTCTGTATTCTTTCTTGAAGTAAAATTTGTCTCAATCATATCTTAGAACTTGCCTAGGGTCAAGGATGCTGGCAAGAGTTAAAGTAGGCCCAAATCGATTTGTCTAAAAAGCAATGAATTCTTATGCAATGAAAATCCCCCTGTTGAATAATCGACTAGCCCACATTCCTCCCACAGAAGCTGCGAATGCTGCACAGCAAAATGGTCAGTTTCCAAGTGGTCCTTTCTATGGCATGCCAAAAGGCTCACCACATATGATGATGTACTAAAATACACGTACATGTACTAAAATTACACGTTCATGTACCAAAAATACATGATGATGTACTAACTTCATACGATCATGATGTAAATTTACACCATCATATACTAAAAATATATGTTCATCATGTTAAATGTTACGATGTAAAACCACAGGTTGTACATATAAAAACACACGTTGTTCATGTAAAAACTACGATCATCATGTTATTATTGTCCTCCCCGCATGCCATACTGAGTGAGCCTTTCGGCGTGCACGAAGTTGCGCCGAAATTCTCGATCGTACTCATAATCTGAATCTGCGTTCTCGTAGTCGTACTCGACATCAGTGCTGTAGTACACGAGACCGGTCTCAGACTCGAGACCGGTCTCGAGTCACGATTTGAAGGACTCAGACCAGGGGCGTAGATTTCATTTCAACTTTGAGGGTGATGGGTTAGGTAAGGTTAGATGAGGTTTAACGTCCCAGAACCAATTGGTGATGGGGCGGGTGATATGGGGTGATCTATCACAAATGTGAAAAATATGTGCATGTGAAGCGCGAGCCCACGATGGGTGGGGTCCAGGGGCCCGCCTTAGGGCCCCTGGTGGGGTCGAGGGGCAAAGCCCCGGTGGGGGTGCAGAGGCCGGGCGAAGCCCCCGGAAGCTCCTGGGTTTTAATATCTCAGAAGTGCCAGGAAGACTGATGTAAGGATCGAGTTAATTTCAGTGGTAATGTTCTTTGGTAGGCCTAGTATACGCAGTACCGGAGTCCGGAGTACGAATACTGAGGCCATGTACTCAATTACAAGTAGCCTACGAGTACAGAGTACGAGTACGTACTCGAGTACTACAAGTGTGCCAGGCTGCTATAGCTAGGGCCCCTTTCGTGACGAAAAATGAAAACAAAGGAGAGAGGGAGCACATGAAAAGTGAGAATATATTAAAATACAAAAATATAGTTGTTGGTGTAGGGGTAGGATAAGGTGTATGGCTTGACAGGGTGAAATCTTGGATCAGCCATTAAAGTAGATGGGAAAAAAAACGTTTTTGAAAATTCCAGGAAGGAGAGAGCGGATTTCAGGAAAATTTGGATTCCTTTCAGGAAAAATGAATTTAAAATATATAAGCACTGTAAAAAACTGTACAGTACTCAGTGTTTCCACTCTGCCTGAAATTATCCGAAATTCGGAAAATCTGGGTGATCTCCGGGATTTTTGCGGGAAGGGGATTATTTCGGGAAATTTTAAGAAATCTGGAAATTGCGTATGGTGTATGGGAATAACGTATGGCTTGATAGGGTGAAATCCTGGATCAGCCATTAAAGTAGCATAAAATAAGCGTTAATGAAAATGTCAGGAAATACCAAGACCCATTTCAGGAAATAGGAATTTAGAGTGTGGAAGAACCGATAGTACTAATACAACTACGAGTCGATGCGACGAGTGCGCTCATGAACAATGGGGCTGCCCGGCCGAGTAAAAACTAAGAGAGGGCGCTCTCATATGGTTCCTACCAGTTGCACGAAATGTAATCGCGACAGCAAAGTTTGTAAACAAAACATCGCTTAGGCTATTACGTCTAGGCCTACGTACTCTCTCATAGTTGCTGTTGAAGCTGAATGTTAAAGAGCTCCCCGGTTTTAGTACGCCGCAAAGCATTGTTCCTGGGCAGTACCCAAAGGTAAACAAGGGATAATTATCAGGAGTGTTAACATACCCAGAAGAAAAGAAGACTACATCCCTAATATGGACCTAGTATCAGTAGCGGCCTAGTAGCCAACTCACTGCAGCAAGAGTCAAAGATAAGTCGCTCGGCTATAGCCCGGTAGTTGTACTAAGAAGCATCATTCCTCAATAAATTCCACTTACATGGAACACTTTTCTCTTCTTCCAGTACTTTTGAATATGAATTAACGCACAGTGACTGGTTTGAAGTTCACCTACTGATTGGTCTGTTTCTATGGTATCTTCACTAGCGCACTTCATAATACATGCATTTAAATTCTTACGCGCTAACGGAAAAGCAACCAAAGCGTTCGCTTTCCAAGAGCGCAGTATTGTGAGTAAATTATTCCGGAAAATCCCCAAGAAATGTATTACGCGCGTATAGAACGCGTTGTTAATGTGCACACACGTCAACTCTTTTAACAATGGAATTTTCTGTAACGCGTCCTTAGTTTTGTACGCAGATCACCGAACAGAACGACGCACATATCGAATCCACACTTCCGTCACGAGTCAGCAGAGTCAGCGCGTCTTACAGTGTAGGTATAGAGCTTATGCACGTGACGTCAGCGCGTTTCAATTTGGCTAACTGGATGGAACTGCCATACGTAGTAGGTGTGTTAAAGATACGCGTTCACGATAGCACCTTAGTAACAATTGTTGCACAATGTACGCTTGGATGGAAAAATAGAGAAACGTGACGTAGGTGCATAAGCTCTATAGGAGTTTAATGGTATCTATGCACCAAATCCTTACGTTTTGTTCCGTTTTGTATCACATTCGCGTCTCGAGACTTGCATGTCATGCATAATGTAACTTTTTTACATGATATACTGTCCGGATTGGGTGATCTATGTTTGTAATATCTTTGTGGGAACTAGGGTTCCTATATGGTATATCGTATAAAGGGACTCTAGTAGGAACCATATGAGAGCGCCCTCTGTCGGTAAGACGAAAACGCCGGGCAGCCCTATTGTAGAGCTCCTCTAACAGCTGTCTACGTCATAATAAACCAAAAGAAACGTTACAATATCGTTAAAGATGTAAATGGTAAGAATTACGGTAAAAATTACCAACTTTAAAGCAACAGAAAATGTATAAAATACAATTTAGGCCTAGGCTAGGCCACAGGCATTCGGAGCATTATATAATATAGCCTAGGCCTAGGCACATACACAATATACTAGCCTACTGTATACTAGGCTAGGCCTAGTCCGCAGTCTGCTGACCTAGTATTTGGAAAGCTTTGGGGCTTCCCATACTACTAGGTCAGCAATATACCCATTGTCAAAATTGGGCTACCGCGACTTCAAAAATTTTGAATGGTCTCGATCTTTCTCAAATTCACGTATACTCCTACATAATTGACCTCTATGGGTCCTTTATATGTTTAAGACCCTTCATTCTAAGATTATTTGCACTTAGTGTCCAAAAAGAGACCAAAAATTTTGATTTACACAAACGATCCTGTTTTGTTTTTTAAACATTCTATGAAACTGCTAAATCTTGTTACTAGGACGTTCACGCTATTGTATGCTAAATAGCACGCACTGCTGTTTAATTGTGACATAGTCCATAGCTATAGTTACGTTCATACACGCGCATACGCGTATATAGCAACAATCACTGCAGCAACGCACGCAGACGATATTACTCTCACAGTAATATACGGTCAAAAGTTTGTGTTGCAATAGCCTAGGCCTAGTTCAGGGAACAAAGTGTACGTGAGAACTAGGCCTAGGTACCCTAGGCTAGGCTAGGCCTATATTAACAGGGTAGGACGGCTTCAACCATCAACGATCGCTACACGGCACTTGCGATTCACAACACTGACGTGCGTTGTGATTGGCGAATGACGAAGCCCACATCAGCAAAGCGGACTTGCCTTCTGCTGTGCTTTACCTTGCATGCATTGGGACTATAGCTGTGAGAGAGATCGAATGGATAGCTACACAGGTAGGCTAATCGCAACTGCTGCGTAGTGACCGTTGAAGCCATCCTAGGCCTACCTTGTTAATAATATACATATGGTGGTAGGTTCGAATTTCAAACACGTAAGAACTGAAGTGCCTCAAATTTTTAACCTATATTAATGGGTAAATATTGTTGAATTTGCTCAGATATGACTTCCTTTCATCAGAAAACATTGATTCCTACGTAAATTTATCGCATAGGCCTAGCCTAAATTAGCGGTCCCTTTGCTGTGACTGGTGTCTTCCTCAAAGTACAGGGAGTTACCATCCAACTTCACTAATAATAAATAAGCCAAGCTTTGGGGGCCAGACAGGCCCCAAGCGCATGGAATCTAGGGGCGAAATGAGAAATCAAGGGGCCCAAAGCTAATAAATAAAAAAAAAGCTGTTAAAGTGTACATGTGCTTTTTACGTACTTGGAAACTTGTGTAGTATGGGTATATTTAATGTAAGTTGAGGCTGAAACCAATCTGTCCACACCCTCTGAGACCAGTACTTAAAGGTCATGTGACATGCCACCAAAAGAGCTGTTTTACTTGTCAGTAAAAGAATTAAGTCCCAAACAGAAATCCGTTGAAATTATTTCAATATCTTTTACCGTTCTCAAAATACAAGTCTTCAAAGTTTGATGGTTTCTGAAGAAACTAGTTGCCTAGATGCAAAAATATTGATGTGGTGTGTTGCACAGTGTTATGATTTCTTTTTTTTTATCCCTATATAAATTATCTTATCTTGATTACCAGTCATTGCATGGTCTCTTGCATGTATTGCATAGCATTTGCTCTATAGCGATGGTGTACTCATACTGTTTCCAGCGCAGGTCTCTGCATTACAGTGCAATGTAAATTAAGCAGTGCAAATGCCCTACTGTAGGTACGGAGGTTGAAAAGGAGATTGTCGTCAGTTGATCTTGTGAGGCCCCACCTACATTACTTATGACTGACATCGGTGTATGCCTGCGTGAGTGATGTTCTTTGTTGTGACAAAGCAGACTATTTATGAGCAATGTGAAGTGATTTCAGAATAAATGCTTGTTCCGCAGGTTTTTATTGACTGTCAGTATACGAAATACACAAGCCGTGTGAGATAAAAGATGCCTATCTTGGGTATATGGGCTAGACAGTACCTATTTGTCAAAGTCTTACTTTGAAATCATATTGATTTTGAGATAAAGACATGATGTTCTAATAAATAAATGTGATTATCATACTTGACTGGCAGACAATTCAATGCTTGTAAACAAATCACTTTCTGTGCCACTTAAACTTGACTTTTCAGTACTGTACCTCAAGGTAGTATTAATGGTCCAGTGTATTTCACTTGTTACTCCAGTACAATGATTCTTGTGTTAGGGATGACCAATCCCTCATCGGTTATGCCGATGACCACAGCATTTACTCTAGTTTCAGAGCAGGTGATGTTTCTTCGGAAGAAGAGGTTATTGGCAATCTCTCCTCGACATTAGGAAAGGTTAAAGACTGGATGCAATGTAACCGTCTTAAAATGAATGACGAAAAATCTGAATTTATTATTTTTGGTAGCAAGAACCAATTACCAAAATGTATTACTAACGTTCTTACTATTGGTGATATTCTAGTGCATAGGTCTGACAAAATTAAACTACTTGGTGTGTTTCTGGACGAGTCACTTCATCTAAAGTATCACATAAATATGAAAGCACGGGCGGTTGCCCTTGCTATGTCTAACTTGAAGAAGACCTGTCAATATCTGGACAGATCAAGTTGTCTCATACTCGCTAATGCTACGATTTTTTCACATATGGATTACTGTAATGGTCTGTTCTTTAATCTCCCAGAGTCTATGTTACATCCTCTCCAAAGAATTCAGAACCTTACTGCTAAATTAATTCTCGGTCGTTCCAAATTTGACAGTGCCTCTGAGGCTTTGAAAGAACTACATATCCTGCCTATCAAAGCTTGTATTGAGTATAAGATTCTCCTTCTTGTGTTTAAATGTCTTCACAGTTTAGCTCCAGCTTATTTATCCGTGTTGCTTGAATTAAAATCCTCCTATTATTCTACTAGATCCTCGGAGGGCTTACTTCTCAAAGTTCCCTTTACTAGTCTCAAATCCCTTGCGGATCGTGCTTTTAGCGTCTCTGGCCCTAAGCTTTGGAATGCCCTACCGATCGATATTAGACAGTCTTCGACCATTGTTTCTTTTAAAGGTGCTTTAAAAACTTATCATTGCAATAGATCGTTTTCTTGACTCTTGTTTTTGTACAGCGCCATTGAGTGTGGTTACACGGGAATGTGCACTCTATTAAGTTTTTCAACCTTAACCTTAACCTTATCAAAGTTGATCGTAAAGGTTACTGTATCTTACCTATGTGACTACTGTCTACTGTGTACCCGCTATCTGGCCATCAGAATCTATTAGGCCCACAATACTGTAGCTTTGACCAATGACCATGCAGCTGATAATCATCTAGTTTGTTCTTTATTGGAAATGTGTAGCCATAATTATCACTGTTTTTTGTATGTTCAGTATGGGATATGTACTGGTGTGTTTCCTATGATTACAGTACTGAGAGTTTTGGTCATTCAAACTGTAGCTTTGACCAGTGTGACCAGGTCATCTGTGGTTTGTACTGATTCCATTTTTTTTTTCTCATGGAATCTTAACAGAATCATTATGGTGAGCATCAAAGTAGAGCCTGAGGATCTTTTACTCTGGGAGGAGAATAGTTATGGAAAACTCAACATTCCAGACAGACTTCAAGCTCTCTCCACAGATACCGGTAGGAATGCCTTCAAAAATAGTTTAAGCTGAAATTTAGTTTTGATGAATCACCGGGGCATTTAATCTAATTTTATACAATGTGAAATCTTCATTCAGCTCTGATGTGTGGCTCTCAAAATGGGAGATGAAAAAATCACTTCCCAAAGTCATTAGACTCAGCAACATGGTTTTGTTTCCCCTGGCTAACCTCATTGTTTTGTAATGTGAATGCAGGGAAGGGGGGGGGGGCTTGGGTAAGGGAATTTCACAAAGGTGACAACCCCATTGGTAAAATGTTTTCCATCTGCTTCAGGGTCAAAACAGTAAATTGAAAAATAGAAAATAAAACATAACTGGTCATCAGTGTGAGGAGATTTGGTCACTTCTGTTTGGGTCAAGAACATTACTGTAAGTTGATAAATGTAACTTAGTAGACTTTATTGCTTATTTCTCAAAAATCACTCGTTATATGTGAAGGAATATAATACCAAAATGGGTGAATTTATTTCCTCATTCTCCTATCTAAAGTTAATTTTTGCAGAAACTTTTCCTTTAGTATTAATTACAAGACAAGGCAAAATGAGGTTTTACTGAACTTAGTAAGTTAAATGGGTTTTAGTGACACACCAACACGAATGTGTTACACAGTGTCAGCTAGATTGAAAGAAAAAGGAATGGTGGGGTAAAAATTAACTAAAAAGTAAAGATGCAGTAAAATTCCACTAAAATGTCTAGACAAAGGCAAATGCGAGAGTCATGTTAAAAATTCCTGTAAGGTTTACTTCCTTGAGAAAAGCCCATAATAAGAGAAGGGTCAGTGTGGTTTTTAGGCCCGGCACAGTGCAGCAGGTTTTGTACTGAAATATGGAGCACTCTTCATTGTCAAATTTTTATTGTTTTGAAGGAGACAGTGTATTGGTGAAAACAGAGCCAGTATCTTCATGTCTGGAAAGGGATGGAGAAAAAGAGGTCAAGGAAGAGCAAGCAAATGACCCATTTGAGGAAGTTGGTAAGTAAATTTCAGAAAGTTATGAGGAATTGTGGTCACATTACATGTAAATCATCTCATGATCCCTTACACAGATCACTGAGGGCAGACACCAGATTGGGTCAAAAGCATTTAGGTTGACTGAAATTTGGAAAGAAATGTCATATTGAAATTTCAGTTAGTATTCGACCGATTATACCATAATCGGTAATCACCGATTACCGATTATTCAATTACACAATCGGCCCGATGCCGATTACCGATCACCGATTGTTTACATGTATAGGAAGGTCGTGTTTTCTCGCCGTCTGTCGCATATTTCTAACTTTGTACACACACCATAACATAACCTTCACACTGGAGATGAACGATTAAGAACAGTTCCCTACATTCCACGAACAGAATATTAAATGTTTTTGAAGGATTTCCTCTCCAAATACTATGATAAAAATCAACCATAAATACATGCTTTCGTACAATGTCACAGGCTTAACGTTAGCCAAAGAGTCTGTCGGCTTACATACGGCTCTACCTACAGTAGTTCTATCCACCGATCATGTCAGAAGATTCCGTGCAAAGGTCTGTATTGGACTGTAGTAGTGCTATATAGTAGCCTATCACCCAGTTTTAGGCAAAAATATCTAACTACCTTGGCACTTCGGGGCCACTAAACATTCCACTCAATTTGCCTGATTTACTCATCCCATGCTCCCTTAACGATATGGATATATTTTTTGTAAAGCGTCTTGCCCAAAACTTACGTCTTATGTAAAAGATTCTCCAAATGAAACGTAAAACTAATTCCCGATAAAGTCCCGTAATAGAAAAACTGTTGCCGTCCCAGCGTGAATTTAACACGGGGCTTGTTTCCCGTCGTTCATCAGTTAGGAGCACGGACGGACTTCACGACCAACATGCTACGTAAATGTGCAGGCAATGCACTAAGCCTTGCATTACGTAGTACACACTGTACTGGTGTGTTTTCGTAGATGAACTTCAGCTTTTCAAGAACTGTACGGCAGTTACATGTGCGCATGTGCACATCATAGGTAATTAAAAACTTAATGAAAAGAATGTGGGAAGTGGCATAATTTATGCAGGATAATAAGCCTCGGGTTTCCAAAGTTGCTACAGTACAGCATACGTGCACCAAATGTGTACAGATGATGTGGTTTGCACTGAAACTTGAAAAAAACGTAGCGCGAAGTCATTTCTTCCTGTAGTACAATTTGTACGCAGATGTGCGGCATGGTCCATGGCATGCACACCTTCTAGGTAATACTGTGTGCCCTTTCATGCACCTGAACTGTGCTGCACTGAGAGTTACGGCAACAATTACGATGATTGCTATGATTTGGAGAGCTTAAAATGTTGCAAGTTTTGTGAGTATCAGTGCTGATATTTTGGGTGGGAACTTAAAGGAATGCGTGTTTTGGAGAATTATAAAGATTTTTACAGAAACTTTGAAGTTTAGTTTAGCCCTGTTTCCAGTTTTCAAATAATCGGTGTTGGTAATCGGTTGAAGGACAAAATTTTACCGATGCCGATTATTTACCGATTGTGCGATAATCGGCCCGATGCCGATTATCTAACAGATGATTGGTCGAACACTAATTGCATTGTTTTGTATTGTTTCGTAGGACACAATGTCTTGGTGAAAATAGAACCAGAAATATTCTGTGAGGAAGAAGAGGGAGAAACAGGAGTCAAGAAAGAGGACACAGGTGACTCGTTAATGGAAATTGGTAAGTTAATTAAAAAAGTAATGATGAAAAATTGTGTACACATTCTGTGTGAGTCATCCCTTAAAGGTCAAAATCAGTCGCCCCAAACTTCTTTTGAAACAATAGCTAAATGTCACAAATTTCTTATTTCTCTTCCAAGTATCTTTCATAATATTTTAGGACATAAAGATTGCATATTTAAGGTAAACCAAGCAGTTGCTCCTGGGAAATTTTGCAATTGAGTGAGAAAAATAGTCACATGATCCTCAAGAGCCATTCAGGAAATAGGATAGTCTACTATACAATTCTTTATTGGGGTGACTGCATTCTCCCTTTAATTACAGCCCACTAAATACAGACAACTAGTGGGGCAAAAAGCATGTAGTTTTAACATCTGTGAAATACTAATTAACGCTTATTTTCAGAATGTAGGGAAGTTACCGCAGCTTGAAAATTAAATGTTCATCTGTAGATTGCACCATACAAAGACAATGAGCTTGGCAGTTTGGCATGAGAGCCTGTTTGTGGTATTTCCAGACTTACTTAAAATATATGAAGAATATAAAACTTTCTCATTCAAATTGCATATTATACCAAATTGCTGGGTAGCCATGAGCATTCTTGAAAAGTTCCTCATATTTTGCATATTCTTCATTATATTATGAAATGAAGAAGATTAGACCCCCACCATGCAAACAAAGCGTGAAGTGATAGAAATCTGGGAGAAAATTGCCGGTCTTCCCAAAGCTGATCCTCAACACTGTGGGGAAACCTCACCTTCTTGGCTCTGAATGCCTCAACAATATTCTGAGTGAAATGCATGCCCTGTTGAGAAATTTGTGGGGGAGCTAAAGTTACCCTTTATGCAAAGTAACTTGTGCATCATGAAAACTTTCTTGGTTGGGATATTATTGATAATGTACAGTACTATCCCGTCGTAGTTGACAGTGCAACTCATCGGCGATGGAACTCGATGAGTTTCGATGAGTGCGATGAGTTTAAAATTTCTTTAAACCACGCACAAGCTGACCTCGATGAGTTTCTCGATGAGTTTTGTGATTGACAAGTGGGCCACGTGCACGCGCACTCGGTCTGCTGTTAATAGTTGAATGGATCTCAATGTTTTGTTTCGTTGGTGATATGTAATGCGTGGCTGAGTTAAGAATGATTGGAAATATAATGAGCTATACAGCGCACACTGAAAATCTTGTTTACAAAAACTACTGTCTGCATTATTTTATCGCATCTGCAATTTGGCGCTCAAAGTCACCTTTGGTGCATGCAATACTGTACTGTAACAAACAGATCAGCACACGAATACATACAGGTAGCTTTTTTCGATCGAAGTTCCAAATTGCATGAGGCATATCGCAATGATTTTATTGATTTCAAGATTTCTTTTATTTTCTGAAGCCACCGGCAATTATCGGTTTACCAAGCTTGTGAAACTTTCTATCCCATAACATTTTAAAATTATAAAAAGCTGCAATATTTTGGCACCTCTCAAAACGCTGACCTCAACGATACGCCCGTGTACAGACGTCACAAAATAGATACGAATCAGGGCCAAGCAAAAAGTTAGTATTCTCGCGGCAGTAGCAATCGTCGTATATAAGCCGAGTTTCACACAGAACGTACTGCAATTCCTTGCACGGCAGCTTCACACAACGAACCGAAGGTACGCGTGCTGCATGATATGTAATTTTGGGCGGGAACTCCCCAAACAAATGTACAGTACATAGATACAGCGTGTTGCCACGTCGAAGCTCTCTGGTACATAAGGTGTGATGCACTCGTTTCTTTGTGGCCTGCAAGCTACAAGTACTGCGCACAGCCTACTGCCACAAGTTCGTTTACGTCGTCATTCATTCATACTGAGTATGCCTACTATTGCCTTGTATGGAAAATACTACGTAAAGTTCATTGACAAACCCTGATCTTGAAATCAGGCGACCCGTTCAACTGTTAATGAAATTTCTAGTGGGATCGTTCGACGACACTAAGCGCCATTTTTAGGAATATATATTGAAGGAATATCACACTCTTCCACAGGTATACAAGCTATTATCAGTACCGATACCTCTTTTGTAATATTCTACACATGGCATTGGGTTAATTTCTTATCAGGGATTCCGCCAGAAATGCAAAAAAGGGGGGGATTAATTGCTCCTAAACCCCTACTCCAAATTGATGCTATCCCTGGCTAAAGTTACAAGTGGGTTCAGGGGGACAACAGCTTGCTTCAAGACCCCTATAAGGTGCATTTTGAAGGGTTTTAAAGGCCATTTACTTATGAAAGTCCAAACATTGCTGCAAAGGTGCCCTCTTCTAAAGTAAGAAACCAAGATATGGACAATTTTTTTTTAATTTTTATGGAAATGAAAAGGGGGGATTTTACCCACCTTCTTCTGGAAAGGGGGGGACAAATCCCCCCCTTTCCCCCCTTTGGCAGAAACCCTGACCTTGGGCTTAGCGCGTTTGCCACTCTCATATTGTACTGTAGGACTAGGATCGGAGATTATTGAGTGGGTTGTTTCAGGTTGTGCAGTGGCAACCCTTGGTCAGTTTACTCATCTCGTGTTAAATATTTTGTTGCACGCAATACACATATGATGACAAACGAACGCAAGGCAAAAAATACACAGTAAAGGCAATGAGAAAATTTATTTTCTTGTTCACTGTGAGACCTCAAACAAGCCCCGCCCCCTCGATGGTTCGATGAAATGATCGGCGAGTTTTCCGATGATTTCACATGTCACTTAAAATGTTAAACATGCTCGATGAGTGCGATGGGTTCGATGAGTCCGACTGGATGGTTTGTCAACTACGACGGGATAGTACTGTAAACTATTGTAAAGTCAATCTTCTGAGGTACTGAGTTAAGAATAGTTTTTAAGCTACAGTATTCTCTATTTAACCTTTAGTGACAGGTGACCCCTTTTGACCTTTGAACTGCTCAAAAAGCAGTAGAGTTGCAGTGGCGCCGCCAGGATTTGGTGATTGGGGGGGCATAACAGATGATGTCACAATGCCACCTCATTTTCCCCCCAAGTCTGCTTAAATTCTACCATTTTTGTGCGTCCCTGCGATTGCACACAGCAATGTGGAGTCCTTTTTGGCACTACATAAAGGTGCCGTCCTGGGGGAGGGGTCTAAGGGGAGGGGGTGTCCCCCTCCCCTTTGAGAAATTTTTGTTAATTTAAGGTTGCCTAGATGCAAAATGGTGCTATCTTTGGAGTATTTTTAGAAGTGATCTTATATGATTGGAAAATATCCTTATTTAGTGAATTCTAATTTTTGGTTAGGAGAAAGAAGAGAGTGTGCGTCCCTGCGATGGTATACAGCAGTGTGGAATCCTTTTTGTCACTACATAAAGGTATCATCCTGGGGGAGGGGTCTAAGGGGAGGGGGTCTAATTTTGGTAATTTAAAGTTGCTTAGATGCAAAATGGTGTTATCTTTAGGATGTTTTTGGAACTGATCATACATGGCTGGAAAATATCCATAATTAAGTGAATTCTAATTTTTGGTTAGGTGAAAGAGGAGTGTGTTGTCTTAGAGAAGGGTATGTTGTCTACAAACCTCGCCAAGCCCCCTTTTTGGCTAGGCTAAAATGCCTTCTATTCGGGGAAAGTTTTTACGACAAAATACGTGGGTGGAGTCCACAGAAACATTCTTGGACTATTACGAAAATTTTCCTTCGTCTCATTGTGCATTATAAAAGGGTATCTATTACTGACAGACACCTGTACAGTGCCTCCTGGAAGCTCTGTATTAATTATATAGGGCCACCGATTTTCCGCGATCACGGAAATTGTCACGGAATCGCGGAATTTTACTTTTTTCACGGAAAATCACGGAACTTCAAAAATCTCTCAGAATGCTAAAGAAGTCTGCAATCAAGAGGGCAAAATGAAAAAAAAAAAAGTTTAAAAATCTGTATGTAACACTGGATGGCTCTCGCAGACTACAATCTGATAGAAAACTGTTGAAATTCACCCCCTCCGATGCTTAATGTATGTGGGACCAGGTGCGAGTTGCGCATTTACTAGCCTTCGGTAGGTCTAATGTTGCTCAGTCTTGCAAAGTTTTCCCGCGATCCCGTTGCCTGTAGCTGATTCTTGTTTATACTGTATCATGTACTGTATGTATGGTATACTATGCATGAGTGCGTCATAATAAACTGTTGCGCACATTACTCAAGTTTCATGCTTTGCTCTGTTGTTACGTTCATGATCGAACGATCATAACGTTCTGACTGACAAGTTACACTTTCAATTGTGGAATAATTATCGGATTTAGTACCTGCATATCATTTGGATATAATTTTATACGGATCTTTTACTATGTAAGAAGAAGGGACCCACACTCAAACAATCGTAAGTCAAGTTGTTTGGGCTTTTTTTTCTCCATTACGTATATGTGTAGCGGCCTAGACGTTAGGCTGGTCAATGGATTTTAGTCTGGTTAGGCTGCACTGGCCTAACACACTAATCAATGCAAAACAGAAAGTCACGGATTTGGCAAATTGCTTGCACGGATTTTCACGGAATTTGAAATTGCTGTAACGGAATTTGACTCTTTTTTTCACGGAAAATCGGTGGCCCTAATTATATAAAACGTGGCACTGATTTGATATTACCTGACATCCAAATGGTACTACAGAGTATAATGCCGAGCACGTTACAACAATGGTATTTTACTAAGTTTGAAAGAAAATCCAGACGAACATCTTCCATCAATGGGGAATGAGAGAGAGAGAGTATAGGTGCAGGGAAGTGATATTAGACCGGTTAAGGACTAAAAGGCGCGTTTCAGAATATTTGTTTCGTCGTAAGTGTATTAAAAATCACCATCTATACAGGTAGAGGCTGCGCGCGAAGAGCTGGGTAAAAAAATTTGAAAAATGTATAATGGCAAATACGTACTTTCAACCTTCCACATCATGCTACAAATTAGACTGAAAGATCCCATAGGCCCCTACAAATGACGTACTCCTGTTTTCGGAAAAGTGTTGTGATCAGAATAGTTGCATGTGTTTTAACCTTAATGATGGTCATGAGTCGGAGTGAAGACAGTGATGAATGCGCGCGAAGCGATCCAAAATTTTTCATTAAATAAGATAACCATGACAAAACCTGCATTTATGCTCTGCATCGAGACACTTTCAATTATCCAACAAACTTATTTGCCAATCACAAAGCCAGTCCGAGTTTACCTGAGAATTCGTAACAGCTTTCAGCTTCTGTTGCTGTGCTTCTGTGGGAGTTGCTACCGGAAATTATTGATAATTAGAACAATATTGAGGTAAGGTTTAAAGCGCGCGGAGCGCGCGAAAATTTTGAAAGTTTGCGAAGGATTTGGAATAATTCTCATAGTTTGAGAACCATTTGTAATGGAAAATGGTTACAAAAGATCCATCACTTGGTTGAAAACACGCCTCACCCTACCCCATACAGAAATCTATAGCTTAAATGCCTTTTGGGATCATTTTAAAATTTTCAAAAAAAAATTTCTGAAATCGATTGGGGGGGGCACGCGCCCCCCCCTCCCCCATGCCCCCCCGTGCCGGCGCCACTGAGAGTTGTTACACCCAATTTGAGGTCAAGTGTGAGATCTGTGGCTGTTGCCCCCCCCCCCCCCCCCACATAAATAATAGGTGTTGTAAAATTTTCTGTATTGGACCCCTCTCTGGGACTCCAAGTGAGTTTACCTATACCAAAATTAATGTGGATTAACAAGTGCTCAAAATGGACTTCATAGGGTAGATTCCTTTTCCATTTCCCTTCTTTCATGAGAAAGTGAACACATAAAATTACCATCATATAGATTTCTTCTACCAGTGGCAGAGGAATCAAAAGTTCTTGTATTATGTTATGCTGGAGGCAACAATAAAGGAACTACTGTAGATTGTAGTGTTGACCAAAAAGTAAAATGTATGTGAAGTTTTTATGAAGCAATGTTTAATTGTTTATGCAGTGATAGAATTTATAAATGTGGTCTGCAAATTACAGTAATTTAAAGTTAGAAGTAAATTACTTTTTTTTTTGTTTTGATGAAGGGAGTGATAATGTTACCTTGCAAGTGACTGTAAATATTGATGACAATGATGAGTTTTTGTCCAAGGAAGCAGAAAGCAGAAATGCTGTGGTTGTTAAAACAGAAGATACAGATGTTCAAGGTCAAGGTGATTACAATATACAATACATTCATTTTGTTCTGTACAAGTGTGCAGAATTTCAAAGTCCATTTTTCCTTGTGCATGCATTTAATGCCCTTCTAGTTTCTTTTATATGCAGGGTTGCCATAGAGAAGGAAAAAAAGGAAACTTGTGGATAAAAGCCTGGAAATTTTGCACAGGCTAAAAATGGTTGGATTTTTGGATGCTAATTGTATTTGGAATTATATGGTTACATGTATCTACGGTGGGGTAAATGGATAAAACCCCCAACTTTTTTTTTGGAATCTCGATGTTTTTCATTGAAAGATAAAAAATTTTATACCTGGTCTACAAATTGTCATGTACATTAGCTTTCACAATTATTGAATTTTTTTTTTTGTTTCAACAAAGGTGGTGACAATGTTACCTTTCAAGTGACTGTAAATGTGGATGATGATGAGCTATTGTCAGAGGAATCAGAAAGTAGAGATGCTTTAGTTGTAAAAACGGAAAATACAGATGTTGAAGGTCAAGGTAAGTAGGTCTACTGTTTATTCATTTTGTACTGCACAAGTGTACAGAATTTCTCAAATTCCATTTTTCTTCATACATACTTTTAATGCTCTTCCAGTATCTTCTATATGCAGGGTTGCCATACTGAAGGGAAAATAGAAAATATGTGGAAAAATTCTGGAAATTTCATATGGTCTGGAAAATCCTTGGATTTTGGGGTCTTCATATGTCAGAACTGCCATATAATAAGGAAAACAGAAGAGCGACCACTTATTGTATTGGGAATCATGTAGCTTTATGTTTGCATATTGGGGTAAATGTAGAAGACCAAAGCAGTGTTCTTTCCCATTGTTGTTCATTCAAAGAAAAAAATTATATCTGGTCTGCAAAAGTATCATATAACTTTTATATTAGTTGTTTTTTTCCTTTTGACAAAAGGTGCCGATGATGTTACCTTTCAAGTGAATGTAAATGTTGATGGTGGTGAGCTTTTGTCAGAGGAAGCAGGAAGCAGAGATGCTTTGGTTGTAAAAATGGAAGACACAGTCATTCAAGGCAAAGGTAGGTACTCCTTTTGCTCCATGCAAATTTTAACAGAATTTCACAAATTCTGTTTCTCTTCATAAATGTTTCAAATACTTATCAGCTGGTTTTTGTACCTTTTATATGCAGAGTTGCCATTTAGAAATGAAAATGGGAAGTACATGGAAAAAGTCTGAAAATTTTGTTTGGTATGGAAAATGCTTGGATTTCAAGGGCTGCATCTGTTAAAAAGTGTCCTGTGATCTGGAAAACATTAAAGCAACGACTTATGGTATATAGAATCATGCGGCTTCATGTTTCCGTGGTGGGGTAAATGGAAAATACCAAAATCCTTTTTTTTTGTTTTCAACCTTCCTATTGTTATTCATTCAAAGATAAAATTTTGTATATCTAGTCTGCAAACTGTTATGTAGCTTTCACAATAGTTGATTTTTTCCTTTTAACAAAGGGAGTGATGATGTTACCTTTCAAGTGAATGTTAATGTTGATGGTGATGAGCTTTTGTTAGAGGAAGCAGGGAGCCGAGATGCTCTGGTTGTGCAAACAAAAGATACAACCGTTCAAGGCCTAGGTAAGCTGTATATTCATTTTGTTCCGTACAAATCTACAGAGTTTCACAAATTATGTTTCCCTTCTTAAATGTTTGAAATAGTTATCAGCTACAGTACTGTCCCGTCGTAGTTGACAAACCATCAAGTCAGACTCTTCGAAACTCATCGAAACCCATCGCACTCATCCAGCACGTTTAACATTTTAAGTGACATGTGACATCAATGAAAATTGCCGATCGTCTCATCGAAACCATCGAGGGGGCGGGGCTTATGTGAGGTCTCACAGTAGACAAGAAAATAAATTTTCTCATTGCTTTTACTGTGTATTTTTGTGTTTGTTGCCATCGTATGTCTATTGCATGCAACAAAATTATTTAACGCGAGATGAGTAAACCTAGGGTTGCCACTGCACAACCAGAAACAACCCATGTAATCTCCGATTCAAGTAGATTGGCCAAACCGTGAAGCCCAAGGTAACCTCAGTAACAAAAGAATGTGTCCCCTGTTGTCAGACAAATAGTAAAAAGTAGGTCCCGGGCCTATACAGGATCCAAATAATTTACCTCTCATTTTAACCCGCCAGTTTCTACCATGCTTGTAACTGGCCTACAGTATTAACCGCTGCATGCAGTTTTTGACTTCATCTGCGATATTTTTGTGAAACCAAAATAGCGGGTAGGCCTTAAAAATAATTTTGCATGATTAGGGGCAACTTCTGCAAACTAAAGGCCCCTTTTCCTGTCTAGGCAGCTTTCATTCTACCTGGCATGATATTTATTTTGTTCCAAAGCACATTTGCATTATGGCGAGCCCGCCTTTTCATCCAAGGTTCCCTTCTCATTTCTACCTGCGTAGGCATTTTGTTTTTATCAGTGAATCGATGTAATTTAACAAAACCAACAGCACACCATTCTTCCAAGCCGCCCCCCATCCCGATCAAAACTTCTTCGGTTAAAAAAAGCAACAACTCTCTAGTATGAATTATATTGTTTAGAATCTCGGTCAGAGCCCACCGGCTTTCAAACTGTGCAGTGTGGACCCTTTGAGATACAGACATGTGCATGCACAGTTCCGTGCATAGCCTGACATTAATAACCTAACAAACTGCATTTTTTGGTAAATTCCACTAGGGCCTGCTCAGCTAACGTAAAATTGAGCACTAAAAATTCCCGGTAAAATTCATCAAAACAAGAGAAATTAACCCAGTGCCATGTGTAGAGTATTACGTAGGAGGTATTGGTACTGATAATAGTTTGTGTTCCTACGGAAGAGTGTAGTATTCCTTCAATATGTAGTCCTAAAATATGGTGCTTTACCTCGTTGAACAATCACACTAGAAATTTCATTAACAGTTGAACAGGTTGCCCGGTTTCAATATCAGGGTTTGTGAATGAACTTACAGAGTATTTTCCATACAAGGCAATAGTAGGCGTACTTACTATGAATGAATGAAGATGTAAACAAGCTTGTGTGGCAGTAGGCTGTGCACAGTACTTGAAGCTCACAGGCCACGAAGAAACAAATGTATCACACCAACCGTGTATATGTACCAGAGAGCTTCCAGGTGGCAACACCCTGCATCTATGTACTGTAGATTTGTTTGGGGAGTTCCGCCGCACATTATAACATGCAGCACGAGTACATTTGGTTTGTTTTGTGAAGCTGCCACAAAAGGAATTGCAGTACGTTCTGTGCAAAACTCCAGCTTATATATGACTGAAGCTACTGCCATGAGAATACTAACTTTTACTTGGCCCTGATTCGTTGAATTACATATCTGTAATGTGACATCTATGCACCGGGTATATCTCTGAGGTTAGCGTTTTGAGAGGTGTCAAAATATTGTAGGTTTTTATAATTTCAAAATGTTATGGGATGGAACATCCTTTTGAGCTTTGTAAACTGGTAATTGCCGGTAGCTTTAGGAAATAAAAGAAATTTTGAAATCAATAAAATTATTGCAATATGCCTCATGGAATTTGGGACTTGGATCGAAAAAAAGCTACCTGTATGGATTCTTGTGCTGTCTGCTTTCTCAGTGGATACTTGTTCTGCTATACAGTATTGCATGCACCAAGGTGACTTTGAGCCCCAAATTGCGGATGCGATGAAATAATGCACAGATGTTTTTGTAAACAAGATTTTCAGTGTACGCTGTACAGCTTATTATTTCCGATCATTCTTAACTCAGCTACGCATTACATATCAACAACAAAACAAAACATAGACATCAATTCAACTGTTATCAGCAGACCGCGTGCGCGTGCAGGGGCCCACTTGTCAGTCACAAAACTCATTCGAGAAACTCATCGAGGTCAGCTTGTGTGTGGTTTAAGGGAATTTTAAACTCATCGCTCTCATCGAAACTCATCGGAACTCATCAATGAGTTGCACTGTCTACTACGACGGGATAGTACTGTACGTGTGCGCTAGATCTGTGTAATACTGTATCGCTGTAACTGGAGAAGTGAGTCTAGTACTGGAGTAATGTATGTATATGCATAGACTTCTCATCTTTAGACTGATCACCAAAACTTCACTAATAATGCAAATGTTTTGACGTACACACTACATCAAACATCACTTGCGGTGCCATTTTTAGAGTATACACTTTCCTAGTTTGGTGATGGCGCTCTACCGAAATGTTAATTTGTTGATATACTTCGACTCAATTTCATTTTCAGTTAGCAGTTAACTTTTCAGATAATAAAAATGGTTAAATGGATAGTGAATTAACAGGAAATTCACAGCCCAATATAGCACGTACTGTAAGTCACGAGTAGTGAGCTGAGCCTTTTCACCTCCAAAGTGCTGTTAAAGTGCCAAGTGAAGAAAGTTGGGTAATAATCGTATGGCAAATGTATAGAGGTGGATATTTAAGCAAGTGAATTGAATGACATGTATCACTTCATTGATATGACTTTAGCCATAACATTTGTACATACTCTGCATTCATGGATTAACTACCTACTCTTTTTCTGTCTGGTAAGTACCTATATTATCCAGAATGAAAACAGTCAAAATAGTCATAAGAGTCACAAGACTAATTATCAAGAAAAGACTCGAATGATTAATGTCGTTGTTACTTTTAGTCGCTGAATTTTGTTGTTTTCCTTTTAAGGTGGTACCCAGGCCCTTCCTTTTCAACTGCAAGGTCAGCAGAAGCAACTGTTAGTCAAGCAGTCAAAGTCTTTTGCTGAAGTGTCATCATTAGATATTACAAGTCCATGTAAATCTTCCTTAATATATGTCACAACTGTGGATCAGCTTGAATTGGGCTTGTCTCCTCAACAAAAAGAAGATCTTATAAAGGAACAGGAGGGACAGCAAAGCTGTATTTCTTTAAATGAGAGATTAAAGACTGGAAGTACTTTGGCTAGCACTAGTGTGGACAACCAGTGCCACAGTTTGAAAAGTTTTGTCAGGAAATTAGAAGGAGGCAAAACAAACAGAGATGAGAAACCTCTCTGGTGTCCACCTTGTGTGAAGTATTTTGGTTTAAAGCAGAACTCTGAAAGGGCTCAAGTGTATGAGAAACCCTTTAAATGTCACCTTTGTGGAATGTTATTCAAGCAGAGAAAAAGTCCTATACTTTATGTAAAGCATATTTTTGAGAAACCATACAAGTGTAAGTTTTGTGAGAAGTCATTCGCTAAAATACAGGATTTGAATACCCACGAAAGAACACATGTAGGTGCTAGACGTATTCAGGATCAGGTTTGTAGGAAATTATTTCAAATTAAACAGTATGGTAACACACAAGAAATTCAACATTCAAGTGAGACCTCCACAGAGTATCAGTTTTGCGAAAAGTCACTTTTCAGGGGTGACTGTAGACAAGTGGAAAAGACACATACAAGTGAGAGACCTTCGAAGGGTGGGAAGTCCCTTAGTTCAGAAAGAACCAGGATGCAACATGAAAGGACACATACAGGTGAAAAATCATTTAAGTGTCAGTTTTGTGAGAAGCTGTTTTCTGCAAAACAGACCTGTATAGAACATGAAATGACACACACAGGGCAGAAACCCTTTAAATGCCAGTTTTGTGATAAGTCCTTTACCCAGAAGTGTTACTGTAGACAACATGAATATATACATACAGGTGAGAAACCCTTTCAGTGCCAGTTTTGTGAGAAGTCATTTACTTGGAAATGTGACCGTATACAGCATGAAAAGATACATATAGATGAGAAACCTTTCAAGTACCAGTTTTTTGAAGAGTCATTTAATTATAAATATCTCAGTAAAAGACATGAAAGGACACATACAGGGGAGAAACACATAAAGTGTCAATTTTGTGAAATGACTTTTTCTACAGGACAGGACTTGAAAGCACACGAAGTGATACATATAGATCTGAAACAGTTCAAGTGTGAGTTTTGTGAGGAAAGGTTTGATAAAAAACGTAAGTGTAAAGTGCATGAAATGATACATTCAGGGAAAACACCCTTCAGATGTGAAGTTTGTGAGAAGATGTTCTCAAGAAAGAGTAGCTGTAAAAGACATGAAATGACACATGCAAGGGTGAAGCCCTTTAAATGTCACAAATGCCAGTTTTGTGAGAAGGTGTACTCCAGCAAATGTGCTTGTACAGCACATGAAATGCAACATACAGGGGTGAAGCCTTTCAAGTGTCACATTTGCGAGAAGTCATTTGTTAAGAAAAGTGACTGTGAGGTACATGAAAGGATACATACAGGGGTGAAGCCCTTTAAATGTCAGTTTTGTGAAAAGATGTTTTACCGCAAAAGTGGTTGTAAAGCACATGAAATAGTACATACAGGGGTGAAGCCCTTTAAATGTCAGTTTTGTGAAAGGATGTTTTACCACAAAAGTGCTTGTAAAGCACATGAAATGGTACATGCAGGAGTGAAGCCCTTCAAATGTCAGTTTTGTGAAAAGATGTTTTACCGCAAAAGTGCTTGTACAACACATGAAATGGGACATATAGGGGTGAAGCCCTTCAAGTGTCACTTTTGCGAGAAGTCATTTGCTCGTAAAGCTGACTGCCACAAGCACGAACTGATACATACAGGTGAGAAACCATTCGAATGTCAGTATTGTGGGAAGTTGTTCCGGAGAAAAGATCGCTGTAAGAAGCATGAAATGATTCACACTGCAGAGGGATGTTTAAGTGCCAATTTTGTGAAAAGGTGCTTATTCACAAAGATGGTTGTAGAAGACCAGAAGTGACACACACTGGTGAGAACCATTCAAATGTCAGGTGTGCCATAAGCCATTTGCCAGTAATTATGAGACACATGAAAGGACACATACAGGTGAGAAACTTCTTATGTCAATTGTTTTTTTGAGAAGCATAACATAGGGAATTCTATAAAGTCCTGTAACATGCATCAGATTACACACACCAGGAAGAACATTCCAAATGTAAGCTTTGTAACAAGGCCAGCATTTTCTAGAAAACAGGACTTACAGAAGACATGGAATGATACAGGCAGGCGAAAGAATCTGTCAGTTTTGTGAGAAATCATTCATTAAGATATGGCACTGTTAAGTAAATTGGCAGATCCATACTGTGGAGATTTTCAAGCACTAGGTTTTTTTTTTTTTTTGTTGTGAGAAGCAGTTTAATTGAAGGCTTGATAATGAAAAACATGAGTTTAACGTTTGGAGGGTCAGGAAGCCAGTTGGCTCATCAAGGATTTCCTACCATGTGTTCTTAAGTGTTCAAGCTGCCATTCACTTTGAGTTTTTAACTTTTTTGTTTAAATCAATTGTAGCCAGGACTTTTTGCAGCAGCTTTTTTTCTTATGTAAGGTATGGGCCTCGCAAATCTGTGTGTCATATTTGCACACGTCACAGGTAGCAAATATCCTGTGGGCCATCACTTCACCACTTAAGAATCTAGGGTCTTTGTCCTCAAGGGAGTGCACTATGAGTAAATTGCCTGGTATAAACAACAAGAGGTTTCATGATAGATATTTAGCTTACACTCAGCCATAAGTTGGTACAGTGGCAGATCCAAGGGGGGTACACCTGTTCCCCCTTCCATTGGCCTTCACATGGCTCCCCATTGGCTGTCCTGCCTGGAAAAAGTTGAGCCGCCCCCCCTTCCCCATCCCAAAAAGCAACAAAACTTACGGATCGAGCAGAAAGGCAGCTCTTTCCCTCCCCCTATATTAGGGGTCTTGAAAAAAATGATCATAAATATACTTCAGAATGTGTCAAATATCGCATCATTTTGCATCTCAGCCCTCTTCCAAAAGCAAACTTTTCCAAAGGGGAGGGGTGTGTCTCCCTTCCCTTCGACCCCTCCTCCAGGATAGCAATCAATCAAACCTTGCGCCCCTGAGTTGGTATGAGCAATTACAATCAAGGAGGATGGGCATTTTCTGTGCACCTGTTAACATTTGTGCAAAAAGTGCTCTTTCTTGCAAATCTTTCACTGTGTATGAAATTTGGCCAAAATGATCCTTGAGTTGTGGACAGTGCAGGGTTGTCAAGACGTGTGAATTCAACTGTTGTTCAGAGCTGATTTGGGGTTGTTGTTCACAAATACTTTAAGAGTTTGTATACCCAGATAGATCAGTGGATCTCTTTGAAATTTGAGCTCATTAACCCTGAAGCAATTCAATTCAATTCAGTTCAATTTATTGAAGCAGTAGAATTTGTGTGGTGTTCAGGAATTTAAGTTCAAAGATAGTTTAAGTATCTATTGTGCAGTGAATGCCAGGAAAGACTCGCAAAGTTGCTTTTGCTACAAACATCAGAAGATTTTATTGAAACTTGGTTGGAGTTATTGCTAATAGAGGGTCTTTTGCTGTTACTTCAATATTTTAGGTCAAAGGTCATGTGAGGATTATTTGGGGCTAATAGTTTGAAAGTATAGGTAGAAGGGTCATCTTTGTGCAAATAGCTTTCATTGCTAGTGTAAACTTAAAGTAGTAGTTTGAGAATGGTGCACAGGACTTTTTAATGTGGGCATGCAGGTCTTTGCTGTGTCAAATCATTTTTAAGAATCATGAAAACAACATCAGACCAGGAACAGGGAGTGAGACTTATGCTGCAAACAGCTGGCTGTATATATGTCACAGTCCCGGATCAAAAACATGCGAGTGTGAATAAACTGGAATTGACTAATCGGGCACTAACTACCACTGGTTTGGGGCTTTATCAGGAGAAATAGTTGATTGTTTGTAACTCTTGTGATCAAATATACTTGAGCGAGCATGAATTGTAATTGGGTGGTTGAATGTTCTCTGTTATTATTAAAAACTTGTGGTGGATATTGCAGGAAAAGATCCTGATTGATAGTGGATCTGTTAATTTAACTTTCTTGGTTCTCTTTGTGTTAAACCTGGTAGGACCTGTGAATACAAACCTTCGAAGGGTTCTTGACAGTGGCATGTAGCCAGGATTTTTTGAACAGGGGGGCACTGGGGGTCATGAACCATTCCTGGGAGGGCACAATTTCTGAATTCTCTCCTCCATAGGACTAGTGTATTAAACTGTACATTCCGAAATTTTCAGTAGGGGGCACCTGGGGTGGTACGGCTTTGTCATGGGGCATGTGCCCCTCATGCCCACTCCCCCCCACAGCTGTGCCACTGGTTCTTGGGCATGAAAATTGGAAGTAGACAAGGCAGACTACTGTGAGTACCATTTGGTAACCTGGCTTAAGTTCATTTCTCATGCATAATGATAAATGTTGACAGTTAACAGATGTATTACATATTGAACATGCACAGTAACAAAAAGAGCTATCTGAAATTAATATTTGTAGATTAGATTTTATATGATGTAATGAAATTCCTGTTGAAAACATTTCAGCACCTGGTTACCATTTTCTCAATACATAATTTATCAAAGTATAACCATATTAGCATTTAGTACAAGCCATGAGCACTTGGGTGGCTGCAGGCCTAGGATTTGGGGCAAATCTAATATATCAGTCGGGTTACTGGAAAAATAATGTTAATAAAAGGTTTTCTTGGGCGCAAATGGCTTAGCCTCTCCTCCCTCTCCCCCCCCCCCCCCTCCTCACCATCTCCACTCTACCCTGTATAAACAAGATATCTTGTAAGCCTGTAAATTTCAGGGAAAACTCACCAGCTTTTTAAAATGATTCGAAATTTTGCAGAGCTAGTGTTTTTTTTTTTTTAAATAATAAATAAATGCTTGAGACAGTAGGCTACTGTGCAGTTAGGGGTGGGGTGCCAATGGTCAGCAACCATCACTTCCAACCCCTTCCCTTCCTCTGGAAGTGAAGGTTGAACAACCATAGAATGGGCACTAAACTCCAGTCTCTCCTCTTACACAACAGATTTGCATACTAAGGTAATAGCAAGTGATGAGCAAAATTGGCTTTGTTTTTCATAGATATATTTTCATAAATGTATTAGTTACACTACTAGCTGCAATAGTTGACATCCAAATGTCATGTATGAAGTGCTTTACATTGTGTTGGAACTTAACTTACCAATCTTGAAAGTCCTAAGCCAACTGATACCAAACCCTGCATTAGTAGGGCGTCAGAGTGTGTGGTTGAGGAAAAATATGTCTGAGCATTAGAATCACTTTTTAAGGAGTTGAGTGCAAAGAGGTCATTGAAACCTTAGTGCACCTCTTGTTTTTTGAACTGTATTTATAGCAGTGTATTTGCTTTAAACTTGAAAAAAAAATTGTCACCTCCAAGTGCAAGCTACTGCACTGTTGGTACTCTGAGTGTCATATCACAAGCCTTTTGTATGTCCAAGTGAGATGTTGAGAAACTTTCTCATTCTTCGATTTTCAGCATGAAATTTGGTGAAAGGGAGCACCGTTTATAAGTTTCTTTTCTCTTTATGAGGGTGTTTAGTGCTTTGCTGGAGTGAATTTTAGGCTATACTAAACATGAACATAAATTTAAGTTAAAGACAGATACTGTACTCATCACCCCTAGTATGATTTTTACTTGGGGGAAAGCAAAATTCTCAGTTGGTGGCTGCCCTTAGATAGACATCAGAGTTACAAATTCAAAAGATGCAGACTAGTAGCTCATATTTCTCAGCATGCAGAAAGAGTGTTCTGATTACACATTCCTGACATTAGGGCCTTGTGTGCTCACCACTGAGGATATCGCCTTAGGCAGTAAACTAGGTTTGTGTCTGCACAAGAAGCTAAAACAGTTCAATTGAGTTTTTTTTTGGGGGGGGGGGGGGGCTAGAAGTAACCTAGTTGAGTTAATTGGAACTGTAATGGATGATGAGTATCTGTCTTCATTGTTTGCTTAACATCGTCCTTTCGTACATGTCAATTTAATTTTTCGTGCTTTCTCTTGTTCTGCATGGAATTTACTTGGGTTGACATGAAGGAATACTTGTAGCCCCCTTTTACCCCCCTTTTAGCCCCCTTTTTATTTACTTGAAAGGATCTCCACTATTTGTAATACATTGTTCCCTTTGACTTGCTGAGTTACATCATTGCAGGAGGCAAAAGCCAGTCAACATTGTATTATATATTGGGAATGTAAAGTGCACGCCGAGTGACGAGTACTTCACTGTTCATACGGAAGTGCATGGACACTTTGCCACCTATCATGCGAAGTCATAGCTACGCTGTCGGCATAGCAACATCACACTTCCTTACTTTGTAACTTTCCATTTTTATGGACTTCTTTTTAAAGTCTAAGTTAAGTTATAAGCCATCCCATTTTGGACCAATTCCAGTTTCGGGATGATTCTGAAACAATTACTCGTCCAGTAAAAACGTTTTATAGAAACGGAACTAAGTCCAAGCTGGCGGCCTTGGTTCGGGGACTCCTCTCTGTACTTCGCCATATTCCGACAAGTCTATGTTGAGGTCAGTGTTAGGATAAGGATTAGGTTAGAACCGTACTTATCCTAACAGTTACCATCATGCAGACTTGTCGGAACACTGAGAGGTCAACAAAGAGACTGCTTTGGTCAAACACTTAAAATCAAGAGTGATCAGATTTTACGAACTCAAGTATGCTGAAAAGCAGACAAAAGTAGTAGGCCTATGCTAGAATGGAAAGCAGCATCCTAGCATGGGACTTGCGATATTTCGATCAGGTACTAAATAAGTGGTGGCTAATGCCAGGAGAATATTTCCAGTAAAGAACAGGTATTGTGTGTCGGGTTTTGACAGGTACCTGACAAAACCAGTTTAAACCAGAAAAAAATCCAGTCTAGTAACAGGTATTTGGTGTCGGATTTTAACAGGTACCTTACAAAACCAGGTAAACAAGTTACAACCCAACAAAACCCGACAAACCAATTGTCCGTTGACTGGAGGTTTCCTCTGGGATTTGGCTTTTCCTTAATTTTTTTTTTTTTGCAACATGGGACATGTGAGCAGTGTGGATCGACCATCGGAGGAGTAGAGGTGACATGTTATAATTTGTATGTGATGTCTGTGTAGTAAACTTAATTGAGTGCTAATCCTTAAAGCTAAAAGTTTCAAGAGGCTAGATTTTGGGGAAAATGGGGGAGAATAAGTTGCATCTTTAAAATGCTTAATCTGGGGGAACCGATCCTAATAAAATCCGTTGGGCAGTTATTGCTGGAGAAATTGCCACCTTGTATATTTTGTGTATATTTTGTAACAATAGGTAAAGAAGCTTAATTCTTGTATAACTATGACGTAACTGATTGTAGATATCTCAGTGCAATGTTTCCCGGTTTCAATTAATAATGGAAATGGAATAAAATTTAACTTTTAGCCCTTTTGCAATCTTTGTACTCTTCTTGTCCTTGACTGAAACTAAAGTGTATTCGAAGTTAGTGTTAACAACATGGCAGGTTTTACGACGGGTTTGATGCATTATAGCAGTGGTTCCCAACGGGGACGTTATCCCCCCAGGGGCGTTTCGCAACTCAGGGGGGCGATGAGCGCTAAGGGGGCGACAGGCATGGCCCCAGACTTAATTTGCCTGCACAATTTTCCGCCCGACTGAGACAAAATGTCTGCCCGATTTAGTCAGGTTTCTGACATGGGGAGGGGGGAGGCCGCCCCCGGCCCGTACGGCCATAGCGACAGGAGACCTTTTCAAAAAAAAAAGAATTTAAACCGGGGCCTTACAAGATTGTCTTCCAGCTAAGCTCTCCAAGTCAAATTGGTTCCCATAAATTTAAAAAGGAGATATATAGATGCAGTCAACAAGTAGAGGAAGTCTTAACATTCCCTCCTCAGATGGACTACAAAGTATGTGAATTTTCTTTATTACCAGATGCCACCGAAATCGCATATGTACTATGAAGCTTAAGGTTAAAATGTTTTCAAAAAATTTCGGTGCGCCAATTTCGGCTTTCTCATCATTTCTACCTTTAAGACAGCTTTAATGGCATAAACGTTAACCTTTCAAAGCCCCATGCAGCCCCTACCATCCATCTTCCTACCACCCACAAGACAAGTCCCTTGCAGCATCAAAGGGAATAGTTACTATTGAAAAACAAACTTGTCTTTACAACATTCCAAAAGGTCTTCTCTAGCTTAGCTGCCAAATTAGTTCACCTAAAAAGGAGATAAAATGAAATCAACAAGTCTCATACGTCTAAAAATCCTCTTCGGGTGCAATATAAAGTTTGTGAATTATTTTTAATGCCACATGAAAGGAAATCGCATCTAACCGTGTTTATTTAAAAAAAAAAATTATGTGGCAAGGACCAGGCAATGAAAACTACATGTAAGCGAATGGGCCATGGCTAAAAATTGCCCCGTCACTTTTTCCTCAAAGGTGTTTTTTTTTTTTTTCTTTGCTGTCGATGGACATGTGTAGGAACCTCATTCTTGAATGTACTTTTCCTCCGCATTCCGCTTAGCATTCCTGCATAGATTATGTTAATTAGGCCAGCATCTTACAGCTGCTGAGTAGCACACATCCAACTCACGTACTTGTTACGTACTTGTTTACACTAAGCTTGTCCTATAATCTGCAGATTCAACACGCCACTACAACACTACTGTGTCGCCTTCAGCAAAGGCCTATAGTCTTGCTTCATCAATTAGCCATTTCGAGACGGCATTGTCTTGCAGGGAAGACAAACAGGTACCGCAGGGTACTTAGCATTGCAGCCAACATTTTAGCTACAGTTTTCATTCTCATTCGGCCTCTTATTTCATCGTAGCACATTTACCACTTGTATTGTTCAGCGCCGCAAGGTGCACATATATAACAATGAAGTCATTGCGTACGTGTATTCAGGCTAGCTTACGTAAACTGTTAAGTGTAACTATAACTGTATTCTCATCTACTATGTAGCCAGTTAATACATATCTAGACCTAAGCCTATCCCTGCAGCGTCATAGATTGTAGTATTCTGGTAGGCAAAGACTTCAACGTTTGCAGCGTTCACGACTGCCATGGTCGGCTTTTGGGGTGCAGCTTGATACCGGCAGTGCAACCTCGGCAATTCGTGGGCGAATCACCGCCGGTAGCATTTTACTTCTGCCAGAGCAAGAAACTTACTGGTGTCAACTAACTCAACTGGCAGAGTCATTCGATTGCCTCACCTCAACAGCCTGCTACGACTTAACCGATAGTGCCGGCTGATTCACTAGCTCTTGCTATCGCGGTCTTCAACTGGTGTAGACTTAAGTGTAGCTATAAAGTATTAATTAGATGGGAGTCAGACTATACAGCCGTCTACCTTCAACCATCACCATACATAGCCTGTCTCAGCACGTGTGCATACTACGTTTACCATAACTGTATGCTAACCGGTACCACTTCCGTTTACCTTTACAGATCGGCCGGAGAACTTCAAGTTGATTGGCACGTGATGGGGGATTTTGAGCACGCGTTGATTGGAGACCACCTTAACCTTCTGACTTGGCTAATTTACATCAAGCCTTAGCAGTTTAATTACCATTATTTAAATTCTCCAAACATGACATACTGACAGAAGAGACATCTGTTAATAACTTAAACATTTATAGATAACTTTTGCAATGTACTATGAAGGAAAGCTTTCAAATGTGGTTTGAAAAAAGGAAGTTTAAGGTGAGCTAACTTGGTCTTTCTCATTATTAAGACCTGAAAGTAAGCCTCGAGTGGTCAGGGCAGTACCCTGGGAGGGGCAACAAGGGGAATTCGAGCTCAGATTTCCAAACCCTAACTGAAAATGGCCTATTCGAAAAACAAATTCTGAAAATACTTAAAACTCCATCCTCCTGTTATGTTTTTAAGGTCCGCAGAATCTCTGAAATCGCATATACAGGTTTCCTCTTTCCAGAACGTTTTCCAGGAACCCCGCCACAGACAGGTTCTTATGCGGGTAACGGGCACAAACGAATAAACCTCCTTCCTCATGTACGATGCACACAACATAGATGAAGCCTAATCGTTGAAGAATGTTGGTATTGCTTCTCATTCGGCGTCCGGTACAATATGCCAATATAAAATAAAGCCATATGATAACCTGTAATTTCATGCTGAAATTAATGAGCTTGTTTGAGTACCTTTTAGTCATGTTCTCTTACGAAGTGATTTTACTGAATAAACTTTTCAAGTTAACTTTTCTTCTCGAAGTCTCGGTTCCAATGAAGTCTCAAAAAGTGTTTAGATGCAACTTTGGACTAGAAGGCTTCATTTCCTTCAACCTGGGAGGCCTGTTTGACAAAAACAGAGACACGCTACACACCAACCGACGGTGACCCTAAAAGTAGCACCATTTTGCATCTTAGTCACCTTACATAAGCATCAACTTCTCAAAGAGTAGGTGGGCTACCTCCGACTTTAAACAGCAGCCCTCATACAAAAACAAAATAATAAAATAGGCACATTAATGCGAATTTCTAAACACATGATCAGTTCAAAGCTCTGCCAAAGACATCACCAATTTGCACCTATAAAGAGACCTTACAAACTGTCATTTCTTCCTGTCAGACCCCTCTTATTACACCCCTCCCTCAGGGTGGCAGTTGGTGACAAAGTCAAAGAAAGGATTCGTCTGGGTGGACCAGGCTACGGCCCTGGTGCACCGTGGCAGAAGTCCTTCAATGTGTCGTGCGAACAGACACCATCTTTTTTCCTCCCACTGACAAGGCAGCATCCCCTTGCAGCATCAAAGAGGCCGTCCATTTAGTAACTATTTAATTACTAATAGATAGTAAATTTGACTTACAGTGCTTTATTCTAGATTCAACAATTTCTGAAATACCAAGGCTTTGCCCCTTGGTCCCCCACTGGAATGTTGTCCCGAGATCCCCATTAGAGACTTGTTTTTGTTTTCATCGTTTAATGCATAGCAAACCTTTGTTATAGACCGGGTGGGGGGGGGGGGTTGCCCAGCTCATTCCGGTGAAAGGGGCCGAGGAGCGTCGCCAGAGCATTTATCATGGGATGGGGTGGTGGTGTCGCATTTGCCGACTGAGAAGGAAAAAAATGCCGACTGAAGGTGTTGATAAAGAGATGCAGTTAGAGCTGAGAACCGTTAGTCCAACCGGTAGTGGTCCAGCAGGGGTGGCGCCAGGATTTACCCGACGGGGGGGGGGGGCAACGACCCGAAGCCTCGACAGCCCCGATACCGTCAAGGGGTTATAGAGGCCGGGAAGATTTGAAGAAAATCTGTGTACTATACCATGCCATTGCGGGGCATATATTCCATAAAATTTTGTATATACTAGAGGAAAATAGTTCCGCCCGATTTAAAGTGATATCACCTGTTCAAGAAAGGGGAAATGCATACGGTCTAATGTTTTTCTTTATTTGTCAATACACTAGTATTCATGGATGGAGTTGTTTATGTAGTGACTGAAAATGGTAGTGTGAATGGCAAAATATACAGAAACAGTGCGAAAACAGTCAAAATCTGCAGGCTATTTTGAAAAGGAAAACCGTCCTCATTAAAAATAGCTCAAACCACGCCTGTCACAACACTATATGAATATTCAATAGATCACGCAGCTGTATGTATACCGAAGTACTGTACATGGGGCTTATAGTCCCTCGGTTATTAATGTATTAGCTTGGAATAGAGTGATTTTGAAGGTTGTATGCTGCACAGCACACTTGAGGTTTTGAAACAAAAGCACCTGTTTTCATATAATACCCGTGTTAGTGAATTTCACCCCTAATAGTATTCACGTAGACACTTGCATACTAACGCTTGTAGCGGTAACCAGTTACACTCTGTACACTTGCTTGCTTCCCCGTATGTCTTGTCCTTGAGAGGTAGGCTACATGCAGGTAGGTCTACATATCAAATAATCCTAAAATTAAACGAACTTTAGTGAAGTTTGATTGGGATTCTATCGAGTCATGATTGGGATTCTATCGAATCATGAAAGGGGTTATGTGAGAGCGTGCTGCTGTGTAGACCTCATTTTTCCAAGTAAGTGTCCACATCAGTATTGTAAGGCCGATTTTCCGACGATGAGTAGCGTGCGGGCCTCACACAAAGTTTACTGAGTCCGAGCGGAAAAATATCGACAGGAGAACCCGGAAAAATGGAGAGAAACGTTCCTTGAAGGTTCACAGTATTTTATTGGACCTTTTAGATAACAAACTCGAACAGAATACAGGAATAAAAGCTGATCGGGAACAAATTTTATGAGAGGGTCCTAAATACGGGTCTGTTTGAGCTGATGTCTAAAATCAAACTGATTACAACTTATACCTTGGGCTCTGAAGAACAAAAATCACAGGAGCTAGCGCAAGACTGCACACAGTCAGATTGGTCTAAACAATAACGTCATATGCATCAATTATAATAACACTTTCTGAATGGCTAGGTCAGACATGAGTTCACGCAGTACCAAGCACACCTGGAATGTGCGTATTTCTATGCGTTCTATCTCAAAACAATAACAACTCTACTATGACGTCATTCTAAAGCTGGCATGGAGCCAAGATTAACTAGTGACATTGTCAGACGATTATAACCTTGACCATGACCTTCATTCAGAGTGCAAATAACTAACAACACAATAAAATATGGAAGTATGAAAACAGATCATAGAGAATAACAGTATTGAAGTCTGAAACATACGTCTCACAGTATCCACTGCACTCCAAAAGGGAGAGGGTTTCAAGACACTTATTCTTTGTCCAACTGAGTCTCGTTTCGTAAATACACTGGGTGGGACGTAACCCCTTTCATGCATGCATATGACTAGATAGAATCCCAATCAAACTTCACTAAAGTTCGTTTAATTTTAGGATTCTATCTCATCAATATACATTTCATTCCAGGGATCACGTGGGACATCAAAGCAGCTGATGTGTGCACGTGAAATAAGACATCCACAATTGCAACATTCAAGTTAACATTTTATTTCATAATAGCTGCTTGAAACTGAGATACACAATCTGACTTTGTAATTTCTCTCTTGTAAAAAAGAGTAAATATTCATCCATTGGACCACCCAGCCGTCTGTAAAATAAGATCGATTGCTAGATCGTGTCGAAGGCTGCAGAAGCTGAAGCCGTACGAGTAAGTGCCTGAAATATGTCCGTGTTCAGACCCGATGCCCCGAGAACTAATTTAATCCATCGACTTATAGTCTCCTTAGTAACAGCCTTATGCGGCTTTAAGTAACTAATGAAAAATTTGTTATCCGTTCTTAACGGTCTTGTCATCTCTAAATACGTATCGATTGCAGAATAAGCACAGACAAGTTCATCCTTTGCATACTTTGAAAAGGAAAGTTTGACGCCCATCTTTCCAGGGCGTGATTGCTTCAGTTTTTCATTAACATAGAAAATTAACTGGTCCGCGGAGTCCTCTCCATGGAATCAATGTTCAAGTAATATAACGTCTGGCATTTCTGAGCCGAAACTAAGGTTGTAAGTGTAGCCACCTTCAAGGTTAAATTCTTCATTGATAATTGTTTGTTCGAACCGAGACTTTTCAGGTATCTGAAAACAATAGATACATCCCATATGGTTTTGTACTTGGGTTTGGGTGTTTTCAACTCGAAAACACCTTGCAAAAAACGTTTAATCAAATTATATCTACCTGCATCTGCAGGGGTTCATAAAAAAGATGAAAGCATACTTCTTGCGGTATTTATGGCACTATAACTAAGACCGTCCTGAAAAAGTTCCGCTAAAAATTCTATTATCTCTGGAACTGATGACTGAAAGGGGTCACTGTCCCAGATAGCACAAGAATGTTGGGCCAATGTTGGAAGAAGGTTGCAGAATTTGTTGGAACCACATTGGGCAAATGTAGTTTGAAGTTCGGCTGCACATTATAAAAATTTTGGCCAATATGGTGGCTTATCAATGTACCAACGTTATGTCACTGTCTACCCAACATGCTAAAACAGCAACGGTTTAACGTTGAACCAGCGTTTATCCTGCAAGTTGTTGTTACATAGGGCCAACGTTACAACAACATTTGTCCAATATGTTGTTGTTACAATGCGCCAACAAAGAGCCAACATTTGCACCAAAACGTTGGGCCAATGTTGGAAGAAAGTTGCAAAATTTGTTGGAACCACATTGGGAAAATTTAGTTTGAAGGTTGGCTGCTCATTGTCTATCTGTTGGCCCAACATGTTGGCTTACCAATGGACCAACGTCACGCCATTGTCTTTTTAACGTGTTGTTGCAGCAATGGGCCACCATTATGCCAATGTTTATCCAGCGTGTTGTTGAAGCCAAGGGCCAGCGTTACGCCAACGGCCAAGCGTTACGCAAGCGTTACGCCAACGGCCAAGCGTTACGTAAGGGCCAGCGTTACGCCAACGTTTACCCAACATGTTGTAGAAGCAATGGGCCATCATTATGCCATCATTTACTCCGGTACATTGTTGTAGCAAAGGGCCAACGTTGTTCCAACGGTTGGGTTAATGTTATCTGATGGGGGACATCCTTCCCCCTGGATGTCTGTATGAAGGCTGGCCTCTATTGGAAAAATTGCTCACATTATGTCGTGTTGTTTATTTATTCTGGAAAGCTTATTCCTGGTGTCACCGGTACCAAGACTCAAACTTCGGAAAAGAAATTTATAGTACCAGCCATCATGCAATTCTAACTAAAGATGTACTAGTGATAACGAGACACTTTCCTTTTTTCTCAGTGGTACTGAAAAGTTCGGTGTTAACTACAGTACCAAGTAGTAATACTCGTTGGACTAAAATTTAACACTGGGTGCTTCCCCGGTCTCCATTCTTTCTCTTTTCTTCTTTACCTTATAAATCCCCCGACTGAGCCACCCTCTCCCCATTGGACACGTGAAGTTGGGCAAGTGAAGGGGAATCATCTTAAGAATTTTTGCTATATTTATAAGGTCGCTTGAATGCAACGTAAACTTTTAGGCAAAGCGTAGTACTGCATGACAGGTTTAGGAATTATCAATATTTTGCTAATTTTCTTGGCTAGGTGTAAGGAAAGAATGCCGTCGAAGGCAGGAGGGGTGTAATCCGTTGACAATATTTTCTGACATAAGGTCGCTTAGATTCAGGGTGAGCTATTCTTTGAAAGTACGTCTCTGAATTGATGCTATCTTTAGAAATTTTGATTATTTAGAACTTTTGAGGACTTACTGTGACATGACACCACTCCAATGCCTATGTTCATCGCAGAAAGCCGCTATTAGCTAGCTCACTCACGAAAGTAAGGGGAGTAAGGATGACAGTAGAATTACCCTCAGTCAAGATCAAAGGTACATTTAACCCCTTCTGTTGATCTCAAATTGAATGGAGGCTTAAAATGTTTTAAAATAACTAGTAACTACGCAGACCTACGTCAGAGATCTACAAGCAGGGTCGTCGCGACCGGGGGTGTGTGGGTTGTGTCACCCCCAAAGTTCGTCAGAGCGGTGATAGTTGGCAAATCTGAAATACCAGTTGGAATTTCTGATATATCAGTGGAGCACGTTTTTTTCTGACTGAGTTATTTCAACTTTGTATATATTTTCCAACTACTGTAGATCAAGTTAGAATAATACCAAACGTTATTTTCCTATCGATGCAGATTCTGAATACGGGTTTTGTTATGGAAATCTGATTTAATGAAAAATTTCGGCACGCTTTGCGCGCATGCGTCCCCGTTTGCACTCCGTCTCATGACGATTATTAAGGTTATTATACACGGAACTATTCTGATTACAACACTTTCCGAAAACTCAGATACATCTCTAAACATCTGTAGGGATTTCGCACCAATATGGGATCTGTCAATCTAGTTTGTAGCGTGTTGTGGAAGGTTGAAAGTACGCTTTTTCTGCTATACATTTTTCAATTTTTTTTACCGAGCTCTTCGCGGGCAGCCATTATCGATATAAATAGTGATTATTAATACAGTTACGACGGAAAAGCATTCTGAAAGCGCTTATTAGTCCGTCACCCCTTTTGCTATACCTATCAGGGAGGTCTAATATCACCTTCCTGCACATGTACCCTCCCTCAATCCCCATTGATGGAAGCTGTTCGTCTAAATTTTCGTTCAAAATTACTAAAAATACGATATATGATCAATTCGAAAATTTGTCAAAGATAGCACCATTTTGCTTCTGAGTCATCCTAAATGGACGAAAATTTCTCAAACGGGAGGGGACACCCCCTTAGACCCCTCCCCCAGCACATCACCTGCATAAGGTGACAAAGGATAAGGTGACAAAGGAAAAGAAAAGGATTCGCTCCGGTTTCAAACTACGCCCCATGCGAATATGCACTATATTTACACCGGCTTTCTGGGTGTGTCTGCATGGGGTTAGCCTGCGGAGCAGACTCTGAAGCAGCCTCCAAAAGATGACGCTCTCTCGATCAGAAATCATAATACACCTCTGTATACATATTCTATACAGAGTCTGCAAACCTTCGTCCAGTTTTCATTTACACGAATCCCCAAATGCGGGATAAATTATTATTCATACGAAGGTCACATGGTGTTCAGGGTACTGACTATTCACGTCTATCAACGGCCTGCGACGACGCACATACGAATACTTCTGAAGACACGGTGACATCTTAAAAAGGTACGTAATTATCATGTATGGGCTAAACATCGAACTAATCCTTGCAGTGAAAAGTCAAGCCTAACGTTAGGCGGAGGATCTTGTTCCAGATCTTGCCGGTTTGTACAAACTGCCTGTATATAGGCCCTCGCATGGCCGCAAGACGACAACGTTCCTTGTTAGCTGCATATGTATACATGTACAAGGTAGCAGCTAAGCCAGTAACTATACAGTGATAGCCGTACTGCACTGCATAACGTGTATACAAGTGAAAAGAGTTGTCTGCTGTAACGGAGCAACCGGTCGCTCATGTTGACTCCACCCCTTACCAACGCTGATGACGTGTGCATAATTATCATGAAGTTATTTTTGTCTCGGAAATGAGATTGGCTAGAAAGTTGGCAGGCTATTGTATTGTATTTAACTTCGTCTGTGTAAGTACTGTACATTAACATTAGGTAAGCAAATATTAAGAATTGTACTCGTAGCTGATAAAACTCAACAATAGCCTGCTTATAGCAGGCTAGCATGGGGTGGGCTTAAAGCATCATCTTCTATAGTACACCCGATCACCAACCTCTGGCGGCCGGCCCCATTTATAGTCCAAGACAAAGATACTATAAGCATAGATTCCAAACTCCTATACCTGCACCGTTGTGCAGTGGCAGAAGTGTGAATTTGACATGGGCGTCGTTCTAATCGGCGATCTGCGTACAAAATTATGAACGCGTTACAGAACACCCATCCTTAAAACAGGTTAGCCGCGTGCACTTTCACAACGCGTTCCATACGCGCAGAATACATTTCTCTGTGTTATTATCCGGAATACCAGTGGCGGATCCAGGAATTTGCAGTGTGTGTGTGTGTGTGTGGGGGGGGGGGGGGTCTGCATGTGGATCACATCAAATGTACACTAAGCGAAACGCCACCATGTGTATGGCTCATAGGCGTAGGAAGCTTTCGAGACTGGGGGCTGAACCTTGTTTCGGATCGCCGTCCTGGGGAGGTGTCTAAGAGGAGGGGTTCCCCCTCCCTTTTGGAAATTTTTTGGGTACTTGAGGGCCCTCAGATGCAATTTGGTGCAACATTTTAGACGAACTTTAAGGAAAATTACTGCTAATTTTGACATTTCTTACAGAAGAGACAAATAAGGGGTTTTTGCCCTTGGATCTTGAGGGGCGGGTGCATACTTCAGCCTCCCCACATTTTTGACTGGGGGCTAAAGCCCCCAGCCCCCGCTTCCTACGCCTGTGGTATGGCTGTTTTTCAACCTCTGATGCCTATTAGAATTCAGGAAATGGCACTTCCTAGACCTCCCCAGACCTATTGGGGTTTAACTGTTATGTGCCAAAATCAGCATTCTGGGCTACTTTATAACCGCATACTTTTGTAAAGACGTACTTGCAGAAATAGGCTGACATAGACCCTTTTCCAAATAGCAATTGCAATGGATTGTGGGATAGAGTTCTGGTAGGCGATGTTGTTGTCAATGGCATTTTGCTGTGGCAAAAAACGATGCACACCAAAATTCTATCCCACAATCCTTTGTAATTCCTATTGGGAAAAGAGTCTATAGCCTACATACTTGCGTCACTACCTGGGTTTGATGGGACTGGGAGTATAAAATGGCAGAAGGAAGACTGGCACTATATCGACAAGCGTACAAAATGTGCCAACAAAACCATGAAAAATATAATTGTGCTAAGAACAAAAAACAATCCTGACCAAATTATTTTTTGTATATCAATAATATGCAATTCTGACATCTGAAGATGTAAAATCATGACAAAAATACAACAAATACACTAGGCTACCGTAAGTTAACAATCAGATTATAGGATCAACAAAGACACACATGTGATGTCACAAACAGCGTTACCAACGGCCGTTGGCGGAAAACGCTAGATTTAGCATTCGTCATCATGCGCAATGTGTAAACAAAAGGGGAATTTCCCAAATGAATGATAAGGAAGGTAGATACATTATTATTTACATTTTTCATTTGGTTGAAGAATATGACACAAAAATACGGTAATCAGATAATGTAACAACTATCATTGTATATTTAAAAAGTAATTAGGCCTAGGATACAATTAGCCTGGCTTTCTATACAACTGTTACCATCCCGGTGGGGGGGGGGTATGAATATCCCACCCCCCCCTCTGGATTCGCCACTGCGGAATACTTGACGCACACTTTTGCGCGCTCAGGAAACAAATGCGCTAGTTGATTTCCCGTTTCGAGAGCGTAAGAAATTAGACACGCCTTTAAAATTGCATTACTTAAAGGTACCATGTATAGAAACTGACCAATGAATGTAGGCGAATAAGTCTATGAACTCTACACCAGTCATTGTGTGTTCATGTTTAAGTGTACTTATGTGTACATATAATGCCGTCAGGAAGAAGTGAACTTCTTGTAAGTGGAATTTAGTATTGAGGAGTGATAGTTCTTACATTTACAATGTTTCCAAATAACAAGCATTAATTAGACATTCATTTCTCTGCACGTTGTCAAACCGACTGAATAGTGATCAGCACTTCAACCCTGATATTTTTGGCTCCCTGGGGAGTCAATGCCCCATTTTAAGTTTGGAATCTATGCTCATGATATCGTTGGTCCCAAGACAGTTTCTGTTGACTCCGGGAATGTATTTCCGTAAAAACGTGGCCAGAATTTTAGGCAGTAGAGTAGCAAAAGGGGGCTTCAAGAAGTTTGTTGACAACGTATTCTTCTCTTAGACAACATACTCTCTGCTTTCATCAAACCAAAAATTAGAATTCGCTAAAATATGTACATTTTCCAGCCATGTATGATCAGCTCAAAAAATATCCCAAAGATAACACCATTTTGCATCTAAGCAATCTTAAATTAGCAAAAATTTCTTATTAAAGGGGAGGGGGTACCCCCAGGACGGCACATTTATGAAGTGAAAAAGAAAGGATCCCCACTGCTGTGTACAAATGAAGGGCGCATAATAAAAGTGCGATTTACGCGCAGCCACTCAGTTGAAAAAAAACTACAGCCAGCCAGGGGGGAAATTGAAATTCACTATATTATGGACATTGTCCAGCCACATATGATCAGCTCGAAAAATACACCAAAGATAACACCATTTTGCATCTAAGCAACCTTAAAATTAGCAAAAATTTCTTTGACCCCCCCCCCAGGACGGCACCTTTACGTAGTGACAAAGGAAGGATCCCCACTGCTGCATACAAAAAGGCAGGGCGCATAACAAAGTGCGATTTTCACGCCGCCACTCAGTTGGAAAAATCATCCAGCCAGTCGGAAATTGGGAACTTCACACCCCCCCCCCCCCAAACATATGACCCTATCTACGGCCCTGTCTATGGAGTTGGAACAACAGGACAAAAGGTAGGCCTATTTCTCTAACTAGTTTTGAAAAAAAAACTTCAGAAAAATCATCCCATACCCCTCTCCCGACAAACGATACCTTTTGCTAAAACTGATTCGAAGTTGCGTAGATTAACGCGGAAAACATGCAGTAAGTGATTTTCATACGAAACCAGGGCGCAGCGGAAGGGTTGCGTATTGTTTCTCGTGACCAGGCTTCTGAAAACACTGCCTGTAGAGCTTATGCATATGACGTCACGCTTGCCTCCAATGGAGGCAAGCGTGTATCATTGCAACTTACCCCCGATAATGTAGACAGCTGATTCGTGTATAGTTCGGATACGCGCGTAGTATTCTACTGTCGCGTGCGAAGTCTACGTCGTGCGTGCACTGTGCTTCACTGCTTTGGGGCCAAAATGACCCTTACTCCAAATCCAGATATGGGCCAGATATGAAATTCCATATATGGGCCAGATATGGATTTCATATCTGGGCCATATCTGATGCAGATATGGGATTTATATCTGGGCCAGATAAAAAGTTGGGCAGATATAACCCAGATCTACGCCAGAACCAGATCTAAGCCATATATGGCCAGATAAAGTTTTATCTGGATCAAGTCTTTATATGGAACAGATAAAATTTTATCTGGACCTGATATGGTCCTTATATGAGCAGAATATATTTCCATATATGGCCCATATCTGCACCAGATATGGAATTTATATCAGATCAGATAAAAAGTTGGGCAGATGTAACACAGATCTAAACCAGAACCAGATCTAAACCATATATGGCCAGATAAAGTTGTATCTGGATCAAGTCTTTATATGGCACAGATAAAATTGTATCCAGACCTTAATCTGCTTTAGTTATGAATCATAGGTAGGACTAATAGTCCACACTCCTCATGGAGACATTCAGAGAGCTTTTTAAGTACGTAGAAACAGGCACTGAGAAACTAAAGAACCCCAAACCCAAACAAAAACCCTGTCAGATCACAAACACAATGCCAAACAAACTATACACACCATGCAACAGGGAACACAAGAGTCTTTGTTACTACTGAGGTTCAGAAACTGCCACTGCAGCCAACCCCCAAACAACACCCTAGCCCAACAACCACAAATCACCCCAAAACAAAGTCCCACCCGTCAACCAACCGGCCACAAATGCCACTGCGCCCGAAGGCAACATCACGCCCGACGGCAACACTACGCCCAAAGGCACAATATTTAAAAAGCACTGGGCAAATAAAAGGTGCACCTTGCCCAAGGGTGCCCCGGAGGCAGTTGTGGCAAAGGGTAACCTCATTACTCCCACGTTTAAACAAACTCCACAACGGGATGCAGTTTTAAGTCCTACCCAGGACACTAGCAGATAATATTTAAGAGCTTCATAATTTAATGTAAGCTATGGGTTGGATTGACTTAAGTACATAAATTCAACTTATTTCATAACAGTGAACAGAAAAATGTCTTGAAATTTCCTATTTTATGTAAGTACAGTGATATGGGCTACTTATTTTAAACTTTATTTAGACTCTAAATTTGACTTTAAATTTTGTTTACTGCGTAGTGCATATTTTACTTTCAACGTCCTAAATCATGAAAAATGTAGGTTTAGATACAAGCTCCGCCCAAATGTGCAAATTATTTGTAAAAGTTCACTTAGTATACTGCGGTATTAACAAAAGTGTAGCCACTAAATAACTGCAATGTCTGGGAAGGTGATGCTGTATCCAAAACATGTCTTAATTTGTAACAAGCATAATCCAAGGATCAAATCAAATAAAAAATAAAGCAAACTAACAAAATGCTTATTTGCATATCAAGCATATCAAGTTATATCTGGCTTGATATGGCCATATAAAACTTTATTTGCATATCTGGAATTGCATTGTATCAATTACATCTGGCTTGATATGGCCATATAAAACTTATTTGCATATCTGGAATTGCATTGTATCAATTTATATCTGGCTTGATATGGCCATATAAAACTTTATTTGCATATCTGGGCTGGCATTTCATCAAGTTATATCTGGCTTGATATGGCCATATAAAACTTTATTTGCATATCTGGGCTGGCATTTCATCAAGTTATATCTGGCTTGATATGGCCATATAAAACTTTATTTGCATATCTGGGCTGGCATTGAATCAAATTATATCTGGCTTGATATGGCCATATAAAACTTTATTTGCATATCTGGAAAGGCATTTCATCAAGTTATATCTGGCTTGATATGGCCATATAAAACTTTATTTACATATCTGGACTGGCATTTCATCAAGTTATATCTGGCTTGATATGGCCATATAAAACTTTATTTGCATATCTGGGCTGGCATTGTATCAAGTTATATCTGGCTTGATATGGCCATATAAAACTGGATATAATGTATCAAGGCACCTAAATCTGGTTGTACATCTGGCTGATATGGCCATGTACTAAAGGCTGTATTTAGCCAGATATATCCAGATATCAATCCATATCTGGAATTGGAGTAAGGGGACGTTGCATGACGTCAATGCATAAGCTCTGTAGCCATGATGCAGCGAGTCCAAAACATTTCATCCAAGAAAATTCACAATTACTATTACTACAGTATTACTGTCAAGTTATTGTTTTAGGCATTTGTCTCGCCCATCCTTATTATCCTTTCACCCTCCCCACTCCCTCCAAATCTATTTCGCCTTCTAGTCCAGGCAGAATTGTAGGCTTTTGGAGTTTGCATTTTTTTTATATATATTAACCTTTGATATAATGTAGAGTAGACATCAGAGGCAATCAGAAAAGTGTGTGCTGTAACGAAAATTAAACTATTTAGGTTTCAGGGGCTCCATCAATGGGAGACGTGCACAATTTTAAAATTTTCGAAATTCATGTGGGTGTTACCAATGTACTTCACTTTTAATACCAGAGAGATCATTATCTCTAGTTATTCAATTGAACGAAATACTGGGAAAAACTAAAAAGAATGATCCCAGGTGCCAAATTTCCACTGAGGACTTAGTGACGAAAAACACGGAATTTGCGAATTTTCAGTACCACTCATTTCGTGTAGGTTCAAGGAATGATGAAACCCAAATTATTCCCATGTAATACCTACTTATCGGACTACCCATAAACGAAAGGTAAGGTCATGTGATTACATATGTTAAGAGATTCTGGTACTCAAAATTGGCCCCAAGTGCTAAAATTGCCAATTAAGCTTGCCGTATTCGGCGCAAAGGGCCACATTTGACAAGTCACTACAAAGAAGAAGAAGAATACAAAAACAATACATTGGGGAAAACTTCTAGTGTATTGTAGGAGACTGTGTTAATTTTACCACTTAGTTACTTCTAAAAGAGTTTAAGACCCCAAATGTTGGAGTAAAAAAAGCTTTCTTCACTGCTAGAGCAGCCAAAATGATCAAAATGGCCGCTAATTTGAAGTGGCTGGCTACCCCCCCCCCCAATGCACATGAAAAAATGGAGCACATACTTTTCTGATTGCCTGATGTCTACTCCACATTATATGAAAGTTTGATCAAATAAAGCAAAAGAAAAAGCAAAAAAAAAGAAAAAGCACCAAACCAAAACTTACCTGACTATTCGTCAATACCTTGTCTGGCTTGCTAGAAAGACTCCCCCCCCCAAAAAAAGTCTTCGCATCCAGGCAGAGCCTAGATTTCAAAAGTATTCTTTGTTAGATTTCCAGTATAGCGCCACAGTTGGATTGTCAGCCTTACACCAGTACCAGTATATCCACAAATTGAAACCTCTTCTCCAGATGTATTATTATTGTTTTAGGTGATGATTGACTTAACAGTCAAAATTTTCACATAGTTTCGTTACAGTATTGAGATTCCAATCTCGAATTGCCCGCAGTCGTGTACCAATACAGTAGGTGTTTGAGCGAAATGTTAGATTATTACCGGGAAGGAGTTATGCTCATCTTCTAATATTGTACACTTCCTCGTCTGAAGGCTAGCTGAGCTGAGCTCCTTTTAAACGGACTAAATAATTCCTTCAAAAAGTTTTCTTGAATGTATAAGAACCTTTTTACATTGATTTGAAATAAATTGTCAATATTATTGTTAAAAAGCTTCATTTAAAGGTCCAAAAATAAAATAAGAGTTGCTTTCAAAAATTCAAGTGGAAGAAGTGTTTGACTGCAGCTGCTACGTGGATTCATTTTTTTTTTCTTGAATGTTGACTGTGCACAGTATGTGGAAACGATACGGTAACATTATTAATGCTTTCGCCTACTCTTTTTGTTTTGCGAGCTAGTGTGACCTTTGAACAGTCCCACTTATTGTGTCAACTAACAACATATTTTGACATGTTTTGACACATCCCCAGCGAATGAAGTAGAGAAGAAGGCTTTGCTTAAGAGTACCTGCGACGGTAAGGTGTACCTTAATCTTTTGTCGGTTAAAATTTCTCCAAGTCGTTCGATTGGTTCTTCGTATCTAGGCTAAGCCTATAGCCCAGGCCCTACAGTAGGTTAGCATAGGCCTAAGCCGAAGGTAAAGTTAGGCCTAACGTTAGGCTTAAGGAGCGTAATCATAGAGTAGAATATACTGAACTAGAGTGCTCACTCCCCGAAACAGCTGTGATCGCATGGGGACAGAGTTGTAATCGAGTCACTAACAGTTAGATTCGTGACTCGAGTCACCAATTGTCAAACTTTTAAGTGACTATAAGCGCAATAAAATAACCGTGTTAGCCTTGCGCCAGTGATTTCTTTCTCGTGAATATATTATGTGTACATAGGCCTACATAGTATATTCAAGACATAAGAAACACCTGGCGCAAGGCTAACACAGTGATTTTATTCGCAATCATCTTTTCTAATGAACACTTCCGAGCTCCTCCGATGTTGCAGAAAATCATCCTATTTTCAAGCTTGGTAATGTTATTTTGTGATTTTTTTTTGTATAATCTTGCAAGTTTTGTGAAAAGGTAGAACACACTGTAAGGATTTCTGATTTGATTCCGATTTGAAGTAAATATCTTCAATTTTGGGGTTTTTGTCCTAGGCCTATACCTGTAACACTAGGCTAATTGTCCCTATGGTTGGAATTTTGGTTGTGCCCTATAATGGTAGTCCAGTCTGGAAAACATGTAGGTTACGTGGCTCCGCCGAAGATCTTAATTCTTCGGCGGGCGAAAAACGAACTTTCCAGTATGGATGGTAGACCAATGATCTACATGTAGATCAGTGTGGTAGACGGGTCCCCATGCAATCACAGCGGATTTATGTATGCGGTATTAGGAGTGCGCACTCTAGTTCCTATATCCTACTCTATGAGCCTAATACAGTTTATACAACTAAATCCTGTTTAGGGCCTACTGAGTTAGGCCTAGCCTACAGTACTCACTGATCATGTTTGTAGCAGTGCTGTAGTGGAGTCCTTAGCTTTCGAGTCTGAGTCCTCACCTTGTGAGTCCAAGTTAGTTAGTCCTCAATCAGGCCCTACACACTACGCTCCACTGGCACTTTGCTCCGTATTTAACTCTTACGGAGTGTAGTATACTAGGCACTGGCTAAGTCCAAGTCTGAGTCACCTAGTCCGTGAACAGGACTCTATCCTACTTACACTTTGTTTTACTCCGCACTAGAGTCCTTGTCCTGCCTACATAAAAAAACCTGCAGTTAAGGGTTGAGAGGAAAATTTATCAGAAATTGATTGTTTCTACACTAGTTGTCATTTCCCCGACTTTAAAACAATGCAATTCAGTTTATTATCATTATATTGTAGAAAAATATGCATTCACACAGCTCACAGGTGTGTTCTAAGACCAAAACTCACAGAACTCGCTTCGACGTTCGTCAACAAATGGCAGAATGGCTCATGGTAGCGCTTCCACATTTTGCTGTCCAATTTCCTAAAATTATTTGCAGGGTTTCCTTAAATTTTGTTACGTTTTCTTGGTTTCAGATTTTGAAGTCAATATCTACCGGTTTGAGGTGAAGGTCCATTTCTGATATATACAAATATTTTCTCCAAAGTCGAAAAATGTGCATCTATATGACATACTGTATCCTTTTGCATACTACCCTGGTTACAACTTTTTACAGGGAAGTCAGTCATGTGACTGCACAGGCACTCTAATCTTGTAACTCACTTAGTGTTAAGGTCAGTTTTTACCTCCAAATTTCACCTTCTTGCTCCCCTCTATTCCAAGAAAAACTAGTCAAGAAGCATAGATGCAATGACAAAGAACGTTCATGGAAAGTATGGTAATCACAGGTGAATATTTGAAGCTGTTAGGAATGCTGGTCTGCTGGCAGATCGGCTACCCACTGGAAATTTTGTGTAGGCAGGACAAGGACCATGGTACGGAGTAGGTTCTACTGTTAACGCTGTACACAGTCCTGTTCAAGGACTAGAGTCACCAGTATTTGAGTCCGAGTCCAAGACAGAGTGCGGTAGTTAGGCCTACAGTAAGTTAGGCACAAAAAAATGAAATGTAAAACATTGGTGTTCCACCACTGCGACTGTGACTTTGCCTCCAGTCTAGGCCTAGGGCTAGACTGGAAGTTTCATGTTCGACCACTGCGACTCCGATTGCACCTCCACTCCACTCCAGATTGGAAGCTTCATGTTCGACCACTGTCAGTGCGACTATGACTGCGCCTCCACCAGGGTTTGATTTATTTTCTACATGCAGTGGTGCATGTAGGTCAACAAAACTAGGCCCTACATGCAGAGCAAAATTTCTACATGCACCAAACAGTCTCAAATCAGAAATACCAGAGGAAGTTGGGAGGCATGATTCACGATTTGATAGTACTTATTTCCATCACGTTGTCAAGGTTAAATAAAGTTGATGCATAAACTTATTATCCAGCCACGATCAATGATGTCTCACCGCGAACATGTCAATGGGTCTTAAGTGTGTATTCATTTGTTCGCTTCAAGTGCGAAAATGTCCCATTGACTTATTGTGTACAAGGATCGTAGAAGCAACACTGCACCGAAAAAGTGCATGTATAGGCTATAAGGAAAGGTAATATATGCAGATATTGATGTTGGAGTGAGAAAGGAGACACTAGTTTTGCACTCAAATTTCTGTGAAATAGCTGCTCGTCTAACTTGAGCAATAAACTACAATGCCCTGGACAATTTGAACCAATAGGATTTTGGACTGTAACATGCAGTTAGGCCTGGGCAAGGCTAGGCCTATGTCTGTGGAGCATGGAGCATGATGTGCGCTAATAATGATTGGTTTGATGGTTTCCCTATAAATGTTCTTCGTATGTAATGTACAGGAGAAGAGTTGTGAATATGATGAAAAGTGTTATGTTGGTTTTGTTGCAGGCAACATGAATTACGATAGCCTAATACCTGAGAGTGCGGGGCAAAAATAGGTTGTTTTCCCCACATACTAAAGAGTAGGAGACGGTCACCCCACTTCTCCACCGTTCCAACACCTAACCTATGGAATTCACAATACAAAGACGACATGGTTTACTCAGGGAGATGATTATTATCACCTCCCTGGTCTACCACTCTACTGGTAAACCATTGCAAACATGTACATAAATGTACAGTACATGTGAAGTTTATATTGTACCCACCAACTAACCCTCTGTCAGATTGTTGTTATTTGCATACATGAAATCAATTGGTTCAAACAGGGAGGTGGTATTAGCATATACCACCTCTCTGATTGGAACACCATTTAGTGTGTCCTCAGCTCAAGGAAGTGGCGTTAGCACTTCCTTGCTTAGCTTCACACTTTTACGTATGTCCAGGTCTATGTAGGGTCTATGTAGCTTACAGTGTGTTCAGTGGCAGACCGTAGAACTTGTAACACGAATATCATCTGCTGCACAGCGCTAAATTGCAAAGACAGATACTGTGTGGAGTTTTGTGAGAACTGCAGAGAACAAGGCAAATACCATGTGATGGCGGGTTAAATGAAAGTGACCAAAATTCTGAGGATCTAAAGCCTGGTCCAGGGGATTTTATAGCCGAGTCAAGAGTCCAGACTACGAGACTGAGTCCAACTCCTTGCTCTCTGAGTCAGAGGCCTTAAAATTGTGTCTCCAGACCGGTCTTGAATACTACAGCACTGATCACTTGTAGTGTACAGGGGAAAAGGACAAAGAGAATTCCAAGTTCAACTGGTTGCTTACATATCTATGAGTACCTAGAGAATATCAATAGGTGTGAAAGCTACTGAATGAGAAACAAAATCAACTAGAGAAGTTTGACAGGATTTATTGTGTTTCTGTACCTGTTGAAAGGAGAATCTGAATTACTCAGAAAAGGGGCTTTTGTAGCTTTGTACACAATAGGAGGGTGTCATGTGGGAGGATCAGTATTGACTGTGTTTTATTAGTAATTAAAAACCATTCTGGGAATAGTTATAGACTTGTTTGACATGGTGTGATGTTGTACTATTTGTGCTAGATTTTGTTTGGTAGCACAATTTAGTGGCAGCTCTACAGGCAAAGAGCAATTTAGCACAGTTTGGTGGCAGCCATCAAGATGAAGTTTGATGGCAGCCTACTGTAGCATACAGTACAGGTCTGCAAAACAGCATAGTTTGGTGGCAGCCTGGCAGGCAAAGAGCATTTATATTACAGTTTGGTGGCAGCCTTCAAGATGAAGTTTGATGGCAGCCTACTATAGCATACAGTACAGGGTATGCAAAACAGTGCAGTTTGGTGGCAGCCTGGCAGGCAAAGAGCATTTATAGTACAGTTTGGTGGCAGCCTTCAAGATGAAGTTTGATGGCAGCCTACTGTAGCATACAGTACAGGTATGCAAAACAGCACAGTTTGATGGCAGCCTGGTGGTCTAGTAGATTGACATGTAGGTTTCAGTATAGTCTGCCCTATCACAGTTGTATACCTGTCAGGGAGTCTTATGACTCTATTCTACCATTAAACCAGTGAGTGAGACAAAAGAATTGTGGTAAGTGTTAAAAAGGTCTTGTGTAATTTTTGGAGCTTGTCCCATGCCTTGCAGTTTTTTTTTTTTTGTTAAATACATCCTGGTCTCATGTGGTACATGTACAGTACATATGTTGTACATTGTAACTTCGTATTTGGCTACATGCAAGGTTACGGGAACTAACATTCTTAACACAACCATTTGTGGATAACTTTGGAAGTTGGAACGTTAACTTACCCCAGCTAATAACATTACATTACAGTGTTCGATTTTAAGGAATTAGCAATGGTTGTCCGAAGAACTACCACATTGTAAAATTGGGTTGTCCTGCTCAAACTAAGGTAGTCCCAAGTGTAACCATTTTTGCAACCATGGAATTGATAACGCCCTATTATCACTAGTCTTCCAAAGTGGCTTTCACTTTTAGACAACCCCCCTCACCCCACCAAAAAAAAAACACAAACAAATATCTACTGTATAAGAGTAGTGATTTCTCGTGGTGTGCATTAGTATGTTGTGGACATAGTTAATGTTATGATGTTCACATTGCGGGTTAATAAATTAAACATCTCTAGATTGAAAGCACTGGTGTTGCAACATCAGCACTACAAATTCGTAGCTTGCACGAAGGAATTCAGCTTCTCTGTGTACAGTGCAGGCCTAGTGGCCTACTAGTGGAGTTTGGACGGGGCACATATTTTGGCTTGATAGTGCTATACACATTTCGATAAAGTGACTGTGTGGGAAGTTGTGGTGAACGTGCGTGATCACCGCACTTTGCTGCAAATTTTTTGATGCAATTTTTTAAGTCCCTTGCTGGTGCAATTCATCGAGCTGCTAAATGTAAACATCACTTTCCTCAAAAGATTTGGTTGTCCCGACGGGCAACCTTACACACCTATTTTTGCAAAATCTGGTAGTCCTGCAGAATTTCTGGTTGTCTGGGGCGACAGGACTACCCTTAAAATCGAATACTGCATTACAATGGCAGAAAGCTAAAACGTTAATCATCCCTTACATTGTAATTGAATCAATTGATGGTTTTGTCTGGTGGGTGCAAATTGGTGAGATGTCTTTGGGACAGTATCTTAACTTGTTTTTTTTTTTGGCCTTTGATTTCATGCTGCCTTCAGATTTTTGAAATTATATATCATAGAACTACATACCCAGGTTGAAGATATGGGACAAGATTCCAACTTCCAAGCCTATTTAAATCTTCAAGGGCATGTGCCGCTTTAAACTTGATATACTATAGTTTGTGGTTTGCAAGTTGATTCACACTTTGAGAAGAGCAGTTCCTCTTCCTTGAAAGTGCTTTAGTAACTACCGATTATTCCATTTAAATTCATGGTTAAATATAACACTTCAGACAATCTTACTGGAGTCAGGGAGTATTTGAAATGAAATGAAATAAGCAGACAAAAATTAAGCATGATCTTTTGTTATTCTAGAGAGACTTGAGGGCAACTTTTCATTCCAGTTCAGCAGTTGGAGTGTCATTCTTGTGAAAGGAAGAATTTTCATTTAAATTCCCATGTAGAACATTTCCCATCCTAGCCAGTGTACATACGGTATTTGTATGGTAATGTCTAACAAGGAACTAAATCAGTTTGAAAAGGGTATTGTACTATTGATTACAGTACAGAGGAAAAAATAATCGACGGCATCGACGGCAAAAGCCGCTGTGGCAGCTGGTTTTGCCGCCGATTATACCTAGAAACGGCGGCATGTTTTTGCCGTCGATCATTCTCTCTGCATTCGCAATTCTCATATTAAATTTTTTTTAAAACATTTGTCTACGTAACATTTCTTTCCCACGGACATCAGAATTTTACGTAGACAAACTGGATGTAATGCACAGCTACGTAGCTATCATTTTCTTTCTAGCTAATAGCTGTATGATCTACCAATTCGTACAGGTGTTTAATACACTGGCTTTCCTTCAGCAGCCGCCATATCACATACCCATAAATGTGTTTCACGGCAAACCTAAATTATGCAGTATAGGTTTGAAAATAGGCTACAAAATCAACTTTTCCTTCTGCCTTGACTCTATGATTAGAGCTTAACTGCTCACCCCACAGAAAAAAGATTAATTCTTTCAAAATAATCTTTGCCATCTGTGACCATGAATGCAAGTTTTTGATTCAAAAATGGAAGAGATTTCAGCTCCAAAGTGTATGGTTCGACTGCACTGTAGTAATCTACAGCTTGCTGCATACATGTTGTACTGCAGAGAGTACCATTTCAAAACACATCGTTTTTCAGTACCAAACATAACCAAATTTGTCAAAAATGACAAAACATTCACCTGGTATGTTCAAAAGGCTCTCAAACAACTACCTGTAATATATTGACAACTTTTAATGGGGAGGTATCCCCCCACGAGGCACATTTCTTTAGAGGGGCTTTGCAGTTTTGTCGTTGCCTAACGTGTAAAATACATGGATAGGCCTACTCAGATGCTAAAGCAACACAATACATGGCAAAAGTTGTCTGCTTACTTGTTGAGCTACAGGGTCTAAAATTTCCCAATCGTTTTTGTTCCAAAATGTTAACAAATGTTGTCTAAGATGTTGATATGAGTGTTCAGACTTATTTATGGTCAAGATAGGGTCTTTGCTTGTCAAACCAACTTAGCTAAATATTTTGAAAGTCTTTTGAGTTTTGCCATACATATACTGTTACGAGAAGCTGATAGTCTCATGACTTCAAGTCTGGTATGCAAAGTGAACCCAGTTAGTTCATATGAAACTAGCACCACTCTAAATCCTCTTTCCATTGCTATATGGGGGGGGGGGGGTGTCATCAGTTACCAGCAGACAAGAACACTGTGCCCCACCATCCCCCACCCCTGTCTTAACAAAGGTACTGATAATAGCCCTTTACACTGGGTTTCAGTTCAACATTAGATGAACTGCACTGGGTAACATCACATGAACAGTGCAGTGTATGGTAGACTCGTACTCCATGGAACGCGTTGGGCTGCTGACACGACTTGTGGCCATGCGAGGGAATTTTAAAAATGCTGTGGACATCCCATAAAATGCCGTGGAGAGCTGCTGTCTCCACAGCATTTTTTTTACAGAAATTGCTGTGGAGACATTTAGGGGAATTTTTTGGCCTGTATTCCACCCTTTACTTTTATGTCAATCATTGAAGAATGTACTTTCCACCATTACATAGTCTCTTGCATGTATTGCATAACATGTGCACTCTCTATGGCGATCTCGTACCGTTTCCAGCGCAGGTCTACCATCTATGCATTACAGTACAGTGTAAATTCAGCGGTGCAAATACCACACTGTAGGTACGGTGGTTGAAAAGGAGATTGTTGTCAGTTAATCTTGTGAGGCTCCGCCTACATTACTCACGACTGACATCGGTGTATGCCTACGTGAGTGATGTCCCATGTTGTGACAAAGCAGACAACTGTACTTATGGGCAGTGTGAAGTGATTTCAGAAATAATGCGTGTTTCGCAGGTTTTTATTGACTGTCAGTAATATACGACAGAAATACACAGGCCGTGCGAGATACAAGATCGTGGATGTGAATGGAGAAGTTCGTATGCAGACTGTACATTAGACTTGCAATATTTAGGAGCCAACCAGGCCCCTTTCCCTGAAGAAGCTACGGGCCCGAACAAATTTCTAGGAGCATCGGGCCCACGGGCCCCCGTTATTTCAAGCCCTGGATACCCTTGCCTGCCCAGCGGACTTTTATACGCCTGCTCCACAGTCTGTGCTATTATCCCAATGACAAATGTCTACATCCAAAAGAGGCATACATAATCGACAAGACGACAACTGCCACAAAGGTTAGTAGGCCCTAGTTCACTTCACCTTTGAGCTTTGACCCATCCCTTGATGCATTTTATAAAAACATTTCCCAACTTGTCAAGCCTAAGTGTTAGACCTGCTAGGGAGTTGAATGGGATCCCCTGGTACTGTGCTGTGCAAACTTTTAACTAGCCTAGGCCTACACATCATCCTCTGATTTGCCTGCCCGGCGGACGTGTATTAGGCTACTCGTGCTGCCGTGCACCTATATTGGCTGCACTCGAGAGTATGTACAGTAGGCTACGCCAAAGAGGAGTACATGTTCGACACCTGCTATGAAGGTAGGCCTAATCCCCTGATATGATCCTCCCATCTTCGAAATCACAGAGGAAAAAATAATCGACGGCATCGACGGCAAAAGCCGCTGTGGCAGCTGGTTTTGCCGCCGATTATACCTAGAAACGGCGGCATGTTTTTGCCGTCGATCATTCTCGCTTCGCAATTCTCATATTAAATTTTTTTAAAACATTGTCTACGTAACATTTCTTTCCCACGGACATCGGAATTTTACGTAGACAAACTGGATGTAATGCACAGCTACGTAGCTATCATTTTCTTTCTAGCTAATGGCTGTATGATCTACCAATTCGTACAGGTGTTTAATACACTGGCTTTCCTTCAGCAGCCGCCATATCACATACCCATAAATGTGTTTCACGGCAAACCTAAATTATGCAGTATAGGTTTGAAAATAGGCTACAAAATCAACTTTTCCTTCTGCCTTGACTCTATGATTAGAACTTAACTGCTCACCCCACAGAAAAAAGATTAATTCTTTCAAAATAATCTTTGCCATCTGTGACCATGAATGCAAGTTTTTGATTCAAAAATGGAAGAGATTTCAGCTCCAAAGTATATGGTTCGACTGCACAAGTAATCTGCAGCTTGCTGCATACATGTTGTACTGCAGAGAGTACCATTTCAAAACACATCGTTTTTCAGTACCAAACATACCAAATTTGTCAAAAATGACAAAACATTCACCTGGTATGTTCAAAAGACTCTCAAACAACTACCTGTAATATATTGACAACTTTTAATGAGGAGGTTTCCCCCCACGAGGCACATTTCTTTAGAGGGGCTTTGCAGTTTTGTCGTTGCCTAACGTGTAAAATACATGGATAGGCCTACTCAGAAGCTAAAGCAACACAATACATGGCAAAAGTTGTCTGCTTACTTGTAGAGCTACAGGGTCTAAAATTTCCCAATCGTTTTTGTTCCAAAATGTTAACAAATGTTGTCTAAGTTGTTGATATGAGTGTTCAGACTTATTTATGGTCAAGGTAGGGTCTTTGCTTGTCAAACCAACTTAGCTAAATATTTTGAAAGTCTTTTGAGTTTTGCCATGCAGCTACTGTTACGAGAAGCTGATAGTCTCATGACTTCAAGTCTGGCATGCAAAGTGAACCCAGTTAGTTCATATGAAACTAGCACCACTCTAAATCCTCTTTCCATTGCTATATGGGGGGGGGGGTGTTATCAGTTACCAGCAGACAAGAACACTGTGCCCCACCATCCCCCACCCCTGTCTTAACAAAGGTACTGATGAAAGCCCTTTACACTGGGTTTCAGCTCAACATTAGATGAACTGCACTGGGTAACATCACATGAACAGTGCAGTGTATATATGGTAGACTCGTACTCCATGGAACTCGTCGGGCTGCTGACACGACTTGTGACCATGCGAGGGAATTTTAAAAATGCTGTGGACATCCCATAAAATGCCGTGGAGAGCTGCTGTCTCCACAGCATTTTTTTACAGAAATTGCTGTGGAGACATTTAGGGGAATTTTTTGGCCTGCAGTACAACTGTACTGTAAGTACATGTATGAGACTGTACTGTACTTGAGCTCCCATAATGACTAAAATCCTTCACAAATTATGTACATTACGGCAGTGTAAATTGGTGAGCAAGGAATAGTTGTGGAGGAGTAGTAGCTCTGATAAATTGGAAATAATTCTTTTATCATTGAAGTAAATCCATAAAGTGCATGAAAGAGCAAATGAGTACATAATTTCCCAGTTTTGTAACTTAAGGTATAGGCCTACTGCAGGTGTGATGTAGATAATGCCTTCATTTTTACAAAATTTCAAGGTTTCCCTTTAAACTTGCAGGATATTTGGGTGCTGAGAATACAAATGTTCCTTTACAGGTAGAAATAAGTAGACCAGTGTTTGTTTGTATTGAAAACCTTAGAAATTTATAGGGCTGTGCATTTCCGGTTGATCCACTATCCGTTTAACTGTTTTTATTAACCGAACGGTTAACCGTTAACCGAAAATAAAAACAAGTCAAGGAATATAAGCAAAATAAACATTTCGGAAGAGCGCCACCACATTAAATACCAAAGTTTCTACACTTAAAATGGCGCCTGTAGTAATGATCGTCGAAGTAGCGTGCAAGTTAAAACGTTTGCATTGTTTGCGATGTTTTGGCAAGCAGTCCGTACCCATGGGCGAATCACGCATTTATTCAAACTTATCAAAAACATGCATACTTTTTGTTATGCCACTGATTACCGTTTCCGAGATTTTTGCAGTCTAACATAGCACCGTAAGATGGAAAGCCTATGGATATCACTGGCATTATCGCAGTTCAAGACACACTTCTCCGTCTACAGCGACACAGAATCACACACGCCTAGAGCAGTGTCGAGTACAAACGTACCACATACAGTGTACTATACTGTAGTGTGCCTTGTGACCTTGCTGCAATTCATACGTAATATACGTGTGTCTGCTAGGAATTGCAGCACCGCTATTTCGTAATGGTGTGGAAATTTTTACCCATATGTATTACTGCATGCTCCATAAAAAATTGTAACACTGAATTTTAACTTGCCTCACATCGCATGTCTTTTTACCTAATAGCTAGTGAAAATACCAGTTTCTTTTAATTATGAATGGCGAAACTTTTCGATAACGGTCGCTACCCTCATACTTAATGTTATAACGGGACTCGGGCATAGTTGTCTCGTACGCAATACTGTACTGTACAATGTACGTACGGTATGTCATGAACAATCGTCCATGTAACGTGCGAAGCAGCGAAGCACATGGCTGGCTGGCCGGCCGGCCCGGTCCGTTCAGCAAGCTCAATCAGCTCTGCTAATTACAAATACTGTATTGTACTGTACAATGCACGTACGTACAGTGCACCGGTTCGTTCAGCCAGCAAGTCCAACGAACTATGCTAATTATGTTCGAAATTAATATGATTATTCATGAAGTTCTCCATTGGAATGCTCCATATTTTATAATTTGGGGTTAATAAATGAAATGGCCAAAAGAATTTCACTCATCTTTGCAAATTTTGGGGGTTGAAACTTTTCCAGGAATTATACTAACGTTGAAAAAATTATAAAAAATGTTTAATCGTCTTTCGTTAAAATTATTAAGTCAGCTTGAATGGGGAGGCTAACTTAGTTACAAATATTTTAGTTGCACCTACAAGGCTTGTAAGCCAGGGTTGCATAATTAAGCCCAGAGCTACATAGCTTGGTCCCTTTTTTGTGCAGATTGCATGTTTTGAGACTGATGAACTGTAAACACGTAACCTTGGAAGTTACGCCCGGGAAAATTCCCGTTGTGCATTTATCTTGAACGATATTAAGCATATATTTTTCTGCCGTCTAGAGGTAATTTTTTTAGTCTTATCTATCAAGTTTACAGTGCTCCACACTTTAACAGGTATGGTGGATTGTTGAAGCGTGTACTGCACAGTTTAATCCCTGCACCTTTGATAATTTTAATCCTTTTAAAAAGTTGCGTGAAAGAGTTTATTGTCACATTATTTCAGCAAACCACTCCCAGATCATGGGGCGAAAGGATCGATATACCTGCAAAGCAACGCAACGCAGGCTGTAAAACTGACATTATAAAGGTCTTTTTTTAAACGTTTTGTAATTTTTCATCCAAAGTTTACCCATTGTTACGTGGTTTTGGGCAAGCAACTTCTGCGGTTTACTGCATAAACGAGTTTAGGTATAATGGTGAACTGCGGCGACAGATTTATTACGATGCAAAAACGGTTAAACGAAACAACATTTGGCGGTCGTTTAACCGACCAATCGGTCGGTTAACCGGTTAACCGTTTAACCGTCGCAGCCCTAGAAATTTATATCTAACAGTACTGGCAATGTTATTCTGGTTGGTGTGTCTCACTTGAGACTGTGACATCATTTTGTTATTTTTGTGGCAATGCTTTGCAATGGGAAAGCATGTTCATATATTAAATTGATTAATCAGAGTAGTAATGCAGGGCTCGAAATGAGCTTGAAAAAGGACAAGGCCAAAATGAGCAAAATGACCATTGGGCTATGTTATTTCAATGGACATTTACTGAGGGGTATCATGGCCATCAGAAAGGGCCCAACGGCCATGGCCGTCAGTGCCGTCAGTTATTTTGAGCCCTGGTAATGAAAGCAAGACCAAGATTATCCCACTAAAACTTTTATTTCAACTCTTGCAACTACTTAAAGTGGACCTAAAGTCTAAAAATTCAAAAATATATATTTTAGAGGTTACAAAATTAATCTTATTGGTCCAACTCCCATTGTCATAGCTTATTCCATTGCTGAGATATTAAATTTTAAAATTTATTCACTTAAATCCAAACAGTTCATTGTGCAATAATTTTTGACATTCTTGTTGTACAACTCACATTAAATGCTTTGTTTTCTTTTAAAATTAAAAATGTTTATATGACCTTGACCGCTTCCTGTTTTCTTGCATGACATGCTGTACAGAGAGGGCTTATATAGTCAAGTCACCCCAAAGCAGTAAGAACGCGATCACATTTTGGCACAAGGTGCGGTGGCTTTCAGAAAAACAAAGAAATACAAAGATTGTAATTTGAGTAGTACAACAATGACATCACAAATTATTGCGCAATCTACCTTTTTAAATCGAGTGAATAAACTTCAACATTTTATATCTCAGCTTAAGAAAGTCCTGTGAAGATGGGAATTGGACCATTGGAATTCAGTTTTCATGCTCTGTAATATATATTTTTGAATTTTCAGACTTTAGGTACACTTTAATACTGAACATGTGGTTGAACAGGGAAAGGCAAAATACAGTATTTCATGTGAGCATTTTGTGCCTACTGCCAGCCAAAAGGCAAAATTATGAAAAACTTGAAAACCACCCACTAACCAAAACTTTTACTCCATAAGATGTTGATGTACAGTTAAGTGTGGGGAAGAATCTTATTGCATTAAGCAAGTATAGTGCCACTGACACAGTATTGTGCATGCGTTTCGAAACAAAGTTGGCACGCCATCTATTTTTGGAGAGACACATTTATTATGCTATGGAAAGTGAAGTCGAACCTTGATCTTCATCATACTAAGTCTACTAAACAAGGAAATGTTTACTCTCCATCTGTGCTGTCAGCTGCTAGCTTTGATGTATGCTGTACACTTAAGAAAAGCTGGTAAATGGAGCTCCCTGTTTCTAGTGCCAAGAGTATTTCAAGTGACCTATTTATGTGTCCCAGTGAACTCTACAGTAAGTCTACAAAAAGAGAGTGTATAGGCCTATGCAGTAGTCAAACTTTGATGTTATTTCTTTTGGTGAAGGCCATATTTTATACTCTAGATGTCTATTTTTGGTTGCTGGTCCTGCTATCAGCCTTAAAGGGGGAAGAACAGTCATCCCAAATTTATTTGGAAACATCAACTAAATCTAGGAAATGTCCTCATTATCTACATACACAAATATCGTTTTTCAGGATTATCCAACAATATTCTTCCAAAAAGGTCAACTACTGTACTGCAATGTAAGTAATTATTCTGCATAATTTCAACCATAAATGCATTCAGTAACAAATGCATGACAGAACCATTCTTGAATTACTGTAGGTTTTGGGGGTAAACTTATTCAAGTTGGGGTGACAGCCATTACCCATAAATCTATGCATCATTATTTTGTGCTTAAAGGCCAACTTAGTGCAGTCTACTCATCTTAGGTACTGTAGAGTATAGTCTTTCATTATACAGAACTACAGTGCTATCTCTCCTTTCTTTTTTCACAACACAAGTACTGTAGTCTGGCATTGCAGGTACGTAGATAAAGCACGAAGCTGTCTACATGTTTCTGTAGTAGAACTGGGGTGGAATTAAATTTGTTTCCATGGGTACAGTACTATTGCTGTTTGGATTTCACTGGAAGAATTACCACTTTCAATAAAAATATACTGTGTGGTTCATGATGTTACTTTTGAACTTGACCAAGTACTAAAAGTTGCCCTACTTACTTCAAGTTTTGGCTGATAAAGGTCTGTCACATGGCTGTGTGTCTCTTTGTTGCTGGACATTTTGTCTGTTATTAGTGTTCATTGTGTCACAGTAGTATCCAAGGTTATGCCATGCGTGTATTTACTGTACTCCACATGCATGTGCTGTGCCCAGTCGAAAAGGCAATCCTAAAGGTGTGACATCACTGGAAACACCTCTATAGCATACTCAAATATTTGAAGATATTCAAATTGGGTTGGGTCTGTCTGGGGTACAAAAGATTCCATTCCCAAAGTCACGTTCTTTGAAAGTCCACAGTAGTCAAATTGAGGTGGCTTTGATAGGCAAAGAGGTGTTTCTACTGAATGCAAAATGAGACAAAAGGCATGGCCACAAAAATTTGGGAAGCTCCTTGCTGAAAAAAAAAAAAATGGTCTTTGGAAAAATGTTGGCAATTGGATATGTTTGGCTATTTCTGACCTTACAAAAATATGTAAACAAATTGGAAAATTTGACTTGCTTCGTGGTAAATACAGTATAAAAGATTTCATGTCCCCAAGGAGTATATAGACTAGGGTCTAATATAGACGTGTAAGAGTCCTATAGAAAGTTGTCTTCTGTTTGTGCATTGTAGGCCATGTACAAATAGATAACAGTAAGAAAAGTTGAAATCGATGCTGTGGCCGGGTGGATAAAGGCAGTGGCATTTGAAGCCTCGATGCTTGGCAACTGGGAGGTTCGGGGTTCGATTCTTGGCTGGGTCAAAGTAAGGTGGGTTTTTCATTCAGGAGCAGTCTACGGTCTCCCTATCTGCACTGGCTTTTCAAAAGAAACCATTTTTGATCTAAATTGATGAGTTGGTTAGCCACCCAATGTGAAGAACTTTGTAAGTCATAAGCCATATATATATAGGCTTCTCCCACATTTGTGGTTACTTTGCATCATAAGAACAACTGCCCATCAAGGCCTGAAACTGTTACTTTTCACAGGAGGGGCATTTGTAATCATTGATCTAACAAAAAGGAACCAACCCCACTTCTTTTGTGCAGTGAATAAAAGTTCAGGTGGGAAGAGTTTCATACACTGGTTTCAATGCCACTGTTTACACACAGCTGTAGCCAACAGTTCAAAGTTTAACTTTGTTATGGTTGATATATTATTGTGCAATGAAGGGGAGTCACCACAATTGCGCAACATCCTGCCATGACTGGCTATTGAAAGTTTATGTAGTAAATTGAAGCTCCACTTTGGACTTCTGAATAGCAGCAGGACTCAAGTCAATGTGTGTTTTTATGGTTCATTGTTGTTTTATCTGTCCACATACAGGAAGCGTGCATTATGGTGTTGAAAGCTTTCAATAGGTGATTAAGTGGTATATGGACTTAAAGAACTTTGCTTTGTGGTAGCTAATGCTCTGTAATCTGTGGTTTTGCATTTTATAGCTTCTTGTTGGCTATAAAAGACTGTGACATGAAAACACCTAGCCTGTGAATGGTAAATTCTGTATTTACAATTCAGTAAGTGTAGCCATATTTTCATATTTTTATCAAATTGTAAAATTTCAGAGAGAATCCATCCATTTACAGGATTTGTACAGTATACAGTAATAATTCACATTAAGTAGTATACAACTTTTTGTGTGCATATATGTAAAAGCAAGAGTTATGTAAGGTGGATTTCAGTACATGGCTTGTACAAGGAGATACCATCTATCTGATCAAACTAAAGGTAGACTTTTTTATAAATTGCAAGGGAGAATGCTGTACTGTATATAAACTAATACTTACTTGGACATTTTGTGTTAAAATTTAGCAGATTTTAAAGAGTTTCATAATCAGGACTGGCATAAAAGACAGTACAATATTGCTCATCAAAGTACTTTAGAATGGGTAACTAGCAATTAAGGTCCTTGACGATGTCTACAAATACAGTAAGTCTATGCATGAATTCAGATTGTACCCTTGTTGGTGGCCTTCTCAAAGAAAAAGGAATTTCAAATTCCAGCCTATTGTATGTTGGTAATATTTAAGTTACAAAGTAAAGGGAAACAGCTCAAAATTCAAGGTTTTCTGCAGCCCTTGAAATGTCACAGAATGAAATCGTTGCTTTTCCAGGCAGTAAAGTCATGGCATTTGGTGATTTAGTGATGGAAGTCTGAAATCTGTGTGCTCCCAGGCTAATCCTACAGTAGAAACTAAAGTTATTACTTCAGTGTTGATCTGAAACTGCATGGGTCTTAAAGACTGTATGAGTATTGAACACTGCATGTGACATCGCAAACAATTCTGTTTGGCATGAAAACAAACCAATATTTACACAAGTATTAACTTGAGTGGTTTCATGAAACAAACAGGATTTGTTTAAACACACAATTTGCGATAAGTTTGGTCAGTTAACAGGGTCTGCTGTACTGTAGAATGGCTGTATGTGACCACATAGTACAATACTGTAAGTCTGTGCTTAGTGCATCATCACAGTACTGGCAGGGGTACTGCAGGCAAGGACACTCAAGTATAACCCTAATTCCTGTTTTTGTAATACCAAGATGATGAAAGATGACACCAACTTACGTTAACCCTGGAGCTTAGAACAGGCGCATAGCTATGGGTGGCCTGGGGGGCCTGGCCCCTCCCCCCCAGATACTTGCTAGGCCCCCTAGAAATTGTGTGTGTCCTAATAAAATTTGTAAGAATTAAGGACCATGATCATTGCTGTGATCCCCCTTTTGGTACCTAGGCACCCCTAAAAATTTCATCCTAGCTACACTCCTGGCTTAGAAGCATGGGTATGTAACTACTGTAATCTGGTGTTATGCAGGATGTTCAGTGCATACAGGATTATAAAAGGGACTGATGCCTCATCTTCCACAAAGGGAAAATGCAGTCACCCCAATCAGAATTAGTATACCCTGTTATCCTAATTCATGAATGGCCATTTTTTGATAATGTGACAGTATTTTTGCTACTGAATTGTTATTAAATTGATGGAGGATAACTCCATGCTTTACCTTTTGCTTGTAATCATTACGTTCAAAACCACAGTTAGACATACTTTTTACAGTAAGGCAAATAAGGGGAAATTTGGAAAAGTTTGCTAATTTTTCAAAGCAATTTTTGGGGCAACTGCGTATGCCTTTAAGGAACCTTGGGTAGATCTGTACAGTTGGTGACTGCAGTTGAGTGACTAAGTCAAAACAATAGTTTCACTCTGAATGGTCGATGAGTTGTGCAGAACAGAAGTGTAGTTCTGTGTATGGCAGTCAGCTCTTACACAGTACTTAGTGTGTGAAATGTGAATATTGCCTTGAGCAATTTAAAATCACTACCAGTTACTACAGCTTCATCTGGGAGTTGCACTAGATACTGTAAGGGACTAGAAGTTTACTGTACGTAGTTTGGAGAATTTTTGCCGTCTGGAGTAAGCAAGATGAACTGTGTGTCAATGGACAAGACCTGTTCCTGATGCACAAGTACTGTAAGTTTTGTTCATCATGGAGAGAGGTACAGTAGGGGACTGGCAAGTTCAGGCTATGTTGGGAAGAGGATGCATTAGTGTTGACAAGTGTTCTCTTTTAAGGTTTCCTTTCAAGATGGCAGTGGGATCATGGTAGATGTGGGGTAGGGGGGGGGGAGGAGTAGGAGGTGGTCAGACTGGATAGCCCACTTCAAATGTACCACCATTATGCCGCCTTCCATTGGGGTCGTAAAGTGGTGAATTCACCGTGTTTCTTTTTTCTGCAGTATGGAGTAGCCGACAAAATGTTGAGCTATCTGTGCTGCATAAAAAAGAATCGCGGTGCATTCACCACGTTACGACCCGAATGGAACACGGCATTAAGCCCTCTTTCAGCATTCTATCTACATACTACCTCATACAAGTACCTCCCCTGCACTCAGACTTGTTCTTTTCATTTCAAATGATACAGTATCACTATAAGCTCACAATCAATGTATAGAGGGGTTTCACCCCGTCACGTGATCGCGCATCTCTTTGGTTTTGAAGTGCAAGATTGCACGTTTCTTGTGTTTTTGAAGGGCATGTGTCCATTGTGTCAAAGTAGTACAGTATGTATGGTTATGCCATGCATGTGTGCTGTAAATACAGTTTCCGCTTGTGTGTTTTGCCCTTCGGTGCCTAGGAATCCCACTCATCACATGAAATCCCTCTATTGGAAAAAAGGCTGAACATCTGGTGTACAGTATGTGTGAAGTTGTACAGTTTGCAGTGCCTGGTAATACATGCCACTATGGAGTAAAAGTTCTACAGTTTAACAACGACTGGTAAAGTATGCCACCATGGAGTACCATGTACATAGCATTTGCCCCCTCAGTTATCCTCCTACACCCCTTCTCTGTCCTGTAAGATTTGTTTGATATTCTTCTTTTGCCACAAACTTCATTTTAACAAAACAGTTTTATTTTCTATTAAAGTTGAGTTCTGTATGAATTGAAGCATTTTAACTGTCAGATTTTGAATATTTTTGTTTAGTACTGTACTTGGTGAGCAAGTCAAATTTCATAGTGTTTTGCTAGGTGTTCAGGACTATAAGTGTACGGAAAGTCAAATTTGCTCTCAATTGCCGGTTTTCATCTCCGTCAAAGATCTTTCCAGATTCCCCATTTTCCCAGCATCACTAAATGTGTTCATACGCAATACTATGTGTACTATAAAGTAACTGTACGTAAGTGAAGAAATTAACATGTAATGTGTATGTATTTATGATTTCCACAGCCATAAAGTCCTTTCAACAAAGGTCCCTCTTCTTATGTGAATCAGATTGTGGAGTTCCATATTCAGTCAAATTATTCAAGCATTTTAAAATAACTACATTACAACTGTACCAAATAGGGCTTCAGGCCTATAGGTCTGTACTGTAGACCTGCTAAAATGATAGTGTACAGTACCGTAAACTGCTAAACTTATTTCCAGTGAATGAGAATTTGTTACAGTGTACTTTGCAAATCCTCTACAGTCCTAGTTGTGAAACTCCTTCGGCTACAGTACTGTAACGAATGTAGTGTACATACCTGTACTTGAATGCACACCAGAATATACTAGTTGCATACAATACAGTACTGTATTACAGTACATGTATATTTTTGTTAGAAAAGTAGAACAAACAAGTTGATGGTAAACTGTAATTCTATGACATTGTTCTTCACAAGGATGTAGTTTCAAGTTTGCTCTTCCACTTTCAGTTTTGATGAAATGCTGTTAATATTCTCTAGTTCTAAAATATTTTATTGACAAAAAAAAAATGAGTTTTATCCATAGATTGATCAGCATGATACTTTCAGGTTTTTCAGATGAAATTTGAAGGCAAGCAGTATCATGTTTTAGTTTCTGTGAAGACCTGTACTAGTTATAAACTCATACTCAGAAATAGCGTGATAAATACAGAGCTTTGTAATGAATTTCTAGGAGTAATGGAATTGTTAGACTTTTTGATTTCTTTTACACAAATCCAGAGAGAGTTGTATGGTCCAACTACTGTACCTCATTTGTAGTGTGTACAGTAGGAAACCATCTGTAGTCCTGTGTGATGGGCTTGCAGTGCTTTAGTGTCCTGTTCTGTGCTCTATAGTGTGCTGTTCAGTGCTGGGCTGTTCTGTTATTTGTACTGTACTGTACCATTATGCACTGCACAACACTCTACTGTACAGGTACATATCGGACTGTATTGTGCTGCTATAGCTCGTACTTACAGTGCAAGGCACTTATTGAGGCAAAAAGATCCAAATACATTTGTAAATCAATTACTACAGTAGGCATTCACCATTTTGCTAAGATGTTCAGATATTGCCTGCATTGGTACTTAAATGTATCATGTGATTTTCAAATGGCTTTCTTCACTGCCAGCATCCTTCCTACTTCTTCTGGCCTTTTTCCTGTCACATAAAGAACTTTGATCTTAAAGCTTGTTTCCTTCAGCACTTGTTGTTGTAACATTGATAGTATTTTGTAGCCTGCAAAGCTGGCATGCTCTTTTTTGGTTTCCTGCAAGTATATGCCCTTGTGTGATTGCTCAGTGCTGACCTTATAAAATGGTACAGTACATAGCTTTTTTTTTTTATTTCTTTTTCGACTTTGATTCTGTTCAGCATACCCTTCAAGTGAAAGCAGATGATGTTTTTCCCCACTAGTCTGCATAGGGGTTCTCTTTAGCTTTTAAGGCAATGGGAAGTCGCCCGAGATTTGCTTAGAAAAATCAGCAGTCTTGTAAATCTCTCATTTGCCCTACAAGTACCTTTGAAGATGTTTAAACATTTACTATGCAAACAAAAGTGAAATAAAGGAATAAATTCTCCATGAATTTAAAAATTCAGTAACAAAAATACCATAAACTTGTATGATCAAAACAAGCAGCTGTCATGAATTAGGATGACGGGTTATACTAATTCTGCTTAAGGGTGAATGCATTTTCCCTTTAAACCATGCATGTGGGCATCTGATGTTTTAGTTCTTTCTACAGTAGAGCTGGGTACAATATGCACATCACCTTTCAATGGACAAGCAGTAGTCAAAGTACTCCTGCACTTTTCAAGCTTCCCATTACAGGATAAAAGATCTTGCAAAGTCTACACCCCCTTCCCCCTTCCCCCTCCCCACCCCTTCCCCTCCCCCTCCCCACCCCTTCCCCTCCCCCTCCTAGTTAACATCCTTTTCAATTCAAATATTCAACCATAAACGGTTACATAATTTTTTGCCAAGGAAAGATTCGAATAAGCAATAATTAGGTATGGTATGGTATGTACATCATAACTGGTATACAGTAGTATGTATTCTGGACACTGATTGTTTTTGCTGTCTGTATAGTTGGGAACCACAGAATTGTAGTCAGTTTGGAGTCCTTGATTGTAAGCCCAGTTTCTGTGGACCTGTCGCCAAAGTTATGATTTGTTTGACTGCGTTAAACAGTTTCATTTGTAGCATTTATAAAGCTTGTATTACAGTGTTCACTTGGTTTGAACTTGAAAATTTGTCACTTGTTTGGAATGTTCTTACTGATATGTAAACCTTGGGTGTGCTCAACCATAAACTATATAATTTGTTGTTAAGGTCACGCAAGAATCGCAGTCTGCCTTATATGGAAGTGGCCATGGAAAGTAAAAACAGTATATTCAGCAACTTTTGTATGGTGATTGAGCCTGGGTGGAAAAAGTTGGGAAGCTGGGAGGTTCCTTCCCAGGAAATTTGGATGTTTGAAGGGAAATTTTGGCCATTGGAGGAAAATTTACACCTTTTGTACATGAAAATATGGGAGGAATTGTGGAAGGTTTGTCTCCCTTCCTGGGGAATAAACATTTTTTCCAACCCTGGACTGATTGAGAGTATGGCAGATGTATGATGAATTTGTCGGATATTTTTGGCAGTTAAATGAAGGCTTCCTCTTATGATAAAAAGATTGCTACTGTACTGTACATGTTGAACTCTAACTCCTGCATTTTTTTAGTGATCTAACACCAGAGCCTTGTAATAAGAACTGGAAGGGTATGGCCATATTATTTTTTACTGGCAGATAATATCTGGGCACCAAGGCCACACAATAGGGGAGCTAAGGCCAAAACTTGAAAACCAAAGTGCACCAAACAGAAGACAATATACGGTAGAAGGGCATGATGGCCGTTATGGTCTCCAGTGATGGTAATTTTTGAGGGGCACCAAGGCAGAGTGAAGGGAAAAAACTGGCATCTAGCCTCTGGGACCCCCTGTTATTTCAAGCCCTGTATTATCTTCTTTGTTTCTAGTTATTACCTCATCTATATTACAGACATTTGAACAGCCCCTTTTGCATAATTACCATCTGGCAATATTTTGTATCTCAACCAGGGTTTGTGTTTTACACCAAAACGGGCGTTTTTTATGCCGACAGAAATTTTACTTAGGACCAAAAATACAGTTCAGTCGTAAATATAAATTTTGACTTGCCCATCATTACGACAGAAAATTCAACTCACTAAACTCTCACCTACTGAAAATTCTGAGTTTCTTAACCAAATAATGAACAAAAGAACACCTCCAAAATAGTGGTCTATCCCAATGTCTTGCAACTTTTGACAAGTGACAACGAACGTTTCGGATCAGACAGCATTGTCATACATACTGTCAGGGTTTTCCCTGGGCCTTTTGAACGTCGCGGCCCGCGACGTTCAAACTTCAAAAACAAGAAGGCTGCGACGTTCAAAAAACAGCGGCCATGTTCAAAAATTCCTCCGGTACCCTGAAAAAATGTTACTTAAAGTTTGTCAACGATCGCCTTTTTGTCAATACAATGTGCCATGAAACCACAAGCTCATTTGCGAAACCTTGTCACGGCAAAACTACGGGCCATTTTAGTACTACTTTCGCGGTAGTACTGTCATGCTCATACCTACGGTAATACACGCAAGTCTCAAGATGCAAACAGAAAGCTAAGTGTTCGGTATGTATGCATGCCACACACGTACACAAAGTTCAGCAAGCCCTCTTTCATTCACACGTTGCCCGCTCGGCGGACAGTCTATACTGTCTGCACTCGTGATGCCACATGTAAACATTTCAACGTCGGGCCCTATTCCAGAGTCAGCGTGGATGAACACCGGCGAGATTCGCCTTCCAACACAAACCTGGTGAACAATTGAACACCTCAACCAGCTGACCTGCCCAACCCTTTGAAAATCCCGCATTTCATATCTTCATGGTCACAAAGAATAAAGCCCCGCCTCGGAATGCAACTCCAATGTAAAACAGAATCTTGGATGCACAGAATTTGCGTGTCTTTCATTAAAAATTTCATAGTATGAACTTTTGGATGTGTTACTTTTTTTCATCGTGATTTTTGACGGAAGCCCGACGAATTTAGTAGTGTTTGCATCGGGTACCCGATCGATGCTGTTACTACCCGGGTAGCGTTTTTCAATCTTTTCCTTTTAATCTTCGCGAAATAGGATGGTTATTGCAACTAACAAAATGTATTTACCCTCATCTCATTCACGTTTATGTTGACATGGAGTTGCTTTTGTCTTTTTCCGTACCATGCTTTTGTTAAACTGCACGAAACAAGCCCCGCGATGCGTGTTCTAACATAAGCCTCCCCATACTAGATAACGAAACAACATAGGCCTACAGTACTATACTGTATGCCTTGCCTATTTTTAGAAATGAACGTAAAAAGACAGCTCATATACACTTGCACGCAGTGCGTGTGGATGGTTACCGTTCCAAAATTCAGACCCAGAAGTAGCGTGAAAGACCTACTAGAAATTTTTTTTTTTTTTAAATTTTAAATTTTACACATATCTCTGCCCTATAAACACATACCCAAATGGATATACGGTAAGTGGCTCGACTTTCAATATTGCTAGATTTCATACAAGTTTGTCAAGTTATCACTAATATTAACATGATGTGATTTCATGGTCTAAAGAGGTAAATTTTGGTGATACAGTTATGTCTACATAAGGTATGCACTTATTTCAACCACAATAATATTCTTTTGTCTCGAATCAATCGCCAAAACTTCGTATTTTTGGTGGAGAAACTTTTTCTGAAGCAAAATTCACTCCATCAGATTTAAAATCATACACATTCTTTCAAGGTGTATTTTTCGCTGTGTGCCCGCGAAAAAATCTTCTTTCCTGTTACTTCTATACTGGTTCTACCTTACATACTAAAATGATTCCCATCTTTATGTTGCTCGTAATTTTTTATTGCTATTCAAACTACTTGCAAAATTTTTACGTCCAAAGTTTACTAAATATATGGCGAAAAAGAGCAAAATATTTTCCCAGTATTTTACGTACCCCCTATTCACGAAAAGTGGAACGTGCCAAAGTCATGTGCTTTGCTCCAATATGCACAACATGTCAGACAGAGAGAGCACCCAGGACGGCAACGAACGAACGAATGTTCGTACGTGTGTAAGGATACCAGTTTTGGGAAACTGTTGATGTATGCTGCCCTCTATTTTTGTAAGTTAGAAAGTTGTTTACTCTTGTGAGAACTGAGATTCTTCCGGACAGAGTGAAACTCGATACCATTTCCGGTCCTCTTTTCGAGATGCGGAAACCCGTGTGATGAGTTAGTCTTGGAGAAGCACCTGGCCAGTGCAGACGTCAACTCTTTGACTCCGGCGTTTTATCCCTAATTCGTCGTCATCCCTTCAATATTCAACTCCAATTCCCAGCCAGAATTGTTAAGAGAAGTCAACTGGACTTTCCCTGTGTCTGAGAGCTGTATTATTTGCCGTAGTAAGCTGACAGGACCCGTGGCAAGTGGGTCAGGCAACATGTGGTTCCTGAACTTACACAGTTAATATTGTATTGTATATCTACGCCGCACGTGTGATTGTGCAAGTACGAGAGACGGCGTGAGGCCTTCCTAGTTTCCAGGCATGCAGCTTGTGTGACGACTACTTGATTGAGTGTTAATATGCAGCTTGCAGCTGGATGACTCCTGTACTCGAGAACTGAGCCCTAGCGATAAACTGTTTTGTTTCTGCCAGATGATGTAGACTCTACAGAGAAGTCAGAAGCTACTGTGTAAAGGTATACCTCTCGCGTCGCGTCCGCGATGGATCCATAGGCCTAGATTAAGCGAAATGTATTCATATGTTGTTCAAATTGTATTCAGAAGCCCTTGAAAATGATATCGTAAAGTTGTATTTGTGCAAGTAACGTTGTAACGATGTACTGTGAAGAATAGGCTCCCTATCTGTTGTGCTTGAGGCCTAGTGTTACGCTTATGTTGTTTACTGAACCCTTGTAGTATGTATTCTGTGTGATATGGCCATTGGTATGAATTACTGTATGATTGCTAGTGTTAGCCTGGTGAGATTATTGTTAGGCCTAAGTACTGTTAGTCAGTGTGACATTGGTGCGTCAAAGGTTTAAAATGACACTTTATTGGGTATTGTAATGTATTAAGCAAGTAAAGGCTTTGTGTAAAGCTGACACAAAGCAGGGGTGTATTCACAGTGGGTTAAAGTAATGTAGACTGTACAAAGTACTTTAAGTCTTTTTATCTTTTTTAGTAATTGGGTTTTAATAAACTGGGGGATGCAAATCATAGAAAGTTGTGTCTTGTCATAGTTTTGATGTTCCCAATGTATGTTACTGTTAAGTTGGATTCTGAGTAAGCGCCAGATGTTACTGATGAAGTTAGTTAAGAGAGCCCTCGTTCTTCATAGACAAACGTCACTATGTGAATAGCCTGAGATAGTTCTGTGTGTCAGTCTCAAATGAGAAGGTGTAATTACCGGCACAGTGTCTGTGCGCCTGTATTTGGGTTTATATTGCCGTGGGTATAGACAAGGGATGGTAGGCAGACGTGCCGTGACTAAAGGTCGCTCCCTTAGGATCTATCATGTGAGAGGCAATTTTGTGTTTAAGGCACTCGGCTATGTTACAAGTAGAGTTAGCTTGGGTCCTCTCTGACAGTTGATTCAGTATGTCGCCCTCTTGATGGCAATTGTATTTGATGGCTTGTTTCACAACTACTGGCCTGATACCCAGTAGGCTTGGCCAACGAACCCGCAGTTAAAAATTAACATCGTAAAGGACGCCCCCAAGAAAGGCTATCGGGATATCAGAATTTAAAGGGTGGGCGTAACCTTACACGTGCACGGTGTCTGCCGTATCTTACCGTACATTTTTAACGGTACTGTGCGTGTGAAATCTCGGCCAGGAGATGCATTAGAAAGATTTTTACTGTCATTATCACGAAGGTACAGTAGGTAGTGGATTTTTCACAAGAGTAACAAAAAAGCAGTTTACGAGAAATTTGAGCACATGGTTGAGGTACAGTCATAGAAATAAAAGTACTGTAAGTTACTTTTATTTCTATGGGTACAGTACAGAAGTTGCAGTGACAAACAAACTGGAAGTTTTTTTTTGGGAGGGGGGGGTTCCGATGCACACGTTACGGCACACTTGGACACAAAGCCACGGAAGGTAATGATAGGACTTGTTTAAAATTTGTACTAAAGTATATGGTCAAATTATTAGTTCCCGTCTGATTTCTAAACTCACGACATTATGAACCAACGGCACATTGTAGATATAGAAAAATGTGACGTATTGTTTTCAAGAAATCGATCCGGCCAGAGATAAGGGGCCGATGGGTGGAGTCTTGAATTGTATTTGCATACCTGCATGCACTAAATTTTGGCTAGATGTTGCAAGGTTTACGGTCGGCTACCAGGGTACCCGGGGGGTAATGCGTTTCAGGTACCCAGGTACGAATTTTCTACCCGGTGCAAACACTAGAATTTAGCATCACGTGTTTGAATTCCGCTATTCCCTGTGAGGCAATTATTTGCCCCCATCTCATGTGCCTATCACGGCTAATGTAAAATTAACGAACGTTATACGTGCGTTGTATACGTACTTGCAAAAGTACTGTGTGCTCTCTGACGTACCTGAACTGTGCTGCATTAGAAATTGCGGTAACTACTACAATAGCCAATGATCGCTATCATTTGGAGAGGTTAAAATATTACGAGTTTGTGGGCACCAATGGTGAATATTTTGGCGGAAACTTAAAGAAATTCTGTTGACTGATTTGCCTCAAAAGTGCTACCATTTTGCGTTTAGACACTTCTAAAATTCAAAAAATTTCGAAAAGGGGAGGGGACAACCCCTCCCTTTATACCCCACCCCCAGGCCGGTGATTCACCGTCGGACGCGGCAGACCCGCGACGTTCAATTCTAAATCCAGGGAAAAACCCTGACTGTATGTACACTGTATGGAATTACATTTGTCATTGTGTTTAATTTAATATTGCTAACGTTAGGTAAAGCTACACGGAATATCATACACGGAATATATTGGACATTTTCATCCAAATTGCTCTTTGAGATAAGCGAAAATATTTTTTGTTATATCCAAGGATCGTTTCTCATGATAAATACCGGTTGGTATTAACTTACTTCATTCACACTTGAATTTATCAATAAGCTGCACTAATGTTGTTGTAGGTTATAGGCTAGGCTAGGTCTAATGTTGCCGTTTACAGCTTATCACGGTAGATATTGTATATTTAATCATTTACGGCAGAAATCCTAAAAATTTACACGCAAAATTTTGAATGGTCGTAAAAAAGAAAATACTATCATGAAAAATTATGACGACTTTTTCAGAGAAACACAAACTCTGATCCCAACTACTGTAGGTGGTGCACTTACTGTACATACTACCTTACAGAATGCTTGTTCCAAGTATTTTCACCTTAGCATTGGCAGTTAAAGGATTTCAAGATATGTTTCTGTACCTATATGTTTGAAGTGATAGCATGGTTCACTATACAGTACCCTGATCATGAAACACAAATTTGGTCTTTCATACAGTATCCCACCTTTGGCCATACAATACAGTTCATGTATGGAGATCTATGAGAGTTCCATTGTTTCCAATGGTACTGTAACCTTGAAACTTGGTCAGGAATAGTGAGTGGTAACAAGTTCTTGAACCCTAAGGTTTTGAGAAAGATAAGGCATCTGTTGGTAAATTCTTGATTTAAGGTGCCTTTTCATAAATTTAAGGTGTTACTTTGAGCCCATTGTGCCAAGGTGATGCTTACCATGGCTTACAGTTTTTAACAAAGGGTTAAATGTACAATTGCATTGGTGAAAGAAAGACAAAACTTGTTTCAGGGTTAAATATATTCCTAGACTAACATGACTTTGAAATTGTGATTCTTTTTAACTTTAATAGTGATTGCATAACACCATCCTTGATCATGAGCAATCATACAACCCAGTGTGTGTCCTACAATGTAGCACAAATCCCTTACTTTGAACAGGATTATTTTCTAAAACCCCAAGAGTTTTTAAGGGTGTGGAAGGCTATAGAGAGGTGGATGGGAGGGGGGATCCGAGTGGGGTGGCTCACCTGAGAGAAACACTGCATGTGGGCATTTTTGTTTATCTTGGTATATATTGTGGTTAGTTTGGTGCATGAATGTGTGATTGTATCATTTAGCCTCGTAATTCGTTTTTTTTTTTCTTTTGACAGTTCTTATAATACAAGATGAAAGCAGAAGATCTTTTCAACATAGATGAGACGGCTGTGCGTGAGGTAGTTGGTCTTTTTGGTTGCATTCACCATAATTTTACAGTAATAGTAACATACTGTAGACTTTGTGAGGTGGAATTGACTTCAGCCACCAGATTTTGTAACTACCTGTTGTGGTTTTTAGCAAATGACTTAAAGACAGACAGTCATCACCCCAAAGTATATTTTTAGTGTGGGGGTATCAAAATTTTCAGTTGGTGACTGCTCTTTGATTGACATCAAAGTTTGAAAATTTGAAAGATGCAGAGTAGCTCACATTCCACACAAGGCAGAGAGAGTGCTTTTATTACATTTTATAGCCTTGTATGCTCACCAGGACGTGGCCGTAAGCAATAAAACAGGTTTATTGCTGCACATGGAGGAGTTTCATACAGTTGTGGGAGGAGCTAGAAGTTGCATAGTTGGGAGAATTGGAACTGTCTGGGATGATGAAAATTCCCCTTTAAAATCAGCAAAATTGTAACTGTTGCAGCTGTCACTATGCCATTGAGACCTTCCCCATTTGCTGCAATGCAAAAGTACAGTATATAGCCTACAGAGCAATACCACGAATATACATTGTAGTTTCGTTTACAGTACTTACATGTACAAAGCACTGTCACTTAAGCTCTGAGTCAGTTTGTGACTCCTGAATGTATTTGCACAGTATATCTCTGTGAGCCAGCAGGTGTTAAGATTGATGGTCAGTTCATTTATTATCCTTTGTTCCAGTCAGTGGGAGTTTAGTATTAACAAAGGGGTGTCACAGTACTATACTGTACTGTTCTATAATTTTGTTCAGGTTACAGTAATTTTTTTTTTTACATTACACTGCAACTTAGTATCAGTATTAAGATGTTTGGCTGGATTTTTAAAGCTTTTATTAGAAAACACAAAGTTTCTCTTTCTTTTTTACCGGGATGTTGTATTGTTACAAATTATGAACAGCTCTCGACTGTTTTCACATGTTATGAATGTTGGAACGTACATTACACAATTAATGTTTAAGTAGGGTAGGTTGATGTTAGAAGCTTGAAGGTTAGAGCATGATGGGGTGGTGGGCAGGTGGGGAAAATAGCTAGGGTTCCCATGGTGATGAAAAATGGGGCAGAAGACAAAATGGGAGTAAGGGAAGTACTGGTAATTGTAAAAAAAACAAGCAGCCTGGCAGTCCCTAAATGATGTCAGGTAAGGCTTGCAAAATAAATATAGGCAACTGGTAAGACAGAGTTACATGTAATGTACTTTCACAGAAGGTACTGACAAATTGAAAATAATCTATAACGCATCGGGATTCGTTTTGCCATTCATCTCTTCAGTTTGCTACACGTGTTCATTTAGTATATGTACATACCTTCTGTGGGCTTGTAAAAATTTAAGTACAAAGAACTCAACAAATCTCTAAAACTGCTGGATTGAAGACCTGTGAAAGGTGAATGTTAAAAAAGTCACTGTTTGGTATGTTATTGCTGATATGTCTGGACAGTGCAGCTGCAAAAAAAAAAAAATAAAATAAAAAAATAAAAAAAAAAAAAAAAATGGAATAGAGCAAGGATAATGTTTAATGGAGCATTGTACAGTAGACTTTGGAGCTTACCTGCAGCCTAATCTCACCTAAAGTACTCACAAGGTGTTGGGTCAAAGCCAAAAATAGTCATCATCAGACCTTAAACTTGAAAATTATCTCTTAAGTAGGTTGTTTCCATCTGTAGTATATAATAGACTACAGCCCAAAGTATGTATTTTGAAATCATTCAGAAAAAAACAGATTGAGTGATCATTGGGGTGTGATTATTAAAAGAGGCTTGCCATCGGTTAAGTTTTAGGGAATTCAGACCCCATAGTTTCTGTTAGTCCTGTTAATTCATTCTGGGATAGTGCTGTTCAGTACGCTTTAATGTACCACTCCCCATTACCAGTTTTCAAACAAGAAAATTAAGTTCCTATCAGGGCTGGAAAAAATGTTTATTTCTGAGGAAGGGAGCAAAATTTTCCACAATTCTTTCTGCATTGTACAGATAAGTGTTCATGTACAGAAAAGTGAAATTTCCCTCCAATTTCCAAAATTTCCCTCCAAACGACCAAATTATCCAGGAAGGAGCCTCCCAGCTTCCCAACTTTTTCCACCCGTGGTTCCTATTGTCAGACAGTTTCCCACTGAAATGTATTCGGGGAAAATATGGCCTAATTGGCATGATTACTAATCTGTGAAACCGTGTGAATGGTAAGGTTTGTACATATCATGCAATACAGTATGCCGTTTGTGAGTGATTATGGTGATTGGACTTTGGAAGTGTACTTTAGAGTTCAGAAAATTAGGTGACAGATGCGAAATTTATTGGCTGTAGTATAACTTCATAAAAGAACTGCCAAGCCTAATAACAAACACTATATCTTGGTCATGGTTGTATTGTTCCAAAGTTCAATCATGTAAGCTGTATTTTACATTGTATGTGGCTTTATTTGTTTAACTTACTAACTACAGTAGATTAAACCCGAGCTACAATTTGTGCACAAAGTACAGGTACTAAAGCACTGTATGGTGGACTTCGTATGAAAGCTGTCAATTACTCCATGACAGGTTCATGGAAAGTTTAAACAGCTATCAGATGCTAATGTCATGTAACATTAGTTGTGAGCATGCTGTTAGGTATGTGTATACATGCAGTTTATGGCCTAGATCCCCATCTATAATTTCAGTTAGTTGTCTGAGCAGCTTCTGGGTAGCGAGGGATGTGGGAATGTGTGGTTGTGTTTGTGTTAAGTATCACAATTCATTGTGCTCCTGCTTACTTCACATTTATAACTGTTCTGCTTAGTGTTTGCATCGGGTACCCGACCGACTATGTCAGGACCCGGTTCTGAAATTGCGACCCGGATCCAAAGTTTCACTAACATAGATTGCACGTGTGGCAGAACACCTAACATGTTACTTTTTCCTGGCAAAATTTATCACGCACACGCCTAAGAACACTTGTCATGCCAATACATAAGATACGTTGATGTTATATTATATAAACGTGCAAAGCAAGCTTTCTTATTATGATTTTACAACAAACTTGTAGCCTAACAGAAGTTGTATTTTTGGGTACCCAGGTACCCGACCGACCATCGACTTCGGATACTTGGTTCCAAATTTTCGACCCGGCGCAAACACTAGTTCTGCTAATTGACAGCCCTACTGTATGTAAAGTACTCACACCTCAAAATTCAGTGGCTTAAATTATGCTCGTATGATAACATTTAACTGGAAAAACTTGATTTTTTACTAAACATAATCCAGTAGGCCTAACTTTTAAGTGGGAGTCTATGGTCCAGTCAGTCTGTATGAATGATGAACTTGAGCTAGGTTTTCGTTATTTTTGTGTTCCACTTTATACTGTACTGTATTTTATAAATTTTAGGAAAAACCTTGACAGACCCTATGTACAGTAGGCCTACCATTTGGCAAATAGATCAACCCCCTTATGTTATCCATATCCCCTGGGTGGAAAAAGTTGGGAAGCTGGGAGGCTCCTTTCCAGGAAATTTGGTTATTTGGAGGGAAATTCTGGTCACCGGAGGGAATTTACCCCTTTTATGTACATGAAAATATCTAAGAGGAATTGTGGACACTTTGACTCCCTTCCCAGAAAATAAACATTTTTTCCCAGCTTTGACCATCTTCCATGTTGTATTTTGTATAATTTTTCTTTATAATTTATAATTTTGACACAGGCGAGGAGTATGCTACGGAAGTGGGATCAAGTGCATGTGAACAAAGAGAAGAGTTTGGAATACAACAGAACAATTAAGGTTTACTTTTACTCTCCGTTCATCTTTTCTAATTGCCACCTCTTGCCATCCTGGGTTCGTACAGTGCTTGACAGAATCATTACAACTTTGAGGTTAGTATTGTGTGTAGTACTGTAGATAATGCAGTATCATCAGTTCAGTGCCCCAGCAATGCTGTTTCATGGGGTTGGCCCATCCTGCCCCTCTTTTTCCCCACTGGACCCCTCTTCTATAGATTGTGAACATTCCTGTGCCAACTTAGGGTTTTATGCTTACTGTAATTGAATTCCTACAAAGTGCACTGTATACACAATCACTGATAACTAATGGACCAGTCATAGAGTTACACGGAGTAAGAATGAAAGTTGTGTGCTTTGCTGGCTTCAAAACCTCTCAGACTGCAGCATTTTGTATGAGCATGTGGGTCTTGTTCCATTCTCAGCTCTGCCCCCTTTTGAATGAAACGAGGGGTCTGCAAGTCAGTTTCACTCCTTTGTATTGATTTCTTCCATTGACCGACCAAGGGATGTGCCGATGCCATGTTGCTCTTGGTGGCCCTACTGTACCTTTCTAATACTAAATAACCATGAATCCTATCTCTCTATGTTCATCTGGTGTGGGTCAAATCTTCATTAATCCCGGATAGAGGGTTCAAAAATCCTTAATGGAGAAAGAAGACAACTGTACCCTTTGACCCCACCCCTGGACGATAATCAGTGCACTTGGCATGCAGGAAATCCCGGGCACATCATTGCTACCACCCTAAATGTGGTTGAAGTGTTTTGCCCCAAAAGATCCTTGTAGAGGTTTTTAATAGTTGTAAACTACATGAAATCTTAACAAGTAGACCCTTTTCTACTTTGTACTGTATCTTCTCAATTTTGTAGGCAATTTCTTGACCGTTAATTTTAGCTATGAGAGCTGCTATAGTACCGATGGTGGTTTCCTCTTTGAAGCTTCAAAGAGATTTAATTTACCATAAGATATTAAAAATTCTTGTTGGTAGGATACATTGATGATGAGTCTTTGTCTTCCTTTTCTCCAGGGGAGAAATTCCCTTACCCCAAAGGGACAACTACATAAAACAACTGGAATTGGTAGAAAAAGTCTATTCTGTGGTTTGGGACATGGTTAAGGAGGTAAGTGATTGGCTTCCTTAGCTCCAGAGAGAGCAAATGGGCTTGTTAGCTGAAGGCATGGTTTCAACTAAAAAGTATCTTTTTTTTATTAATTTATAGGCATTTTAGTGAACTTTGTGTTCAGTTTCTATGTGTGGTGCTTGGAGATATTAGCAGTTGAAGGGTTAAACTAGGCTGTAGTATGTAGACTGAGTGTGAGGTTTGTTAACTTATTGTTTTACTTACCAGTAAAAATTTCAGGTTCACACCACTCATGTCTGGAAAGAACTGCTAGATTGGCATAAGCATGGCACTTTGACTATCTTCTGTGGTAAAATTTGATATGATACCAGATAGAAATTTCCCTGAAATTTGTCTTATTTTCAAAGCAAAGAAAACTTGAAGCCAGCAGAAATGTGATCATAGTCTAATATGTCAGGGTGCTCCAATAGTGTGCATTTACACTAGATACGGATCTGATCACCTGCGTGGGGTCAGATCCACTACTCGAGATCAAATTTGTAGGGTAAATGCAGATCAGATCTGGATCTGATGGCCCGATTTTGATCCTGTTAAGAGGGGAGGACAGCTGATAGTGGTAGTCAGTTTGTTGGAACTTCTGAGCCAAGCTGTGTTGCAGACTACTTGATAAGGCAATCAAAAACTTGTATGTCAGTGGGACAATGTACTATCTTCTGGATTTAGAATCTGGAACCACCTTGGGCCCAGCAAGGGACCTTTCCTTAGTGGGTTGTGGATGAACACCTTTCAAGTCCTTGTGTTTCCGACTTGTGCCCAGAGGGTTATAAAGCAAGGATGTACTAGTCCAGGGTTCCAAATTAGCATATGCCTGCTGGCCATTTGCGACTGAAAACATCCATGGGCAAGTGAAAACTCTCCGCTTGGTAGTCCGGTTGGCGAGTTAAAAATCTGACTACCTCCTATCCACAGTTAAAAACTCTTTATTACAATGCACAATCAAACCTATTTATCACTAAAAATATGATCTCAGACTTCTCAGTTCAAGCTCATATATATACCAGCTGCAGGGCTGAAATTTAGCACACGTCCGATCGTCCATGACGGTTAAAACTTGCTTCAGACGACCACTTTCTCTCTTTGAACTTGTCCAATGGATGAGTAGATTTTATTTGTAACTGAATAGTTCCCTACATCAGCAGGAAAGTATGTCATAAAAATCCCCTTAAGAAGTGGCATTGAGACAATGGTATTGACTACCATTCATCATTGTACCATGCCAATTAATATGGAAAAATGCAGAATTTAAAGTAAATCTTTGTTTTCTATGGCAGAGACAGGAAAAAGAATTGTTCATCTCTCGTTCGTCACTTTCATTCGGACAACTAAAAACTATTTCGGACAACCTAAATTTATTTAGCTTCAGGTTGTTCCAATGGGCAACCTGAAAATTTCCTTAAAAATCAGGCCTGAGCTGTCACTGTTAGTTTCGTTATTTACTACTCATTTTCCTATTGAGGGTATTGCCAGTCCTTACGCACTGATATGACAGACTATAAATATAACATCATTCTCAATATACCTTATCTGCTTCTACATTTTCGAACTCCCAGAATTAGATTCTCCGTATTCTGTTCAAAAGGCTATTTGCATTCCCCTTTGTGTTCCCTGTCATCTGCATTAATTGTTATTCAACAATAAATAAAACAAATTTTTATTTCACTTTTTGAATATGAAAATAGGCAGGCTAGTGAAAATAGCCTGCGGACTACTCAGAATGTTGGGGAGATCACTAGTCTGGCTGGAGAGTGAAAAAAAAAAAGTTAAGGGGAACCCCTGTAGTTCATCCCACGTATACTCCTTGGACAACAATATAACTTTCTAATATACAAAGGAAAGTGTATCTCCAATCTTTAGCTCTGTGGTGTAAATTTTCAGATAAACATTTTGAAAGTCAAGCACTGCAGCGGTGTGGCCACAGTTGTTCTAACGGTAGCAACCTTGTGTAGACTCGGTGCATTAATTTGGTTCAAAGTAGAAGCTGTGAGTGATACTCAACTGATCAAACAATGGACTGTTTGTTTTTCGTGGAAAGGTAATTAACTGCCAGATGATAAAAGAGAAATACAATATTTCAATAGAGAATTTCGCATAATTTGGTTAAAAGTTAATACTTGTGTGAAGCACTTGACCTTTGCATTCCCTTACTTGTGTACTGTAAGGGATAGATAATATGGGGTGAAGTGCCTCTCTTGTAAGAGTTGTTGATTTGTCTTTGTTTTATGCTTTCTTTAGGGTTGCCAGGAGGAGCAGGGCCGAAGAGAAATGGCAACTCTAGTTCATTTCAGCAATCGCGTTGACAATGTGAGTTAATGGTGATTTGAAGCTGGAATAAGTGTGTAAAGTTGAAAATGTTTTTATGTAGGTAGTGAAGGGTATGGGGAAGGGGGAGGGAGAGGGTAAGGGACTGCTAACAGGCTGTTTATGGTTGATTAGTGGTTTGTAGTGGCTTCCTTAAGAAATATCTTGGGGAAATGGTATTGGTTGTACTCTTCCATGATAACAATGTAAATCATTGAGAAGGGGGATGGGGGTGGAGGGGAAAAGGATGGGGAGAGGGGAGGATGATGGGAAAGGATGGGGGTATTTAAGATGGAACATGATCAGTTGCGCAGGCATTGCGTCTTCTACCTTCAAAAAGTGGTATAAATATGTTCATCTATGCCCCTATGATGGATGCATGTGGTGTCAGTCACATTGAGCTTAATTATTCAAAGCTGGAATGGGTGGAGGGAAAATTGGATAGTGAAGGGTGTGGGAGGAGTAGGGGTAAAAGGACAGTCAGGGGGTGTTTGATTCTGTGGTTGGTTGGTGGTTTAGTGGCCTGTATGTTGTACATCAGGGGAATGTCAAAACGAAAAAAAAAAGGGAACCTAATTTTTAGAATTAATGACACTTGTCTGATACAGCAATCACTATTTTACCAAGTAAGGTGTTAGATTCAAAGGAGGGGGAGGGGGGGGGGATGACTCGGTATTGTGTGAGTCAAACATTTTATAGGCCTAGTAGGGAAAAGAATGGAGGATGGAAAGAAAGCAGATGGGGAAACTTTAATACCCAACAGCTGCGCTGGCTTGCAAGAATTAATGTAATTTGTTGCATGGACCTTCTGTTCAGTTGTCTGAGGTTTCCCTTACAGTTTAATGCATGTCAAAAGAAACTTAGTTTTACTGAATGTGAAAAGATCCATGCAGTTTTCTGATGTTATCATAACACATTGGGTTTTATAGTGTAGAAAGCAGGAAGGTGAGAATGACTTTGAATGCTTATTTTGACAGTTGCTTATGTTATGTGAAATTTCTTGGGTCAGTCTTTGTTCATATGAGTGAAAAATGTACGGCAACAGGTGTGCAGTACAATACCCCCCCCCCCCATCTCCCCCTGTTCCTTACATCTTTCAAGTATGTGCTATGTTGGTTTGTATTTCAAGTGTACATTTTTTCGTGATTGCAGCTAATCACACTTGACGATGTCTTGAGGGATGCTGACAAGGTTCCGGTGTTCATGGCAATGTGGTGAGATATCTTTCCTACCCTGTATTTCTTGTCAGTGTCGTTAAAAATTCTCTTTAGATGCCACTTGGAATGTTGAAAGGGTTCCCATGGCATAGGAAAGGGGGGGGGGAAGATGGGAAGGGTGGGATGTTTGTCTGGTTTATAAATAATAACACAGGGAGGGTTCTGCCCAGTATTGCTGGAGTGCCGCTAGATATTTTCCAGCATCTGTAGGAAGAGTCCAAGTAAAAGCACTGAGTGCTGGTTTACCTACACACTGAGCAGGTCTAGGTTGTGGACATTAAGTTTCAATGATGAGAAACTTTATTTCAAATATCGACAAGAAAATACACCAGACTAAATAAATCCTGTATTGATATAGTGAACACTTTTGTTCCCTTCATGAAAACTAGTTGATGATTAGGGTGTTGGCTGAAATTTGTTGAGATGTGAAACATACAGGGCTGGAGGTGCATACCCTGGGAAGCAAGAAACTACAATTTTATTTACTCTGGTATCTGAATTCAGCATTGTTGGGAAATAGCACTCTAACTGGTTGCTGGCATTTTCTGTTTCCTTGTTGGACCTGACTGGTGCGGACCAGCACTAACAAATCACTACATATGGTTTAGTTAGTTCGGATGAGGTTTAACATCCCAGTTTCCAACCAATTGGTTCAAGTCGAGACAACCATAGCCTTTTTTCCAGTTGTGGCTCACTGGCTTATTTTCCCTACTCCATTGCTTAAGTACATCATATAATTGGAGCTCGGGGTGTTTCACATATATATAATCTCATTCATCCCTGTAAACATTGTTTCCTAAAGTATTAATGGTGTAGAGGGCTAGACCAAATGTCCTCTTTCATTACTTGTGTATAACATGAGGTTACCAAAGTCATTTGCATGCATTGACATTTATGAAATAAGCTCATAGTTAGGGGCCATCAATTTTTCATCATTTGACAATTGTTCAAAATCTGTGGGCGGGGGGGGGGGGGGGGTTCAATAGGTAGCAAGTGATGCTGTTTATTTCCCCCAAATTAACTTTTTCAAAGTACCCATAGTGAGGGGAAGGGTGCTTTTCAAAGTACCCTTTGGGAGGGGAAGGGGTCTGAAGAATGAGCATATTTTGTATGCTCTTTAAAATGCTTCCAAAAATATATGTGTGTTCAGCTAACCTAAGCACCTACTTTTTGGTTCCTGTATGTTTGATAAAAATGTCCTCTACAGTTTAAATGCATCAAGTGCGATAGATGCATAGAAACCAACCACTCTTTGATCCATTTCATTGTATTGCAGGAAAGAGCTGAAGAACACCAAGATGGCTAAACCAATTCTTGTTCTTTGTATTAAATATTGTAAGTTAAGTCTGGGTTGTTTCTTTTCTTGCAAACTATGTTCATGATTGGAATCAATTTTGTATTGCTAACAGGACATCCTCCTTTCTCTTGAAAATGGAGCGAGAGGCATATTGCCATATTTTGTAACACAAAAATATTGGTAACATTCTTCTCAAAAGTTGCATTGGCTTTGGAGGTGGGGGATGGGGTGGGATGGGGTGGGGTGGGGAGGGGAGGGGAATGTTGTCTTTCATTTCATGTTTTTGGATGAAAGGAATATTGGGCTGTTGCACTCCAAAATGCAGTTTTATTGTGAAAAAGTTGGAGTTAGATGGGATTTAATGGCACACCAACACGAAAGTGTTATGTAGTCTCAACTGGAAAAAAAAGGTTATAAGTTCAAAATACGGTTTCAAATATGGTTCATGTTTAAGTTTGGTTTCAAATAAGGTTCCAGTCCGTTCAAGTCCTCCCCTTTAGTCGCCTCGTAGGACAGGCGGGGAATACCATGGGCATATTCTACAACCCCCAGCCCACAGGGGCAAGGCTTGAAACTAGTAGTCTTCATAATATGAATAGCATGTTATTCTCATTATATAATTAATAGCATCTTTCGTGGGGTCTGTACATTTGCCTGGTGTACACATTCATTTCAAACAGGATTCAGTATAGTTTGTTTGATGATATGAATATTCTTTTTTTTTTAATTCCAGTTTTTCAACTTGTTGATTGGATTGTAAACAAAAATAGAAACCCTACGAGAGAATTGCAAGATTATCCTAAGAAGACTGCTAAGGTAAGAAAATATTATCTACTGGCAATAGTTAACTTTCATAAAGAAATAGTTCTTTAGCTTTTGTTCATTAGAGATGTTAGCAAAAGACATGTGTGTGTATGGCTTGTGAAGAGGAGAGATGTCATTATCACATAAGTAGGCCTACTTAAAGACGCTCTTTGAGTTGGTTCGTAATATTCACTAAACTTTCCAAACCTGCCAAGTTTTCTTCACCTACCAATGAGAAATGGTCAAACTAAGACCATCCTCATAACCTACGTACAAATAAACTTTTCATGAGTGTTTAATTAACGATTCAATTCATTTTTCAAAAATTTGTGACCAGACACTTCTCACATTAGTATTAATTGCACGTATGACCATTACAAGCATGGGTCCAAAATTTCCAATTTTTTAGTTTTTGCATAAGTGTTGGATGTAAAACTTGACTAATTATGCTAATTATAAGCATTGTCATGTGGTGCCCTTCAAAATTTTTACGAAATTATCAATATCAACTCAATGTGTCGCTTTAAAGGGCAGAAGTGTGCAGCCCAGCTTGAACTACTCCATGCTTGTATCTTAATTTAGTTATGGCACATTTTAATCATGTGACAAGAATGTTCGTATTGTTACTTTCATGTGGAATAACTTCTTTTTGAACCTTAAATATGGATATTTTTAATGTGAAGCATAATGGAAGAGAGTTTCATGGGAAATAAAAGGAACTTTGTAAGATATATTTGATGTTTCAAAACAAGGTTAGGGGAATGCATTCATTCCCTTTAATAGGCATCTGTAGATCTGTCGGAATTGCAGTTTGTTGATTGCATCTGTAAATGAAATGTTATACAAGTATTCATTACACATGTTTCTGATATTAACTTTGATCATTTGATTCCACAGAAAGTTGATGACTTAAAGGCGAAGGGTAATGTCCTATTTCAAAGTAATAAGTATAAGAAGGCAGCTAGATATTACACTCAAGCTCTTCATTTTGAGTAAGTATGAAAATATTTCTTTGAGTCCCCCTCTGTCCTAGCCCCACCCTGCCCTTTCCTCTTCAGTGGCAAATTGGAATGTATAAAATGTATAATGACTTAAGAAAGCTGTGCTAAGACTCATTACCTCCTTGTTACAATTGGAACCTGCAATTGATTTCTGACAAAGTTGAAGCCTAAGGGATAGGGTACCCAGGGGACCTTATGCTCCTGCATTGCCAGGTCAAACTGCCTAGCATAGCCTGTGTACACATTTCTGATGGATTTGTTTCATATTTGAATGACACAAGTGTTTTACCTTGCTGTATTTGTAGGAACATTGATTTGACAACAGTAATGGGATATGCACACCAATTCACCCCCCCCCCTCCCCCCTCCTCCTACTTGTCTCTCTTTTCAGCTTCTCACACTGACTTTATTTGGGATGATTTAACACTTTTTGCCCTTAATGTGCATTGAAATAAATTTTTTGAAGAAATATCCTGTGTCATTTATTATCCTGTAAAATGTATTTATAAACATCGGTGTAAATTTGTGTATAATGTGTGACCATGTGTATTTATTTGTGGATATGGTTTTGCTCTTTTTTCACAGTTTTTATAATGCAGTCCTGTACTGTAACAGGGCCCAGGCTAATCTGCACCTAGGCAGGAACTGGGAAGCTTTTCTTGATGCCAAGAGAGCAACTTTACTGAATCCAGGGTGGCCAAAGGTACCACAACTTAAATCCAGTTAACTTTGTTACATTATGCAAAAGTGTGGAGAGAAGTAACAGTCAGTTTGGTGTAGGTGTGAGTATGTGAGTGTGTGAGTGTGTGAGCTCTGATTCCCTTAGACGTGTTTCACATATATGTACTAACCAGTTATGTCTATTGGGCTTGATAGAGTTTACCTGACTCATAGTTCAGAGTTGCAACTCCTGACTGGGAGTCCAGGAAGGACTCCATTCTCCTTGGAATGGTGACTTTTCAATACTATTAAAACATGACACAAAACTTCAATTTGGAGGTTGCATTTGTTTTGTGCTCAGTGATAGGTTTTTATATGTTACAACAAAGTGTCTCTTTGTGCATCAGATTGCTAGCTTTTCTCATCAGCCGACCATTACAATTCTCTGACATGAAAATTCCACACCTGTTGTGAGGAGACTTAAGTATAGGACAATAGTGTCTTAATTATCATTGATAAGCTAGTAATCAACAGTCGATAGCTGCTGGGGTACTTGTTCCGCAATTCGTTTTGATGTCATTGTAGGAGGTGTGACTCCAAAAAGAGGAGTATCCCAAGGCCAGTGTTCATGTACGTGGTACACCTTCTGAAGCTCTTCGTGTATGCTAGCAATATATACTGGTAACAACAATGTATCATTCCATTGCAGGTATAATTTTCAACAGTAGTAGCATATAGCCCAATTTTCAAAGAACAAATTCAACTTGCCATTAACTTTTTCTATAGAATAAACGTTTGAGTCCTAACCATATTGTGATTTGAGTATGCTTTCGTTGTCATAACTATTTACAGCAGTGTTGCTTTGAATTCATTCACACAGTGGTACTGATCACTAGTCATTCTTTTGGTATGGTTGAATGCTTAAACTTAATGTTGCAATCATTTCAACACATTAAATGCTTTATTAACGCTATTGCAGCCATTACAATTTGTCCTTTTGTTCACTTGACAGCCAAATGGGCAAACACAGTTCTTGAAATAACGGGCCATTGTTTTCTCAACTTTTGTCAACAACCCTGCAAGCTTAAAAATTGTGTGCCTCTTGAGAAAAGATGTTGGGGAAAAAGTTGACTTTTTATGTTGCAACTTGTTGGGATCCCCCTTTTACCCCAAATCCCCCCTAAAAATATTTTGAAGGGGGAGGAGAATCCCACCCACCTAACCCCCTAAAAAAAAGACCTAGTGCCAAAATTGCATGGAGTATCACCCTAGTTGTTGTTAGAGCCCTTATCACTAGCCACCATTTTTAAGACCTATCATCCTAAAGAATGTCACTGTCATTTTCTCCCTGGCTATCTTTGGAGCTCCCTAAGCTTGATTCACGAATAAATGCATTCTTAGCATGACTTCTTCCAGGATACTGCCATTTGGTTAACTTGGTAAATCGTCACCAGTTCGATGTGTGATAAAAATTCCGATAGTGACATCCATTCAAATTACTTGATGAAGCTATGCAGGAAGCCACACAAAATTCAGAGTTCTCGTAGCTAGTGATGGTGTTTCGAACTGCTGAAATGTGTAATAATACATATGTGGCCGTGAATGCAACAGTCTGATTGGTAAACATTATGTACCTGGCTGTGAAAGGGTTAAGCAAATTCTCTACAGTTGTTTTCAGGAAAAGCTATTGGCTTGCTGATACCCTGTACAAAATAATGTTTTTGACTTGAAGGGAAATAGTACTGTGTTGTTCCTATTGCATCAACATTGCACAAACAGATAATATCTTTTGCCATCATTAAACCACTAAATCTCACCAACAGTGAGGGGTAGCTTTAAGTGACAAAACTGTATGCATTGTTTTTAAGATGCAGAGCAGTGAGTTTGTGTGTGTGTGTGTGTGTGTGTGTGTGTGTGTGTGTGCACTCACAGACACCTCCTTAGTGGGTACATAGGCAGCCGGCGAGACCTCCGCTCTCGCACGTCTTTCCTAGCTTACGCGCGGCTCGTAACTGGCATAGCTGTTCGAAAATTCGGCCACTGCAATGAGAAGTCTCGCGCGGCTGCACATGCCTGCCTTGGCAAGCAGCCCGCCCTCCAGACACGTACGTCTGCTGGGTTAGTTGGAGGTCAGCCAGGCTAATGGGGAAATCCCGTGAATTCCTTACCGGGTCCTTGCCTACTACCCCGTAAGGCAATGAATGTGCGTATGGGTGTGTGTGTATGTGTGGTAACCAACTTAAATTCTTGAAAATAAGTTATCCAGCTAACTAGTTTTGAAGTGTCTCTCATTCTATACACGTGAATTGCAATTATAAGGAAAGAACTTTCTGGTGCCACATAAGTAGTAATACCAAGACTGTCATTTTTTTTCTCTTTCAATTATTGGCACATTGCATATTGCATAGACAATGATTCGTACATGAAGTGCAATGGTAGTGTGTACTTAGTTGTGTGGTGTTTCTATACTCAGTTAAATATTTGTTATTTCTGTAAGGGTGTGTGTCACACATGTGGTGATGAGGGTAAAGGGAATTCAGAGGGGTACTTTATGTGGGGTAAGTTAAATTGGTAAAATTATGTGATTGCTGGGAATGAGGTAAGGATTTAGATGGTAGATTTTCTAAATGAGATTTGACAGACATTGAAGACTGTGGAACCATGGCAGTGTTTGACATTGAAAATGGGTGAAATTTACCCCTATCTCACATGCCCTTTCCCATACTGAAAAGTTTGAACCGAGTTTTCTGAAGTTGGGCCAGTTGTTAAAGTTGCAGGGTAATTTTGGTCTCTCAGCACTGTGAATAATTAGTGGATATGTCAAGTAGAGACATACCACATGGGTAATTAGCTGACTTTTCATGTTGAGTATATGATTCATAGGTCTTACTCTATAGGTGTTATGTGGGTTTTTTATAAAGGTCTTCAAGACATCTTATGTAGGTTTCAAAGGGATGTAATTAAGGTTTTACTATAGAATCCTATCAGCTGAATAGGGGTCATATGTAAGTCTTTATTTGATTGTCATGAAGGGTTCATACCAGAGATGAAAACTAAAATTTGAGGAACAGAAGCCTTTCCAAATGTAACAATTTGATAGCATCATTTGGAAGGGTAGTTCTGAGTGGTATTATAACTTCAGGCCTTGAATTTTGAGGCGTGTGAGTACAATCGCATGCCATCACTCTCCTCAAATCACTGTGAGAAGTGCGATTTTTTGAACACCTAGATAAAGAATGGGAGCTCAGGTAACTGTATAAAAGTTAAATAAACCCCCCCCCCCCAACATTCCTTAATTCCCTGAGTAGTGTGATTTGTAGCACACCTGGAAAATCTAAAACTCAAGGCCTGTAATTTCAACCAGTCATGTACAGTTATGTATGTGGTTAAATTGAAGGCCATCAACTCATTATAATTTATATTTTTTCATTATGTACTGTTTTTTATGGGTTTTAAGAGTTCATGTAATTGTGTTTCATCTGAATCACGAATGCTTCGTTCAAAATACAGGAATGTTTTATTGTACCAACTGTTTGATGTTTTGTATTTTGCTTTGTCTATTTCAGGCTTATTACAGATTGTCACAGGCCCTTTATGAGATGGATAATATAAACAGAGCAATTAATGTAAATGAGGCAGCCCAGGAAGTTTGCCGTCATTTTAAACAGGACACAAAGGACCTTGTGGTCCAGTTGCATAGGTTTCGATCAGAAAAGGATAGATTAAATCTTGCCGCGCATTCTTGCTGTGACATTCCGGATGACCTGGAAACTGTGGAAAGCTTTGCTGTGGAGGGTGATAGTGGCGATGAAGACGAAGATGAGGTAAGTGGTGTGAGAGGTCAGGTGTGGTTCCATTGACCCTTTTTCAAATAGCGATTACAAAGGATTGTGGGACAGACTTTCGGTGTGCGCCGTTTTTGTCAATGGCATTTTACTGTGGCCAAAAACAACAGGTAACAAAACTCTATCCCACAATCCTTTGCAATTGCTATTTGGAGAAGGGTCTAGATTTGATGGAATTGGAAATGACAGCTTATTGTGATTTGAATTCCACGTCAGTGTAAACTTGGTCTCGAAAATGTTGTCTGGCAGAAGAAATTAGAATCTGGCATTGACTGATTGCTAATGGATGTGCATGTGTTTTATATGTATGCAAGAATCTTTTGTTTTTGTATGTTTATTGAAATTTGGCAGGGAAATACTCAGATTGGCAATGATTTTATGAAGATTTGGCAGTGAGCATAGTCTGAGTTATGTGATCAACTACTGGTCATCTATAACGGGTGGACTTTTTGAGAGAAACTGGGTGTATATTATTGAGAAATAGAAGAAAATCATGGTAAATGCTGGATAATAGTGGGAATCAGGGGGAAGTATGGATGAATACAAAATCATCGGGAAAACCACTAGTGTGGTGAGAAGGAATTATGCTTCTTTGCAAGTTTTGTAGCCTAAGTTCTCAAGTGGTTCCCCCCTGGCCATTTGTGGCTAGTAGCTTCCATTAATGCAGGCCCAGGAAGATTCAAGGAGCCAGAACATTTTTTATGTGCAATTTTCTGAGAGTAATTTGAGCATTTTGATGCCACATTTTTTTTCATAGACCAACTGGTGATTCACACATGGTGGACACAAGCATAGTTACAATTTTATGCTTAAAATTGGGATTTACTCTATTCTAGAATGGTTGAGACCCTAGTTTTTCTCCTGGACTGGTGACCCACGCGGCATGTTAGATGCAGAGTCACATATTGACATATTTGTGTGAGTGCAATTCCCCACAATCTAGAGTGGAAGTTGGGATGCCAAATTTTCTCCCCATGCCAGTGACACAAGTCTTGGAGATGAGGAACTACGGTGTCAGATTTGCACTGTAGAGTGCATTTTCCTGCTATCGAGACTGTTTAGCATGTTAAATTTTCTCACCTCTAGTCCCAACCTTGGTGGGACTGAGGTCAGTTGTTATCCCATATGGAGCCCCATTTAAGAAACTACTTCCCATGTCAAGAATCCCTAGAATCATCACTACCTGCTGTGAGAGCACTTTGGTGACTTATGTAGGTTTTGCCATTAAGAATGGGCTACCTTAACCAAACCCAGGATTCGCCCCTGTTGAATACTGCAACAGTGATAAAGCAGTAAATCACAGGCTTCAAAGTGATCCTATATTTCCTATAATTTCCTATAAATTTCAAAAAATCCTATATTTCCTGTATTTGTATGATTTTAGGCTTGTTTTCCTATATTCTCCTATATTTTTCTGATCTTGTCCAAAAAACATTTTTCTTTTATATGATGTTTTGGTGTGAAAATTTCAGATGGATTCTTTTTCCAAGATACTTTTGTAGACTCAGAGTGTCTTAGACTCAGAGTGGCTTATTCAGACAGGAAGCAGTGTACAGATGCCAAGTATCTGAATTAGATGCAAGTACACAATGGCCAATTGTAGGATTCAGAAATATTCTCATATGAAACAGCATTGGGCACTAATGTACACTTATTTCATCACCCATAAATGTTCCACTCTCACACCTGTTATTTTAAAGGGGAATTTTCATGATCCCAGACAGTTCCAATTCTCCCAACTATGCATCTTCTAGCTCCTCCCATAACTGTATGAGGCTCTTCCTTGTGCAAGAATAAACCTGTTTTATTGCTTAAGGCCATGTCCTGGTGAGCACACAAGGCTATAAAATGTAATAAAAGTACTCTCTCTGCCTTGTGTGGAATGTGAGCTACTCTGCATCTTTCAAATTTTCAAACTTTGATGTCAATCAAACAGCAGTCACCAACTGAGAATTTTGATATACATACACTAAAAATATACTTTGGGGTGATGACAGTCTGTCTTTAAGTACTCTACGATTTCATCTCTTTGAGGGAATTTTAGTCGTATTGTAAGGGGGTGGATTAGAGCCCTTTGCCTGGCATCCCCTGTAGTCATGCAATCTTCCACATTTTAAAACCATGCTTTGTATGCACAGATAGCTGGTCTGCGATATAACTGATTCTTTCATTCAAAATATTGTAGTACAGTTGGTTTGAAATACCAATATTTTCCCTGTCATCTTTCCTCAAACTTTGTTAACCATTAGATCAACTGATTGTCCAAAGTGTTGTACAATTTAAAATTTTCCCCTAAAGAATAAGAACTTAGTGCTTTGAGAAAATTAAGAATCTCACTGATAATGTTTACAAGTTTACAATGTGTAGATCTCTAAGGAGGTTTTCCCTAAACTCCACTAGAAGCTCTGTGGTCGGTCTCTGGATGCCATACTAATTTGTCCAACAGGCCAAAGTGAAAAATGTAATCCATGTATGGGTCTGGTGCTCCAGTGCCCATCATTGGTGACGAGTAGGGGCACTTGCCAAGTTGCCCTTTCCCTAATTTTGTCATGTAATTTCCTTAGTTGAGATTTTAGATGTTAAGTATGTTAATGCACAGACAGTTTTGTACACTGTAGGCATCTTGACATATGTGGACTACACTGTTCTGCCAAGTTGTACAGATTCAAAGTGAGCAGTCAGCAGTGGCATTTTTAGGTTGAGGGACCATTGGGCCATGCCCACTTTCCTTCCCTAATGCTGATTTTTTTTTCTTTTAATTTAGTAACCTAAAATCTGATTTTGAAAATAAATTTTACTTCAAAAAGATAACATATTTAGCACCAGATTGCATGTAAGTGCAGCACCCAATCATTCAAAAAATTTTCAAAGGGGAGGGGATCCCCCTCCCCATGTTGGCAGGGTAGTCAAAGTTTTTCTGAGTCGCAGGCTACACAGGCTCAAGTAGGCAGCGTACCTGGAAGCACTACCTAGTGCATGTGTAGCGTGCCCGGTGAGCGCGAAGCAGGAAGCCCATATGGGTGGGGTCCAGGGCCTGTCTTAAAGCCCCTGGTGGGGCCCAGGGGAAATGCTCCGGTGGGCGCCCAGGGGGCAAAGCCCCCGGAAGCTCCTAGGTTTTAGTGTTTCATAAGCCCCTAAAAGACTATTTCTAGAGGAATATTTTAAGTATTATTGCTGGTGTTGTCGACATACACTTCCAGTTAAAAAATGCTGTTCTCCTCCATCTTTCAGTTTAGTTACTCCTCCCCCTGGGTTTAAAATTCCCTGTTTAGTCGATTTTCTATGAACAACTCTCCACAGTGATACAGTAAAAGAACAAGTAGTCCCTGACCTGATGCATGGGTAGGACAAGATGCATCCCCCTAACAAAAGGTACCAATGAATGCAAATTAACCCACTTCCAGGCATTTTTCTCAGGCATTGTACCTGCATTTGGGTTGTTTTACAATCAGGGTACATCAGGTGTCTCACAGAAGGCAAAAAATGAAGTTGTTTATTTTTCTTTAGTATGTATTTTGTTGTGTTGCAGACAGGTCAAATTCAAGATTTTAAAATTATAGAGGCATCAAGTATCCACAATTTTATTTTATACAACTTTAAATATCTATGATCTAAAATTTGGCTCCTGGGACATGAAATTATCTAACTACACACATCACATTATTCTCTTGCTTAGAGTGAGTCTAGATGACATTGTTTTAAGTAAAAATGATGTGTAATGAAAATACAACTCAGTATTCTGAAGTGTGTGGCATATCTATTTGCCTACACAGAAGTTTCTGTTTGTCTGTACATGATAGGGGTGAAATGGTTTTATGAAGTTTTCAATTCTGAAACATTAGTAGTGGTAACAGCAGTTCTGTTTCAATGTGCTGATAACCATAGTCAGTCTACTTCTACACACCAATTTTCAAAACACTACGTTCAGCAACAGTCTAGATACTTGATGTCAAAATTATCAGTCGGAGAGGACATGTTGTTTTCGGAGAGGACAATTTGTTTGACACAGAGAAGGGAGTGTGTTAACAGGGTTCTTGAGCTTAATTATTTCATAGGAATTAATGCCATGATTGATAAGTGGAAGATGACAAATGAAACTTGTGCAATTCAAATTTCTGGATAAAGTACATAGCCTTTTCCGTAAATGTTTTCATTTAATGTGTAAGTGACTGATAACAGGTGGTACCATAAGAAGGTTCTGAAACATCAGGATAAGTTCTAGAAGTTTTATTCCAATTACTTCAATAAACACACTGAAATTGGTTGCTTCTGAGTGCCCTTTTTTGCAAAACACTATACCTAAAAGCCAGCTATATGATGTCAATATACTGTAACCAGTCAGAGAAGATTCCTCATTGTCGGAGAGGACACTTTTTTGACATGCTCACAGTAAATCAGTAACTGCCTTTGATTTACTGTATTATTTCATAGTACCTGCAATAGTGCAATATACATAACAAGGGAAAGTTTCTCATCATATTTTCTGTAACATTACAATGTATTAATATAGTTAACAGTGTGAAAAAGCTCATTTTAAGTCAACAATGGTACAGCAGACTGATTCACTCAGTACATATACTACACAGAATTGTGATAGGTAAGTCAGTACATGCAGTAGGAAATAACACAACTGATTATAAATATAAACTGAGAAAATAAAAGAAAGTGTTTTGAAGTTTTGGTTCGTTACTCCAAGATCCCCTGTTGTGAATTTTTGGAGAGGTTTTTTTTTTTTTTTTTTTTGACGTGAAATTTGACCAATTATTATTTTAGACTTTTTAAAAATGTTTCTGATTCAACCTATAATAACAACTTGGAAAGCAACTATGGAAACATGTTCTAGCAAGTATTGTAGCCATACATTTTTAGCATACTGTATGCTTGCCACATGACAATATACTTCTAAAAGCAATCAAAACACTTTGGTTTGGCTGAGGTACAAACATTTGAGAGACTATGTTATTAAAAGGGTGGTCTAACCACACATTTAGCTGTGATGTGTTTTAGAGTGAGTAATCCAATTATTCTAGTGAAACTTCGATAAAATTTCAGTTTGTTGATTTTGAGATACTTCCAGTTAAAGATACCCCATTTTCCTCTCACAACTGAACTTGAAGCAAGCAGGATTGACATCATCCCCGCACATTGGTAAAGCAGTTTTTGCTTTTCTGTAATGCACACTCCCAGTTTAAAACTTCAGAATTTAATGCCATCGTTAAATGCATGGGGGGGGGGGGGGTAATATTTTGAAACCTTCACATGCCCTGTTGTTGGGCTGACCTCTACTGATTTCAAGGTAAAAAAAAAAATTTCTGTATCCATTATAACCAAAGAATACTAAAAAACTTTTCACCAATGTGAGGAGATATCACTCATTGTATTAAGTTAGCCTGCCAGTGTCAATATCTCAGTTGGTTAGAAACTGAGCTGTAAAACCTCATCTAACTCTTACTCAAGAACCATACAGTACATTGGATAGATCTTTTACCAAAATGGTAGGAATTAACAGTCCTAAAAACGTATGAAGGCTAAATTTGTGGCTGGACCACCCTTTTGACCTCTATGAAAAAAGTCATAATGTTTAACTGCAGGTCATGAAAATCTTCCTGAACTGCCTGGAAAGCAGTGTTACTAAAGCAATAGTGTCCCTGGGTAATGGGTGTGTGTGTGTGTGTGGGGGGGTTGAGGGGTTCTCCAATGACAGTCGAAATCTCATCCTTGGGTAAGCAATCAATTTCATCTTTGTTTAGGCCATACTGTACAAAGCAGTAGGGCAGGATCGCTTAGAGTTGACCTTTCCATTGTTTTAAGTTTCATTATCTGGGTGGATTAATTGCCAGACGGGAATGCAAAAACTGTGATTTTTCAGACATCTGAAAAATATGGATTCATATCAGTATGTGCCTCATAGTTGTTGTGTGTGACATTTACAGCTCTCAGGTACTGTAGTCCCTTGGAGTTCAATTGAGTTGGTTTGACCATTTTTGTTAGAGAATTTTACTAGGTTCAGAATGTTAACCTAGCACCATATTGATGGAAATATCTGAATGTGTCAAAATGCTTGTCCTCTCCGACATTTAAGAAAAAGGTACTCATGGCATTGAATCTATCAACTAAGAAAGCAAGAAGGATCACTGCTGATATCAATGGTTGCCAAAATCTGCACAGCTAGGCTACATAAACTAAGTAACACAAAAAAAGGGTAAACTTAGTCTTTAATACCATACACTTTTCTGTTAGTTCGAAGATGATGTACATAAGAATACCCAGAAACATGACTGTCTCTTGGACATATCCCCCAAAGCCTACTTAATTAACCATGTTCTAGTTTAAATTACTACACCATATCCCTATAAATGGAGAGCCCTAATCATACAAAGGTTAATTTTGATATAAATCTGCAAATATGTATCCCCTGGAAAACATCATCTCTGATTTTCGGAGAGGACATACATTTTGACATACATAATGTATTGAGTAAACTTGAGTGAAGGAAATGTAATTATGCTTTTATGATGGAACAATGTTAGTACTTTTAGTACCAAAAGTGGGAGCTCAAGTGCTCCTGTTTCCTAAACAGAAACATAGAAATACCATTTTTGTCGGAGAGGACACTTTTTGACGGAATTGAAAGTCTCAGTTTTGAAACTGGTTCCATATCTCAACTGAAGGAGTGAAAATAATATCAATACTACATGTTTGTAGGATACAAATTACTGATTTGTGAGGCAACATTTTTTTTTAATTGGGCCATATATCTGTCAGCTTAACTTCCATGATTTCGGAGAGGACATATTTTGACGGAAAATACCACCTCCTTTTCATGCAGTTTTTCATTTATTAAACTTCTTTCAATCATTGAAAGGTGTACATCTTTGAACAACCTTGTTGTAGTTGTAACTTCCAAATCAGTACTTTCTGTCAAACTCTTTTCTGTATTAGTGATTCATCTGGTCAAATGTTTGCAAAATTCAAATGAGACGGTGGAATTTGCCAGAAATGACACTATGCGGAATTATTTTACCCTAAATTGTGCTTTAAATACATTTAATTTACTATTGTAGACAGGACATATACTGAACTTTTACTTAGTGTGGTTGGTCTTAATGTCAAGTGTATGTATTTTTAGTATGGGGGCAATAAAGTGAATTTCTGGTCGACGTACCCTGATTGTAAAACAACCCATTTCAGAATTTTGGTACAGAAATTTACCGATTCTGTGCATTCCTATTGGATCCCCTCCCCTTCTATTGAACATAAATATCACAGCCAATGCTAAGTCCAGATACTAGTACCCAACCCCTGTGGTTTAAAACCCAATACAAGCCATTTGTGTATTCTGAAAGGTTGGGCAGGGTCATAGGGAGGAAAATTTATTCTGTACATTCCCATGATATCCCACCCACTTCAATAAACCAGAAACATACATTCCACACTAAACCTACATTGTGCTAGTGTGAATGCCTGTTTGAAGGCATTGATAGTCTGAAAATTAGGCTGAATTTGCCCCTTTTCCCCTAACTATGTACTCATCTATGATTGAGGCTAATGTAAAAATGCTCCTAAGTGTTTATTTTAATTGTATCAACTTCTGACAAGCAAACTCTGCTTAACAATACATAAGAGAACAAATAAAACACTAAGTAACACGTGAAAAACAAAAACGTCAGAAACAGTGGGCACTGTTCTCCTGTGCACCTGTAATGAATTCATGAAAATCACTACTTCAGAAATAAAGCTGGTAAAGTTCGTAAAGTAGGCCTATACCTGCATATAACACGTTAGGCAATGGCAAAAGTGCAGTGCTACTCTGTGGAAAAATGCCCCGCAAGGAAAACCTCTCGAAGTAAATCGTGCGAATATGTCACTGATTGTTATTTGAGAGTCTTTTATACATGTGATACGAATCCTTTTGCCATTCTTGACCACTTAGGGCTTTTTCTTTTCGATAGTTCCAACGAACGGTCTTGCTCTTGGAATGAGTGATGCTGTGTACTAAATATATGCAGAGAGCAGTAGTTCAAATGTGCGATCGAACCGTTAATTTTGGGACTGAAATATCCTCATTTGGGGAGTCAAAAAATCCGTGTACTGTACATGATCACACATGCTATTAACTATGGCTGAAGGAGTAACGATGGTTTAAATCATCTTTGCAAACTATTTCAAAATGATACGAACAGTTAAAATTTTAATTGAAAGTTTGTCTCTTAACGAGCCCGGCATACTGTATGTGTGATAATCAAGGATTGCCTGCGTGGCCGATCTTTATTGTAATGACAATGTGAGCATGCAGAATGAACGATGAACTGATTTAACATTAGAATGTAGTCAATGTACCTTTCAAGGATTAAATATCTCTCAGTGCGACATTAGCACTGCAGTACGTACAAATACGCATATGTAGTCTGCATGAAGAAGGCAGCTCCTCGGTGTAATATGTGTAGGCCAACTCTTTGAAGTATCTAAGTTGCATATGCGTGCTATTCTGCAGCCCGCATTTCGCCAGTGACGGTGCGGGAAGTTCTGTTACACGTGCGCGATCTCCGATCATCAATTCTTTTACGGGATTGTAACTGATGTCCCTTTTGGGGGTTGGCAATTTTAGAACCGATGATATAGTAAAGTATGTGATCAATTCATGTGCAGATTGTATTTGAAAAAAAAGAACGGTTGCAACAAATTTTTTTGACATCCAGTGAAGAGTAGGCGGCCGCAAATGAGGCTGTAGGCGGCGATTTACCGCCGGTGACCGGCTACTTTTGACTACCCTGTGTTGGTAATCAAAGAATAGACTGCATGGCCCCCATGAGAAAGTTCTGGCTATGCCACTGGAGAAGTGAGTTGGAAGGTATTCAAAGCAACCATACAGTTGTCATAGGCCTGTGATCTTGGTCTACCATCGACCCAATTATGTCACACTTAATATCAAGATTCACTACTAGCAATACTGTGTGTAGTTTATAGTGAAATGTTGTACTGAGAGACCATTTTCCTTTATTTAAGCAGCAAAAAATTCAAAAATATCCTCACCTCAACCCCATTATTATTGGAGCTGAAGTGAATTCTGTCTGTGTACTTTAGGACATACTGTAAGCAACAGTTTATTGTCCACATTAACTACCCATCCAGTCAAAGCACCATCATGGTCCCATTCTGTGTTCTCACCTTCTGATATTGCAAATTTTGGTGCCTTTTTGGTATGCACAAATAATAAGATTTATGGATACTTTATTCTGGGGTCAAACTATGCAAATACACCACCTTCAGGGGATTTACTTTTTCCCTTACACCAAAATATTTAGGTGGTTTTCTTAATCCCTTGTTGATGGTAGAACCACACTTTTCTGCCACATAGCCCACACTTGTGATACTCTTAATCACATTGTATCATTTAAACAGCATAGTTCATTAGTTTCCTAAGGTAACATGTTTTCCTCATCCACAACTTGGATGAAGTTTGAAGATAATTAGAATGGTTAGTGTATGACATTCCTATATTTACTCTATAATTTTCCTTGAAAAATCCTATAAAACCCTATATATTCATCAGTATCCTTCCTATAAAACCTCCTATATTTCTGTGATGGACCACTTTGAAGCCTGAAATCAGGAAATGCGGCCCACGACCGATAACACTTGAGAAGCCCTGTTATACAGTGTCTGTCTTCTGTAAAGCCAACTTTGCACTAATTAGGTTCATCTGAATATTAATACTGTAATTCTTACTGAAAAGTCCCAGCTGTACAATGGTAAAGCACAATGTACCAGGGGTACAGTTAGGGCTGTCACGTTTAAACGTTTAAACGGGTAAACGATCGATCGGCTGTTTAAACGGCGCCTAATTTAGCTAAACGTTTAAACGGTTTTCCTTTTAAAATACAACAAACGTTTTAGCGTTTTTCTTCCCCAGTGTTTTCTTTGATATCTCTCATTTAACAACAATGTTTATTTGCAAATTCAATGACAGAATAAAGCTTCAAAAATAAACTGTCCGTGTCTCTCCATTCATAGTATATAATCCTGTGATTGAATTGACTCCCACCTACTCACAGTAAGCCTTCCCCTAACAATACGCAGTACCTGCATCCCCGTTTGAAGCAGTAGCCCAAATCTGCTTATTAGGACACTACACAATATCGGCTTAACTGCAATTCACTCTCTCACAGTTTACATTGTATTTGTAGTTAAAACAGGCTTACTTAAAAACCCGAAAATTGCCGCAGTATTTCAATGCAGAAACATAAGCATTCACACCATCCTACCATGCGTTACCTATACATAAACAGACAGTGTAGGCTCACACACGTTTGTTTTGAGTGTTTCATATAGCAATACATAATTCATGCACGCACTATATATCCATACATAAATATCTGTTTGAGGCATGCTAGTGCCCTGCGCCCGCTGGCCAGCTGTGTGCAAATCAATGGAGCTAGTACGTAGGATGAGAGAAGTCTGTCGTAAACTTTCGTTCATTGGGGTAACGTTCCAGACATCGTTTTGTTTAAATCATAAAAGTAAGAGGCACACGTTTGTTTTACACAAATTAACATGCATTATAAACATAAAAGTACCTATCGTAAACTACTGCAAACAACTATGTAACAACTGGTAATTTAGCGGTACAAGCAGCGATGGAACAACGTGTAATTTTCCATACCATGCCCAATGTTGTTGCGATGCATGTCAACTTTTGTACAGAGCAGGTGCATAGCCTACTGTGTTACTGTTTGCATACAATAACGGACCTATACACGTGCTTAAACTCGACCTAATATTATGTACATCGGTGTTTGCGTACATTTTGGCCTGATATCAGACGTATGGGGCCCTGTATCAAACTTACGATCATTGACTGTGAATTTAATGCTTGGTTTCGTTCATTGGCAAATTTGGGTGAATTAAAAAGAAATAGCTGAAATGATTGCTAGATTTTTACGTACAGATTTTAAAAGCTTGCGCATACTGGGAGTATCGTAGTGCACGATCAATGAGACCGTTAATGCATTACAGTGTTGGTTCACAATGTAGACACCGTTTAAATGGTAAACGAACGTTTATTCTGACCGTTTAAACGTTTAGGAGATTAAACAGAAACTGACAGCCCTAGGTACAGTGCATCATAATGTCCAGTCATCTTGCAGACTGCCAGTACAATCTTAGCTTTCCAAAATCATGCACCAGTGATTAAATTCTCTAAGCACTAAGCACTGTATATATGGCCTAGCATTGTTCCTGCTAAGATACTACTGATTGTGGGATTGCTGTTTATGAGTTGATAATTCAGCAAAGAAAGTAATTGGTGTGGAAAGTTCGTGAACCTTTTTCACTTGTCAGTTAGCAGACACAATGCAAACAGGCCTGCAGAGCTTAAGAGAAAAAAAAAGAAAAGAAAAATATACCCAGCACAAAAGTATGTCAAAGGTAATATAACTCCCTCTAAAAATAGTAATTCATAAAATGAATTTGTGTGTAGCACACTATCGATAAAGCTGCACAAAGTGCTGAACAATAATTACAGGTACTGATGAAATATTGGTTACACTGTAAGCTGTAGACTTTAAATTAACAAATTCCAAGTGAAAACTGAATCACAAGAGTGAAATTAAGGATTTAAAGTAAAAGTGTAAGACAAGTAAAGGTAATGAATGAGAAGGGATGGGATGTACAATATGTAAAGGTAAAAAGGCAATGAACAACAACTTTAACAAGAGTTTGCTAAATCCACATGAAAAAAGATAAACAGAACAGAAAGTAAAACACTGAATGAAATATTAAAAGCAACATAAAAATTTAAGGTCTTCAAAGCAGTTTTAAAGCTAGTGAGTGAATTACTGGCACATACAGAGTATGGTGAAGAATTTCATAGTTTTGGAGTGCCATCTGAAAATGCAGTATCACCAAGTCTTTCATTTTTTTTTTCTAACAGGAACACTTCCACCTACAAACTAGGTAGAGATAGAAACAACCAAAAGCACAATGAACATTGTGGTTGGCTGTAAACTTGTGACTAGAACTTTTTTGCACTGCAGCATAGTTTTTCCAGACTTGAAACATTAAGAGTTTCATTGATGTTGTAGGAGTGACTGTGGTTAGTTTTCATAACATGTACATTGCTTCACCAACAATGCAGCAAAAGTTTTTTTCCCTTTTCTGAGACAACTGAAACGTTCTAGTTAATTCACACATGCTCAACTTAATAGAACCGATGTATCCAGTTCTGCAAGGGAGGGAACACTTTAGCACAGTTGAATGGGTTGACTTTAATGAGATGTGAATGACCTCAGTGATAAACCACACAGACTGTTGCATAACAGGCAAACACATTGTGTACACACAGTTACAGTATGGTCTTTGAATATCTAGCAGAAGGAAAGTATGTATACTGGAGAAACTCTTGTTAAAAACTGATGGTTTGAGAAAGCACCTAAAGTCTCGCATAGGTTTAAGAAATTGCTCTGGTTGAAGAAAGACCTTACCTAGCACTGTGTCATATAAAACTCAGTTCTGCCAAGTGCTGTTGTTATGAAGGTAAATGCTGTGTGAAAGCTACTTTCATACAAAACAGTTTGGATAGAAAAACCTGTATCAAGTTTCATTTAATCAAAACATAATTTGCAGGATTATACATACAGTAAAGCCAACCAGTTTTAAATACCTGTCTCTCATTTTTATAGGTGTTTTTGGATTTTGCTGCTTTAATAATGCTTTTGCATTATTACACTATTTGAAAAATGTGAGAAACATTCAGTTATTAAACATTTCCCAATAATTCCAAGTAATTGCCCCTCTTGGCGTACATTTCATGGACTGAAAATACTGCATAGTGATTCCTCCACAGGTCTGTATTTCTTAAACATCCAGGAAAGTCAGTTACTGTAGTATTAGCAAGAGAAGAATAAGAATGTGCAGAATTTATAATTCGTATGTTCACCAGTTACCGAAGATTTTCTGAACATTGTCGTGATTGAAAAGAAACAGAAATAGAATACAGAACTGTCCAGTGAAGCATTTTTGCTTTAAATTGAAAAGTAGATATGTATGTTGCAAAATACTTGAACGATTCATTTATCATTGCAAACCCTCATATCCAAATTTGCCTTTCTTCAATCCAGAGCTACAAGCCTGTTTTGGAAGAGCCTCATTTGCTAGTGAAAGAGGGCAGCAAATTACTGAGATTGGATGGATTTCAAGGCAGACAGGCACATGTGTTTAAAAAACTGGAAAACGATTTGGAAAGACGGAAAAGAGAAGATAAAAAACGGCAGAAAGAGATGCAGCTTGAGGAAGAAATGGAACGAAAGAAGGAGATAACGAGGGAGAAGAAAGTGAGGGAGGCAGAGGAAAGGAGGCAGATGCAGAAACAAAAGGAGATAGAAAGGAAAGAGAAAGAGAAGGTGAGAGGATGTATTAGAAAAACAATGGAAATAAAGCATGTTGGGGTTAGAGGGTGGAGGCTGTGTTTAAAAGTATTTTGAAAAGTAGTTCCACACTAAAATGATTCTGTGTAGCCATTTTTCACTTTTATGAAGCAATTTTTTCTGCGTTGTGTGTGGTTCCTTTGTTCTCTTGCAATTGTTTTTTTTTTAAATTGTAAAGACAGTGAACTACTTTTATGCTAATTACTTTGAGAATTGCACACCATGTTCTGTATTAGAAAGTAAGGTGTATTTTGCAATGGAATACAGGCTTCTTCCAACACTGAGCCATGGTAAGTAATGTCCTCCATTAGGATACCATCTCTGGTTTCCTGATTTCCAGTGTAATATCTTGTTATGGGCCAATCATTGTAACGAAGGCTTGGGTGAGCTCCATTACAAAAGAGATGAGGCTGTTTCAAAAATTATACCAAAACACAATTGATATGATTACAGTCCATTCGTCTTGTTTTATTGATTCCTCTCTCTCCTCAAATCACGTTGACAAAAAAACAATCAGGAAAAATTAAAAGGCTGGCCATATTGGTAATCAATTATGTACACATTTGATTACATGTTTTGTCTGAGAAGTCTAGAATATGAGTGGCGTGGGATCCAGGCTTCCGACTTAAGGTTGGAAGTCTGCTGCTACAGGATAAGGCTTCTCATTGGCTGAAAGTACCATGCCATCAACAAGGGCCAATCACAGGGGAGAGGGAAACCAGACAGACTAGGTGTCGTGTGCATTGTCTCAAAATTATGGAAATGAGGTATTGCACCATAATCTGCAATCTTACCGATAAACGACAAAATGGCATACCTCTCAATTAGTACTACTACTGTACTACATGACAGTAATTTACTACAGCATGGCACTTTGACAGTAGTGCACAATGATGTGCCTATGGGAAGGGGGCAGCAGTTGGTGGCTTCTCCTAACACTAAAAATTTGAGTTACAACTGAAAATAAGTAAACGGTTTACTTATTGGGTTAAAAACCCCTTTGGCATTATACATCCATCTGGCACAGAAAAATCCCTAACATTTTTCTACTCTTAGACACCTCCCCCCCTTCCTCCCCTCCAGGAAGGCCATCAATGTTCTGGACACTCCGAGAATTTGGGACACATCCCTGGATATGACTTATGAACTTGAAGCTTAATCCCTGTCTACACGATCATACATTTGGTCAAAAACATCATCATACCTTTGTATGACGATGGTAATAGAGAAAGGTATGATTGTGCAGACTGCTTCCCCAACAAATTTGAACAACATCCAACGTGTATGAAGGTGTTCAAACTTTAAGCTGCATGTTTCATCCTCCCAGTAAGTGGCCAAACATTTGTATGACAATGTTTATGAAAAAATGTATGATCTTCGAGATGGGTCTTTAGCAAATGGAGGTTGGTCATTGGAACCCAGCTGGTGCATAGCACAGTTTTCTTTTTTTTTGTCCTGGAAAATGTTTTGTTGCCTTTCCCATTAAATAAACTTTATCGAAAAGGAAGTTGAAATGCTTGATTGGAAATCAGGAGACATGGAAGTGTGGGATGCATAAACCATTTAAGACTGTCTCCATATTTTTGTCATTTAGGGCCATCACATAACTGCCTGAATTAAAGTGTACCTAAGTCTAGAATTACAATTTGAATACATTTTAAAGGTTGGGAAGTGAATCTCATTCATCCAACTCCCATTCTCAAAGCTTACTCTGTTACTGAGGTATAAAATGTTGAAATTTATTCATATCATTTAAAACAGTCAATTGTACAATAATTTGTGATGTCCTTCATGTACAAGTCACATTACCTGCTTGTGTTTAACTCTTGAAATTAGAAAATGTTTATATGACCTCAAAAAATTTACTGTTTTGTTGCATAACATGTTCTACAGAGAGGATTTTGTCACCGTATAAGAGTAAGATAGTTATCACATATTAGCCAAAGGTGCAGTGGCTTTCAAAAAAACAAAGGCAGTAAATTGAGTAGTTCAAGAATGACACCAAACATACGTACTTGCCGACCGTTCCGTTTTAAGTGGAACTGTTCCGTTTTATGAGCTTTAAAACCCGAACGTTTCGTTTTTCTGACTTATAGTATTAAAATATATTAATGATCAGAAAAATCGTGAAGCAACAGCTTGGCAAATTTAAAGTCAATCTTTTCATACACCTAAGTGATTCAACATATATTGTGAACATTTAGAGAGGGAAAGAGGAGTTTCGCCCCCATTGAGGTTAGCACTTGTGCGCTCACCACGCACAGTGGATCATACTGTATGCTACATATGTTCGGTTTTCTAAGATGACAGTGTTGGTAAGTATGCACCAAAGATTATTGTGCAATTAGGTCTTAAATTGAGTGAATAAGGTTCAACATTTTATATCTCAGCTCAGGAATGTCCTGTGAAGATAGGAGTTAAACCATTTGGATCCATTTTCCAACCTTGGTAGCATATATTTTGAAATTTTAGACTTCATGTACACTTTAATATCCATGTCTCATCTTTTTCACCTGTGTTTCATTTTTGCACATCTGTTTCATCTATTTGTCTTGTGCAGGCAAAACAAGAGCAGGTAAAACAAGAGAGCAGGAAGGCACGTGCTTTGGAGAGGAAAGGTTTACTGAAAGACGGATCTACAGCTTACTTGGAGGGGCGTGGTCGAGTAGCCTTTGAGCACTATCAGAAAGTAGCAGATATGATTTCACAATCAAAAGACAAGGTAAATTAAATTCTTGATCACTTGGTTGACCTCTTCCTTGTCTGGTTATAGAAATTGAAAAGAGTGAAGATTATATTTAAGTCTTTGACATTGTTAACGTTTACAAAATAAGATATATATAGCGGCTTTCTGCCATTGCTTAAGTTATAAATTTCTAACAAAGTTCACCAAATACTGGTTAGGTATAGGAAGTTACAAAGTTATAAAATAAGAATCTCATAGAATAAAAACAGTGACAAATTGGGCACTGAATAGCCATGTCTGTGTCAAATAATGTTACGTACCTAAACATCCATGTAGTTCATGGAAGTTTTATCAGTACAAAAGAAATAGTTGAATCATAAAATTTCAGAGAAAATCAAGTTAATCTACATCGCCCCTCCTTACCTTCTATTTACCTATGTAACCCTCACCTACCCGCAATCAGTACCTGGTAGATTTGTGATAGCACCAGTACCTCCGGCACCCTCGGAACAAGAGCGCCCTGCCTCTCCATAGGGCTAGCGTGGGTACTAGTTCCGTGAACCTTGTTTTCGACTTAGGCTCCAGCCTAGGCTGAGACTTTGGTCTCGTCCAGGTTCGTGTGAGGAGGCTTGGGGGCTATTCCCTCCCCCTCCATTGCTTCCCCCTTGTGTGGTTTTTTATTCCTTGCCAAAGGCAGGCAAGGAATCTATTCGATGGTGATGTCGGTGTATGTGTGTGCATATGTATGTGTGTGTATGTGTGTGACAAGAATCTCGTTAGCACTCTAGTTTTTGAAGGGAAAGGGCGAGACACTTCAAAGTTGGTTTGTGGGTAAAGCATATAAAGATCTCAGCTGGGATTGGTTTTGGTGTGGTTCAAAGGTCATCTGAGGTCAGCAGCAGGTGAAATATGGACAAACCATGTTTGCAGTATCTCATCAGCTGTATGTTGCCTGAACTTCAGACATGGTGGGTAGAGTAGTACCTCTTGAGTTATGAAAATTCCCAGAGATTTATTGGAGGTTAAAGGTCATGCAGGGTCATGACAGGTCATGGAGTAAAAAGTTTGTTAGCACTGTAATTTTTCAAGGAAACATGCAGGATACTTCAAGCTTGGCACATTGGTGTATTATGCAAAGATCTCCTTTGGGATTGTTGTTGGTGTGGGTCATTTGAGGTCACTGTGAAGCAGAAACAGAAAAGCACAGAGCTGCATGTATCTCAGGCACTACATGTTGCATGAAATTTAGACTTGTTTGGAAGTTGCTGCAGTAAAGTTCACTAGCATTTTCATTATTTCTTTGAAGTCACATGGGGTCAGGAGCAGTTATAGAGAGAAAAGTTTGGTTAACTCATGAAAAATTGGTTGATAGTTACTGTTTTAATGTTTAGTAATATTTTTATTTTCCCTAGAGGTCACACGGGGTCATGTGTGGTCAGAGAGTGAAAAGCTTGGTAACACTAATTTTTTACATCTGCAGCTGGGGTTGTTCTTATGTGTGGGTCACATAGTAGGTTACAGGTGTTATGTTTAATTCAAACACTATATATTTTCTGCCTTTCACTTATCCTTATGATTTTATTGCTTTTAATATAACCATTTTGAACAGATCCATTTGCAGTTACTTAGTTTATATTATGATTTTACAGGTTCTAAGCTCTTCTTTATTGTGCCTCCCACTTTGTTGAGAACTGGAGACATTGCTATTGATACAACATGTACCACTTTAAGTACCAGAGGTAACTAGAACTGCATTTGCTTGCAAATACGCAGAATTGTAGTGCATGTTAGACAAGTCCTTGCAGTATGGAGTAGGGCAGATTTAATGTGTGTTTGATACGGCGTTTATTTAATCAAATATTTTTCACTACCTTCAGAAACGGTTGCAAAATTCTTTGCATACATAGTACGTTCAAGACATAAGAAACGACTGGCACAAGGCTAACAAGGTGATTTTATTGCGCGCAGTTTTTCTAACGAACTTCCGAGCGGCTCTGACGTTGCAGAAAATCATCTTATTTTCAAGCTAGGTAGTGTTATTTTGTGTTTGTGTATAATCTTGCTAGTTCTGTGAAAAGGTAAAACACATTGTGGGCCTAAGGATTTCTGATTTGATTCCGATTTGAAGTATATATCTTGAATTTTGGGGTTTTCGTCTTATAGGTACCTGTAACACTACTATTGAGAGGAATTTCGGTTGAGCCCTATACTGTGCACATTGAAGGTGACGCATACAGTATACCATATACTGTGCACAGTATACCATATATACTGTGCACATTGAAGGTGACGCCGCCCGTACATATCCAGCTCCCATCACATTAAATTTTACGATAAATTCATCTGCTGATTACTTCGTTTGCGAATTTCAAGTTATGTAGGCAAGTTGTGTAAATGAGAAAGCAAGCGCAAATTCAACTGAATTTTTTCTGAAATAAAGACTGTCGGCATTTCATCAATTGGTAACATTTCACTCTACATTACAAGCTGTTTCTGTTTATGAACGAGTCCTTTGTCGGGACTAATTTAGAATGTGTGCAAGAAAGCGGTAAAAAATCATGGACAAGCTTAACATTAGCTGCCTGCACATTGATAGTACTGATAGTAAAAACAGACCGAAACCGTGTGAAACTTCCAGTCTCAACATTCAGTCATGTAGGTACGCCTAGCTTGTCGTGCAATGCCAAGATTGTAGCGCGCACGCGCACTACAATAATAACAATTCCCCCTCTACTTGTCCACTGAGGATAACACTGTCACAGCTCACAAAGACAAATCACCTTTGTAGACTGATAACGCTGGCCTCTGACCCTAACTTGTTGGTGGTGTAGCTGTTAGAGTCACACCAGATAGACATATGACTGCCTATGGACTAGGCAAGAGAAAAAAAATTTTGACAGTTTGTCCAGTGCAGTGTTGACAGCCCTTAAGTGTTTAGATTAATGTCAGTATAATGAACTAGTTTGTGGAAGGAGGATATATAAATCAGGCAATCCCTTGCTGTGTATGAATCCCTGCTGTCATATGCCAGCACCAGTCATGTGGACCCATCTTTTTAGGGTGAGCTGTGTACTTACTGTAATTGCTAATGATGGTAATTGTTCTTTAGGGAATACAGTACACCTTCCATTTCCCTGATACCCAACCTCCTAAAATCATAGCCTTGACAGTGGGGCTGTTTGACTGCCTGAAAGCATTATGGAAACCTCAATATATTTTGGCATTCTGGTTTTTGTGAAGGATAAGAGTGGCAAGCTTCAGAGTTGATGTGTAAGTTCAGTGTGTAAAGGTCTCAGTTGGGATTGTTTTTAACAGAGGTCAAAGGTCAATTTAGGTCACCAGCTGTCAAAATATAACATCTTTTGTAACCACATTATCTCAATCAGGAATACATAAAGAAACTTTGTCATGCATTTACTTCTATTGATAACACAAGCCTACCATGATGGTCCTCATTGATCGCAAGAAAGATTTAAACTTATGCTCTCATACCTACTCCATCTCTCAACTTGGCAAGGAATCACTACGCCTCTTGGCGTTCTTGTTAGTGGGGTGTTTTTGGAAGGGTTTTTGTGGCCGCGGGGCCTCCTTGGTTCATTAGGGCGTGGCTGTGTTGTAGCCTTTGCTCTTTTCAGTAGCTATTGTATTAAGCTTGCTCTGTTCAGATTCTCTGCATTCTTTCCTCCACAGGGAATCTGTGTTGGAATCCTGTTCTTTCGATTTGTTTTTTGCTTATCGACTTGAATTCCTATTCCCTAGCTCAATTATTCGATTTCAGAAATTTCAGAGAAAATGATGTTAAACCACAAGTATAATTATGTTAAAGAAGAGAATTTCATAATCATCTTTTAGGAGCCTAGATATGAACCATTTTCATCAGTTGTTATTTCCTTTCTTTGTCATGTTTCAACAGTTTGGTGGATTTACTGAAGGCGATTTTGTGATATTTTTATACTCACGAGGCATGGCTGCTCTTGAGACATGTAATCCTGAGGTAAGGACAGTTTCAGATATCTAGAGAATAACTAGAGAATAAAAAGTATGAGAGACCATAGCAGCAGCTCGATGGGCCTTAAAAAATCATGTACAGTGACGGTTGCAACTTCCCCACTGGCATTGTGTTAGTGGTATTCGAAACTTTTTGAAATTGATTCCACCTTGCTTTGCCATAGTAAATTTCTGTCACTCAAAAAGCCTTTTTGTGTTGACCTAGTAACCAGGACTCCATGTTGGTACTCATGTACACATGTGCTCATATTCACACTCAGTTACCTTGACTTAAATTGCTTTTGTATGTTGTAACCTCACAATTAAGGTCTTGTTCTGTTTTGTATTCTAATGGCACATAACTAATAAGATAAACAATCAATGTTGTACCCATATACAATAATTTGTTAAAAGTTTCATTTTTACATTTCAATTTGTTTACATGATTAATGCTTTGTAAATTTTTAAGGTCATTAATTGTTTTTTGTCTGTGACATAGTAAGCCTACTGTGTTTGTTTTTTGCAATCCTTTAGCTTTATTTGTTTGCTATGGAAACATTTGACAACATCTTGGAAAATCATAAGAAGATACGCACTGCCCTTCCATATTATGGGAAAGCATTGGCATATTTTAAGATGAATCGGTGAGTAACTGTTCTGGAATTTCAAGGGGGAAGGGGAAAAGAAATTATGATACTATGTTGATTGTAGAACAGTTGAAAAGGGAAAAAATTGTCTTTAGACATGACAACTTTGTCACTCAAGTTACTTGCTGTCGTAAAGTTTGTAAAAGAAATGTTAAATTTTGCGTATTTGATTTATAGAATGACAAGTGTTGCAGGTGCAGGATGTATTGTAGGATTCGTATAAAATGTGTATAGAAGAGCAGCCGCCCCCTACAGATTGCAAGGAAAAGGTCATCATAAAGTTTTCAACAAACTGACAAACAAGATTTTTTTCTGGATAGAGGCGCTCTGTTCCTTTGTCATGCAGTTTCGTCTTCATTATTACAGATTTAAGGAGGCTTTCGATCCAATTGATAAGGGAACCTTCATTGCTGAAAAATTTCCGTCGTCAGTTGAAACCTGGCCTGGTACATCAATCAACATACCACAGACTGAGGCTGGTAATATGGTGGTAAGTAACATTGCAGTATGATTATGTATTACGGAAGGGATGAGGGTCTTCTATGGACTGTATGCATATGAGGTCACAGAACAGAGTGCGCCCTCGGCTGAGGTAAGCAAGCGTGTAGCATTACAACTTGCATTAATACAAAAACAGACAGCTAATTTTGTACTCAGCCAAAGTAGTCTACCTGCATATGCATATGAGGTCACAGAACAGTGCGCTCTCGGCTGAGGTAAGCGTGTAGCATAACGACCTGCACTAACACAAAAGCAGACAGCTAATTTTGTACTCAGCCAAAGTAGTCTACCTGCATATGCATATGAGATCACAGAACAGAGTGCGCTCTCAGCTGAGGTAATCGTGTAGCATTACAACTTGCACTAACACAAAAGCAGACAGCTAATTTTGTACTCGGCCAAAGTAGTCTACCTGCATATGCATATGAGGTCACAGAATAGAGTGCGCCCTCGGCTGAGGTAAGCGTGTAGTATTACAGCTTGCACTAACACAAAAGCAGATAGCTAATTTTGTATTCAGCCAAAGTAGTCTACCTGGGCATGTAAAGGCTATGGTACGTAATGCTTGAAGTAGCATACCAAAGTCATGTGCCTTATCTGGCTAGTTTCATAGACCCTTTTCCAAATATCAATCCCAAAGGATTGTGGAATACAGTTTTGGTGTGTGCCGTTCTTGACTACAGCAAAATGCCATTGACAAAAGTGATGCATACAAAAGCTTTATCCCACAATCCTTTGTAATTGTTATTTGGAAAAGGGGCCTATTGTTTGTCCTCTAACATGATGTCAGTTTTACATCGATGCATAGGGTCTACAGAGTTTCTTCGTCATTGGAACTGCATTTTGTGCCAGTTTTTTGTGGTCTGGGTAATCTTGGACTAACAGATGGATGATCTAACCTTTCATGATATTGATGTATTTTGGGGCTAGGTTGTTCTGTTCATTTGTGACCCATACTGGTAAAACTGAACCCCCCCCCCCAAAAAAAAAAAACAGAAGATTAAGTTGGTGTAAATGTAATGCCTTTTTCAACTGGCTCAAATAACTATCCCTAACTGTACCATATACCAAAACCATTGGTTGTAATTCTATGTACAGGAGGTAACTCTGTAAGAGAATCCTTTGACTCTCTTGATTATTTTCTGGTATATTTTGTGTTCTTTTAATTTGCATATCCTGGACAAGACCCTATTAACTACAGGTCCCTTGCTTGTCATGCCATGAAACTTTTCTTCAGTGTTTTGGGGTTTTTCCCAGGTGGTATGATAGCTCTGCAGGGTTTGGTTGGTTTGGCCTATCCCCCCCCCCCTCTCTCCCAAACCAGTGCCTGCTTAATAGTCTTGTCTGGTCTAAGTATGAAGCTTCATAGGTCTCAGTTGAGCTCATGATGATCAGACCAATGGTTGGGTAGTCTGCACATCAGAAATCAGACCAAACACAGCTTGACTGCCTGCTGTATTTTTTTTTTGTTTTTATTATTTTTGTCTTGTTTTTCAAACCAGTGATCCTATTTGTGTGTTATCCCTGAGGTATTAACATAGCTCTGCTTTTCAAGTGCTAAATATTTGTGTTTGTATGTTTTGAAATGTGTTAGTCTAACAAACTTGTATCATCTACTTCTATCTATCACATAGAAAGCTTTAGCTGAGTTGAAGGAATGCTGTAAAAACCCACCACAACCCGAAGCACATTGCCGCTACCAAAACTGTGACACAAGGCAGGAGATTTATGTCAGTGACTTAGAATTCAAAGGTTATGTGAAAATACATTGCAGCGACCACTGTAGGATGGACTATCACCTCAACTGTTGGAAGAGGTGTCGAGAGGACGCACAGCAAAAAACTGATAAGGTAGGAGAATAGACGGGTGATAGAAATGATAATTAAGGGTTAAGGGTAATCCATTAACAGATCTTGATATATTGTGGGGGAAAACACTATCAGTTCAATTGCTACAGCAAAACTTATGAAGGTATGTGTGATATGAAAAAAAGAAAAAAGGAAGAGAAAGGAGGAAGAAAGCTGAAAACACAGAAAATCATGGAAAATGAATTTATGCTACTAAAGAATGGAGAAAAATAAAAAAAAAAAAAAAAATGAAAAAAGAAAAAAAATCATAAACACAAACAGAAAGGTATTTGAAACATTGTCTGTGTTCATTTGGGTGATGTACATGTCTAAAACAAAGGGAAGAATTATTCTAAGGAAATTGGGGGCAAAAAATGGCAGTTGTCCCTTTTAAGACCACAGAATACATGTAATTAGGTTATAGAAAAGAGCACAATTGGACCTTTGAGGACACAGCAGACTTGCCACCCTGGCTCTCTTACCTTCCACCCAAAACACATTCAAAGTGTCGTTTGTTAAATGTGATTGGTTATCTCACCTTGGTTTACATACAAAGAAGGCAAATCCTAACTGTGTCTCAGTATATATGAACCTCTCTGATTGGTCAATGGCAGGTCTAGCTCATGTATGTCTGTAGCACAGCAGAGTAGCTGTATAGCGAGGCAATGCATTCACTTTCTTAAAACTATAAAAAGTACAAATTAGATTGTTTGGCAAGGGTTGCCAAACTACTGTAGTGTCCTCATTAGTAAAGAATTAGCCTCAGGCAATGAAAGAATAGTGTGTTGAGAGAATTTAGTTACTTGGAATAATAAGATAATTAGAGTCTACTTTAAGGTTACCTGTCAGGAAACATACACTGTCCTTGTCCTAATTGTCTTATAATATGATGCATGGAGAAAAAAGTGATAATATAGGAAAGGTAGATATATAATGCCCATTCAAATTTATTCAACCAGAATATATCAGTTATTAGCGAAGAAGAAAAGTCTTGTTACGGCTGAAACCTTTACATTGCCTTTCATATGACATTTTCTTTTCTATTTTCTCACCAGGATATGTTGGACACCAAATGTTTCACTCCAGACTGCCCTGGGATGGTGATAGAGATTACCACTTATGGTAGTGATGGTCTAGAAATGTCTACTTTAACAAATAAGGAAGTTCAACATGAAAAGACTAAAACAAAAACAGCCAGGTGAGAAAGTGTGTCTCCTGAGGGTTGGGGTTGGGGAAGCGGGCAGAGCAAGGAGGGTTAGTAGAGAGCAACAGAATGGGTTGGATTTGGGAGGTCATGACATTGTGGCTGATTTAAAGTTGTCTCTTTGAGCAAGTAAAGGTACTAAATATTACAGAGAGACAGTAAGTTGGAATTACTGTTTAGTGGGAAATTTTCACTGGAGCTTAATTTTTGCGCTTTTCGCGACCAAGTAACTAATTGCAAATTTAAGCCCTGTGAAAATACTTCCATTATGCTGTACAGGACTATGGTGGTTGATCCTAACAGGTGCAACAGTGAATTCTTCACTCCGTGAATATGTGTACAAGGTACAGAACTGCGAAAAATTAGTCCCACAGAAATTTCCTGCAATACAGTATATAATATTAATTACATACACATTGTAAACCAGGCATTTATGTCACTTTGTATCAACTTTCCCCTTTGCTTAGGAAACTGGAAAATATGTGGACAAAGTTGGGAATGGTGATATGGTTTTGAAGGTCCTTGGTTTGATTGTTCTGGTAAAATTGCTAGTATTTGCAGTCTTTTAGTCTCACAGTTTGATGGAAGTCTTGCAAAGGATGGTGCAGCAGTTATAGTAACATGTCAAACTTTGAACAGAGATTGAAATTTTTGGTAGGACTTGAAAGTCCTTTTGATGATGTGATCAGTCTTAAAAATTGACATATGTGGTCTGGAATAGTCAAAACTATAACCTAAATTGATGTTTATAGTGCATAAGTGTTTACAACATAAGTATGGAGGAATGAACTAAACATTTAAAGGTGGTTCATACTTTCAAGTTTCTATGTGCTATGAAGTTGTAAGAAGCATATATTGTCATCCCTTGCTCAATCAGGTCAGTCACAGACATAGCTCAGAGCTGAACAATGTTCAACTTCCATAACTTTATAGTGTTATACTGAAGTATGAACCAGCCTTTATACAATGTACATAGGTACACTGAGCTTGTCTGTGGTGAATGTGTACTGTTGGTATGTATTGAAGATGACAAAAAATACAGCCCCTTCTTTTCTTAATATCATTCTTCCTTCTTGGACATGGCCATCCCAAACTAAGAAGCATTTGAAATTTCATTTTCTCAAATCCATGGAACCCTGTGTGAATCATCAAGTGAACTTTCTCCTCATGAGGAATTAGTGCTTCCACATGAGAGACCATGTTACATTTGAGACAGTATTTGTGCTTCAAGTAGGGTATGTAAGTCCTCTTAGGAGAAGGTGGCACCTGGTTTAAATTTGTTCGTAAAATGAGAAACTGATGCAAAGAATGTTGGAAAAAGGGCCAAACAAGAAAATTTGAAGCAAGTGATTTGTCATCTAACTTGAAGAGGAATTCTTTTTGATAAGTTAGTTATATTCTTTATGCTTAAATTTGCAGCAGTGGTGATCTGTTTTCGTATTAATTGTTTGTGTTCATTAATCGACAGTAAACCGACTAAGAAAGAAAATAAAAAATCCAAGAAAGGCAAGCACAAAGAGAAAGGACAGGGTGATTCTAGTTGTCAGGACCCAGAAAATACAGGTGAGTAAGTCTTTTGTGAGAATAGAAAAGCTGATGAGTTTACTAACTCAAGCTGCAGTTTATAGAGTGACACTGTTTCTGGACTATTTTCCCCATACAAGTCTCACCCAGACAGTCTTCAAATGTTCTTTTTTGCAACATGTTTATTCAAACAGTAACCCAATCAAAATCTGAGAAATAAGTTTAAAGAAGGTACATATTTCTGGCAGTGTTTGCAGGCGGTAGACTATGTATGTTGTAATGGTACATATTTACACCTTTTGTGAAGGTTATGTTACTGACATTGCCACATCCCACATCTTTTGCTCAGAGGAAGGCTTGGAATTTCAAACTTTGTGATAACATCTAAGCAGAGGGCCACCATTGTTTGGCAGCAGGCAGCATATGGAGAAAAACTAACTTATAAATATGTTCAAGATTGCTGGAAATTGCACTTGCCAGGCCATTTTATGTTGTAGGAAACACACCTCCCCTAACTTTTTTGGAAAAGTGAAGTTCAGCACATTTTGAGGCAACAAAAAGTTTTGACTGACAACACCTTGGGATGGGAAGGCTAGTAAAGCCCCCCAGCTACCCCTCTCCCCCACTTGTGCTACTAGTTGAATTTAGGTCATTAGATGTATTTCTGGCAGTCATGGATTAAAAGAAGGTTGACATCCTAGGTGAGGGGTGGGGGAATCTCCGGCCTTCTGGCAGTATATGGCCTGCAAGACCTTTTGATCCGACCCACAAGGCCATTTATAAATGTAATTTAAGAAGTAAAATACATATAATTAATAATAAGGTATTAACCAAGCATTTTCAGTAAAGTTGTGAATGCCGCAGTAATACCACTTCTAGTGCAGCACCAAGGCGCGCACATCTTTCTTCGAGTTAATACTTTGACTCCTGGCCTGGTCTTATTGAAGACTTTAAAAATGGAACCTACTGCCATTGTGCTTGGTGCTCAGCATAAGCAATGGAGTAGGGAAAACAAGCCAGTGAGCCACAACTGGAAAAAAGGCCGTGGCCGGCCCGACTTAAACCAATTGGTTAGAAACTTGAGCCGTAAAACCTCATCTGACTCTAACTCTAGGTAGTACTTTCATGCTGGTAGTAGGCCTACTACAGCCTGCAGGATATATAATGCAGCATGCACTCTATATCACATTATTTTATGTGCAAACCAGATGCAGAACCTTGGTACTATAAGAGGTACATATGCTGCTATAAACAACAGGAGTGGACTGCAGTGTTCGCGCTAAAGCGCAGGATTGCGTGAATCCCGCTTTTGTCTTTCGAATCCCTCACAAAAATAAATTTTATGCGGGAATATCCCACACACATTTCTGCAGCTGAGATCGCAACTACAATTGTAATACTTGCATTAAATTGCAATAGTATCTTTACCAAGTGATAACCCCGTCCTTGATTTTGAAAATCCCTCCCAAAAAAATTTCTTGAGAGTGAATTCCCTCCCAGGTTCAATTCCTTAGCGCGAACACTGGTGGACTGCCACATTTGTCTGTAGGAGGAAAATACATCAACGATATTTTTGTAGGCACTTTTGTATTTCCAGTAGATTTCAGGAAACAGAATTCTTCACCCTCTCTTGAATGGGTTGATAATGAAGAAGTTGATAAATTTTGCAATGTAATGCGAAAAATAACAGTTATAAAATGCCTTTAAAAGACCTACCTTTTCGGCGCTTTGTGCGCACTCTTCACCTTTTTTTTTTGTTTAACAGTTAAAGAGTTGTGAAACCACACATTTTTCACAACTGCTTCCCAAGAACAACTGGGCTCAGGCCCTGTATGAGATAAACTTCACATTCCCAGGTGCCATAAGCCTGCGAGTGGCAGTATCGCTATTGAAACAGCCTGTCATAGGAAAAAGGTTCCCCACCTCTGTCCTAGGTTCATGGACATTCTTGTTGTCATTTAACTGCTGTCACTGTCAGCTGCATGCCCACTTAATGGCACAAGTTGCTTTATTCTGATTCTTAATTCTTCCAGCTCACTTAGTTTTTATTGATGAACACTCATTTTAAAGAAAATTTTAATTTCATCACACAGCACCAGTGCATCCCTCTGTAGAACCTCCTGCCCCCTCTTCACCACCCCCACCAGACCCTGTTGGTAATGGTGAAGAAACAGAGGCAGCAGAGCAGACAGAGAGTGAACCTGTAGAAGAAAAAGAAATTCACTTTGAAGACATAACAGATGCAGCGCTCCTGCATCAAGAACCTGCTTTAATCTTAAAGAAAGAGGAAGCAGAACTGGAGGAGGTAGGTGAAGGGGCTTAGTTGGCATTAGGAGGGTTGGGGTGGATGGGAGTAACGAGTTGGTGACAGTGGGGAAATGTGTTAGAAAGGGGGTAGTGAGCAGAAGGTTAGGTGGTGTTGGAGGAGGGCTTGGGTGGAGGGAGTAATGAGGTGGAGACAGTGGGGGATAAGTGCCAGAAAGGGGTTCAGTTGATGTAAGGAAGGGGTGGTGGGAGTAGTGAGTTGAAGGCAATGGGGAAAAGTGTCAGAAGGGGGTTAGTTGGCAGAAAAATAGGGGTGTTGTAGAAGCGCTTGGGTGTTCTTGTGTGTAGAAGATGCTGACTTGTGATTGGTTGATGTGGTATGAAAGAGGGAAGGGGGAGGGTTGGAGGAAATATATATATGGAGGACTCTGTGTAGTTGTAGAGCAAAGGTTAATGTACAATGTAGACAGCCTGGCCTGGTGCTTTCCTTCTCAATACAATGGAAATAGCTTCAGTTTGATTTATATAAATGTCTGCATGAATTACATAGTTGTCCAGCCTGTTAAATTAGTCAGTAGTACTACAGAAATGTATGTTTCTTTCCTCTGTAGATATTTTTGTATTGAGCTGTGTATATTGTAGTCAGACTTGTCATCTTATGTTAACTGTTGTATCATCCTTTAGAAACCTCACATCTTGTAAAGCACCATCAACTACATACAACTGTCATTGTAGCATTTTAAATTTGATTTCTTAAAACTTGTCAGAAAAAACAACCTCCAAAATCATCAAAATCTAAAAGTAAAAAGAAGAAGAAAGAGCAGCCCATGACCTTGGAGGTAGGGATAGACTTTATGGACAGGCCAAGCAGACACTTAATATCAGCAGAGGATGCAACCAATCAAACTAGGTAAGTATGTAATATTTACACTGTGTCTGAATTAGGGAGTTGAATATGCATTGTTTATTCATGTATAAGTGTGTGATGTAAGTCTGTGATATTTGCATGACATTTTATACCAGCAGAGGATGCTACAATCCAGTAGGATAAATTTGATATTTTTCTGAATTGGGGGCTTGAATATTCATTGCCTTTCATTCATGAGATTGCATATTCACTATACATGTGTGTGATGTATGCACAGCATTTTACACCATCAAAGGATGCTACAAATCAGACTGCGTTAATATGCAATGTTTCTACTGTGTTTGAAGTGGGGATTGGAATGTAAAGATAGTGTAATGTGTAAGATTTGAATATTCAGTGCTTATGCTATTTAACTTTGTGCCTAAAACAAGGATTTGAATATTTTTGTCCATGGCTATGGTGTGTGTGTGTCAGAAGTGGATTTGTAAATGTTCATGATTTACATCTGGAATAAATGTGTCTCGAAGTAGATACTGAATATTCATTGTGTGTGTGTGTGATATATATTCCACAAATGGCATATGGAGTATTCATTTTCAGGTCTGGTAATGAATGCATCCAAAATGGAATATTCAAAGTTCATTGTTTACAACTGTGATGTGTGAGACATAAGTCAGCCTTTGGCAGTCCCATTAATGGGAGTTGTTGTGTGGTATTAAAAAAAACAAGTTTTATATAGGTTGTTGAATCATTTATGGTGTCTTTTCCAGTTTTTATGATGCTGGATATAACCAGAAACCTGTAATAAGTGGAGGGCAAGAATACCAGCAGGGACAACTCATAATATTATCAGAAGATGAGAAGAGTCAGGTTGTAGTTCTCCATTTGTAAGTAGCTATTAATATGAGGTAATTGTGTGAGTGGTTAGATGGTTAGTGGGGGCATGGAAAGGGGTAGCCCGTAGTTTTATCAGAAGATGAGAAGGGTCAGGTTCTAGTTCCACATTTGTAAGTAGTTATTAATATGAGGTAATTGTGTGAGTGGTTAGATGGTTAATGGCGACATGGGAAGGGGTAGCCCGTAGTTTTATCAGAAGATGAGAAGGGTCAGGTTCTAGTTCTCCATTTTTAAGTACCTATTAGTTTGAAGTAATTGTGGGAGTGGTTAATGGGGACATAGGATGGGACAGCCCATAGTTTTATCAAAAGATCAGAAGAATTAGATGCTATTTCTCCATTTGCAAGTAATTATTAGTTTCATGTTACAGCATGGTCAGTAAAGTAGTGATTGAGGACATGAGAGGGGACTACTTATAATTTTATCAGGAGATGAGAAGAGTTGGGTCTAGTTCTCCATTTGTAAGCAATTATTAGTATAATGTAATATGAGGGTTGGAAAAGTGGTAATTGGGGACATGAGAGGAGACAAGTCATAATATTGTCAGAAGATAGTCAGGTAATTGTTTTCCATTTGTGTCAGTTGATATTAGTATGATACAGAGTTGTAATGAGTCACTCAGTTTTGCAGTTGAGTCGAGTCATTAACTACTTTCTGTGTGACTCGTTGAGTCAGTGACTCGAGTCAAGTCAGTGACTCCAGTCGAGTCAGTGACTCGAGTCATTTTATTATTTCTATGAGGAAATTTATGATACAATTGCTGGAGTCATTTTCCTTTTGAAAATTAGTGGCTCGATTCGTGACTCGTTACAACACTGGTATGATGTAGTACAACAACAGGGGTGGTGGATAGGTGGTCATTGGGGACATGAGAAGGGACAAGTCATCATATTAGCATCCGATGAAAAGAGTTAGGGCTCTATTCTCTTTTTTTAAATTGTTGTTACTTTAATGTAACAGTTTTAATGGTCAGTCATAATAAAATGGGGAAACGTTACACTTTATGCCCCTTGCAAATTTTGCTTGTGATTTAAACCTGGTTAAGAGAAGAGAAACCACTCCATTGGCCTGTGCCTGATTTGGTTACATGGCTGCTGTAAAGTCACTTAATTGCTGGAGACTTTGAACATCTTTGGAAGACATAAGTAGGGATCTTTTACTTACCTGTGAAAGTGTTGTTTGTTGAGTTTGAATGGTCTGTTCATAGAGAATACTTTTGCACAAAAAGTTGTGTAAATAGGACTTGGACAGCGTATCTGGCTTACGAAGTTCTCACAAACTTCAAAGTGGGTGCAACATTACTCCACCTTCAGAGTTATCAGAAGCTCAGAAAGCCCATAGCAACACATAGAGAGGCACGCTCTACCAAATGGTTGTGCATGCTGTGGGACCGTGTGGGTGACAGCAGAAGACTGGGGGTATCGTTTTAGCCATAACGGTCAGACTGATTGGCTTAAAATGTGACAAAACAAGATGTAACTAGACACACGATTGGCTCTTGAGCACTTATTGCACTTATGCTGCATATCTTTAAGAACAGCACAAGTTGTTTTTGTGAATACCACCTGGGAAAGTTCTTTCGAAGTAAGTATTCAGACTTTTGCAAAAAGTTATGCAATTGTTCTTGAATCTTGCCCCTGGTACATTTATTTTTTTGGAGGGGGGGGGGGGAGGGGGAGGAGGAGGGAGATGTACACGATTTGCAACAAATATATCTCCACCTGTTACATAAAATTAAGAATTCTGTAGTGAGGCAAAGTATGATATTTGTACATTATCAGTGTAATGAGTGCTTTCTTGTACATTTTATTCTCAGTCATTTTCTAGAAATTTTGGAAACAAATGGACCTCTCAAAGGGGATGATTCCATTTTGACGGGGGAGGTTGAAAAACTACCTGCAGACTCACGTGAGCTAATTGCTCGTCATGGTGGTTTACCATCATTTCTTGTTCTTTGTGAGGAAATAACAATGGTTGAAGATTATGTTTGTAGATCCTGTGATGTTGAAAAATGTCACAAATTACTTGAACAAAAGAAGGTGGTTTGGACAGGATTACCTCAAGCAGGAACTCAGAAACAAGGGCCTTATAGCTTGGGTCCAGCCACATGGCAAAAACCTTATTACCTTTCCAATGGAAATGCTGAACCTTTTGTGAAAAAACCAAAAATGAATTGTTTGGATTCTTTTGGTGACTTTTCTATCAGTGACTGTGAGGACAAGAGTGATGGCATACTTTCTAATTCTTTGAGTAACAACGATGAACCATTTTTGTCAGAAGACGATTCTGGTTCTCCTCATATGTATGATGACATGCACATATCTTTAACAAAGCAAGATGTTGAGTTAGATAGTTTAAATCTTTTAGCCAAACTTCCCCCTGCGAGACTTACAACACAGCTTATGCAGGACCTTAATGAGAACAGTTCTCATGGTGTAAGTTTGTTGGATGGTTTTGGAACTTTGTGTGGGGAGGAAACTGTGCAAACGCAACCGGAGATTACTGCTAGCTCTCAAGAATCTAGAGGAAGTAGAAACAGTGACAAAGAAGCTTCAAGTGTTTCTTCGAAAGTTAGTTGTAAGGAGACTAAAAATGTTGACGTAGTGGGCAAAGGATCAGGAGATAATTCAAACGAAATTTGTCAAAACGTTAAAAAACCTGTAGAACCAAAGTTAGAGTTAGCGAGTAGTTCGGTAGAAATGAATGTCGCAAATATTCCTAAAGGAGAAATGTTTGACAGTAGTCAGAGGTGTCATTCCGGTGAGGCTGGCTCCAACGAGAGCATCAGTTCCGGAATCAGCATCTCTGGTGAGACAGATCTGATGGTTGTCGATAAATTGAAGACATGGAAAGAGTCTGTTCGGCAAGTTTTGAGTTTGTTTCCGGAAATTATTTTGGAAAAAGGAGAGGAGGATGATATTTTGATAAGGGCCCTGACCCAACAATTTTATCAGCATGTTAAACAGTTACAAGCTGGAAGAGACAAAAAATTGCATGATGGGAAGGCAGACTTGATATCAGTGGGATCGCTGGCCGTAGTTGAGATTGTATCGCAAGCTATAAACACTGAACCTTTCAAAACATTTGAATTTGAGTATTATGAAGTAAAGAAGAAATGTGACGTAAGTTGTACTCTATTTTATCCTTTTCAAGGTTTCGAGTGATTCAACTACTTATCCTTCTTTCTCTTATATTTTAAGCCTTCCTCTTACTGCCCCTATGATCTTCATAAAAGTCTCATTTTATCCTACTTCTACCTTCTTCAAGCTGCTTTTTAATTGTAAAGAAAAAACATAAACTGGTATATTGATATTAGTTAAGAAAATGCTTAAATAAATCCTCTGCTGCTACTATTAACATTGGTGTGTATCAGTGAAAGAAAGCCCTTGAAAGGCCCTACTTTGGGGCCCACAAAATCCTATCTTGCAGTTTGTTTTTCAAGAATTTGGAGCTTACGTTTATCCTCCTTTTTTTCAGGGTCCCACTAGGAATCCTGTGTTCATTATATTGTCTTCAATTCCCCCCATTTTTGTTTTGATTTCTTTTTAATCTTATTCTCTTAAGAAAAGACCTATATAGTTGGAAGAGTAGCCCAGACTTGCCTCCTCCCTGAAAAGAAATATTTTTGAAAAGTGATATTGGAACCTAAAAATCTAAGTATTCCAATGGATTTGTCATTCAGTTTAAGTGTTCGGTTCTTTTAATGTATAGCTGAGTTACTTCTTTCTTTGTTTGTTTGTTTGTTTTTTGTTGTAGAGTACGCGATAAATTCAGACATTCAAGTCAATGAAGGTCTGTCATGTCCTGTTTCTTTTTTTTATATTGCGTGTTTCCCCATTAAGTATTTTTTAATGGCATTTGGTTTTTTACTGAGTCAAACATTAATTTCTGTGATATTGAAATATTGTTTTCAGAACATGGAACTCTCTTTGAGTGATACTATTCGTAAGTACAAGTCTCTGGAGGAGATGTTGATTTCAGAGCAGAATAGAGCAAAAACAAAACAAATACAACAACAAGGAATAATCGAGGTAGGCCAGTCTATTCTGCTCCTGCTTAACTCAACTTTTACTTCTATTGGATAATTAGTTGATTTTACATGGTGTAGGTAAAGAAAGCGAAGTGGAACAGTGTGATTTGTAGTGCTTCTTGCTTATGAATGCAGTGCATGTAACCCTTACAGGGGTGATGGCATGCCCCAAAACATTTCTAGGAATAGCCCTATAGTTCTAAATACAATTGGTGACTGCATTTTGATTGACATTTATTCAAGCAATAGCTTCACCCTAGTTGGTCAGTGATGACTCGGAGGTGTAGCAGACAGGTGGTTTTGTGTAAATTTGAGGAGGGGGTAAAATTAAAGTAAATTTACAGTTGGGAGAAAAAATCTTATGTCTGGGTGAGATCAGAGAGCATTGTAAAATGTTGTATCAAAAGACAGTCAAAGAAAAAGAAAATGGGCATTGATCAGACTTGCCATCCCCAAAAATGGCAAACCTTGAGGTTCTTGCAAGAAAACCTGGAAATCACATCACATACCTGGAGATTTTAAACAAGTCTCATACATTATTATGAAAAAGTGTTTTATATGTATACTAGGAAGATTTTTGATTTTTTCGTTCACCCTCTTAATAAAGTTAACATGCCATCTACAGAGCCGAATGATTAAAAAGTGTGGAAGGTTTAGTTTGACATAAAAGGGCTGTCACACGTTAGTCACTTTTGTGACAATGATACATCTACTATTCAGTAATAACTTAACCCGTGGTGGAAGGAAAGTTACCTAGCATTGCTGCAAAGTGATTTTCACCTTGAGATCTGGCATTTTCACCATGAGACAATGCTTGAAACCATGAGACTCTCGGTGAAACAGTGCAAGTTGTCAAGTCTGATTTATCCATGCATAGCTATTTGACATCCTTGTATAGCAACAAACAAAGTGTAGAATGAGTGTTTGAAGTGTCAGTATAGTTCAGTTGAGCATTTCATCTGATCCACAATGGCAATGTTATTGCTCACACCTATTATGTTTGCCCCTTCAGGAGTTCCAAAGAAAGTTGCAGCAATCAGAAGAGAGATTGAAGCAGGAGATCCATTCCTCACAGGCTGAGAAGTCATCTCTTCTGTCCATGGTACACGAACAAGAAGGGAATGCTAGGGTCTTACAGACAAAATTACAAGAGTAAGTCAATGAATCAATGTGCTTAATATAACCCTGGGACCTGATGTTAATAGGCGATGGTACGTTAACAAGAAGGGATTGCTAGCATGCTCATTTGTGGATTTTATTTGACATCATCCTCTGTGCTGATAATCATACAAGTGTGGATGGCTTCCTTAGCACTAAATCATAAAATGCAGCCAGGCCGTGACAAAAATTTCCAAACCAACTTACCACTTGGCCAGTGACATCAAAAATCCACTTGCCACTATTGTAAGTTAAGGTCTCCATAGTGAAAAATGTTACTCGCCAGTGACGTGTGGTTTTGTGGGAGCAGTATGCAGCCAAATTGAATTTTGATGTGAAATATTGTTTCAACTTAAATATTTTAGTGAGGCTGACAGTACAAAATGATTTCTTGAAAAACCAAATACTAACTGAAATAGATGTTTGTTTTTTAATCAGCTTTCATGGAATATCTTTCATAAGAAAATGTCATTGTTGGTGGAAAAGTGTGTTTAAGATGTGTTTAAAATGTGCGATTATTCTTTTCTTTTGTGTCTTTCTTTGTTTGAAGGTTTGAGAACATGAAAAAATTATTGGATCAGACCACAGCTGAAAAGTAAGTTCATGAATACATAATATTAAAAATGGCTAAGTGGAATTAATTGTTTTGTAGAAAACTAGTTGATATTATGGTTTGGTCGTAGGAAACAAAACTAACAAGTATTGCTCTGTGGGGAATGCCGATAGTTGCATCACTGAGTTTTCTTCTATTTTTGAAACTCCGTTAACTTGATATCTGGAGACAGAAACCATGGATACTTTTTGTACTTAGCATGTAAATTTGTCATATTGAAAACAAAAATAAAATCTTGTAGTTTTATTGTGGAGGGGAAAGGTCATCTTATGTCAGAAGAGGTCAAAACCTGGCAACCTTGTATAACACACTATACCATACTGGGAAGCATGGAAACTTTATGGTGGGTATGTGGATTTGTTATATTGAGCACAAAAATCCTGTTGCAATTGTTGTGGGCAAAAGGTCATCAGAGGTCAAACTTATCAAAAGCCTTATATCTCAAGGTATATAGAGAGATTGTCCACACAGAAATTTCTCATAGTTAGTATGTAGATGCATCATGTTGTTGAAAACCATGGCATAGTAAATGACAATGCAGGAGTTAGTTCTGATGTAAACAATGTGAAGTCTAGGTTAATCTTTTTTGGGGAACTCAGTACATTTTTGTTTTTTGGCATGCTTTTGGAGTTTGGCTGCAATGAGGACAATCTTGAACTTTCCCTTTAACATAATCTGTAGGGCATAGTGTGCTAGAGGTCAGGCAAGAAGTGTGGCTTTATACAAGGCAAAATATTTGATGGTGAATATTTGTTTAGCTTTTGAAATAAATTATTGAAACAGGATTTTTTTTTCAGATTTTTGTAAAATGAATTGAGAGAAGTCTGCTATAACTGTAGATGAGGGGTCTTTCATAAACCTTGTAGATGTGCCGTATTTAAATTGTTTTAAAAGCTAATATACATTTCTAAACAATTTTACAGAGAGAATTTGAATAAGGAGAAAGAAGAATTGAAGACACGAGTGGAGCAGATTGGTGAAGAATGTAGACTGCAGAGAGAGCGTGCTAAAAAAGCTGAGGTAGGTTGCTTTCATGTATAGTTTTGTACAATAGAAACAAAATGTATGCTACTTGGGAGGCTCGTTTTTTTGAGAAGAGCACTCTTTTTCCTTGCCCAGTTATGTAGAGTAGCTTTGAGAGAACATATTGTTTACCTTGCACATCAACTGACACTACATTGTTGTGTGAATGACAGTTATAGCCCAATGCACAGATGACAAAAAAAAAATAATGCAAATGTGGACGTATTTGTTTTCTGCATTGTTTTCTCACATCCCTGTGTGTTGGAAAAAATATACAAGAAATGTTGTTTCAGGTAAAAAAATAATGCTTGTTTAGAAAATGTTCTGCCAAGCAAACAGCTCTTCTCACCATGCTTCTTAACATTCTTTCTGTTTAGGTCAGCGTTATCCAAATACATAAGGACCAGGCGATAAGACCCCTGGAAGAAGCAAGCAGAGAGTGTAATTATCACATCATGAACTTGAAGCGTATTATTGAGAGGTGAGTGGGTATGCAATGACTGCTGTATATTAGAGATACCAAGTGTTCCATTTAAGGAAGAGATTGCCGTGTAAAGTTGCCAGCCTTTTCCAATTTTCAGTTCTTTGTTCTGCTGCAAGAAGCCAGAGCATGCTGTTTGTTTTGTCAATACATGCTTGATTATTTTGCTCTGTGATTGTAAGAAGTGTTTCTCTTTTACATTGTGGACTTGGCATCCCTGAGTACAGTACCGGAAGCAGTTAGGGGACAAATTTTGGAGGGAAGGAAATTCCAAGATCTGTTTTCAAATTCTGAGGTGAAACTGTACTTGGAACAAGGATGGGGGTGGATAGAGGAGACAGGAAGAGGATAGAGGAGACAGCAGTTACGGGACAAAACTGTACTTGGAACAAGGATGGGGGTGGATAGAGGAGACAGGAAGAGGATAGAGGAGACAGCAGTTAGGGGACAAATTTTGGAGGGAAGGAAATTCCAAGATATGTTTTCAAATTTTGAGGTGAAACGGTACTTGGAACACAGATTGAGGTGGATAGAGGAGACAGGAACTAGAAAGAATATATGTTTTATTATTATTGCTGTACAGAAATAGATTTATTTGTGGGTAGTTGTCACAAATGTTAGAGCATGATTGCACAGAGTTCAGTACATTACATCAATCCATGTGCAGCACCAAAATGTTGTGTATTTACGTCCATAATTCAGGCTTCATATATTCAGTTTATACCATTTGTTGTCAAGTGACTCATTTTTGGCTGATGACAAGATAGTCAATAAAAGATGTACAGACCCCAAATTACATATGTAGGAAAATATAATTATTTTGAGAGCTGCCAATCCTTTAGCTGAAATAAGTGGCATACTTCCGTGTCACATTTGTGGCAGTTTTCACACACACATGGTCATAGTTGTCCAGAGCTGCTGGCCATTTCTTCTCTGGATGTCAGCAATAAATTCAAAATTTTCACATCTCTCGTAAGCTGATGTTTGTTCTGGTAACAAAAATGGTCATGTGCAGGTTTTTCCCTGGGTTTAGAATTGAACGTCGCGGCTCTGCCGCGTCCGACGGTGGATCGCCGGCCTGGGGGTGGGGTATCAGGGGAGGGGGTGTCCCCCTCCCCTTTTCGAAATCTTTTGAATTTTAGAAATGTCTAAACGCAAAATAGTGGCACTTTTGAGGCGAATCAGTCATCAGAATTTCTTTAAGTTTCCGCCAAAATATTCACCATTGGTGCAAACTCACAGACTCGTAATATTTTAACCTCTCCAAATGATAGCGATCATTGGCTATTGTTAGGCCTAGTAGTTACCGCAATTTCCAATGCAGCACAGTTCAGGTACGTCAGAGAGCACACAGTACTTTACTACTGTACCCAGGTAGCGTTTTTCAGCCTTTCCCTTTTGATCTTCGCGAAATAGCATGGTTATTGCAACTAACAAAATGTATTTACCCTCATCTCATCCACGGTTATGTTGAAATGGAGTTACTTTTGTCTGTTTCGTACCATGCTTTTGTTACATTGCATTTTTTACCAGAAACAAGCCCCGCGATGCGTGTTTCTAACATCAAGCCGCCCCTGTACTAGATAACGAAACAACATAGGTCTACTATACTGTATAATAGCCTAGCCTATCTCTAGAAATGAACGTCGAAAGACAGCTCATAGATATTTGCTCGCAGTGCAGGTGGATGAGTAACGTTCCAAAACTAAGCCCAGAAGTAGCGCGAAAGACCTACTACAAATTTTACACGTATCTTTGCCGTATAAACGCATACCTAAAAGGATATACGGCACGTGGCTCGACTTCATGTTGCTAGATTTCATACCTGTCAAGTTATCAGTAAAATTAAAATGACATGACTTCATGATCTAAAGAAGTAAATTTTGGTAATACAGTTATGTCTACATAAGGTATGCACTTATTTCAACCACATTGACATTCTTTTGTCTCGAATCAATCGCCAAAACTTCGTATTTTTGGTGGAGAAACTTTTTTCTGAAGCAAAATTCACTCCATCAGATTTAAAATCGTACAAATTCTTTCAAGGTGTATTTTGCGCTGTGTGGACGAAAAAAAATCTTCTTACCTGTTGCTTCTATCTTGGTACTACCTTACATACTAAAATGATTCCTATCTTAATATTGCTCGTAATTTTTTACTGCTATTCAAACTACTTGCAAAAGTTTTACGTCCAAAGTTTCCAAAATATGTGGCAAAATAAGAGCAAAATATTTTCCCAGTATTTTACGTAACCCCATTTGCGAAAAATGGAACGTGCCAAAGTCATGTGACAACTGCAGCAGAGAGAGCACCCAGGCAGCGAACGAACGAACGTTCGTCCGTACACGGTGTCTGCCGTATCTTACCGTATATTTTTAACGGTGCTGTGCGGGTGAAATCTCGGCTAGGAGATGCTTTAGAAAGTTTTTTACTGTCATCACGAAGGTGGATTTTTCATAAGAGTAACAAGAAAGCAGTTTACGAGAAATTTGAACAAATGGTTGAGATACATTACAGTACAGAAGTTCCAGTGACAAACTGGATGTTATTTTTTGGTTCCGATGCACACGTTACGGCACACTTGAACACAAAGCCACAGGAGGTAATGAAAGGACTTGTTTAAAATTTGTACTAACGAAACTAAAATATGGTCAAATTATTAATTCCCGTCTGATTTCTAAACTCACGATGTTAAGAACCATCGGCACATTGCAGATAGAGAAAATGTGACGTATTGTTTTCAACAGATCGATCCGACCAGAGATAAGGGGCCGATAGGTTGAGTCTTGCATTGTATGTGCATACCATGCACTAAACTTAGGCTAGATGTTGCAAGGTTTACGGTCGGGTACCCGGGTACCCGACGGGTAATGCTTTTTGGGTACCCGGGTACGAATTTTCTACCCGGTGCAAACACTAGTTTCTACACAAAAAATGTGTTCATATTGTGAAGATTTGAAACCAGCAAGATGCGTAAGTTGAGTAGATTGTTTGGCGGCCCTGATAATGCAAAGTTACGTATTTTTACAAAGGACACTTTATCAATAATATAGTCGGTCAAATGCTGATATTTCATATTTTCATTCGTTCGTTGGGTCGAAAATTCTGAGACACAAGCCCTGCTTATAACCTGCGAAACGGGGCATTTGGTTTTGGCTTTTGCAAGTTGCGTCCACAGAATTATAATACCTGTGGTTGCGTCGCACGGTATAGTTTACTCGACTGCTCACGTTGGAATGTACATAATCATTACCAAATAATAACATGTAAATTCCAACTTGAGGGTACATATTCAATACCTGGTGCGAAGGTTTAGCGATGTCACGACAGTCAACGTGATAAGTGTGCAAGGTTGGCAGTGCAGCTGAGTGAGAGTTACGAGATTGGTAATGCAGTTTTAAGTTTGGAGTTGCATTCCGAGGCGGGGCTTTATTTTTTGTGACCATGAAGATATGAAACGGGATTTTCAAAGGGTTGGGCGGGTCAGCTGGTTGAGGTGTTCAATTCTGCATGAAGGCGAAGTCTGTTGGAAGGCGAATCTCGCCGGTGTTCATCCACGCTCACTGCATATTCCGACCTCGAAATATTTACATGTGGTATTAGGAGTGCAGCCAATATAGATTGTCCGCCAAGCGGGCAACGTGTGAATGAAAAGGGGCTTGCTGAACTCCGTGTACGTGTGTGGCATGCATACATACCGAACGCTTAGCTTAGCTTTCTGTTTGCATCTAGAGACTTGCGTGTATGACTGTGGGTACGTATGAGCACTAAAGTGCTACTGCGAAGGTAGTACCGACTACATGGCTCGTAATTTTGCCGTGACAGGGTTCGGAAATAGGCTTGTGGTTTCACTGCATGTTGTATTAACAAAATGGCCATAGTTGACAAAGTTTAAGTAACATTTTCTCAGGGTACCGGAGGAATTTTTGAACATCGCGGCTGTTTATTGAACGTCGCGGTCTTCCTGTTTTTGAAGTTTGAACGTCGCGGGCCGCGACGTTCAAAAGGCTCAGGGAAAACCCTGATGTGTAATTGTAAGTTCTTGGATTCTCCTGCTTCTGCCTTCAAATTTTTCCACTTTCTATCTGGAAATTCAAGGTGGTTTCAAAGGCTTTAGTATCATTAACTGTTGTTGTTTTGGTTTTGTCAACAGAAACCCCGAGTCCACAGATATCAGCCTGTTTTTGAAAGATTGGGAGAGGTGTTTAGAAGAAAACAAAAAAAAGTTAGAAACAACTAAGGTAAGGGATAGAATAAAAGTTCTTTGACAGTGTGTAGTTGTAGCCTCCAATGCAACTGGTCAGGTGACACAAAAAAATTCTTTTTGCTGCAAAAGATTAATCTCGGTGAGGAATGCCCATTACTTGTTTTATAGGATCAGTGTGATTAGAATATTTTGAAATAGCCATATGGTGTCTTTTTCACCATATTGTAAATCCCCCCTCCCCCTTCCCGACTGCCACCCCACCTCACCTCTGTGTGTGTTTCAAGCAGTTGTAAAGTTTTTTGATGGTCATTTTGGTGTTTTCTTACCGGTGGTGGGGGGTGGGGGTTGGGGGAGGAGGGTGTGTTGGGTAAAAAGACTAAGAGTTTCCTCTCCTATGGGGCAAAGATAATCTCTTTTAAGTCATGTCTTCCTCCTTATCCTGTTCCAAGTAAAAGTGGTAACTTACGAAAAATATTTTGCTTGTAGAGGAAATAATTTCTGGCATATTCTATCATTATCTAGGTTCAATTTGATAGCCAAATTAAACAACTCCATGATGGACAGACACTGACGGATTTACCAGTCATACCCAGACCTGAACCATCTAGATCCAAAATGGTGAGTAACTGGTGGTGTAGGATTGTTTTGAGATGATAAGGGATAGTGAAGTTTGCTCTGAAGGATTTGCATAATTATGAAGACCCGTCAATGAATATTCATGATTCATACATGGTGGTACTGGAGAAAACTTTTAATGTGAACATGTTCAGAATTTCAAAGTGAGTTTGCATTTTAATATTTTAAAACTTTTTGAAAAAGAATTAAAGGGATGCAATTAGAGCATGACTTGAAAAAAAGTTTTTAAACTTCCCATGCCTCTCATGCATTCACTTTCCAAGAACATGAGATTAAGGAGCAGAAAATTGGTTGTAAAATTAAAAGAGAAACCAAAAGAGTGTTCATAATTGCGAGGTTATGATATCATATGTGCTTGCTTCAAGTTCACATTGGGTTGAAAATGTGACAACTTCAACTGCTAGTATCTTGAGAACCAGACATTAGATTTCAATGCAAATTTCACCAGAATACTTAGAGTAAGCACTCCTCAAACATATCAAAACTGGATTCGAGCCTGGACCCTTCTGTTAAATTAAAAATAGACAGCTGTAGACAGAGCTTTGACAGAAAATATTGTTTTGCAACTTTTTTCAGAGCTTAAAGGGAAAAGAAATTCTGCTTTCTAAGTAGGTACATATGATAAAGCCACAAATTATAAACAAGTAGCAGCAAACAGCTTAATTGTATCGTGTTCCGTTCTAGAGATATGGCTATTTATTGCAATGACATAGTGCCACCATAAATGACTTGAAGTATCTACTACGAAAGCAGAATTTATTTTTCCTTTAATTAAACTTTATTTGCATCTTACCCAGGGTCTAATGGGGCTTTAATTTGCAATGTAAATCCAACTCTTTTGTCCTTTGACAAAGTAGGAGGGCATGCTTGGGTTTGATACCCTCAGAAAAGAGATGTATTTTAAATGACTGTTATTTTATATTCAACATGATAGTATCTGGATAAACTTATTCAAAACTTCTCTACTCTATTTTAAGTTGCTTAGTTATTATGAATCCACCATTGACATATCTGGAAATTACTTTTGGTCCAGTGTAACTTGTTCAGATGTGTTCATTTTGAAGTTAGTAACATCTGAAACTACTGTTTCTGTAACTGATTTTATTGATCTGAATTAATTATCTCCTTGAAACTGAATCTGTCGTATTGTAATCTACTAATAGCTGGTTGTATAGATCTGAATTTATTGATCTCAAGCTAAATGTGATATTCAAAAATTAGTAATTAGTACTTCCCTTCTGATGTGTCCATGGTAGCAGCTGATTGCTCTTTCTTTGAATGAACCATGTGAATGAGGCTTTGGTGTTTTTCGTTTTCCTCTAATTTCTATCTAATCTCTAATCCCCTCATCTCTACTCCCTGCCTTCAATGTAAATGTTCATCAGTTTGATGCAACTATTTTCATTTTGTGTGCTTCTCTCCGCAGGTCAAGAAACAACCCACTCCTTCTCCTCCTCCTCCTCCGAATTGGCATATGTTTGCCAGGCCACCATTTCACCCTGCCCCAGGAGTAAATGGAGTACCACCCATGCCAATGAGACCACCACACCCTTATACTGCCCCACCACCTGGCCTTGTCAACCCCACTATATCACAGACAACCACGGAGGACACCCCTCGAACAAATTCTTCTGCAGCAACAACTCCGTCATCGACACCCCCTCCTTTGGGGTTTGGTTTGCCACCTGCAAGGGGAAATCTCAATGGACTACCATCGGGGCCAGGGTCAACTATGCCATTAGCTCCTGGACCAGCTGGATTACCACCCTCTCCAGGTATGAGGCCATTTCCTACACCTATTGGTACCCGACATGCGGGAGGGTTTCCGCCAGCAGTTCCACCTACCACTCAGGCAGTGGCAAGAGAAGTCAAGCCTCCTACTACTGATTCAGCTGCTCTTCCCCAAAAAGGTAGGGAAACATTTTTAGTTAACTTTCTATTTTTCACAAGTACATTTGGTTTAGGTATTTAGGTGAATGGGCTGTAATGTTAGCATAAGCTTTCACACAGTTGACATAAAAGTGTGATTAAGTGGACTGAGCATGTGTCAAGTAGAGCCAAAGGCTGTTAGCTCATTAAAAGTAACAGAATTCTTGCTCTGTATTGGGTGAAGTACCCTTAGAGAGAAGATTTCATAAGTATAGTTTAAAGGTCTTATTTCATGGTCCCTTATGGTTCAAGTTCTCCAGACAAAGTTAAGTTTAAGCAACTACATAAATGCCGAAAAGCTCCCCCCTTTCCACTAAACATCTGCCTTAAGCTCCCCCATCTCTCTGGGGAGGCCATCATATGTGAAAAGGCTGTGCTTGTGCTGAAAAAAACCCACTGTCATCAAAAGAGCACGGTAGCAGAGTTTCACTGTATGTACAGCTTTTTCAGAGCCTGACATGTTCTATGGTGTGAAGTGAAACTCTTATAATTTGCGATAACATATAGTTTTGCTGTCAAACCACATGTGGAGAAAGAGTTATGTATAGTTCACATCACTTAATTGCACATCATTTGTGAATGTGAGTGGCTTAAATTCCTTTGGAGGTATGGTTTCAATGTGACCTTTATTTATGTCAGCCATAGGTCAGTGTCTAATTATAAATTTAAGAGATGATTTTGTGAATATATTTTGGGACCACCAGGGTCTGTCTTCAAGGAAATTTGTTACTTTTGTTCTTCAGCTCCTCAACCAGTACCAGATAGTGCACACATGAAAGGTAATCAGGGACCTTATAACAACACCAGCAACGGTGGTGCAACAGCAGAGCCCCAGGGGACCACAGGCCCACGAAGCAGTTACCAGAGGATCATGGATCGTCTGAGTGGCAAGTTTCCGTCATACAACAAGTAAGGCTACATGGGGTGCAAAATCTCCAGTAAACTCTTGCATATATATTTTCTCTTCACAACAAAACCCCAAACCACTTAAAAGAATGGTCTAAGCTCGCATGATGTTTTGATATGTTAGAGGGGTACTTATTCTAAGCATTCTGGTTAAAATTTGCATTGAAATCTGATGTGTTGTTCTTGAGATATTAGCAAAGTTGTCACATTTTCAATACAAAGCGAACTTGTAGCAAGCACATATGACGTCATAACCTCACATTAATGAGCACTCTTTTGTTTTTCTTTAAACTTTACGACTAGTTTTCTCCTCCACAATCCCATGTTATCCAAATGTGAATGCATGAGAGGCATGGGAAGTTTACAAACTTTAAATTCCCAATGGGGAGCTCCTATCTCTATTAACTTCAGGGTCAGCACCACAGACTGACAAAACAAAGGAAACAAAGCATTTCTCATCAATGTGAAGCAGTGATATAACCCCTGCTTACCCCAAGCTCACTTTGGATCACAAATGTAGTAACTTCATTTGCTGATATCTTGAGTACTAAATGTCCAATTGGAATGGGCGTTTCACCAAATTGCGTAGATTTAGTTCCTCTTTCATATATGAAAATTAATTTTTTGCTTAAACCCTTCCTTTAATAAAAAGACATAAGTGGCGTTGACATTCTGAAGCACAGATGCATGATGGACCATGATTATCTCAGTAACAGTGCCCCCTCCAGGTGACCATTGCTGAGCATACTGGGCATCCTAAAAAATGTAATTATAAGCCACTGGACTACTTGTAATGTCCAACCTGACAAGTCCCATGCATATTTGGCAAGTTGTTACATGTAGCAAGAGTTTTGGTGCTTAAAAAACCCTACAGGTGACATGAAATATTTATGCCTCTATGACTTACATTAGATTCAGCTGTAGTTAGTTGCCCACTTTCTGGTCCATGCCTCCCACCACATAACAAAGAAAAAAATAGAAAATTAACACAGTCATAAACTGTTTGTCAAAATTAAGAAAATGATTTATGTATGCATGTGGGATTTCTGTAACATGTAGTAGAGTAGTGCTTAGGAAGTATTCTGTTTTGGAAGTTTTGTCTTCTTTTCATTTATATTCCTGTGCTAATACTGCTGGAGCTATCAAACCTCAACCCACCCCCTCACCCCCTCTCCCTCTCTCTGTTAATGTCACCAATGTACCCACTTTCTAAGATAGTTACAGTGATGTTTACATCTTAACATTCCCCTTAAACATTTACTAGTCAGTTAGTAAACCAATATTTTGATGAAAGTATTTGCTTCTACTTGACTTTCTTTTTTTAAGGGGGTGTGGGGGGTGGGATTTAGAGAAACCTCTTGAAGATCATACTATGCCTGGTGACTGCCATTTGGGAGTATTTGCTCTTTGCATTGGTACTGACAAATCTGTGTGGTTTATGGCTGACACAATACCTGGTGTGGGTAATGCATGACAACCAACTGCTGACCAGCCTTCTTGAAATTAATCTTTTCAGAATACAACTCACAACTTTCTTGAAGTTGGTGCGAGCTAACAATGGTAATTCCCTCTCTGGATTATCAATGGATGGTATCACAAAGAAGGTGGGGGAGCTAATAGCTGAGAATGAACTGGCTGGTCCCAGAACTGTGAGTGTGAAGTATTTTTTCAGTGCCTTCTGCATAGATCAAAAAATATAATGGACACTAAATGAAGGATGAGGGACTCAGAGAGTAACAAAAAAGTAAGATTAAGTAAGCAGAAATAAAGGTGAAGGCTGAAAAACAGAACAGAGTTTTGTTTTGCTTGGAAATATACATGTCGAGGATAATTCTTTTAATACTTTCACTGAGTCATTCTGTTGTGCGGTCATGTCAGATGAGGCTTACTTAAATCAATGGGGAAATGTTTTGTAGAATTACTCAAGTCAGGTGTTTGTGGTATGTATGCTGGCAGAAGTCAGTGACTTGCTAACATATCTTGCTTGTGCTATGAAGGGATAGAGGAATATTCAGGAAGGGGGGGGGGGGGTGGTGATGACAAAGGGGATGGTAAAATATGGGGTAAACTGGAGTATACAAACTAAGGATGAGTACAACTTGATGTTGTTTGCCTTGACAAAACAAAGAGGCAATATGTAGCATTGTAGAAGTGTTGGGTGATGAATCATTTGTGAGTATGGCTCTGTATCTGTGTATATGTTAGTCATAATGTTAAAGGGAGTGGGGGAGGGGTTTGAGGTATTGTCAGTTGTATCAGATGTTATTTGATAGAGTGTATGATATTTGACTGGAAACTTTTTGTCTTTGTAGAAGCAACTTGCTGACATTAATAGTAACCCACAGCAACACACGAAACAGCCTTCAACTACCCCAGTAGTTATAGCCCCGGCTGCCCCACCCAGCAAGAGTGCCTGGTCAGCATTAGATGATACTCCTATCAGCTGGCAGGCTGAACAGTACGATGATGAGGTGGACCCATGTGTTATTTGTCACGAGGAATTGGTCATCAAAGACGTCCTGGATCTAGAGTGTGGGCATCGCTTCCATGCGGATGTGAGTAGGAATAATAGTCAGTAGTTTCAAAGTAGCAGACTGAAAGTAGGTGATGTTGGAGAGAAATGGGGGCAGGGGTGGGTGGGTTGGGGGTATTGGGTTGGGGTCATGTTGGACCGTATGTGTCAACTGGGATAGGGAACTGGTATTGAATAGATCCTGGATTTTGTTGGTGACCTTGCTTTTATGCAAATGTGGTAGGTTTGGTGTGTGCCATGTTGGTCCAGAATGAAGTCGGGGGGGGGGGGGGAAGGGAGGGGGGAGAGGGGAGGGGAGGGATGTCGGCTAGAGGTGGGGGGAAGCTTCATAATACTCTAAAAGCATCTGATTTTGAGATAGGACCAAATGTGAACAATTTAGTTGTTTGCAAGATACCTTGACTGTTGGAGATTGGTTTCTTTTAATCTCTTCTGCTAATCCCATTCCCCAAGACTCATAAACCTTAAGAAGTCAAGGAACAACAGAACAAAGCAGGCATTGTGTAGTGTGGGACCCTAGAGGTAATATTCTAAACATCAGGTATGAAGCCTGTCTGTAAGCAAATGTATGCAGTAAAGTCATTTGTCATAGCTATGAAGTATTTACATTTTCCTTCGTCCTCACAGTGCATCCAGGAATGGCTGGGAACTAAGAGCACCTGTCCAAACTGTCGGAAATATACCAAACTGAAGGAAGAATACCCCGATCTTACTGCATGAAGACAGAATCCTCCCACCTTAATGTATAAAGAAGGTTGTGAACATCCAGTGACTAAGGAATGTTTAATTATGCTTGACTGTTGAAGAATTGAAGACATATTAAGAGCAGTGTGTAGTGGATTTGATATATATATATATCAGTTTTTCTCAGAGCTTGTCATGTAGGTGTACAGGTATCTGCTTGGATATGTAAGAAATAGAACCAAAATGGGTAAGTGGCACTTTTGCTGATAGCATTGCGATGATTGTGGCAGTAGACATATGGAAGTTTTTACTGTTATACATACATAGAATGAGACAAAAATGTGGGTGGCATTTTGCTGATTGCATTGTGATGATGAAGGCAGGGTGCATTAGGACGTTTTTGCTGCTTTATACAAGCTGGAACAAATAAGTTGCAGTTTTGATGATAGCAGTTGAGGGCAGTTGGCACGCAAGTTTTTAGTGCTGTACATACAGGGAAATAGACAAAAGCATAAGTGTGGTAGTATGACTGGTTTGCTATCTTTCGGAGTTCTTATTCTTTGTGTACGTAAGAAATGATACAGATTAGGTTACTCACTCTACATGGATAACCTTTTTGAGGATTGGACTACAAATACATCAGTGTAGGATTTCATTCATAGGTGGTGTATTTTCCAATCAGAGGGTTTCAGAACCATCTTTCAAGTAGGCAATGGTTTTGACTAAGATTAAAAAATATCATAGCACAGACTTTGATAAAGGACAGGTTTGTGGCCAATATATGTGGTGGTGTGTAAACTCTGTTAACATTGCAGAGATGGACAGATATGCAATGTCCATTGTTATGTACATAGAAGCCCTGCACCATGAAGTTTCATATCACTATGTACTATAGGAGGGTTCCAGGGCTATCCTTCATTGTCAATGGTTATGCCCAGGATTTGATAAAATGTTGTACATACTATATATGATACTGAGCAAGGTTGGTGCCTTTATGGATAAAGTTGTATTAAAAATACAGAATCCATTTGTCATAGTCATGTCATTTAAAGGTAGAGTACAGGTTTTAGTACACTCCAATAAGAGCCATCATATAGTTAGTCAGCGGTTGTGACCAGGGTTTGAAACAATCTAGAACGAACAAGGACCAACAACAGCTGTGTAGACCAGGCGCGGATCCAGAAATTTCGAAAAGGGGGGGGGGCCTAAAAGCGCACTCGAATATTCTCTTGGATTAACATTATGCTAATTTGTGCGTATTTGTTATTGTTAATGTGGTAAAAAAAGGGGGGCTGAGGCTGGGAAACACCCCCCCCCCCCCTTGGATCCGCGCCAGTAGACCGTAGGTAAACTTTTGTATAACTGCACAGACATTCATCATGTAGCACGAACAGAATCCATACTTTGTCATGGACACTACAGTTTAAGATAGTGTGTTGTAGGATTATGTAAAGACATCCTATATGTAGGGCAATGGTTCTGGCAGAATTAAGCATTGTAGCACATCCTGAATAGAGCAGCATGATAAAGCCTTATTAGCAAACTTTATTATGAATGTAAAGAGAGGCACTCATTGAATATACACAGAATCCCACTGTTGTGTTCATAACTTCATAGATAGTGTGTACCTCTTTTTAGAAGAACCTTCAGCTCAAGTCACCCTACATGCCTGATGGTTATGGCAGGGTTTGAACACCAACACACGTTGGTTAATTTTCCAGTTATTTGCCATTTTATGCCATTTGAGTGTGGCTATATAGTGCTCATCTTACACAATCAGTACCCAGAAGTTGACAAGTGATTGCGAAGTCTGCACCTCAGTCTCTGTATCAATTGTCATTGAAAGATATCGACTAATATTAAAACTTTTTTAGCTGTCAGTCATGACAGCAGCATATAGCCTATGCGAAATCTTTGCTACTTTGTCCTATCTTGTACACCGTTCAAGATGTTTGCTTCAAAAACAAGTATTGGAAGATTGTCATTCTTTGTGGAGGGTTTTAAAACTGTCATTTAATGTTTGAGTTCATTTATGCTACTAGAATGAGCACCTTAAAGCATTTTTAAAATTCAGTTTAATTTTATGTGTAGGTATTCGCTACTTACTATAAAGTCTTACCTTGTATTGTGGACATTCTCTGCCATTACTTCAAAGATTCTGGCTACCCAAGGGTGGGGTTCTTTGCCTGACACCTCTTCGGTGAAGAACCAAGGATAGTCTCCCCAAGCATGAAGAGAGATGCAGCAAATTTTGGTATTTGCTTATTTGCTAGAAAGTGTTGTTAAAAGACTAAGGTTAGTCTTTTCCTTCTTAATTAACTGTTGCAAATATTCTCTCCCTTCTGCCTGGGAATGAGGGGTGTCTTTAATACTAAGTGGTAAATCACTGATGTGTGCCCTCTTATACACAAGCAGAGGTGCAAAGCATTGGTTAGGCACTAGTTATTATTTTCTGCTGACATCAAAACACCTCTCCTATCTTACCAGGCATATGGCTTTGTCTCTCTAATACTTAAGATAAGCAAACATTAGAAAAGGTGCTAAGTTTAACTATTTACGAAGAAGTTTTGACTTGGTCATTCTCAAGAAATGGCTAGAAAGGTCCTTTCCCATCTTGCCAACATTGGAGGTCATGTCTCAAACATTCTGTTAGCACATCAACGACTCATGTCCACTCAAGTGTGAGAAAAGATGCAGAGATTTGGTATTTTCCAGGGACTTATGTTTTGCTCATTCTCATCAACTGACTACAGACATTCTCTACCAGCTTATTAAAGGTGAGAGGTTGTGTCTTTGGATATTCTTTAAATAGATTACCCACTTTTGTTCACTGAAGTACAAGTAAATATCTAATTACCAATAAATCCTATTATTTTGTTCATTCTCAATTATGGATTTATACCAGTGTCTCAATATTCACTGTAATCAAATAGTTTATCAGATATTGTGTTGAACCACTGCCTTTCATTCCGGAAACATTACAAAAGATAAAGGAGCAAGATGACATTGATTGCCATTCTGTATTGCCTTCATAGAAATACTGAGTTATATTAAATTCTTTGGATGCAGGTGTTTGTTTGGACATACTTGCCAAACACTATTAGTTTTATTGAAAAAATTACACATTTATTGCTTATTTAAGGGTTGTCTTATTAAGAGACTTTTTGTTTTGTTCCTATACACTTACTTTGAGATATAATGGTCTCTGCAGTCTACACAGGTCAAGTCATTGAATAACAAGCTTAACTAGTCTTATTTTGTTTTCTTAAGTTTACTGGTGATTTTTCAGTGTTTTATGCTTTACACTAGAGGGTTTGTTCTTGATGGTGTTTCTGTGACAAGAAAAAATATGGTTGTAATATTTAACAGTTTGTGTGTTTCATTTGTTTAGCCATGTCTCTTAATTGTACCACACAGCATAACATCTGTTCATGCATGTAAGTGCATAAGTACATGCAAACGTACATGTATACCATTAAACAAGGGTTTTCAAGTAAGGGTGTGGCAATATCCCTGTGTTGTGTGGGGTAGTTTTAGGGGGTGTGTAAGAATCCCTTTAAAATTTGTTATTTTGTTGGACAAGGAGCGGACTGCATGTGAAAAACTAAAAAATTGATGGAAGTACACTGTTAGATGATGGACTACATCTTATCTGCATTACCATCACCAGACAAGTCTCCTACCTCCCTCTCCCCCCCCCAAAAAAAAATTCCACCCACACCATTTCACCTTGAAAACTCATCCGAGACAATTCGCACTGGCAGAATTGCCACCCAGACAATTCCCATTCTACACAATTTCCCCTCAGATGTACAATTTCCACCATGACGACTGGCCCTCTGACCAGGGAGCTGTAAGAGATGGAGAAATAGCATTTCTTTCCTCCTTTCAAACTTAAGCTCTACATTGTCTGGTTCCTGAAATTCCTCTAAAACTTAGAGGGGTTAGGCAGTGAAGACAATTGTTCTTGTCGTCTGCTACACCTGAGGGAGCTCATAAGATTATTTCTCCTGTTGGTATCATATTGCCAGCCATCAAGAAGAGCACAATTTATTTTTACCTGTGCCGCCGGTTCCATTTTAAAAGGACACAGTGTATCTTTTTGTTACTTTTTGAACACAGATACATTGTTTGCTATTCCAGAAACACTTCAGAAACCTTTGAAATGTCTTCAAAATTTAGACTGGTTTTCAAACAGATATATTCTTTCTTCTCCAGGCCCATAACCAGACTTGGAGGGCGACCATGCTCAGAGGGGGCGTCAAGTAAAAGTTATTGCATGGGCTTGGCTATGCCCACAGAACAGGGGTGCCAAGCAATGGAGCTGGGGAACTGGCCCCAAATGCACCCCTCCCCGGTCACGGGCCTGTTCTTTTCTTATATAACAATAATGGAATTGTGTAACTTAAGAGTGGTTGAACAGTCATTTTGATCAAAAATGGTGAAATGTTTCTTATTTATCGGCTACGCACTTATCTTCAAAGCAACATCTTGACAATGGTCTTTGTAACAGTATTACTGTGCTTTGAAAGAGGGAGATCATCATTCAGGAAAGTCAAACAATAGGAACAAAGAGAACCATCAATCATATTCCCCTGCCCCCCTCCTGACAAATCCTGCTCCTTGTGACAGTTTCCACCAAGGACAAATTCTCATTGGCTAATACAGGGTACCTATCCAGACAGTTTGCCCTCATGCCCTCAGCAACAGATGCTTTCCAAATCTGGTCCTGATTTAAGAGCTTTTGACAATTTGTGCCTCTGTATTAACTCAGCATTTCTCAAAATTTCCCTATGCCAAAACTTGTCAACAGTTGTTATCAATACCAATTAGGTGCTCATTCAAGCATTTGTCAATAGTCCTAAAGGTTGACACCTGATGGCAGTTTATCTCAGATAAAACTGAAAGGTGATCTAACCTTCAATGACCATAAGTAATTTGATCCCTTTTTACAAGTACGTACATACTAAGTACAGGGCAGGATTTGTTGTTAGTTGTAATGTAAACCATCCTTGTGTTGTCGGGCTACTGTTGTACCAGAATAGTCATCAAAGCTTGTAACAAAGCTGCTGCTCAATGGAGCAGCAGCTAATTGAAGTAATAAACCAGTGGACGGGTACTTTAATTGGGAACCGCACTTTTCCCCTAAAAACTGTGGTAGCTACAGTATGACTGATTCCAGCAAAGGCAAATTTTGCTATAATGGACATGTATAATGCATTACATAGATGCCTGAGTTAATTAATAGAAAGGGGACATTGTCAAAAGCCCTTACAACTGATATTGGTCATATAATTGACAACAACAGATTACTGCCAAGTGTTAAAATGACGAAGTCTTTCAAAATTATGGTTGTTTTCCATTCATGAAAGGTAGACAGTCCATCAGTTTTTAGGAGATGCAGCATATTACCAATGGACAAACTAACAGCATGCATTATTCCTCAAGAGATGTGAGGAATTCCAATCTTGATTGTTTTACATTCACTGTTACTTGAAGTTGGTCCACTGACTGGCTGATCAACCTTCACAATTATCCAATCCAATGCTAAATGTTTCAGGGTCCATTGGAACTTCTTTCCTTGACAGACTGTTCTTCACAAGCCTTAAATGTGAGTATATGGGATATCCGGTAAGGGGGGGGGGGGGGGCATGATGGCCATATCCCTCAAATTCAACCCTACTTCCACATACTGTTGATAATGGAGTACTTACTTTATACCAAACTGTGATTTAACAAACACTAGCTGACGTGTATATCATATTCAGTTCAGTTGAAAACATTTTAATACCCCTACCCCCTCCCATCCCTGTAATTCTTCACCTGTCCAGGCATGTCTGGACTCACAAGTCATGGAAAACCTTGGAAGTTCTGGAATTTTTACAATGGCATTATTCTCCAGGCCTTGAATATCATAGACAAGGGCTGTAATTTAATAGTGAAAATTATTGGCAAATTTAGTAAACAATCCACTTAAGTACTCTAGTTATAATTTTGTTTTAAACAATCAGGAATTTTGTGTAGTAGAAGATATATATGCTTGTTGTAAACATCGATGAAAGTCAGGGAATTGTTGATGGAAGTTTACTAGAATGACATCATAGATTCCATATGTTCTCAAGTGGCAACAGGCAGGCCAAATTTGTGGAAAATTAGAGGCTGCAAAAGTTTATTAGGGAAATAAGTTGTTTTAATAAGTCCTGGCTATTACCACAAATTTGACATAAAAAAATCAAATAAAAGTGGGCCTCTGTCAGCCATAAATGATTGAGAACCCCTGTAACAGATTTACATATTAATTTCTACATCTCCTGGGAAGCAGGCTGTGGCAAAGTGGTATAACATGAATTGAAATTGAGGCTGGGTCACAGATTTCTTGCCCAATTTCTATATTTGCCAAACAGCATTGAAACCATAGAGTAGGATATAGGAACTAGAGTGCTCACTCCCCGAAACAGCTGTGATCGCATGGGGACTCGGCCTCCATACAGTATGTATACACATGCACACAGCATAGCTTCTTGCCTCCACCTATAATGGTAGACCACTGATCTACATGTAGATCAGTGTGGTAGACAGGTCACCATGCAATCACAACGGATTAACGTACGCGGTATTAGGAGTGCCCACTCTAGTTCCTACATCCTACTCCATGATTGAAACTGCTTTGGTCTGTAGATGATGGAAGTAGGATTTTCCTGGACGTGGAAACCCTTCTATTACTTTACAGATGCTTCCAAAAACATGGTGAGAAACAAATATGCAAACCTTTATAAGATTCATACCAAATTCCCTTGTGAGTGTTACATTAGATCACTCAAATTATTTGCCTCTTACTATCACCCATACCCAGGCCCTCCTTCCCTTCTGCTAGTCTCCATGTCCACCTCATCCCCCTCCCCTTCCCTCCCCCACCTCATCCCCCTCCCTCCCCCACCTCACCCCCTCTCTGGGCTCTTCCACTCTTTTCCTAACCTGGCTGTTATCATGAGACCACACACACACAAATAAAACTTATCGGCTGAAGAAGAAAGAAGATTCCCACAAAGTGATGTGTAGTCTACAGTATTTTCAGCACTTGTTCATTTTTTGCAAACGAAACAAGTCCATCATTTCACAATGGCATTCAACTGAAATGTCTTAATTTACAAAAGGACTGTTTTTACATGTGTTGCAAGGCAGCAGACCAGATATTACAATAGCCTCGGATGAAAAAGACTGATGACAAGTTAAGTAATTATGCTGATTCATTTAAATTTAAGTCTATCTTAAGCCGACCTATGAAAACTTTACAAGAAGTCCAAAGCATTCCAGGTGGTCTTCTCACTGGTACAAAAAATCTATAAGAACTGCAGCCATCATAACATCTGATTCCACTTGCCTCATACTGACAATAGTCTACAAATGACACTGAAGCATTTTCACCTTGTTCATTATACAGCATTTTTCAGTATTAAGTTTCAGGCCACAAACCTTAAATTTGAAACTTAATCCAGGCACTTTCAAGGTTTTGAATGCTGCTTACACTGAGATGAAGGTGTACCTTGATCTGGTTTGTGGTGGTCAGACCTCTCAACCATTAGGCTGGACATAACCACAACCACTTGAGATCAATAAAACTTTCTCAAATAGCTAACAAAACGTTAGTCTGGACTGAGTAGGCAACATGCTGAAAACTGAAATCTGGTATAGATTTCAGGTGGTCTGTGCCCTGGTGTTTGAAGTCTGGACAACCCCTAACAGCAGAGTTCCCTACTTGGACAACATGAGACTGAGCCACATGAGACTGAGCCATGTTAAGTTCAGTTTGTCTGACCAACCAAAACCAACTTCCGTCTGGTAGAGGTTTAGAAAGGTTTGAACACACTCTGTTATCACCTTGTAGGTGCATTCAAATTACATAAATAAATAAAGGCACCATGATTGCACACAATTTATTCTATACTCTTAAAAATTATGTGTGTAGTAATATGTACATACAGTATATAATTTTAAAGTTATCAGTTTTATGCAATGATAGATGCAAGCTACAGAATTAAGCCTCTCATTCTACCCATTCCCCACTTACAAAGAAAAAAAAAAAAAACATTCTGGTACAAGTTTATACTGTATAAAGTCATACTGTTTTAAAAAACAGCTGCTGAAAATTTCAGATGCTACTTGGCAAATATGAAATGCCCCCTCCCTCGAACTCCTGCCCCCACACCCATAACTACACACAAAAACTTTTAGTGTATACTTGTCACATTTAGGGCAATTACTTTGGTTTTACAGACATTGCATGGTCCCAGTAATTTTAACAACTTGGTTACAGCTCTCTAAAGTCCCACTGCCTATATATTCTGCAGCCTGTTGGTCTAGCAGTCCAACATTTCAGTAAGTTGGGGAAGCTAATTAAGTGTCCCTGAAAGGGTATTGAATCAAGACAGTTTAAGAAGGGTGTGGAGGACTTTGGTGCTATCATTACATGTTACTCTGTGATTCCTGTAGGGTCATACACAAAGGAGATAGTTCCAATTAGGGGCAGAATTTGTTTTTTTACCAAAATAATCAAACCTTCCCTCAATTCACTATCACTACAAGTTTAGGTCAGTGCAAAAGATTGGCCATCTACTTGACTGAGGTCCCCCCCCCCCCTCGTTGTCACGTCTTTCCTGTATCCAAAAGATTGCACATTACATTAGAGAAGTTTTGTATCCTCCAGTGACCACAGTGTTCTCCAATGCCCCTCTGGAAGAATCCTTACTATGCTACTGTTCTTCCCAAATTAAGATTGTCATCTTGTGTGGTCAAACCAAATGGCATAAGCATTCCTGCCTACATGTATTAAATTCAATATTATCAAAACTATTCAAATCTCGTAATAATTTCCCTTAAACCAGTAGGTATCTTTCATGAATTTCATTATATAGAATAGTGCATATCACAGCAGCTTCAGCTGATACCTTGTATAAATTTATAAGCACAAAATAGCACAAAAAATGTTTTGATCATGATTAAAAGAAACATACCTAAAATTGTATGGACAGTATGGGTATCCTTTTTTAAATTAAAGCAACAAGGTATGCTCTTTAATACAAAACATCTATTATTATCATGCTGAATCACTTAGACAACAAAAGTTATACTATTGTATGGACATCATATTCGATCTCTTCCCTTTCTCTGCACACCCTTTTCATGAAAAAGAATTTGTCTTTGAATCATTTCAACTAGAAAGCCCAAAGACTTATATAGTGATTCCTTGCCGAAAGGGGGTGCTTTGTTGTACCGAGGTTCATCCCTCACATTTATACTTCTCCACTACATCATTTTTACAATGTGTTCATAATTTGACCCCTGCTGACCTCACATGACCTTTGAACCCCACCAAGATTTGAATAACAAAAAATGAACAAAAAAAAAAATATATATATGCCTTAGAAGGGATATGTCTGTGCTTCCTCCCTTGCAATCACATGTTTACAAAGTTTCAGTTTTTGACCTCTGGTGACCTCAAATGACTTGTGACTTCCACCAAAAACAATAGGGTTTCTGCTCAACATGACAAATTTATATACAAAGTATGCAAAGTCATTTCTCCAAGCTTCCTATCTCAAGATATCGTGTTAACAAGGTTTTAGAGTTTGACAACCGGTAAATCCAGATGACCTTTGACCTCCACCAAAAGCAATGGGGTTCTATGTCTCACCATAACACATCTACATACCAAGTATGAAATTAATCCAAGATTCCTACATCGAGATATCGTGTTGACAAGGTTTTCAGAGTCTGACCCCACCCCAAATGACCTTTGACCCCCAACCCAAAACAATAGAGTTCTTTCTCTCACCATATGGCATCTACAACCTAAGTATAATATTTATCCAAGCTTCCTACCTTGAGATATCGTGTTACCAAAGTTATGAGGGTTTGACCTCTGGTGACCTCAGATGACCATTGACCCCCACCCAAAAACAATAGGGTTCTTCCTCTTATCATAGCACATCTACATGCTACATATGAAATTTATCCAAGTTTCCTAACTCGAGATATGGTGTTACAAGGTTTTCAGGGTTTGACCCCCAGTGACCCCAGATGACCGTTGACCCCCACCAAAAACAATAGGGTTCTTCTTCTCACCATAAGGCATCTACATACTACGAATGTAATTTATCCAAGCTTCCTACCTTGAGATGTGTTAGCAAACTTTTCAGGGTTTGACCCCCGGTGACCCCAGATGACCTTTGACCTCCACCAAAAAACAATACGGTTCTTCCTCTTACCACAGTGCATCTACATGCTAACTATACTAACTATGAAATTTGTCCAAGCTTTCTATCTTGAGATATCGTGTTAACAAGGTTTTCAGAGTTTGACCCCTGGTGACCCCAGATGACCTTTGACCTTCACCAAAAGCAATAGGGATCATCTACTCAATAAGGGGTATCTTTATGCAAAGTATGATATCTCTAGAGGTTACCCTTCTTGAGACAGTGTTTACAAGCAAAGTGCCACACACACACACGGCATCACCATTGCATAGATTCCTTTGACTACGTCAAGGAATCAAATATGTGCGCTTTGTAATGTAAATACAGTATGTAATTTTAAAGTTATTATCAGTTTTATGCAATGACAGATGCATGCCACAAACGCCTTTCATTCTACCCATTCCCTTCTTACAAAAACATTCTGGTACAATACTGTTTTAAAAAAGCAGCTGCTGAAAATTTCAGATGCTGTACGTGGCTAATATATGGCTCTAGCAAGGAAAGCTGCCTGTGAGCGACTGTGAAAGACAACTGGCAGTGGTGTAGCTACTCATTACTGACAGGTATGCCCTCCTGAATGCAGTGCTCCCAGCAATATCTCTTACAAAATATCCCTATCAAAATGCCCCCTCCCTCGAACTCCTGCCCCCATACCCATAACTACACACAAAAACTTTTAGTGTATACTTGTCACATTAAGGGCAATTACTTTGGTTTTACAGACATTGTATGGTCCCAGTAATTTCAACAACTTGGTTACAGCTCTCTAAAGTCCCACTGCCTATATATTCTGCAGCCCGTTGGTCTAGCAGTCCACCATTTCAGTAAGTTGGGGAAGCTAATTAAGTGCCCCTGAAAGGGTATTGAATCAAGACAGTTTAAGAAGGGTGTGGAGGACTTTGGTGCTATCATTACATGTTACTCTGTGATTCCTGTAGGGTCATACACAAAGGAGATAGTTCCAATTAGGGGCAGAATTTGTTTTTTTACCAAAATAAATAATCAAACCTTCACTATCACTACAAGTTTAGGTCAGTGCAAAGATTTGCCATCTACTTGGTTGAGGTCTCCTCCCCCCCCCCCCCTCATTGTCATCATCTTTCCTGTATCCAAAAGATTGCACATTACAATAGGGAAGTTTTGTACCCTCCAGTGACCACAGTGTTCTCCAGTGCCCCTCTGGAAGAATCCTTACTATGCTACTGTTCTTCCCAAATTAAGATTGTCATCTTGTGGGGTCAAACCAAATGGCATAAGCATTCCTGCCTACATGTATTAAATTCAATATTATCAAAACTTCAAATCTCGATCCTCTTAATTTCCCTTAGACCAGTAGGTATCTTTCATGAATTTCATTATATAGAATAGTGCATATCACAGCAGCTTCAGCTGATACCTTGTATAAATTTATAAGCACAAAATAGTACAAAAAATGTTTTGATCATGATTAAAAAAAACATACCTAAAATTGTATGGACAATACAGGTATCCTTTTTCAAATTAAAGCAACAAAGTATGCTCTTCAATACAAAACATCTATTGTTATCATGCTGAATCGCTTAGACAACAAAAGTTACCATACTATTATATGAATATCATATTCGATCTCTTCCCTTTCTCTGCACACCCTTTTCATGAAAAAGAATTGGTCTTTGAATCATTTCAACTAGAAAGCCCAAAGACTTATATAGTGATTCCTTGCCGAAAGGGGGTGCTTTGTTGTACCCAGGTTCATCCCTCACATTTATACTTCTCCACTACATCATTTTTACAATGTGTTCATAATTTGACCCCTGCTGACCTCACATGACCTTTGAACCCCACCAAGACTTGAATAACAAAAAAATGAAAGAAAAAAAAAATATATATGCCTTAGAAGGGATATGTCTGTGCTTCCTCCCTTGTAATCTCATGTTTACAAAGTTTCAGTTTTTGACCTCTGGTGACCTCAAATGACTTGTGACCTCCACCAAAAACAATAGGGTTTCCGCTCAACATGACAAATTTGTATGCAAAGTATGAAAAAAGCCATTTATCCAAGCTTCCTATCTCGAGATATTGTGTTAACAAGTTTCAAGAGTTTGAGCCCAGTAAAACCAGATGACCTTTGACCTCCGCCATAAGCAATGGGGTTCTAAGTCTCACCATAACACATCTACATACAAAGTACGAAATTGATCCAAGATTCCAACATTGAGAAATTGTGCTAACAAGGTTTTCAGAGTCTGACCCCAGTGACCCCAAATGACCTCTCACCCCACCAAAACAACAGGGTTCTTTCTCCCACCATATGGCATCTACAAACTATGTATGAAATTTATCCAAGCTTCCTACCTTGAGATATCATGTTAACAAGCTTTTCAGTTTTTGACCCCCGGTGACCCCAGATGACCTCCACCAAAACCAATAGTCCTTTCCCTCACCATAATGCATATACATACTAAGTATGAAATATATTCAATCTTCCTACCTCCAGATATCGTGTTAACAAGGTTTTCAAAGTTTGACCCCTGGTAACCCCAAATGACCTTTGAACCCCACCCAAAACAATAGGGTTCTTCCTCTCCCCATAACACATTTACATTCTAACTATGAAACTTATCCAAGCTTCCTAACTCAAGATATCATGTTAACAAAGTTTTGAGGGTATGACCCCTGGTGACCTCAGATGACCTTTGACCTACACCAAAAACAATAGGGTTCTTCCTCTTACCATAATGCATCTACATGCCTTAGTATGAAATTTATCAAAGCCTCCTACCTCAAGATATGGTGTTAACAAGGTTTTCAGGGTTTGACCCCCAGTGACCCCAGATGACCTTTGACTTCCACTTAAATCAATAGGGTTCTTTCTCCTAATACGGGGCATCTATGTAACAAGTTTGAGAACTGTCAGAGATATCGTGTTAACGAGCAGTGTCGCAAACACACACACATACAGACACATGCCATCATGAATGCATAGATTCCTTGCCTGCCTTCGGCAAGGAATCAATAAAAAGGTTGAAATTTCAGCATCTTTTTGACCTGAGTTATAATTATATCATCTAAAATATTACTAGTAGATAAAATTGAATTGTTACAACATTTTGCAACTGAATTCCTTCAAGCTAAAATGAATACAATAGCATAAATGTGTGAATAAATCTTATCAGTACTATAAAACTATCAAGGTAAAAATCTCTGTAATTGCCCTACAAAAGTTTTGCAACATTTTGCCCTTCCATTATTTGGTATTTCTTCTCTCCTAATTTGAACTTTTTAAGAATGTAACACATTGTTTGCTGCAAATACTGTACTTAATATTATTATGGAAGGCAGTGGAAGAAATGAGAGTAGAACTTGATCTGACTGCACATGTGTCCCGAGTTCTCAAATTGTTTTGGGACGTCCTTTCCCTCTCTTAAATTTTGCTTCCCTGTTGATGAAGAAAAAGAAAAGACATGAAATGATGACCAATCTTTGTAACACAATTTTTGACCAACTGAAATAACTAACCACAGACAATTTATAATTTTGCCATATGATGTTATTTTTCAGATTAACCTATTCAACTCTGAGACTATCCTAGTGTGTTAAATATGGAAAAAGATAACAATCCTAAACCCTGGCCATAATGTATCATGTCTCCTGTTGAAAATTCTTTCATTAGAGGAAATGTCCATTAGCCAGGATTGAGAAAAACTCTTAACAACAACTATCCTCTTAGCAAATAGACTGCGCAGCTCAACTTCCTGACAGGCATGAACAGGGTTCTAGCCAGCTTTTTTGCCAAACCGGGCGGTAATTAAAAGTGACCATCTACACCGATGCCGAAGGCATCGACGCGATCGCGTAGCGATCGCCCAGTCGGCGTGGGGTCAAGGGGCCCGCCTTACGGCCCCTTGTGGGGTCCAGGGGCAAAGCCCCTGGTGGAGGTCCAGGGGGCGAAGCCCCCGGAAGCTCTGCGATTTTACATTTTTAGAAGTAGTCAAACCACTTCAAATTCACACCAGTTTTGCAAACACTATTTTTACTTACAAACTTTATTTCGAATGACCGTACGTAACTCATTGTTACTGTACGACGATAGACGGGGCTGTCCAAGCTCTAACGATGCCATATTCTGGCGGGAAAGCTCTGAAAAGTGTGTCGTGTTTTGGCGTGAATCTTCTTTTATTGTAGACAAGACATTGTCAGTCGATCGATTTTGGATAAAATCGACACTCACCCAAAGTTCAAAACTAAACCAAATTTATACAAATAAGCCCAGCAACACTCGTAAACTTTTACAGACACCGGTATTTGACTTTTCTTTTAAAAATGTTGTACGAAAAAGGAGGATAGACATGAACAAAACTTCCTACAGTGTCTCCAGAAACTTTCAAACCATGTTATTTTACATGTGTTGTAATGCTCGAATCACAGAAAAATCTGGAGCCACGGTATCCTAGATACACCATTTCATGCTGAACATCGCAATTGCGATTGCCAAACGTTTATATTCATGTTTGCACGAGGTACAAAAAACAGCAACCCGGTATCACGGTGCAGCCCATTTTGATAGGCACAGAGACTCCATAACACATGCCTGATACTTACACTTGTATCGGGCCGGGAGCTCGAGGTAGCAATCAATTCAAGGAGACTCAAATTTTTGCAACGAAATCGTGTCGCTTCGTTTCAAATCGAAAATTACTAATAAAAGAAACGTGACGGAAAATAACCAATAGAGAAAAAATGAGTACTTCCGTAACTTTCTCAGATTGGAATTTGGGACCTTTTTGACGCTAAAAGCAAGCTAAACTCGCAGCTGTTCAGACATCGATAATCAGAACTTTCGGTTTTCTGGATAATTTTACCCTAACGGGATTACATATTTTCCTTAACCCTTACAATCTGAGACTCAAATTTTCCTGCTTTCGAGCCTGCTGACGCACCTTCGGGTGGATCAGTTAGACATCGAGTAAAATCGTATCGTATCGAAAATTGTTATCTTTAATCCTCGTGTGCCACACAGTGTAGCCTACTATATGCCGTGGAACTTTCTAGTACATTCTACCAAGCATACCGTAGAACAGCCTTTCTCTGCATGCAGAGCCAATAATGCTTTGCCTGCACATATACACTCAAAACATTAGTATGACATGAAAATCCCTAGCTATGTCATCCATACGTACTGCCTTTAGCAGCAGTAACTAGTATTATGCTCCACAGCAATCTCACCCATATTCGTACGTAACTATAGCTTCGTGTTAACATCCGGGCACCTTTCAATCTCAGTGTCAAAAACTTTGCACGAGTGCCATTTTGGTGCAAACTATGATGCAATAGTGCATGGTTCGGTCCGTAACTTTTCATGAATATTTACAGTGTTTACAGGCTTATCTTAGTACTTCACACACGGCAAAGTGTTGATTTGTATAATGGTGACATACTTAACCGTTCATCGAGGTGTTTTTTCTTTTTGGTATACTCGAGGTATTAACGAAGTGAGGTATAGGCTAGGCCTGGTTTAGGCTATTGCAACTCTTGTTAGGCTGTCAACTTTTTTTGTACTACGGAGGCGTATATCCTGCAGTGACTGTCATTTACTTCACACTCGCAAGGACGGGTAGTCGGTATATTGGGAATGTGATTTCATAAACACGTGAGCAGATGTTTTCAGGGGGGGGCTTCATAAAAAAATTCCGATTTTTTTATCAAAAGTTTTGAACGCTAAATTAACTGATTCAAAGTTTGAGGAACGTTGATTTCCGTTGCTTATTACACGTCGGGCTTTTCTGTTTAGCTTTCACGAGCCAATGGCCGACCAGAATCTTGTAAACAAGCTACTACGTAATGATGACCTTGTCATGCTTTTCACACACAAGACGTATGTTTCACATTTGGGGAATGGGCCCTATAAAGGTCAGTTGATATACTGCGCACTATTCAGTACGTATGTGAGCTGTGCACAATAGCAGTTGATTTGGCGCGAAGCCTAGAACAGTTCTGTAGAAAAAGCGCCCTGACGACAGAGACTCTTCAGAAATAACTCAGAAATGGTTAAATCTGTGATAATTTTAATCTCTTTCATTGCGCTTCTTTTTTCAAGGCAAAAAAAAAAAAACAAGCAAACAAACAAGTGGCTCAATCTTCTGGGGAAATGATAAATGCAGGATGATTTTTTCGCATGCAACATTTTTTTCGTAACCGGGCAGTAAATTTGGAACGGCTTACAGAACCATCGGGCGGGCGGGTACTCTCGTACACGGGTAACCCGTGCAAACACTATATATTGAACACGTGCAGAACTTATGCAATGAGTCTATGTATACCAGCCGCTCTTCACTCCGAGTCTACGGTGTGAAAATTTTGCGATGTGGAGGTCGGAAAGTAAGAGAATCTGCGACACTTAGAATCGGGGCAGGATGATGAGCTAAAAAAGTAAATATATCGGGGTTCATGGTTGTGTTGGTTTAACTGAAAGTCCGCGTTTTATAGTGCTTAATCCATAGGCCTACAATTTTGAACGGGGCGCACAACTTTCAAACCGGGCGGAAATTTTTCAAACCGGGCGCTGACAAGCGAAACCAAATTCAAACCGGGCGCACCGCCTGGTTAAAATGGGCTGGCTAGAACCCTGATGAACCTCATCTTGACTCCTGAGAACTTGTATTGTTGAAAGTCACTCATGCATGACACACTGAATAGGTGTGCTGGGCCTGGATGGGAGCATCTCCCCAACAGTTGTGAGGAGGAAACCACTAAGCAAAAAAATTAATGTGCCCTGATCCTGCTTACCTGAGTTGCTACTGGCAGATAGGGTTTGAGTAGGTATTGGGAAATACCTGTCATGTTTGTGATACTCATAATATTTCTGCATGTACTACTGTACAATTTAGGCCAGAGGCACCTCATGGGTCCCCATCCCACCCACTGACCTAATATTTTTTGGAAACTTCATGATCCCCTAAACAAGAAATCAAGTGGTAACAGTAAATATTTCGGGTCTCAATCATTCAAAATGGCTGCCAAAAACTATGAATATTTTGTAGTAAATAATAATAAAGAAAATGTTCTTAAAAATTATTTTGAGGCATTGACTCATAAAATGTTGGTCATATTTTATGAGAAAGTTCCAAACTTAATTTTTAGGACAGTATTGGTAAGATTCAGGTTGACCAACATGGCAGGAAAACAAAATGGCTGCCAAACTGAATGAAATATTTCCAAAATTATGTAAAAACACTACAGATTTCCATAATTCCCAATCATAATGATGTAGATTAATGTTTTATAATTAAGGCTGAACTTAACAATCCTTGGCACAAGAGTACTTGCCAGCCAATATGGCAGAAATCACCAAAGAAGTAAAAACAATACAGTAAAATGCCCACCCCCCCCCACCCCCCCAAAAAAATATTAAAAAATATTAAAAAAGGCAAAAGTATCTCAAAAAATAATCATCAAAAGTATATTTCAAATGAAAATCTAAGTCTTTATAGCAGATTGTACATAAAATTCAAAACATTTTGATATTTTATACAGGACCCAAAACTAACCAAGATGGCGAAAACGACAAAATGGCCGCTACTATATACCAGAAAGCCAAAAGGCTTAGTGATTCCTTGCCAAAAGTGGGTGCCTTTTTACACTAACGTTCATCTCTCAAATTTTTAATTCTTGACTATATCAGTTTTACAATGAAACAATTTCACCTCTGCTGACCTCACATGACCTTTGAACCCCACCAAAAATTGAAAAACAAAAAATTAAACAAGTGTCTGTACTTCCTCCCTTGTAATGCAATGTCATGTTCACAAAGTTTCAGTCTGACCTTTGGTGACCTCAAATGACTTGTGACCTCCACTAAACACACTAGGGTTCCTCTCACCATGACAAATCTATGTACAAAGTATGGAAAGCATCTGTCATTCCCATCTTCACATATCATTTTAACAAGGTTGTCAGTTTTTGACCTTTGGTGACCTCAAATGACCTTTGATTTCCACCAAAAATGATAGGCTTCTTCCTCTCAACATAACAAATCTACACACCAAATATGAAAAGTGTCTGTCATGCTATCTTGAGATATGGTGTTTACATGGTTTTCTGTTTTTGACCTCTGGTGACCTAAAATGACCTTTGAGCTCCAACAAAAACACTAGGGTTCTTCCTCTTGACATGACAAATCTGTAAACTACACATCAAAGTGTCCATCACTGCTATTTACAAGGTTTTCAGTTTTTTACCTCTGGTGACCTCAAATGGCCTTTGACCTCCACAAAAACAAAAGGGTTCTTCCTTTCAACATGACAAATCTATATACCAAACAAATATGAAGAGTGTCAGTCGTTACTGTCTTGAGATATGGTGTTTACAAGGCTTTCACAGTTTAACCTCTGGTGACCTAAAATGACCTTTGACCACCAAAAACAATAGGGTTCTTCCGCTCACCATGACAAATCTATATACCAAATATGAAGTGTCAGTCATTGCTATCTTGAGATATCGTGTTTACAAGCTAAGTGTCACATACCCACACACCCCCTCCCACACCTACAGTATATACAAACACACACACACACCCACACACACATCACTATCGCATAGATTCCATGCCTGCCTTCACCAAGGAATCAATAATGATCATTATGTATAAAAATAATATAAGAAATAATCATTAAAACTACTTTTGACATAGTTGCCCTTAATATCTGGTCATATTTTATGACAAATAATCCAAAATTTTTTTTTTCAAAATATTCTTTTGGAATTCAGGTCAACCAAGATGGCGGAAAAAGAAAAATGGCTGCCAATGCAATAATTATGTTGATATATTATAATAATAGGAAACATAGTCATTAAAAATACTTTTGACACAGGTTAACCTAACCTGTGTCCATATTCTGTTGTAAATATTCAAAAAGTATTTTTCTACACATTTCTTGCAGGATCCGGGTCAACCAAGATGGCCGAATAGCAAAATGGCCACTAATGTTAAAATTTAATATATTATAACCACAAATTCAATGCAAAAATGCATTCAGGTTTCAATGAACTCATTTCGGTAGACTTAATCTTCATCCACAACGACAAATGCTCTTCAATGTTAATGTTCTAGACCAATATCCCCACCATGCATGAGAAGTTGCTGTGATATCTACCTTGAAATATAATGCTGACAAGGTTTTCAGACTGACCTATGGTATTACAGAAATGACCTTCCACTGTACACAAAAACATCAACAACAGCATTTTTGTAATAAATGTGGTAAATAAATATCATGTACGAAAGTTTATTTGCGTTTCAAATCGTAAAATATCCTATAATGGAAATTATTTAGATGCAGACATTAAGTTACCTCAGGTGACCTTTGACCAGTACCAAATACAGTAGGGCATTTTCACTCAATGTTATGCATTTACATGGCAAAGTATGGAAAGTATACATGCTTCCTTTCTTAAAATAACTGTTTAAAAGCTTTATAGATTGTGACCTCTGGTGACCTCAGATGACCTTTGAACCTCGTCAAAAACTATACCACACTTTTCTCTAAGTTATGTAATGCAGCCACATGCTATGGTGGGAGACGATCCATGCTTCCTACCAGGGTCCACAATAGCCATATCGCATCGCAGTTTTGCGATGCAAAGGAGCACAGTAATGATACAAAAACTGACAAAATAACTGTTAATTGCTATACAACATAAAAAATGCACAGCAGTTTTGCTATGCAAAACAAAATCCTTAATGTGGACCCCTACTTCCTACCTTGAAATACTGTGACATATCGTTGTGTGACAAGATTTTTCACAGTCTGACATCTGATCACCTCAGATGACCCTTGACTCCACCAAAATTGATAGGGTCCTTCCTCTGGATGCAATACATCCACATGCTAAGAAAAAGAGTATCCATGCCTTCCTACCTGAAGATATCCTGTTTACAAGGTTTTCAGACGTAGACCTCCAATGACCCCTGATGACCTTTGACCACCAAAAACTATAGGGTTCTTCCTCCTACTATTATGCATCATCATACTAAGTATGAAATTCATCCAAGCTTCCTACCTTGAGATATCGTGTTAAAGGCCGTGTGACAAGCCACCAAAAAGTGCTGTTCCACTAGTGAGTTAAAGAATTAAGCCCTCCAATGAAATATCTATTGGAATTATTGCAATATCTTTTACCATTCTCAAAATATACGCCTTCAAAGTTTTGTGGTTTCTGAAGATACTCATCCCTATGCAAAAATAATGATGTGGAGTGTTGCAGTGTTAAGATTTCTTTTGTTAACCCAATATCAATTATCTCTTAATTACTGATCTGATAGATTACAGTTTGGTGAAAGATATCAATATTTCTGAAGGAAAAATTTTTAACTTTCACAATAAACCCCTCAGGGGATAACAATGCTACCAGTGTCCTTGGAATTAAGGTTGAAAAAACAAAGGCTAACATGAGCCAAATCTGGTATATCCATCTTTCGATGTCACATATTTGCATATTTAGCTCATGTTTATTCATCATATAAGTGTGAAATAGAAATTACCCTGTAATATAGTCAATATTTGATAGATTTTTATGGGAATTGCGGCTATTTTCTGGATTATATAATGCTTTTTACATCAAATATCCAACTATGTAATTTTCATGTCACACAACCTTTAACAAGGTTTTCAGAGTTTGACCCCGGTGACCCTGGATGACCTTTGGCCCCACCAAAAACAATTGGGTTCTTCCTCTGCCCACACAACATCTACAAACTAAGTATGAAATCTATCCAAGCTTCCTATCTTGAGATATCATGTTAACAAGGTTTCAGGGTTTGACGCCAGATGACCTTTGACCTCCACCAAAAATGATAAGGTTCTTCTCCTTACCCATAATGCATCTACATACTAACTATGACATTCATCCAAGCTTCCTATCTTGAGATATTGTGTTAACAAGGTTTTTAGAGTTTGACCCTGGTGACCCCAGATGACCTTCGACCCCACCAAAAACAAAAAGGTTCTTTCTCTCAATATGGGGCATCTATGTACCAAGTTTGAGAACTGTTGGCATTTCCCTTCTTGAGATATTGTGTTAATGAGCTAAGCGTTACAAACACTATACACACACGTACATACACACATACGCACACTCGATGCCTCACATGGTACCGGCAAAGGGGACCCCATAGGGAATGCAAGCGAATTTTTCATCAGCGAAGCTGCCCGTGAAGGAGCTGAGTAGACAGACGTGCTTGAGGGCGGGCTGTGCTCCAAGGCAGACACATGCAGCCGCGCATGACTTCTCTTCCCGGCCGAATTTTCGGGCAGCTACGCCAGTTTCGAGCCGTGCATGAGCTAGGAAAGAGGTACGAGAGTGGAGCTCTTGCCGGGTGCCCCGGTACCCGCTAACGCCACGCTGGTTGAGTGCGCACCCATACATACACATGCCATCATGAATCATAGATAAAGTATGACAGCTTCTAAAAGCAGGTGTGTCAAACGTATTTCATGAATATTTTTCTCATTACTTCAATATATTTAACCATAATATGGACGGCCATTTTGTTATTTTTGTCATCTTGGTTGACCTGGGTCCTTCAACCAGAATGCCAAAGGGCCTAGTTATTCCTTGCCGATGAAATGTAAGTCTATTACTGTGTTGTCAAATCCACAGTGTTTCATAAATTGCTGTCTTTACAATTTTGGTACAGAATGTCTAGGATCCCTTGGCATAGATCAAACACACTAATACTATATTAATACCCTTTTGACCTCCAATGACCTCAAATTACTTTTGACCTTCACTAAATATGGGCCATCCACACTCTGCTCAAGATATAGCCCTACAAAGTTTCAACCTTCTGAACTCTGGTGACCCCAAATGACTCCAGACCACCACCATCAAGAGGGATCATTTTATGCAGGCCATTCACATGTCAAGTATGAGTTAGTTAGTTAGATGAGGTTTAACGTCCCAGTTTCCAACCAACTGGTTCAAGTCGAGATGAGGGAAAATAAGCCAGTGAGCCACAACTGGAAAAAAGGCCGTGGTACATGCTTATGCTGAGCACCAAGCACAAAGGCAGTAGGTTCCATTTTAAAGTCTTTGGTATGACCCAGCCAGGTATGAGATTCATCTAAAGTTACCCTGCTTGAGATATCATGTTAACAAGGTTTTAACCTTTTGACCTCTGTTGACCTCAAACAACCTCTGACCTCCACCAAGATGATGGGGATCATTTACTCAACATGGGGAATCGACATGCTAAGTATGAGATTCATAAAAGTTCCCCTACTTGAAATATGTTAACAAGAATTTGACCTCTGGTGACCTAAAATGACCTTTGACCTCCACAAAAACAAAAGGGATCATCTATTCAATTTTGGCCACCTACATGTTCAGTATGAGATCCCTTCAAGCTTCCCTGCATGAGATATAGTGTTTAAAAGGTTTTAACCTTTTCATCTGTGTTGACCCAAAATGACATTGACCACCAAAAATGATGAGGATCATTTACTCAATACCCTTACAAAAAAAGGTGTGTCAACCTGTGTCTGTAACCACGCGTCATCACGCATGAAAAACAAAAGAAATTACAGGTTTTCTTGGGTGACAACCTGCATATTTGGAATGCTCTGGACACAGGTTTGACACTGATTTGACACAGGTTGACACACCTTTTCTGCCTATAATTTCAAACCACAGGTTTTGTCTCAGAATTCTTTGTTAACATTGGTTTTAATTACCACACATTTTGCATGTAAAACCTGTGACTCCAGTCACTACAGAGTACGTAAGATCGATATTTTCCGAAAGCGATCAAGTCTATCTTTCTAACCATATTATTCACATATTTGTATAATGTATGAGTAACTTTTCATTATAAATTGAAGAAAGCTTTAAAATAGTTTCATTCACTGCATATTGCAATATTTATATCCTGTACATCCACTGATGCACAACATTCGGATACATCACGCACTGCTATCTGACGGTCTCTGTCAGAAACAATCGCGCTTCCTGAATGGCTAAACAACTGATGACGTATTGACGTTCCGTGAAATACAAATGCTTTTACACCATACCAGCTGTTATTCTGCTGCAGTGCAGCCATGTGCTGATGTGACTCGAGAACTAATTGCGTAAGATCTAGCTAGCTGTTGACCAGTTAAAATAGCTGGAATCATCAATGGTGTATGGGTATAGCTGTGTAGCATTTCAGAGCATTTCAATCCACAATTATTTGGTCAGCTACCCACGATTATACTGTAATAGGGCTGTTAATATATGATTTATGCAATAACAATGTCTGAAACGTGGCCTTGCGGTGAACTGTGCATGAGAAAGTTTGACACATTGACTTGACTTGTACGTTTGTACATACCCAAGTTCGTACTACCTTGCTCGTGCACAGCAAGCACAGGGCAGATACGTATTTACGTAGGGATGTGTAGTGCGTGCATGCATTACGTACTGCTGTATGAAACTCAAAACAAACACGCGTGAGCCTATACACAGTGTTTATGTATACATAACCCACAATAGGATGGTGTCAAATTGCCAGGTACAAGCATTGAAATATTGCAGGCTTCTAAGTATTTTTATTTTGCCGTTTGTTGTGTGAGATGGACAACGATTATGATCTAATCTGAGAAGCTGAATCAATTTGAAACAGGGGCATAGCTAGGATGAAATTTTTAGGGGGGCCTAGGTATTGAAATGGGGGGTCACGGCATCGATCGCCGTCCTTAATTCTTACACATTTTATTAAGACACGCACAATTTTTGGGGGGCCTGGAAAACATCTGGGTGGCCAGTCCCCTCCCCCTCCTCCCCCTCCACCCCCTCCCCCTGGCTACGTGCCTGATTTGAAAAGACCCATTTGGTAGTAATAAGTAACTTATAACTGTATGGGATAATACAACACTCACTATTCTGCCAGTTTGTAAGGGCAAGTGAAAAATTGTAAGGGCAAGTGGATTTCAGTGGCTGCTTGCAAGTGAGTTAAGAAGTTAATGTTGAGCCCTGGCTGGCATGAAATTTCCTTTTCAACAGTCTTCTTCCTGGAGCAATTTTCAAAAACATTAATTTCTTATTAATGCTTGAGGCTTTAAGGGTGATGTAAGCAGTATTGGAAATAGCTTTTAGTGTACTTTTAGAGTAAATAACTCACCCATTATTTCAATTTACGTATCATGGCCACCATGGGTGGCGCCAGGATTTGCCTGACGGGGAGGGGGGGCCAGCAATCTGAAGCCCCGACAAAGGCCAAAAGGACTAAAAACACAAATATTTTGGCGCGCAAAGCGTGCCAAAAAATTTTTGACTTTTTTTACAAACCAGAAAGCCTAAGGGCTTAGTGATTCCTTGCCGAATGGGGATGCTTTTTTGTACTGAGGTTCATCCCTCAGATTTATCTTCCTTGACTACATCATTTTACGATATTTTAACAATTTCACCTCTGCTGACCTCACATGAACTTTGAACCCCACCAAATATAACAAAAAAGACTAGAGCACCAATGGTGCTGAAGCTCATACCTTCATCCAATTAAGGGTCCCTGGCTTCTAGTCTTTGTTAGTGCAAGCATCATATGACTTTAAATGACGTCAAATGGCTTATGACCCCAAATCTCACATACCCTGATGGCACCTTCCTAAATGTCACAAAAAATTTGTCATGCTATCTTTGCTTTGTAAGTTGTTTCACGAATACAATTTAAGAAAGCAAAGCCCCTAGGGCCCATCTTCGGCCTTGGACCCCAAATTTCAGGTATCACTATGACAAACTATCAACACTGTACAAGAGAATCTGTAGTTGAAGATGCACTTTTGCACACTTCATAAAAGAGCCATAGGGTCCACATGGGCTTTTGGACCAAAATTATGTCCTGAGCAGCGCGCACCGCACGAGAATAATGCAAATTAGATGTAGCATGGGGTAAGTATATGTCTGCGATGTGAATTCCACAAAACCAGAAACAGATCACTAGCCAAGCATCATTATAACAGATCGTCAACTCTGTTAAACATTAACTGGAGGAAAAGTTAATCACATGCAATACTAAACAAAATGGACCCTATGGTCCATCTTGTGCCTTGGACCCCAACTTGTTAAACACCCTGAAGGTACCACTACCCGAATATAATTATGACAAACCATCAACATTGTACAAGAGAATCTGCAGGAGTAAGCAATTTGCAAAATGTCATAAAAAGGGCCGTAAGGCCCATATGGGACCTTAGACCCAAACTTCCAGAACACCATAAACATTAAACAGATCACTAACCAAGCACCATTATGACAGGCCTTCAACTCTGTTTAACATTAACTGGAGGAGGAATTGACCATTCTGCAATATTTCACAAAATGGACCCTAAGGTACATTGGGCCTTGGACCCAAAATTTCTGTACACCCTAAAAGAACCATTAACAGAGGGTCACTACTGTCACTATGACAAACACACCCACATGCTCTGACAATGCACACACAATTGAAATACCTAATGGAAATCCCATTAAGCAGCTCCCTTTAAACTAACCTAAACAACTGCACAGGATTGACCTCTTCTACACAGACAGTTTTAAAGAGGGTGCAGTACAGAGAAAAATAGGTAGTAAAGTGATTTTGTGAGACTGGTAAAATAGAGGGGTGGCACAAAATTGGTTAGAAAGGTATCAAAAGTATTCTTCATCCCAAATTGGAGAAGTAATTTGTAAGGACCATTAACAGAGCTTCATTATGACAAATCATCAACACTGTACAACACAATTTGTAGGAGAAAAAGTATTTTGTAAAATTTCATAAAATGAGCCACTGGGGCCCACATGGGACCTTAGGCCAAAATTCAAGAACACCATAATGAGATCACTAACCAAGCATTATAATGAGAGGCTGTTACCTCTCTTTGAACATTAAATAGAGAAGAAGTTAATTACTTTGCAATATTTCACAAAATGGACCCAACGGTCCATCTTGGGCCTTGGACCCAAAATTCCTAAACACCCCGAAGGGACCAATGAGAAAGTAACATTATGGCAAACCATCAACATTGTACAAGAGAATCTGTAGGAGGAGAAGCATTTTGTAGAATTTCATAAAATGGGCCCTAGGGTCCACATTGGACCTTGGACCAAAAATTCCTGAACACCCCAAATGGCCCACCACCCAAGGAACATTGTGCCCAAGTTTCAAAAAAATCCATGAAAGCATGTGGGAGGAGAAGCATTTTGAACAAGTGTGGACAGATAGATAGATAGATAGATAGATAGATAGAGTGACGCCGCGTGATCACAATAGCTCACACCAGCATGCTGGTATGAGCTAAAAAACGAAAGTGTCTTAAAAGGAATTCAACTCCAATGGATCTTGGATCTTGAAAATTCTTGGGAAATTTTGTTTTTTGACCTCTGGTGACCCCATATAACAATCTTGGAAATTCTTGGGAAATTTTGCTTTTTGACCCTTGGTGACCTCAGATTACGATCTTGGGAATTCTTGGGAAACTTTGCTTTTTAACCTATAGTGAACCCGGATGACAATCTTGAGAATTCTTGGGAAATGTTGCTTTTGATCCCAGTGACCCAAGATGACAATCTTGGGAATTCTTGGGAAATTTTGTTTTTTGACCTCTGGTAACCCCAGATGACCTAGACCTCCACCAAAATTGATAGGGTTTCCCCCTCAACATGGCAAATTTTATATACCAAATATGAAAAGTGGCTGTCACTGCTATTGTGAGATATTGTGATTACAAGCCATTTACAAGGTTTCTGTAGGTTCAACCTCTGGTGACCTCAGATGTCCTTTGACCTCTACCAAAAACAATAGCATTCTTCCTCTCAACATGACAAATCTATATCTGCCATTCCTATCTTGACATAACCCAATTTCAAGGATTTCGGTCTTTGACCTCTGGTGACCTCAAATGACCTTTGACCTCCACCAAAAACAATAGGGTTCTCTCTCTCAATATGACATATCTATGTACCAAATATGAAAAGTGTTGGTCACTCCTATCTTGAGATAAAGTGATTACGAGCTTTTCGGCCTTTTACCTATGGTGACCTCAAATGACCTCTGACCTTCACCAAAAATAATAGGGTTCTTCCTCTCAACTTGATGAATCTATATACCAAATATGAAAAGTGTTGGTGATTCCTATATTGAGATAGCGTGGTTACGAGCCTTTTCGGCTTTTAACCTGCGGTGGCCTCAAATGACCTTTGACCTCCACCAAAAAAAACAGGGGTCTTCCCCTCGACATGACAAATCTTTATACAAAATATGAAAAAGTGTCAGTCATTGCTAACTTGAGATATCGTGTTTACAAGCCATTTACGAGGTTTTCGCAGTTTAACCTCTGGTGACCTCAGATGACCTTTGACCTCTACCAAAAACAATAGGGTTCTTTCTCTTGACATGCAAAATCTGTATACCAAATATGAAAAGTGTCGGCCTTTGCTATCTAGAGATATCGTGTTTACGAGGTTTTTGCCGTTTAACCTCTGGTGACCTAAGATGACCTTTGACCTCTACCAAAAACAATAGGGTTCTTCCTCTCAACACGACAAATCTATATACCAAATATGAAAAGAGTCGGTCACTGCTATCTTGAGATATCGTGTTTACAAGCCGTTTACAAGGTTTTTGCAGATTAACCTCTGGTGACCTCAGATGACCTTTGACCTCTACCAAAAACAATAGGCTTCTTCCTCTTGACATGACAAATCTGTATACCAAATATGAAAAGTGTCGGCCTTTGCTATCTTGAGATATTGTGTTTACAAAGTTTTCGGTATTTGACCTCTGGTGACCTCAAATGACCTTTGACTGCCACCAAAAACAATAGGGTTCTTCCTCTCAACATGATAAATCTATATACCACATATGAAAAGTGTCGGTCATTGCTATCTTGAGATATCGTGTTTACAAGCCGTTTACAAGGTTTTCGCAGATTAACCTCTGGTGACCTCAGATGACCTTTGACCTCTACCAAAAACTATAGGCTTCTTCTTCTTGACATGACAAATCTGTATACCAAATATGAAAAGTGTCAGTCATTGCTAACTTGAGATATCGTGTTTACAAAGTTTTCGGTATTTGACCTCTGGTGACCTCAAATGACCTTTGACTGCCACCAAAAACAATAGGGTTCTTTCTCTCAACATGATAAATCTATATACCAAATATGAAAAGTGTCGGTCATTGCTATCTTGAGATATCGTGTTTACAAGCTAGGCGTCACATACACACACACACTCACACACACGACATCACCATCGCATAGATTCCTTGCCTGCCTTCGGCAAGGAATCAAAAATTGAAAATTTGGGAGTTTTATTGAAGAAAGTTATAACAATTTGGACTTTTATGGAAGAAAATTGAAAAATTTGGGTTTCTTGTTAGGAAAATTGGAAAATTTGGGGTCTTCATTGAAGAATCTGCCCTTCCTATGAGCAAAATCAAGCAGATCGTCCGGGCGACTGAAGCTCGTTAGGACTTCATATTTTATTGTACGGATTAAGGCTCCCCGACGAAACTGGAAAATTTCCCCTGCGGGGGGCCATGGCCCTCCCCCGGCCCCCCCACTGGTGCCACCCCTGATGGCCACTTTAACCTGTTACATTAGTACAAACATTACCATTTCTGTTTTTCACAGCTCATGAAACCTAGTTTTGTTTGTGTGTTATCATTTGTCACCTACATTGATAGATCTGTTTCTTGTGGAATACAAACCTACAGCTAAATTCTTTTTGAAAAGCAAAGTGGACTTTTGCAGCATTGTTGGTAAGGCAATGCACATGCTAAGAGCTCCAAACTATTAGATTTTCCAACCTCAATGATGTATGCTTGAGCTCCATATGACAATTATTTCAATTCATTTCTCCATTAGGAGAAATATTAACGAACCATTCAAGAACCTACGGTATCTACCTGAGATTGCCTGTGCCATTTTCTTCTTTCCTCTTGGTTTCATCATCTCTTTCATCTTCCTCTATACCACATCCTGCAAGAAATTAGAGATTACTATTATGTAGGGCTGCCAAGAATCATCTTTCTACTATTATATCCTTCCAAACTTAACCTTGAGTACATTTTGTGTTAAGATGGTCAAATGCCTAATCTCATCTTTTAAACCAAGTTGTTTTGAAAGGCCACTGTATGAGATACTGTGAACTAAACTGCAACGACGGGGGTGCTAGGAGCTTCAGATAAATAGTGTTAGAGTTAGATGAGGTTTTACGGCTCAGTTTCTAACCAGTTGGTTCAAATCCAGCCGGCCACAGCCTTTTTTTCCCAGTTGTGGCTCACTGGCTAATTTTCCCTACTCCATTGCTTAATATGCTGAGGACCAAGCACAATGGCAGTATAGGTTCCAGTGACAAGTTGACTATCACAAGGCCTAAGGGGTAGGGGGCTGCAGGCAGCTCATGTGCTATGGATGATCCACCCCTAACAAACAGCTACAATTTAATGCCCATAGGACTAGTTAGTCTGAGCTACTCTTAAAGTTTTGTATCCCAAATGGCACAAATTTACTCAAAAAGTGAGAAAACGCATACATGCACCAAACCATCAACAAACTGTATAATGACTGTTGCTAATTGGCTTAATTAGTATTTAAACCAGAATACAAAGTAGATTGAGGTTTTGATGGTATGTTTCAGTCCAAATAATGCCATGGTATCCCATTTCTTTAATTCAGTAACTGGTCAAATGCTACCTTAACTTGTTTGAAAAATACAGCTTGGCATTTATATTTGATCTTGGGAATTCTTGGGAAATTTTGCTTTGTGACCTGTGGGAACCCCAGATGACCTGACACCTCCACTATAAAGCAGTATGTTTCTTTCCATTACCATAAGGCATCCACATACCAAGTGTGAAATCCATCCAAGCTTCCTACCTCAAGATATCATGTTAACAAAGTTTTTAGAGTTTGACCCTTGTGACCCCAGATGACCTTTGACCTCCACAAAAAACAGTGGGGTTATTCCTCTCACTACAACGCATCTACATACTACGTATGAAAGTTATGCAAGCTATATGTTGAGATATCATGTTAACAAGGTTTTCACACTTTGACCCCTGGTGACCCCAGATGACCTTTGACCTCCATCAAATACAAAAGGCTAATACCTTAGGCCATAACACATCCACATGCCAAGTATAAAATGTATCCAAGCTTTCCTAATTGAGATATCAGGTTAACATTTTCAGAGTTTGACCCCGGCGACCCCAAGTGACCTTTGACCTCCACCAAAAACGATGGGGTTCTTCCTCTTACCATAAGCCATCTGTAAACTATGGAATTTATCCAAGCTTCCTACCTCAAGATACAGAGCTCCCAACATTTCAGAATTCCAAATAGGGATAAGCAGATATGGTGAGTAGGTTTTCTTTTTTCAAAACCATGTATAACTCCTGAAAATAACCCCTATATGAAACATTTTAACATAACTGGTTAAAGAGCAAAGGAGGGATAAAAGCTCCATAAAATGTCCTGTGAACTCAAGCCCAAGTACAAAGACAACACTGACCCAAACCAAGCCAAAAAAATCTAAGTTTTCCACTATCAGTAAAAAAACTTATCAATGTTAACCTTAAAAGAGTGGACAATACTAGAATTAATAACCCACTCGGGCAGGCCATTCCATTCATTAGCAACCCTTTGAGAGAAGATGGACTTCCTAATATCAAGTCAACAGAAAGATTTGTCCAACTTGTCACTATAAGTCTCTGGACCTTGGAGTAAGGAAAAACCTTCAAAAAGCTTCATGATGACAGAGCATTATGTCCAAAAAAAAATTTAAAAACCTGGATCATGTTATCCCTTACCCTTCTTAGATCAAGGGTTGTAAGTCCTAGCATCCCCAGTCTTTCATGATAAGGAAAACCATGACCCTCTAGAATAAACCTAGTGGCCCTTCGGTGCATGGAACTGTTCCACAAGAAACTTATCCTTTCCATAGAAAGGATTCCAAACCTATGCAGCATGATCAAGATGAGGTCTATATAAAACCAACTGCGTGTACAAATTCAAGACAATATCCTTACGGAAACAACCAAAGTTCCTCTTTAGTAATTTAACCTGGGACTGCTTTTAGCTCTAGCAGCAGCTGCAGCAAACTGCTTAGAAGGATTTAAATTACGAGTTAAGAAAACACCGAAGCCAAATTGTCTACAACTCTCCCATCCATAATGTACTTATGGGTTGAATTCTTTGCACCAAAATGAACTACCTTGCATTTGTCAACATTAAAGGTCATTTGCAAAGTTTGAGACCCAAGAAATTAAATGGCCCAAGTCATTTGGTAGTGACAAAGCACCATTCAGATCATTAAACGATCCTATAGAGCTTAGTATCATCAGCACACTTGCTAATACTAGGAGTGACAGAGCTATCAATATCATTCATGAAAGTTAGGAAAAAACTGGGCCAAGAGCAGATCCCTAAGGAATTCCAATAAGGAACTGATCCAATCAGCACACCTACCTCTAATACCTCCTCTATGCAATTTAGCCAAAAGTCTACTCTAAAGAAATTTGTCAAAGGCTTTCTGAAAATCAAGACAGATCACATCAACACAGCGACCAGAGTCCAGGGACAGAGTGGTATCTTCAAAAAAGCTTAGTAGTTCATTATCCAAGAGGTACTGGAGCAATTTATACTTAAATAAAAACTCCATAACCTTACATACAACACTTGTTAAGCTAAGAGGCCTGTAATTACATGGTTAACTGCCATCACCTTCTTGAAAATTGAGTGGCATTAGCAAGTTTCCAATCAGAAGGCACAAAGCCAGTATCTAAACACTTCCAAAAATAATACTCAGAGGAACAGATAAAATACCACAACACTCACTAAGAATGGCAGGATGAATCCCATCAAGCCCTGGGGTCTTACAAGCCTTCAAACTCCTTAATTTTTCAGCCATCAGATTGTCAGACAGAGCAATATCAAAAATGGAAAAAGGACTATCTGCACAAGATTTAGTACTAACCAAAGGGGATTTCTTCGTAAAAACAGAGGCAAAATAGTTGTTCAATATATTAGCCATACCTTGTTACCACTTACAGAAGTACCTGAATCACACTGGAGTGGCCCAATGCTCTCTTTCACTTTCTGCTTTGACCTTACATATTAAGCATGAAAAGATTCTGGATTATTCTTAACCTCCCTAGCCAATTTCCTCTCAAACTTACCCTTAGTGTGTGAAATTAGGCCCTTTTCCGAGAGCTCTTGTTCTTTGAAGACAGTAAAATCTGAAGACCTGTTACTGGCTCTATAGTGACGCCAACATTTATGCTTCCTCCTAGCAGCCCTAAGAACCTCTCTAGTAATCCAAACTGGCCTATTTCTCCTTAAAAGTCTCTTAATAAGTGGAACACATAAATTGGTAGTGTGAACAACAATATTCTGAAAGGTACCCCAAGCCTCAGCAGGACAAAGGTCAGACAACAGAACCTTCCAATCCAGAGAAAGACACTTCTTCACCCTACCAAAATCCACTTTGCTAAAATCTAAAATAAATTTATCAGTACTCTGGAGGTTACAAGAAAAACACAGATCAGAACTAATGAAAACATGGTCACTAGGCCAACTTTTTGAACACTAGTTACACATTCCTCACCACGTTTTCATCAGTACTGAAAACTAAAGGCAATTTTCCCCAAGAGTAGAAAAAAGCACAAGCTGAGTGAAAAAGCCATCAGACACAACATCAAAGAAGTCCTTACCATGAGACCTACTTGAAAGAGAATGCCAATCAATATCAGGGAAGTTGTAGTCCCCAAATACAACTGGCCCTTTGAGAAGAGACTTTCTTGAAACAATCCAGCAGATTCTGGTTTTTCTCAGCACACGACTTTGGTGAATGATGCCAATAAGCATAGGGGCACCTGCCTGACCATCAAAACTAAAACTGCACCACAAATAATTTGTTAATTTTCAAAATCTTACAATGTCACCGAAGTTACAAATTATCTTGTAGCTCGAAGATGAATTTCAGAGCTGCTAACCTCATTATGCAGCCAAGAATTCAGTAACACCAATTAAATCTGGTTTGTCAACAGTAATTACTGTACAGCAATAAACTAATACTGAGAATGCTTCGAACATTTGCAAACATGACTTCGATCCAGAAACTGCCCTACCTGTTGTAATTTGATTGAACTACTTTAAACTTGAACAGGACCCTCCATACAACTGACATCAGAGATACTCCTAGAACTGAATCCCCTCACGCCTGACACTACTTTGACAACTGGTAGGCTAACAACAACAGTTTCAATGCTTCCACTACCTGTAACATCTGATTCACAGCTTTTCATGATGGCCGTGGTGCCCCGAAAAATCACCTATAGTTCACGGCTACAATAGCCGTTGTGCCCAAATTCCTTGGCCGCCACGCCCAAATTCCTTGGCCGCCATGCCCACCCAAGTTGGATGTACTATATTCTTTCTGGGACCATACAATATTAGAGAATAAATTTTCCTTCCACATTTTTCCATTGAAAAGACCACGAAATGAATTTGCTCAGTCATTAATTGTATGTTTGGTATAGGTCTGTAATGTATGCAAACACTGACACTGTAACGCCATGTCTGTGTTCTGTACAGAAGTTCAAGCGAAACACGACGAAAGCGCAGCACAGTTAAGTGCAAGTGCATGGAGGTCCGTAATTGTATGCAAATACCCATACATTAGGCTAAGCACCTGCTCTGTAGAGAAGTTGACGTACATCACAAGAACATTTCTGGGACATGATAATGGAAGTTCATTATTTTTTCGATTGCTGCTTGTGCCACTTAATTTCCAGTTGTTACCTCACATCCAGCAGTAGCAATGGTGGGGGCCTTTTATATGTAAGACATGCGTGTTAATTTGTGTGGTGCTGAAAGTGTACCTTGTACATTTATGATTTAAGCAACTTGATGGTGAGTCGGTAACTGAAAAGTGGCCCTCATTACATGAGCTATGCACAAAAGTTTGACATACTATACTCAACTTGTAGTAAGGTATGTACGTACTGTGTGTATGTAGTCAACTTAAGGAACCATACTAGCTCCATTGATTTGCACACAGTATCGAACAGATATTTACGTAGAGATATATAGTGCATGCATGCTTTACGTACTGCTGTATATGATATTAAGAAACAAACAGGTGTGAGCCTACACCCTTAGTTTATGTATAGGTAAGGTAATACACAGTAGGATGGTGTGAAATAGCCAAGTAGCTACACTGAAATACTGAAGGCTTTGAAGTATTTCCGTTTATAGTTCCTTGTGTGAGGGACCTTGGTTACAATGAGGTCTAAACTGGGAAGAAATAAAATAGGCTAAGGGTATGGCTGCAGTATTTTAACTCTTATGTTCTAGCCAGCGTATTTTTCTGCATGAATGTCGCACAAGATATAAAATATGTCATACAAAATCACCAAAACTCGCTGGTTTGGGAGTCTATGAGCTCCGATACTTACCTCCTATTTACATATGTACCATTATTGCCTGCAATAACCGTCTGGCAAAAAACTAATAGCACCGCGGTATCCCCTAAGAGCAGAGGGCACCTAGAACCCTAAATCGTCCTTCTGCATTTTTGGCTACACCGTGGGAAAACCCACGGAGAACAGGGAGTAACCTAACCTACCCCTACTACGAGATAAAAAGGGTAGAAAGGACCCAATCTCACCTTAATAGGAAGGAAGACGGAAGGTGTCGGCATTGATAGCGTCAATGTAGTGAGCAAGGAGTGTCGTAGTAGGCTGAGAGATGACACAGTTGGCTAAGATGTGTAAAAGTTGGTCGAGAAGTGTCGTAGCTGGCTGAGAGAAGGAGCCCTCGTCCAAGGAAGAGTTGAGACCCAAGAAAGGCTGTCTGGTGCTTTGAATATCCTGTCAGAGTCCACAGGGCCGGGAGGTGGGACGTAAATAGGAGGTAAGTATCGGAGCTCATAGACTCCCAAACCAGCGAGTTTAGGTGAGTCTATTTCGCTCCTCCTTGCCTCCTATTTACATATGTACCCAGATTAGCACTGGGAAGATGGTGGGTGGTCTGGACGACGACCCGAAACCCCTAAGACAGCTCTCGTGAAGGCGCCCTCTTCTGAAATGACGTTAGTAAGGTAGCTAGCAACGAAGGTTGGGGGTGTCTTCCAGGTGGCGGCACGCATGATATTGTCAAGAGAAACCCCACTGAACAAGGCTGTAGACGTGGCGTGATCCCGCAGGTGATGGGCGTGGACCGAGTCATCGAGAGAAGCGTGAGGAGACACCAATTTGACTATCCACCTGGACAGAGTGTCTTTGGAAGCCGGATTGTAAAGGTGATCTTGGAATGAGGAACAGTTTGTCCGTGGTTCGAATGTTCTTGGCCTTCTCCAGATACCATTTTAGGGCCCTAACGGGACACACCTTTCCGTCTTCGGGGACAGTAGAGGTCGAGGCGACGCTGGGTAGGTAAATCTCGCTTGGGGAGAAGTTAACAGTCTCATTCTTTGTAAGGAAGGAAGGGTCAGGCATGAGGTAAACCCCAGCGTGGCTGAATCTGATGAAACCCTTACAAGTCGTCAGAGCATGGAGTTCGCTGCGTCTTCTAGCAAAGGCTGCAGCCACCAGGAAGAGCGTTTTCTAAGTCAGGAGTTCTAACATGGTATTGTGCATCGGTTCGTAAGGTGGTTGCGAGAGACCCTGAAGAACGTCATTGATTGACCAGGAAGGAGTAAGACTTTTCCTGGGGGGTCTTTTGTTCAACATGCCTTTCAGAAGATGACACAAGGCCTCATTGGAGCCAACTGAGGAGCCGTCAGGGAAACTCTTGCCCCTAATGGTACTGACTTGTTTCCCTTCATTGAAAAGCATGAGGAAGAAGTCGGCCACAGCATCTACAGGAGCTTCCAGGGGATCGAGATTTTTCTCGGTGGACCATTCCATAAATCTGACCAGTCTTGAGTCATAAGTGGACATGGTTGAAGGTCTGCGGGAGGTTGAGGCAATGACTGCAGCTTCTTGTGAAAGGCCCTTACTAGTGAAAAGATGGGTGAGAGCTTCCATGCAGTTAGACGAAGGTGGTGTAGACGTTGATGCCAAATCTTGCCACCGGCTTGAGTCAGTAGGCTGTCCTGTGAGAGGAAACCTGAAGGGATGGTCGATCAACATTTCAATTAAGAGTCGTGAACCAAGGTTGGTTGGGCCAGCACGGAGCCACCAGGAGCAGAATTGCATTGGATTCCCTGAGTTTGAGGTGGACCCGATGAATGAGACACCACGGTGGAAAGGCGTAGGCGTATAGGTTGTCCCAAGATATTGCGAGAGCATCGGTTGCCCAGGCTTGAGGGTGGAAGGCTCTTGTGCAGAACGTCGGAAGCTTCGTGTTGAAAGGAGTGGCGAAGAGGTCCACCATTGGTCTGTCGAAGATCTCGAAGACGTGGTGGGCCCAAACTTGGGAGAGAGACCATTTTGTTTCGAGTAGGGTCCCCCTGGACAGAGTATCGGCCATGACATTCTGTTGACCCGCCAAGTGGGACGCCCTGATGAGGATGTTGAACCGGCGGCAGAGATGGAGGAGGTCCCGGCATCTTTTAGATCTATCGACGTTGCCCAAGAGACCTGTTGAAGAGACGAGAGGACTACGGCCAGGGTTTCCATCCTGAATCTTTTTTTGTGGCGGATGTAAGACTTGTTCAGAGGTTGGAGGTTGATTATTGGTCTCCAAGAGTTCGGTTTCTTCGGAGCAAGGAAGAAGGATGACCGATGGAGTCGGAACGGGGATTTTCTGACGATGTATATGGCTTTCTTCTTTAGGAGGTCTCAGATTTCCTTTTCCAGGGTGAGAAGCTGAACTGGACATGCTGGAACTGGAGTTGATTTGAAGAGACCTCCCTGGGAGGCGGACTGGTGAATTCGAGCTTGTAGCCTTGAGTTATTACCCGTCGGACCCAAGGGTCCGGAAAGAGGATCTCCCATTTTGTTGAGAATAGCAAAAGTCTCCCCCTACCCCTGGGAGCTGGACGGTAGAGTGGGCCTCCCTAGGGTTTCGGCTGGAAACGTCCGGAGCCACGAGATCCGCTTCGGGAAGAGCCTCTCAAAGGACGGCGATTGGGATACGGCGTGGAAGGTGAAAAGGCCAAGCTTCTGGAAGATGGTTGGATGTACGGTCTGCCGCGTTGAGGACGGGGAGAAGTAGGTTGGCGGCAAGCAGGAATCCCTGAGGATCTAGGTTGGCGACGGGAGGATGTTCTCGGTGGAGACTTTCTTGATTTGGAGGTTGAGGTGTCCTTAGTAAAGGTAAATTCGGCTTTGTTGATGTCCTTTCGGCGTTTAATCTCAGAAGACAGTTGATCGTCAAATTTGCCCCCGAACAGGTCGGGACCTGAAAGAGGGAGGTCCATGAAGCTACGTCTGATATCGAAGGACGGCCAATGAATGTTGTCTAGGACCAGTTCTCTTCTGTCGAGGGATGCTCTAACAGCTACCATGGCAAACTGATCATAGGAGAGCCTGGCGATGGGGCCAAGGAGGTTGACCATTGCGCCGGTATCCCTGCGAGGAACCTCGTCGGAACCTGATTGTCGAAAGGACTTTGGCAAACAGCATAAGGGAAGATGAAAATTTCATGCCTGTCCTTGCTGCCAGGTCGACAGATTGAGGATGAGAAGGACCTTTTAGTCGAGGATGAGCGGAAGTTCCCCTTGTGATCAACGGAGCCAGCAGCTTTTAACTTGTCGAGACAGGAATCCGGGATCGAAGGGCAAGAGAAGGCGGCTTTGTAGTCCTCATCACTGACATGGAAGTCGACTGACTGCCTTCTTGGGAAAGCCCGCCATTTCTTGGATTTAGCCTGGACCTCGAAGCGATCGAAACACTCTGAATCGACGGGCATGGTAGACCTCTGAGGCGTTGAAGGCTTGTGAGTAGGCGGAGGATCGAAGCCTAATTGCCTTCTCATAACGTCCATGGCCTTATCAAAAGCCTCCTTGGAGAACATCGTGCCCATGATGGGGGAGTCGTGTTCAGAATCGACGGAGGCCTCTTCCGAGAAGGAGTGATCGTCCTGGAGGAGGGGATCGTCAATATTAGGAATATCTTCCTCTGAATGCGATGCCTGAACCGAGCCCTGGAGCGGAGACGGAAGGGGCTGGACGGGGACAGGAGCAGGCTGAGCTGGAAGAGCCGGCGAGTTAGGATGAACGTGCGGTCTAGGAGCGGCTAGACGATCCACGGATTGTGAGAGAAGAGAAACCAACTGGGAGAGAGCCTCCGTGGCCTTGGAACTGTGATGTCTCTTTCGGTGGCGAGAGTCCGAGGAGGAAGATGATGAAGAACGACGGCGTCTCTTCTTCTTTTTGGACTTCGACTTAGAACGATGACGGGAACGCCCTCTATCTGAAAAACCCTCGAAGTCTCTGGTTAAGGCGGAGTGGAGGCTGGACGAAAAGGATAGATCCGGAGCTCTGGGAACCGGGAGTAGTCCTTGTTCTTATCGGCCTGGGCCGTAGCAGACGGCGAAGCAGAACCGGAGGTAGGGTGCTCTTGAGGCTGGGCCGAAGCAGCTGGTTCCACGGCGAGTTGGATGTCCGGGAAGAGACTCGGTAAGCCTGGGTTAGCAGTGAAAGTACCGACCTCTGAGGCCTGGCTGGAGCCGTTGTTCCGTGGGAGACTTGGTAAGCCTGGGTTAGCAGTGCAAGTACCGATCTCGGAGGCTTGATCTTCATGATTGTTCTGTGGGAGATTCGGTAAGCCTGGGTTAGCAGTGCAAGTACCGATCTCTAAAGCCTCAGTAACCTCAGCTGTAGTAACCACCGTAGAGGATTTCTTGGATTGCTTCGGTTGTGAAGAAGAAGAAGAGCCACGGTTGCTAGGTCTGTGAGCTGAAGACTTGGATTTACTGGAGCCCTTCTTCTTCTTTTGAATGGACTTTTTCTGAGAAGATCTTTGTCTGAGAAGATCCCATTCACGGGAAGACCAGTCACACCACACCTGGCAAGGAGCGTTACTGGAACAATCTCTGCAAGCTGGACACAAGCTGTGGAAGTCCCAGGCGACGAATGGACAGAATTTCTTGCAAAGGCTGCATTTGGAAGAATCAGGATCTGAACAAAGATCGATAAGGAAAACACAAACCCGCAAAGCCGGATAAGCCGGCGACTTACAGGGCACACAAAGAAGCTGGACAAAGCCGGCTTTCTCAATGCATAGTGAGAGCAACAAGCGTAAGGTAACATGTAAGATACGATATGTAGCATGTGATGTACAAAAATACAGTAAACATGTTAAGATATGATATGTAGCATGCGATATGTAAAGATACGGTAATAAACAACATACGAGATAAGTATGCAGAATGAAATAATACAGTCAGTAAGGAACATCATATGAATGGAATCCATGATACAAATGATATAATGAATAACAAGCAAGCAATGTTGCGAGGGGAGAACAAACGATAAGGAAAACCCAAGCAACGGGAGCCCCGATCGGCAGACCTGAAAGAGATACAAAATGAAGGCCGAACGGGGACTCAGAACACAACCCCAAACATCTGAAAAGGGGAGGGGAAACGGGGATGGGAAGGTCAACCCAAAGACCAAACAACCCAAGGACCCGTGGAGTGACGCAGAAGAACAAAATGGCAGCGCGAGACTGATACCTATACAAAATTACATACATAGAAGGATCGCGCAAGGCGAAAATCCTCGAGAGTAGAACTGGCCAAAAAGGGGTCGAAAAAAGGCCTAACCAGAAGAGGATACTCATGGTTTCGATGAAGGAGTCCTTTAGGACGTCTGAACGGTGCTAGTGAAGAGTGCTCTGAATAGACGTAGAATCACAAGATGAAAAATAGCGAAGTTTTTCACCAGACAAGTTTAAGACATGTGAACATGGTGAGGCAAAAATGCAGAAGGACGATTTAGGGTTCTAGGCGCCCTCTACTCTAAGGGGATACCGCGGTGCTATTAGTTTTTTGCCCGACGGTTATTGCAGGCAATAATGGTACATATGTAAATAGGAGGTAAGGAGGAGCGAAATAGACTCATTAATTCCATGATTTTTGCACACATAAAAAGTAAGAGAAGGGAAGACTTCACTCACTATAAGAACAGAAAGATGTGAGAATTGTTAGATAGCACTAACTTGTCACTGCCATTTTCTTGACTGTTTGCTTCGGCACGACTATGTACTATTGAAAATGGAATACTGGTACATGGATGTCATTTAATGGTTCCTTGGACCCTTATTGACAACATTCATGTTGTGGCCCCGCCATAGGTTACCCCGACCTGTGTCCCGTTGGCCCGACCTGTGTCCACTGTGGTGGTATGGTAGAAGGGAATAGAGTGCCAACTCTACCCTTAAGGGTGCCATGATATTGCTAATGGGGTTTGTGGCAATTGTGATGCAGTCATTTTCATTTTTCACTGATTTATAAACATCAAAACATGACGTCAGATCTTAACGAAGCTGCATACTTTCAGGTAGGCCTAATTTGTTATAAATATTGTTGTAATCCTTCATTGGTTAATAATATTTTCTATGGTAGATTTAAGTTCAGATGAGTTACGAATAAAACACAAAGCCATTTGCAAACTTTATTCTCCTTCAAGTTAAGTGAACGTCACACGTGTACTCATTAATGACGTAGGATAGCAGTTAAAATTTGCTTTTTCTGAGGTGGAAAATTTGTGACTGAAATGGTGGAAAATGATTATCAAAAGAACGTTTTGTGTTTATGTTTAAATATAAGCCAAGACAGGTCATCTAATGGATATAGAAGGCCTATTTACATTTCAGTATATCATTTCATTCAATTGTAGTATTTTTAAAAAATATTTTCGGAGTACCGTCGGGTGCAGTTCTCGGCGATACTTCGGTACCTTATAATTGGTGACGGTATCAGTAGGGTCTACAGGTACATGCCGGTGCTCACAAAAATACTGTGAAACCTTAGTACTGTTATCAATTGATTTTCATCTCTTGCCTCAGTGCCCTGCCATGCAAAAACTTTTGGCCTTGGTGCCCTACCCGATGGCCTTGGTGCCCTCCTTCAACCTGAATTCCAGCCCTGACACCAACTTATAAGTTTCAAGGTAAGACTATAGCCAGTAAGTAATCTATTTCTGATAAAAAGAGGGTATCCTATAGCTGTCAAAGACTGTGACAAAACTGTGACTGATAATGGCCTCTAACTGCTTGTTTCATGCATTCTTTTCAAACATACAGCTGATAATTAAGTAAATACTCTGCATGAATATTTGGGTCACCTTGGCTTCTGCCATTTCCTGCACAACCTTTGAAATACTTCACAGACATTGTTCTCTGGCTGGGCTGCTTCTGCAAGAAGAAAAAAAATATGACCAGACTTTATCTGAGTACGACCACAGCTCTTCCTCCAAAGAAAGTCCCTAAGCTTTGATGTTTATCACATTTGAATATGTAAATACTTTGTTTACATCTAAACAAATATAACTTTATACTTCTTGCTATACTTATTAGCTCCTGTAACTGTAAATGATCTCAAACTTACACCCTATGCACATTTAGGGCTCACAATCAACTCAACAAAACACATCCACTAGATAACTTGAGATTTAACACCCTTGTAGGGTGACATATTTTGCAAGTGGGTATCACATGTACACATGCACTTACATACACATATGGATTTTTTCTGTTTAGAAAACTAATAATAAACCCAGCATGTATAATGGGACTAGTTAAGGTGGAACAAAAAAGCAGTCTTGCAACTGATAATCAAGTAATACACTTGGGCTGACCAATATGTTCAGCAAGCAATAGTCATCCTGGGCAGATACTGCTAAACGATTATCACACTGCACTGGACTCCTTTGTGGTAGGCTGTCCACATCACTCATGCATGGTTATCAATCTAGTGGATGGTGCAGGTTTTGTGGTCAACAGACCAAAAGGTTTGCTGTAAACTTTTCTCGATATTTTGCAGCCTGCAATACCATTATGATGACACTGGTTTTCCTTGCCATTTAAACCAAAAGCAGTTCATAACAGTTTCTCCACAATTTTACAGCTATATACTTAAGACAAGTATGAATATGCACAAAGCAAAGGCAACATTTTCCAATTTCTGTTTTACATCTCTTCATGTTCATTTCAAATATGCAGCTTCTACAGACATAACTTTCTTTTATATTTTGCAGAGCCAAACACATCATCTGGGAAGAATGCATACTAAGTGCCACTACTGTAGGTACAACATGTACATTAATGACTTATTCACAGTAATGATGCATGGTGGGAATGGTCACCTTAAGGGGTCTTTTCAAAACTCGCCGCTGCGGTATTTCACGGTAGTGCTCGGCAGGTGTGCACTCAGGCGTGTCTCATTATCAGAGCAGGCCAGAGTGCTTGTTCACGAGCCCTTCCGAATATTCCACCACAGTGCTCAACCAGTACTTAATCCGATTTTGAGTAACAAAGAGAGCAGTTTTGCTGGTAGCAGAAACGATCAATAAAAAGCAGTCGATGTGAGCGAGAAGTAACTAAAGCTTTTGCGATAGTCTTCTGGTAAGCCTTTATGTACACATTGACCGGTCTCGGCCTACGGCAATTCATACACCCTGGACCAGACCTTACGATGAAATTGCAACAGAAAAAGTTACTCTAACTTTTCATTTCCATTTTCCCTAAAAATCCCGTGATTAATTTTGCCTTAAGTAAATGATAAATGACGAATAATAAAGTCAAATGCAACCTTCGGAGGCAAACTGGTCCCGTTTACTTCTTTCACGCGTCTCGGTTTCGGCCTAGCCTAGTAGCATGTGTATATACTGTATGTGCTTACAATAATACAATATCAAATGCTGTCTTTTAACATAGGCTACTACAGTGTATCTGAACGTTCATGTGCGTCGTTGCAGGTTGAAATAATTTGTGGCTTCGGCCTTATTACGGCGACATATTGTGCTGTTGTGCCGTTTTCAAGAATACAGTACAGCTCAGAATAAAATTGACGTTAGTTACTTAATCTTTAGAAAATTCCGCTTGCTATCGTTAGCTGCCTTAGCATGAACCTGTGGTGACGCAGTTATCGAAACTTTCGTTACCAAAAGTGAACCGTTAGGCCTACTAGAGTTATGCCTTTCCGCACCTACAATCTTCATTTCAAGTAACGACTCCATCGTTAATTGCGTAAGAAGAACATGGTTCGCGACTACATCGGCTTTTCCACATTATCGAAAACGGTACGGCAATTTCGTTGTTAACGCTATTTACGATAGCCGCGTTAGTTTGTGTGGACTGTGCGGCCTGAGCAGCAAACTGCATCACTAACAAGAACGTTCAAAATGCATGTGTACCTTATTCTGTCGAAAATACTTCCGCAGTTCGGAAATATTCTTGCGCGTTTCCAAATCCTTCCCGTAAAGGAACGATTTTCTTCCAAACGTTGAAACAAATGTCGCACTTTCAAAAAACAAACACTAAAAATTTATCGATTGTGTGACTCTTTGAAAATAACATCAGCCTAAAACTTCATGAATCTTTTATAAACAAAAAAGAAAAAGGGAGGGCCACCATTTACTTTCGGAAATCTGTTTGCAATTTTGAATAAATTCGTAAGTTTGTAAAGAAAATATCTGGAACGTTCTACATTCTTTCGTACCTTCCGTCGAAAATATTTCCGCACCCTGTGGGAATTTTTTGCGCGTTGGCAAATCCTTCATGTAACGGAACAATTTTTTTTTTCAACCGTTCGAAAAACTTTCCAATGTTTAAAAAAAAAAAGGTCAACTGCGTGACCTGCGAAAAAGAAAAATTATATCAGGAACCATGCAACTTCATGAGTTTCTGGTCATAGGCTATGCAAAGGAAGAAAAAGGAAGGGCCGTCATCTACTTTCGAGTTTCTCTTTGCAATAATGAATGAATATTCCTGCACGTTCGGAAAGACTCTTGCGCCCTTTGCTAATCCCCTTCCGTAACGGAACTTTTTTTAAACGTTCTAAAAAAAATAACGCAATTGATATTTTTTTTTTTCTGAAGGTGGAAAAAGTTTTTCGAACCTTTAGAAAAAAGTCCCGTTAAAAAGAGGTTTCGTAACGGAACTTTTTTAAACGTTTGACAAATACTTCCGCACGTTCGGAAAGACTCTTGCCCCCTTTGCTAATCCCCTACCGTAACGGAACTTTTTTTAAACGTTCTAAAAAAATAACGCAATTGATAATTTTTTTTTTCTGAAGGTGGAAAAGTTTTTCGAACCTTTCGAAAAAAGTCCCGTTAAAAGGAGGTTTCGTAACGGAACTTTTATTTAAATCTTATGAAAAATATTTCCGCACGTTCGGAAGTACTCTTGCGCCCTTTTCCTAGTCCCTTCCTAGAATGGAACTTTTTTTTTAAATGTTCGAAAAAAATTTCAAAGGGTCACGCGAAAAGTTCCGTAACGGAACTGTTGTTTTTCAAAGCGTTCGAAAAAAATGTAGAGGATCACGCAATTAATTTTTTTCGGGAAGGTGCGAGAATTTTTCGAACGTTAAAAAAAGTTCCATTTAAAAAAAAGTTACGTAACGGAACTTTTTTTTATATCATTTGAAAAATGTTTCTGCACGTTCGGAAGTACTCTTGCGCCCTTTGCTAATAATCCCTTCCCGGAACGGAACTTTTTTTTTTTAAATGTTCGGAAAAGATTTCAAAGGGTCACGCGAAAAGTTCCGTAACGGAACTTTTGTTTTTCAAAGCGTTCGGAAAAGATGTAAAGGATCACGCAATTATTTTTTTTTTTCGGGAAGGTGCGAGAGTTTTTCGAACGTTAAAAAAAGTTACATAACGGAACTTTTTTTTATATCATTCAGGCATTTGAAAAATGTTTCCGCACGTTCGGAACTTCTTTGCGCCCTTTGCTAGTCCCTTCCGGGAACGGAACTTTTTTTTAAATGTTCGAAAAAGATTTCAAAGGGTCACGCGAAAAGTTCCGTAACGGAACTTTTGTTTTTCAAAGCGTTCGAAAAAGATGTAAAGGATCACGCAATTATTTTTTTTTTTTCGGGAAGGTGCGAGAATTTTTCGAACGTTAAAAAAAGTTACATAACGGAACTTTTTTTTATATCATTCAGTCATTTGAAAAATGTTTCCGCACGTTCGGAAGTACTCTTGCGCCCTTTGCTAGTCCCTTCCCGGAACGGAACTTTCTTCTTAAATGTTCGAAAAAAATTTCAAAGGTTCACGCGAAAAGTTCCGTAACGGAACTGTTGTTTTTCAAAGCGTTCGAAAAAAATGCAAAGGATCACGCAATTAATTTTTTTCCGGGAAGGTGCGAGAATTTTTCGAACGTTCAGAAAAGTTCCATTTAAAAAAAAGTTACGTAACGGAACTTTTTTTTATATCATTTCAAAAATGTTTCAGTACGTTCGGAAGTACTCTTGCGCCCTTTGCTAATAATCCCTTCCCGGAACGGAACTTTTTTTTTTAAATGTTCGAAAAAAATTCAAAGGGTCACGAATTGATATTTTTTTTAAGATGCTAGAATTCTTCCGGGAACGTTAAACAAAGTTCCGTTAAAAAGAGTTGCAAACGGAACTTTTTTTTAACCTTTGAAAAAGTTTTCACACCTGAGAAGAAAAAAATATCATCAATTGCGTTACCGTTTGAAAATTAAATCAGCGTAACACTTCATGAGTCTTTTATACCGGTATATATAGAAAAAAAAACGGAGGGCCGTCATTTACTTTCGAAAAATTTTCGTATCTTCAGTTGCACATTTCTTTCCGCACGTTCGGAAATACTCTTGCGCCCTTTGCTAATCCCTTCCCGTAACGGAACTTTTTTTTATAAACGTCAGAAAAAAAATTTACAAAGGGTCACGCAATTGATATTTTTTTTTTTGAAGGGTGCGAAATTTTTTTGGAACCTTTAAAAAAAAAGTTCCGTTAAAACAGTTTTTTTTTTAAACGTTGGAAAAAATTTCAAAGGGTTACGCAATTGGATATTTTTTTTTGAAGGGTGCGAAAAATGTTTTGAAGGTTAAAAAGGAAGTTCCGTTATGAACCTACTCCGTAACGGAACTTTTTTAAACGTTTGGTTAATACTTCCGCACATTCGGAAAGACTTGCGCCCTTTGCTAATCCCCTTCTGTAACGGAACTTTTTTTAAACGTTCGAAAAAAATTCAAAGGGTGACGCAATTGATATTTTTTTTTGAAGGGTGCGTAAATTTTTTGAAGGTTTAAAAAAAAAGTTCCGTTAAAAATATGCTGCGTAACGGAACTTTTTTTAAACGTTCGGAAAAAATTTCAAAGAGTCGCGCAGTTGATATTTTTATTTTTATTTATTTATTTATTTTTTTTTTGAAGGGTACGTAAAGCTTTTTTGAAGGTTAATAAAAAGTTCCGTTAAAAACCTACTCCGTAACGGAACTTTTTTAAACGTTTGGTTAATACTTCCGCACATTCGGAAAGACTTGCGCCCTTTGCTAATCCCCTTCTGTAACGGAACTTTTTCTAAACGTTCGAAAAAAATTCAAAGGGTGACGCAATTGATATTTTTTGTTTGAAGGGTGCGTAAATTTTTTGAAGGTTTAAAAAAATAGTTCCGTTAAAAATATGCTCCGTAACGGAACTTTTTTTCAACGTTCGGAAAAAATTTCAAAGAGTCGCGCAATTGATATTTTTATTTTTATTTATTTACCTTTTTTTTTTGAAGGGTACGTAAAGCTTTTTTGAAAGTTAATAAAAGTTCCGTTAAAAACATACTCCGTAACGGAACTTTTTTAAACGTTCGAAAGAAATTTCAAAGGGTCACGAAATTGATATTTTTATTTTCTTTTGAAAGGTGCGTAAAGCTTTTTTGAAGGTTAAAAAAAACATTTCCCTTCAAACATGCTCCGTAACGGAAATTTTTTAAACGTTTGACAAATACTACAAAGGGTCACGCAATTGATATTTTTTTTTTTGAAGGGTGCGTAAATTTTTTTGGTTAAAAAAAAAATTCCGTTAAAACATGCTCCGTAACGAAACTTTTTTAAACGTTCGAAAGAAATTTCAAAAGATCACGCAATTGATATTTTTATTTATTTATTTATTTTTTTTTTTGAAGGGGGCGTAAAGCTTTTTGAAGGTTAAAAAAAGTTACGTTACAAACATGCTCCGTAACAGGACTTTTTTAAACGTTTGACTAATACTTCCGCACGTTCGGAAAGTCTTGCGCCCTTTGCTAATCCCCTTCTGTAACGGAACTTTTTTTAAACGTTCGGAAAAAATTTCAAAGGGTCGCGCAATTGATATTTTTATTTTTAGTCATTTATTTATTTATTTTTTTTTTTTTTTGAAGGGTACGTAAAGCTTTTTTGAAGGTTAATAAAAAGTTCCGTTAAAAACATACTCCGTAACGGAACTTTTTTAAACGTTTGGTTAATACTTCCGCACATTCGGAAAGACTTGCGCCCTTTGCTAATCCCCTTCTGTAACGGAACTTTTTCTAAACGTTCGAAAAAAATTCAAAGGGTGACGCAATTGATATTTTTTGTTTGAAGGGTGCGTAAATTTTTTAGAAGGTTTCAAATAAAAGTTCCCTTAAAAACATGCTCCATAACGGAACTTCTTTTCAACGTTCGAAAGTAATTTCAAAGGGTCACGCAATTGATATATTTTTTTTTTTTTTGAAGGGTGCGCAAAGTTTTGTGAAGGTTAAAGAAAGTTCCGTTAAAAACATGCTCCGTAACGGGTCTTTTTTAAACGTTTGACAAATATACTTCCGCACGTTCGGAAAGACTTGCGCCCTTTGCTAATCCCCTTCTGTAACGGAACTTAAAATGTTTTCGAGACGTCCGAGATGATTTAAAAGAAATGTCCGATACATTCCCTTAATGACGGAGATTTTCAGAAGTAAATAGCAGTTGTATATGTTCTTCCGTTATTTATCAAAAGATTCATGAATTTTTGAAACGTGCAAAAATTATTTCGGAACGTGCCAAAGAAATCCGAAACATTCTGGAATGTCCGAGATGATTTTTAACAAATGTCCGAGGTTCTCTTTTAATGACGGAGATTTTCAGAAGTAAATAGCAGTTGTATATATTTTCCCGTTATTTATCAAAAGATTCATGAATTTTTGAAACCATCAAAAATATATCGGGAAGGTAGGAAAACAAAATGTGTCGAGACATCCGAGGTGATTTTCAACAAATGTCAGATATTTTCTTTTAATGGCGGAGAGTTTCGTAAGTACACAGCAGTTGTGGATGTTCTTCTGTTGTTTATCGCAAGATTCATGCATTTTTGAACGCACGAAAAAATTTCCGAAACATTTTCGAATGCTCGAGATGTCTTTTAGCAAATGTCCGATGTTTTCGTTTTTAATGACGGTGATTTTCAGAAGTTAATCGCAATTGTATGTTCTTCCGTTACCAATCAAATGCATGGCACGCTGTTCGGTTGTGTACATTTAGAATTGATTTGATGTTGAGAAATTTGTGTAAAACTAAAAGTCAAAGCTGAAACCGCAGCTGGTTAACTTCTTCCCCTAAGTCTGTTTCTCTTTGCTTCGTCGAAAAGCGCGAGCAACACCAGGCCAGCCGGCCTGTCGTACTGAACGGAATATGATAGGCTCAAAGTTGTTTACGTGTGGTGAATACATCCCCCGCACAAACCAAGCACTATACACGAGCGTTGTATCGTGTAGGTATAGGACGCGATCCCATGTCAAAACAATTACGCTATCCACAAGCAATTTGATCTTTTCGAAATTGCCCTTGGATATTTCATGTAACATTTACTGTATTACTGGGGTGAAAAATATCAGATGAGGAGTGGAATTAATAATTTCGCAGCTGTAAAAGAGAAGCTGAAACAAGTGAGTCTACTTAAAGTGTGTTCATACCATTCTCTGCGCAAAAGCGAAACTTGCTTCGCATGACCGCATTCAACTCCCCAACGTTTATTACTGAACAATATACATAGGCTAGGAATACCCATTCAATGCACGATAAGCCGTTCTATTCAGCGCAGGCTACCTATTGTGCTCGTGGACAAAGGGCCGTCCGTTGGCTACCAATTAATTTTCGGAACACTTCGTAGAGTGCCCTGTGATGTCATTCAGAATATTCATGACTTCGGCAGTAAGTCGGCTCGCCGTTGCGGTATCCAACGGCGAGTTATGAAAAGGCCCCTAAATTCTTCGTGGTTGTGGGGCAATGCAGTTGTAGCAATATTGTGTACATTTCCATGTAAGCTTCAATGGTATTTACAACAAGAAAAGTTTACAACAGCATCTCCAAATCTCCAAATGTATACAACACTCCATGGTGAGTTAGTTAGATGAGATTTAACGACACACCAACACGAACGTGTTAGTGTCAACGATATAAAAATGTAAGGTTTAAATATGGTTTCAAATACAGTTCAAGTTTGGTTTCAAATACAGCACAAATATGGTGCAAGTCCTCCCTTTTAGTCGCCTCTTACGATAGGTGGGAAATACTATGGGCATATTCTACAACCCCCGGCCCACAGGGGGCTCCATGGTGAGGAACATTATGTAGAGGGGAATTCCACTTATTGACAAACCTCTCAAATAGCCAAATGTTGTGAGTGCAGTTACCCCAAAATTCATACTGAATGGCATAATAGCTTACTCAAGTACTAGCACTGCCACAAGACAAGCAAAGTAAAATGTTCTTCCCAGAGTTCCTCAAGGGTCTGTCCTGGGACCGGTTCTTTTCTTGTCTTACATAAATGATATTGTTAGAGTTGCACCTTCTGAAGTAAGGCTGTTTGCTGATAACTGTGTTTGTTACAGGATCATCGACAATCCCATGACTGCAGCGAGCTGCAGAGGGACACTACCAATCTGGGCCAATGAGCCAAAACTTGGGGTATGCGATTTCATCCGGCTAAGTGTAATGCTATGTCTCTTACTAGGAAAAACAACCCAAAATTATTTAAGTATACTCTCAACGGGGCTGATCTGACGAGGGTTGATTCTATTAAGTATCTGGGGGTGACCATCACCAAAAATATCAACTGGGGTAAACATACCCAGTATGTTTATAATAAAGGAAATAAGATTCTTGACTTATTATGCAGGAACCTTTCATTTTGTTCCAAAGAAGTCAAGTTGGCTGCTTACAAGGACTTACTTAGGCCCTTGTTGGAATATGCTTGTGTCATTTGGGACCCACATCAGATCTCACTTTGTGAAAGATTGGAGTGAGTACAAAAAAGATCTGTTCGGTTCATAGCCTGTGAGTACTGCTATGATGTTGGCTCAATGACTGCTCTCCTGAAAGATCTTGGTCTGCAGTGGCGCCGCCAGGCTTTGGTGATTGGGGGGGCACAACAGATGATGTCGTAATGGCACTTCAGTTAACCTCCCAAGTCTGCACAAAATGCGTTTTTTTTTTTCGTGTGCACCCTACGTTCGTATACACAGTGGGGATCCTTCCTTTGTCAGTTGTCACTGCACTAAGGTGCCGTCCTGGGGGAGGGGTCTAAGGGGAGGGGTGTCCCCTCCCCTTTGAGAAATTTTTGTTTATTTAAAGTTGCTTAGATGCAAAATGGTGCTATCTTTATGACGTTTTTGGAGCTGATCACATACCTGTATGGCTGGAAAATGTCCATAGTTTAGTGAATTCTAATTTTTCCGGCTGGCTGGATGTCTTTTCCAACTGAGTGGCGACGCTTAAATATTTGCTTTTTATGCGCCTGCGTTTTGAATACAGCAGTGAGGATCTTTCCTTCGTCACTACATAAAGGTGCCGTCCTGGGGGAGGGGTCTAAGGGGAGGGGGTGTCCCCCTCCCCTTTGAGAAATTTTTGCTTATTTAAGGTTTCTTAGATGCAAAATGGTGCTATCTTTTGGAATATTTTTGGAGCTGATCATATATAGCTGGAAAATGTCCATAATTTAGTGAATTCTAATTTTTGGTTAGGTGAAAAAGGAGGGCATGTTGTCTAAGAGAAGAATACGTTGTCAACAAACCTCCTGAAAACTCCCTTTTGGCTACTTTACCGCCTTCTATAGGCAACGTTCTTATCCAAAAATACGTGCGTGGGGTCCACAGAAACATTGTTGGAATATAACGAAATTTTTCCTCCCCTTCATTGTGCATTTTTTAAAAGGCATCTAAGGCTGGCAGATACCTGTAAAGGGTCTAGATAAAGTGCATAAAATGGAGCAATGACTCATGCTTATTACGTGACATCCAAATGATAATATAGAGTAGAGCACTTTACAACTGTCGTATTTTTACTAATTTTGAACGAAAATCCAGATGAACAGCTTCCAGCAATGGGGAACGGGTGGGAGGGAGACTATTGGTGCAGGAAGGTGATATTAGACCTCCCTGATAGGTATAGCAAAAGGGGTGAAGGACTAAGAAAGGCGTTTTCAGAATGCTTTTTTTTTGTCGTAAGTGTATTAAAAATCACCATCTATCAAGGGCGTAACCAGGAATTTGTCAAGGGGGCGAACCCCATAGACAGATTCTCATCGCTTTGCGCCACCATGCGTTGGCGCAAAGCGCAAGAAAATTTTGGCCCAAAGTGCCTCCCAGATCGCTGGAAATGGCACTTCCCAAGCCTATTTTACAGCATATAAATAAGAGAAACACTAGCAATATTGTAAAAAACATTACAAACAAGAGCCCAATGGGCACTGTGGTTCCTTGCTGCATGTAATGAAACTGAGGCATTACCATACAAATACAAACAAAATTTTGCTGGTTTTAAGTTTAACTGTTACTATGGTAATGCCTACATACATTCGACAAACCTCATGGTTTTTCAGCTGGAATAATGCAATACCATGTGAAGTATGAAATCCATCCAAGCTTGCTACCTTCAGCTATCTTGTTTGAGAGGTTTTCAGTGTCTGACCTCTGGTCACCCCAGACGGCCTCCTCTAAAAATGACACTACTGCTCTTCTTGCCATAATGCATCCACACACTAAATATGGAATCTATACAAGCTTGCTAACTTGAGATGTGGTGTTTAAAAAGTTCTGTGTTTGAGGATTGGTGACCCCAAACTTGAGCACGGACTGTGCACAAGCTCAAACCATAACATGTGAAATGATGCTTTGATGCACTTGCTGTAGCTTTCAACATTTGATTTTGAGTAGTGTGTGGTACTTTTAGGTGTGATGATTGTGACTAGCACACGTCTACAATTAATAACTTGTTGTTTGGAAATGTTTCAGTATAACCCTCCCAACACAACAAGCTAGTAACATGATACCCCGCGGAGCGGACGAAGTTTTTTCGTTCAGCTCATCACTGCGAAAAAACAAACTGAGGGCGGCAGCCTACAAAATGGGCGGCAGCCACAGAGGCGCTACGTAGGCTAGTAACATGATTACTCCTCTGTCTTTCGCCATACCCACCTACAAAAATTGTTCAAATACTGCTCAGAAGAACAACTGTGTGTGTATATGAAGTGATGAAATTTGACCTCTTGACCATGAGCCCTTACTTACCCATTCTTTGAACAGGGAGTTGACAGTTGCTCTCACAATAGTTGACTCATACAGTGCATGCATGTACACACAATGGAAACCCATTAGACAGCTCCCTTTAAACTAACCTAAACAACCTCACAGGATTGACCTCTTGTACACAGACAGTTTTAAAGGGAGTGCAGTGTACTGTATGAGGTAAGCTGATTTTGTGAGACTGGTTAAAATACAGTAGAGGGGTGGCACAAAATTGGTCAAAAAGGTGTCTGGTGACCTCAAATGACCTATGACCTCCACCAAACATACTAGGCTTCATCCTTGCACCAAAAGTCATCTACATACCAAGTATGAAATCTATCCAAGCTTCCTACATTGAAATATCGTGCTTAAAAGGTTTTCAGTGTTTGACCCCTGGTGATCCCAAATGACCTTTGACCTTCACCAAACATACCATGATTTGTCTTTGCACCACAAAGCATCTACATACCTAGTATGAAATCTATCCAAGCTTCCTACCTTGAGATATATCTTGTTTAAGAGGTTTCCAGTGTTAGATCTCCAGTCACCCCAGATGACCTTTGACCTCCACCAAAAATGACGCCATTTCTCTTCTTGCCATAATGCATCCACATACTACATAGGAAATCTATCCAAGCTTCCTACATTGAGATATCGTGATTAAAAGGTTTTCGGTGTTTGACCCCTGGCGACCCCAAATGACCTTTGACCTCCACCAAAAACAATAGGGCACGCCTTCTCACCATGGCAAACCTACGTACCAAATCCAACTTCCATCCAACCTTCCCTTATTGAGTTACAGCGTACCGAAGCAAGTGTCACACACACACACACACACGCGCAGTTGTGCTTTACACACTGTTTGAGGACCTCATTGTTTTCTCTATTGTGTTTGCTTCCTTAACCCTAACTTTAACAATAGACTCTCTATTGTTAAACTTCTGAGGACATGAGAAATCTATTGTATTTCCTTCTAAGGACCTGAAATCCATTGTTTAGGTCCTCAATCTGAATGGAAAGTAAGTGCGCACACACACACATACACACACACACACGCCAAGCTGACTGCATAGGTTCCTTTTGCTATCGCAAGGAACCAAAAACCAAAAATATGCTCAAGGGGGCGGCTGCCCCTTCACCCCCTTGGTTACGTGTCTGCCATCTATACCTATAATGACTGGGCGCAAAGCGCTCGGTAAATTTTTTTGGAAAATATATAACGGCATAATTTCAACTTTCCAAATCATGCTTCAACAACTTAGATTGAAAGATCGCATATTGATGCTATAGACCCCTACAGATGTTGTGATTATAGTTCCATGTATTATTATGTTAATAATGGTCATAAGATGGAGTGCAAACCGTAAAGCATGCGCGCAAAGCGCGCGAAATTTTTCATTAAATGAGATTTCTATGACAAAACCTGCATTCAGAATCTGCATCGAGACACTTTCAATTGCCCAACAAACCTACATGCCACTCAAAAAGCCAGTTTTTTACCTGTTAATTCGTGAACAGCTTTCAACTTTTGCTGCTGTGCTTCTCCGGGAGTTGCTATCAGAAGATATTGATAATAAGAACACAGTGGTAAGGTTTGAAGCGCGCGGAGCGCGCGAAATTTTTGATAGTTTGCGAAGGATTTGCGAAAATTCTGATAGTTTGAGAAACATTTGTGATAGAAAATGATTAAATAGATCTATCACTCGGTTGAAGCACACCTCACCCTACCCCCTACAGAAATCTATAGCTTAATCGCCTTTTGGGATCATTTTAAAATTTTCAAAAAATTTTCATTGGGGGGCACGCGCCCCCCCATGCCCCCCGTGCCGGCGCCACTGTTGGTCTGAATACTTTGTCTGACCGCTGTAGGCGTTGTAGGCTTTTGATATTTACTAAAGGTATTTACGGTCAAGCTAACATCCCTTTGTCTGATCTTTGTATTTAAAGGCATTGTCTGGTGGCACTTTGTGGGGGTCTTATATGAAATTAAGGTAAAAATTTTTCACTACATGTCATCCAAATCCCATACCAAAACTCCATTCCTAACTCAAGATATCCCTTCCAAAAGGGTGGTTACTTTTGACAAGAAATACCGCCAGATTTCCCCAAGGTCACAGAACATGAAGCCAAGTGGGCAAATTGTCTCAGATTCCTTTTGTTATTCTTTATAATTGGAAACATTGTTTGTCCTTGAAATTTGATACCGTTGGAATGTTTAGATGCTTTTCCATGTAGATATAGTGTAAAACTGTACCATACTTATCGTACAGCAAATAAAGTTATGAAATAATCAATTTAAAGACATCAACATTATAAAGAAATATGAAAGCTAACATCTAATCAATTTGCCAGATGACATCACAGATTTCCCATCATGCACTGCAGAACATGAAAATAAAGCATTTCTTCAAAAATTCTTATCTTCCAAATGCAAGATGCTATAGAGATGGGGTTTTCACTGCCTAACACAGATAATTTTTCTGATTTTTTTGAAAACATCAAATTCGGTCACCAGAACATGCTTTTAAAGCAGCACATACTACTCGAAATATGCATGCTTTCACTACCGCCCCCCCCCCCCCCCGCTAGAACTAATTGCTATAAATATAGTGTCGTTCCCAGTACAATTAGGGACTGGAGTAACCTCCCTGACAGTCTTATCAAGGGGGCTATTAGTCAACCTAAACCAGTGGAATTTATTACAAATTCTCTGAGAGCCTGACTGACCTCACAGTGCATACATGGCATTATAATGTCCTTAACTGGATGTCTCATCATTATCCAAAAGAAAAAGAAAAAAATTGTGGTCTCATGAAAAAAAGTGTGGCTCATGAGAGGTTCATGGAGTTAACAGATGAGGAAGGGTGAAGGCCTAAAAAGAGACCAGACAGAGATGGTCTCTAGAGAAGCCTCCACATCTAAAATACTACAGTTACCAAGATGAAACTACAACAAGTCTGGAAGTTCAATTTTAAGTCTTTTTTCGTCTTTATAGGAGATTTTACAATATAAGTGAATGCATACCAGTCTTCCTGCATTTGTCACTCACCACAACTAAGGCAACAATGATTATGATGATAATGATGATGATAATGATGATGGGGATGATGACAGCAGCAAGCACACCTGCCACACTCACATTGTTATCAACATCCATGTCTGTATCTGCAAATGAGAACAGAAAACATGGTCAATTTCATGTTATCAGTCCAACACTGTTAAAGAAATGAAAAATACCCAGATGAAGGGTTGTCACAAAATACTAACACTTTTCCTCTAATTATGGATGACTCCTTTTTAAGTCTTTAAATTCTCAATACTTGTATTCTGATGTGTTCTTTCAGTCTCAGTTATGTAAGACTCATCCTGGTAGACTTGCTCCATTACATAAGGCCAAAGTAACTATTCCAGGGATTGATGAGACCATTAAGTTCTAACTTTCTTACAGCAAAAAGTACATCTTGCTATACCAATAAAATCACACATTTTTTGTAACCCAAATGCCATTTGTTCTGAAATCTGTTTTTAATGTAATGACTGCTAGGTTAAATTTTAGCAAATACTACCTTGCTCTTACCATGTGATGGTGTTAAAGTCTTTTCTTTAGATTTTGAATGACCAACATCATTTGTTCCAGTACAGTAGGTGGTTACTGGTTTGTCTGAAGAAACTGTGTCCTTCATCTTTCTACTGTATAGGGTGCCATTCACATACATCTCATATCTTATGGAATCAGGGTTGGCCTCACAGTGACATGTTACTTCAAAACCAGCCCTAGTACTTTCACTTGTAACAATGCAATTTGGTGGATCTGATCAAAAGAAAATGCAGGGAAAATAAAAAGTTGACAGCTGTTACAAGACATGAACTAAGCTGGCTTCTTCTTATCATGAAGTTAGTATCTTTTCGTGATCTACTGTAGTGTAATATTACACCAACACTGATATTTATTATTCCAGTGAGATTTGTCCTAGATACTATTGATGCTTCCCAAATCCCTGATTTTATAATTGTTTTGTTTTATTTAAAGGTATGTCACGAATACCAATTCTATTAGCCCTGTAGCTATACAAGGTGTTGAAGGGGGAAAGTTAGTTTCTAGGATGGGGAGGGTCCTGACTGTAACTGATACCTCAATATCCATGACTGAGGCCCAAATCTACCATCTGAGACTGAGGCCAAGACTTCTCAGGGACTGAGACCTTTTTAATTGTAAGTTGTAATCAACTTTTAACATAATAACTTATGCTTCAGTTGCACCGTCGGCAACCTATGAGTCATTAGCCAATGTTTGGAATGTGAACAAGAGTCAGAGGTTCATAAGACCCTTTCAGAAATCAAAGAAAAAATATAAATTTCCTCCTTCAAACTGGATATGGACCGAAATCAGACCAATACTGAAAAGATTTTGAACATAATTCAAGCAAAGAGGACACAGTTTGAGTTCAACCAGCCAAAATTCTGTCTACTTTGAACCAATGAATTCTCACTTTCATCTTCTGCATGCATTCCTTTTAGAATTTGTAACTTTCACATTTGTTGCCAATGAAAATGCAGTAAATTTTGTTCTCCTGCAAGGCCTTTGAACCTTAGAAATTAGTGTTTTCACCGGTTCCTGAAATTGGAACCGGGTAATTACTGCCTAATACTTGTTGGGTACCCGGTTACCCGATGGAAATACGATGACCAAATAAGACCTGTTGTCTATGCATGCACAATGACTGACTACATAGTACAGAACGTAAGACTTTTGCTTGTAACGATCATTGCAAGGATTCTTGTTCAAATTTTTGTTTTGCTTCCTTCAAAGAAAGATTTGACATAAAATAAATTCATTTTTATTCAATTTGCAAACTTCCCGCATTCTTATTTTGAAGCGGTCATTAATGATTTTTGCCGACAAAATGCTAACTACGGCCATAGCAGATCATTGTACGATCGTTACAATATAGTTTGCGGCTGTGTATCTATATCAGGTACACCACGCAGCACTGTATCGAACTATCCATATCAGTTTAAATGGTTGGAGAGTACAGAGAATATGTAACGATGAGAAAGAATTACCGCCAAAACAGTCCCAAAAGTCTTTAGGCCAGGTTACAATTGACTTGTACAGCTTTATTTCACTACTACGTATACGTGCGCCGTTTTCTGGCTCAATTAAACATAAATGCCCGTACAACCTAACACATAACCCATCATTAATGTACTGCGGGACCAGATTCGTTACGTTCGCAGTGTTTGTCTACGCAATTAATTAAACAGCCTTCCAAAATTAAGAAAATCAGCCCTCTGATTGGTCAACGGCCTCATGGACTTTGCCCCTTCAATTCTCCGTGTAATAGTACAGTGTACGATGCATGCAGTGCTGCAGAGCAGTGAAGTTTGGTCTGTACAAACTGCATGCACACAGTACAGTTAAGTCAATGCACTAGTTTTACACGTGCTCGTTGGCTATGAATGGCACTGCGATAAGCCCCGCTTTTAACTAATGAGGCAGATGGTTCTTTTTTAGTTTTGGAGGTCATACAGTGTGAATTTGAAATACATAAGTTTTTTAAATATTTCTTAAGGCCACCGAAAAGCGGCATCGTAGCAACTACTGTGCAGTTTTGTACACAAACTATGACGCCATTAAAGAACTTGCATCGCAGCAAGGGCCGCGTGTCTCACAGTCAACTTGACATGCATGCTTAGTGTTTGTGTTCCACAGTGTACAGTGCATTAAACTGTATCAACTGGCTTTTATCGTTACGGGCGCGAGGTGTGTTATTATTGAAAAACAGTTTCAAGTTTCGAGATGATATAATTGTATTGCAAGACAAAGACCGGAATTCCGATCAATGATTTTATTGTCGTTTATGCTGAATTTCTTTTTACATATGAGCAATAGGCAAATACATGGAAAAATTATCTGGGCAATGATGAGGAAGGAATGATTTCTTTTTTTCACGCATTTTTTTAGGAATCGGGTAATAGATTTGGAACCGGGTAGTAACACATCGGGCGGGTACCCGGGTAACCTGGGTACCCGGTGAAAACACTATTAGAAATCACAAATAATGGCTTCTAGCTCTTTCTAGTTCCCTCCAGTAAGACTCCCACAATTCTCCTTCCCCCCTCCTTTATGAAATGGTTTCCTAGAGATACAGGTACATCTTCAACCAGTATAAACTCCTCCATTTTTTGCAGACTTCATATTTGATGCAGTCTCATTTTCATCTTCCAGGCATTCTGTCATCTGCAGTCTTTCTGTTTTGCAGTTATTGGCTAATAAAAATTTAGCAAATTCATTGTCCTGGTTGTGAATCATACTGCCCCAGGCAATCACATACATGGGCTTCTTGACTTCCAGATTTTAATGGAATAACGATTTTGTGGGTAAGGATGCCACAGTCATGTAGGCTAGGTTGCAGCTAACCCTAGTGTGACATGACTAAATTGGAACAAAGACATTAGCATTGGTTGAAATTGTACCAACATTCTGAAATGTCAAAATAATATATGTTGCAAAGATTGACAAATGTATCTTATTTATCTGAATCCCATCTTTACAGAACAGTGCTGTATTTAGGCAAGTCATATTCACTGAATTTCAAGTGGTGGATTCCACAAATAGTTTGTGATGTAACTCTTCTAACATTCACACTATCATCTTTCTTTTTTCTTTGTTTTTCTTTAAGCCACTACACTTTGTCAGAAAATGTGATCTCTGCCATATTTTCATTGAATAACATGACTATTGAGTGAGTTGTCAAAAGAGGGCACAGCAAAATATTGCACAATTATTTTAAATTAAGTTTAGCAACTGAATAAACAATGAGGGAGCAATAAGCAATGAACTGGATACATGAGATGAACTCCAACCTCTGTAACTATTTTTGTTATGTTAGACCATAGAGGTGTTCACCAATGTCATGTGGTTGCACGTCTCTTTGGCCCCCTGTGGGCTGGGAGTTGTAGAATATGCCCACCATATTCCCCGCCTGTCGTAAGAGGCGACTAAAGGGGAGGACTATTTGAACAATATATGAAACCGAACTTGAACTGTATTTATCTAGTTGACACTGTATAACACATTCATGTTGGTGTGTCGTTAAATCTTATCTAACTCTAACTCTAAAGCCGCGGTCACACTACAACGAAATCGGATCGGAATCCGATCCGATTTTTGTGAGTTTTTATTAAAATCTTCTCCATCTCTGGTCAGAAAGAGCCCAAAATTTGCCAACCAGTGTAAATATATGATTTGCACCAGAGGTCTATGAAAATAAAATGTTAACTGATTTTTTCGTGACGCCACACCGACAAAAAGCTTTTAGCGGACATGCGTAGTCCAATAAAAGCTGTCTGTCGATGTGACGTCACGAAATAATTTGTATAAATTTAATTTTCGTAGTCCTGCGATAAAAATCATATAATTACACAGGTTGGCAAATTTGGGGTTCTTTCCGACCTGAAATGGAGAAGATTTTAATAACTAGAACAGCAATGCTGTTGTGTAGCTCACACAATTTCTCTTGTCTGTTAAAAGTAGAAACTTACAAAACCAAATTATCATCTATTCCTCTGCTTCAAAAAAACCTTACTTTACAAAGGCAAATGGGAGGGAAGAGAGCAGCGTAATAATTAATAGAAATCAAAACCCATCTGTAAAATCACAAATGTGTTAAGGAATGTAGGCCTAAACCAGCAACTGACATAGTTTTATGACAAATAGCTACAAATATCACTGCATATTTTCTCATATCAAGCAAGCCTGCAAGGCTGTATACACTTTTATTTAGCAGCAAGACTGAAAAAAAAGAAGTTTGTATAATGAGCCAATAAACTGTTCAAGTATTGCAAAGTACATTTAATCGCTGCATGGGTTTGCATTGATCAAAATAAAACAGACTCTCAAAAAGCTCCTATTGCACTTGAACTCAAAACAGTTAAGTTGCAATTACTTGACTTGACCAACTTAACTGAACAGAACAGAATGGGAGATATCCCCACAATTAATAAGTTAAGCCTATTTCCTTTCATGTGTTAAGCCACACTGACCACAGAGTTGCTTCAGACTGTAGAGGCCACTTGATGAACAAACTTGTGTTAATGGATTGAATTTCAAACAGCCTGCATATCCATTTGCAAGATGACAACTGAACACAAAACCAAGCACACTGTTATCAGTACAATGGATAAACAGCTATCTGTTCAGCAGGCAGAGTGAACTCAGCTCTACAAAAACAGCTTTAAAACCCAACTTAACATTCCTATAATGGAATGAAAATAAGTAGGTGTTAATGCTCTGCTGACAAACAATCATATCCCAAAATTTCAGGCCAAAATCTCCTCACATCAAAAAGAAGAAGACTTTATGTTGAAAAGTTGATGCCATCAGCCCCATTTGATAACCTTACACATGTACTGTGTACATGTGTGAGCTAAAAACTCACAAAAATCGGATCGGAATCCGATCCGAATTCGTTGTAGTGTGACCACGGCTTAACTCTGCACGTCTCTTTGATTGTTGGGCATTTTGCCCGTGAAACATGTACTGTGTCACAGTAGTATTTATGGTCATGCCATGTGCATGTGCTGTAAAAACGCTTACTGCGTGTGTGCTCTGCCTGGCACTGCCGGGCAGTCCCAGTCACGTGACTTCACATGAAATACCTCTACAGGTACACTTTATTATTCACTTGCTACACAACTCAGTATGGTATCTCCTTGCACTGGTAGACTTTTAATACTCCTTGTCACAAGGTCTCCTCTTTTGGCTGGGTGTTAATTGGACCTAGAAACATCTCTTTGAAACTACAGGCACCAGTAACTCCATTTCACAGGCTTTTCAGGCACCATGTCATATTTTTGGCCACTGTAGGGAACTATTCCATTTACAAAGATATTTGTAATACGATTAAATGTCAAGGCCTTTTTTACATGTTTGGATTCGAATTAGATGTCTGACCGGGCAATTATTTCTGACTCTAATCTGCTGAGTACTGGCTCAGGGCTGGTCATGACCCGGGCGATCGCCCGGGCCGCCTTATCGCCCGGCTTGGAAGCAAAAATACTTCCCAAGGCGGGCATCAAATGCCCGCCTTAAATTGTGTGGTGGGCAACAAATAGCCCACCTTGAGAAATAGATCGCCCGTGTGAAAAAGCATTGCTAAAAACATCCGAATATATTTACATTAGTACATTTAAAAGACCTCCAAAAATTAAGAATTTTTTTCCCTGATAATATTCGGCAACTTAGTGCGTGCTGCACTGACAGCCTCATGAACACGAATCGTCGAGTTCGAAGCAACGTTGTTTCTTACGATCCTCGTACTGTACACAGTAAATTACGTAGTAGCAGGCTACAGTAGCTTGCATACTAGACACGCCGCCCCGACCCATTGCAAGTTGCGATATTGTTCGGCGTGCTACAGAGCCCTGCATGTACAGTACATATTATACTACGCAATGCTGTTCCTTCACTTCAATATGGCATGCCTCCTTGAGTATGCCAAAAAGAAAATAAAAAACCTCACCCAACGTTCAAACGTGTCACTATTGTGCAAATCAACATCTTCCCGCCATGTGTAAACTACCTAGATACGACTATAATAACGCTGTAAATATTAAAGAAAAGTTTCAAAATTAACTGTGCTATTGTATCTAACGTTAGTTTGCACCAAAATGACGATCGTAAAATTGCAAAACTCCATGTGCAAGCTAATGTGAGTAGCCCGGATGTCAACACAAGGATAGCTACGTAAGAACGCACGAAGCTGTCAGTGATAATGTGTACACCCTGTATAGCAAATTTCACTAGCGTGACGTCATTTGTTTACATTCTGTAATTTCGGACGTGCAAGAGAATACTTACTTCTGAAGGCTCTGATTGGTTGACATGTTTAAATTGGTATAACCTAGACAGCTTCGAGTTAAGCTTGTTTTTTGAGTCGGAAAACGCCCCCAAATTCAATGCAGTAGATAGATAGAGGCCTTATGAAGTACTGCATTTATTAATTGGCTGTTTTTATATGGTTTCTCATATTGTTAATTTTCTGTTTGAAACGACACGATTTCGTTGTGAGAATTTTAGTCTTCTTGAACATGTGGTAACTACCACTCCGAGACAGGTGAAAAATCAGGCAAGTGTCATTACGTGCCTTACAAAATTGCTGCTTTACTTTATTATATCGGGTTATCGGTATCTAATGGATATGGTCATCGGGTACCCGGTTACTACCTTTTTGTACCCTTGCAAACACAAGTTTTATATTAGGCAAACAAACTGCAATTCACCAATTCAAAATTATCCTGGGTCCTTCAAAATAAGGCTCACCAGCAAAATCCTGTGGGCCTGCAGAGTGGCATTTTTTTTTTTTTTTTATTTTACCCCTGATCCCCAGTACTTAAATTCAGACCCTGAGGCATAACTCAACAGAAGGACAAAAAAAGCTTTAAGATTTAACTTGTCACTGCCATTTTCCCGACTGTAGGCTTCGGCCCAACTAAGTGCCATGGAAGAAGGAATATTGGTACATGGATGTCAGTTAATGGTTCCTTGGACCCCTACTGGCATGCATCCATGGAGTGGCTCCACTATATGTTACCCTGGACTTGGCCTGCTTTGTGTCCACAGTGGTGCATATGGTAGAAGGGAATAGAGAGCCAACTCTACCCTGAAGGGCGCCATGATGTTGCTGATGGGGGTTTTGTGGCAAGTTGAGATGCAGTCATTTTCATTTCTTCACTGATTTACATGATGTCAGAAAACATATGGCCCCACTGTTTGTTGGCAGTGTGTCGCATATAAGCCCTGTTGGGAACTGGGTAGAACACAGGGAGGGAGACGGGGGGAGGGGGGGGAGGGGACACAGCGTAAACCGAAAAGAAAGATAAATTTAAATGAAACTTGTATATTTACACAACTGCCCGCCTGAAATCTTAGGTGGGCAACTAATTGCCCGCCTAGAAGCACAACATCTCAAGTAAGGCGGGCAGTTGCTTGCCCTCCTGAAAAATTTTCATGACCAGCCCTGTACTGGCTAGAACTAGTGAACCATTCAAATGTTTGTCTGCTGTGAACCTGATTTCCTTTTACTATTCCAGATTTTCAGGATCATTAAAATAGTCTCAGCTGCCACAAAGCAGCTGTGAGTGCTCATCAGACCAGCCTTTTGTTCTATGAGAAATATAACAGTACACAGTGTGCGGGAGACTTTTACGCCCATTGCTAGGGTCAGTCTTTGTTAAAAATTACAATGGTCTTGGGTGGCCACAATGATATGGCTAAGACATTACTGCAGCAGCCTGTGCCAAAAACTTTTGACATCATGGTTTCTAACTAATATTGTACTGGTATGGATGGCTCGGTAGATCAGGACTATACAAGTTCAGCAATCCTATTCACTGAGCACTGTTAATAAATAAAACAACATGTATGTTTATGAATACATGTGCAAGTTATGGGTAGCAATGGTCTCCATAAGCAGCCAGTTTACACAAATCTCTCCTTATAAAAGATACCATGTTTTACAAAGTACTTATTGTTTCCATGGACACGGATTCCCTCCTACATCCATACTTATATTACTCAACATTGTTTTACAGATCTCAAATTTTTAAATGGGTTCCCATGTCTGGGAGTTCCAACAAAAGGTGCACACCACTTCTACGAAAACTAAATAACTAGAACAGCAATGCTGTTGTGTAGCTCACACAATTTCTCTTGTCTGTTAAAAACAGAAACTCACAAAACCAAATTTTATCATCTATTCATCTGCTTCAAAAAAACCTCCTTACCTTACAAAGGCAAATGGGAAGGAAGAGAGGAGCATAATAATTAATAAAAATCAAAACCCACCTGTAAAATCACAAATGTGTTAAGGAATGTAAACCTGCAACTGACATAGTTTTATGACAGATAGCTACAAATATCACTGCATATTTTCTCATATCAAGCAAGCCTGCAATGGCTGTATACACTTTTGTTAGCAGCAAAACTGAAAAAAAAAATTGTATGATGTACCTATAAACTGTTCAAGTATTGCAAAGTACATTTAATCGCACCTTCGATTCCACAAGTAAACACTGCATGGGTTTGCACTGATCAAAATAAAACAGACTCTCAAAAATCTCCCACTGCATCTGAACTCAAAACAGTTAAATTGCAATTACTTGACTTGGCCAACTTAACTGAACAGAACAGAATGGGAGATATCCCCACAATTAATAAGTTAAGCCTATTTCCTTTCATGTGTTAAGCCACACTGACCACAGAGTTGCTTCAGACTGTAGAGGCCACTTGATGAACAAACACATTTGTGTTGATGGATTGAATTTCAAACAGCCTGCATATCCATTTGCAAGATGACAACTGAACACAAAACCAAGCACACTGTTATCAGTACAATGGATAAACAGCTAACTGTTCAGCAGGCACAGTGAACTCAGCTCTACAAAAACAGCTTTAAAACCCAGCTTAACTTTCAGAATGCAAACAGGTAGGTGTTAATGCTCTGCTGACAAACAATATCCCAAAATATCCTCATATCAAAAAGAAGAAGACTTTTTGTTGAAAAGTTGATGCCATCAGCCCCATTTTATAACCTCACACATGTACTGTGTACATGTGTAAGCTAAAAATGTTATCCATGACTTACATTGTACATTAACTCCTACAGCTAATTGTTGTTCTGGTAGCACCTGTTGACCACTTGCTACACAGGTCAGTCTTCTATGTCCTTTAGCTGGGATGTAGTGTAAGGTGCTAATGACTGTCCCATCAGGGCTGGGTGTTGAAGTACTTATCGAATGACCAGTCTTAACCTCATTGTTTACTTTCCAGGAGAGTATGGAAGGGGGTTTCCCTCCTTCTGCAATACACTGGATGATATATTCCTGATCAGCCACAACGTCAATATAGGAGGAGTTAAATGCTGTGTTGTCAATCTCCAGCCGTAGATTTGAAGGAACTGTGAACAGAAGGAACCGGAATGCCAGAATGGAATTGTAGTTTCGATGATTAGCATATTGTGCAAGCCCAAATAAAGCCAACATGTCCAATTTGTTTCAGTCACTAGTTGAATGCAATCTTGGTGTGTTGGAAAAATACAGTTTTGTGTTCGTATCTGACCTGGGTAATTCTTGGGAAATTTTGCTTTTTTACCTCTGGTGACCTCAGATGATCTTTGAACTCCAACATAACCATTGGGGGTTTCCACTGGATTTAACGCATACACTGTAACCATGTAAAGTATGACAAGTATCTATGTTTCCTTACTTGAAAGTGTTAACAAGGTTTTCAGAGTTTGACTCCTGGCGGACCCAGATGACCTTTAACCTCCACCAAAGCCAATGGCATTAATTCTTTCTCTCAACATGGGGCATCCACAATTGAAATAAGAAATATATCCAAGCTTCCCACCTTGAGATATGTTAACAAGTGTTCAGAGTCCCCCCCCCGTGACCCCAAACCAAACGTTATCTGGGGGGGTGGTGGATAAGGGGAGGGTGACTGTGCATTTCTAGAGCACTAGCCATGATATTGATATTCATAAAATAAATCTTACCTTCAACAATCAGGTTTATATGTGTTCTATTCTTCTTATCTTCCTTACACAAGTACAACCCCTCATCACGTTCTGTGCCTCGAAACAATGTCAAAGTCTGGAAACTGTAGGTTTCGTTGTTTCCAAACTTGTCTTCTGCAGCCAAGGAATAGGTAGTGTTGTACCTGGCAAAAAGGTTACCAGTCTGAGCAATCTGTTCAAAGGAACCATCTTTTCTTCCTATTAGCCAAAATGAGTCCTGTAGGTTCTGCACACTACAGTTGAACACATAGGAACTGTTGACAAGAATTGTCACATTGGTATCACTGGCAGCTGCAAAACAATTTGACAACTACTGGAATTACTACTTGATCTCACATTTTAAGCAAAAGCTTTGCATTATCTGGGCAAAACTGTTTCATTTATTTACCAAACACAGAGCTACACATACTGCTCATAAGAAATTTGCTTGTCTCCTATATCTGTGCACAGAACATACAGTACAGCTTCTCCATGTCCTATAGTCAGGGTTATAGCCAGGCCATTTAAACCGGGTGCAGTGCCTGGTTTGGATTTCACATTTTAGTCTGAACCTAGTTGAAAAGTTTAGTAGAAAATTTAGTAGAAAGTTTCAACCTTTATACCATAGTGATGAAGTTCCACTAACACAAAAAGAAACAAAAAAAAAAAAAAAACAACCATTCTTAACGATTCGCCATGGTGACTGGGGTACTGATGAAGGCATTTTACCTGTCTGCATGTTGCAAGGTCTGAATATACTTTTTTTTTGGCCAAGGCCCTGTAGAAGCGCATGCATGCAGTCCTACAAACCTCTTTTCATGTACTGCTGAAACCTTAAAAACGGTTGTTTTCTCACAAGTGTAGCTGTGAAAACAGCTATGATGCATTGTGTCACAAATATATGTGCACTGTACATTGCAGGCTCACCAACAGGTACAGTATCATAGTTCATGAACAAAACTTACTATTTACTGGGTTATTTTTGTGCAGATAATGATATTATTATCAGACACCCTAAAGTTTGCACTGGTCTTATGGTAAAAACTAAATTTACCTCATACTGAAATATTACTTCAGTCGTAATTCCTTGGTGCTTCACCTCAAAAGTGAAAGACTGCCTTTAATAAGGGGCCTTATCCAACTTCGCTTAAAGGTCTTATTCAGAGGCAAATAAGGGTCATGCAATCGACTCAGAAGCATAATGTTAGGTAAACTAGAATTTTATATTATTTTTCTACAGGTAAAACAAAGCAAAAAATTCGCGTTTTCTATTTTTAATCATTTTCTGAAAACTTTTTTGTTTTTGGCCCATACTGAAACGATAACATCACGTGATTTCTTCGAAAGGTCAAACTATGACGTCACCGGCCGGAGTCGAGCTGACAGGTCGTGCTTGCGCGAGCGCACACAGCTAGCCAGCATGTACCGTACCAGTACTGCAAGCAGTGTATAATATGTGGTAAAGTTAGTACTAACTGTCAGTAGTAGTAGGATAGTAACACAGGCTACTCTAGTAGCCTAAGTTACACTTGGTAATCGGAAATTGCGAAAATTGCACAGCATAATTGTAAAGATTTATTCTTGTAATGATCAAATTAAATTTACGTTTTTTAGTCAGCGTAGGTTGGAAGGTTTTAGAGTAGGCCTGGAATACGTCCTATAGTCCTACTAGTACTACTAGCCTAGGCGGAGAGCAGGCTAGTTAGCTTTAGGCCAAGGCCTAGTGACGTTACTCGTTAGCTCTAACATTTACGGTTTAGCATTAGGTTCGAGTTGACTTGCAAAAAAACAACTTAACGTTATAGAGTATCTTACATTTTAAGCATGTTTGTAGAGGAAAGAAGCCACTCTTTCGGAAGAAATTAGTAGCCCTAAAAAGAGAGCTGTTTGGTTTGTATCAGGTTTTCTTTGCAGGCTACGCCAGGTCTTCGTCTTGGGCTTTCTGGTGTGCCTCAACTTGTCTTTACCCTTCAAGTTCATGAGTGATGACATGGGAAGTTTGTCTAACGGCCTCTCTCCTCCTTCCGAAATCCATTCTTTTCAATGTGTTCCTCAGGCTGACGCCAAACTTTGCAAACCCCCTTGCTCAAAGAATCTCAAAGTTGTAACGTTAAAACTCGATCAGTGAACTCCTTGAAGCAATTCTGAAAATTCGTAAGTCTGGCCAATGGTTGTGGCTTGAAGATAATTGCTGGGCTATCAACAGCAAGTTGTAGGACCTTGAAATTTTCTTCTTTTAGAAGAATCACCACAAGTTACTTTCTCTACTTCAGAGATGTGTGGTGACTTTCGGTAAAGCAGGTAGGCCTAGGCTATACGTAGTATCTATATCCAGGTATATATATCCAGTATTAAATCCATTCAGTCTATGTGTTACGATACTACGCGCGTACGCAAGTATAACAGTTGACCTCGTGGCTTGTTTACTTTTAATTATATGCAACTATTTGGACGTGAAAGAGAATACCTACAGTTCTAAGTGCTGATTGGTTGAATCTCAAATAGACAATGTCTTGGTAAATATTACACAGTATCTGTTCTAGATTGCTGTTCTTTTTTACTGTTTTTAGGTGTTTATAATCCGTTTTGGGGAGGGGGAGGAGGGGTGAAAGGATGTACGAGTTTTTTTCTTTCCATATCGGTCAGCAATTCCTTCCAAAAATCTCAGTCCATCTAACCTAAGTCTCTTTTCAGAAGAAAAGAAGCAAAATAAAGTGAAGGGAAGGTCAAGTTGGTGAATCACTCTATGACGTTTACCAACTAGACGATTAACTGTTGTTTTTAAGGAACAAAACCCGATCATGTAGTATGTGATCCCCTTCATGATATAGGCAAAACCTTTAAAAACTCCATCGTATCTCTTTCAAGAAACATTTGTCTGTTAATTCTTCACTGGTTTGTGCTGAAAGTATGCTCCTATATGCTCATATATGCCTATGACTACGTTTGTATATCATTATTCCTATGCATGTCAACACAACTCCGGCCAGTGACGTCATGGGCTTGACCTTAGCCACGCCCCCTTTTTCATTCAGTCATTTGAAATCACGATTTTTAGCCGTTTTCTCGTATTTTTAGAACGTATTTTCTCTGCAGTGCCAAGGGGTACTCTAAAAATTTGAGGTGTGTTGGGGTCAGGACAAACAGCAGTTTCTGCTCACTCCCAATGAAACGAAAATGCACTTTGCCTCTGAATAAGAACTTTAAATGCGATTTTCTGCGCCTTTGGCATGCCTGTAATGCTGCCATGGAATCATAGTTCTGTTCTTCAGAACTCTCTCCTCCAGAGAAGAAGCACGGCACTGCACTCCCTTCAAAGTCGCATGCACTAGGAACGGTTTTTCATTCATGCACACAATATTAATCCGCTTACTTGCCTTATCCAGTTACACATAGCGTACAGTAAGTCGCACGGGTGCAAACTCACTTGAAAAGAGTAAGGACTTTGACAAGAGTCTCTACAGTGTATAGGTACAGACTGCTTGTGTTTCCATATATTGCACAAACTGTACAGTATTGCACACATTTGTACTTGGTCTACGTTAAACGGAGATGCATGTCTGTGATACTTGTCAGTCCCATTTTCATTTGGAAAACTAGTTGTGCTAAAACGTGTTCAGACAAACCAGGTAGAATAATGAAATGAAACGAAGTCACACCTTTTTTGAAGCCTACTTTTAGGCTATATACAGTAACACCAAACTTGTGTATAGCTTTAGGCAATATGGCTGCATCAACTACCGCTGGCCTACAAGATAATTTGTAACTTCGGTGACATTGCAAGATTTTGAAAATTAACAAATTGCACGAATGCTGAAAGTTTTTTTTTTTTTTGTAAATTAGGCGGAACAACGGTTAGTCGAAATAAATAGTGACAATGTAGACCATACGATATGACAAACGAATAGCAATACACTCCTGAAGTTGGAATGCTGTGCCAGTCTGACAACATCGAATGAAACGGGGCTTCACGAAAGTGTTGCACTCCTTTCTTTTTTGATTGGTGTTTATGCGCTTGTTTCACTGGCAGGTATATTCACACAGGTTACGCCATGGTTAATACGCACATGGTTACATGCCGTAAAAGTAGTTAATGTACAAATTTATTTTTTATGCAATACTGGTAAGGCTAACTCACTCCGTTTTCGTATAAGGGTGATTCTCTAAATTAGGGTACCAGTGTCCAGTGGTGATTTCACTATACCATTACCAATATACAAGGCTGTATAGAAAATTCCAGAGGCATGGAAAGCAACAAAACAGCATACAGGTTTGGTATTTTATCAAACCTTACCAACAGGGCTACCTTATGATATATAGGCTGAATTTTCAGCATTAAGTACATTTTAGAAATCAACCTTCTTTGGTTTCGTGTCCCCCCATGATTTTAGGGTAACAGGTGGGACATGCAGTACAATCTTGCATACAAATGGAATTTATCTGAAAAACATATTTATCATGGATTGAACTGATTTGCTTATTTACCATGGTAAGGATATGGCCAAGCATCCACATTTCCAAAATATCAGTATTATTGCTTCACCCAATTTTCCAAACAGAACCATAGAATTTTACCTGAACAACCCTTTGGTGTACCCTTAGTTAAGTTGGTTTTCTAATGTCTTTTTTACCATTTTCATAAATATGGTCATTCTTAGGTACCAGAAGTTCATTTGATGTAAGAATTAGGTCAAACTCTTTTAGAAAGAAGCACATTTGTAAAGAACTAATAAAAAAAAAACGTTGTTCAAGGCATCATTCATAATCAACAGAATTTTGGTGTCCCCCTTGGGGAGTTATGTTGATACACTTTAAGGCTTCATCATTTGCACAAACCACTACAATTTTGGGTGAGTTAAGTCAAATGAAAAGTAGATATCAGAATGTTACCAGAAAACATGATCTCATCTTTTGAACCATGTATTTCATGCTGATGGACATTTGATTTTTTTGGTGTCGTGATGCCATAGTTATGTCTGCCATTCTCGATGTAAAGCAAACAAAAATTTAATGAAACTGGGGCTTTTGATGGTATCTTATTACTGCAAACAGTAGTTTTTATTGCATTTGAAAATTTTCAGGTCAATTCAACGTTTCAAAATTAAACTGTTATCATTTGAACATTTACATGTTACTGTAAGTGTAATGGGGACACCAATTCTTGGTGTCCCTGTTACACGCAACAATCTAAATGGAGTAAAAGATCTTGCAAATACCATACATGTCCATAAAGTGATAGAAAATAAGATACCAAACGGCAAGTCTAATAATCTGTGGGTGTCAAACAGGAAAATTTAAATAGTTAAATACCATTTACTAGCAGAAAACAGTCAATATTGTATAAAATATGTAAAAGTGTAGACCTTTTGACATGTGAAATTGTTGAAAAAACTAAAACTGGCTTTCTTCAACTTTTGGAGAAATCTTCCAAACTTTTTCCATGTTGTTACAAAGGGTCCTAAATCACACTCAACTATGAATTTTCAACCATGAAGGATTTTTCTTTATTCTTCTAAAAGGAACTTAACCCCTGCTTTGGTGTCCCTGTTATGTTGGTCAATTTACTGGCATGTATATGTTTGAATGAGTGTCCTCATGCATGCACAAGGCTGTACGTAAAAATATCTTTAATTTTAGTAAATGTTGACCTCATGTCCCACCACTGGTACCCCAATTTAGAGAAAGACCCATCACCGAGTGTTTTAAGGATGCATGTCTTGCAGGCTGGCACTCGTTGGGGAGGGGGTTCCTAGAAGTAATTTTGCCATCTCCCCCCCCCCCCCCAAAAAAAATTGACTCACATTAACATTTCCTGACCGTGTGCCAGTGAGCCACAACTGGAAAGAAAGGCTGCTGCTGGCCCAACTTAAACCAATTGGTTAGAAACTGAGCCGTAAAACCTCAATTACTAATTAACCGACCGTGTGAAGAGGTATCGTTTTCATCAGGCTGGCTGGCGGTGGGCTGTCTGGCTTGTGTATATAAACCACGAACCTACACTGCTCACTTATACTCCATCCCACATTGAATTCACTTGCTGTAAAAACCGTGCAATTTTTAAGATGTCCCCTCTCACTGTGTATCGTAGGCCTAAAGGGTGGGGCGGTTCGCTGAACTTGTTTGCCTACAATCATTTGCTTTTTAAAGGCTATGCCTTAGGGTATGTGGTAATTTTCACCACAGTGTAACTGACTGCATTCATTGTTTGTCTTTTCAAAGATGTGCACTAAGTCACAATTTTTTTTTCCACTTTACTACTGCATGTGTCCATTTCCTTCGTCCTACTAATTTCACAAGGCTGGCGAAAATTGATGAAAGATGGTTGTTTTCGCTTCCTGACACTTTCTTTACGAGGAGGAGGCAGGAATTGATGTGCTGAAAATTTCTTAGAATCAAAACTAAATGACTAAAATAACAAGAAAAAATCGGTGTGCACAGTCGTTTGCCTACGCTTATTTCCGATCATCAAGAATGATTCTGTGAAACTGTGGTCCTAAATTTTCCTAAAAATTCAAAGGGGAGGGGATACCCTGGCCGACGATCACAGTACACACTACACAACACCCCCCCCCGCTGTGTGTGAGAAATCCTGGCTACACCACTTCTTATAAGTTAACCTTTTTTGGCCAAGGCATTTTTCATTTTTGTTGGGAATGTAACCCTTTTTTCAGGCAAAAATTTACAGCACCCTCCCCCCACAACTCATCGATCCATGGGGACGACCCCGCCCTTCCTCCAACTCATAGAACATCTCTGGTTGTTAACAGCCCCGTCAAGCTGGAAGACACAGATTTGCCATTGGGCCAGGGCCCCCAAAATTCAGCCTAAAATTGTTGAACATTTATGGTCTGTATATAGCCCCCACCCGCTGAAGAGGATGTTTACTTGTATAGCCCAGTCTATCATATCAGTTCTTTTTTCACTAGGTTCGTGCCCAGGGCCCCCACATTCGTAAAATCCAGCCCTGCAAGTTAGGGCCACTGTCACTTAAGGCTTATCATACATGTGGGAGAGTACCTAGCCATCTGAAGAGTAAACTGACTGATTAGCCCTCATTTTTGGTTGGGGGTGTGACTTTCTTCACGTTTGAAAAGACTACATGCAAAACATGTTACCTTCGGCAGGATTACCCTGACTATTGCAAAACTGTCGGAGATCCTGGTCGCCATTTTGAGAAAACTAAATTGCTCAAAAAAGTAGCACAATGGGCATCTTTTCAAAATCTGTGTGTTTGGAGTGTTACAATTAAATATTTGATACATGGTAATGGGTGTACTTTGCATAGAATGCGTACTTTTGCTGCAAATTCACGTCTCCGATATATTTGTCCAGGCAGCATGCTTCGTAATGACGTAGTTCAAACGCTCTGTTAGGCTACATTCACTTGAAGCACATTCTATGTTGACCTACACCTGGAAGGAAACAGGGTGCAATCATCGCAATGTCACTTAGTGCTGCTAGGGATTTTTTCCAAGATCTTGGGAACATGGCACATGGACTGGGAATTAGACAAATAATTTCCAGAATGTGTACTTCAAATTTACAGTTATCAATGAGTCATGTTGGCCCTGTGAAATGACTTTTCTCCTCTGGTCCGGCTGTGACTTGTCTGTGGCCCCAACTAAAATTTAGAGGGTGTTTCAGCTGAAAAATGCTGAAACTGATACCCAAACACCACCTTCCTTAAAACCAGCTCTTAATATTTTTAAGTTATTGCCATAACACACTTTTACATACGCTGGTGGATTGATACTGTGGGTAAGCCTATGGGTGGGAGGGGGGGGGGGATTTTAACAAAATTCCATTGTCATATGGAAAAATTACTCAAAACTGCTTAAGATACAATGAACAATACTAAAACATACTGTAGGTGTAGGAAGATGATCTCATCTCAGTGGGGAAGGTTCTTAACTGAACATAGTTTTGGAACACCGTCCTGGGGATGGGTCTAAGGAAATGGTTGTCCCCAAGCCCTAGCTGAGGGTGAAACCCTGGACAAATTCACCGCTGCAAAGTTCAAAATAATCATTGTCGCAACGCAGTTTGAATGTCTCCCTCCTAACTTAAAATGTCTCCCAAGGAAGCTATTCCTTCAGTAGGCCTACCTTGCCTGTCTATGGGCCTGGATGTCCCCCTCCCCTTGGAGAAATTTTCAGTACTCAGTTGAGGGGCCCTACAGGCAATTTGGTGCAACGTTTTGTATTGCGCTTAGTTACTTTCCTTTGTAAAACTATTTTTAGGGAGGGAACAAAAGGGAGTTTTCGTCAGTCCTGGAACAATATCAGGGCATAAGCATAATTTTCGTCCCCTCACATTTTTGACAAAAGGGGCTCGATTCCCCCTCCCCGGCTTCTGTCTCTCTACCAAAAGGAAGTTTGCCTTCCATTGAATAGCTAAAGTTTCTTTCAGTGTCACATCATGCTGTGCATCCCCAGTCTAAAGTGACTACATGGCACAAGCGTAGGTTTTAGTCTGTGGAGAGCACACCACATCCCCACCCCCCATCAAAATAGTCCGTTCAAGTCGAAAATTGTCGCAACCTTAATCTCATAATCGTTTGCTACTTCGGACATTTTCATGGCCGCATCGTTTGTCCTGGCGGCAAGCTGTTCCGGGAATGTGCACGTTTTCTAGAGTGGAGACTACTTCGCATCAAATTTGGTCGTTCACATTAAGGGACCGTGGAGACGGGGGGGGGGGTGCTACGGGGGCTTTATTCCCCTCACCTGTTCTGCCGTGGCATTTTTGGGCTGCCTTAAAAGGCTTTTCTTGAACATATTAGGCCGCTTCAATGATCAGCCCCCCCCCCCCCACTTCAAAATTGTCTCCGCGGTCCCTGCCATTACCCAAAAGCCCCTTGTTACGTACTTCAAAAATTTAGGATACTTTCATTGCATATTTTCTTGTGTTTTTAACGAAAGAAAAAGGAAGAAAACGATGAATGAATAAACAAGCGAGTGTGGGTGGCCTCAGACATGCTACGTACTACCAGTAGCTTACGCAGCACTTTGATATTTTGAGCTCTGCGCATTTATAGGCCTGCTGTTCAGTAGCTAGTTTACTCAGCCGTTATCATTTACAGTAGAAAGAAACGCGGTATACACCACCTTTGACAAAATCCTTAAAAATGGGCGAAACATTGGATTAAGATGTAAGACGTTCAAAGATGAGAAACAGTGAGTAGAAACTATATGACACATACGGCCTTTTCACCTTCTCAGTTAGTAGTAACTTACAGCTGGGTTTTTTTGTAAAGACAGTTGCCTAGCCTATTGTGGTGCAAGTTCCTGCAATCGGATAGAGGAGTGTTTTTTTCAATTTCCAATTTTACAGACCGTTTCCTTCAAAGTATACTTGGTATGAAATGGCTATGCTTTCGGTGTGATTAAATAAATATTGCCAGTGTCAAAAAATACTAACACTAGTTACATGTTTAGGCCAAATTGACTCCGTCGCTTCTTGGTGTGTCTTTATGATATGGCTTACGTAATGGAGTCCTAGGTATAGGCCTAAATTATGCGCGGCCTATCTGTCCTGTGCTCATTTTCGGTGCCTACAATTGCTACAATCGTTTTGATTTCACGACCAAATAAGTTAATAACCCACACAAATGCATAAAAAAGTCTATCAGAAAAACATCCTTACTTTAAAATGGAATTTTATCTCTCAAAACTTTCGTAAAGCTTTTAACAAATACGAGCTTTTATGGTTCTGCTAAGCTCGGAAAGCAATAGTTCGATGTCTATTCATTTCTAGCATTGTCTCCACTATTGCTTGAGTAGCTCGCAGAATAACCTGCGGCTTGGCGAGCTGAATGGTTTCTTGACCGCTCTGCTCAGATGCGCGCTACTTACTGTGCAAGAGCAGCCTTGGATTACGAGTTGCTACTGTAAATCCGCACGCGCACCACACTCCGAAAAACATGGAAAAATGCATTTACTTTCTCTGACATGTTCTTTGCCATGAGTGTGGGGAAAGATGCATAAGATAATTTGGGTAAGGTCCCTAACCTGACATTTTTAGAAAATTCCATCAACAGTGCAATGTGCAATATGTCAAACTAAGGTTTAACTACAAAAATCTGATCCAATGGTGTACATGAACTACTAAGCCATGTCCTACATATGGTGCAACTATGTTGCAATACTATCTTTCTATTTCCTACAGTCAACTTATTTATGAAAGGTGCTTTGAGATGTGCAAATCAATTTATTTATGGATCAACACTTTTGCAAATTTTTTGGCAAAATTAGATAAGCAGTTCTGAATGTCAATGTTTAGGCAGATATTTACAGCAGCATGAAATGCTGCACCTGAACTTGAAAACCCGACCAAAGGAGCACGTGATGTATGATTTTAAGCAGTATGACACTGGTCTTGTGGTCTTGTGCAACTAACTGCCAGGGGAACCTGAAGATTTTCTTGTATAATTTCTATTAAAGCAACTCCCATATTTAGCTACAATGCTCCTAAAATCTAACACAGTTCTGATCAAAGACACTATAGCGCCATTAGGCTCAAGACAGGTTACTCTGCCTCTAAAACCGTAGTACGTCATGGGGCGAAGTATCTGCCATTTTAGTAAGCAAACGCCGGGACGCTGATATGTACGTAACTGACCGAGACAGTGTGTACGAGTAAGTCATAGACGACTGATTGGTTAAGTGGTTCAAAATTGCAAAAGATGAAAGTACAATTAGTCACCTACAGATAATGAAAAACATAAGCTAATGTTGACGAAAGTTTAACCGTGATGTCATAGAGCTAACATTGTTTATTTGGTACGTTGATAACTAACTAAAGGGAGATAACTCCAAAACTACCAAACGGATTCATGTGCAGTTTTCAGCTACTGGTAGTGGAAATTCACTCCATAAAAGGCGCAGGCCATGGGTCAGAGGCACCTCACAGGCACCCCCACACAAATCTTCGACCCAATATTTTTTGGAAACCTTAGGGTCCCCTGAACACGAAATCAAGAAGTAACAGCAAATACATCGGTTTCACTCATTCAAAATGGCTCCCAAAAATGGCAGCAAAATTATATTTCGTATTAAGTAATAATAAAGTAAATATTCCTAAAACATATTTTTAAGGCATCGAATGTTAAAGCTTGGTCATATTTTAAGACGAAAATTCCAAAATTAGTTTTTGAGACTGTTTTGGTGAGGTTTCAGTTAACCAAGATGGCGGAAAAACCAAATGACCGCCAAACTGAATGAAAAATTTTCCATAATTGTGCAAAAACATTACAAATTTCTACAGTCCTCAATCATGCAAATTTCTACAGTCCTCAATCATGCAAATTTCTACAGTCCTCAATCATTATGATGTAAATTAATATTTTAAAATTAAGGTTGAACTTTAAAATCCTTGACACAAAAGTAATTACCAACCAATATGGTGGAAATGCACAGAAGAAGTAAAAACAATACAGTAAAAAATTCCCCACAAAAATAAGAAAATTAAAAAAAGTGCAACAAAAATAAGAAAATAATCATTAAAAATATATTTGCATTAAAAACCCCAAATATCTTTATAGTAGAATGTACATAAAATCCAAAGCATGATTTGTGATATTTAATGCAGGACCCCGTACTAACCAAGATGGTGGAAACAACAAAATGGCCTCCAATAGAACAATCAAAATGTATAAAAAAATAATATGAGAAATAATCAAAATACTTTTGAACACAGGCAAAGTTAACCTGTGTCCATTTCCTGTTGTAAATATGCAAAAAGTATTTTTCTGGACATTTATTAAGGATCCGGGTCAACCAAGATGGCGAATATAGCAAAATGACCTCTAATGTTAAAATTTCTATTTATCACAATAATAGGGAAAAATCTTCTTTAAAATTATATTTGTGACAGTTGCTCTCTATATTTGGCCATATTTTGTGCCAAATAATTTGAACATATTTTTCAAAACATTTTCTTGGAATTTAGGTCAATCAAGATGGAGGAAGAAGCAAAATGGCGGCCAGTGATATTTTATAAAAATAAGGAAAATCATCCTTAAAAAATATTTGTAACACATTTAAACCTAAAATCTGTCCATAATCTTTCTGAATATTTATTACAGAATATGGACAAAGTTTAGATGTAAATGTGTTGAAAATATTTTTAATGATTATTATTATCTATTATGCTACATTGTTACTATACAATAAGCAGCCATTTTGCTTTTTCTGATATCTTGGCTGACCTGAATTCCAACAAAAATGTTCTAAAAATATTTAATTATTTGGCCATATTTTAAGAGTCAGTGTGTCCAACATATTGTTCATGAATATTTTTCTCATTCTTTCAATATATTATAATAATTACATGGGCAGCCATTTTGGAATTTCTGCCATCTTGGTTAACCTGCATCTCACCAAAACAGTCTCAAAAATTTTGGAATTTTTGTCATAAAATATGACCAAATGTTAACAGTCGATGCCTCAAAAAGATTTTCAGGAATGTTTATTTTAATATACTTTAATAGAAAATATATGTAACTTTTGCCGCCATTTTGTTTTTGGCAGCCATTTTGAATGAGTGAGACCCAAAATATTTACTGTTACCACTTGATTCGGTGTTCAGGGGACCCTTAGGTTTCCAAAAAAATATTGGGTCGGAGAGTTGCGGGTTGGGGTGCCCTTGAGGTGCCTCTGGCCCGTGGCCTATGATATATGTAGTTTTCATTTAGTGTTGGACTATTCTTTGAATTAGTAAAAGAAAAGACTAACACTAAATGAAAACACCAAACCCAACAGTAAAACCCCCACTGAAGTCGCATCCTTGGTTATCGAGATATTGATTTTATGAAGGTCAGGTCAATGCATTTACAACACGCAGCATTTTCCATGTTCCATATGATGCATCAAAGCTGCTTACTAAAGTGGCGGACGATCTGCTCCATTGCATACTACGAAAATTGTGTGCACTTTCATGTGAGTAACTGGTCTTGCGCCTTACGGCGCTATACTGTCTTTGGTTCTGGCTATGTTACAGGTCACAAACATATGCCACTTCAACAACATTTGAATTGATATTTATGTCAGGCATACTGTACGTATCTCTGTTCACAGAAACGACAGATGACCATGGCAGAATATAACACTCATCCTATTGTCTGAGACAAGTAAAATTGCACTGGACAGCCACTTTCTCTCTTTGAGCTTGTCCAATGAACATCAAGTAGACTTTATTTGTATCTGAACAGGCTAGCTCGTTTCATCAGCAAGATATTATGTTTGTAAAATTTCCATTTAGAATTGGTATTGAGACATTGCTATGGACTACCATTCATCACTGAAAAATAAAAATGCAAAGCAGATCATTGGAAAGCAAACCGAGTTTACAGAAAATCAAAATTTGTTTTACTATGGCAGTGATATTGCTCATCTTTTGTTTGTTCCTTCGGACAACCTATGAAATATTTCAGACAATCAAAATTTGGCTTCAGGTTGCCCAATGGATAATATGAAAATTTTCTTAACCAGAAAGCCAAAAGGCTTATAGTGAATCCTTGCCTCTGGAATACAGTATAAATTAAAGTAGTATGGTTTTCAACTGGCACAGTTTCATTACGAAATTTTAAAAACTACTATTTTGACATTTAAAAGCAGAATGTAAGATCCATGTACAGGGATTAAACATATTGACATCATGACGGCACCTCCCAAATTCACCAAAGATACCAAGTTCTCAACTGGGATATCGTGCTGTGCAGAGCTAGCAACTTTGGAAAACAGTTCTGAAAACCAAGAGTCAGTATTTTGCACCAAAAGTTTTTATTTTTGAAGAAGCAATGCTATAAACTTTTGGCTTATGGACAACGTAGTGCCAAACTATAAAATCAAACTGAATGATACTTTTAAAAGAAAATGATACTATACTCCGGTACCGTGAAGTGGGGATACTGGAGACAGTTTCAGGAGTGTATCTTATGAAGCACAAAAATTGCACACTAAACCAAGGGGCTATCTGCTCCAAATGGCTAGCTATACACATATCAAGTATGAGATACTTCCTAGTTACCTTCAAAAGATATCGTGTTTATTTATACTTTTTCAAGGTATTCACTGTCTGACCTATGTTGACTATAAATGACCTCTCACTGCCACAAAAAATGGTAGGGATATAGTGGAAAATATGGTACCGTACATCCACACACCAAGTATGATACTGTATATCCATCAAGCTAAGTAACCCTTCTTGAGATATCATGTTTATAAGGTTTTCACTCTTAGACCTCTGGTGACCCCAAATGAACTTTGACCTCCATCAAAAACAATAGGGATCAACTACTCACTATGGGGTCATCCACATGCTAAGTATGTTCACAAGCACTTTTCAAAGTTTCCACTGTTTGACCTCCATTGAACCCAAACTATCTCTGACCTCCACAAAAGCAAAAGGGACATAGCACTCAATGTGGGACATCTACATGCAAGTGGGTGATTCTTTAAATAAGGGGATGATCTTGTCACATCTGGGTAAAATTTCCAATTCTAGAATTATAGGGTTTTAAACAACAAATGTTAATTTGTCAGATAATGTATGAGTACTGGAAATATGCAAATCATGCTCAAAGTTTGAAAAATATATGCATGAAAAAGGTATTGGTCAAAACAGGGTTCAGTTTTGCCGTGTAACGGGGATACAAAACACAGGTTTTCCATGAGATACTGAACACATTACTTATTTCCGTAAGAAAAGGGCCTGCAATAATAAAGATGGTTTGCAGGGTGATCTTCTATAGAATGGAAATGCAGTTTCAATGAGGAGATTGGGTTACACTTGGAAAATACCCTTATCTTAAAAGAGGGACACCATTTGTCCAACAGTGTCCCCTTTACTGAGTGGAAGTTAAATATCAAAACTTTGCTTAATTTGCACAACTGATTGCAATTTGGCAAACTAAGCATTTCTTGACAGTGACCATACAGTACAATGGAAATACATCAGAATACTTGTGAATATTTCAAGCTAAATATTAGTAAAATGATGAATTACTTTTTGAAACAGGACACCAAAGAGTTACACGTTACATAATGTTACATGAGGCATCATTACTTTGATCACACATGAGTAAAAAGTCAGTTTTTGGACATAACATTGTAACCGAATGTTTTTTTTAAATTTCAGAGTATGTCAGGCATCATTATAGCTTATGACTGGGACCATCTTCCACTAATCCTACAATTTGAAGGTGAAATATGTGACAATGTAAATGTTGGACACCAAATCTACTGACTCCCTTATTTAAAAAATCACCCAAGTACAAACTTCATTGACGTTACCCTTCCTGAGATGTGATGTTTACAAGGTTTAACATAACCTGTTGACCTCTGGTTATCCAAAATGACCTCTGACCTCAAATAAATAGAGTTCTTCTCAATATGGCACACTTATACCCCTTTCACACTGGCAAGATTTTCAACGGGTGCACCCGGGTGCACTCGTTGAATGTCTCAGTATGAAAGGGAACTCGGGTGAAATACAGGTGAAACACTGATTCATTTTTCAGAATATTTTACCCTCGAAGCGGGAAGGGTAAACTACCGGGAAATACCGGGGTTCCACTGTTTGAAGCCTAGTATGAAAGGTCATCTCGGTGAAACGCCGTGCGAAATGCAAATTAAATGGTGGTTTGTTTGCGGTCACACACGTTTTTCCATGGGCGTAGGAGTCCACTTCGATGGTGGGAGACTGTAACGACTTGCCCGAAAAATGCAATAAATTTGAGGAAGTCCTTTACAACCAGAATGCCAAAAGGCTTAGTGATTCCTTGACACTGTCATATCAGTTGAGTGCTGTGGCTTGAAGTTGACACTTTTTCCATAGTGAAGCCCTTCTTGCTTATAGTTTTGCCATGTCACATGCTAGCAGAGCTCAAAATAAGAATCACAAGGGCCCAATGAGCACTATGGTTCCTTGCTGAATGTAATGACACTAAGCCATGAGAATACAAACAAAATATTAGTAAAGTTTGCCTCTAACTCTGGTGACTGAGCTACTGTACATGACTCCTAAAGTTGTTGGCAGTGAATGATGACTTCATCTACCAAGTTTTCTCTAAGTCCACAACTTGATGTCAAAATGACCTCTGATAACCTCCAAATACCCGTCCCAAAGTATGAGGTTTCCCAATCAAGTTATCATATTCATTCCATAATTTGACATGAGATGATCAATAAATGAGCACATACGTCAATGTTCTCCTGAACTGTTGCATCCTCCTTACAGACGTTGGTTCAATGTGACAAATATTGGATGGTTACTTTTGGGGTTACATATCATTAAAAAGCAGTATTTGACACAGGTTTTCATAATAGCAGAATTAAGAGTACAAATCATAATAATTCCACCTAAAATCGAGATACTTGGCATCTCTGCAAGATGTCCTATTTCTTTCAGTCATTGGTTGAATGTGATCTTAATGTGCTGGAATGATACAATTTTGTGTTCACATTTGACCTGCATGGGAATTTGCTTTTGGCATCTCGTGATTTCACCTCTGACATCCGACAAAACTGGTATGCGTTTTCTGCTGGATTAAATGCAGTGACCTCGATGACCTTTGACCTCCACCAAAAAGAACAGGATCGATCTTCTCACCATACCGCATCCACATACTAAGTACAAAATCTATCCAAGCCTCCTACATTGAGATATTGTGTTAACAACAAGTTTTCAGTGCTCGACTGCCCGGCAAACCCAGATGACCTTTGACCTCCACCAAGTATCATTCATCTTCTTACCATAACGCATCCACATACCAAGTATGAAATCTATCCAAGCTTCCTACCTTGAGATATTGTGTTAATTACAAGGTTTTCAGTGTTTGACCCCCAGTGACCCCAGATGACCTTTGACCTCCACCAAAAACCATCGGGCATACCTTCTTACTATGTTGGATCTATATACCAAGTTTAAGCTTAGTCCAACTTTCCCTTGTTGAGTTACAGCATACCCAAGCATGTGTCACAGACACACAAACACACATACACACATGCCAACCTGACTACATAGGTTCCTTTGCTAAAACAAGGAGCCAAAAAAGGATACAGCCAAGTGACTATCACTTTTTGTTGATTTTAGAGGGCAACATAGCTATTGTAAAGGGCACCACAGCCAAATATAAAACAAATGGGCACCCATAGCCAATTGTATAAATTTTCAACTCCAACTCCCCAAGAAAATTTCAACAGTGCCAGTTTTTCCGAGGCCCAAACATTCTACTGCAAGATGTGAGTTTTGGCAAAAACATGTTTATAAGCACTGGTAGCATGTACCAAAATGACCACTGGTTGACCACTGATGTGTAATTTCCAACACACTTAAGGAAGCAGTTACCAAAGTTATATCACAATGATTAACACCCAAGACTGTCACTGCATAATCCTTGGGGAAAAAACATTTTTCCAATTCATAAAATGACCTCAAAATGACCCCTAGATGACCCTTGACTCCAATTTCCTAACCACCACTGATAACCCATTACCAAAAAAATATTGAGTCCAAGTTTGACTAAAATTTGTTAAAGTATGTGCTCATGGGGTAAGTCTTGATTTTTTGATACTCTGTCATAACACTAATTATATGGCTAATAAAACAAAAATTTAATACAAAAAATTTACATGAGCAGCAATGAAATCATATCATTCATTAGACTTTGTGTCCATAATAAAATTTTGAAGAACAAATATGGCAAAGAAATGCAAGAATCACTGTTGAAAGGTTTTAAGAACAACATTTAGCACCAGGAGACCGGAGACCTTGCACAGTAGATGAATTGCCCATGTGTAGGTTAGGTTCTTGGTTCTTGGTGTCATATGCACTAGATGTTAGGCAATGGCAAAAGTGCTAAGTCCCTGTGGAGAAAGTTGCCTGGCTGAGAAAGACCTTCGCACTGAAGCTTGCGAAAATATTTCCGATTATTATTTGAGACACTTTTGCACATGTTAGGTCCATGTTTTGACCATATTTTTCCCAAAACTCTTTTTAGTCTTTTGGACAGGCAAGCAGGAAGGAGGACCTCTCCAGGTGACCTCTCTCGGAGGTCACCTGGAGCCACTGTGCTATTAAAGCTTGCCAGGGTCTTACTGCGAGTAAGTGGGGATTACAAGGTGTAAATAGGAGGTAAGGAGGGGCGAAGTAGATTTGACGAGTTACATTATTTTGGATCTTACGATGCTCAATCCTATAATTGAGTAACTGACACACAGTAAACAGTGCAGACTTTCATGAACAAAGCTGAATGTACATTTGCAACCCAACCATGAATTTCAGGTCTAAAATCTCTGCCTTTTGGAAGACAATATTAATGTTTGTATAATTTACGGATTACCAAAACTATCACTGCTAGAAATTTAACAGTTCAATCCATTTTGATGTAATATGGTTTTGATTGAGACTGCTGGTTTCAGTTAGGCCTGCCTAGTAGCAAAGTTCCTTGTTTGAACTAGGCTATGTGTACTGCACTTGCAAGACATGCATTAGGCTACATCTGAGTAAATATATCTTATGATGCACATGTAACAAAATGTTTAATGGTCCTCCCATCGTTTAAAATTATGTAGGCCTAAAGAACACGCATGATATTTCCAATCTTTTTGAACTGCTGGACACTAGGCCTAGGCCCTATAGGCCTATACTTTTGCTGAACCTGAAGAACTGACAGAAAAATTAGCAAAATCATATCCTTCTTTTAAGGACACTCAGGCTGATAATTGTGCACACAAGGGCAATGCGGCAGTTTTGGCCTCCAGTAAAGGTTAATTTACAAGAGGCAGCGCGGCCACTGCCGTCGCTTATTTCAAGCCCTGTGATAATGATAACAATTATGAATTAACATCCATGGGTCAATCCATAAATAAGGGGTCCAATGGGGTTTTTACAGACTTTGCCAATATAATTCTTAATTTCAAAGACATGGAATACAACAAACCAGTGTATCAGGTATTTTATTATACCTTATCCACATGCCTATCTTATGATATACACACTAAATTTTCAACATTGAGCATTTTCTAGAAAATAGACCATTTTGCTTTGGTGTCCCCCATGATTTTTTGGTAACAGCTGTGACATACAACCATACAAATCTAATTTACCTGAAAAACATACTTATCATAGACTGAATTGCTTTATTCATTTATCATGGTAAGGATATAACCAATAGTCAACATTCCCAAAATATCAGTATTACTGCTTCACCCATTTTTTCAAACAGGCACATAGAAAATTAAGTGACCAACATAACTTTTTGGTGTCCCCCTAGTTATGTTGGTTTTTTAATGTAGTTTTCATCATTTTTACAAATGTGGTCATTCTCAGGTGGCTAAAGTTCATTTTATGTAAGAATTAGGTCAAAGTCTTTTTGATAGTGGCACATTTGGAAAGAAATAATGAAGACAAACATTGTCAGGGCATCCTTCATAATCTGCAAAATTTTGGTGTCCCCCCTCAGTGAGTTATGTTGGTCAACTTTGAGGCTTCACCATTTGCACAAACAGCTAAATTTTTTTGTGAATTAAGTCACATGTAAAGAATATAACAGAATGTAACTAGAAAACATATTCCCATGTCTTTTGAACCAAGTATTTTATGCGGATGGACATTTGATTTTTTGGTGTCCCCCCATGATGCCATAGTTATGTGCGCCATTCTTGATGTATGAACAATAAAAGTTCAATGAAACTGCATGGGGCTTTTAATGGTATCTTATTACAGCAAACAGTAGTTTCTATTGCATTAAAAGTTTCCAGGTCAACTCAACATTTAAAAATTAAACTGACAGTTTTCATGTTAGGTGTTATGGGGACACCAATTCTTGGTGTCCCTGTTACACACGACAGTCTGAGTGGAGTAAAATGTCTAGCTATATCACACCTGTCCATAAAGAGACAGAAAATAAGATAGCAAATGGCAAGTCTAACAACGTAAAAGTATTAAAGAGGAAAATTTGAATAGTTGTATATGATTTTCCGGATAAAAGCAGTCAAATTAGTACAAAATATGTAAAAGTATGACCTTTTTGACATCTTAAAGTATTGAGAATACTGAAATGACCTTTTCTTTAAGTTTTGGAAAATTCTTTCAAACTTTTCCCATGTTGTTCTTAGAAAGGGTGCTGAATCACACTCAACTGTGAATTTTCAACCATTTAGGATTTTCTTTGATCTTTTAAGAGGAGATTAAAGACTGCTTTGGTGTCCCTGTTATGTTGGTCAATTTTATAGGCACGTATATGTTTGAGTGAGCCCCCTCCCCCATACATAATACTGCATGTAAAAACATTTGTATTTTTTATAAATGCTGATAATACTCTATCACGAGTATAAATTTCAATCAGTTTAGATGATTTTTAAATTTTGGCCTCACGTCACACTTTTGGACCCCTGATTTATGGATTGAGCCCCATACATCTTTCATGGTTACCGTTAGGCTAACGTTAGGCATATAGCTACCGAGGCCTAGGCTTAGGCCCTATACTAACTTTATACTATGTCACTATGTGCTCAGTCCAGGCTAAGTTTAGAAGCGTTGCACAACCGTCGGAACGAAGCAAACCCATACCAATGGCTCTTTGTACCAGGAACTCACCTCGATCACAATTCTTTGTGAGGTTAAAAAATTTGTCACCATCAAGAATCTTCAAACTTTAACAAAGAACGTTCTCAAACAAGAAGGTTTTCTAACTACAAACTGTAGGCGAAACCGCAGAATTTCTGCTTGCTTTGAGTCATAATTTTGCGGACAAAGATAATGTACATACGTACAAACGCCGCACCCATCGTGCGATTTCCCGAAGTTTATACAGCTTTCCATTGGATCGATGATCACTGTGCGCAAGCGTTATTTTTTATGCAGCCCAGATAAGCAGACATTTTTTGAACTATCTGTTCTGCAGAAAGAAATGCGGTGCACAACGACCCAATGATGGCGTACATAGCAAAGCAACTACGTACTTCAGTTTCAATGTGTACAATGCATTCAGTACAACATGCGCACGTACACTGACCTACTGCACGAGGTGGAGTCTAGACAATACCCCTCGACTAAGAAACAGATAATGTAATGAAACCATGATCAAGCACTAGCTCACTAACAATTCAAATACATTTGCTGAGTAAAATGGCAACCACATAGCGACACTTTCTTCTGTTTACCAACCGTTCTGCATTTTAGTTCAGTGGTCTAGTCATATGTTGTGATTGAACTTTACAATACGGATACCAATGGGGTACGATTAAGTTTTACATCGCGTGTAGTATCTAAATGTAGATGTTATGACTTCATTGGATCTGAATGGTCAATCTAGACTACCGTAGAATGACCTTCAAAGAAAATGCCAATTTTGACCTCAAATGACTGTTAATCTCCATGAAATTTTGGGACAAATATGTACTAAATAAAAGCAAGCTACACAGCAAATTTCAAGTTGAACCAACTTTTACACTCACAGATATTGTACTTGGAACATTTTGACCCTTTTGACCTCTAGTGACCCCAAAAGACCTCTCAACTGTACCAAAAACAATAGGGATCATCTTTCTTATATGGGCCATGCACATGCCAAACCAAAATTCCTGGATGTTACATATCTTGAGATAGAGTGTTTACAAGCAATTTTTAAGGTATTTACCATTTGACCTCTGGTGACCCCAAATGACCTTTGATCTTCACCAAAAACAATAGGGATCATCTACTCAATAAGGGGTATCTACATGCTAAGTATGAGATCCCTTGAGGTTACCGTTCTTGAGATAGAGTGTTTACAAGCCAAGCGTCACATACACACACACACACGCACGGCATCACCATCGCATAGATTCCTCTGACTACGTCAAGGAATCAATAATAGTATTTTACCGGTTACTAAAAAAATATTGGCATTAGTGAGGCATAGCCGAATGACATGTATGCCCTAAATACACCACTGATAGTAACAATACAATAATACAAGTTAAACCATTGCAAAACACACTGCTGAATTACCGAATATTGTACATATAATAAGTACTGGTGCAATTCAAATCAGAACTTAATTTTATTCACCAAGGAAGTTTTTTAAACTATTGATATCCTTTAGCTACAGCATTGCAAGTTATTTTTCTTTCAGTTGGTGCCAGAAAAATTCTCAGCATATTGCCCAAATTTTCACAGAAATTTTTGGTTGGGGCTGCAGTCACCCAGCCCCCACTCCTCCTCCCCAGGCTACGCCTATGCATTTTTCGCTGGCCAAATTGATTCACACGTAATACATAGCGTTCGCATGAGTCCTTTGTATTTTCATTTCATCGTAATACAGTGCAACTGAATATCACATGCAGAATATGGCATGCAGTTTCGTTCTCCTCCACACTGTTCGGTTTATTTGACAGCCTGCTAGGACAGCAGCAACACTGTACTGGAAGGCTAACTGCAACATTAGCAAACAATGCTTTCAGTAGTGGTGGCTCCTTGCCCTCTCATATTCCACATTCCCCCTCCGAGCATGGCGTGGACTGGGGGTGCAGTTGCACCTCCCCGAGTTTCGCTCAAAATGAGACAAAAATTTCCTAAAAAACATACAGTAGGCCTAAGGCAAAATAGAAGCTCAACAAGATCACAGTGGAACTCCATGACCGCCGTCCCCACCCAGCACACTCAGTCTTGTACCTACAAGAGGATGCATACAAGTCGGTAAATATAAATTTATCTGACAGCTTTCGTATATGCAATGACACGAATACGTTATACTTAACTCCTGGGTGAATCAAGGCACTTTTATGGGTATAGAAGGAATATCGACCATTGGACGTTGGTAAGGATTACGCACCATTTAGCTGCAACATTACCTCAAGCTTTTTGGAATTTTAATGTCCATATGAACATACTAAACTGGTAAAGTACGGGTAGGTGGAGCACTGTCTGACGTCACATGAAGAGTAGTCGGTGAACTTTGAACATTTGAAGGAAAGGCTAGACTTGATAGGCATTTTTCAAGAGACTGTGCAGGGATTGATTACTATTGGTTTGGTCTCCATGACCAGGCTAGACCGGTTTCTGTTACTTTGGCTCAGGCATAAGATGGTCAAACTACATCAGTAGCAAACCCTTAAAAATGGTTTGTGTAATAAGTCAAGATTGTCTCATTATAGAAAAAAAAACAAAAAAATTAACAAAAGTAACATCTGAAAAACTCCTAGTACAGCCCATTGGATTTTGCTTAGCGAAACTTACACTACAAAAAAAGCCTTCTTAGCCGTGAAAAGATCTTGGAGAACATACATGCTTTTGAGGGTATACGGTGCCATTCATATTAATGTCAAGTTCATACCGTAATAATTTTTGCGTAAATATCGTGGATTGTGACAAGTTCTAGCAGTTGGTCACCTTTGTTTCCAGTTGTGTAGACGGGATTTTAGCCCTAGTACTAACCTTCTATTCACTCAGCTTATTTTGGTTTTCTTTCTTAAAGGTACGCTATAATATTTTGTGACAGTCTCTTTAATTCCCTAACATTACTTGCAGGAAGTTTAGTGTCGTTCTCAAAATGCATCCCTTTGAAACTTTGATAGGGGAGCTGGGAGCAACATTCTCGGAAGCTTTCTCATTTTAAGGCGTTTATTTATGAACTTCATTATTTCGGGCCTTATTTTGATATGCCTGGGTTTAAATCTTTACTGTTATTATTATCGAGGACTTATCCTTGACGTATGCTTAGGAATTCTTACACATTTCAATAGGTAATGGGCAGCCCGTGACTACTTAGTCTTATTTTCCTTTTAGGCGCATGAGACTGTGGTCTACCAAACAGGTAATAAGTGTGCCTGAATAGCAGACATGGTTTAAGGGTGTGAAATCTTTCAGTGAAACTTTCTTCTTGTAGTTTCTCGTTTTAGACAGGGGTCGTAACTTCATTTTCGAATAAGTGTACGTAGACTGGGGGTGATGGGTCAAGTTCATTATGAGATTCTCCTGATTAATTGTTGAAGCTTATAGAGAATCAATCAGTGATTGCCTACTAAGTTTGCATGTATTTCAAACCCAAGGGGCAGACATGGCACTTGAGGGAACTTTCAAGTGTCGATATTCAAATTGAGGACGAAAACCAGAAAGCCAAAAGGCTTAGTGATTCCTTGCCATATGGATATATTGTAACAAACATGAATCCCTTACAGTTATCCTACTTGAGATATCATATTATAAGGTCAAAACCTTTTGAAATCTTGTGACCCAAAATGACCTACATGCTAAATATGAACAATCCACAGGCCAAGTATGAGGTGGGTAATTCCACACTAAAGGGGTACATTCAGTCTGTTCTTTTTTTCATGATGATATTTTGAAAAATGTGTGAATACTTTGATGATTTTTTAGTTCATCATACTTGGAGGACTACACAGAGATAATAAAGACAATTTTATGAAATTAATGTCCAATTTATATAAAGGTTGTTCTTGAAAATTTGGGGCTATTTTGCCTTCTTTTTGACCAATATTTGTGACATTAGATGTGGTGCAAATTTACAATGTAAATAAGACCTTTACAAATGTGACTGATGCAATTTTTTTTGGTTTCCATTCTTAAATTGATGTACAAAATGAATGTTAAATGAAAAAGGGACTTTTAGAGGAACAATAACACCTCAAAATATAATAAGCAATTTGGAGTACAATTTGGACTTTTTTCTGTCCTCTGGATATGGAATCTTAGTAATTGATATTATTACTATTAGAAAAGATTTCCAGTCTAAAATTATGCTGAAATACTTCATTGCTGTTGTATGAAGTATACAAAGTTAAATCATTCCAGCAGTAAACACATCATAGCTGATTACAGAGTAATTTATTTAATGTACGAACATTTCTGTCCTCTCATCATTACAGTACGTACGTAACTATCATGTTTACAAGCCTACAGGATACAAATTTCCAGAGAATTTGATAAAATTGCATCAGTTTAAAGAAGGCCACATTTGTTACTGGTTTGTGTGCTTTCCTCTATCCTTCTGCTCACAACAAGGATCTGAGAGCCTTTAAGGTGAAATCTGTCCCATGTTTGTACGTAAGCAAGACCTCGTCTGTGATATATCAATAATGTTAATATAGATACATCAGGGACATTTGTTAACTATGAATGTATCACATTTCACTAATTTACAATACAGGAAAGGGTAAAACTTGTGTAACAAGAGCATCAATGATGCTGTAGCTCAACTACAATTTCACTCAAACAATTTCTTTTATGTAGCTTCATTAGTGATTCAAACCAAGGCGTCATGCATGGACAGTCATGATGTAGTACCTTCAGTGCTGTCCATGTACAGTAAATGGTCACAGCAATGGCATTTTAGAGTTGCCCAGCTTGGGACATTTTTTAGTGCTTGTGGGCACAATACAGTAGGTAATTGTGCCGATGAAAATGAAGTATTTATACCCAAATTTGTCAGGCCCATATAAAATTATTCTTTTGTCAATATATCATACATAACCAAAACTCATATGGAAAAGCATTGGCATAAATGGCATTTAACATCAACACAAAGTACACCTATGATGAACCATCATCCATGGAACATGGACCAACTTTGATAAGATTCCAATGCAACCCCTAGTATTTAAAGGCTTTTGATTGATTCTACTGTTTGACCCCAAACAACCTTTGACCTTCAAAAGTATAACTTTAATGACCCACCATCTACTGGATTGTCTGGCAACTTTGACAAGATTCAGACACAAACCTGTAAAGTTGAAGGCTGTTGCATGATTCCATTGTTCAACCATTTAATACCCCAAATGACCTTAAACCTTCTGCAAAAGAGCAACTATGATGACCCATCATCTACTGAACATTCTGGCCAACTTTGATAAGATTTTCATATAACCAATGGGAGTTGAAAAAGTTTTTTAGTGATTCCAATGTTTGACCTCTCTATGACCCCAAATGACCTTTGACCTACTTTAAAATGCATCTTCAATGACCAATCATCTACTGAACACTGGCCAACTTTGGTAACATTTGGATATAACCCCTAGGAGATGAAGACTTCTGTGATTCCAGCTTTCACCTCTCTGACCCCAAATGATCTTTGATGTATTTCAAAAATACATCTTTGATGACCCATTATCTACTGAACACTGGCCAACTTTTGATAAGATTTGGATATAACCCCTAGGAGATGAAGACTTGTGTGATTCCAACTTTAACCTCTCTATGACCTCCCAAATGACCTTTGACCTACTTCAAAATACATCATTGACGACCCATCATTTACTGAACACTGGCCAATTTTGATGAGATTTGGATATAACCCCTAGGAGATGAAGACTTGTGTGATTCCACCTTTAACCTCTCTAAGAGCCAAAATGACCTCTGACATACTTCAAAAGTACAACTGGCACATGCCATCATCCACTGAACATTCCAGCCACATTTGATAAAATTTGCAGATAACCCCTAGCACTTAAAGGTTTTTGCAAGATTTCACTGTTTTGACCTTTGCATGACCCCCAAATGACCTTGAACTACTTCAAAATCACCCAGTTGATGACCCATCATCTACTGAATGCTCTTGCCAAATCTGACAAAATTTCAACACAACCCCTAGGAGTTCAAGGCTTTTGCATAATTATGCTCAGTAGGCCTTTTGTTTGACCTCTCTCTGACCCTAAATGACCCTTGACCCACTTCAAAAGTATAAACGTACATGGTCATGACCTCACAGGTAGTACACCGGCATGAAAATGACCACTGACCTTAAAATTCTCCACACCAGTAATAAAACAAATACACAAAAGCCAAGTTACAATGACAAACACCCAATACTGTCACTGAATCTTTAAGACACAAAGTAACATTTGTTATAAATGACCCCAAACTGACCCATAAATCTGACCTTTGAGTCCATCCTTGACCACCACTGATAACCCTTTATCCTTGTATCACTGTGCCCAAGTTTCATTAAAATTTGTCCAAGCAAATGCTCATTTGGTGAGTCTGTATTTTTTAACAATCTCTCGTAACAGTAACATATATGGGTTATGTACTGTAGCTCAGCCTAAAATGTGTTAGAATAATGTAAGAAGTTTACACAAGTAAATATGTAGCCTAATCTTATCGATATAAATGGGCTTGTCTACAGTAAAGGAAAATATTCAGTGTGTGTTTTTTGCTTTGATGATATTTTGAAAGATGTCACAATGGTTTGGTGATTTTACAGTTCACCATACTTGGAGGACTATAGAGAGATAATAAAGACAATTTTATCAATGTCCAACTTATATAAAGGATGTTTTGGGCAGAATTTGGGGCTATTTTGGCCTTTTTTACCACCTATAAGTGTTACATAGGATGTGGAATAAATTTATGATGTGAGTGGGACCTTTGCAGATGTGACTGATGAAGGTTCTTTGTCTTCATTCATAAATGTAATGTTCAAAATAAATGGTAAATGATAAATGAATATTTTTAGGTGCACAAACACCGCAAAATTTTATCAGCAATTTGGAGTAAAATTTTGAGATTTGTCCGTCCATCTGGATATTAAATCTTAATAGTTGATATTTTAACTGAAAGAAAAGATTTCCAGAGCTAAGGTTATGATGTAACACTTAACCTTGATCATGTGCAGTACCACAAATAAAATAACCCAGCAGTAAATGCATCATAGTCAATTGCGGAGCACATGATGGTTACGTTGGTAACATGTCTGTCCCCTAATGGTTACGTTGGTAACTATCATATTAACAGGCCTGTAGGACACAAATTACCAGAGAATTTGATAAAACTGCATCTGTTTGCAGATGGCCATATTTGTCACTGGTTTGTGTGCTTTCCTCCATCTTTTTGCTTACAACAAGGGTATGAGAGCCTTCAAGGCAATGTCCGTCCAGATGTTACCAACGTAACCATGTCCTTGTCAGTAGTATAACGTAGGCACATGGGGACATTGGTTTTTGATGAATGTTTCACATGTCATCAGTTTACACTTCAGGAAAGAGCAAAACTTGTGTCACAATGCATTCAAGTGTTTAAAGTGCTTAATTTTCTCGAACATAGTTTGGTTACGTTGGTAACGAGGACGGACATGTCCGTCCTCGTTACCATTGTAACCATTGATCTCCATACTAGTCCATGTTTAACTAATGGTAATGCAATTTCAGTGAAAAAGTGTTTGTTCTTTATCATTCTATTAAATACAGGGTTTATTTATACATATTGTCCTCCTTAAAGATTTCTGGAGCAAAGAGTTTCCATGTCTGTCCCCGTTACATACGTAACCAGTAACACTTACCACTTAAAAAGTGGTGATAGGTGAAAAGAACTATCTTCCTGCTCTCAGGAAAAAATTGAGACTACCAATCAAACAAAATAACACAACAAAAATTCATTCTTAGAGGACTTCAAATTTCACCACCTTTGTAACACTTTTATACCCCTTTATTGTAGACAAGCCCACATAAGACATTCCACACATAATAAACACAATACATCACAGAACAAATACAACACATAAATTTCCCACCAAAAATTATCAGAAGGTTCAAATAAGCCCTGCAGTTCTAGGCCTAGAAGTAGCTGGGCTGTAGAGACACATGTGCAGTGCCCTAGCTTCGCTGTTTCACAGGGGCGGCCCGCCCCGCCCCTCTTTTCGCCCGCCCTGCCCCTTCTCTTGACTTCCTATCCCCGCCCTGCCCTTTCTTTCAGCCGCCCTTGTAATTTTCCGCAGGGTTCTGCACTGCGCCAAATTATTAAAACGGCAAAGACAGCTGAACAGGTTTATATGTCAGTGTTTATGCTTACTATAGAAACGTACAGCGCGTTCTTCACATTGCAATCTATTATCGAAGCGCCATGCATTGACCTGCGATCCCAAAGTTGTTTGTTCAGCTTGTAGCTACGGAATACGACAATGTTGTGTGTCAGAAGCCCCGGAGACCCGCAACGCAGGCTAATTCAACGACCAGCCTTCAAAAATTCCCCATACGTACAGTGTGGAAAAACGCTTGCATCTGAGCGAACTTTCTTACGTGCTGTACGTACTGTAGGTTTACACTCTCAACTGCACTTGCGCAAGTCATACCGCTGTTCGCCGTACGCCAAACTCAGCATCTTATATTTAGGAAAAGTTTCTCGCATATTTATGGCATAATTTAGTAAAGTTATCTATGCGATTTTCTGGGAAAAGGTTACTAGAAGCTAAGTGAGGTCTATACAGTATGCACTGGCTTGACATGAAGTAGTGAAGTTGCTGGGCGGGTTTCGTAAACCAGTTCAGTGTTTATAAAGCTTGCAGCTATGCTCGCGGACTACAACCAACCAATGAGTGCGGGCCACGGACTTCTTATATACATGGACAGAGCATATTGCACTAACGTCCAATGCCTAAATTGTCTCCACCGTACGTACACGAATAGGCTTACCAATATGGCTGCCTGCTATAGTCGTGTGTGTAAAAGTTTGGACTTGCTCAAGTGGCTCAGTATCGACAAATTGTGTGAGAAACTTATAATATTTTCGAAAGAATGCAAGCTCAGGTCAAATTCAACAAATAGAATGGAGGACTGTGATATCGTTCTTCCATTCATACTGATATTTTGTCTAAAATGTTGCAGATTCATCGTCAAATTGGGCAAATGGTAGTAGCCCGGCGGCCATCTTGGTTAGCCAAAATTTGTTCGAACGGTGGCGACCGTATTGATTGCGTAATCCTCTGTCCATGTATTGAAGTCCGTGGTGCGGGCAGCTAGGCTAGCTGGGGCTCAGCAGAAGGCTACTCATTACATGTAAAACGAAAGATGGCTTCGCCAAACGCAGGCGCTCACAGATGTAGTCGGAGTTGCATGGTACACGTGTACACATAGTACACAGGTCAACATCGTTATCAACAAACTATTCAGTGACTTGATCGCATAGAAATAAAAGTACTTTTATTTCTATGCTTGATCTAAAAATAAAAGTACTTTTATTTCTATGCTTGATCGCAACACTGCTCCATTATAGCGAAGTCACATTGCAAATGGGTCAACACGAATACTTATACGCCCCTTGTGCCTCCATTTTAGGGTAGGGGGAAGGTTGAATGCAGCATAACGGAGAGACCGTTCATGGTGGGAGATAAGATGGAGGCATAACTGAGCAACAGTTTTATGTGCCTGAAATTTAGAAGTTGAATGCAATGTATACTTCGACCGCCCAATTGCATGATGATCGGGGCTCTTGTATAAAGTTTAATTTACATGCGAGGCATTTTTACAGCACCTGAAAACTTTCATACAAAGCAGTAACTGCATCTAATCAGTATACACCAGTGACTGACAAATATAAATGGCGGGCATTGTGGACAGCTACCTGACCTCATATTTTGCAAGTTCACAGTTAGCCTATAACAGCAGTGCTGGTATAAAATAAAAGTATGAAAATACTGTAGAGTCGTGGGAATTTCACTTTTAAACGTCTTAAACAAACACGCCATAACCTCAGCTAAAGCAAGCTAATGAGTTAGTTATTAATAATCAGTCCTGTGAATGACAACATTTTACTGACTGACAGATTATGTAATCAATCATGGACCATCATAAATGCGATCCCACTTTCCTCGGCTGTGTATGCACTGAAACAATAAATTCTGGTCTTTCAAAACTTTTGCGGTTTCGCAAAGGAGTAGGACTGCTGTAATATGACATTCCACAAAATGAAACAGGCTGTCAAGTGAACACTTCTGGGCCAGCGATCACATGGGTAAAACCTGGGTTGCCATGTAAGATCCAGATAATTAATGGGTGATTTCTTAATCACAATCACCACGTTAGGGGAGATTGGTAAGAGGTGAAACAGGGTTTAAATATAATTCAGTGGTTTCATGTTGAATTTTTGAATCGGCTCGTTTGTCTCAAGAATGTACGTATGTAAAGTCAGTGACAACCAGTGTCTCTGAAGACACATGAGGACCTTAAAACAAAAAGTACCATTTTGGGGTTTATTCGTGTGCCACGTACGACAGACGAGGCAATACGGTCAATATGCTAGCCATTCATAAAAGAGAGCTTGATGAAGATTGCACATACAATTTTGGGGACATTGTAGAAGTGAATCAAGACACGTTACGTGTATCAAGACACAGTATGTAGTCTGCAGTATTAATTTAGTAATTAATATGCAGTCAAGAAATATTAAAGGTAAAGACTAAAGACAAAATAATACGTATAGGCTATCTATCTTACATTCACATTTTTCTCTCATTTCTTTGTAGTGGCTAAAAACTTAGGGTCTGGAATCTGCATATTCTGTGGCTCAGATTCTTTCAGTCTATGGGTGTTGAAAAGGTAAAAAAGACCATATTCTGGGTTGAGAGAGAAGCTAAAACCCAGGAGCTTCCGGGGGCTTCGCCCCCCCATGGCCCCCACAGGGGCCCTTCAGCGGCCCCCTGGACCCCCGGCCAATGGTGTGCAGCGCTTCGCGCGCGCAAATTCTGCCCTACTAATGTTCCTCCCCCCTGCCCCATTTTCACTGAAGCTAGGGGTCTGATGTGTAGCTTAGGTTCATGGTGCACATAGCCTAACATTAGGCCTATACATTGGATACTGTATGTTTAGGTAATGCCAAAAGTGCCATGCTTCTCTGGAGAAAATTACCTCATACAATTTACCTTCCAACTGAAAGCTGCAAGTACATTTCAGGTTGTTCTATGAGGGTTTTTTGCACTTGCAGGATTCATGATTTGGGAGTTTTTCACCAATTTGTTAATTTACTTTGGCCATAACAACAGAACTTACTTGTGTAATTGAGACATTGTCTAAAGTGTGCAGGGTGAAGGGTATCCAGTCGAAACGTCCCTTTAGCAAAACATCCCCACTTTAATTTTAGCTACCAAAACATCCCTGCCAATGAATATGTATAGCCTACGTAAAATCTCTTTTTAAATTCAATAACGAGAAGTTTAATTCTAATTGATTTGTTGTAGGCTAGGCCTACAGTGGGTATTAGGGAAATTGGTGAATTCTTTTGGTTTTCAGAACAGTAATACCACCACATGAAGAAAAGTACTTACCACCGCGTAGGCTATAGCGTAATACAACAAATGAAACTATGATTGCAGCGGTAGGCCTAGGCCTAATTTGTAATTTGTGTTTTTTTTCCTTTGAAGAAACTGAAAATAGGCTAGTAGCAGTAACTTATATAGCCGCCCTACCCAGGCCGAGCCTAGCCTAGGGTACCTAGGCCTAGTTCTCACATACACTTTGTTCCCCTGTCCCTGAACTAGGCCTACGTAGTATTCGAAGCCCCAAGCGACCCCATATTGGAAAGTTTGTTTTTTCGCCACCGAAGATTAACACCAATGGAAAGGCAGGATAAAAATTACGCCACTATCTGCTGTAGGCTAGGTGCGACAAATAGAAACCAGGCTGACAAAATACGCCAGAAATTTGGCGTGACTGCTTGAGTGCCACGCCGAAGATCTTCGGCGTAACATAAATGTTTTCCAGACTGGAAGCGACCCAAGTACTAACAGTTAGGGCCTAGGCCTAGGTCAGCAGACTGCGGACTAGGCCGAGCCTAGCCTAGGGCCTAGCTAAGGCTCGAAGTACTTTTCGCGGAATTTTCTTTGACATGAAATATTCTAAAAATTGCACGGATGTTGATATTGATAATACAGAAAACAATTTCATAATATCCCGTTTAACGTGAACGTAAGCGCTACGCCTGTTTCGCTCTTATCATATTGCAAATTAGGCCTAGGACTAAAGTTAAAAATATCTGATTACCTTCGCTCTTTTCATGGGCGACTCGTAATAATCGAACTTTGAGTCGAGTCCACAGAAATAAAAGGAAGGGAGAACGCTAACACAATGCATCCATGCATGTTTAACCGGTGAAGCTACGAAAAGTGTGAGGGCGCTTTCGTTGTACGGCAAGAGACCTGTTGATTGATGTCTCTCCGTACATACAGTGTGCATTCTGCTGCAGAAGTTATAGTTTATTTTTATGCGTTTTTCGAAAGATTTGGAGTAACTTTCACAACAGAAATAAGTCATGGTGCCTTAAGTATTTTGTTTTATACTCCTAACTTAAAAACTTGTAGTTTATTTGCCAATACTTGGGGCAAAAGCAATGACGTGATATTTGTATTATGCGCAGGTGCTCCGTTGCCGTACAGACTGGCCAAATCAATGGCTTCAGTCCAGATCGGCTGACGTCATTCTCCCTTACTTTTATTTCTATGGTCGAGTCTGATCATTAGTAGGACCAGTCTGATCTCTAAGTTATACTAACTGGATTGGCGATGTCCGTGTCATTGTGAAGTCAGCGTCCGCCATATTGTGCCTATCAAACCGGCGAATGTGCAGTTTATTGGGTGCAATGTTTTTTTTATTTCATTATACTTTTTTATAATTTATGCGGGAATCAAAGCGCATTCGTTGTCAAGGGTAATTTTTTAATTTGTATTGCGATTATTTTTCATGGATAACTAATTTTTACGTGTCTACGCAAAAGCACGGACACTTAGGTGTTCAACTCCCAAGGTGTTCCACCATACTGTAATTATAGTTGCACTGCGTTTTGATCTCTTGTAAGATGGCCCCTCGGCGACTTCATCACTGACTATCTAATCAATGTGTCGAAGCCAATCCAATCCAGTTAGTATAGAGATCAGTGGTACATACATGGATAGGTTGCATATTGCGGAAGATTTCGTGCGTGCGTATTACACGTATTACACAGGCTAACACGTAACCACCAAAGTTTTATACGGATGCCTGTGCAAAACACTGTAATCTCTAAAGCTTGAGCATCACTCATCTACATGGAAGCACAATATGCTGACAAACAATGCACCATGATGGTCAATGGGAGTAACTGTAGAAAGTAGGTTTATGATTATATCTTCATTTTTCATAAGAAAATGGCCATGAATTTTCCACGCCATCACAAAGCGAGTGAAAACTCAATCAGAACAACTTTTATTGTAGGTTTCAAGATCAGCCACTGTTCACTTTTAGAGTAAATCCTGTTTACCCAAAAAATCAATATTTGACCTCTGGTGACCTCAAATGACCTTTGACCTACTTCAAAAACACAACTTTGATGACCCATCATTTACTAAACACTCCTGTCAAATTTGAAAAGATTCCAACATAACCACAAGGAGTTGAAGGCTTTTGTGTGATTTCACTCTTTGACCTCTCACGTCCCCAAATAACCTTTGACCTACTTCCTGTTACCATAATTATCAAGCCCTTGATATGTGTTATAGCCACACCAACTTTGACAAGGAACGGTCAAAGCACCTGCAGACAGCAGCTCTTTTTCCAATGTTGACGGACAGACAGACGGACAGACAGACGGACAGACAGACAGACAGACGCATTGCCATGACAATAGCTCAACTTGTTGAGCTAACAATACACTCAAGAATTTCAAAGTGCATAATTTTCTTGAAAACAGTTTGATCTTATGTACGTAACGAGGGCAGAAATTCTGTCCATGTTACGTTCGTAAACAAACATCTCTCATATAGTCCCTATTTTTCCACTGGTAATATGATTTCTGTAAAAATATGTAACATTATTTATACAGTAGTTCTAGTGAATTCAAGGTTTATTTATACATATTTTTCTGCTTAAGTCTCTCTAAAGTAAAGAGATTCCAATTCTGTCCTGGTTACGAACATAATCAAGTACACAATTTCACCCAAAAAGTGATGATAGATGAAGAAAATTATCTTCCCACCCTAAGAGAAATTAACCAAATTAAATACCACCACAAAACTTTTATATTAGAGGACTTCAGTTTTCACCATCTTTGTCACACTTTGATACCCCAATAGTGTGGAATGACCCAGATCCCTCATAGTTACCCTCCATGAAATATAATGTTTACTAAGTTTTGACCTTTTTTGACCTCAAATGACCTTTGACTTGCACGAAAAATTAAGGATCATCTACACAATACGAACAATCCACATGTCAAGTGTGAGATCCCTCAGTTATCCTTCTTGAGATATTGTTTTTAACGTTTTGACCTTTTGGCCTCTGGTGACCCCGGATGACCTTTGACTTCCACAAAAAACAATACAGATCATCTACTCAATATGGGCAAAACACAAGCTAAGGATGAAATCCCTCACATTTACCCTTCTTGAGATATAGTGTTTACAAGTTTTGACCTTTTGACCTCTAATGACCCCAAATGACCTTTGACCTCCACCAAAATTTATAGGGATCATTTACTCAATACGGGCAATCCACATGCTAAGCATTTGATCCCTCAAAGTTACCCTTCTTGAGATATCACATTTACAAGGATTTGACCTTTGACCTCTGGTAACCCCAAATGACATTTGACCTCCACCAAAAATGATAGGGATCATCTACTCAATATGGGCAATCCCCATGCTAAGTATGAGATCCTTCACTGTTACCCTTCTTGAGATATGATGTTTACAAAGTTTTGACCTTTTGACCACTGGTGACTCCAAATGACCTTTGACCTCCACCAAAAATGATAGGGATCATCTACTCAATATGGGCAAGCCACATGCTATAAGTATGAGATCCCTCACATTTATCCTTCTTCAGATATTGTGTTTACAAGCAATTCCCAAGATTTTACCATTTGACCTCTGGTGACCACAAATGATCTTTGATCTCCACCAAAAACAATAGGGATCACCTGCTCCATATGGGCATTCCACACAGTAAGTATGAGATCCCCCACATTTATCTGTCTTGAGATATCATGTTTACAAGCAGTTCCCAAAGTTTTTACCATTTGACCTATGGTGATCCCAAATGACCTTTGACCTTCACCTAAAACACTAGGGTTCATCTACTCAATATGGACAATCCAAGTGGTAAGTATGATATCCCTAACATTTATCATTCTTGAGATATTGTGTTTTCAAGCTATTCATTTGACCTCTGGTGACCACAAATGACCTTTGACCTCTACCAAAAACAATAGGGATCATTTACTCTAAATAGACAATCTAAACGGTAAGTATGAGAATCCCTCACATTTATCCTTCTTCAGATATAGTGTTTACAAGAAATCCCCAAGGTTTCACCATTTGACCTCTGGTGACCCCAAATGACCTTTGACCTCCACCAAAAACAATAGGCCTCATCTACTCAATACGGGCAATCCTCATGCTACGTATGAGATCCTTCACAGTTAACCTTCTTGAGATATGGTGTTTACAAGGTTTTGACCTTTTGACCACTGGTGACCCCAAATGACCTTTGACTTCCACAAAAAATGATAGAGATCATCTAACCAATATGGGCAATCCACATGCTAAGTATGAAATCCCTCACATTTATCCTTCTTCAGATATCGTGTTTACAAGCAATTCCCAAGATTTTACCATTTGACCTCTGGTGACCACAAATGACCTTTGATCTCCACCAAAAATAGACCCTTATCCATATAGCAGTCACAAAGGATTGTGGGATACACATTTGATGTGGGGCGTTTTTCTCAATGGCATTCTACTGCCAAAAACGATGCAGACCAAAATCCAATCCCACAATCCTTTGTAACTGCTATCTGGAAAAGGGTCTATGATAGGGATCATTTACTCTTAATGGACAATCCACGTGGTAAGTATGAGATCGCTCACATTTATCATTCTTGAGATATCATGTTTACAGGTAATTCCCAAGGTTTTACCATTTGATCTCTGGTGACCCCAAATGACCTTTGACCTCTACCAAAAACAATAGGGATCATTTACTCAATGTGGGCAATCCACATGGTAAGTATGAGATCCTCACATTTATCTGTCTTGAGATATTGTGTTTACAATTAATTGGAACCCAAGATTTTACCATTTGACCTCTGGTGACCTTAAATGACCTTTGACCTCTACCAAAAACAACAGGGACCATCTCCTTAATATGGGCTATCCATGTGGTAAGTATAAGATCCCTCACATTATCCGTCTTGAGATATCGTGTTTACAAACAATTCCCAAGATTTTACCATTTGACGTCTGGTGACCCCAAATGACCTTTGACCTCCACCAAAAACAATAGGAATCATCTACTCAATATGGGCAATCTTCATGCCAAGTATGACATTCCTCACAGTTACCCTTCTTGAGATATCGTGTTTACAAGGTTTTGACGTTTTGACCTCTCCTGACCTCAAATGTCCTTTGACCTCCACCACAAACAATACGAACCATCTACTCAATAAGGGGTCCCTACAGGCCAAGTATGAGATCACTCACGGTTACCACTCTCGAGATACCGTGTTTACAAGCAGCGTCACATACACACACACACACAACATCACCATTGCATAGATTCCTTTTGCGTACGTAAGGAATCAACAAGAGCATCAATGATGCTGTAGCTCAACTACAATTTCACTCAAACAATTTCTTTTAGGTAGCTTCATTAGTGATTCAAACCAAGGAGTCATGCATGGGCAGTCATGATGTAGTACCTTCAGTGCTATCCATGTACAGCAAATGGTCACAGCAATGGCATTTTAGAGTTGCCAAGCTTGGGACATTTTTTGATGTTTGTGGGCACAATACAGTAGGTAATTGTGCCGATGAAAATGAAGTATTTATACCCCAATTGGTCAGGTCCATCCAAAATTATTCCTATGTCAATTTATCATACAAAACCAAAACTCATATGGAAAAGCATTGGCATGGATTTCACCATCTGACCATTTGTGACCCCAAATGGCATTTAATATCAACACAAAGTACACCTATGATGAACCATCATCCATGGAACATGGTTCAACTTTGATAAGATTCCAATGCAACCCCTAGTATTTAAAGGCTTTTGATTGATTCTACTGTTTGACCCCAATCAACCTTTGACCTTCAAAAGTATAACTTTAATGACCCACCATCTACTGGATTGTCTTGGCAACTTTGACAAGATTCAGACACAAACCTGTAAAGTCGAAGGCTATTGCGTGACTCCATTGTTCAACCATTTAATACTCCAAATGACCTTTAACCTTCTGCAAAAGAGCAACTATGATGACCCTTCATCTACTGAACATTCTGGCCAACTTTGATAAGATTTGCATATAACCAATGAAAGTTGAAAAAGCTTTTTAGTGATCCCAGTGTTTGACCTCTCTATGACCCCAAATGACCTTTGACCTACTTCAAAATGCATCTTTGATGACCAATCATCTACTGAACACTCCGGCCAACTTTGATAAGATTTGGATATAACCCCTACGTAGGAGAACCCCTAGGAAATGACTTCTTTGTGATTCCAACTTTAACCTCTCTATAACCCCAAATGACCTTTGACCTATTTCAAAAATACATCTTTGATGACCCATCATCACCTGAACACTGGCCAACTCTGATACGATTTGGATATAACCCCTAGGAGATGAAGACTTGTGATTCCAGCTTTTGCCTCTCTGACCCCAAATGACCTTTGACCTATTTCAAAAATACATCTTTGATGACCCATTATCTACTGAACACTGACCAACTTTTGATAAGATTTGGATATAACCCCTAGGAGATGAAGACTTGTGTGATTCCACCTTTGACCTCTCTATGAGCCCAAATGACTTTTGACATACTTCAAAAGTACAACTGGCACATGCCATCATCCACTGAACAATCCAGCCACATTTGATAAAATTTGCAGATAACCCCCAGGAGTTACAGGCTTTTGCAAGATTTCACTGTTTTGACCTCTGCATGACCCCCAAATGACCTTGACCTACTTCAAAAGGACACAGTTGATGACCCATCATCTACTGAATGCTCTTGCCAAATCTGACAAAATTCCAACACAACCCATAGGAGTTCAAGGCTTTTGCATAATTATGCTCAGTTGGCCTTTTGTTTGGCCTCTCTTTGACCCTAAATGACCCTTGACCCACTTCAAAAGTATAAAAGTACATGGTCATGACCTCACAGGTAGTACACCATGCAGGAAAATGACCACTGACCTTAAAATTCTCAACACCAGTAATAGTACTAATACACAAAAGCCAAGTTACAATGACAAACACCCAAGACTGTCACTGAATCTATAAGACACAAAGTAACATTTATTTATAAATGACCCCAAACTGACCCATAAATCTGACCTTTGAGTCTATCCTTGACCACCACTGATAACCCTTTATCCTTGTATCACTGTGCCCAAGTTTCATTAAAATTTGTCCAAGCATATGCTCATTTGGTGAGTCTGTATTTTTTAACAATCTCTCGTAACAGTAACATATATGGGTTATGTACCGTAGCTAGCCTACAAAGTGTTAGAATGATGTAAGAAGCTTACACAACTAACTACGTAGCCTAATCTTATTGATATAAATAAGACATTCCACACATAATAAACACAATACATCACAGAACAAATACAACACATAAATTTCCCACCAAATATTACTGAAAGATTCAAATAAGCCCTGCAGTTCTGGAAGTAGCTGGGCTGTAAAGACACGTGTGTAGCTTAGGTTCATGGTGCACATAGCCTAACGTTAAGCCTATGCATTGGATATGTTTAGTAATGCCAAAAGTGCCATGCTTCTCTGGAGAAAATTGCCCTGTACAAAAACCTTCCAACTGAAAGCTGCGAGTACATTTCACGTTGTTGTATGTGGGTTTTTTGCACTTGCAGAATTCATTATTAGGGAGTTCTTAACCAATTTGGTAATTTACTTTGGCCATAACAACATAACTTGCTTGAGTAATTGAGACATTGTCTGACGTGTGCACTGTGTGAAGGGTATCCAGTCAAAACGTCCCTTTAGCAAAACATCCCCACTTTAATTTTAGCTACCAAAACGTCCCTGTCAATGAATATGTATAGCCTACATAAAATCTCTTTTTAAGTTCAATAATGAGAAGTTTATTCTAATTGATTTGTTGTAGGCCTACAGTGGGTATTAGGGAAATCAGTGAGTTCTTTTGGTTTTCAGAACAGTACTACCACGACACTAAGAAAAGTACTTACCACCACGTAGGCTATATCCGCCATATATGCTACATATACAACACGTGAAACTATGATTGCGGTGGTAGGCCTAGGCCTAAATTGTAATTTGTATTTTTTTTTCCTTTGAAGACACTGAAACTAGGCTAGTTGCAGTAACTTAGAAGCGCTACCCAGGCCGGGCCGAGCCTAGCCTAGGGTACCTAGGCCTAGTTTTCACACACACTTTGTTCCCTGAGCTAGTATGCGAAGCCCCAATCGGCCCAAGTACTAGGCCTAGGTCAGCAGACTGCGGACTAGGTCGAGCCTAGCCTAGGGCCTAGCTAAGGCTCGAAGTACTTTTCGCGGTATTTACTTTGACATGAAATATTCCAAAAATTGCACGGCTGTTGATATTGATAATGCGAGAATGCGAAGCCCCAAGCGGCCCAAGTACTAGACCTAGGTAAGTAGACTGCGGACTAGGCTGAACCTAGCCTAGGCTAGGGCCTAGCTAAGGCTCGTAGTACTTTTTGCGGCATTTACTTTGACATGAAATATTCTAAAAATTTCACGGATGTTGATATTGATAATACACAAAACAATTTCATAATATCCCATTTAATGTAAACGTAAGCACTATGCCTGTTTCCCTGTTGCAAATTAGGCCTAGGACTAAAATTAAAAATGTCTGATTACCTTCGCTCTTTTCATGGACGACTCGTAATAATCGAACTTCGAGTCGACTCTGATCTCTACACTAACTGGACTGGTGGTGTCCGTGTCATTGTGAAGTCAGCATCTGCCATATTGTGACTATCAAAACCGACGAATGTGCAGTTTATTGGTGTGCAGTGTTTCTTTTTTTTTTTTAATTTCACTATACTTATTCATAATTTATGCGGGAATCAAAGCGCATTCGTTGTCAAGGGTAATTTTTTGAATTGTATTGCGATTATTTTACATGGATAACTAACTTTTACGTGTCTACGCAAAAGCACGGACACTTAGGTGTTCAACTCCCGAGGTACTTGTTCCGAGATATATTTGCACTGCGTTTTGATAGTCGTAAGACGGCTGCTCGGCAACTTAATCACTAATTATCCAATCACTGTGTCAAAGCCAATCCAATCCAGTTAGTATAGAGATCTGTGGTACATACACGGATAGGTTGCATATTGCGGAAGATTTCGTGCGTACGTATTACACAGGCTAACACGTAACAACCGGAGTTGTATACGGATGCCTGTGCAAAACACTGTAATCTCTAAAGCTTGAGCATCACGCATCTACTTGGAAGCACAATATGCTGACAAACAATTCACCATGATGGTCAATGGGAGTTACCGTAGAAAGAAGGTTTATGATTATATCTTCATTTTTCAAAAAAAAATGGCCATGAATTTTCCATGCCATCACAAAGCAAGTGAAACTCAATAAGAACAACTTTTATTGTAGGTTTCAAGATCAGCCACTGTTCACTTTTAGAGTTAATCCCGTTTACCCCAAAATCAATATTTGACCTCTGGTGACCTCAAATGACCTTTGACCTACTTCAAAAACACAACTTTGATGACCCATCATTCACTAAACACTCCTGCCAAATTTGGAAAGATTCAAACATAACCACAATGACTTGAAGGATTTTGCGTGACATCACACTTTGACCTCTTACGACCCCAAATGACCTTTGACCTACTTCCTGTTATGATATTTATGAAGTTCTTCATATTGGCTATACACCTACCAACTTTGATATGGAATGGCCAAAGAACCTGCAGACTGCAGTCTTTTAACCAATGTTGACGGACAGACAGACGGACAGACAGACAGACAGACAGACAGACAGACAGACAGACAGACACATTGCCATGACAATAGCTCAACTTGTTGAGCTAACAATCATACTATAAATCAGTAGCCATGGCACAGGGGGCATGTAGGCTTGTTTCCCTCCTCCATCGATTTCTGAAAAAAACTTTCAAAATGATCTGAAAAAGGGGTTTATGTATGGGATAGGGTGAGGTGTGTTGAATCTATTGTAACCTTTTTCTATAACAAATGGTTCTCAGGCTATCAGAATATTTTAAATTATTTGTAAACTATCGAAATTTTGTGCTTCACGCGCTTCACACCTTACCTCAGTGTTGTTCTAATTATCAATGTCTTCCGATAGCAACTTTTGGAGAACCACAGCAGCAAACCTTGAAAGCTGCCCTACGAATTGCCAGGCAGAAGACTGGCTTTTTGAGTGGCATGTAGGTTTGTTGGGCAATTGAACTGAAAGAGTCTCAATGCAGAGCCTGAATGTAGGTTTTGTCATGGAAATTGCATTCATTACGGCTTACACTCTCATTACCATTTTTAAGGTAGTAGGGGGGCTTCAGGAGGTTTGCTGACAACGTATCGTTCTTTTAGACAACATACTCTATTTTTTCACCTAACTAAAAGTTAAAATTTACTACATTTTCCAGCTATATATGATCCATTCCAAAACTATCCTACACATGGCACTATTTTTCATCCAAGCAACCTTAAATTAACAAAAATTTCTCAAAGGGAAGGGGAACACCACCTCCCCTTAGACCCCTCCCCAGGACGGCGCATTTATGAAATGACAAAGGAAGGATCTCACTCCTGTAAACAAACCCTAGGATGCAAAATTTTAGGCAGACTTGGGGATTGTGTGAGGTGACATTGTCCTGTCGCTTACATATACATATATGCTTGTGCAGGCATCTTGGATTTGAGTTCCACCTTCTCATGTCGCACCCACCCAGGCTCAGACCAGCCTACGCCCCTGTCGAGTCCGTGCTCCATTGCACTGCTGCAACTGCAAAACAATTTGGTTTCTGAATAGTCCGAGTTGCTTCAGAAACATCCTGAAACGTCAGTGAAATCATCAACACCTCCATTTCTATTTCAGTAGACACAAGTGAATTGTAATATCGCGAACTTTAAACACTAGAATCTGGTAAAATAGTGCAGGCCTATATGTGTTTATCAGGCTAGGATCCAAGGAAGGCTTTCCCGGCCTCAGCCCTCCCCCCCCCCTTTTTTCGCCGCATCAACAATAACAAAATACGTGAAAATTAGCATAATGTTAATCTAGGAGAATATTCAAGGGGACTTTGAGCCCCCCTTCTCAAAATTTCTGGATCCGCGCCTGTTTATATTTGGGCGTTCAGCAATTTAGTATACTGACAGTGCTTCTGCTACAGGACGCATGTTGCAAATTCATCAGTGTATTCTTGCTGCAGTATGAAAGGACGGTGTTGGAATTTTCAATGGAGGTTCACCGTTTAGTCCAACCGTTGGAAGCAGTGTGAAAGGGGCCTTACATACTAAGTATGACAGCAATCTAAGTTTCCCTTCTTATTAACATGTTAACACGGCTTTCAGTGTTTGACCTCTGATGACCTCATATGGCCTTTGGCCTCTACCAAAACCAATTAGGTACTTCCACTGAATACAGTGCTCCCACATACTATGTATGACACTTTTTGTGATTCCCTTCTTGAGATGTTGTGATAATACCTTGAGATACCGTGTAAACAAGGTTTTCAGACTTTGACCCCTGGTGACCCCAAACGACCTTTGACCTCCATCAAAAACAATAGGTACCTTTCTCTTACCATAACACATCCACATACTAAGTATGAAATGTTTCCACGCTCCCAAACTTGAAATATCGAGTAAACAAGGTTTTCAGACTTTGACCCGCGGTGACCCCAGATGACCTTTGACCTCCACCAAATATGACAGGTTTCTTCCTCTCACCATAACACATCCACAAACTAAGTATGAAATCTATCCAAGCTTCCTACCTTGAGATACTGTGTAAACAAGGTTTTCAGACTTTGACCCCTGGTGACCCCAGATGACCTTTGACCTCCACCAAAAACAATAGGTATCTTCCTCTCACCTTAACACATTCACACACTAAGTATGAAATATATCCAAGCTTCACACCTTGAAATATCATGTAAACAAGGTTTTCAGACTTTGATCCCCGGTGACCCCAGATGACCTTTGACCTCCACCCAAAACAATAGGCTTCTTCCTCTTGCCATAACACATCCACATACTTAGTTTGAAATCTATCCAAGCTTCCTAACTTAAGATATCGTGTAAACAAGGTTTTGAGACTTTGACCCCTGGTGACACCAGATGACCTTTGACCTCCACCAAAAACAATAGGTATCTTCCTCTCACCTTAACACATCCACATGCTACGTATGAAATGTATCCAAGCTTCCCAACTTGAAATATCGTGTAAACAAGGTTTTCAGACTTTGACCCCCGGTGACCCCAGATGACCTTTGACCTCCACCCAAAACAATAGGCTCCTTCCTCTTGCCATAACACATCCACATGCTAACTATGAAATCTATCCAAGCTTCCTAACTTGAGATATCGTGTAAACAAGGTTTTCAGACTTTGACCCCTGGTGACCCCAGATGACGTTTGACCTCCACCAAAAACAATAGGCATCATCTACTCAATATGGGCAATCTATGTGCCAAGTATGAGATCCCTCAGAGTTACCCTTCTTGAGCTATCGTGTAAACAAGCTAAAGCATCACATACACACCCACACATACACACACACGCACACACGACATCACCATCGCACAGATTCCTTGCCTGCCTTCGGCAAGGAATCAATAACGGCAAAAAGTGAATGAAATTGTTTCTACAGAAACTAGAGTATGGACCAGCAGTATCTGGCAATGCACAACAATGTTCAAAAAAAGGGTCTATGCTCAAATCAAGTTTTAATATGTTAGAGGGGTATTTATTCTGAGCATTCTGGTGAAATTTGCATTGAAAACCAATGTGTGGTTCTCAAGATATTAGCAGTTAAAGTTTTCACATTTTCAACTCAAAGTGGACTTGAAGCAAGCACATATGACATCATAGCCTCACATTAATGAACATTCTGCTGTATTTCTTTAAACTTTACAACCAATTTTCTCCTTCACAATAACATGCTATCCAAATGTGCATTGAATGGGAGGCCTAAGAATTTTACAAATTTCACATTCCACATGGGGAGGTCATATCCCTATTAACTTCAAGCTCAGCACAACAAACTGAAAACACAAAGGAAACAAAACATTTCTCATCAATGTGAGGAAGTGATATATGCCCATGCTTGCCTGCAAGCTCATATTGGATCACAAATGAAGTAACTTCATTTGCTGAAATCTTGAGTATTACATGTCCGATCTGAATGGAAGTTTCACCAAATTGTGCAGATTAAGTTCCTGTTTCACATATGAAAATAAATTTTTTGCTTAAACCCTTCCTTTAGTGCACAGATACTTCATGAGTCAATGCACATGATGTAACACTATTAGGCCTACCAATAATATGAACATGATCAATACTCTGAAGCTTTTGATAGCATCTTTAAATGTTATGGGGTCGATCCACACCAAATCAACAAATGGTTCCCAGGTGACCATCTCTGATTTTGACGCTTTCCCCCAGGATATTGATGCATAGACAAAACAAACAAGCTGAAATTTTGAGGCGGATAGCTCATGTGGTTTCAAAGTTATGGCTTTCTAAAAACTATTATGCCGTACCATACTTTCATGCCAGATGTTGCTTTTGTGATTTTTCATGACTAAGGATAACATTGATAAGTTTTCACATGAAAAAGGTATAAGGCCCAAATATATGTGATGTCTGGTGACACCATAATCAGAATTTGGTTTTGGATCAGCAGTAACTCGCTTAATTTTGGGTATGTGGGCCCCCCAAAACGCAGTTTTTCACTTACAAAAGCATTTTTTTTTTCAATTTCTGCAGCCCCCCTTTCCCACTACCAATTGTCCAGAGGGCCTTAATATTATATCTAAGTATTTGATCACTTGACTGTAAGCATGAGTAAACACCTCCAGATTGATATACAAATGAAGATTTGGCAGAGGTCTAAACTTGGTCCCAGGAAAAATTTTGTAAACAAGAGCCCCAGGGCACTATGGTTCCTTGTGTTAAAGATTATTTTGTATGAAGGGAGTGGCAAGTGAAAAATTATGTCACAGTTTCAACAACAGACACCAAGTTATGGCTACTAAAAGGAATTCACTTTATTGCCTGTAGTGCAAGGCGAAGGTCAAATCAGGGCAAACGAGGTCAACCATGGTCATCAGGTGCACTTCACTTAGACAAACACAACTTACCATTATGCCATCCTCCTATGTCACTTGGTTATTGAGTTACTGCACCGCATACCTCACATTCCTTGCAATGCATATGACACACACACTACTAACCTCTCACTTAATGTCAGTAACTCGAGTTTGGAACATCGTAGGAGGGTAGTATAATTGCCTTTTTGGTTCGTCTCAACAAGACAAATCCAGGCGTCACAAGACAGTCAGAAAGGTCAAAGTAGGTCAAAGTAGGTCATCATGTGCACTTCACTGAGACAAACACAACTTCCATTACACCATCCCCCTATAATGTTTTGTTGGTGAGATATCAATAAAACATTACTTTTTGACCTTTTGAGATTATTTTGGTAAATGTTACAGTACATGCACCTCCTACCAATCTATCTTATCCCAAAATCATGTCACAGTTTAAAAAATGGGTACCGAGTTATAGCTACTAAAAGAAATTCACTTTATTGCCTCTGGTGATCTCTAGTGACCTTTGACCTCCACCAAAAACGATAGGGCACATCTACTCAATATGATACACGTACACACAAGGTTTGAGAAAAATTGATCACTTGGTTTTTGAGTTATCGCATCACATACCTCAAATTCCAATGGCGTCACACACACACCCATACCCGTTCAGGGCGCCTACTGGGGATACTGGATTTTCAAACGTGAAGTGGGGATACACTTTCTGGGGGCGCTAGAGCCAAAATATCATTGGAATTACAATGGCTACATCATAGCTGTAGATATTCCGTGTTGAAATAACTCAATTTATGTTTCTATCTACCTGGACTGCCAGCTATGGAAATGGGGAGCATATTTCACACACTGCGAAAGTTAGGGAACCGGGGATAATTACTCTCTATTGAAATATCCCCAGTTCACCTGCTCAGCGCATGGTCGTGTGTGAAAAAGGGGCGTGTTTTCCACACACAGAAACCGGGGATAATTTCACAAGAGAGTGTATGGCATTTAATCAAAGCTAAAATTACACAGATTTTACACACGAACGTGCGCTGAGCAGGTGAACTGTGGAACTGGCTTGAAACTGTATGATAAGCATAGTTTCCTTTGTTAGTTTCCTTTGTTACACAAGGAACCAAAAAGGCCCTCTTTTGGAGAGTTTGTTGACCCCGTGGGCAATTATCCACAGATTAGAAATTTTCATCAAGGAAGGAAACAAGTCTGATGCTAATGCTCACAAAATCTCATATACCTTATGTACTTCCTTCATGGTCAAGTTAGAGGATGGATATGACCCATTTGGCCCATTGGAGGGAGGCACCATGTGGGCCCTACATGGCATGACATCACAAGATGTAAACACTTCATTAGATATGTTTTTGCTTACACTCATAGCAAGATATCATGTGATAATTCAGAACAAATTTGAATTCTTTGTGCCTTGTACTCTGAGTTCTTGGCCCCTGAAGTTGGACAGCCAGACCCTTTGTTTGCTGAAAATGTGTCAGCATGTCACAGTTCACCTGAAAACTTTCCTGTTAATTTGTTGATTTGGCATGGAATGACCCTATGAGCATGTGCACTTAACAATGTCTCCTCTGCCAAGATGTATATTAAATGCTGATTGGCCAATTCTAAAAGAACCAATAGGGTCTGAGTCTTGCTCATCATTCTGCATCGAATCATCATCATTTTGTTATCACTGTTCATAGTAACTGTTCCTTAGGCCTAAACGCCACTTGTCCTGGTGAAGTAATGTGTCAAACTACTAATGTTATACAGTTATAGGGAACTGCTCCAGTGGCACGAGCCACTTCTTCGGAATTTGGCCTAAATACCTGTAGTAAAACGGTATACGTACAGGGAGGAGAGGAGTAAATTTATAATATGAATCAGAACAGTTTGAATGACAGGAATAAGAGGCAATGGATGGGAGACCCAGTAACAAAGGCAGAGAGAGAGAGATGGATAATTTAGAATTGGGTGACAGTAATTGACTATTATCCCAGGAGGGGCAGGTCACTTGGCCTGGATAAGCCCCAGGATGCCCAACTAATTTAAAAAGAAGACCCACCACTGGCTCCTTTATTCCCTGGAGAACCAGAACATGACTCACAGGTGCTCTAGCCAGTGGTATCTAACCTATCAGGGGCCCCCTCCCTCGATCAAGTTTTCCACCTCCTCCCAGTTCCTATAATTAAGTATATCCAAAGGTGTGTTCACATTGTTTTTATGAGTTGCCACAAGAAGGTTTAAGATAGTTTTCATAATTGAAGTGAAATGAAGTGAAGTGAAGTGAAATTTATTGATATTTATCGCAAAATGACAACATTTAAAATGGACTACAGGCATCTCAATTAAAGCTAAAATTAGCGGGTCTATGTTAAAAAGGGAGCAGATTAAATAAGTGTTAAGATCAAAAAGCCTAGAAAACAGGGGTTAAGATAAAGAAGTGTCTAAAACAGTGGTTCCCAACCTTTTCCAGCTAAACTCCCTCTTTCACCAAATGAGGACAGGCAAATGCCCCCCCCCCCTTGTCTATAGCTTACTATTATTATGGATAAAAAGACAACAGTAAAACAAAGTATACTGAAATAAAAGGGTAGAGCTACCGAGACATACATCGTAAAACGTGTGGCTTTGACCCAGAGTAGCAAAACAGAAATGCGGGACTCAAGAAACTGACACCCTTTGGAGATGGCAACTCTTTCACCCACGATTACAAAAGGTGGAAGGCTTGATTGTGGTCAAGAGAGGAGAAACGTCTTTGGTATTTAGCTGACTTTGCCAGGGCCCCATCAAGTTGTGGACTGTTCCCCAAAATGAGGTCAAAGGTCAACATCCCAGTGGGCGACTTGGGGATTCGCCCCTGGAAGCTGTGAAGTATTTACGATCTTGTTGGCACGAGAATGACATACTGTCAGTTCCCTTTCATGCTGAAAGGGGCTTGTTCTGTCACAGGAAGAATAATGGTAGGCATGGGGAATTGAAAGACTTGTGCCAATCAAGCTGTCTAACAGGTAGAAATGATGAGAAAGCAGAAATTGGCACAGCGAAAAACTGCATTTTTGAAAACATTTAAATTTTAAATTTTTACTTCATAGTACATTGCCAAAGTTATCTATTTTGTTATAGTTACCTACAATTGTCAATTCTGTCAGTATGTCATGTTTACAGACTGCAAGGAAGAAAACCACATTCAAGGTTAAATTTGCAGGACGACTTTTAGTTATGACCCCTTTGGTCACTGCTTTCACTGTCACTGATGGAAATATGAGGGTCCTTGTAGGAAAAATTGACAGGGGATGCGATCTTGTGGCATCTAGGAAGGAAATGTTAGACCTACTCAACTTGTTGACTCCATTCATCTCCTTTTTGTGCGAACCAATTTGAGAGTTCAGTCAGAGAAGCTTCTGGAATCTTGTAGAGCTTTGGTTTAAATTGAGTATCCTATTTTTTCAAAATGCCCCCCCTGCCACCCCCTTAGCGCTCATCGCCCCCGATTTGTGCAAATCCCCCCTCCCCCCGGGCGATAATGCCCCCGGTTGGGAACCACTGGTCTAAAACATGCCTAGTTGAGACATAACTAGGTATTTTGAAAGCTAATCTGTTTGTAGTTGTACGGATCCTTTCAAGTTTATCTAGGTGAGTTTTGTTTGCAGTGAGATAACACATGCTGCCATATTCAAGAATAGGACAAACTAGAGTGTTATAGATTTTAAGTGCGGTTTCAGGTTTAGTTTTACTGTGTCTAAGATTATTTAGCCATCCCCAGGCCCACCCATAAATTTTGTCGATGTACTGTGGGCACTAAATAACATGTGGTGAGCAAATGTAACCCTTAAAACCATGGCTTGGGGAGAGTTTGTAACTTTGTTATCAAAAAGTGTAACCGTGGAATTTTGGGACGACTTATTATGGTGTACCAAGTCAGTGAATTCCGATTTGGGGGGAATAATTTTTATTCTCCATGTTTGTCACACCAGGTTTCTATTTCGTTTATGATTTCTGAAGGAATTTCGTACTTGGTAGTGACATTTTTGCTGAACACCAGACAGCTATATCATACAAAGTAAGTACACAAGTATTTAAAGTATGGTATACCTTACTCAGCTTTCACAAAGTATACATGCGAACACTCGAAAAAGTCTCTAAGCTATCAAGTTGGCTAACCTTTTAGTTTTAATTCTAAAGCACCAAATTCTTTTGTGTAAATTACCACAGTACTTACAATTTACAATTGTCCACAATGTATAGACATCACAGCTAAGTTGGCAAACATGCATACTACTGGACAGATGACACAGGTTTGTATCCACCCTTATTTCAACCTTTCACCTAAAAGAAATTTTTGAGGATATACTCTTCCTAAGCTGGTGTGACTCCCTATGCATTTGTTGCTTTTCTTTCAGATTTACCATTTACCTTTTGCAGAACATGTTTAATGGGGGATTTATCCCCCCCCCCCCCCTCCCTGCTGAAAATTCTTGGAGGTGGGAGGATCTTCTAGGAAACTTTTCCCCCTTAGTAACATTTCCTGGAAAATATTGCTATGCCTGAGAGTGGGCATAGATTGGAGAAAATATCCCCCAAACTGAAATATTTCCCAAACCCTCCCCCTTCAGATTTAATAATTAGTTCCTCACATTTTATCATGAAGAAGACAATTCTTATTCACATGGGGAGTGGCTGGCTTCAGACAATTATCTCTCAGTAAAAATATATAGGAACAGTTAGTAGCGGGTCCAGTGGTGATGGTGTCCAGTAAGGACAAACTTATTGCAAGCTGAGGTGGACTCAACAAGGTTAAATGAGCTACTTTCTTGGAAGAGATTTGGGGCTAACATTCAAAGAGATTAGCATAATAATAAATTGTGTTGATGCTGTTCTACTTACTAGAATTAAAACATACACAGACTGTATTGCTTTATATCAAATTTAGAAATGCTGGGCAGCAAAACCCACATGTACGGAAAGTGAATATGTACATAATAAGAGAAGGGGTAGGCAGTGCCAAGATCTGGACCTTTAACACTCTGCCAGTGAAACTTGAACATTTTTAAGACAATGCCTGAAATCAGCTTTTGTGACTTCATGAAAAAGGTTTGAGGTCATTGTAACTTGCCAAAATTGCTTTTACCAAGCTATACCAGTTTCAAAGTGTCAAAATAAAAAAAAAAGAAAAAAAATTGGAGCACCAATGGTGCTGAAGCTCATACCTGCAACCAATTAAGGGTCCCTGGCATCTAATCTTTATTAGTACAAGCATCATATAACTTTAAATGACATCAAATGGCTTATGACTCCAAATCTCACATACCCTGATGGCACCTTCCCGAATGTCACAAAAAATGTGTCATGCTATCTTTGTTTTGTAAGTTATTTCATGAATACAATTTAAGAAAGCAAAAGCCCCTAGGGCCCATCTTCGGCCTTGGACCCCAAATTTCAAGTATCATTATGACAAACCATCAACATTGTACAAGAGAATCTGTAGTTGAAGATGCACTTTTGCAGATTTCATAAAAGAGCCATAGGGCCCACATGGGATCTTGGACCAAAATTCCAGAAAACCACAAACAGATCACTAACCAAGCATCATTATAACAGACTGTCAACTCTGTTAAACATTAAATGGAGGAAAAATTAATCACTTGCAATACTACACAAAATGGACCCTATGGTCCATCTTGTGCCTTGGACCCCAACTTGTTAAACACCCTGAAGGTACCACTACCTGAATATAATTATGACAAACCATCAATATTGTACAAGAGAATCTGCAGAAGTAAGCAATTTGCAAAATGTCATAAAAAGGGCCATAGGGCCCAAATGGGATCTTAGACCCAAACTTTCAGAACTCCATAAACAGATCACTAATCAAGCATCATTATGACAGGCCTTCAACTCTGTTTAACATTAAGTGGAGGAGGAATTGACCATTTTGCAATATTTCACAATATGGACCCCTGGGTACATCTTGGGCCTTGGACCCAAAATCTCTGTACACCCTAAAAGAACCATTAACAGAACATCGTTATGACAAACACACCCCATGCTCTGACAATGAACACACAATGGAAATATCCAACAGAAATCCCATTAAGCAGCTCCCTTTAAACTAACCCAAACAACTGCACAGGATTGACCTCTTCTACACATCTGGACAGTTTTAAAGAGGGTGCAGTACATAGAAATATCTATAGATAGTAAAGTGATTTTGTGAGACTGGTAAAATAGAGGGGTGGCAGAAAATTGGTTAGAAAGGTATCGAAAGTACTCTTCATCCCAAATTGGAGAAGTAATTTGTAAGAACCATTAACAGCGCTTCATTATGACAAATCATCAACATTGTACAACAATTTGTAGGAGAAAAAGCATTTCATAAAATTTCATAAAATGAGCCACTGGGGCCCACATGGGACCTTTGAACAAAGTTCAAGAACACCATACTGAGATCCCTAACCAAGCACTATAATGAGAGGCTGTTACCTCTCTTTAAACATTAAATTACTTTGCAATATTTCACAAAATGGACCCTACGGCCCATCTTGGGCCTTAGACCCAAAATTCCTGAACACTTCAAAGGTACCACTAACAGAGTAACATTATGACAAACAATCAACATTGTACAAGAGAATCTGTAGGAGGAGAAGCACTTTGCAGAATTTCATAAAATGGGCCATAGGGCCCACATGGGACCTTGGACCACAAATCCCTGATGACCCCAAATGGCCCACAACCCAAGGTGCATTGTGTCCAAGTTTCAAACAAATCCATAAACGCATGTGGGAGGAGCAGCATTTTGAACAAGTGTGGACAGATAGATAGAGTGATGCCGCATGATCACAATAGCTCACACCAGCATGCTGGTAAGAGTTAAAAAAAAAAAATGGAAGATGAAAAATTGCACTTAAAATAAAACCATTTTGTTGTCTTCATCTTCCTTACTTTATTGTTGATGTACAGGTATGTCAAGTGACAGAAGACGATTCACTTGATAAAGTTATATGTAATGTGGAGTTAACTTATGAAACAGTATGTTGTAAACAGAATACTGATGAACAAGGGGAGGAATTTTCAGGGTGGGGGAATATTTCCTAGGAATAGTTCTGCTGGGGGGGGGGGGTATTTCCTGTCACACTCCAGTATAAGAAAGGAAAACTTTTACAACAAGGTGGCAATTATTTCTTTCCTGTTTAGTAAATCTCCAATTCTTGCTTTCCCTACCTCTTTTAGATCTTGAGCTGTCACTACGGTAGTCATGAGCAATGTAGGGAATTTCACTTATGCATGGTTTCATGTTTTATTTGCTTTGCAAAATCGAGTGATGCAGCCTCCAGGTAAGTTTTTTTTTTCTTGCTCTATGAAGTTCCACGTTATGCATCATTACAACTTGCTGTTCATACTGGACTACATCAGATTCAGTTGGAAGGTCACTACTGACATATTTCACAAATCTGGATGATGATTCTCTTTCAAGAGTAAAACATGCAGACTACAATAAACAAACACTGATGGATCTGAGGTCATTCCATATGTCTGGAGTGTTGTTTTGCAAGCCATGTGGCTTGTGTGTGCAAAGGACTACTTGTTTTCACTCCAGTCACAACACCCAGGTCCCAGAATCAGGCTTTTTACATTGCCAGGTTTTTTCAAAAGTCTTTTTGTAATCACCAATGTCCATGTGGAGCAACAAATCTACGCTGCATCTTCGCACAATATAAAAATCTAGAGGTAAATAACTAATACTGTAATGCTGGGCAAACACTAGCACTAAGGTGAAATCCACGTGCACACTGTTAACAGTTCTACCTATAAACGTTAATTGCTAATAAGTATGTTACAATAATTTCTAAAACAAGCTGAGTTAGTGAAGATGCATACATGTAATGACAACACTGCACTGTAAATCAATATTGATATCCATGGATAGGATGTAGACAAGGGAGGTGAGATGCATTTCCAAATACACTTGTTAAATGACAATGCCAAAAGGAGGGTTGCAAGAATGTTTAGTAAAGATGATTATGTAAATGTATTATGTGTAAACACAGCAATAATAACCTTCACCTGATACTTACTGTATACCCACACAGTGAAAAGGGCCTGTGTACAGAGAAAACAAGCTTAAGATCTTTTGGTCCACAGGGGAGGTACCATATATTTATAAATGAATGCCCAGATGCATGCATAATCGAGGACTAAGATGCATCTGGGATACTGCACAAAAGAAAGACTTTGCCGGGGCCTAAATTCAAAGGTTTTAAAAAATACATTGTTTGCTGCTTTAGAAAGTGAAAACGCCATCTCAATGGCATGTACGGATACTAATTTCCTTCCAAAGAAATGCAGTTTTTCTAGAGATAAGGCATGACGGGAAATCTGTGATGTCATCACGGCACATTGATTAGACATAGCATATTGACACTGCCATGCAGAATACTTTTGCTTTGTGTGCTACACATGTGGTGTAGTTTTATACTGTACTACTGTAGATCTACAGGGAAGATGTTCAAATCTTCCAACAGTATCAAATTTTAAGGACAGACAGGGGATCACAAAATAAAGAAAAACAAAAGAAATCGAGGGCAATGTGCCCACCTTACATTACAGTCTGGGACCATGATGAGATCTGGCAGTATAACACCAGGTTTCTTGAGTAAGGAAGGGAGTAATGCTACAGAGTTTGGTGAGCATGTTCTGGAGTTTGTTTGTCTGTCACACTGAACCCTTGTGAAATGGCAATGGAGTATGCCCTTCATCTTCAATGAGAAAAGTTACTAACCAAGTACTTGAGTTTAGTGTGTATATATTTGTGTACTGCAACATACAGTTTACATGTTTGGTAATATCTGAACATTTATGATTTGAATGATGAAGCAACCATTTCTCCCCAGGAGTTGATATTTCATTAGTTTTAAGCAATATATAATATTTATATCCGCAAAAATTCACCTAATTTGATGTCATTCTCAGATTCCAAAGTTAATATTCAAACCCACAATAAACACATACTATAAGGTAAAACAACCTTAAAAGGTCTCTCTTGCACTGAGTGGAAACAATAATGTTGGAAGACAACTTTAGCCTCTTTTTTAAACTTAATGGTATTTTTCACTTTGTGTACACAGTCCTTTGATACAGTAGTTGACAAACACCATCTAGTCACCATCTAGATACATACTTGAGACAATGTAACTTTGTTGACTCACAAAAATGCTTAAAAAAATATATTTTCCAGACTTTATACACAAAACAATTACAGCAGTCGACTAAAAATGCTAATGGAGATATATATCCCCTTCTTCACCTTGTATTCCGGAACTTTTTCAACACAAAATATGGCATGAACTAAATCATATTACATAACACCTTATTAATTTCTCTACATTTGATTGGAGGGTTGGAGGTCACATGCCATAGGTGATTCGGCACTATCATCACGGTCGTGTCTTATCCATCATGTTATGGTCTAATTATAGTATAAAACACAACTGTGTGTTATTTTAGTATAACACACAGCTGTGACGTCACTATCACTGTGGTAACTAAACCACAAACTATATCACAACTCAATAAATCAATGCAGCTTTGATGATCGCACATTGCATATCATATGTAATAGGCACATAAACGCATAGTAGCAAACCACAAACCATGGAGCTACCACATGAACAAACTTGAACCATAGAGTGACCGCCAAAACACAACTTCAACCAATGACTAGATCAAAGTTATAAGGTTTTATATAAAACAAATAATTTTTTTCATTCATGTGATAGTATCAACTACTTCATTAATTGAGAGATTGAATGTTCTGTTCAACTAGGCAAAGCCGAGTTCAATAGAATGGTAAATCTTTCAACGAATGAAATTATTCATACTATCACACTCATAAACATTCATTATTTGTACAGCGATTACCTGCCATATGATCAAGGTGACAACTGGCACACACTTTAAAATATTAATTTAAATGTAATCACATTTAGATGAAACAAAACCATAACTGCAAGGTTTGCATGAGTCTTACCTTGACAACCTGAAAGGCAAAACAGCCACATCAGTACACACATCTGGAAAAGTTCCCCCTTTTGATGTTTCCTTCCCTGCCGCATGAAAAATGAGAATGGAATCTGTATAGATACAAAAATACAAACATATCAAAGTCTGACTTTCAGTTTGACTATTACTTATATCTACTATCACTTGATCCACACAATCAAGCAGAATTTCAAATAAAGGAAAAACAACATCTCAATTTATAATGCAATTCATACTTGACATCATTTAATCCCTTTCAGTATCAAAACTTGATTGATAGACCTGTCTCTTTGTTCTTATTTTGCCTCATATTGACTTTCTCCACCCAGAAGTGACCTGCTTCTTTCAAACCTGAATAATACTAAAACAAAACCATTCTTTAAGTGACCGAGGTGATCTGTGAACATGTGTAAAACCTTTTCAACTTAATCACTGCACATGCATAACTCAGTTCCACTTTTATTCTTACACCTTCCATATGAGGAAAACCTAATATATGTTCAAAATTTTCAGATCCACAAATGTAATAAAAATTATGTTCTTTGGGTCTGCACACATACAGCAACAAGGTACAAACCATACATTCTCTAATAAACGCCCAGGGGGCATTGCATTTTTGAAAAGGGGGTGTTTTTTAAGGGTATATTTTTATACAGGTTGAAACGTTGCCATATACAGCACAAATTTGCACCTAAGTTACCAAGTACACAAATGTCATGTCCTCTATCCCTGTGCTAAGATATTATTTTGAAGTTTCTTCACTCAGCCTATAAGTGACCTTAATGAAATGCTTAAGCTTCTACACTTAGGCCTGTAGCACAGGCTTAGGCCTCGGCCTACTTAAATTTGTTAAAAATTTACAGAGGGTGTTTATTAGAGAGGGAGCGTTATTAGAGAATATACGGTAATGATCATATACAGTATGCTCAGTTCCTGGAGTTTGAAAACCACATCTGCAATGCAGCACACTCCAGGTGGTTCTTTACTCCACATACTATGAATCTTTTCAATTACAAAATACTCAACTATTTCAGCTGATGTAGTTTTACAAAATGGGTCACAGTTTCTCTTTTTACACAATTTTATATCAATGTAATTGAAACAATTTTAAAATATTTGCATCAAAAATCAAAAGAGCTTTGGAATTATGATCTAAACTGTGTGGTGACTTTCCATCTTCACTAACAAAAAAAGCTCCTTCTAAACGTGGGAAAGCCACCCATTAAGTAACATACCTTTCAAAGTTTAACTTATTGAGATCTTATACCCAAGCTGCTAGGTATTAATGAAGAGGCCCCTACATCAACACTACTGTACATAACCACATGCACACTTCTGCATGACTGTTTACATCTCCTTTTCTCAATTCAGCCAAAATTTAATACTTACTGCACAGACCTTCACTAGCAACACAATGGCAGCGGTAACAGCTCTTATACTAGCACCCTGAAGGATGGCTTGTTGAATAAGTAGTACTGTTAGGAGAGTCAGAGAATCAGAACTTTTAAATACAATTAAATACATGAAGTTTGTGACGTCTTTTTGCAGAGAGTAACCAGCTGTTTAAGTCAGTATCAGGACATTGCACAAACTTCAGCTAGGTGGACTAACTGTAACTGTACAGTTTTCAATACGAATCTTCCAAGTTTCTACCACACAACTGATGCTAAATTCCTTCATCTAAAGATGGTACACTTCAATAGGGCAGGGTCAAGGGGAATGTAGCATTTGAGTCAAAATATAAAGGCCAAGGTTTTCGTGCAAGCAGCAACTTTAAGACCAGGCGCTGACCCACGCTCTTCAGATTTGTTATTTCAGCACCCAGTCTTAAAGTTGCTGCCTGCACGAAAACCTTGGCCGCCGGGATAAAAAAAATATTGCTTTCACTTCTTTTGGAAAACAGCTCATGGAGAACACTGCATTAGGTGTAAGCAATAAAGACACAGTGTAGCAGCTGTTCCCAAAGTAAACTAAAGAACACAAACTCACATCCTGCATGAATTACTGCACCTGCTCGGGCCAAAATAAGAAATAGAAGCCCACATATACGGTTGTCCAATAGTTCATCCCAAAGCACTTCTGTTGCCTCTCGTCCTCCCATGCAATAAAACACTGAGCACATCAAATCCAGTGACCAGATGAAGTAGAGCAGCGCCATCACTGATATGGATTTCAGTAAGGGAATGATACTTCTGTTAAGTGTGTCTGCAATGACAGTTAGGATATGAATTTTTCATAAAGTGAGCAATTGCACACAGTAGTATAAAGCATTTTGCTTGTATGCAGAGTTATAACTATCCATATTTTTCTAATGTAATTTTCAAACCTCAAAGTACTACACATTTCTACCTTTAAATCAGCAATCTAGGACTTTTCTTATGAACTCAAATACTTTAAACAATTCCTTTATAACAAATATTGGAGGTCACAAGCTAATAACCAAATAGTTTAGTAGTTTACAAGTAACCAAATAGTAGTGTAGTAAGCTTAAAACCCCGATATTTAGAGTCAAGTGCTTGCATGTTGCAGAGTTACCAAATATTAGCTCTCTAAAATACATGGAATCCCTTCTTGAACAAGTCTTTGTAGTGACATCATACTGTAACTGAAGCCTAACAGGCCTACATTACTGGCTTTTTACAGCCAAGGTTTTCAACAGTATGGGCATGGCCAGCACCACAAATATGCAGTTTTGACAATTAAATGCCCACAGACTTTTGAAATTTCTGTTAATTCTATTGTACAGTAAGTAACCTTGGTGTGTATGGATTCTCATCTGTCTATGGACAACCATGTAAATAACCCATGTAAAGCTGCCATGTACCACATTAGGCAAGTAGGTCTTCTTTGTATCTTAAAAGATCAGCTACAGAGAAACTCATTAATGCTGTTATTTCTAGACCCTTTCATTTTTGCTAACTGTCTGTATGGTAACTCATCAAATGATTTAGAATATTGCTGCTAGAATTGTTTTCAAGGCAAATCTTTGACCTCACATTAAGTCTGCTTCTGAAGAGTTACACTAGCTGCCTGTTAGACAGCACATTGAATGCAAATACTGCTCTTGGTTTTTCATGGTTTTAAACTTGGTACAACTGCCTATCTGAGAAACACTTTAAATCCTGCAACTACAGTTCTATCTTGTCATAGTTGACAGAGCAACTCATCGATGTGTTTTCATGAGTTCTGATGAGTGCGACAGTGTTCGCACTAAGGCGCGGGATTGTAGGAATTCCCCTTTTGTTTTTCGAATCCTGCACATAATTAAATCTAATGCGGGAAAATCCCGCACACATCCGCTTCCGCACATAAATAAATCTTTTCCGCAGCGGTGGTGTACAGAGAAATTGCAATTATAATAATATACGCACAATGAATTGCAGTAAAGAATCATTACCAAGCAAGCGGATGGCAACTCCCAAGCTGAACACTGATTATGGTAGCAACAAATATCATCGTAATCTAGCCATTCACAGTGCAGCTCTTATATGCTGTCTGCTGGTTGTATTTACATAAGAGTGAATCTGATTGGACTGAAATTCCACCACAGCCCCAGGGTTGCAAACGCAATGTTGTATGATTGGTTACACACCTGTAGACTCAGACTGTAGTGCACTGTGGAGTCTCACATGTGTTGCATTGAATATGTACAGTAGGCCCTACATGCAGTATGTACTTTCTTCATTATTACATCGTACATTGCTCTCGTTAATTTCTGATCGTATGTGTATCTCCAATGAAGTTCATTCATATTTTCCACTTCAAGTTCACAGATTTATACTCACTCATTCTTCAGAAGGAAATCACCAAGGGACAAATTAGAGCCTGAGATATCGGAGGAGGCCGGCCGGGGTTGGGGAGGCTTTGAACTTGGAGAGAAGCACTAGTAACACGCATTAACTGCCGTTAACAGCAAGTGGTACCTCTAGCATGGGGAGTAGTTTTGCGATGACGACGGAAATCCCGCTCAAAAAAAATTATGGGAGGGATGAAGTCCCGCCTTGACTTTGAAAATCCTGCCCAAAAAGAATTTTAGAGAGGGAATTCCCTCCCATGCAGTTTCAACTCCTTAGTGCGAACACTGGAGTGTGATGAGTTTAAAATCCTTTAAACCATGCACAAGCTGACCTCCATGAGTTTCTTGATGAGTTTTGTGATTGACAAGTGCCCGTGCATGCAGTCTACTATTAACAGTTGAATTGATCTCTATGTTTTGTTTCGTTGTTGATATTGTATGTAATGTATGGCTGCAAATAAAAGAATGAGTGGAAATATAAAGAGCTATACAGCGCGCATACACTGAAAGTCTTATTTATAAAACTATATTGTCTGCAAGTTTTATCACATCTGCAATTTGGCACTCAAAGTCACTTTATTTCAAGCAATACTATATAGTAGGGCTGTGTATAGTGGAACAAGTGTTGAGCAGTCAACACACACTAATCCACACATGGTACCGTAGGATTTTTATGGATCGAAGCTGAAAATTCCTTGAGGCATGTCGCAATGATTTTATTGATATCAAGATTTTTTTCTTTCTGAAGGCGCCGTCAATTATCAGTTTATAAAGCTCAATGAAATGATCTTTCCCATCCCATTGTAAAACTGTAAAAACCTTCAATATTTTGGTAGTTCTCAAAATGCTAAACTCAAAGAAAGCCTGGTGTAGAGATGTCATATTGTAATTCAGCAAGTCAGGGCCAAGCAACAATAGTATTCTCTCAGCAGAAGCAATCGTCAATATATAAGCCGGAGTTTTGCACAGAGTATACTGCAATTCCTTTCGCAGCAGCTTCACAAAACAAACTTAATTTACCTGTACGTGTGGCTGCGTGTTGTAATTTTTGGGTGGGAATTACTCCCCAATCATGTACAGTACATATACGGGGTGCTACCAGGGGAAGCTCTCTGGTATATACACAGTACAATGTGATGCACTTGTTTCTTCCGTGGCCCGTGAGCTGCAAGTACTATGCACAGCCGAATGCCTCACGAAGTTCGTTTACAATTACCATAATTCATTCATACTGACTAGGCTTACTATTGCCTTGTATGGCTAATACTATGAGAGCTCATTGATCCCTGACGATTAAAGCAGGCGACCCTTTTAAATGTTCATGGAAATTTCTAGTTCAAATGTTCACTGACATTAAGCGCCGTTTTTAGGATTACAAATTGAAGGAATATCATGCTCTTCCATAGGTATACAAGCTACAGTATGTTTATATTATAAGAAACTGAACTTAGGTTCAGACATGGGTTAATTAAGACACTCTTGATAGCTCTCTCTGTGTTCTGACACCTTTCATTCAGATGTCTCTATATTTTGACAAGTCTATATTAGTGTTTGCATGGGTAGTAAAAGTGCTACCCGGGTAGACAAAATAATTTTAGAGCGGGTACCCGGGTACCCGAAAACCGCAGAAACAAAAAATTTATAAACAACTCACAACACTGTTGTACTGTACAACAGTGTTGTAAGTTGTAACTTGTACTACATGTATTGTTCGGAGGAGGTATCGTGTCGCTCAAATGGGGATAATTAATTAGTGAAATAAAAGCAAGGGATAAAATAGATTGGGTAAATTGATTAGCAGTAACGTACTCCTTATCAAAATCTGAATTGACTACAGACCTGCCAACCGTTCAGATTTAATCGGAACCGTTCCGATTTTGAGTCCGTACATAGCAAAAAATCGGAACGTTCCGATTTCTAGCACCCACCCCAAAATAGTACAAGAAATATCCTTACAACATACTTTATTTAAAACGCATTTCACGCACCTCATTAATGATTCGTGTATCGAACTTGTACGGGCTTTACGTGTACATATATGTAAACACTATGACCAAGACTTCGGCATTATGTATGCGACATCCGCCGTGCGAGCTAAAATGTCTCAGGATATATGTGCACACTGACAGTACATATCCGTAACGATCGTTGTAGTTAATGCTTTACAAAGCACCACAGCTGCGCCAACGGACCGACCGCGAAGTCCGTGTGGCACCTGCGGTGGTACGTACGTATACGGTATATACGCAATACGTACATAGTGCATGTTTGTTTGATAACCAGTGGGACTAATCGTTGTTTGAGATTAAGAAGGATGAAAAAGAATATTTGAAGATTGAACAAAGTATTTATGACAGTGTACAATTTTGAACGGAAGACCAGCAACGAAGTTTTTGAGTATTAAACTTTGGGACAGTAAGCTGCGAGCCTGCAGGCATTTTTTGGTACCGTAGTTCGCCGTATCATACTAACGGTAACGTGCGGCATAACCAAATAGCACATGTGTGCAGTCTAGCCTAGGCTAGGCCTGAACTTAACGGTTACGTTGAGGTCTAACTTTTGAACTACGAAAGTCGCAGAGATTATGAAATAGGTGGGAATTTTTTTATATGATTTTTTTTTCTGAATACATTGCATAAACCCGCCAAGAATCGTTCACATAGGCCAAGGCCTAAATGAAGTTTGTGTTAGGCTAAGTGTGTAACATGACTAACATTACCATGCAGCCTAGCCTGCCCAGCCTAACAGTAACAAGTAACATGATCTGAAAGTTTTATTTTGTGCACTTATAATGCAAAAAGGATCGATGTAATCAGCACTGCCGGGAACTAGTTCAAAGTTCAGTTTGCTTGCATTATAGACTAACAAAACCTTAGACTTATCACTGTGATGGGATGTGTTGATTTTTTGCATTTTTGTTTAGGCTACAATTCCAGCAGACATAGGCCCTAGGCCTAGGCCTACCAATCGTCCAAATTTTTAAAATACAGCGTAAAAAATTTGTAATTTTGCCTGTTTAAAAATTTGATATATACTCCTTAAATATGCCACCGTTTTGAATCTAAGAATATTTAAACTTCAAAAAATTTCCCCCTCCCCTTACAAAAATTCCCAACATAATTTCCTACAGGAAATCAGTATGTGGGATTTCTGTAGGATTTTGGGCATGTTCCTGTAGGAAATAGTTTTCCTGTAGGAAATGGTTCCCACATGGGAAATTACTTTCCTACATAGGAAATCACTTCCCACATGGGACCCTTCCATTTACTGAGGGGGACTTTTTTTAGTCATCATCATCTATTAATGGTATGAGCATGTACTGACTGTTGGGAGCCTGTGCATATGGTGCCATGGCTATGTAAGTTCAAAGCACTGAAAGAGGTCACTCATTCTTTGAGAAAGCAAGTAATAGGCTGAAATAAATCCATTTAAGTTGAAGATACAGGATGACAAATGAATGTCTGCATGATACATTGCCGATTTTGAAAGTTTTTATGTGCACTTCTTTTAAAAATATAACAGCTCTACAACCTTCATCCACTTAATTTGATGAGAAAAGATGAACATATCCCTCTTATGAATCAGCTAGCACATTCGGACAGCTGCATGCAAGCATTCACTTGTTACTACTGCAGCTTAAAATAAAACATAACCTGACAATGTTGTAATATGCATGGTCCAACTTTAACAGAAAATTTGGTCCAAAGAAAATTAGAGCTCCAGTTAGTATATGTCAGATTCTACCATGGTCTCTTAAGAATATCCAAATGAAACAGACTAGAGAATCAAATGGTTCCATGACACTTTTTGGATACTTCAAAGTCCTAAACTGTTTTACACAAAATATTTTCTCCAGATTATAAACACTGAGTGTCCAATGCACAACCTTCCTTCACTGCAACTACAGAGTAACCTGCACTGTACTGCTACTGCTGTGGAGTCTGTTAGTACACTGATGCAATATACCACACTGCTTAAGTACACACATACTACAAGTCAAGTTCAAGGCTTCACACAGCATATACAGCACCTACAGAGGAAGCTTTTCAAAAGTCCTTTGTTGTGACACAATTGGCTTTACTGACCAGTCACAATGGACTTCCCTTCATGCATCCACTGCATGAAGTAGACAGTATGTTGGGAATTTCCTACATAGGAAAGTAGCAAGTTCCTATGTAGGAAAATTGAAATTCCTGTAGGAGTTTGATAATTCCTACATGAAATGACAAATTCCTACAGGAAATGGTCTTTCCTACGTAGGAAATAGCAAATTCTTATGTAGGAAATTTGAAATTCCTACAGGAATTTTATAATTCCTACTGGAAATGGCTTACTTCCTATAGGAAATGAGCCTTTCCTACAGGATTTCTACAGGAATTGTGCTGGGAATTTTTGTAAGGGTCCCCTTAGACCCCACCCCCAGGCCGGTGGATTCTCCAAAATTGTGCCGCTGTGTTCCTATTTCCAGTTTTCAAATGTTGGTAGGTCTGTGACTAGCGATTACTTCATTTGGTTAGCAGCATAAATAACGATGAGCAAAATAGAGCGACATTTTGTAATTGGACACATACTCCATGACACTTGCCCGATATTTACACCTGTATCAGAGTGGTAGTGGCCACAAGTTCAAGAAGACTAAAAGTCATCATAACAAAATCGCGTCGTTTCAAATACAAAATTAACAATGAAAGAAACGTGATAAAAACAGCCAGTTAAGAAAATCACTATTTCTTAAGGCCTATATCCTCATACTGTACTGAATTTGGGGGCATTTTTTGAATCAAAAAGCAAGCTTTTAGATTATACCAATTTAAAAAATTTCAACCAATCAGAGCCTTCAGAATTACTGTAAGTATTATCTTGCACGTCCAATTTTACAGGAAGTAAACAATGACGTCACTTTTGTGATGTTTCCTACTACTAGTGTACGCACTATCATGGACAGCTTCCTACGTTCGTACGTAGCTATCCATGTGTTGACATCTGGGCACCTTACCTAATTAGCTTGTTTTTACGAGTGTCATTATTTTGGTGCAAGCCAATGTTAGATCCAATAGCATGGTTAACTTCGAAATCTACGTAGATACTTTACACACGGTGGCAAGGTGTTGATTTGCACATCATAAGTGATGCATTTAGCCATTAATCGAGGTTTTTTCCTTTTTGGCAAACACGAGGGGGAATTTCGTATTGAACTGAAGGCACAACATATTGTGAAGTACATAGCTAGCCTATGTACCGTACATGCACGGCTCAGTTTTAGTAGCATGCCGAGCATTATGGCACCTTGCAATGGGGAGGCATGGTCAGCTAGCTCAGGGTTCAGGGTTTTGTCTACTACATAAAACTGACCTCGCAGTGTCAGGCCCGGTGTTGCAGCATTTGCTGTACCGGATAGCACACTAACATATGTGCAATGTACACTTCATCCCAGCCGTGTGTATTATGTAGCCAAACATGACATGTGCACAGCTCAGTATTCAATTGTTTATAACTTTTCTAGCTATGGGAGCTACCTTGTGTGTGTTGTTGTTGTTGTCAGGCGGAAAAGAGCAGAAGCTGATCTTCTGGCTTCGGCTCCAAACAATACAATTGTTATACACCGCGTCATTGGGGATATTTGAAACTCGAACATGGCTTGACAAAATAATGATTCGCATCTTCTGCGAGGCCAAATTGAAAAAGATTCGCAAGCAAGCAACTAACTCATCTTCTGTAGCAAATTGCGATGCAAACCCAGTTATTTTGTCCCTTGAAAAGCGCAAAATATGTGAGAGCATGAGAAGAAGAAACTAAGACAGATTGTGAGTGAATGTAACAAGCATTGCTACAGGTTTACAGCATGAAATATCCAAAGTATTTTTAATGTGCTATTTTTCTGGAATCGGGTAGAGGACACGAAACCCGGGTAGTAATATGATGGGCGGGTACCCGGGTTTTTGGGTAACCCGTGCAAACACTAGTCTACATGAAAGTCAATGTCCTATGTGAACAAACGACTTAAAATAAGCCTTACAAGTCATCAGAGACGTCAGAATGAATAGTTAGAATAAGGGTTAGGTTAGGGTAAGCTAAGGGTGCGAGGACTAATGCACTTATCAACTGAATGACGCACCCCACTACCCCTGGACATGGTCAGTCATTTGTCCACAACAGTGCTGACAAAACTTGTACAATGACATGTATACCCCTCAGTCACTTCTGTGACTGACAACTTAAAGTAAAACGACTCACATCTCAGTCACAAAATTGATACACAATTTGCAATTTTGACTGACATGTGGGTCACCATATATTGACTGTAAAATTGAGAACGCCAATTGGTCCAGGGTGCATTCCATGTAAAGCCGACGCCGAAGTTACGCCAAGGTGTCAGCGTTTGTACCCCAACAAAACCAAAGGTGTGATGCCGCGCCAACAAATACACAGTACATATACATATAACTATACGCATACGTATATTAAATGTTTACTATATGTACAGTCCAGAAGCAAAAAGTTGCACACATTCTTTCCTATTTGGCAGGAAATAATCATATTTTGTGTGGGACTCAATGTAAATTAAGTGGAAACAAACTGCAGATATTTTCACATATGCCGAAATGCCAAGGAGTCATGCGCCAAGGCAGATTTTTTAATGTATGCCAGCACGCTGAGGTAACCGTTTTTCCCGCTACGCCTGGAAGGAGTCGGTGCTCACGCCGAAGATCATTGCATTGTAGTGCATGGAATGCAGACTGGCAATTGGTATCCCTGTACACAGTGTAACAATTGACTCACAATGCTCCATGCCTTGGTCACAACAGTGACTGACAATTGAGGTAAATGTGACTCACCCCTCAGTCATGCTGGTGTCTGACAATTATTATAGTGGTTCAATGACGGACATGTGAGTCACACTGTCATTGGTCAATAACTCACATTTGACTGACAATGCCAGGGGGTAGTGGGGTGCATCATTCAATTGATAAGTGCATAGGCCTAAGGTTGTGTGTGTCAGAAAATGGTGACCTTGCACTGTATAGGGTGTACAGTAATTGGTTACACAGACCAGACCCCTAGCTTCAGTGAAAAAGGGGCAGGGGGGAGGAACATTAGGAGGGCAGAATTTGCGCGCGCTAAGCGCCGCACACCATTGGCTGAGGGTCCAGGGGCCCGCCAAAGGGCCCCTGGTGGGGTCCAGGGACAACGCCCCGGTGGGGGCCCAGGGGGCGAAGCCCCCGGAAGCTCCTGGGTTTTAGCTTCTCTCTCAACCCAGAATATGGTCTTTTTTACCTTTCAACACCCATAGACTGGAAGAACCTGAGCCACAGAATATATGCAGATTCCAGACCCTGTTTTTAGCCAAGTGAAAAATGTGAATGTAAGATAGATATATGTATTATTTTGTCTTTACCTTTAATATTTTTTGACTGCATATTAATTACTAAATTAATGCTACAGACTACATACTGTTTGTATGGGCATGTGGTTTTGAAAGTGGAATTTATCTTACACATCCCCCTCTAATTATTGGCAAATGATGTGCAGTTTTAGTATACAAAATAACCTTTGTTAGCTTACACGTAATATATGAAATCTTTTTCTCTGGAAAACAACAACATATTTTAATGACCTTAAAGTCATATTATTATCAAGTGTAGCAGCATCAAACTGAAGCAGCAGCATTTGGGAATATATCAATGTTTGATAGCCAAAGTATGTAGTACATTTTGTTTTAAGGTCCTCATGTGTCTTCAGAGACACTGGTTGTTGCTGACTTACACGTACATATGTACATTCTTGAGACAAATGAGCCGATTCAAAAATTCAACATGAAACCACTGAATTATATTTAAAGTTTAAACCCTCTTAACGTGGTGATTGTGATTAAGAAATCACCCATTAATTATCTGGATCTTACATGGCAACCCAGGTGTTACCCATGTGATCGCTGGCCCAGAAGTATTCACTTGACAGCCTGTTTCATTTTGTGGAATGTCATATTACAGCAGCCCTACTCCTTTGCGAAACCACAAAAGTTTTGAAGGACCAGAATTTATTGTTCCAGTGCATACACAGCCGAGGAAAGTGGGATCCCATCTATGAAGGTCCATGACTGATTACATAATCTGTCAGTCAGTAAAATGTTGTCATTCACAGGACTGATTAATAACTAACTCAGTAGCTTGCTTTAGCTGAGGTTACGGGTATGGCGTGTTTGTTAAAGGCGATAAAAAGTGAAATTCCCACGACTCTACAGTATTTTCATACTTTTATTTTATACCAGCACTGCTGTTATAGGCTAATTGTAAACTTGGAAAATATGAGGTCAGGTAGCTGTCCACAACGTCCGCCATTTATATTTGTCAGTCACTGGTGTATACGGATTAGATGCAGTTACTGCTTTGTATGAAAGTTTTCGAGTGCTGTAAAAATGCCTCGCATGTAAATTAAACTTTATACAAGAGCCCCGATCATCATGCAATTGGGCGGTCGAAGTATACATTGCATTCAGCTTCTAAATTTCAGGCACTACATAAAACTGTTGCTCAGTTATGCCTCCATCTTATCACCCACCATGAACATTCTCTCCATTATGCTGCATTCAACCTTCCCCCTACCCTAAAATGGAGGCACAAGGGGCGTATAAGTATTCGTGTTGACCCATTTGCAATGTGTGACTATCGCTATAACGGAACAGTGTTGCGATCAAGTGATTCAAGTCACTGAAGTTTGTTGACAACGATGTTCACCTGTGTACTATGTGTACATGTGTACCATGCAACTCAGACTACATCTGTGAGCGCCTGCGTTTGGCGAAGCCATCTTACGTTTTACATGTATATGAGTAGCCTTCTGCTGGGCCCCAGCTAGCCTAGCTGCCCGCACTCATTGGTTGGTTGTAGTCCGCGAGCATAGCTGCAAGCTTTATAAACACTGAATTGGTTTACGAAACCCGCCCGGCAACTTCACTACTTCATGTCAAGCCAGTGCATACTGTATAGACCTCGCTTAGCTTCTTGCAACCTTTTCCCAGAAAATCACGTAGATAACTTTACTAAATTATGCCATAAATATGCGAGAAACTTTTCCTAAATATAAGATGCTGAGTTTGGCGTACGGCGAACAGCGGTATGATATGCGCAAGTGCAGTTGAGAGACTGGAGTTCGAGACAAGAGGCGTTAACCTACAGTACGTACAGCACGTGAGAAAGTTCGCTCAGATGCGAGCGTTTTTCCATACTGTACGTATGGGGAATTTTGGAAGGCTGGTCGTTGAATTAGCTTGCGTAGCGGATCTCCGGGCTTCTGACACACAACATTGTCGTATACCGTAGCTACAAGCTGAACAAACAACTTTGGGATCGCAGGTCAATGCGTGGTGCTTCGATAATAGATTGCAATGTGAAGAACACGCTGTACGTTTCTATAGTAAGCATAACCACTGACATATAACCGTGTTCAGCTGTCTTGTCTCTGCCGTTTTAATAATTTGGCGTTTAATAATTTAATTGGCGCAGTGCAGAGCGGAAAAGTACAAGGGCGGCTGAAAGAAGGGGCAGGGCGGGGATAGGAAGTCAAGAGAAGGGGCAGGGCGGGCGAAAAGAGGGGCGGGGCGGGCCGCCCCTGTGAAACAGCGAAGCTAGGGCACTGTGTCACAGACAACTGTAAAGCCGCGGTCACACTACAACGAATTCAGATCGGGTTCCGATCCGATTTTTGTGAGTTTTTATTAAAATCTTCTCCATTTCGGGTAAATTTATTTCCCTACATCTCTCCATAAGTTTCTTTACCTTCTCATCATGATCCTGCATAGCTGCTTCCTGAGTAGGACCCTTGCCATAAACAATAATATCATCTACAATGCATTTAACCCCAACCAATCCCTCTAGGGCTTGGTGCTGTCTACGCTGAAATTCTTCAGGAGCTGTACGTCTTTAGGCCAAATGGAAGTCTTAACCATCGGTATCTACCAAATGGGGTGTTGAAAGTGGTCAACAAAGAGCTTTCTTTGTCTAGCTTTACATGCCAGAACCCATGTTTTGCATCAAAAACACTAAACACCTGCACATTACTCAGATCTGGCAAGATCTCATCAAGGGTGGGCATGGGGTAATGGCTTGGTTTTAGACCTCTATTTAAATCTTTTTGGTCTATGCAAATTCAAAATTTCCCTGGCTTGTCAATTGTGACAAGACTGGACACCCAGGGGGTTGGCTCTGTCACTTTTTGAATGACATTTAATTTCACTAGTCTGCGTAACTCTGTTCTGAGTGGATCCCTTGTTGCTACAGGTACTCTACGGGGTGGATGAACCACTGGGGTTGTATATGGATCCAGCTGTAGGTGATACTCCCCTTCTAGTAAACCTATTCCTTCAAAAACAACACTATACTCTCTTAACAGGCTATTTACAGTGAGTTGTTCATTAACCAGATTTACTTCATTTTCCCCTGTATGCTTATGGCCTAATGGCTTAGCAATATACTCTCATGTTTGACCTCGATTAAACCCATTTGCTGTACAGCTCTACTACAGAGAGGTATTGCCTTATCACCTTCTACAATGACAAACTCTGCCCGGTACTTCTTATTATTTCGTGGATTAACCAATTTGAGTCTACATTTTCCTTTTGGTTCTGAGGTACTCCCATTGTACATAGCTAATACCTGTCTTGTTTTCTTGATACCATGCTTACCTAACTTTACAAATTCTGAAAATGGCAATATGTTGCAGGTTGCCCCACTGTCTAACTGAAATGTGACCCTTTTGTCATCAATTATCATGTCTGCATATATGTGACTATGATGCTTTAAAGAGTTAATAGAGTTGACATGATTCATTCTCAGTCTCTGGTGTAAGCAAGTTTACGGTATGTACATCTTCAAAGTCACAGGTACTTTCCGAGTATGAATCTGAGCTGTCGCTGTTGTTTCCTGTCTCTTCTCCAACTGCATGCACTTTGGGCCTGTCAACTTTGTTGTGTTTGCCTGCTTTGGCTGATCGAGTCAAGGATTTACACTGTGATGCTAAATGATTGAGCTTCCCACAGTTCAAACATGATTTTCCATACGCTGGACAATGTTCTTTCCCAAAGGGATGTCTATAACCACAATATTTGCATTTGTTCAGCTGTTTTCTGAGTTGATCTTTGCTTCGTCTGGCATTTTGTCTGATTGAGTGAACTTCATTTTGAGTTTCGATTGTCTTTATTCTTACTTTCATTAATTCTGCAGCTTGACACATTTCTCCACATTTTTTCAGTGTAAGGTTTTGCTCCCTCAGCAACTGTTCTCTGAGTGAAGAGTTCTTGATACCACAAATGATACGATCTCTTATAAGTGAGTCGTGTAATATTTCAAATTTACACGTTTGTGCCAGAACCTTTAAGTCTGTGATATAGCGGTCTAACTGTTCACCCGCCTCTTGATTCCTGGTAAAATAATTGTATCGCTCAACCGTCTCGTTTTGTTTCGGGTTGCAGTATCCATCAAATATTGTAAGAACTTCTCCTACTGGTTGTGAACTACCTGCAGCGCCAGCTGGCTTCAAGGTATCGTAAATTCCTCTGCCTTTTGTGCCCATTAAGTACAGGCACATCTTAGCTTTTACTTTATCATCCTTCCCGTCCATAGCCAATTCTGCATAGCCGAAATTCCTCTTTCCAATGCTGCCATCTAGTGGCTAACTTCGGTGACTCAAAGTCAAATCTGTCTGGAGTTCTTATTTTGTCCATTTTGACTACTTAGGTATAGGTTTCATCTCTTTGATCTATTTCTCTGAACCAGTCCGTTTATGAACACTAATTGCACGAATTTCTGCTTGTGCACTGTATACAGTCTAACGTTGCAAAATCGTATGGCGAGTACTATCGCATGTGGTATGCACCGTGTATATAATATTAATAGTAACAGTTATATTCGCATTATAGAATATATCTCACCCATTCATTGATGGATATTTCACGATCAATCCTTTTGAAGGCATTCAAATCTTGATCAGCTGAATCTTCGGTTCACTTCTGACACCATGTTGTAGTGTCACTGCATCAAGCCATAGAATAAAGACAAGATGGGTCACATTACGATTACAAATCTTTATTACGGTTCAATCATGCAGCCATGTTCTTTGTCCAACGACCATGACTTCTGTGCCGACTCACAAATACCTAGATATGAGGGTGCACATACAGTAAACAAAGTAGCACTTGTCACACCCACCGTCAACAATTAGCCTATTATCTTGACAGGTTGGCTACATTACAACTCTGGATAATTATGCATTTCTCCAGTGCAAGGGGGGGGGGGGCGGGCAGGGCAGGTGCCCAGTAAGCCTAACTTTTTTTCCCCACGAGGTTATGGGCAAATTTGATTTTCAAAATTTTTCAAATTTGTTTCGAAATCATGGTAGGGTTACGTGGGTCAAGGTCAATTTGGCCTGTTCTTTCATAATCCGGTGTCAGAATTACAATAAAAGGGTCGGAAAGCTGTCATTTTGGAACTAGGGGTGTGGCCTACTTCCAAGAAGCTGATTGGTCCATTGGCGTGATTTGCCCATAGGCTAACCTCGTGGGGAAAAAAATGCGCGCACAGCAATATAGGCCTAAGTTAGGGCCTAGGCCCTATGCTATTTGCAAAATTGCGCTAGCCTACCTCGTATATCTTAGCCGACCTTACTTCAATATCTAGGCCTACTATAGGCTGTTTGTATATCATATGAGCCAAGGCTGTAACACGTAAGTTAGGCCTAGCCTAGCCTAGGCCTAGGTCCTAAACCTGCAGTATCGCGGCTGCAAATTGTATTTGGCCTATAGGCTATGGTCTAATTCATTTCCTCAGAGAAACACAAAACTAGCCTACTAACGTTAAAAAACTCCAGAAACGACGACATAACCTGTAACCTTTTCGAAACCAAAGACAAAACAGTTGGAACAATGTCTTGCCTCGTCCAATTCTCGAGAAAACAACTGTCTGAACCAAGGATATTATGCATATGAGTAACTGAACGTAACCGGCCTACGGCCTACTGCCCTCAAATTTATTATGTTTCCACATACCAAAATCTAATTTCCTTAAAGGAACCTTAAGTTTTCTATTAAATTTCAAAGCTACACTCAGAACATGTTCAAAAAAAAAAAAAAAATCTTGAAAATAGAACATCTCTCCGGTATTTGTCAAATGTACAAATATTTTCGTGTGCCAGAGTGTTGCTATATTCGGTATATCGTAACACCGTGACCACTTAGGCAACGGATTTAATTTGTTCTTAGTTACAATTTGATTAAGTTGATCTTAATTTTCCCCTCATTTTTCTTGCCTTCCTTTATATCAAATCCCATTATTCTCTAAATTCCTTATATAAGCTAAATCGAGGAGCCTTTGTTACTTACAATTCCTGGCTGCTTGCCTGACAAAGATCATTTGATGATTTTTTCTTTTACATAAAGCAATTTTCAAGAAGTGGAAGTCTTTGATAGTATTGTGCGTGCATGATTTGCAACAGGGGATTCCCCGAAAATAAGTAAGCTCACGGCGCTTGACCAGAAAGCAAAATTCTGGCTTTTCGCTCAAAAGCCGATGGGCTAACCCTCGGAGGTCCGGATCCATGGTGCCAGGCAGCCTGCGCCTAGGCTGCGAGTTGTTATCCGGCCTGAGTCTGATCCTGAGCATGATGTCGTTTTATTTATTTTCATTTAAACTTTGCTTAAAAGAGGGTAAAACTCGGATAGCTAAAGCTAATCTTCCCCGAGGCCCGCAGTTACAAAGTGTAAGACATATAAAATTGAAGAAATATTAGTAAACGTTAAACAAGTCAAAATTGAAAACATATAAACCTTACAAAGAGAAAGAAATTCGTAATTAAAACATAGCAAGATCCTAAAAACAGAAAAAAAACTAACAGGCTAGATATATACAAAAATATAGAACAGGAAAATCAAGTTAAAATCTTACAAAAGTAGACAAAAGGGGGAACATCAAAACAAACAATAAGAACACCATTTAAACTGTAAAAAATATCACGATAAAAAGATACCCACGACTAAGAGAGTAAACAGTCAGTAAAATATCTTAAAGTATCCTTGATTAAAGCTTTAAAACGATTTAAAGTTGCTGCACTCTTTATGTCGTTGGGAAGGTCGTTCCATTCTCATGCTCCAATATAAGACAACTTTTTGTTATTAAAATCAGTTCTGCCCCCGGACATGTATAAAGCTAGCGAGGAAGTTGACCGTAGGCCGTGGTCGTGAACAGAGTGTGTATATTCAAACATATCTCTCATGTTCTGGTTCTGGTTCTGGTTGGATACTACAAGCAGTTCTCCGCAGACGGGATATACGAATGATATGAATCATTATATGTAAGGAGGAGGGTGGCCATTTAGGGATTTAACTAAACGCTTTTGCTTTAAAATTTGTGAAAATTTTTTCCATCCTAGTTTACTAAAAAGGTCTTCAGATCTCTCATCATATGTGGCATCAAGATTATTCGGGCGGCACTCTTTACGAGTTTTTCTATTCTAATTACATTGCTGCGCGTACATGAACTCCATACAAGGTTACAATAGTTAAGAAAGGGTAAAATATATCCGTTAAAAAATAAAATTCTTGTAGGTACGTCAATGAATTGTGCTTACGGTTTTACACACATAATCAATTTGATCTTGCCACGTTAAATTCGAATCAACCCTGACCCCTAGTAACTTTTCCTGCTGATTGTTCTTTAGTCTGTTTCCATCAAAATAAGCATTTAGGGTGTAAGCTTCAGAAAGAGTGTGTTGCTTCTGTTTGGAACATATCAACATGCTTTTTGTTTTATCCACATTTACGTCCATTTTGTTATCGTTGCACCAATTTTGTATATTTTTGAGATCCTCGCTTAACTTTACAGATAGTTCTTCAGTACTCTTACCAGAAACATGAAAGTGGTGTCATCAGCGTACACATCAGCTGAACAATGTGAAAGGCATAAATCGAAATCATCGATGTAGATGAGGAACAGAAGTGGGCCAATTATTGACCCCTGAGGTACACCACTTACGACTGGTAAAGGGTTAGAATACGTACCACTTAGGTGGACACATTGTTTCCTGTCGGATAAGTATGACTGAAACCAGTAAACAACTTTCTCGGAACATTGATACAAGCGTAATTTCTTAAATAAAATGTCATGGTTTACAAGATCAAATGCCTTTCTTAGGTCTAGAAGGAAAGATCCTATCATTTCACCACCATCAATGACTTTTAACCATTCGTCTATCATCTTCAGTAACGCCGTTTCGCATGAGTGCTTCGCTCTGAACCCAGACTGTGCGACTCTGAGAAGCTGAAATCTCTCTACAAAATCGTAAAAGGCTATGTGTACATGCATTTCGAGAATTTTTGAAACAATGGGTAGTACAGAGATGGGTTTATAGTTGCTTACGTCTAGACTTGACCCGCTTTTATAAATAGGCACGACTTTTGCTAGTTTCCATCGAGTTGGAAAAACACTGTACCTGATACTTAAATTAAGTATGAAGACTCGGGACTGTATAAGGCACACACACTTTAAGAACGTAAGCACTTATTCCATCAATACCTGTTGCTTTTTTCTCGTCGGTAGTACTTAAATACTTTAGAACAAATTCTTCAGATACATTCGGGATATCAAAAACACAACCATTTGGTAATTTGCATGATAGATAATGCCTTAGAGATTCAAGACTGTTGTTACTGCAATTATTTTCCCTGGTAAAATACTTCTGGGAGACAGAGGTAAAAAAAGAGTTAAAAGCATTTGCAATATCGTCTACATCACCAACATCTTTCCCGTCGACATGTAGAAGATTTAATGAGGAGGATTGTGCTGTATCATAACTTGACTGTACGCTTCTTAGAATTTGCCAAATTTCCTAGCTTAGTATCACCCTTTTTCTTTGCAATAGCATTTTTAAAATAATCTCTCTTTGCCTGTCGAATAAGGGAAGTAACTTTGTTCCTCCAAAACCTGTTAACATCTTGTTCTTTGATCTTTGCCTTATCTCTGTTTCTTATTGCCGATCTTATATCTTCATTAAACCACTCTGGTTGAAACTTTCTTTTCCCTCTTTTCCTTTTTTGTGGGGCATGTTGATTCATAGTATGTAGCAACATGTGTTACCACAAGCTAAGAGCAGCATCCACGTTATTTTCTGACATAACATCACCCCATGTACAGTTTGTTAGGTCCCGTACAAAAGCTTGCTTATTTATCTTAGTAACATCTTTGTACTGGTGTGGTCAGCCTTACAATTTTGTTCCCTTTCGTACTTAAAAATAAACAGGAAAATGATCACTGATTCTGATGTGAGGAACGGTTACATCATTTACTAACCTCTCTTCTGTTGTATATTATACAGTGGCGCCGGCACGAGGGGGCATGGGGGGCGCGTGCCCCCCAATGAAAATTTTTTGAAAATTTTAAAATTATCCCAAAAGGCGATTAAGCTATAGATTTCTGTAGGGGGTAGGGTGCAGTGGCGTAGCTAGAAATTATTTGTGGGGGGTCAAAAGCCAAAAAAAAAAAAAATCCGACAGATTATTATCTTGATCTTGATAGTTGTACGATTCGAAATTCTGGGGACCTTTTTTTTTTATTTATTTTTTTCTTCTTTCCGGGTTATTTTGAGTTTTCAGGCCGACAATTTTGAGTTTTCAGGCCGACAATTTTGAGTTTTCAGGCCGACAATTTTGAATTTTCAGGCCGACAATTTTGACTTTTCAGGCCGACAATTTTGACTTTTCAGGCCGACAATTTTGAGTTTTCAGGCCGACAATTTTGAGTTTTCACGTTGACATACCGATGTGTAATTCTGCTTAAAAACATAAGAAGTGGTGTAAGTGTTTCAAATGAAGTGTTTTTATTTATTTCCGACAGAGACTAGAAATTTCCGACAGAGGCCTTCGGAGGCTTTGTGGGGGGGGGGGCGACCGCCCCCCCTAGCTACGCCACTGGTAGGGTGAGGTGTGCTTCAACCGAGTGATAGATCTATTTAATCATTTTCTATCACAAATGTTTCTCAAACTGTCAGAATTTTCGCAAACTATCAAAAATTTCTCGCGCTCTGCGCGCTTCAAACCTTACCACTGTGTTCTTATTATCAATATCTTCTGATAGCAACTCCCGGAGAAGCACAGCAGCAAAAGGTTGAAAGCTGTTTACTAATTAACAGGTAAAAGACTGGCTTTTGAGTGGCAGGTAGGTTTGTTGCGCAATTGAAAGTGTCTCGATGCAGATTCTGAATGCAGGTTTTGTCACGGAAATCTCACTTAACGAAAAATTTCGCGCGCTTTGCGCGCATGCTTTACGGTTTGCACTCCATCTCATGACCATTATTAACATAATAATACATGGAACTATAATCACAACAACTGTAGGGGCCTAGCATCAATATGGGATCTCTCAATCTAAGTTGTTGTAGCATGATTTGGAAAGTTGAAATTACGTATTTGCCGTTATATATTTTCCAAAAAATTTTACAGAGCGCTTTTCGTGCAGCCATTATCGGTATAGATGGCAGACACGTAGCTAAGGGGGTGAAGGGGGCAGTCGCCCCCTTGAGCATATTTTTGGTTTTTTAATGCTTTTTTACAATATTGCTAGTGTTTCCCCTATTTATATGCTGTAAACTAGGCTTGGGAAGTGCCATTTCCAGCGATCTGGGAGGCACTTTGGGCCAAAATTTTCTTGCGCTTTGCGCCAACCCATGGTGGCGCAAAGCGCTAAGAGTCTGTCTATGGGCTTCGCCCCCTTGACAAATTCCTGGTTACGCCCTTGAAAGATGGTGATTTTTAACACACTTACGACAAAAAAGCATTCTGAAAACGCCTTTGTTAGCCCTTCACCCCTTTTTGCTATACCTATCAGGGAGGTCTAATATCACCTTCCTGCACCAATAGTCTCCCTCCCGGCCGTTCCCCATTGCTGGAAGCTGTTCATCTGGATTTTCGTTCAAAATTAGTAAAAATAAAATAGTTGTAGAGCGCTCTACTCTATATTATCATTTGGATGTCAAGTAATAAGCATTACGTCATTGCTCCATTTTATGTACTTTATCCAGAGCTTCCGGAAGACCCTGTACAGGTATATCTGCCAGCCTTAGATGCCTTTTATAATGCATAATGAAGGGGAGGAAAAATTTCGTTATAGTCCAACAATGTTTCTGTGGACTCCACGCACGTATTTTTGAGTAAAAACTTTGCCAATAGAAGGAGGTGAAGTAGCCAAAAGGGAGCCTTCAGGAGGTTTGTTGACAACATATCCTTCTCTTTAACATGCTCTCCTTTTTCATCTAACCAAAACTTAGAATTCACTAGATTATGGACATTTTCCAGCTATGTATGATCAGCTCCAAAAATATTCCAAAAGATAGCACCATTTTGCATCTAAGAAACCTTAAATAAGCAAAAATTCCCCTCCCCTTAGACCCCTCCCCCAGGACGGCACCTTTATGTAGTGACAAAGGAAAGATCCTCACTGCTGTATTCAAAACGCAGGCCGCATAAAAAAAAAACGAATATTTAAGCGTCGCCACTCAGTTGGAAAAAACATCCAGCCAGTCGGAAAAATTAGAATTCACTAAACTATGGACATTTTCCAGCCGTAAAGGAATGTGAACAGCTCCAAAAATATCATAAAGATAGCACCATTTTGCATCTAAGCAACTTTAAATAAACAAAAATTTCTCAAAGAGGAGGGGTGTCCCCTCCCCTTAGACCTCTCCCCCAGGACGGCACCTTAGTGCAGTGACACCTGACAAAGGAAGGATCCCCACTGTGTATACGAACGTAGGGAGCACACGAAAAAAATAAAAACGCATTTTGCGCAGACTTGGGAGGTTAACTGAAGTGCCATTACGACATCATCTGTTGTGCCTCCCCCCCCCCCCCCCAATCACCAAAGCCTGGCGGCGCCACTGTGTATATATGTGACCTATCATGGAACTGGTAGTTTCAGTGACCCTGGTTGGTTGATTCACCACTTGCTTTAAATTTAAATTAAAATGACATAGGCTACTGTATTTTTCCATGCATTGTTACCCCCTACTAACATGTTAAAATTAAAATCACCTATAATAACAATATCGTGGCAAGAACTGTATGGCAAGTTAAGCATATTATGGAAGGAACTTATCCAATCTGCCTTGGCATTCGGAGGGCGGTAGATTAAACATAAAAGTATACTCTTAGAATAGGAAGGCTTAATTTCCAACCAGATGACCTCAATATCATCACTTCAAATTCCTTTCTACGTAAAAAGGCTGTGTTGTTATCAGTATAAATTACAATGCCCCCTCCTTCCCTACCAACCCTGTCTCTGCGGATTATTTTGTATCCTGGCAGACTTATCTCATGGTCTGAATAAGTGTCATTTAAGAAAGACTCAGTAATTGCTAAAATGTTGACTTCAGTATTCTCGTGTACCTGTGTACTAACAGGGTTCCAAGTTGGTCCATCTTAGGGAATAAATGATTTATGTTAATAAAACCTATGTGCAGCCCCTTTCTTCTTTTGTTCTTAAAATTGAAAAAGTTAAAAGAGCTTTTTACCGATGAAGACCGGCTCGAAGAGGAATAATTTTCGGCACTCTCATCTTGGCCAGATTCCTAGTGAATAAAGCAGAACTTTGCTTTGTGAACCTTTCGTCCGCATGATCTACATTCAACTGGGAAATCGTACCTGCAACTGCGTGTTGTGTGGTTTCGCTCCCCACAGTTATAACATCCCCTGTTTGAGTTGGGAGGGGGAAATTGAATACGGCGACTCTGATATTCAGATCCTTGACGTTTGTCGTTATACTTCGTGTTATGTGGACGAGGACCAGGCTGATCGTGATAGCGAGTGTGCAGTGGCGCCGGCACGGGGGGCATGGGGGGCGCGTGCCCCCCCCCAATCGATTTCAGAAATTTTTTTTGAAAATTTTAAAATGATCCCAAAAGGCGTTTAAGCTATAGATTTCTGTATGGGGTAGGGTGAGGTGCGTTTTCAACCGAGTGATGGATCTATTGTAACCATTTTCCATCACAAATGGTTCTCAAACTATCAGAATTATCGCAAATCCTTTTCAAAATTTTCGCGCGCTCCGCGCGCTTCAAACCTTACCTCAGTATTGTACTAATTATCACAACTCCCGCAGAAGCACAGCAACAAAAGCTGAAAGCTGTTTACGAATTCTCAGGTAAACTCGGACTGGCTTTGTGATTGGCAAATAGGTTTGTTGGGGAATTGAAAGTGTCTCGATGCAGATCATGAATGCAGGTTTTGTCATGGTCATCTTATTTAATGAAAAATTTCGGCGCGCTTCGCGCGCATGCGTTTTCACTCCAACTCATGACCATTTTTAAGGTTATAACACATGCAACTATTCTGATCACAACACTTTTCCGACAAACAGAAGTACATCCCCAACATCTGATGGGGCCTATGTGATCTTTCAGTCCAATTTGTAGCATGATGCGGAAGGTTGAAAGTGCGTATATTTGCCGTTATACATTTTTCAAAAATTCTTACCGACCTTCGGGCGCAGCCTCTACCGGTATAGATGGTGATTGTTAATACACTTACGACGTATAAAACATTCTGAAACGCGCCTTTTAGTCCTTAAATTTTGCTTTTCCTATCACGGGGTCTAATATTACTTCACTGCACCTATACTCTCTCTCTCATTCCCCATTGGTGGAAGATGCTCGTCTGGATTTTCGTTCAAACTTAGTAAAAATACCATTGTTGTAACGTGCTTGGCATTATACACTATAGTATATCACTTGGATGTCAGGTAATAATCATCATTTCAGTGCCCCATTTTACATAATCAATCCAGAGTTTCCGGGAGGCACTATAACGGTGTCTGTCAGTATTAGATACCCTTTTATAATGCACAATGAGAAAAAGGAAAATTTTCGTAATAGTCCAAGAATGTTTCTGTGGACTCCACCCACGTATTTTGTCGTAAAAACTTTCCCCGAATAGAAGGCATTAAAGCCTTGTCAAAAGGGGGGCTTGGGGAGGTTTGTTGACAACATACCCTTCTCTAAGACAACACACTCTCCTCTTTCACCTAACCAAAAACTAGTATTCACTAAATTATGCCATTTTCCAGCCATGTATGATCAGTTCCAAAAATATCCTAAAGACAGCACCATTTTGCATCTCAGCAACCTTAATTTAACAAAAATTTCTCAAAGGGGAGGGCCTCCCCTAAGACCCCTCCCCCAGGACGGTACCTTTATGTAGTGACAAAAAGGATTCCATACTGCTGTGTACCATCGCAGGGACGCAGCACTCTCATCTTTCTCCTAACCAAAAATTAGAATTCACTAAATAAGGATATTTTCCAGTCATATATGATCACTTCCAAAAATACTCAAAAGATAGCACCGTTTTGCATCTAGGCAATCTTAAATTAACAAAAATTTCTCGAAGGGGAGGGGGACACCCTCTCCCCTTAGACCCCTCCCCAGGACTGCACCTTTATGTAGTGACAAAAAGGACTCCACACTGTTGTGTACAATCGCAGGGGCGCACAAAAATGGTACGATTTAAGCAGACTTGGGGGAAACTGAGGTGGCATTATGACATCATGTTATGCCCCCCCCCCAATCACCAGATCCTGGCGGGCGCCACTGGAGTGTGTGTACTTTGCTGGCGATGCTCGTGGCGGCCGAAAGGCAGAGATACTCTCCTGTGGAACCTTGGGCTTTGGCGGGTATTTCGTCGCAATATTGGAGAATATTGGAGAATGTAAAAAAGTGCTTCGGAGACAAACTGGTCCCAGTGAGGTGTATTTTTGCCGTAGTTTATGCGACCCTTTCATACTCAGGTGTATGCCGTCAGTGATGAATAAGCTGTCATCAATTTCGCCATCGCCGTAGGAGAAAGAAGGAAAGTTGTCTATAAATTGACAATCTAACTTGGAAGCTAAGTCCTTCAATTGTTTGTTTACCTCACAAATGGTAGAAGAAAATATATCTCGTCGAGGACATGCCATGGCCCTGAAATGCAAATCTTTGTGCTTGGACCGCTGTTTAACTGAGTGGTTGTGATCAAGTCCTCGAATTCCTTCATAATTTCTTCACTCTTATCCATTTTCTTGGAAACATCGTTTGTCCCGACATGAACAATTATGTGACTTAGAGAGTTAAGTGCTTCCAAATTGGTCAGCATGTGACTTTTGACGTCAGCAATCGTTACACCCCGAAGACACCTAACGTTTACAATGTCGTTTTCAAAATCTTCACTGGCAATGTCTCTAATTATTGAATCTCCTATGATGAGAACGGACTGTTTTGATGGACGATAAGTGTCAGTAGATGATAATGCCTGTGCAAATGTTTTACTTTCAGGATGGTCACTATGAACGCATCCAGGACTATCTGAGTCAAGGGAAACGTACTGAGTTTTGGAATTTGCTTCTTGAAGCAGCTGAGCTCTTAGTAAGTTTATTTCTCGTAGAGCCTCTGTAAGTCGCTGCTGAGATACACGTAGGTCGTTCGGGAGTCGAATACAGGGTTGACAAAACCATCTAGATTTTGCACCTTTGGTGTGTACTTTTTCGAGTCCAGCGCAGAGAATATGATACGTTACCCCACAAAAATCACGTCACCGGCTTCCCAGCGTCTGGATTCAAACAAAAGCTACAACAAGCGGTAGACAATAGTTCTCTGGCTTCAGTGAGTTGTTAAACTGTAACGCCCGCTGTGGTTGCCATGACAATGGACACTCATGAGGCTTGTTGAAAAGAGCAAGGAGAGAGTTAGGCTCTGTCGAAGGTGCAGAGATATACGAATAGGCTAGGACTTTCCTAGTACTTTCAGCGTCAACTTTTGTTGCCCCAGACTTCTTTGATTTTCTTGAATCAGACTCTTCAATCTTCAATCTGGTATAATATTTACATTAGATGAGTCAGGAGTAATCCTTCAGGTAGTCAAAAACAATTCAGAAAGTTCAGACAAGAACAAAGTATAGCATAATGAGAAACAAGTGAAAGGTTGCATACAGTGAACAACAAGTGAAAGGGGGCATACTGTTGAAGAGTTCTGCAGCAAAAGTGCTACTTAGAAAAAAATAATAAAAAAAAAAAAATGATAATAATAATAAAAACATGTAATAATGAGACCGGCTAGAGTTTGGCAGGAACAATTAACTCACTTTTGCAAGCTTCCAACTACATTGTGGCCTCGAAAGAGCTGACGTCCATACGTCCTTCAAGACAGATATGTTCCCGTGTATAGGTATAATTTATGTCACAAGAGCTAACTTTGTGCCCCTTTGATGTCGTACTTATTTAGTTGCGGATTACGTAAGTCTAAATACGAGTCTGGTAATCGTAAAGATCACGGAAAATGTTTATAAAAGATCCCTAACGGTGATTTGATTAGTTATATAATACTTATAGTGATTAAAGGTAAAATGCGGTTAACCCAGTTTGATGTACCCCATGATCTTAATTTATGAATGGGTGTTATCATGTAACAGTATTTTTGTTTCTAGATTGCTAAATTCATGCAGAATGATTTTCTTTCACATTCATGTTTGGGAACATTATGAAAGTCACCTTTAAGGGGTAGTCAAGGTGAATTGTAATAGCATATATTTCAGGATGAGGCGACTGCTTATTCCCTTTAATTAAGTGTAAACCTACGCAATATAAAGATTCCACCTATTTCAATATAATCGAAAACCAGGAGTGTTAAAACAATAAATCTCTTAAATACATTAATTGCAGAACCCCTCAATATAGGTCTTCCTTCTTTCCATCAACTATACTTGATTGGAATAAGTTAACTGATGAGGAAGCTAACTCGCAGACCCTGAAAATTTTCAGGTGTCATCTGACATCTTGCTAGAAGCTCACTCTTTCACTCCGTTGCGTTTATGCCATGCGGGTTTCTGCAATGTACCGATGATGATGATGATGACGATGGCGATGACGATGACGATGACGATGATGAATCCATCTCTAAGGGAAAAAAATTCCGAATATACTGATATTTCTATGTATTATGTCGTATCGATCAGTACATTCTAAAAACTCAAGTGCAAATCAGCACCAAAAGTGTTGTTTTTAACACTTTCGTGGTGATAATTTTAAAGCACTTAAATTTCTCATGACACTAGAAACGAATAGCAAGTTGTAGTCATCTCTAATTGACCACTCTTAATCCAGAATCTATCAGAGAACTTCCTGTTCAGGTATCTTGAGATCAATAAAGTTAAAGGGTTTGCACCCCTTTAAAGACTGTTTGGTCAATAGAGCAAGTTCGTTTGTGAAAGGGATTAGCCTAAGTGTTGCAATTATAGAGATAAGCTTCACCCGGGAAAAAGCCTTTTCTCGGGTAATGTTGGCTAAAATGTCCTATTCAATTCTAGCAGCATGTGGTGCTGGCAGCTGTGAGAAGTGAGCAAATCATTTAAGAAAAGTAGGCGGAACCAGTGCAGACAAAATATTAAAAACTACTACATTACTGAACGAGATGGGATATGTTTGCATTGGTGAAAAAATTTGTTACAGCATTCCAGCGTTACTTTAGTGAACAAAAGGCTTAGTGCGAAGGATTCTAGCTTAATTAATATTGCTCGATTGCCTTACGGTGTTTTGCTCTTTGGCCAAAAACAAAATCCCCTAATCCGACCGAAATTCCTGTTGAATTTTTCCTACCTTTTGGGATGACATTTGGTAGCTTATAGGTGGATCGTTTAACTATGCATTTGGTAAATACTACTTATCTGACGAACATCATAGTGCCAATATTTCTTTGATCGCAAAGCCTCAAGCTGGAAAGGCTAAAATTGCGCTAAATGTATAGCTTCCCGTGTGAAAAAGTTTTATAGTTTATTATGGGCACTGAGCAAAGTTTTTTTTTTAAAGAAAGATGCATATGTGAATTAAATATAAGACTTATACAAGATTTTATTTCATATTGTGATGAAAAGTCTGTAGCAGGTCGTCACTATTCTTAGGCTTCGAAAAAGCTTGTGATCGGAGTTGTCAAAGGCAGATTTATGGTCTTGAACCAATCAGAAGCCAGGATTGGGATAACGTCATTGTCAGGGGCTGCTAGGCAACGATCATGACCACGGTCGTATGCTATCCTTCTTCTTCGCTTCTTTGTGCTACAAAGAAGTGAAGAAGATTTGTAAGGGTGACACATCCATAAGGACATTCATTCACCACGCAAGCGTCGAGAGGCTCAAAAAACTTAGGGCTAAATATACCTAGCAATAAAAGTGATAGCTGGGGTCCTTATGGATAGATGCAGCCCTGATTACATTTGCGGGGAGACTGTTCCAATCCTTCACAGTGTGGGGTAGAAATCTAAATTTGTAATACTTAGATCTAGCATACCGATGGCAAAATGAAGATCATGCGTTAAACGGGTTCTAGGAGTAGGGCCCGCTGAAGGCATCCAATAGGTATAATGGCCTGGCCAAAAACAGCTTTAGAAAAAAGGATCAGCCTCCTGTCGTGAAAAGGTCAAGCTTACGGTCATATTAATGTGATTATGATATAATTGGCAATATGTTATGGATATCATACAAACAATATCCTGTTGGAAAAGCGTCGGCAATCAGAGGAGGACTCGCACTCGCGCATTTGTCACTGAGCGACCGACAAAAACCACAGAAGGTGACCAAGGAAGGGTGAAATACACCACCAATAAGAATATGCACAATTTGCACCAACTTTTTGGTTCTTCTGGGGTGGTTTAAGGTATCATTTTCTGTAGTGCCCACTCCCCAATCACCAACCTCTAGCTGAGCCACAGCTTATCCAATTTGCGTTCCGTATCCGTAACGTGCACAACTGATTCTTTCATTCTCTCTGTAAATTTGCCTTCTTTAATAGAGGCTTTTCATATGACGTCATAATACTCCCTGGCCCCATGTTGGAGTACATGTAACTTCGTAGTAGACCACACTCGACGCTCTTGCTCGATGAATGTGTACAAACCGCGTATTTTAGTACCGCAGGGCACACTGTGCGGCGTGTTCAGTATACTACTGTACAAAACCTTGTGTTCTTGGCATGAGTGTCCTCCAGCATGGCGAATCCGTGACGTAATTGCAAAGCCTCTATACCACTGGATGTAGATGGAATTACTTCATCTTGTAGATTATCGATCTGTTTTGGCATTTTTACAATACAGCTTAAAATCTTAACGGCTGATCCAGGACCGTCGATACCGTGGTGTGTGGGGGTGTCTCACCCCTCAAAGTTTGTCTGAGCAAAAGATAGTCGGAAAGTCTGAAATTCTAGTTCGAATTTCTGATATCTCAGTCTAGCACATTTTTCCGACTGAGCCTATGTCAACTTTGTATATATTTCCAACTAGATCAAGCGAGAATAATACCCAATTTTTTTTGGAATATTTGTGTAAGCATGGGCGGAACCAGGGGAGGGGTCCAAGGGGTCCGGACCCTCCCCTTTTCCCAAAATACGACGTGCAAAGGGGTCCGGACCCCCTTTTTTTCAGGAGTAAAAATATTTTCCAGAGAGAAACTATGACAGTCGTAGTTGTTCTGAGGTATTCAAGAAAAGTAACCTTCTGAGATTGTGTTATAATCAAAAACCTATACGAAAACTTCAGCAAGTTTTTGTTTAATCTGTCGCCTCTCCCAAAACGCCTTTTACTATCTCTATGCTGTCAGCGATTTATCAACCAATTGGCCTGCCATAAGATTTGTCTGAATGATGCGACGGTATTATAGGTTGCGGTACACGGACATGCACCCTCCGCCAGTCATCTTACCCAGTCGGCTAAGCTACATATCAAAAGGAAGAAAAAGAAACCATAATTCGGTAAATAACTGTCATTTTTTCTTTTGACACCCAAGACTCACTGACTGTCTTCAAATAGTCCTCACCCGCAAAGGCTAAATTACTTTGTGAGAGAAGGGCAGGCGCAGGGCTGTCAAACTCTCAAGCATTCAGCGTGAGAGTCACGCATTTCATCGCAATCTCCCGCTCTCACTATGAGGCATCAGTTTCTAACGCAATGTCTCAATATGGTGTAGAAAATTCCACTCATATCGCAAACGATGCGGCGGGTGTCGGTAAAACGCCAGCTATTAAGATACCAGTGTCCGTATTAGCATTAGCTAGTATAGCATAGCAATATGCTCCTCAAATGAGTACGATTGCTACCATAGGCGTATGGGCTCCCCTCCCCCTAGGGGGGCAAGACCGAATTTGCCCGAAAAGTATAGCACTTGCCCGAATTTTGGAGAATATACAAGTTCGAGCAAAACGAGTGAAATGAGACGCACTGCCACGCGCTTACAGTATGTTTGGATGGATGTAATTTAACAGCATATAAATTGAGTTTAATAGTCGGATACTATCATCAATCAATGCACATCTTTTCCTGAAGTCTGGAAAGCTGACACCAGCTTTCACTTCCGTTAATTTCAGGCAATTTTTCATCAATTTAAGCCCTTGTGCTTTACAGCCTTAGTATTTGCTTTTTGCGTTTTTTCAATGGGAATTTCAGGCAGCTTTCACTCTGCCAGAAAAATTCCACCGCTGCCCGGAAAAAAATCGACGGGGGGGGGGGCATTTGCCCCCCCCCTGCCCCCAGCTCATACGCCTATGATTGCTACACAATTTCTGAAATGAATAGCAGTTTTTTTGTACACAAAACCATGACATTGTACAGAATTCCATTTGGCCAAAACGACACCATATAGCAAAAATAGCCATTTTGCATCTAAGCAACATTAAAAAAACAAAAATTTCTCAAAGGGGAGAAGGATACCCCCTCCCCTTAGACCCCTCCCCCAGAACGGCACATTTATGTTGTGACAAAGGAAGGATCCCCCACTGCTGTATACAATGGCAGGGACGATCACTGTCCTCTTTCACTTAACCAAAAATTAGAAATCACTAAATAAGGATATTTTTTCAGCCATATATGATCAGGTCCAAAAATAACCCGAAGATAGCACCATTTTGCATCTAGGCAACCTTAAATTAACAAACATTTCCCAAAGGGGAGAGGGACACCCCCTCCCCTTAGACTTCTCCCCCAGCTAGGATGGCACCTTTTTATAGTGGCAAGAAGGATTCAACGCTGCTGTATACAATCGCTATAAAACTGCGAATCTCACTCTCACTACTCACAAAAAAGTCGACAGCCCTGTAGGCGGTGCACTATCTGACGTTTACACTCTGTCGGTGAACCACGCACATTTTTTAAGGGAAGGCCGGAAATAGTGATTTCATACGAAAGATTTACTGACTTTCAATTTGTCGTGTGTGAATATTTTTGAAAGTTGGTTCTTATGACCAAGCTTAGACCTGTTTCTGTTGTCTCGCTCATATTTGATATGGCAGCAACTTCATCAGTAGCGAGCCGTCATTCGCGGCATGGGTTTAAATATTCTTGGTTTCAGTTGAGCAATAAAAATGTATCTAACAGTAGGCCTACCTCTCTATTTCCGATATTCTCAGAACCTTGATTTACTACTATAGCTTGGTCATAAGAACCAACTTTCAAAAAATCATAAAATCACGTATGATGATTTCGGCCCTTTCCTAAAAATTGTGCGAGGTTCGATCACCGACAGAGTGAAACGTCAGATATAGTGCACTCTCACTTGCTTCACATAGATTGTGTCAAGGATTCAGTAATTACGTGGACCCGCCCCCCCCCCCCCCCCTTTGAAAAATTCTGGATCCGCCCATGAAAATTTAATCATGATAGGCTATTAAAAACTCTTCTATAATTTCTCTAATCTCGCTTACTTTCGCTCATTTCTTATATTTTTTAAGCTCTGGAAAAAAGTTGGGGGGCAAGTGCCCCCGCTTGCCCCCCCCCCGTAATCCCGCCTATGGGCTCATCCAATCTTCGGCGGTTGTTGTCATGTACGTTACAGGTTGCACGTACATGGCCCGCGTGATGCTTCTTGATGAGAGAATTAATGATTAAATCTAAGGTCTGGGCCTGGGTACCCTGTGGAGCAGACTCTGTACGTAGTAGCCTTCCAAAAGGTGGCGCTCTCTCAGAAATAATACACCCCCTGAATATATTAGATACCCAGTAAACACGAAACATTTTTGAAATATTTTTTTAAGGCGCAAAAATGCTACAGAGAAATATGGAGGAAATATGTTTTTGAAATATTTCAAAAATGCTTTATTAACATTTCAAAAATATTTTCACTAAAATATTTTTGTAATGTTTTTAAAATATAACCAAAACATTTCTTTGTCAACCAAAAAAAAATCATTTTTTCGTGAATATGATTCTTTATGCTTTTGGAAAGCACGCCAAAACTAAAAAAAAAATGCTCGTTGTGTACGTATGTGTTTTTGTGTTGGAATGTTTTAAAAATGTTTTGAAGATACTTTTGTTTACATGTTACACTAAAACATTTTAATAATATGAATAAAATGTTTCATAATAACACCCAAATTTGAATTGAAAATAGCCCCGAAGTGTTATACAGTACTTAGACTATCATACTATGGCAGTTTGGAGAGAAAAAATGTGGTTTTTTTTTATTGGATCCTGGATATTGTAATAATGTTGCTGGAAATATTCCCATGATGTTTTCATGTTTATAAAACATTCTAAAAACATTTCAATAAATCATGTTTAAATATTTCGGAAATATTTCTATAGTATTATTCTATAACCCTAAAAGTAGTAAAAGTGAACAATTTCAATTTGTAAAAAGGTGTGTAGATTGGTAAAAGCATACGGATATGAGTAAGAAAAAAAAATAGAGAGCGAAACATTTTTAAAATGTTAGAAAGATATTTCAGCAACATATTTTTGTAATGTTTCCAAAATAAAACCAAAACATTTTCTTGACAACGAAAGAAAATGATTTGCTTAACTAATATGATTCTTAGTACTTGCAGAAGGCTCGCCAAAACTGTACAAACACTTCACATTGCTCATTATGTATGGTTTTGTGTTGAAATTTTTTAAGATATTTTGGAGATGTTGTTTTTTACATATTGCACTGAAACATTTTAATAATATGAATAAAATGTGTAATAATAACACCCAAACTTGAATTGAAAATAGCCCAGCCTGTTATACAGTAATAAGACTATCATACTATGGCAGATTAATGACAAAAATAAAATCGATTTTCCTATTGGATCTTGAATATTGTAATAATGTTACTTGAAATTCATGTGATGTTCTCATAATGTTTATAGAACATTCTGGTAATATTTCGATAAATCATTTTTCAATATTTTTTATTAGCGAAAAAGCACCTAAAAACCTGTACGGGATAAAATCTATTATCCCCTACTTCCCTTCGTGCCCTCATGAAACTCGTCCTTGAAAGGAAGTGTTTTGAGTTTAATGGCCAATATTCCCTACCAAAAGTTCTATGCGCTATGGGAAGCCAATCTTCACAAAAAATATGCGATATTGTCATGCATAGACTTGAAAATCATACCGATAGATCCAAACATACTAAAATGGATTCGTTACAGGGGTGAAATTTAACTACTGTATAAGAAAACGACATGTGAACTTTCTAATTTGGTGGCTAAAATGAATGAAATTTATTCTTCTTTGAAATTCACCATAGAAGTCTCTGACAACGAGGTCACGTACTTAGATCTAAAAATTTTCAAAGGTACTAAATTTTAATCTAGTGGCATTCTTGACACAAAAGTCTATACTAAGCCCACTTAAACCTTTCAATACCTCGATCGAAATTCTGCACACCCAATAGCCACTTTTAAAGGCTTCTTAAAGGGTGTAGTACTGAGATACGCTAGAATTTGCAGTAATGAGAACGATTTTCTAGAGCAAAGAAATTCCTTTACAGAGAAACTCCTGACAAGAAGCTATTCGCCAGAAGAGATAGCCGCAGCCACTAACGGCATTGATAATAAACAAAGATTAAATCTCTTTGCGGCTAAAAGTAAACAGAGCCATATATTAGGTCCTAATATATGGCTCTGAAAGTAAACAACAGCGCCAATACTCGCTTTCAAAACAGCCTACACTCCACACATTAAAACGACGGAGTCACTTAAAAGAAGCTTTTTAAAGCATTGGAATATAATTGCAGGTGACCAGCAACTGTTCCGTCTGTTTCCCGACTGTCCTATTATAGCCTATAAAAGTGCACCAAATCTCAAACATTTACCTGTAAAATCAAGGTTTTCGCCAGACCAAGAGTCGAACGAAAGAGAAGAAAGTCATGACGATATCTTACTTGATGCGCTCCTAGATGCATTGTAAACATGACAAACCCTGCCTTAGTATTACACAGTACACAAACGCTACTACTGATGACATTCTGCCCAATGAGCAAAGAACAGAAACCGGCCTAGTTGGTTTTCATAAAACCTCTTAATTGTCAATCTCAGAACGACTCACATTCCTCCAAAAGAGTGGAATAATTTAAAGCTTTGGCTTGGGTAATATTTAACATGATCGGGCACTTTTCCCTAAAATATAACAGTTCACCAACTTCGTAACGTCAGATAGTGAACCACCTACCCCCCCCCCCCCCTTTCATTTGTTTTTGCTTCTTTTTACTTCGGAAAATGAGACGTAGATTAGATGCACTGAGAATTCCGGACGGAATCTCTGACGTATACGGGAAGGAAATACTTGTGCATCCTTTCATCCCACAAAAGCGGGATCCTAAATACCGAAAAACAGTCGAAAAAAACTGCAAACTAGCACAAATGTGTGTGAGATTTAAAAGGCTTATCTTAGCCTTAAACTTTCGTCCAATCAGCGCCCAGTATTTTGGGCATTCTCTTTCACGTCCAAACGCAAATATAAGCTACGCGAGTGGTCTGTTCCAGCTGCTATGCACCCAGGGCCGTCGCGACCGGGGTGTGGGTGTGTATCACCCCCCCCCCCCCCCAAAGTTCGCCAGAGCGACGATAGTCGGAAAATCTGAAATGCCAGTTGGAATTTCTGATATCTCAGTCTAGCACATTTTTACCGACTGAGCCTATGTCAACTTTGTATATATTTTCCAACTAGACCAAGTGAGAATAATACCAAACGTTATTTTGCTCACCTAAAATCAAATCAAAGCTGTACTTTTTTTCGCAAATTCTTCTCAAACTCTGAAAATTTTCGCGCGCTCCGCGCGCTTTAAACCTTACCTCAGTGTTGTTCTTATTATCAATATCTTCCGATAGCAACTTTCGGAGAAGAACAACAGCAGAAGTTGAAAGCTGTTTACAAATTGCCAGGTAAAAGACTGGCTTTTTGAGTGGCATGTTGGTTTGTTGGGCAATTAAAAGTATCTCAATGCAGATTCTGAGTGCAGGTTTTATTATGGAAATCTTATTTAATGGAAATTTGGGCGCGCTTCGCGCATGCGTCACGATTTACAATCAATCTCATGAACATTATCAAGGTAATATACTCAGAAAACATTCTATTTATCAGGCCTATAGCCAGCAATTATTCTTTAACGATTCTTTCTATAACTTCAAAAAATTTTCGCGCGCTACGCGCGCTTTCATCTATAGTTCGATCTAGTGATAACGCCCCCGTTTCAAACATATTGAATTTCAACGTTTCCACAAATGTTGTTCTTCCATGTAGGGGTGATTCTAGAGAAACACGAAAATGTATCGTTGCGAAGTTCTCTCCTCTTTTTCCTAACTTTTGGAAGATTCCTTCTTCAGCCTCGCCATCGTGGCAAACATATTTTGTAAGAAAAAGATCTTTCAGTTTCGTAGGAGATCCTTAATGGGTAAGATGAAGAATGTAATCCCCGACGACGACCATGCAGTCACCCGAACAAATTTCTTGGTTTTGTCCAGATTCTTCAATAAAAGCCCAAACTTTTTCAACTTTTCTTAATGAAATTTAATATAACCCCAAATTTTTCGGCGCGCTTCGCGCTCCTTATATTTTGAGTTCGGGAACCAATTGCATCCGTCGGGACTTAGAGTAGCTGGCCTCCAGTCAGGGCACTCCCCCCCCCCCCATGTTGGCAAATCAAAGCACCACCCCTGGCTGAGCCTGCGTGCAAGTTTTTCATTTTGGCATTAAAGTATACCCCCAAATTTCGGCGCGCGTCGCGCGCAATCTTCATAATCCGCTTTGTATCACTTATGAACATTATAAGCACAACGTAACAGTGAACTTTTATAGCATAAACTAGGTGTACATTCTGAAAACGCGCTTGTTAGTCCTAAACCCTTTTTGCTATACCTGTCTGGGAGGTCTAGTATCATTTTTCTGCACCTATACTCTCCCTCCCGCCTATCTCCCTCCCTCCCATTCCCCATTGCTGGAAGCTGTCTGGATTTTCGTTCAAAATTAGTAAAAATACCATAGATGTAAAGTGCTTGGCGTCATACTCTATATTATTATTTAGTTGCCAGGTAATAAGCATTATATCATTGCCCCATTTTATATAATTGATCCAGAGCTTTCAGGAGGCCTATACAGGTATATGCTAGCATTAGATGCCAGAATAGAAGGCGTCAAAGTAATCATTAAAGGAAGGGGGGGGGTCAGGTGGTTTGTTGACAACGTATTCTTCTCTTATACAAGATACTTTTTACTTTCACCTAACCAAATCTTAGTATTCACTAGATTATGGACATTTGTCAGCTATATATGATCAGTTCCAAAAGTATCCCAAAACAGCACCATTTTGCATCCAAGCAACCTTACCTTAACAAAAATTTCTCAAAGGGGTGGGGCACCCCCTCCCCCAGGACGGCACCTTTATGAAGTGACAAAGGAAGGATCCCCACTACTGTATCATACAAAAGTAACGCCCATAAAAACGAAAATGCAATTTACGGGCCGCCTCTCATTTGGAAAAGAATCAAACCAGTCGGAAAAATTAGAATTCATTTAATTATGGACATTTTCTAGCCATATAAGACCAGCTCCAAAAATATCCCAAAGATAGCTCCATTTTGCATCTAAGCAACCTTAAAGTAACAAAAATCTCTCAAAGAGGAGGCCTCCCTAAGACCCCTCCACCACGATGGCACCTTTATGTAGTGACAAAGGAAGGATCCCTACTGCTGTATGTAAACGCAGGGCGCATAAAAAATGGTGCAATTTACGCGTCACCATTCAATTGGAAAAAATATCCTTCCAGTCGGAATTTGGGACCTTCACACCCCCCCAAACATATGACCCTAGCTACGGCCCTGTGTGCACCAATGTGTTTCACATGTGCGTGGGTTCAAATCCCGCTCGATGTACATGGGTTTTTCTTCGGGTACTCCGGCTTTCCTCCCACTTGGCATAGGTTTGCCTCTAAAGTCGGTTGCACCGGACTGAAGCGCCCTCGGTTGGACCAGTTAACTAGCCGAATTTGTTTTGATCTATCTTGCGCATTACTGTATAATCAGAGCATGGAACCTATGGATATTACGGATCTAATATCGGTTACACCTGCCTAAAGACACCACAGACTCTGAAGAAGAGAAAATAACTTGTGGTCAGAGAACACCCCATCCTAAAAAGGACAGAATTCTTCTAAAAGAAGAAAACTACAGGAAAGTCAGACAGCACGCTGATACTCTTAACACGGCATAGAGAAGAAGACGATAGTCTATTTCACTAACGTTTCAAAAACATGATCCCCAAAATATTTTAGTGATAGCGTGAAAATGTGAAGAGGTTTCTGTAACATTTTTAGAAATGAGCGGGAAATGTTGTTGCGTTATTATTGGAACGAAATAACAATATTTTAGAAATAGTGTGAAAAGGTTTAATTTAAAACATAACAGAAATATTTCTAAAAATGTTCAGGAAATATTTCTGCAACTCAACAAAAAACATTTCTCAACTGTTTCTTGAAAATATGATGAAAACATTCAACAAACTATTTTAAAGATATAACAGAAATATTTCACTGACGTTTCAAAAACATACCCAAAATATTTAAGTGATATCGTGAAAATGTGGTGAAAATGTTTCTGTAACATTTTTAGAAATGAGCTGAAAATGTTGTTGCCACATTTTTGGAACGCAATAACAGTATTTTAGAAATGTTGTGAAAAGTTTTTAAAATATAACAGAAATATTTCTAAAAATGTTCTGGAAATATTTCTGCAACTCAACAAAAATATTTCTGAAATGTTTCCTAAAAATATAACAAAAACAGTGGATGATATTTTTAAAATATGACAAGAATATTTTCGTGTTTACTGGGTATTAGCTTGTATGAAACTTTGTCTGTACACTGTACATTAGTGGTAAGCAAATATTAAGAATTGTACTTGTAGCTGATAAAACTCAACAATAGCCTGCTTACAGCAGGCTTGGGCCTGGGCCGATCGTGCGGACTAACAGTGTATATGGTACACTGGTTTATGGTCACATTTTTAATGCTGTTGCACCTTCTTATGGCTAAGTCTGAGTGTGCCTGTATAATGCCAACTAGGTAGGCTACCTATAATGCCAGACTTAAGCTGACATAATATATTCCAACCAAGTGACATCATATGCAACAGCCACACCAGAGCTTAGAATATGGGGATAACTGGTGCAGGGAGCAGTTATTAGGGAGGATTAACAATGAATAACCCAAAGGCACCGAAGAATGCGAAACATGACTCTCATATGGGCGTGGGGTCCAGTGGAACTTCCCACGGAAAGCAGGTGACACTTTTTTCAAAAGGGCATTTAATGAAATGTGCATTAAAGTGCCCACCAAAATCACGATCTGAACGCTTCTTTAATACACTAGCCTAACTTGCACTAACAGCTGATCTAGTTAATGATGTCGGAAAATTGTGGTCAGGGGCATGAAAGATGGTAGGGAATGCATGGGGCTTTTGAAAAGTTATATCAATCAAGGTGCAAGTATAAAGTAGGTGAACATTATTCAGGAATGTAACAGTCATGGGTGCAAGTGCGAAGCGGGCCGACAAAATTGCACGTTTTGAATTAACAGTAGTCCAGGGTCCAATACATTGCATTCGACACTTTCTGATACAAACAAGACAACTGCAGGAATTCCTTTTCCATCTTTGCCATGAAACATTAAAGATAACTGAAAAAGCTGATAAAACTGTAATTATTCGTGTCACATTTGAAAGTTGTAATTGCTTCAAAACATTTATACAGTAAACTCATCCCTCACACAAAAGCCAGTAATTTATAAACAGATTATATTGCATGCCAAAGTACATATTTCACTCGGTACTCCAAATCCCAATACACAGCTGCTTCAGGTATTTCAGACACATTAAATGGCAAATCTATGTTAAACAAGATGGAGAATTTGGCAACTATATGTGCAGATACAAATTAAAATGAGGTGAAGTGTAAGATACCTTACACCTCAGCGACAGGATTGGATATCTATATAAAAGTTGACATAAAACTATCTCCATTACTCAAGTCAATAATTGTTCACATAATCAGACTATCTTTAATTCTTAGGCTTTGACAGTTAATATTTTGGCAAGGGCAACAAAATAAATATACTGAGTTGATTAAGTAAAAAAGGGAGCCTTCCAACAAAGAAATAAAAACTAGCTGCCATGCACGGTAGTTATGATAGTCATGTGTGTAAGTCATATCACAGTTATCTATCAACAGGTATATAAAAGAAAAACATTTTTTGGTGAACAATGTCCATGTCACAGTTGATGATGTTGATATGATGAAAACTTCAAAAGAAGGAAGAAACTTATCTTGTATTACTACCAAATAATTTAGGTTTGTCACTAAACTTCAAAGCCAATCTAGGTTACATACAGTTCAGAGTTAGGTCTCCAAACATTGACTTTACACACTGAAAAATAATGTCTAAGCTAAAATCAAAATATACCTCTTCTCTAAACTTTTTGAGTGACTTTATTGGGATCCCATCTCTGTTGTTATATTTTTAAGTGATTAATACTTTTTGCCTTTCCCATGCCATGCAACATAGAATAAAGAAATAAGATATATTGAAACAATCTATGAGTGATACTTAGGTTTTCTAAAGATAAGGTAAATGAAGAAGTACCCTTAAAATTAAATTAGAGACGTCATTCATATTGCTGGCTAAAAGTTTACAAGAATTTCCGGCACAAAAAAGAGAGACTTCATATACTTCCATAAGAAAATAAAAGAATGTGTTTGTTAATGTTGGGGTTGGTTTTGCACAATTACACAAGCTAAATAACCAGGATACAAAACAATGTGTTCAGTGTAGACCTATACATAACATACACCCAGAACTTACAATATGGGTCTACAATATAAAAAAAAAATGCACCCTTTGTATTCACATATAAAAAACCCATAAAAACTCTTTACAACTAACGGGAAAAGAGCTTATTAGCACACTGCAGAATCTCTGCATATGTTAATGCATTAGCATTAACAAGAATTAAACTTTGTTCACTTGCTGACTCAGTATTGCCTTTCTCACATCTACACACTACTTGGACCACATTTGGCTCAGAGTCCAATACTGAAGCACCATATAGTGTCAATATTTCTTAAACTATCAATGCTTCTACTAATAATTAATACAAAATCATGGCTGAATATGTTTTACTTTCTTTGGCACATTACTTCACAAACTGAACAGTGGAAAACAAAGGGTATATTTGTGTACACTATGTGATTTCTGACTCAATTCTCAACTAATATTTTTTTCAAAGATGAGAAACATCTTATCATTGGATAGTACAGACAAAGACTGTACATTACATGCATTTAAAATTTCCTTTGTCAGACAACTGCAACTTAATTCACAATTATTTCCTCTGCATAAAAATCTCATCCATCATGCAACAGCATAAGTATATTATGTTAAACAAGAATGTCTTCAGGATTACAAATATCACTTCAGTCACTAATCTATACACCCCAGCATCTAACAGTGTAGTACAATGAATACTAGCATTCTTCAATTAAGTCTTTTGAAGTGCTGATGATGAGGTGAAAATTGACTAATATTGAATTTCCTGAAAATTTCTGTAACTTACACGTTGGAGACTATACTCTCAAAAAAGAAGAATGAATCTGTAAATAAATAACAGGTCAAAGGAAAAGCCTGTGAAAACATTATTATCTGTACAAATTAAAAGTTACGTACCTAAACAAGGTCAAACAGTGGAGCTTGCATCCTGAAGGTGTGACATGTACTGTTTGACAAATTTAATGAGACCAATATCCATGTTGTTATATTTTTTTAAAACATAAATTTAACATTTTTTTTTAGGTCTTCATATACCACTTCAACCCAAGTCATACGTCCCACCTAGTCAACTATTGAGAATACCTAACATACATTATAAACAGCTGCAAGAGCCAAATAGTTCACATATTATGACTGAAAGAGCTCACGTATAAAGACTGTTGTTAAAGAGGCAACACTGTATGTTCACCATCACCTTCAGTCTTGTATGAATGATACACTGTTTTGCAGTGTTGGATTAAATTATCTGCATTCAACTTCATATTGGCACCACCCTGAGCAAGTGCTGGAAAACCTCACCTATTAGATGCAGATACCCAATCATCCTCAGCCTATATTTCATGCAAATGTTACATTATTCACTTATGTTGGACAGTAAGTGGAAACACTGCACTGAACATGGAACAACACTCAGTGGAAGTGTACTGTACCTTAAAATTATTGGTTCAATGAACACTTGTTCATAAATACTAGCCTTGACTTCACTCAACTAAGTATTGAAATATTGGATATTGGTAATAAGGGTTATTTGCAATATTGGTACAAGAATAATTTGTCTATGATGATGACTAGTAGTAAGCCGATTCAAGAACTCCTTTTTGAGAAAAAGCCCTACACAACACTCTCTAGAGTCCCAGCTATATGCAGTTCTTTCTATCATATACCTCTTCCCCAAAATACACACAATTAAGCACATTTTACTTTCATTCCATTCGATACGTTTCTTCCTCTCTGTCAGCTGCACCCACCTAGCACACAGCTGTGGGGAACACAGCACAAATGAGCGGAGAATGTTGGTAGTGAGAATAATTACAAACAAGCTTCCTTCTCATATTAGAGCAGTCAGGAAATCCAAACTGACAGCTTCACTCTGTTCCAGCTGAGGTTGACATCTCTTTTCCCATGGTTCAAAATTTCCTTCTTCCACTGTTTTTGTGCCTATGCAGCTTATTCTGATCAGGAAAATAAAAAGTTAACTCAAATCAAAAAAGGAAATGCAAAGCCATGTTGTAGTCACCGTCATTGACACTTTCATTAAATGAAGGTTTTCAGAAAACTCATTAATTCTACCTGTATTAGTTTCTTTACAATTACACTCATTATGGGTAACTTTTCAGAGCAGTTAATAAAGACATAATTTCCTTCATAAGGGTAAAAAAGCCCATTTCAATTTTTAATAGGGGGCAAGGTGGGGGAAGTGAGAGATTGAGCCTAGACTGTAGCTTTAAAGAATCAATTCTACTTTCTCTTCTCAGAACTGACTCTAATAGAACCACCACAGATCTTGGTGAATAAAACAGAGAATCTTTTTCCACTCACTTATGACATGTTCAGATATGACATAACCCTACAGGAATCCCTTACTTTGAAATACAAGTGAAGAGAAATAAATGGGGATGCATAATACATTAAAGGCAGTAGGCAGTCGCCCCAAAATTTTCTTTGAAAAATGAGCAAACTCTTGCAAATCTCCTCTTGTTGCATTACAAGCATCTCTGAAGATGTTTTAAACATAACTATTACAAACAATATGGAAAGCAAAGAGAAATTCTCCTTGAATTTCACAATTCACAAACAAAAATATTGTCACGTAATCAAAATAGGCCAATCATGAACTAGAGTAACAGGGCACACTCACTCTGTTTGGGGCAACTGCCTACTGCCTTTAAAGTATTCATGATGTTTACTAACTGATAAAACAGTATTTGAAGCAATATGTTTAAACATACCTTACTCAGCATTGCTCATGAGATTCTCCTTTTCCTAGAATGATGAGCAACAAGGAAAAAGAATATGTTGATATAGTAGGACAACCATACATTAATCCAAAGAATAATTTAATTGTCACATTTTGAAGAGAAGAGCCTGAATTTCTTCCAATGGTTTTGATGACAAAACTAAAAAGAATACTTTAATATGATGTATGCAACTGAAACACAACCTGTGATGTAAGTTACAGACACTGTGCAGCAACTTCAAATAGGATGTTTGGCAATTTCCAATGAGTGTACTATACTACTGTACCATGTTTGGCAAATCCTACACCTACTTTAGCAATATGAACTGATTTTGCTTCAACATTTTTCTAACTATGGAGGGGAGGGGGCTGGCCATTAACTTTCAAATATTATGGTTAAATCAGATGTGTTTTCTATGTTACATAATACAGGTGTGGTCATTTCTTCAGACTGTTGTTTACAACAGAGGACAAAAGAAGTACTTCAACATCTTCAAATGAAGATAAAATGCATGCTGTTATGCTGTTCTGGAAAATTTGATAGGTCTTGCTTTGTGTGTTTAAAATGTATAAAATGTATCATCAAAGTAGCATATCCCTGTCAAGACACAACACTATGCTTACTTCTTAAAAGGCAACCATCATGCATATATTTATACATTTCATATGCATGTTAAGGTGGGTGTAGGCCTACAGGTGCTTGACACTAGAGTAAGGATGTTAAAATAAATGTGAAAGGGATGTAGCAGAATTTGTGGGTGTGTGTATCAATGTTCAAGAAAAAGGACAATGGCTGTGCTTACAAGAACAGTAACTAAAGCTGAGGAGGATCGAGTTGGCTAAACATTATTACACTTACTTGCTCCAAATCATAGTCGTCAGGAAGTGGTTTCACCGCCATGCTGTTGAGAAATGAAGATCAAATATTTGTGTAACAATAAAAGGCTCCATAGCAAACTCTTCTGAGAGTTCATGTTGCTTTCCCTGTGAGATCTGCATATCCTTTGTCTAATGAAGCACCAGAATGCAACCAGCTTTCTCTTGCGTACTTATAAGAAAAGGAAGGGGAGAGGTGCTAAGATACAATAAAGTGGCATGCTTTATGTTGCACCTTCTGAAGCAACTATATAACAGAATTTTCAAATTTAAAAAGAGTATTAGCTTAAAACGTATTGCTTTATGAATTACATTATTACATGGAATAATAAGTGGTCCTACTGCAGTGATTCCATAGGGTGGAATGTGAGGGGGCAGACTCTTCTTAAAGTGACACTATTCATTTACACAAACTTTAGTTATAGTGGTGTTGATCCCCATGGTAATGGATTTCTTACTCAGAAAAACAAGATTTAAGTGGGCTACATTGTTAATAACCCTCCCCCAATTATTAACCTTCCCCATGTGGCCATCCAACATGAAAAATAATACCCCAATTACCAATATCATTACCCAATACCCCAACACCATTAAAGTTTTTACATTTCTTGCAAAGTTACACCTGTTTTTTAAAGTGAAACATTTGTAACAAAGTGTGATGGACCATACTGCAAATAATTAAACAATGGTAAGATCTGGAATCATTTTAACAGTGAAAACCTTTTAACACTTTAAAGTTGCAATAAATGCTTTACAACCTCTCCAAAGCTATCAAATATTGGTATTTCATTTCTTGGGTTTATGGTCAAGCTTGTTGGGGTCTGTGCTGTCCATGCCCCTATTTCTGTTTTATATGGGTGCTACAGCCACCCCTACATACAGTTGTTTGCACCCCTGATCATGCTTTCTTTGCCAATTATGTGGCATTTCAAGAACTCCCAGTTCAGCTCTGCTACAATCACTGAAGAGTCATGCTACTGCAACTGACTGGTAAAATATTAAACCTGATAATTCTAAACCAGAGCATTACTTTTTTCATTTAAATCAAAAGTACTAATGTTTCAAACAGTGTTGTCAGAGAGTTTAATACAGAGGGTCTTAAGACATAATTGAATTCAGTCATGTCACTGGGTTGCCAGGTAAAGTCAGTCAGTCCTTTAGTTGGTTCACCAGGAGCCAGCACTCTGAAGACTAGTTCAATTATTTCTGAGTCAAAAATAAACCTTACAATAATGGTTGAGTGGGGGGGGGGGCATTTGCAGGTAGGCCCAAGGAGGGGTTCATGATCCCCTCCTAAGGAAGAGCTGGCCCCCTGTTAAGAAGATTTTGTAATTTTGTCAGGGTGTCTTCATGGGTATACAATTTAGCATGTAACCCCCAAGGATAGTGAGTATAAATGCAATGAATATTTTCATCCTTAACAAAATTTTCTCTTACTATTGATATCTTTATACTTTCAATTTGTTTGGGACTTAGCTGTCTATGTCCATACTTCTTATGTGGATGCTGAAACCACAGCAAAAGTGTAGGTGATTGCACCCAAGACTATGCTGCAGTATTTCTTTGTCTACCAATACTACCATGTGGCACATCAGTAACTCCCTGTTCTCTGCTACAGTATAACCATTTAACAATGGCCATGACCCATTCTGCTCTACGAAATTTACCAGATACTAATTTTAAAACTAGAACAGCAATGCTGTTGTGTAGCTCACACAATTTCTCTTGTCTGTTAAAAATAGAAACTCACAAAACCAAATTTTATCATCTATTCATCTGCTTGCAAAAACCTCCTTACCTTACAAAGGCAAATGGGAGGGAAGAGAGGAGTGTAATAATTAATAGAAATCAAAACCCATCTGTAAAATCACAAATGTGTTAAGGAATGTAAACCTGCAACTGACATAGTTTTATGACAGATAGCTACAAATATCACTGCATATTTTCTCATATCAAGCAAGCCTGCAAAGGCTGTATACTTTTATAAGCAGCAAGACTGAAAAAAAGTTTGTATGATGTACTTATAAACTGTTCAAGTATGCAAAGTACATTTAATCGCACCTTCGATTCCACAAGTAAACACTGCATGACACTGCATGGGTTTGCACTGATCAAAATAAAACAGACTCTCAAAAAGCTCCTACTGCACTTGAACTCAAAACAGTTAAATTGCAATTACTTGACTTAACCAACTCAATTGAACAGAACAGAATGGGAGATATCCCCACAATTAATAAGTTAAGCCTATTTCCTTTCATGTGTTAAGCCACACTGACCACAGAGTTGCTTCTGACTGTAGAGGCCACTTGATGAAGAAACACATGTGTGTTGATGGATTGAATTTCAAACAGCCTGCATATCCATTTGCAAGATAACAACTGAACACAAAACCAAGCACACTGCTATCAGTACAATATGGATAAACAGCTTTAAAACTCAACTTAACTTTCCTATAATGGAATGCAAATAGGTAGGTGTTAATGTTCTGCTGACAAACAACCATATCCCAAAATTTCAGCCCCAAGTCTCCTCACATCAAAAAGAAGAAGACTTTTTGTTGAAAAGTTGGTGCCATCAGCCCCATTTTATAACTTCACACATGCACTGTGTACATGTGTTTGCTAACAAGAGACCACAATCACACCTAGGCATAGGAAGTGGGGGGGACCCCTTCCCTTATACCCCCAGGATGGCAATCCAAAACAAGGTCCAGCCCCCCAGTCTCAAAATGCTTCCTATATGCCTATGCATGTACTTCTTTCATTTAAGTCACAGTTACAGCTAGAGGTACAATTAATGCATTGTTATAGATACACATGAGGTCATGGATGGCTATCGAGGTTGATTCATCAACTTTTGCAAACACAATTCAAACGCTTTACTGATTGGAGCCCTCCACTTGACTCAGAAGGAGAGGACTCTCTGAGGCGTTTGTTCATGAACTGAAAACTTCAGATTGATGGTTAGGAATAAATATTGTCATTTACAGCTCAAATTATACTCCAAGATGCTTCAATAAATTTTAGAGTGCTACATTCATTTTTCTTTCTTCTTTATATTTCACAGCTAAGTATTTTAATTTTGCCATGAAAAAATAATCAGTGACAGCACTTGGGTGAAAGATCACAAAAGAACCCTTTCTGAGCTTGTACATGACTGTAAGGTACATGTTGTACATCTGTTGGAAAATTTGACAAAAAGCTACGGGCTGATATAAAATTTCTGGTGACTACCACAACCAAAATATGCTAAATAAACACATGCTAATCTGTCATACTCAGAGTAGCCAAAAGTTACCAGTGATTACAAATGTGAAAAGCGTTCACAATATTGGTGTGTATGCTCTCAGTTTCTGCAGTCACTTTAATGTTTAAATATCTGTCGATACTCAGAAACTTATAACCTCTTTCTACTTGCTCACTTGAATTATTTCAAAGCATTACTACTAATAAGGAACATAGAAGAAAAAAAGCATCACTCACTCAGCAGCGTTCTGGTTCCTGTAAAAAGTGAAAGAGACCCAAAAATATATTTATTTTATCAATCACCTAATAATACTGGTAATGTTAAAAACTACACGCCCTTTCAACTATTATAGTGAAAGCACTCTTCAAAAGATAAAAGGACATCACATTTATATCATCAGCTACATCACAGGGTATTCTAACCAATAGTAAAGCTAATTTAGTGACATAATTTAGATATAAACCAGTAGCAGGTACTGTATTAAAAATTTACAACTTAAATCTAATTCTGTATCAAAGTAGAAATAGCACCTTATGTAGGTCAAAAGTCATTAATGCATCTCTGAGACAGTTTACATTTTCGGGAAACGCAAGAAAACAAATGCCTCACTTAACATCATTTGAAGTTGTGCAATACTTCCCAAAATATGCTTCATCTCCATATGTTACTACCACATTACTGTATGCCCAAGTAATTCACTGAATTACTTTGGTGTAACATTCACTGAATTAATTTTCCAAGTTTCCACAAATGCAGAAGTCTACTTTCAATGCAAAATTGCTGTAGGAAATAATTTTTTTTTTGAAGTTGACAATGAAAAGTTGAAGAGGTTGAGCTGCTTTTGTAAATGAGATGTACTGTATCTTGGTGATTTCAGGGAAAAGAAAAGTATGGACCCACCTTAGTGCAGACTGCATGTTTGGTCTAGTGGTAGAGCATCTGCCTCTCACGCAAGAGGCCTGGGTTCGATTCCAAGGTCCAGTCATACCAAAGACTTTACAAATGGAACCTACTGCCATTGTGCGTGATGCTCCGCATAAGCAATGGAGTAAGGGAAATAAGCCAGTGAGCCACAACTGGAAAAAAGGCCGTGGCCGGCTGGACTTGAACCAATTGGTTGGAAACTGGGCCGTTAAACCTCATCTAACTAACTAACCCAACTGAGCGCAATTTCATTTAGCACTGAATTTCCAAAGCTCCTCGATCAAATCTAATTATGCAAACCAAAGCATCAACAAACAAAACCCACCATTGCATACTGACTGCAACTAAAATTTTTCAATTTAATAATGCACCTATACATTAAATCAGTAATTTGCCACTGCCGGACCCCACCAGGATGCAAAAATACCCACCACCACTAAGCCAGAAAGTGCCATTTTGCCCAGCACTGATTTCAGATACTCTAACAGAGCAAACAAAACAGTAGTTCCTTACTTCCCAGGATTATAATGGTGTGGAAATATTATGGCATAGCAATATATGTTTTGCATTTTCTTGCAACACATTCCCTGACTTGACTGTTGCTTTCAATCCCATCTTAATCATCGCAAGAACTGCAGTATCTAATGCTAATCGTGAAGCTGCATGGTATATCTGATTAACAGCAAACAAATTCCACATGGTGAGCACAATACATGTCATACTGTAACAGTTCTATCTTCATATTCTATCTAGAACATGCGTGGGTGCCATTCATATGGTGTTCACTATGGCACAAATGTATTTCATATACCAATTTTCTGTTGGTATGTGCAACCCTCAGAATCTTGACAAAAACTATTAACCATTTCAGTTTACAAAGGTTTGAATGAGAAAGCTAAAAGGGTTAGTCATTCCTTGCCATACAGTATATTGTTACAAACATGATCTCCCACATGGCAAGCATGATATCCCTCACAACTATCCTACTTGAGATATCATGTTAATAAGGTCAAAACCTTTTGAAATCTTGTGACCCCAAATGACCTTCCACCTCCACTTTAAACAATGGGATCAGCTACCCTATTTGGCCATCTACATGACAAATATTAGGAAATTTGACTGGAGAGAACAACAGTGAATACATCAATACATAACTACAGTACTGAAATGGTGTGCTGCATCCGTTGTTACAAAATGTTGGTCAAAATGCATGTTCTAATGATATATAAAAACAGATATTAGGTTCTACCATACTTGGCTCATTACATTATAAGCATATATTCACCATGAGGTTTTCCCAAAGAGCAACATTTGTATGAATCCAAGACATGGTGTCCATGTTGCATCGGTATTTAAGGGGTGTGGGCAAAGTTCAAGTGATATTTTTGTACCAAGGACTCAAATAGTTACTTTAACAGTCTAATAACTGTTATTTTCCTTCCATCAGGTGGTGTGTAACAGTGAAACCAGAGCAGTAGAAACTAAAACGGGTGTTCTTTTATTATCTCATCGCTCTGTGAGGAGGAAGAGATATTGTAGTCATATTGCCTGTTGGGCTATATATGTGGCAATGTCCGCTGAAATAGCAACGGGTGCTGTGGTAGCAGTTAATTTACTAGTCTATGGCATTAACCTATGGTGGGGGTACCCCAGGGTGATTGAAATTCCATAAGTAAAAGAGGGATCAAAACATGTGCATGTACCGGGGCAGCCAGCGAGAGCTTCGCTCTCGCACGTCTTCCCTGGCTCACAGTGGCTCGAAACTGGCCTAGCTGCCCGAAAATTCGGTCACTGCGAAAAGAAGCGTCACCCGTGGCTGCATGTGTCTGCCTTGGAGCGCAGCCTGCCCTCAAGCATGTCTGTCTACTTGGCTCCTTCGCGGGCAGCTTGGCTGCTGGGAAATTCCCTTGCATTCCTTACCAGGTCCTTTGCCAGTATCCCATAAGGCATTGAATGTGCGTATGTATGCACCCATGGTGAGTACGTTCATGATATGTGTATGTGTGCACTCACCAACATGGCTTTAGCGGGTACCAAGGCAGCCAGCAAGAGCTCCACTCTCACATGTCTTCCCTAGCTTACGAGCGGCTCAAAACTGGCGTAGCTGCCCGAAAATTCGGTCACTGCGAAGAGAAGTCACATGAGGCTGCACATGTCTGCCTTGGAGCGCAGCCTGCCCTCAAGCACGTCCATCTACTCGGCTCCTTCGTGAGCAGCTTCGCTGCTGGGAAATTCCCTTGCATTCCCTGCTGGGTCCTTTGCCAGTACCCTGTAAGGCATTAAGTGTGCATATGTGTGTGCATGTGTCTGTCGGGGTAAGTGTGTGTCCAATTTTGTTTTGTTAATATCTCCTAAATGGTGCAGCTGATTTTCTCCAAGCTTGGTAGGAAGGTGCCCTAGGTGGAACCCTGGTACCATACTAACAACCAGAAGTAAAGGTCAAAGGTCAAATTTGGTGAAAATTTCTCTTTTTATCATATTTCCATATGGAAACATCCCGCTGACATGAAACTTCACACATAATAAATGTGGTATAGAGCTATCAAAATATTTGGTTGCTATCGCAACCGAGATCAAAGGTCACATGATGAAAGGTAAAATGTAAATCTTTAAGCAAAAATTTGTACTATGAATTCCTTGTGGGTGGGACCAATTCTGTTCAAACTGGGTGGAAAGGTACCCCAGTGTGGGAACTTGAGTGTCGCAGAAGTAAAGGTAAAAGGTCAGAGGTCAACTCTGTGAAAAATCACTTTTTCGTATCATTCCAAAAGGAATCATCCCACTTAAAAGAAACTTCACACATATAATACATATCTAGTACTACCAACATATGTGGTTGCCATGGTAACCAAGGCCAAAGGTCATATGACAGAAGGTCAAATGCACATTTTCTTGTTTTGAAAACTGCTACTAAACAGCTGGACTGATTCCCTTCAAACTTGGTGGGAAAGTACCCAAGGGTAGGAAAATACGTCTTGTTCACCCCAGATTCTATCAACATCGCATCCAGTAATAGAAATTCTAAGAGGTAAAGGTGATTAATAAAATGTCAAGTTACTTATCTTCAATATTATACAGCTAGGTCTCTTGTACATTTTGAAATAGACCAAACAACCACACTACCTTGGACGAAGGTGATTTATAAACACTAATATTCAAATCATTCATGACCCAGGTTCTCCCACTAAATTAGTTTTGGTGGAAAGAAACCCAGGAGTCTGATGAGGCCCCTAATGCAGTCAATTCCATATAACTATACAGTGTGTCACACAAGACCAGCAGGCTTGTAGTACACTATAAGCAGTAGTAAAATAACGCATTCACTGTACAAGAAGCTGTTATGGAATGTTGAACCACAAAAATTGCTTATCCAACTCTTGTAACACAGACATTAAATAAGCAAGACAAGAATTCGTTGCTTTAAAAAAAATGGGAGTATCTATGATACTAGGGCTAATGATTGGTTGTCTCTGTAAGATTCTTATGTTGCATCTGACTAGATCAAGGATTTCCTTATAAAGCTGTAAGTTGTTAAAAGAGCTATCAAATATTAAACTGGAATGCACAAATGTTAGTTCAAACAAGTTGAAATTCTGACTAAAATGGGAAGAGTATGCTATACTTCTATGAAGTTTACCTTGTTCAAAGAGGGCTACTGTATTTGTTTAATTGTTACTTACCCATCTTTCTGCTCAAGTGTTTTGGTACTTCCTTCTCCTTTATCTGGTGTTTCTTCTGTTCCGGAGGAATAATTAGACAATGAAACCTATTCAGACCACTGATCAAAGGACACACATATAGTTTAAGTGGTACAACATTCAGTGTTTGATTTCAGGTAATAGGAATTATGTTTTACTCTACAACAACAACGTTCTTGCTATAGGTGTTTCAATTACTTGATCTGATATCAGTCCTGTTGACCTTGTTCCTCTAGATAACATAGATAATGTAATACACTATGTTTTAATAATCTGGGTTCACAAACACCTATAAACAGAGTCATTCATATGCCATCACAAATTTCTGGGTCTGTCTTCTCAGCAAAAGCAAAACAATAATGCTCTTGTTCTGAACTGTCCAAAGCAGAGTGCAAAAAGGCTTTAAAGATTGGTTTATGGAATTTTAACACTGTCAACGATTGAGACATCAGTATGATTTACTAGAATTGAAAGCTTGATCTCGGGTGACCTTTGATACTGTTATATAACTGTACTAGAATGATTATGGGTTCTTCAGCTGAATATACTGGAGCCACATACAATGCATGTTATACATTTACTTATATTATATGCATTTTATCATTAGACATCATGCATGTTTCAATCACACACAACTAAGCATGCATGTGCTACAGAACACATATGGTTGTCACTGAAATCGAGAAGTCCTTTCCAAATGCAGGATTCTTATGAGTAGCCATTTATGAGAAACTCAATAGCAAGGCCACATTTTAGGTTCTTGCATAGTTTTTAATAGAAACCCTAAAACTGTCTCAGGTTTGTCAATGTCACCATTGTTTGTAAGCGTTTTCATAACACAAACTTAAAAGCTTACCTTTGTCAGAATCTTTCAATGGCGTGTTGTCATCCTGTAGTAATGAAGAACATACTCACTGAGGAGACTTTTCCTTCAAAAATATGCAAAACATTCATTCTTTCCTTGACTACTTGTACATCTAGTCAACCCAATGTAGAATAAAGAACACTTAATTCATACACACTTGCTACAAGCAGTGTCCACATTTGAGCAGGGAGCTGTAAGGGATGGAGAAGCAACACTTATTCCTTTGCAACTAGCTGTTTTGCCGACACTTAAGCTTCGCATTGTCTGGTTCCTGATATTACAGGTGTGCCAAGATATGAATTCAGAAAAAAAAAAAAAAAACTCTGTAAATTCACTGTTTAGAGGAATAGTCGCATTAATTAGAAACAGGCCTGCTTTATAGTAACTAGATGCACTCTCACCAGACCTCACAACAGGGAGCTCTGGTGTAATGAAATCCTCATCTTCTTTTCTTTGCTGAGAGAAACCACAATCACTTCTAGAATAACATTTAATTCCTGGTCAAAACTTCATGCAGTTGATTACACAACAGATAAGATGTTGACATGTCCTCACATTGCACAGTTGAATCTTTTGTGTAGGGTATGGCCCCCTGTGGGCTTGGGATTGAAGAATATACCCACGGTATTCCCCGCTAGTCATAAGAGGCAACTAAAGGGGAGAACTTACACTGTGTTTGAACTGTATTTGAAACCAAACTTGAATCGTTTTTATCTACTTGACACTATATAATACAATCCTGTTGGTGTGTCATTAAATATCATCTAACTACTGTTACTAACTAACAAAACTGTGTAGGGTATGCACAGGAAGTCTTTACTTACTTAAAGATTGGATGAGATGTCACTCAGAGTTAATCAGCCATGTTCACAGAGAACAAGCCTTAGTTGCATTAGGTAACAGATACCCACCTTATGGTTCCAGAAACAGGGTCTGAATCATTAAGCTGATGAGTTCTCAGTGCACTGCATGTACAATCACACACATGCACTCACTTAAAAATCTGGAGGTACCGTACATAGAAAAAATATTTCAATAATGGTTTATACTGTCTGTTCCATTTAAAAAGTACTGTCCTGTTTATACAGAGTTAAAAATAGTGTCTTGCCTTGAAAGACAATTTGTCCCAATTTTGTAGAAAAAAAAATATCAGTCATATTTTGTGTTTTCTAGTGCTAAGTGGAAACCTACAACAACTTTGCGATAATTTTTCATACCATGTTGGCTGTGAAGCCTGTGAATTTATTGACTCTTATAGGCATCAATGTTGATACTTTAACCGCATGAAGTCACACACACACTCTAAAGTTTGAACTGCTCAGGCTGATTCATGGTATCATGCATAGATTTAGAAGTTTCATTTGCATGTTATAGGGTGAGTGTATAGGCCTACAGGTGCTTGACGATGTGAAAGGGATGCAGCAGCGTTTTTAGGTGGGCATGTCAATGTACAAGAACAAGAACAAAGGCTGTGCTTTATACAAAAACAAACATCAGTACGGTAACTAAGGGTTTGGCTATACATTACTGTACTTACTTTCTTGGAATCCCAGTCAGGAACTGGTACCATTGACATCCTGTTGAGGAATGAAGATCAAATAATTGTGTAACAACAGAAAGCTCCGTAGAATTCATGTTGTTTTTCCTTGAGACATGTTGTCCCATCGTCTAATGGGGAGCCAGAATGCAACCAGCTTTTTCTTGTGTACTTATGAGGAAGGAGGGGAGGGGAGGGGAGGGGAGAGGAGGGGAGGGGAGGGGAGGGGAGGGAAGGGGAGGGGAGGGAGGGAGGGAGGGAGGAAGGAAGGAAGGGTGCTAAAATACATTAGAGTGCTGTATATTGTACCTTCTGAAGCAACTATATACAGTAACAGAATTTTCAAAATTCAAAAGAGAACCAGTTTAAAACGTATTGGTTCATGAATTACACTATTACACTGAATAATAACTGGACCTACTGCAGTGAGTCCATAGGCAGGCGCGGATCCAGACATTTCGAAAAGAGGGGGCTGAAAGCCCCCTCGAATATTCTCCTAGAATAACATTATACTAATTTTCGCATATTTGTTATTGTTGATGTGGCAAAAAAGGGGGGCTGAGCCCAGGAAAGCCCCCCCCTTGGATCCGCGCCTGATAGGTTGGGAGTGAGGGGGCAGCCTCTTCTAAAAGTGACATTTCATTTAGGCAAACTTAAGTTATAGTGATGTTGATCCCCATGGTAATGGATTTCTTACTCAGAAAAACAAGATTTAAGTGGGCTACATTGTTAATATACCCTCCGAACAATGAACCTTCCCCATGTAGCCATACAACATGAGAAATAACACCCCCAATTAAAATTACCATTACCCAATACCCCAATACCATTAAAATTGTTACATTTCAATTTATGTCTGTTCTTTAAAGTGAAACATTTGCACCAAAGTGTGATGGACCATCCTGCAAATAATTAAACAATGGTAAGATCTGGAACCATATTTCAACACTGAGAACCTTCTTAAACTATGTAGTTGCAATAAATAAATGCTTTACAACCTCTGCAAAGCTATCAAATATTGGTATTTCATTTCTTGGGTTTATGACCAAGCTTGCTGGGGTCTTTGCTGTCCATGCATTTATTGCCATTATATATGGGTGCTACAGCCACAGCAAAAGTATAGTTGTTTGCACCTCTGATCATGCTTAAGTATTGCTTTGTCAATTATGTGGTATTTCAAGAACTCTCAATTCAGCTCTGCTACAACCACTGATGAGTGGCTTTGGCCCACCCTTTTGCAACCAACTGGTAAAATATTACACATGATAATTCTACACCAGAGCATTACATTTACTTCTTCCATTAAAACAGTGTTGTCGAAGAGTTACATGAGGTCATTGAGACCGAACTGAGTTCAGTCACGTCGCTGGGCTGCCAAGTATCAAATTATTTAAGTCAGTCTTTACTTTGTCCACCTGAAGACCGGTTCAATTATTTTTGAGACAACAATAAACCTTACATTAATGGTTGGTTCAGAGGTGGGGGAGGGTACCAACTGCAGGTTGGGATGTGGGGTTCATGGTCCCTTACTAAAAAGGGGCTGGACCGATGTTAAGAAAATTTTGCAATTTTGTCAGGGAGCCGTAATGGGTATACACTTAAGCATGTAACCACCAAGGATGGTGAGTATAAATGCAATGGATATTTTTCATACTACATAATAAATAAATGCTTTACAACCTCTGCAAAGCTATCAAATATTGGTATTTCATTTCTTGGGTTTATGACCAAGCTTGCTGGGGTCTTTGCTGTCCATGCATTTATTGCCATTATATATGGGTGCTACAGCCACAGCAAAAGTATAGTTGTTTGCACCTCTGATCATGCTTAAGTATTGCTTTGTCAATTATGTGGTATTTCAAGAACTCTCAATTCAGCTCTGCTACAACCACTGATGAGTGGCTTTGGCCCACCCTTTTGCAACCAACTGGTAAAATATTACACATGATAATTCTACACCAGAGCATTACATTTACTTCTTCCATTAAAACAGTGTTGTCGAAGAGTTACATGAGGTCATTGAGACCTAACTGAGTTCAGTCACGTCGCTGGGCTGCCAAGTATCAAATTATTTAAGTCAGTCTTTACTTTGTCCACCTGAAGACCGGTTCAATTATTTTTGAGACAACAATAAACCTTACATTAATGGTTGGTTCAGAGGTGGGGGAGGGTACCAACTGCAGGTTGGGATGTGGGGTTCATGGTCCCTTACTAAAAAGGGGCTGGACCGATGTTAAGAAAATTTTGCAATTTTGTCAGGGAGCCGTAATGGGTATACACTTAAGCATGTAACCACCAAGGATGGTGAGTATAAATGCAATGGATATTTTTCATACTTAGCAAAATTTTCTCTTTAAACTATTGATGTCTTTTGCTTTCTATTATCAATATGTTTGGGACTAATAGCTGCCCATGTACCTATTTATTATGTGGGTGCTAAAGCCACAGTAAAAGTATACTGTAGGTGGTTGCACCCATAACTATGCTGCAGTATTTCTTTGTCTACCATATGGTAGGTATTTCAGTTTTTCCTCCCTGTTTTCTGCTACAGTTTAACCATTCAACAATGGCCATGACCCACTCTGCTCCAAGAAATTTATCAGACATTAAAAATGAAACTTTTAAACAAGAGAATGCATATGTGCTTCTTTCATTAAAACCACAATTACAGCTAGAGGTTAAATTAATGCACTGTTATAGATACACCTGATGTCACAGAGGGCTACTTCGTTCAGCCAGTAAGTCCATAGGCTGCCAAATATCAAGGTTATTCAACTTTTGCAAAAATAATTCAAACCCGTTGCTGATTCCAGCCCTTCACTTGACTCAAAAGGAGAAGGCACTCTGAGGAGTACAGTATTTTGTTCATGAACTGAAAACTTTAAATTGATGGTTATAAAGTGTAAATATTGTCATTCATAGCTCAAAATATATGTCAAGACGTTCCAATAAGTTTAAGAGTAATACGTTCATAATTCATTGTTTCTTCTTTATATGTAATAGCTCAATATTTAAGTTGTCATGAAATAAAAATTCAGTGACAGCACTTAGGTGAAAGGTCACAAAAGACCTCTTTCTGAGATTTAATACATGACTCTACAGTACATGTTGTACATCTGTTGGAAAATTCGCCAAAAAGCTACGGGCTCCAACAGGAACAAATTAGTCAATGGATATAAATTTTCTGGTGACTACCACAAGCTACATGTGCCAAATACACAATGCTAATGTCATACAACTCACAATATCCAAAAGTTAATGGTGATTACAAATGTGAAAAGCAGTCACAAAGTTGAGGTGTATGCTCTCAGTTGCAGCAGTCATTTTAATATGTTTAAATATCTGTAGATACTATAGAGCAACTTATAACCTCCTTCTACTTGCTCATTTGAATTATTCCAGGCATTACAGCAAACAAGGAACACAGAAGATAGAAAATATCACTCACACAGCGGCAGTTTGGTTCATTTGTATGCTGTAAGAGATCATAAAGTACATTAATATCAATACATCTGTAATAATGTTAGTAATGTTAAAAAAAACACACCCTTTCAACTTGTGATAGCACTCTTCAAATGAGAAAAGGACATGGCATTTATATTATCTGCTACAATATGTTAACCAATGGTAAAGCTAATTCTGTGTCAGGATATAAACCAGTAACAGGTAACTGTATTAAAAGCATACAACTGTAATAACCTAATTCTGTTTCTAAGCAGTAATAGCACTCATGCAGGTCGAAAGTTATTCATGCATCTTTGAGACAGTTTACATTTTTGGGCCCCCACAAGAAAATAAATGCCTCACTTAATATCAATTGAACTTGTGGAATACTTACCAAAACATGCTTTATCTCCATCTGTTATTACCACGTAATTACTGTATGCAGCAGTAATTTTAACCTTTTTGTCACTGAATTACTTTGGTGTACATTTCACTGAATTAATGTTCAAAGTTTCCCAAATGCTAAAAGTCTACTTTCAATGTGAGGCAAATAATTTTTACTTTGAAGAATTATGTTGACAAAGAAAAGTTGAAGAGGTTGAGCTCCTCTTGTAAATGAGATGTACTGTAGTATCTTGGGGATTTCAGGGAAACAAATATCAAGGTAATATGGACCCAACTACATGCTATTTCATTTAGTAGGGTCCACTGAATTTTCCAAAACTCTTTGGTAAAATGCCATGATCAAATCTACATCATGCAAACCAAAGCATCAACAAACAAACCCACCATTGCATAGTGATTGCAACTAAAACTGTTCATTTTAATGTTAAAATGCACCTATATATTATGACCTGCTGCTTGCTGGGAAGCAAAAATGCCCACCACCACTAAGCCAGAGTGCCATTTCTGCATAGCATTGATTTCAGATACTGTATTAACAGAGTAAACAAAACAGTAGTTTCTTGCTTCCCAGGATTATAAAAGGTTGGAGATAATATGGCATCACAATGTATGTTTAGCATTTTTCTGCAATGCATTCCCTGACTTGACTGTTGCTTTCAATCCTGTCTTAATCATCACAAGAAATACAGTATCTAATGCTAACCATGAAGCTGCGTGGTTTATCTGATTGACAGCAAACAAATTCCAAATGAAGAACACAATAACTGTTGTACCTGTAACAGTTCTACCTTCAAATCCAATCTAGAGTATGTACGGGTGCCATTCTTGTGCAGTTCACTATGGCACAACTGTATTTCTTATACCAAATTTCCGTTGCTAAGTGTAACCCTCAGAATCTTGACAAAAACTATTAACCACTTCAAATTACAATAGTTTGAAAAATTATGTACACCATTTATATTTTAGTAGTGGGAGTTTTGAATCTGTGAATACGTAAGCCTAATTTATTCCCAAAGAGAGAGCTTTGTCCCAAAAGTCATACTTAGTTCACACAGACCAATTAAAACGCTCTCTTTACACATGTGTGTAATGTAGACAGTTTGCTATTAAATTAAGCAAACTGATTGTTCAAATTCAATTACCCAAATTAATAGCTCCACTGGTACAGACTATCCAAAATATGTATCTGACATGTGCATAACACCCTCAAATAACAATTTGAAATATATTCGAAAGTTTCAGTTCCAGAATTTTTCTCTATGAGCGATAACTTTCTTCAAACAAGCTTAAAACTTTTGCAACTGCACATTTTGCAACTAACACATTGAGCCTAAGCTGCACATGTGTATCTGTATCTTATATACTGCACAAGTTCAGGCCTGCTCCTAAAGCTTAAGGGGTTTATCTAGAAATCTTTCCATAACTTTTGTTTTACAGTGTTGATGAATATTGTACTTGTTTCCTAACATTGTGCTATGCATGAAAATACCAATTTATGGATAGAATGACATCGTCGTGATGCTAGAAAAGAATACCAAGTTTTAGCAAACTCTACCAGGGTTTCCCCTGGGTTTAGAGAGTGTAAGGCGGTACTAGCCCATGGGGGCAATATGGTGCCAGCTTTGGCACCATCAGTGAGGGAGGTCTACTTTGAAATCTCCTTCTATGAACAAATATTTTGGCTCCTGTCCCTGAAATATACTGTAGATGGACAAACTTAAATAGAAAGCCCAAAAGCTTGATGATTCCTTGCCTAAACAAATGAAAGGTATCCATGTTTTTGATGTTTCACCTCCAGTGAGTGACCTCATATGATGTTTGACCTTTGTCAAAAACAAAAGGATTAATCTTCTGACTATACTGCATCCACAAGCCAAGTATGAAAGGTACACATACTTCCTACTTTGAGATATTGTTTACAAGGTTGCCACTTTTTACCTCTGGTGACCTCACATGACCTCTGATCTCTACCAAAAACAACAGTATTCTCCTAGGCCTCTTAATATGATAAATATACATACTATATATGAAAAGTGTATACCATTCCTCTATTGGTTTTCATCTGTTTATAAGTAATTTCTAAGGTGCTTGTAGTGAATACCCCACAGATCTCAGAAAAACACTGACCTCTACTAAAAACAATTGGGTTCATCTTCTGGGTACAGCACATCTACATGCCTTCTATGAAAAGTATCCATGCTTCCGTGTTTGAGATACTGTGTTTACAAGACTTGGTTTTTGACCTCTTGTGACCTCACATGACCTTCGACCTCAACGACAATCAGGTTCTTCCTCTTATGTTATAAATCCGTAGAAAAAGTATGAAAAGTGTCCATTATTCCTCCTCTGAGATACCATGTTTACGAGTAATTTACCAAAAATTTTTTACCAAAATGATAACTCTAGTGACTTGAGACAACCTTTGACCTCTACCAAATACAACAGGGTTCACCTTCTAACTATAAGTCATGCACATGTCAAGTGTGAAAGGTATCTACTCTATGCTTCCTACCCTGAGATACTGGGTGTAGTTTTTTACCTCTGGTGATCTGATATGACCTTTCACCCCACCAAAAACAATAGGGTTCTTCCTCCTAATATGACAAGTCAAGATACCACATATGAAAAATATCCATCATTCTTACCTTGAGATATCATGTTTGTAAGCCAAAAATCACAAACACACATTCACACATACCCTATCATGATTGCATAGATTTTTTTGCGGTCAGCAAGGAATCAAAAAACATGTCATGAAATGTTTGTGTTATTAATTCATGTTGGACATGCTTTGGTGAATGCATTGATCAAAACTTGTGTCTTTAGGTAGAAATTATCTTCTCAAGATAGTTGGAGGCTGAACATTTCATACTTGTTCCTGGTTGGTGGCATTTTGCATATAATTAAGAGATGGTAATGTTTGGCAGTTCTAGGATGCAAACTGATGATACTTTTTGCCACAAAGATACAGTGGATGCTTTGCTATTTTTCACAAATACCACACACTACAGGGGGTGAGGCATATTACCAGCTTTCAGTGCTCTGAATTTAGGTAAACAGCAAATCTTAAATCAATATTTTGCATTTAAAAAACGAAAGGAAACTGCACATTCGATTTTGCTAAGTGAGACAGGGTACATGTGTTGAATTGATTCAAGCTTGAATGGTAACAGCTAGGTATGAAGTTCTTGATTTATAATCCTGTGACTGATGCCAGTACATGAAAGCAGCTGTACAAGTATAGCCAGCCACAAATCTGCAAGAACTGTTTTATGAAGTTTTTAAGGTAATAGCACTGTGAATATTGATTTTTTGTAGTAATATATCAAAGAAAAGGAATGGCTTTCTTCACCATGATAAGACCACTTGCTTGGTAAAAGGTCAATAAGTTTATTCTCACCGAGTAGCTTCTTCTCTTGCCTCCTTAGCATGTGCCTCTGCCTCATCCACATCTGCAAGATAGAACACAAAACAAATAACTTCAATCTAATCTGTGACCATCACAGCATACATAAAATGTAAAATGAAAGACCCTTGAAGCTCAATCTAAAGCATTTACGCGTAAGTATTTCCTGCCAGATGCCATGTTTACTTGACTCTTTACTTTGTACAACAGATTTACATGATCTGCTAGTTTCTTATGTCACTTTTGGATTCCTTAAATCTTCTGTGGGCCATTCACGAGATTCTCTTGGGAGGCAAATAGCCCAAAAGCATGCAGTTAATAGTAAGACTTGGCTTGACAATTTTAAAACACCTTAAAATTCTACTGATTTAAATTGACAAGCAGTTGCTCTAAGTTTATTTTCAAAAATCTGCTAAATCTTACAAATAGCCACTGATTTTCCTTACAAGTATCTTTCCTTATCTCTCTTTATGGAAAACTTTGAAAACTGAAAGTAGACCATGCACAGAGTTATTCTATATGAATTTACCAAATAAGTAACAAAAATATTGTCACATGATTGACAGGAGCCATTCCTTAATTAGGATGACAGGGTCTACAAATTCAAATTGGGGAGACTGCATTTTCCCTTTAAAGTGGGCATGGCACGACCAAAATAACTTTTGGGTAATGCTAGACTGAATACAATGATGTATAGATATCAATTCTACTGGTGCAATTCGGCACAAATAGAATTTGAAGAAAAATGTCACACAATCCGATTTCGAAAAAAGGCTACAACAGGTCACCTGACTTTTATGACACAATTGGTGGCACAAACACTGGGCTATATAAGGACACATATCTAGATGTGGAACTAATTTAATGCTGAGGTAAAAGTTATCAAATCAACTTCATAACCAGAATGCAAAAATGCATTGAGGTTTCGATGATATATGTTCTATTCCAAATAATGCCATGATGTCCCATATCTTTCAGTCACTGGTCAAAATTTCCCAAGAATTCCCAAGATCGTCATCTGGGGTTACGAGAGGTCAAAAAGCAAAATTTCCCAAGAATTCCCAAGATAGTTATCAGGGTCACCAAAGGACAAAATGCAAAATATCCCAAGTATTCCCAAGGCCTAACGTTACAGTATAGCCTAGAGGCTATGCTAAATACTTGGCAAGGCCCTAAGTAACATTAGCCTAGGTCTAGCCTAGGCCTAGCTATAAGTATAAACTTAGCCTAGGCCTATGCACAGCTGGTCACAGAAATCTCTCTGTAAATACTACAAACTTAGATGATGGGTACCAACATTTGACAGGCAATAACTACTTTGACTAGCCCTAGCCTGGCCATAGCTATTACAGTAACCTAGGCCTACCTCTAATAAGTAATATCAGCCCATACATACTGTACTACAATTCAGCTCGCCTGTACTGTGGCAGTTAGGCTAGGACTTAGTCACAGGACTAGGACTTTGTCTAGGCCTAGCCCATAAACCTGGAACTCTGCATTAGATTTATGTACTGAGTCTAACGTTATTGTGTGTGTAGGCTAATGTTTGTTGTTGGTTCTGTAACAACACTTAGGCCTAGGCCCTAACTGTTAGGCCTAGGCCTACGTTAAAACTTGATCTGCCTGGTAAATTTTCCACTAAAGTTACTCATACTACTCTGCTACTCTGAAGAGGAGCCATATCACAAGATACTGTGATATTCCTGCTGTAATTTTTATTATTCCATTTCTTGGCGCTATTTTTCCAATTCAGTTACAGTCAAATCTAACATTAACGTTGGGCTACTCAGCCAGCTCAACAGACCTTGGCAGGAGTCTGTCACTGCACTCAGAAACTAGCTTTTAACACAGTTTTTGATTGGTTGAAAGTGGATCTGTTTACAACTGATCAACCAATGATATGGTAGCTTATGGAATGTCATGGATCTGCTGCAAACTATCTACTGATTGGTTTAACATCAACTTGTTGACAAAAATTTAACCAATAACATAACAGCATAGATTACTGGGCTCAAATAAATACACTACAGTACTGTACAGAAAAGTGAATAGTCTATTCTCAGTCTTTTGATATGTTGGCTAAAGAATAATAAAGTTCATGAAAGGACCTATTTACTCATTCAAAATTTGGATTATCAAGGAAAAGTCCGTATTCCCATATTTACAATGATTTTCCGTACTGAATATGGAAAGTCCGTGCTGGTTGGGAGCTCTGTCTCAGGGTTTGACCCCCCTGGTGACCCCAGATGACTTTTGACCCCCACCAAAAATGATAGAGTTCTTCCTCTTACTATAAGGCATCTAAATACAAGGTATGAAATTTATCCAAGCTTCCTACCTCGAGATATGGTGTTAACAAGGTTTTCAGAGTTTGACCCCCGGTGACCCCAGATGACCTTTGACCTCCAACAAAAATGATAGGGTTCTTCCTCTTACCATAACGCATCTACATAATAAGTATGAAATTCATCCAAGCTTCCTACCTCAAGATATTGTGTTAACAATGTTTTCAGGGTTTGACCCCAGGTGACCCCAGGTGACCTTTGACCTCCACCAAAACAATAGGGTTCTTCCTCTCAATATGGGGCATCCATGTACCACGTTTGAGAACTGTCAGAGCTTCCCTTCTTGAGATATTGTGTTAACAAAGTTTTTAGAGTCTGACCCCCGGTGACCCCAGATGACCTTTGACCTCCACCAAAAGTGAAAGGGTTCTTCCTCTTACCATAACACATCTACATACAAAGTATGAAATTCACCCAAGCTTCCTACCTCAAGATATTGTGTTAACAATGTTTTCAGGGTTTGACCCCCGGTGACCCCAGGTGACCTTTGACCTCCACCAAAAACAATAGGGTTCTTCCTCTCAGTATGGGGCATCCATGTACCAAGTTTGAGAACTGTCAGAGCTTCTTTTCTTGAGATATCGTGTTAACAAAGTTTTCAGGCTTTGACCCCCGGTGACCCCAGATGACCTTTGACCTCCACTAAAAATGATAGGGTTCTTCCTCTTACCGTAACGCATCTACATACAAAGTATGAAACTCATCCAAGCTTCCTACCTCAAGATATTGTGTTAACAATGTTTTCAGGGTTTGACCCCAGGTGACCCCAGGTGACCTTTGACCTCCACCAAAAACAACAGGGTGCTTCCTCTCAACATGGGGCATCCATGTACTACATTTGAGAACTGTCAGAGCTTTCTTACTTGAGATATCATGTTAACATGGTTTTCAGAGTTTGACCCCTGTTGACCCCAGGTGACCTTTGACCTCCACCAAAAGTGGAAGGGTTCTTCCTCTTAATATGGGGCATCTATGTACCAAGTTTGAGAACTGTAAGAGCTTCCCTTCTTGAGATATCGTGTTAACAAAGTTTTCAGGCTTTGACCCCCAGTGACCCCAGATGACCTTTGACCTCCACCAAAAATGATAGGGTTCTTCCTCTTACCATAACGCATCTACATACTAAGTATGAAATTCATCCAAGCTTCCTACCTCAAGATATTGTGTTAACAATGTTTTCAGGTTTTGACCCCTGGTGACCCCAGGTGACCTTTGACCTCCACCAAAAACAATAGGGTTCTTCCTCTCAATATGGGGCATCTATGTACCAAGTTTGAGAACTGTCAGAGCTTCCCTTCTTGAGATATCGTGTTAACGAAGTTTTTAGGGTTTGACCCCCGGTGACCCCAGATGACCTTTGACCTCCACCAAAAGTGATAGGGTTCTTCCTCTTACCGTAACGCATCTACATACAAAGTATGAAATTCATCCAAGCTTCCTATCTCGAGATATTGTGTTAACAAGGTTTTCAGGTTTTGACCCCCGGTGACCCCAGGTGACCTTTGACCCCCACCAAAAACAATAGGGTTCTTCCTCTCAATATGGGGCATCTATGTACCAAGTTTGAAAACTGTCAGAGTTTCCCTTCTTGAGATATCGTGTTAACGAGCAAAGTGTCACAAACACACACACACACACATACACACATACACACACACGCACATACATACACACGCCATCATGACCGCATAGGTTTCTCTTTTCATCGAAACCAAAAAAGGCTTACATCACAATACTGGCATAACATACAGAGCACAAAGCATGAACAGCAATGGGGTTTACAGGCACATCGCTGGCCCTTATGCAACCTTCCATATATGTTATAATATGATACTGGGTTACTAAAGTGTGACATACAGTACTGTACATGGTCAAAAATAAATTACACTAACTTATCCATCTGAGTGCTGATTCTGGTTCTCCGGTGAATACTGAACACAACCAGTAATGTTGAAGGATAATACAGTATTGAAAAAGTGGAATTTGAGGCCAATAGAAAGGACAAGTGATGATGTTAACGTATGTTACTAGGTGTCCTAGTTGTCCAGTATCATAGCCCCTTCTCCATCAGAGTGAGAGAGAATATCAATGAGCAATGTCAAATGATATCTTATGATACAGCAACAAAGTTGGAATTAATATCACATCCCACTTCAAGTTAATGAGGCAGGTTACTTAGGACACCATAACATACGTTGACAACACAACTGAAATTTGAAGTTATAGAACTAAGCCACTCGCACAATGACAAATTTCATCCACTTGTTGGTTAGAGTATCTTAGAAATACTTGGGAATAAAGTGTTTCCTAGAGTGGAAGTTCTCATTCTTCTCAATAATTGACATTCAGAGTGCATAACGTACGTTATAAAAGACACCAAAAAATGAGACACCATAACGTACGTTAACAGTGTATGTTTTGATGACCTACAACCATGTTTTAGATTCACTGGGTGATGAAAATAGTTTTATTTTAGTTTGGACATGTTAAAGAATTAAGAGGGTTGAGCATTCTGTGCATTAGGAACTCTCCTCCTTAAAAATCTGAACTTTCTGACCAGACTTCACAAAGGGGAAGTCGGGTGTAATAAAATCCTACTTGTCTGCTCATTTCTTTGTTGTAAGAAGCCACAATCCCTTCTAGGATTACACTTAATCCCTGGCCAGTGAGGAACTTTTGTCCAGTTGGTTACACAACAAATAAACTGTTGACATTTCCTCCATTTTGCACAGTTAAATCTTTTATGTGTGGTAAATTCACAGGAAGTCCAAGACCAAGTGAAATTGGATTAGGTAAAAGATAAACAGTTAAAATGGTTACAAAAAAGGGTCTGAATCTTTAAGGAGAGGAGTTCCTAATGTGCGAATTCCTGCAGTGTACCTAAAATAGATTTTTACAGTTAACGTATGTTATACAGGCTAAAATGAGGATACCACACATAAATTGTGACAGATATGGAGGAATCCAACTGCTAGCAGTAAAAGCACTGTTTACTATCGATGTCTGTGGGGTGTTGACCAGTCACAAATGTTTCGATATTTCCAACTATCAGTTGGTAGTGGAATAATGGCCATTTAACATATGTTATGTTGAGGACACCAAACAGATTGTACAGAACAAGTTTTTTTTCACATGTATTTTTGAATGAATTTGTCCTCTGAGATGTCATTAGGCCTATTCTCAAAGTCAGTAGTGAGTTTCTGGTACTCACAATCCTTAGTACACTACTTTGCAGTGTGTGATTAGGTCACAATCATGAAAAGTTGCCACCAGTTAACGTATGTTATGCAGGAGGACACCAAAAATAACATACGTTAACAAAGGTGAAGATCACCATTTTCCAACAGTTCACGAGAATGGTTGACTGAGATCTGCAGCTGCAATTAAAGCTCTACTTTCACTTGAAGAGAAAATGCAGAGTCAGGCATAATAACATGAAAAAAACTGAGAAAGGTGCACCTCATTTACAAGCCATTTTCGTAATGTCACACTTTGGTGTCCAATATTAGCACTCTCGGGAGCAGCAAAACCCATCAAATTTCGCATGTACACAAGGTATGGTTGACTAACTATCAATGATATCAGATGGTGTATTGATATACAACCACTGAAAGGAAAATACAAGCAAAGGGCTATGTTACATGGAAAATTCAGCCAAATTAAAAAAGGGACATAAAATCTCTCCAGAACCATATTTTTACATATATATGCATGCATTTTAGCTTCCCCATATAAACCTCAGTTCTGTATTGTGCAAAAAGATTGCGGTCAGTGCGCTGTATAGAACAGCTATGGAAATGTACAGACAGTCCATAACAAGCTCACCTATACTCTGTGTACTTTTAAGTGACGATGTTATTGTGAATGCTATAAAGCAGTCACCATACAACGACGCATCATTCAAAATGTGCTCTAGTATCGTAGCACAGGTGTTTGCAATAGTGTTCTCACTAACATGGGTTAGCATGCACATAATCTGGTGTGTGGAACTATGGGTGAGCTGCTTCATACAGTAGTGCTACTGACTGTGCCTCCAATGGTGTCACATCTTGAGACACGCTCACATACATTTTTCGCTTTTCAGATTTCACATGGGCTGAGCCTGGCCTGTATTTGGGAATTTACATGGTCATATTCCAGTATATGTGAACGTAGTTTAGTCCATAAAACATTTGTTTTATTTCAAGCTGTACACAGAGATCATTTAATGACAAACACACACTGGCTGTGTCATGCCCACTTTAAGTAATGACAGCTTACATATATATATGAAAGGAGTTAAGTACATCTGACTCTCTTTCAAGATGTTGTCCTTCCTGACATATTCCCACCAGGAAATGAAAAAGCTTCTAAAGAAGTTGAAACCTCCATAAAAGAAACTCCATTTCCTACACAGAACTCCATCTAATGGAGATCTACAAGAGACAGAGGGAAGACCCCACAAATCTTCATGTCACAAATTCTTCATTGAAGGATGGCCTCACATGTCCATACTTGGATGTGACATTTAGCACCTTTTGACTGTAGATGAAAAACTACCAGTTTATTATGATCTTTAGTTACAGGAGGCCTGCCATATCATCCCAAACAGAATGAGAGCTGAAACTCTGCGATGTATGCTAAACAGATACAAGGAATTTCCTCAAGGCCACTTTATTCTTTCAAATTTTCACATGCTATAAAGCTATAAGAACCATATATGGTCATCTGTTGCTCTTCCTGGCCAATCACGACCACAGCTAAGAGTTTGACTGTAAAACTTTCACAGCTTTGTAGCACTACACTGAAGTATGACTCGGCCTTTGAAGCAAAGGTTCTTCCCCTGTGGGCTGGGGGTTGTAGAATATGCCCACGGTATTCCCCGCCTGTCGTAAGAGGCGACTAAAGGGGAGGACTTGAAACGAATTTATCTAGTTGACACTATATAACAGATTCGTGTTGGTGTGTCGTTAAACATTATCTAACTAACAAACTAACTAACAAATTGAAGCAAAGGTTGGGCCAGCTCATTGGGGCCTGGGACAAGGTAAACAGAAAACAAATGGAAGAATTCATAAGCCAATGTCCTAACTGTTGCAGAGAAAGACACAACCATGCAGAGCCCATAATAGGGGCAGATCTTCCTGCAAGGTCTCTTGATAGCAGAAAGTAGCCACTAATATCTGCGTAGAAGAAAAGTCCATTGTCACTGATTACTTTAACAGGATTGTGGAGATTGCTTAGCTCACACCAAACATATGACTTTGCATCACTGAGCATATGAAGCCCTAGTTTGCCATTTACAGCATTCCTGTAATCTCTGTTTAGGATAATTTATGAGTACTAGATTTGCATCATTGCCATAAAAGTAAGTATTCAAGTTTGTCACCATTTTGTCCCCTGGTACTCTCAAAGTATTAAACCAGGAGGTACAAAAAGCTGTGCAAACAGTGATGAACCTGATTCAAAACTCAGAAGAAATAATCTTTAATAATAGCATGCTGACCCATAACATTTCAACATGGCTGGCCACCCCGAAAAGGGGTAGGATCTTTAACGATCAGTTCTGAAGAGCTACTTACAGGGATGTAAGTGCAGGGTAAAGAAAAATACTGAAAATAGTAGGTTGTACAGCTGAACGCCGTCCTGGGGTGGGGTATAAGGGGAGGGGGTGTCCCCCTTCCCTTTTGAAAATTTTTTGCTGTCAGGAGGGAGCTGAGACACAAAATGGTGCACTGTAAATTCATTATCTGAAGTACAGTTATGCCCCAGAGAATACCACTTTCATGGTATTTTTGGTTCACTTAGACTGTCAAATGTAAGATGTAATTTTGTTACATAAAAAAATAAAATTAAAAAATAAAATTAATTCTGTCCACTTCCAGTTCCATTTATTCTTGATCCCTTGATCAATCTTTTTAATGTCTGCTGTTCTGTCGAGTTCCATTGTTCCTTACACAGTTGCAGCAGACCTCAATGATGTGCAAATAGGCCAACAAGAACAAACACAAGGAGCTTACAGCACGTAAATTCGGTTATATTGTAGTGAAATACATGTGTGGGCCTAGCCTCCTAAGTGCACAGTATTCTAACATAGTACTGTAGCATGCTACCACAGTACCACATCTTAAGATGGTAGCCAAGTTCAAGGAGCCAGTTCCATGGTCCAACTAAAATGTACTTTAAGAACGATCATAAACATCCTTCTTTTTTGAGCGTTTATCACTGAAATTTCCATCTCTCACCTCGAAGCAACTGCATTTGTATCATCAAATATAACGTGAAATGGCAACGAAGCTATAGCTACGTCGTTGATGTTTATTGATTTAACACTAGCACGCCGATATTGTACACGTACGTATGTACGTACACGAAGCCAGCGCGTGCGCACCTTTTAAGGTAGTGCTAGTACAGTATATCCTACATGGCTTGTGCACTGGAGTACGTACGTGCGGGTTTAGCTTTTTTAGAAATGGACAGTCGGGCTGGGCGAGCCGTTGCCTACGTAGTAGACTCTGCAGCATATTCCTTATTCAGTCACATCCTGTTCATTTGGGAAGCTGAGGAGCTGAGCAAACAGAGTTCGCTCCGTGGGGTAGGCGAGCCGCAAGTTACTTGCAGCAATTTTGCCATGCCACAACGTACAGCACAGTACGGAGTGATGGAACTGGTATCGGCGTGAGCGGTACATATATTCATTTTACATGATGCAGAAATAGAGACACACCGTTAAGTTTGCTGTTATTTTTACGTATTTTTCTGTTTGGACTTCAACAAAACTCCTCCAATGTTTTCAGATTAGTTTCCGTACTTCCAGTCGGCAAAAATACAGCAGGAATACGGAGACCTCAGTCGATTTTTTTAAAAATACGAAATTCCGTATTAATACGGAAAACTTACATCCCTGTACTTATGACGTCATAAGTGGAGTTGTGGATGGTTGCTTCTCACGGACAGTATACACAGCAGTACAATGCCGTGGGTTTCTTATTATAAGAAGTCCATGTACAGCGCATTAAACAGTGTACTTTTTACGCGCTTGGAAACAGACATGCACAGAACACAAAGCAAAAGCACAAACTGTTGTAAGAGTTGTAAAAATATTGCATTATTATATTTGAGTGGCCAAATTACCACTTGCTTGAGAGTGGGAAACAAATAGTATAGCACATAGCAAGATATCTCTACCAATCATTAGTTCGCTTTCTAACTTGTCACACACATTTTCACTATAGTGTGTATTGCTTAAGAGTGTTCTGATTGGTCAAGTCAGGCTTACAATGCATAGCTACTACGTACGTATGCCGCGCACATAGTACACCACTGTTACTACATTTTGTATGTACTTATGCAGGTACAGTATGCACGTACTATACTCAAGCTGGGAGCTGGAACTGCCGTTTTAATGTAAGGAAAAGTATCGAAGGACTTTGAACAGTTCGCGCCAGTGCTGTATATATTATTTGTTGGATATAAATGGGAATTTATCAGCGGAGATTTGTACAAGCAAACTAAGTACACAGGTGATTGCTAGGCAAAAGAGAATACTCTAGAAAAGGTAGGGTTATCTTCCAAGCAGTTCATGCTGAAAAGCACAGCAGCAGGCTTAGTGTTGTACAAATGGGACAACATAGCCTATTCATTGTAAACAGAACCTTGGATCACACAGGAATGTTTGTATCATGCTGTTGGAACATACTTCACAAAAATGAAGAGCTAGGCGTTACTGGTGCAATCTTGAAGCTCATGTAGTGAGCATAGTAGATTCTTAACCCCAAAATGCAATGAGCTTAAGCTCAAGGTGAAATTTTATGACTGTAACAAACATGAAAAATGACCACTCCGTACAATTGCCCTAGCAGCAGTTGCTTTTACTCCTGGCTGGTGGTGGCGACTGGCTTGCATGTGTGCACTAGCGTAGGCTTGCAGACAGTATATGGTCATGCACAAGTGTAATTACTCCACTTATGATGTCACAGATTTTATTTCCGGAAAAGCACGACAAAGTACAACAAAGCTGAAAATCTATGTTCCCCCCAAAACCAGGGAAAAGTAGCCAAAATTTTTTACTTTGCTAAAATAATTGTGTCAGATGTCATTTACTACACCCATTAAACATTCTGAAGGCCTAACTTCAACCATGATACTTGGACTTTATGTATGAATGTAACTATAAATCAAGCAAACAAACCTTTGGAATAATTTGGAACTACCACATTGCCTATGTTAATTATTTCCAAAATATCATAATATGTAAGATGTACTACTATGTAGTTGCAGTATTACTTCTCTAAATGCACTTGGAATAAAACAACTGATTAACTTTGACCTGTAATTTTGAGTATGCTGATTAACTTTGCCATGTAATTTACAGTAGCAAAATATACATGCAGCTTTATAGACTGCCAAACCAATTTGATTTAAAACCTTAAGATACAAACACTTACCCAATATGCAGACAACACCAGTGCATAGATTCCCTCTGCCTTCTAGAGTACAAGGATGCAAAATGCATTGAGGTTTCAATTACCCCCACAATACCTTGAGATATGGTGCTTACATGGTTTTCTGAATTTGAACTGTCGTGGTCCCAAATGATCTTTCACCCGCAACAACAAAATTGTTGTATGGTACTCAATATGGCAAATACATATATACCATCCTTCTAAGGATGAAATACTGTATCTTGTACAAGAGGTTTCAGATTTTGACATTTAGTAATATAACATGACCTTTGACCTCTAATAACAATGGTAAGGAAGCTCTGGTGAATAAAACATAAGTATGGTACATACTTAGAATGAAAAACTACCTTGTGTTATCCTGAGATATTATGTTGACAATTTTTTTCCAGTTTGCCTTCTGTTGACCTAAGATGCCCTTTTGACCTCCAACTAAATGAACACACTTCTTCCTCTTTGCATAATACCAACAAACAAAAGACTTATGCTTCCTATCTTGAGAAACTGAGTTAACAAGGTTTCAATGTTTGATCTATGATGACCTTTGACCTTTGCCAAAAACAAAGGGTTCTGTTACTTCATGTTTTATGCATCTACATACTAAGTATGGAGAATATCCTTGCTTCCTACCTTGAGATATCCTGTGAACAAGATTTTCAGTCTGACCTCTGGTGAATGAACATCATGTTTGATCTCCACAAAACAATAGAATTCTTCTCAGTATAGGGTATCCACATACTAATCATGAGAACTGTCAGAATTTTGCATCTTGAGATATTGTCTTTAATAATGAGCATCACAAACAGACCTAAACACACACACACACACACCATCAAACATGCATTAGTTTCTCTGTTCATCAAAACCAAAAACATGACATCTTTTGGAAGAGGATAAAATTAGACAGCTAAATTTAACTTTCATGTTTAATACTATATGTGTCCAAACGGAGTTGATTACCTCACATATTGGAAACTGGGACGTTAAACCTCATCTAACTAACTCACATATACAAGTTCCAAGTAAAGTACCAAATACAACCAGACAGCCAAAAGGCTTAATGAACTGATTCCTTGCCTATTGGATGTAGTTTTCCTACTGTGGTTTCACACTGGTGCTTTCATAGAAGTTACTGTGCTGAAAGGGAATAAGTAGTTGCCCAAAATTCACTTTAAAACATCACCTGTATCTTACTAATTTCCTCCTATTTCTGTTACAAAATATCTTCCATGATGCACCCTAACAAACATAGTTCATGTAAAAAGTAAACCAATTTTTCTGAAAATAATCACATGTTTAAACACAGCAATTCATGAATTTGGATACACCTACACAGTAATTCAAATTGCAGAGGGTGGGGCATGAATGTATTGTCTCTTTAGATCAAGAATTTAAAAATCCATGATCAAAGATCAAACAGATTGATATCATGTGAGTATGGTCATAAATCTGATGTGTGCTTTTAATTCTGAGTATTCCATACCAGATAAAAGATTCAATATATTTCATGTTTGACAAATCATGTTGAACAAAGCTTTCACAGTTCCATATCTGGTGACTATCAATAATCTTTGACTTCAGCAAAATGTATACAGACTGTGTGCACAGGGCACCCACATGCCAAGTATGAGATTAACACAGGTTTTCCTTCATGAGATGTCATGTTTAAACCCAAAACATTGTGGAGTTTTCCACAAATGTTAATTGCACTATTTCCTTTTCATTGACCTATATATGTGTGTGCCTGTGTTTGTACGTGTAAAATATCAAAGCACAGATGTGGTAACACAATGGCATGTATTTCAACACCCGTCCTTCTTGAGGACACAATTTACGAAGGATACGCTATTTTTTTGTATATGTGCTTTGATATTGTCATCTTTGTGGTGTTTTCTACTAATCATTCTTGCTGTACATAAAGATAGACACATATACCCACACAACACCACCACTGCATAAATTCTTTCTGATACTGCAAAGGGAACCTATTAAACTTAAAATAGGGTAATTTAAAACAATACATGATTTTCTACATTTTTTTCTAAATTTTTCTACATGCATTGCCATGTTTTAGCAAGTTCTATTATTTAACAAGACTAAATCTTACTGAGCTGTCCTTCCTGTGTTTCCATGAGGGCTGAATAATAAAATGCAAACCTTTCATTTTCCTGCAGATACACACGACTGCCACTATGACAACGATGACCACAATGATTCCAGCCACAGACAGCCAAATAATGAGCGCAACTCGAGTAACATGTGCAGGAACCTCCTCTGTAAGTGAGAAATTAAAATATTGATTTGAGCAGAGTGAACATCAACAAACATACTCTGAGCAATTATGGATATGTTCAAGGACATCTCATACAATACTGCCATATTTCAATTCACACATAAACCTATCTCTTCTCTTCATTTCACATAACATTAAGCAGCCAACAACCATTTTTACAATACAATTTTCTTTCTAGCAGGGTAATAACTAGCCCTTTGCAATTTTTTTCATGTTGTGAGGCATACAGGTATAATCAAGTGTTGCTTGGCAAAGCTTTGAAAACTTAGTAAAAATTCCGAAAAGCTATTTTTGGAACAATTTCTGAGGGGTAGGAACACATCTGGCAAGAGCCACCCTGGCTGACCTACTGTATGGAAAACAAAAAAACAAAAAAAACCTGGTAACATGTATGCAACTATTCCCAGTAACTAAAAGAGAAGAAGTTCCCTGAGTCTTCACTGGCATTTCCCTCACTCAGAACTTGTCAAATTTCATTGAGGAAGTTCCACTTTGAGCAGTTTGAAAATCACTATAGGCAATTAGTTAATAGATACAACTGGAAAACATGAAACAAGACAAATGTATGGTAAAGATTTAGAACTCAATTTTCCTAACTAATCTAAGTCCACAGCTTTGATTGTAGGGATTGCTTTCATTGAGATACTTTTTCGACTACTTATCCGGCTCGTTATACCTTTTCGTGCACACATGTTCACCATGAACGTATTAGCATAGCAAACAGCTACGCAGGCAATGGAGGTGGATTTGTCATTTTCTGCCTTCTTATGTGGCTCGGTATACGTTCTCATGCACACAAGATCAAAGTTAACGTATTAGCACAAGGAACAGCTACACGTGCGAAATGGCAAATTTTTCAAAATGCATCTGTTATCAAGTATACACGTTCAACATGGACGTATCGGCATAGGAACAGGTACGCATACGAAACGCATCCTGCTTACCTGTACTTCAATACCCTCTGACTTCACTGTCTTGCAGTTTACTATACACAGTGCTCAAATGGTTCACCGACTGTACCGCAGTCGTAGTGCGTAAGTCCACATGGAGACAGTTGAGTTAAATTCCAACCATCTCCCTGAAAATACTTAATAGATTGTGTATTTTAATATTGACCGAGTGGTTAATAATTAAAATGATCATAAAATAATATCAAAACAAGTTTTAAATACTTTTAAACATCAGCGATCAACCAAAAAGTGCATTTCCCTAGTCCCTGCACCCATTAGAAAACTCATAACATCTACCAAGTGTACTAGGGATACTTATACGTAAACTTACACATGTAAGTTGTAACAGAAGTTGTCTTTACATATGTAGGTGACATGCCCAGGTAAGGCAATAGAGCAAGTGCAACGCGGTGTGTACCTCGCAACATATCAACAAGACAGTCCTACCTAGTAGTATAGTCCTACACTACAGTCAATTAAATTAGCCAAAGGTAGGCCTAATTAAGTTTCCCGTTCTTTTAACTTCATGTCACTTTGCTTCGTTACAGTAACAGTAGCGTCCAATTTTTTGCATCGTTGGAGTAAAAGGAGCCCTAGCATTAGAGCCTTACATTACGTTTATAAAAAAACTTGTTGGGAGATAGGCCTCTCAGTTCTTCATGTTTCGAGGCCCGGGCATAGGCTTAAAGTTTGGGTTTGCGTAAGGGTTTTGACACAGCCTAGAAAGTAGAATAGGCCTGAAGATACGACAAGTTTATGGTACACTATAAACTACTATACTTTACGCATTAACAGTATTCTCAAACTAAACATGCCCTCAATAGGCCTAAGCCTCCTACTCCTAGCCAACTCCTAAGCTTCCTACTCCTAGCCAGTTGGCCAACAATTTCAACAGTTTTCCTGGGCTCAGATGTAAACTTGCCTGCAAGTTCAGGATTTCTAGTTTTCCCTTGAGGTTTAGACTTTTTCACAGGAATTGAAGTAAGGGAGAATGATGTCTGGCAATCTGGAATCAAGCCAATGATTTAGCTCTCTTTGCAGCAATAAAGCAATGGGGTTTACTACAAACATCACTTCATCGCTTTTGCTCCAGTTATTGGCAAAGAAACTGCAAGTTTTCAAGCTAGCAGTACAAAGCAAGACACTTAAGTGTAAAAGTTACTCCTAATCTTATAGAAAACAGATAAAACGACTTTCAACTTCTGTAGTTGAATACACACTGTTCTCCCTTTAATTACTGTGGACTTTCACAAATTGGCAATTTTTTCCCCAGAACAAGGAACTAAAATGTCATTGTCCCTAATTTCCTAAGTGACCGAAGTACTGTACAAAATATAAATACTAGTGATGTGTTTGGTAACTATTCAAGATCTCTTGGCCACCAAATTAATCCTGAAACATTACAAACATTACAGTAGGCTATAGACTACTAGAATAATGAGAAGTTGAGATTGTATGCTTGATATGCAAAACCAGGGTATTCAATCACCTGTGTATATCATGCACAAACCTTTTATGTTGGAAGAAAACAGTTACATGGCAAGTTTAGAATAGCAGTCGTGCCATACACTTACCGTACTCTGTGAACTTTGCAGTATTATTAAAGCAACCAAGAGCAAATACATTTAATTTGCAGCCAAAGTGGTATTTTGTTTCTGTTTTTCTTCAACAGTCCTTATTTCCAGTCACAACTTGTCTGATAATCCCCCAAACTCACCTGGTTTTCCAGCCTATGAGCTATGATACTCACCTCCTATTTACATATGTATACCATTATTGCCTGCAACTCTCCGCTTTTACCAGATGGTTATTGCAGGCAATAATGGTACACATATGTAAATAGGAGGCAATGATCTAGCAAAGGACTACAATATACCACAACATGTTAAAGAAGTGGACAAAATTAAGTTTGTGCAAAGCACAATTGCCCATCTTTACTTTTGACAACCTCACCACTCTGGTGTTACAAAACTACAGTGTACAGCACAATACTGTATGATGCTATTTTGCAATTATTAAGTGCTAGAACTTTAGGATTACAGTTGTGATACTCCAAGATAAATTTTCATACCTTTCTGACCTGCATTTTTTATAAAAAATGACACATTTTGTTTACCATGAAAAGGTTTTAACTCCACTTCTTTTGTTGTGTAATTGGCAACTTTATTTGTAGCAATGCAGAACACAGTCGCTCCTTTTTCTGATGGCAACTTGGCCTCCTGATTTTCACTGAAGAGAGTTTTATTCACATATATCATATACTTCTCAACATCAGGGTTGGCTTCACATGAACAAGTGATGATAAATGCATTGGTGTCATTGGTAACTACGATGAGGCAATTCAGTAAATCTGGTCAAAACAAATGCAGGATATAGTTACTAGTTTTGTACAATGTTGACTTATGGAGACCTGGAATCAAATATACTTATAATACTGCTTTCTTTTACTTTCTTTTCCCACCATTTTTTGATTTCTGTAAAACTTCACACTGCAATCTCTGACTTGCAAAGGGTCCCTGCCAGGTGATTACTTATGCCATTCATTAAAAGCACATTTCTCAAACAGCATTCATCATTTAGAGTCAATGTAAATATTAACAACTGTTTTCCATATCCCTAAAAAATATATTGTAGTTAATACTCTTAATCATGTTTTGACTAACACATTCTCACTCAGGCAGTGGAAGTCCAGGGTAAACATCTCTCTCTATTTTAAAGTAAAATGCTGTCAATTACAAAACATAGTCTAAGCTGAACATTCAACATTTGTTGCAAACTCCTGGGCAAAGGTGGATTTACAGTATGGGGAATGATCTGCTTAGTACAGATATCTACATTGCAATTAGTAAATTTTCATTTATTGCCAGTCTAGAGATACTTGTAATTTACACCATGTTCACATTTTAACCTCTAACTATTTCAGGCAACCTCTGAACTCTGTCAAAAACAATCACTTATTAAGGCTCACTCTTTTACAAAAATTTCCTTATTACCTAGGGTTTTTGCTACTGTACACCTGTTGTCAGTGGCCCAACCTTACAAGGACTCCCACTGTGCAATTGGTACTTGGAGCAAAGTTGTCAGTGGACAGTCACAGAATTCAATAAGAACACCCTGAGATATGGGCATGAAAAATTTGTATGCAAAATTATGAAGAAAGTACTGGCTTTCCCCAAAATATACAATGACAGAAAGCCAACCAGAAGGCCAATAGGCTTAGTGATTCCTTGCCTATAAAATTATTTCTTCAGTACTTTTACATTCTGGCGTTTCAGCCTAAAAGCTAACTCCTGCTGCAGGCAAAAACTTTAAACTACTGTACTCCCAAAAGGAATTACAAACTCATATGCTAAGTATAGCTCCATCAATGTTACCCTCTTGAGATAGAATCATATTTTGTAAGCAGCTTACTAGGTTTTCACCTCACAAATGGTGATCTTTGACCTCTACCAAAAACAATACGGTTCATCTACTGACTATAACCAATTCATATGCCATCATGAAAAGTTCTTTTGGTTTCTAACTATGTCAAATTCACACCATTTTCAGTTTTTGACCTCTATTAGCCTCTTACCTCCTCTCCAAAAACAACAGGATTCTCCCTCAAAGTGACAATTCTACATATCAAGAATGGAAGGTACAGTATCAATCATTCACACCTTGAGCTATTACATTAAGTAGAAAATTCCACCATTTCTGCTGTTTCACCATTGGTGACCTCAAATTACATTTGACCTCTACCAACAACAGAAGAGTTCATCTGACTATAATGCATCCATATGCTAAGAATTGAAAGTACTGTATACATGCTTCCTATACCTTGAGATATCGTGTTTAAATGGTTTTTAGTTGCTTTACCAACTGGTGACCTCATATGATCTCTGACCTAGCTCCACCCAAAACAATAGGGTTCTTCCTCTCAATATGACCAATCCGCACACTAAGTATGCAAAGTATGCATCATTCCTACTGTATCTTGAGGTATTTTTATCAGAAGCTAAGTGTCACAAACACACACACACACACCCACCCAAACACACATGCCATTCTGACTGGAAAAATTCCTTTTGCCTTTTGCAAAAAAATCAAAATGTTCAGAAGGGACCCATATGAAACCTTCACCCCAGCTATTGGACTCCTGCTGTAACACAATCTCCTTTAGACACACTGTTTGGATACTACATTTTTTGGCACTGAATTTAGCCTAGCTGAACCCTGGATTAACCTGAATCAATTTCTGATTTGATTTCTGGTTTAATGTTTGGTCTGTAATGACCAATTCTGACCACCTCAAAAGGTGAATGGTCACTACTCTATATGTTAAACTCACTTATCAATTACTGTCTTTGTCAATTTAACTTCATCAGATTATGTTACATGTTCAGAAAGATTTTTATATTACACTTTACTTAAACTAATATCTTACACCCCACTATATTGCAATATGCTAACTTTACTTAGTGCAATAGCACAGTAAAGATTCTTTGACATGTTATGTTCACAAAATTTCCAAATTTTAGATTGGCTGACACAAAGTACTGGCCTCTCTCTGATTATTACAGTAGTTCCATGTTTTTCTGTTTTATTGCATGTACACATCTACCAACTGAAGCCAACAGGAAGCTTCACTCCTTTGGGTATGAATTTTGTTCATCCAAATTAAGTACAGTGCTGTGAAACTTAGCTCTAAAAGATAGAAAAATATACGCCAGGCATTATCACAACGATACTTACACTGGACATTTATTCCAACAGATACTTCTTGCTCTGATATAACCTGCTGTCCACTGGCCACACAGGCCAGTCTGTTATCATCTAGGGTTGGTTGGTAGTGTATGACACTTGTAATCCTCCTGTCTGGGCTGGGTGGTGAATTATCTATAAAAGGACCAGTTTTCTCCTGACCATTAACCTTCCAAGATAATCTCACTGGGGGTTTTCCCCCTTCAGCGATACATGTGATGGTAACCTGCTCATTGAATACAACATCCATATCAGTGCTGACTGTCAAGTTTTCCCTCTTCAGTTGTAATACAGGGGGAACTGTGCAAAATAGAAAATTATCACAATCACAAATAGGAGACTCATTTGAACAAACAACATGAACTTCTGTAATATGTCGACATATGCAGCAGTGAATGGACAGTTTCATAAAGACACTTCCAATAGGAGTTAATGCAATCATTCTAATTTAAATTTGCATAAATACAACTTGTGTTAATACCTACATTTGTCTTTCTTACATCAATTGACAAAATATTTTCATTTAATTCCGAGTTGACAAATTCTTACAAGATACCTTCTTGATGATTTACTTCAATATGCCATACTTCCTGTTCTCAAATATGAAAGATACAATTGATAGTGGAATAACAGAAGATCTGTAAGGAAACCTGATACATCAAAGCAATGTTGAGGTGACTCCCTACCAGCTTGTGATTGCTTATCATTTTGTAAATTGTAAATTTCATGGGTTTGTCGATCACCCAAACTTTCCAAAGGTAGTTTTCCAAACTTTGCAAAGGTAAGATCACGTGAAGTAAAATAACTGATGACTGCTTTTGTAACACTCTGTATAGTAATAATTACTATGATCAGTAGCTACTGTAAGAGAGTCATTTAGCCATATACAACAACAGAACAGTTTGCTTTTACAAAGTATTTCCTTGCTAATGTGAAGCATCTACAGTACTGAAAAATAAACCAAGTGTCACAATTTAAAATACAACCTGCCCTACATTACAATACAATTCTGGGTACTTTATAATCTGTTCTCATATCAGTATTTAATATGAAGCACAGTGCCATCATAAGATGTGTCATCTAAATGGCTTGTTGTACTGTCGTACTGTCACATGTTGCCAAAAGGTTTCTTGTAACACTACGGTACAAGGCATATTATGAGGTGCAAAGGAGCAACTGAGGCAAAATGAGAAAGCACTGGGATAAAGCCCCAATGATCAGGAAGTGAGGGAAACTCAGTGGTTTGGGTGTTTGATATATAAAGTAATAAAGACCATGTTCTTGTCTTTGTAACTAGGCAGAACAGCAATAAAACAAACACTGACATAAAGTATGTCTTCTGAAAAACACACTGAAGTTGGAATGGACTATTTTAGTTTTGGTGGGATATTTTATTGCACATTTTACACATCTGCAGTGTTTGTTGTGTACAACTACACCCTAAACACACTCTAATAAGTCATACATGAAAAGGGTTGGGGTAGTAGGATCTTTTGGGTCATGGTTGGATGCATGGGATTTTCCCTGGATTATAGTCATGAGAGGTTGTCGTGTCGACTGCAACATATTTTTTAGGGGTTAACGGATAATCGGATCGGATATCAGATCGGGCTGATGTTCAGGACTATAAGTAAAACATCGGATCGGTGAAATATAGCAAATTGCACTTGCCGATGTTTGCCGATATTCCATGAGTCAAAAATACTTCTAAAAGAACAACAAGGGCTTAGATGCAGAATGTCATTAATAAAAAATATCATGATTGGCTCAATGTTCAACAACCCAATCACAACTTGCGACACGTTCAATGCAAGTTTTGTGTGTAAAAATCTCGCAAGCACGTAGTTCAGTCGATAGAATTTCCCCATTGAGTTTGTGTAACTTTGTCACACAGTACAGTTTCTGCGTGAAAGTTAATGTGCGATCCTTGTGGTAATTATCTATGCAAGAATTTACTGCAAAGACGGGCCCAGACTTGTACTACATACAAAATACCGTACAGCCGGTGCACGTAACATATATACAAAGCACAAGGCCATGTCATTTTGAATGCTGTAAGTGAATGTTAGTATACTTCATATTTCACGGTAAAAATCCCGTACATTTGCATCCATAGCTAGATTAATCAGGACTGTGTCAGTGTCGTGTTGTACTTCTAACTGCATCGGAATTATGGATTATTGGAATTATATGCAATGATCTAGCGCCCTTTACAAGTTTGCATCTTTTTTCAGAGAGTTGTCTGTGAGTTGCAATGATATTTTGTATGATGTGATTGTAAACACATTGCCTCACAGCCTACTGTAGCAAATGTATCATGTAAATATAATATATAATGCATAAATGGTTTGGGGGAATATAATATATGGGTCTGGGAGGGAAACACAAGTACAGTAAGCCATGCTTATTTAATTTGGGTGTAGTTCCTCCTTTCCCAGCTCAATGATTGTGATCATTAGGATTGGACGTCGGCCAATGTTCCAAATTCCATAACGCCGATGTGCATGCACAGGCATGCTCACGAGGTAGAAGGAATGCTGGATCGCGCTGTGAAACGATGTAAAAGCATTGATAGCAAATATATCGGATCGGATCGAACATCGGCTGATGTTGTGATAAAAATATTGGAGACTGGATTGGCAGCGAAAAACCACATTGGTTGAGCCTAGTATTTTTCACATGGACCAAATTCAAAAGGGCAAATTTCTTTTACAGCAGCTTCATATACGACAAAAACAAAGTCTTCCTAGAAAATGATCTTACTTTCAACTGTAAGACGGAACTGAGCCTTATTTGTCCCTCCTTCCTGACAGAGATAAAGTCCCTCATCTTCTTCTGTTACATTGAACTTGAGGTTTAACTCAGAGCTGGAGTTGTATGATGACATCTCTATCTCAAACTTGTCTTCAAACTTTGGATAAACTATGTCCCCCTGGGAGATACTTTCTGAATTTGCAACCTCCTTTCTCCCTGTGAACAACCAAATTGTGGTGCTTATGTCTTCAACATTACAGGAAAACTGGGCGAGGCTGTTTTCTGCAATAGTTTCATTTCTCGCTGTGTCACCTGTACAGAAAGTGTTAACGATATCTCTTTAAGAGAAAACATTTCCATTTACATATTAAAAGTGTGGAAGCTACATTTTCAACAATACTATGAAACTGGACAAATTTGTACTTTGTAATGGTGTTGTTTGATGCTGTGTCACCTGTACAAAAAATGCAAAGGGACTTTTCATAAGAAAATATTTTCAACCTACTGTATTTCATCAACTGCCTTTACAGCTGCCATTTTGTGAGGAGTCAAATGCTGGTAAATTCCATCTAGGAAATTGTATCAGAATCCCTTCATACCAAATGTTGGAATCAGGGCTTGCAAGCTGGGTACCCACTTACCCAGGTACTGTACCTGGGGAGCACCCTGTCTAGTTTCGCTGTTCTTTTTTCCCACATGCAGAAAGGCAGCAGGAAAGGACTCATGCCCTGGGCACTGTATATAAAGCTCCCTATACACTGTACAACATCTTCTGCATTTGTGTGTAGGGAGAGTGTACAGTAGCTGTTAACAACTGAATATGAAAAATAACCTTCACATCATTTTAAGTTGATTTTGTGAAAGATTCATGTGTGGTCTGTTAATACATATGCCATATACAGTATTTTAACCTTCTTACCTGTGGATGATGACTATCCAACTCATTAAGCTGTATAAAGACATGTACACATCTACAGTACACAAAACACACCAAGGAGGACAGGTGATTTATAACCCTCATAACAGCAAAAATGAATTCCCCCCTCCCCCCTTTCTTCCCCGGAAAGAAGCTGAGGAGGGCAAAGCAGTCTAAAAGACTACCAAAGTATTACAAAAACATTTTCTGTGAAACTCTTCCTCTCCTCCTTGGTAAGCATACTGTACAGCATGTCCTAACAAATATTTCTTCCAAATGAAAAATTTGCACCCTCCACATGAAACTGAATTTGATCTTTACATTTTAGCATTTATATGAAATGTACAGTATCATTTTTTTTTAAACAATAAAGTGGATTACAGGAAATACCTCCCAGAAAAAAATCAGGGAACTGTTGTAAGACTGAGTCATGGTGCAAGAACTGCACATGCACAACAAAGTGTAAGCTAGTACTGTATGTCCTAACAAATATTTCTTCCAAATGAAAAATTTGCACCCTCCACATGAAACTGAATTTGATCTTTACATTTTAGCATTTATATGAAAGGTACAGTATCATTTTTTTTTTAAACAATACAGTGGATTACAGGAAATACCTCCCAGAAATAAATCAGGGAACTGTTGTAAGACTGAGTCATAGTGCAAGAACTGCACATGCACCACAAAGTGTAAGCTAGTACTGTATGTCCTAACAAATATTTCTTCCAAATGAAAAATTGGCACCCTCCACATGAAACTGAATTTGATCTTTACATTTTAGCATTTATATGAAAGGTACAGTATCATTTTTTTTAAACAATAAAGTGGATTACAGGAAATACCTCCCAGAAATAAATCAGGAAACTGTTGTAAGACTGAGTCATGGTGCAAGAACTGCACATGCACCACAAAGTGTAAGCTAGTACTGTATGTCCTAACAAATATTTCTTCCAAATGAAAAATTGGCACCCTCCACATGAAACTGAATTTGATCTTTACATTTTAGCATTTATATGAAAGGTACAGTATCATTTTTTTAAAACAATAAAGTGGATTACAGGAAATACCTCCCAGAAATAAATCAGGAAACTGTTGTAAGACTGAGTCATGGTGCAAGAACTGCACATGCACAACAAAGTGTAATCTAGTACTGTACGATACTGTATATTACTGTACTTGTACTGAAGTAAACATTCCAACTTTAGAAACTGTGTTACAGAAATTACTCCTGCAGAAAGTCTATCATCTCCGGGCAATTAAAAGGGCAGGAGAAACATGGTTTCATCCCAGGGCAACAACTGCAAAGAAGGGCTCAATGAAATTGAGAGTTTTGAAAATATTTTGCAGAGATGGTGACAGACCTGACCACAGCACTTTTTAAAAACATAGGCCTACCCATCTTTATCAGAGTTCTCAATGACCCTTAATTCTTGTAACTGTGAATCAAACTTTTAGAAGAAAGAAATAGGCAGCATCAATGTATGATGTTACAAACTGTCAGTCACCCTTACACACTTGATAGGAAAGGTCTGTTATGTGAAATATTTAGGTGTTTTAAAAAAATTCATTTCGAAAAATCTTCCTGTGCCAAAACTTGTCAAGAGTTGTTATCAATACCAATTAGGTGCTCATTCAAGCATTTGCAAATAGCCCTGAAGGTTGACATTTGATGGCAGTCTATCTCAGATTAAACTGAAAGGCGATCTAACCTTTAATGACCATGAGTAATGTGATCCTTTTTTACCTTTTTTGCACTGGGGCAGAATTTGTTATTAGTTGAAATGTAAACCAACTTTGTGTTGTTGGGCTACTGTTGTACCAGAATGGTTACCAACGCTTTTAACACAGCTGCTGCTCATTGGAGCAGTTAACTGAAGTAACAAACCAGTGGTCGGTTACTTTAATTGGGAAAAGCAGTTTTCCCCTAAAAACAGCAGCAGCAGCTACGACTGATTTGAGCAAAGGCAAATTTTGCTTCATGTGTATGTACACAGTAACTGTTGGTTGCTATGACCGAGCTAATTAATTGTCAAGTGTCCAGTGACAGTGTATGTATTGTACATTTTATGAAATTTGCTAAGTTCGTTTTACCAAACTGTAAATTATGGGGGGGGTGGTGACTGGGGAGGGGGGTAATTTCATAGGAGGAATTGCATGCTAAACCAGTGGAGTATATATAATTGTCAATTTTCATTTAAAGTATTGTACCCATGGTAGTCTTTTTGGTTTTACCATCCTTGTGTCTTTTCTATCCACAATATCGAACCTTGTGAGGAGTGGAGTTGCTGCCATGGTGGGTGCCACTCGGGAGCTAAGTATAAGAAGGAATGCCAATTTCCCCTGGCATATACAGTCAACTAAAACTGCCAAGTGCTGTACCTCCTGGAGCTAAATTTACCACTACAGGCATGAAGTACAGTAAAGTGGGTATATTTACTGATAATAATTGGTGGCTGCCATAGCCTCCAGCATCTATAGTTATTCTGGGCCATGCATAATACATCAAAATGTAATTCAAATAAATCAAGAGCATACCCTTTCCTCTTCAACCCATTGGACAATTTTTTCAATGCTCTCCACAAGGCGAGTTGATAATTCCACTGCACATGTGCACAGCGCATCCTCAAAATCATCAGGATAACCACTGAACAGCTGTACCCGAAATATGTGTTTCAAAAATTAATCAAGTTTACTTAGAAAATTGTCAAGGTAGTCCTTTTTTAGATCCATAGCAAATGTATGGAGGGCTCTTATACTGTACGTGATTTTGTGTACTGCATACAAACTGCGCTTTTGGTAAAAAAAAAAAATTCCTTTTATAATATTCCAAAAAGCATGAGGCTATTAAGCTTCATACTAAATTTTCTCACACCTTGTGAAATACCCCCATGGCCCTGGGTTAAAAAATATTATGTGGTTCAATCCTCTTAGAGAAGCAGACTTGTTCATTACTTTTACCTTGCATTTGGACACTCCCCTCTTTGCCAACCACACAAAGGACTTATTCATTTGACCACCATCCTTTCCAATGAGGAGTAAAAAATTAAAAATAAGAGAGAAAACTGAACATTTGTTTGTTATTAGCAAACTTAGCTTCATGAATCCACCCAGAGGAGAAAAAATTTTAAATGATTTAGTACTGTGGTTGAAAGCGGCATGCAAGTGTATTTTCAGTCACAGTGTGCTGAGCTCGTGGTTTGTTTACCCCTGATGCATCCCAAAATTACATTCGAATTAGCAAACTCCCTTATTGAACTCTAAAAGTGTACTTATAGCTTACAGTTAAAATGGATCTAGCTTAAACCCAATGAGGAAATTTAAATTGGTAATAAATCACTTTACCCTCACAACACCGCATGCACAAGTTGCATACTATTAGAATGAAAGCTAGGATCCTCCCTTCCATGTATCTTCTGTCAATGCTGTGAACAAAGTGAGAAATCAGTCTGTTAATATATGACACCTTTCCTAACAGAAAACTTGGCTACCCACTTTCAATTTCAAATACAGGGTTTCCCCTGGCATTCTTTGTGTGAGGCAGCCACCTCACAGTTTTTGGCCACCACCTCACAGAAATTTCCTATAATTACTACCTCTACTGTACTAGCTATAGAAGTATTGATAGTTCCTTCTCCAAAGCTGGCATCATATTACTCCCATGGACTAATACCACCTCACACTCTCTAAAACCCAGGGGAAACCCTGAAATACATTGACACATTTCACAATGTTAAAAGTTGAATACATGCAGGTAAAGACTGGACATGCATGTTAAAAATGTTATACAACACCATACAAGCAACAAACAGGACACAAGATTATACTTATTCCTGGTTTAAGTATTCTCAGATTTTTGTAAATTCTTTTCTAATAATAAATGTGTACTTGCCATGTACAATGTTCCTGAGGATTCAAAGTTTCAGTGCCTCACATTGTAAGCTCACTTTTCCATCTAGGGCAGTATGGGAGTGATATAAAGATCTATAATACAGTACATACAGTTTGGGCACTACATGTGATTAATTTCATATACCTCTCATGTACACAAGTACACTACAGTACTGGTCTACAAGTAAATACTGGACTGTGCAGATTCTATTATACATCTATGTTGTACTGATTTGAAGATGTCAGCAAATAGCTAAAAACATAAATAAAATACAGTACTTCCTTGATTTCCTATGTCCTGTAATGTGACATGATGAATCAATTCACAACATGTGCCTGTACAGTACTCAACTTGAGGCAATCAGATGTGTGCATTTATATACAATATTGTATAGGCCTAGTGCTCAATGAAAAATGTGTGGTGACATCAGTTATGTACAGTATCTACAGCTATAGTAACACAATGGGCAGGGTCTACTACACCTAGATCATAGGTTCACTTGATCAAAGATTCACTGGACCCAAGGTCAGCATGTTCATGTACATAAGGCAGCAGGATTGCCCAATTCCCACAATTTTCTCATGATCCTGCAAGTTTTAAAACCATGTGCAGGGATACATACATCCCGCACTTGTTGGGCAAAGGTTGCGACTTTTTACATCATCCCCTCCCCCCCCCTCCCGGGCACAAAAAAAAATCCTGCACAAAATATTCTGGAGCCCCCAACCCCTTAATCCTACCTCTAAACTTAATCTTACCTATAATCCTGACTATAATGCACTTATTCTAACCAGGGAGTTGTTATTCGGAAGGAGGTTTAACAGAAAGTTTAATTTATGCTAATACGCTACGATCCACTAAATGCCGAGGAGATTATTAATTATAAGCTACTTATTCTGTCGATGGGCAATTCTTTCTTTTATTCGTTCGCTTCAATGTGACATCGATATGTTAGCAACATCATTCAGGTCTAGTAATCCTATCACAATTGGCTTACTCTGGACAATGCTTTGATCAGTAGGTTTACGCCGCCACCAATTTAGGGGCAGGTGCTACAAAACTCGAAACGACTGTTTCATTGAAATAAACCAATGAGGTCTTCCCCTTCCTAAAGAAAGAACTTCATGCAAATGAGCTGCAGAGGCAGAAGTCTAAATTTTGTCCCAACAATTTGGAAAGTTTCAGGAAGCTTCCTGAAATAACCAGGTATACAATCAGATCAGATTTTTACATAAACCCTTACTGGTTATACTCTGATCCGCGTCACCGAGCGTCCAAAGATGCAATAATTTTTAATTTTCCAGCGACTGGCAATGCTATGGCAGTAGCGACAAACCCCCAGTTTTACTGTTGATGTAGCAGACGACAAATCCCCTTTGTTTGAATTACGTAATCCAGTGTAAGTCTTATAGAAATGCCGAGAAGGATACAAGAGACAGATTACTGTGTGACCTTGGCGGTGTAAACTTCACTTCAAAGCGATGTATCTCCTTCCGAATAACAACTCCCTGTTCTAACTACCTGAGGTTAATTCTTACCATACTGTAAATTTTATCCTGTTAAACCTAATTCTCATGTGTCAACTTCAAATCCTAATTCTACAGTACTTACAGGTACTCTATTTACTGAGTAGATTTTTGATCACGCTGGTCCTGGGTCTAGTGCACCTTTAGTGAAGTTTACCTTTGGTCTAGTGGGCATCCCACCATATAATAATGAAGCATAGTATAGCTTTACTGTACAACTTTACTTCATTGTTAGGTACTGTATATACACTAAGCTATGCAAATACAACAAGAAATACCAATTTGTTCCTACTTCATCCTTATCTACAGTACTTACACATCTAGCATTCACAAAGGAAATTTCTATAAAATTCCATAATTTCATGTTCTGTGCAATATAAAATATAATTAACTCAAATGAAGAAAATACAATATAGTACTAGAGCACACTGTGTCAATATACTGTACAGTATTTACTGTATACCCTGCATATAAATGTTACAGCCATGCACAGACCTGTAACAAAGGCCACTCATTTCTGTTTACACAAACTTGTGAAGTACCAGTTCAAAGGCTGAAGTTCACTAAGAGTACAGTCACTATTGTACACATGTTCATGTACAGAAAAATGAACTTTCAGTTCATTGTCTAAATTTCCTTAACTTTAAACAATAGGCCTAGGTGTATAACATGATTCAATGGCTGCACATGTATCATTTTTGTTTTTCGTTTCCTCTCTTTGTCTATACTGTGGCCTACTGTACTTTGCATTCCCAAATTTACTTCAGAATCCCTAAAAATGTTAAATTACAGTATAGGCTACTGTACTTTCCTAAATTTACATACAGTATTATGTACAGTTCAGGAGAGACAGTGATCTTGTACAGCAGACACAAACATCTTCCACAGAAATGCATTTCAGATCAGCAGCCTTTAAGGAATATTCTCCACCAAGGCAAACGAATGGTGGGGTGTGAAAAACACTAACTTAATTCCAGCAATGGCTGCTCAACTATAAACAGTAGGCCTATATATACAACAAACCACAACAAACTGCAAAATCCATTAAAGAGAAACACTGTCTTTATGATACAGAAAATTTTCATGATATGATTTAGGCATTCATATTACTGTAGATGAGAAGTCATATCAATGTAGCTGGTTAACTTTAATAAAGGTTGCACACAAAAAATAAGGTGCTTTGCACAGTACATCATGAATAACTTGTAAACAAACTTCTAAATTTTCAAATAATTCAAAATCTACTGTATATACTCTTGTAGTGGGTAATATTTTGCAAAAGAAAAACTTTTGCCAGTGTTTATTGAAGGGACTGATAATTTTAAACAGGGAATAAAGCTATTTTCTTTCTAAGCTATGTTGATGCAACTTAAAAGCAGTTTATATTCCCCTTTCTGTCTTACTAAAAATCCTGCACTGAAAAATTTGTGCTGTCCACTATACAGTCCCTCAGGCCAAAGATATGCAGTCCAACTGCCTGCTACTGTATACAGCTACTGTAACAAACCATTACCTCTGCATAATCTCTGAAACAGCAATCCTCAACTTGGAGGACCTTCCATCCTCTGCATTTTTGGTCTAAGACTAATACCTAGCTTTTAGCATAAACTTCTGGTGTAATGATTTTGATCTAGAGCAATGTTGCTCCTTGTAAATTTCACAATTGAATGAGAAAAATACTGTCACATGATTCTCAAGAGCCATTCAGGAAATAGGATAGTATGGATCCCAATGTTGGTTGTCTATAAATAGCAAGGAAAAAAAGACTACATCTGAGGTAATTTAGGGAGACAAGTGTAACTGCATTTGTGAAAGTAGGAGCTACGATCCTCTGCCCCCCAACAATGGGATGCAGGGGATCTTTCCCCCAGCAGCGGCAATTGTTTCAACTAAGGAAGGTAATAAAGGCTTAGCATGTGGTAGTAAGGCATTTGAGAATACTATGCCAAATTTACTGTACACTACGACTGTAAAAGTATACAAGCTATTGAACAGTTTCCTCTCAGCTATCAATGTGGTAGAGAATGTAGTAAATAGCCGTGCTTCATTATGCTACAGTCACACGGTCAAATACGTATGCTGCAGATTTTTTTATATTTTCTATCCACAGAAAATCACGCTACAGTCACACGGTCAAATACATATGCTGCAGATTTTTTATATTTTTTATCCACAGGAAATCACTTAAAAACTGCGCAGAAACATTAAATTAGCCATGAAATACGGATAATTACAGGTGAATTACGGATAAATACGGACAGTTACGCTAAATGAAAAACAATTGCGGCAGGTGACATCTAATTTTTACAGATGCTGCGGATAATTACAGATGCATTGCAGATTTTTTACGGATTTTTTATCCGCAGGAAATTAAAAAAATATTTTGAGATTTTCAAAATATTTCTGCGGATCCTGGCGGATTCTGCGGATTAATTATGGATCCATTACGGACAGATACGGATTCTGCGGATTTTTTACGGACAAAAATCCGCAGCGTCCGCAAGATCCGTATATGACCGTGTGACTGTAGCATAAACCTCCTTAGGTGCACAATAAAGTTTGTGACCTATTTTACAACTTACAGTAGTAGCCATTATAACAGTGATTAAATTTCAAAAATTTTCTGGGAGGACCCAAAGATCTCCCATCATGAGTGGGAAAGGGGAAAGGGGGGGGGGGGGGTAACTAAATATCATGGCCCCCATTTTACAAAATGCTCACACTAGTCCCCTCCTTTTAACCTCAAATGTAGTCTTTTCTTTTCGTGCTGTTTAAAGCAGCACATACTGACAAAAGTGGCAACTGTATAGTGGATCTGATTTGGATAACTTTTGCATTGCAAAAGGAATAAATTAAAGCATTATAAAATGTTTTTTTTTCGAGGGGGGGGGGAGTGGGTGGGAGGGTGTGAAGTTACATGGTTAAGCTAGGGACAGCTCTGTATTCTGGCACATCTATAATCCACACTTAATAACTATGCTACTGTACAGTGTACATGTGTTCTGATTTCTTGCTCTTTCCTTCCCTTGTTATTCATATAATCATGAGGTGGAGGGGAGGGGGCAGGGGGGGGGGACGATAGTCACCTGCCCAACTCCATTCGGTGAAAAGAACAATGAGCTGTAAGAAGGATCATGAACCACTGATCTAGAGTACTTTCCACCTACTGTACTGCAAGACATTTAAGTATATATTCAATGCACAATTAGCAAGTCAGGCCTCTTCCAAGTGCAAAAGACGTACAGTACATACAACAGCACACACACACACACACACCCACAAACACACACACACACACACAAACCTAGGTACAGTTCACACTACTGTGAGTAAAATATGACCAAATATATCTTACCAAGGCAATACAATTTTCTCCAAATTTTTTTAATGTAAAATATCCAATTTCCTGCAAATCACTATTACTGTACATCTGTCGTGGTTAAGGTGATTATCATCAATTATCCCTATTGATTCATTTAACTTACTTTAAGTGCACAAAATCTACAGTACTAATAAGCTAGTAATGTAAGTGTACCTTACAAAGTAGTGACAAGTGCACATTGCAGTACTACTGCTCTGAAGGGTACAAGCAGGGCAACCAATTTGGGGTGCTGTTCTATAATGCAAGAGGATCACTGTCAAAGGGAGACATATTGAAGGATGTCCCATTTCCCAAAGGGAAAGGTGTACCTCCAAAGTCTAAGATGCTGACTGTGCATAATTTAAATATTTTTCGTTCCCTAAACAGGTAATCCATAATTTTGATTTTAAATTGGAGGGGGATGCATCATACATGTGTACATCTACAGGGAGGGGACTCTGGGGAGAGGCATGTGTACAGTATGTAGCCCTCTAGCAATTTTTACGACTAGCTCTGTTCCTGAGGAATTTGATCAGTTAAAACTTTGAACCATACAGATGTTTTCGTTTTCTCTGTACAATAACATTACCTTCTTGACTATGTTTTTGCTATTTGAAAATAATTTATTTTCATTCAATAATATTTCAAATGCAATGTAAACAGTACGCTGTATGCAACAGGCATACATTAAGTGTATAAGATGGTGCTATTATGCACAATGAGGAAAACTTTTCAACAAGCTCTGTACTGCAACTTCTTTTGTGTATCCTTTCTATGTATTTTGTAGTTAATTCATTCCATCTTCACACATTTAATGACACATTCGCATCAGGCCTGCAGTCAGACAAGGCACTGGAGGGGGGGGGTGGGCACAAGGGCTCCCAGGAGGGTAAAATAATCTTTTAGGGGCCAGGAAAAAGACTAGGCAGCTGAATTTTCTACTTGGGCAAAATTTTCATCTAGGGGAGGAACCCTCATGCCCCCCTTCCCATCCCCCATGGCTAGAGGTCTGCCTTGTATATGCTGCCTTCACATTAATTTGAACTTTTTTGCATGAATGTTATTTTATGATTGAATGATGATCCCTTGTCATGAAAGTACCAAAGCTTTGAACATGGATTCCTCACATTACACAGAACAAACATATTTGCATAGTAAAGAAAAAAATCAGGTCATACTAACTTTAAACCTTTTAGAAGCCCCTGTTAAATTTAGGAGAATGCTGCTCATCAGATGTCACATGAAAATTTGTCTTCTGTTTTTAGTAGCATGAACAGGCAAAAGAAAATTTTTCTCAAAATATCATCAACAAGAGCCAAGGTAAGTAGCAGCTCCAGGGTTCAAGACTTCCACTGAAAAGTAAAAAAGAGGCAAGTAAAAAATTGTAACAAAACTAACAGCATTGGAAGTTCAAAAATTTATGTTACAACACCTACTGTATATGCATGAGTCTACTAATCACAAATGTATGTACCGGGTGGGGGGGGGGGGGGGCAATTACATGGTGAGGATTAGTCTCCCTCTTTCCCAAAACAGTCTGGATAAAATCTTCCCTTTCCTCATCCTCCCCTTACCCCCTCTCAAGGTATCAAGGGGTTTATTGCATTGGGTTGAGAATTCTGTCTTCATCACTGCCATCTCCTTTACATAATTCCAGTTCAGAAGGTGTAATCTGAAGTACAAATGCACCTTAATGTAACATGTGATGAACAAAGGACCCAGAAACGGTCTGCCAAAAAGAGTAAGGTTTTTTAAAAATTGTTATGCCACGAAGGGTTAACCTTTGAAAAATAATAATGTACAGTACCGAAAAGGGTATACATGTAAAATGAAGAAGTCCAAACAATTATACAGTACATGAATAATAAAAAAATTCTTGTGGACTGCACTGCCAGCTTGTGCCAAGTGACTTATATCAGCCATTTAAAAAAAAAAAAAAAAACATGAATTTTGATACAAATATACAAACATTGGATTTTCAGGTTTGGATCTTGTATTTAATAGTTAGCTTGGGTCAAAAGTTGGGTTATTTTGCATTGCAACTGGATCATTCTGCAGTACTGGCAGGCATAGACATATTTACTGTTATCTTTCAAGAAATTCACTTTTGGTTCAGGACGGCCAGGAATACCCTGGTGGACAAACATCTTTCCTACTGTACCCTAGCCAACACTTTTATGGAAGAGTGACTGCATGGTCACTCCAAAATGGTGTGACTTATTTAGTGTTATAGTCAATTTTTACTCACAAATTTCACCTTCTTGTTCCCCTCCTTTTCAAATAAAGACTGGTCAAGAAGCATACTGTAGTTGCAAGGACAAAGATCTTCCATGGAAAGTTTTGAGGCCCAGCAGGGCAGTTGTTTCACAATGCTAAGTGACCACAAATTGTGGAAACAGCCTATGGCTTATATCACAACTTCAAGTCGGGACTCATACGCAAACAAACAACATATTACATGTAATGTGCATCACATGGGCTTTGCACTAATTTCACTTGTCCATAATTTGAAAGGGGAGCTACAGTAAGCTCCCGACCTGAGTATTCACAAGCCCCTAATAGTGCGGGGATTGCTTGATGTAAAAAAATGGCACATGAAGCAAACTGATAAAAGTTTTATTGGAGAAAATGTGAAGAATTTGGGTTTTCACTCAGGGAACTTTGAAAATTTCAGTGGCGACTAGTTGCCCTCCGAGATACATGCTTTTTCGTAGACCTACCCATCAAAGCTCCCTGACGAAAGTGGAAAGTTTCCCTGATGGGGAGTCCATGGTCCCCACTGCCCCCACGTGGTGCTACCTCTGATAATAGACTCATGTAACTTCAATGTATATAGCCCTTCAATGCTATGTGGGACAGTGTGAAGCTCTTGATTGTTGCTCAACGAAGAATAATAGATCAATTTGGAACAATCAAAACAATTACTTTATTGGCATGGTATTTTCCGATGGTACATGTAGTACCAAGATTAGCTGGAAGCTCACATTCAGGATCGAATCAACAGGTCATATTCTGCTGTACTGTCCCAGTTACCCCATCCCTCCAGATTGGAAAGTTTGCTGTGTGCAGGGGATTTATGCCCCACACAAAAATATGAATCTCAACAGTGCCAGCCACACAAATTTAACAACTTACAACTGCAGCCGTGCAAACTTATTGGCAGCAGCCAGCCACGCAAGTTTGATAACAAGTTAGCAATCCAACCGCACAACAGTTACTGTACAGTACACCTAACGTGAAAGTCTTCAAACCGTACCTAAGTTGTACTGTATTTACTGTACTAACGTTCTTGAGACACACATACGGTACTGTCTACACTGGTTCTTATTTTTACCCCGTAGAAGGGTTCCATTTACCCAGGTGCACGCATACACAGGTGCACGTAGAATTTCCCACGTGCATGTAACTGCGGAGGCTATAAATACATGCACACACATACCTGCAGACCTAGCCTTACCTGGGCTTAACTTCGGGGTCAAATCCTAAGTTACAGTGCAAAGAAATCCTAATATATTGGTTCAAATTGTCCAGGGCATTGTAGTTTCTTGCTCAAGTCAAACAAGCATTCATTTCACAGAAATTTGGTTGCAAAACTAGCATATCCTTTCTTACTGCAATATCAGTATCAGTGATTACCATTCCCATTTGTACTTTTACAGAGCAGTGTTGCTTCTATGATCCTTTTACACAGTAAGTCTATGGGACATTCTCACACTTGATGCGAACAAAAATACACTTAAGGCGCACTGATGTTATTGATGGCAAGACATCATAAGGGTCATTCATTCCACATCAAATCACCCAATTTTGCAGAAAGTTGTTGCTCGACCGACTCAAAAAACTCCCAAAATATTTGTGTGAATAGTCTGTCATAAAAATAGCATGTTCTAAAAATATTAGAGAAATTCATCAAAATTTGACCAATTTAAAATTCTTTGAAATTCTGCAAATTGGCAGCAAAATGATATTTTGCCATTTTGGTCAAGTTTGAGGTCTTATTTCTCAGCAAATGCACATCCCACCAATCTGTTGTAATATCAACCTAATGAGACTATCCCATTTTACAGGTTTCTGTAATATGACGCTTTTCCAATGTTGTTTTGTGGAGTTGTGGCTTCCCTAAATGGCCAGAATTTGCATTTTTGACTATAACCGCTACACATTTGACCAAGTTTAGGTACAGGTATCAATATCTCTGTAAGTATTATACCTACATCGCTGTAATTTTTGGAGGTACTGTAATTACACGTATCTGGTACACAGAAAATATACAGTGCTGTAAATACGTACTGATTTCCTGTGGTGCATTTTTAAAATATGCTGCCTTAAAAATGCCATTTCGCACCGAATTGTGTGCACAAAGCATTTTCGGAGACACGATTATCACAATGGAGTCATGGCAACTCTGGATTTTTTTCCCTGTGTACTTGAGATACAAATTACTTACAAAATAAAAAGTTGCAGAGTTCTATGTATTTCTGCTCTTTATTTATCCGCTTCTAAAGTCGCTCCGTCGCACCAAGTGGCGCAACTTCAGGGTCAAAAAGGTTTCAGCCTCCAGTGATTTGACATAGAATGACCCATAAATCAGACTTGCTTTTAGTCGTTTTCAAGTTTCAGTGTTAGTGGTTAGGCAGGAGGGAATATTAATATACATACCCCCATCGTAAAAGTAGCACCCTCCAATGTGGGAAATAAAAACGAGCTGGTACGGGTCTTGTGGAATATGTCAGAACAGTAATCAGGACACGAAAAAAGTACAAAGTTAGTGCCACCATAGTTAATAAACACATCCCTAGTTAGGAAACTTTACGTACACCCTATACACACCATGTACAAGCCGAGTAGCTACAGTATGTTGAGACGTGCAGAAAAGTGCATCACGTGACATTGACCGTGCACACGATCGATCAAGTACGCTATCGCTACATTGAGTGTTGTGTTGTTATTCTTAGAAATAAATTGAAGTTAATTCAAGGGTTGAAAGGGGTTCCAGCAGCTTCCAAACCAGTATTTTGTGAACGTTCAAATAAAAGAAGAAAACCATGGCCCACAACCCCCACATTTCTTATTTGAGTAGAATTAGACTACCGTACTCTGCCATTTTGCATTAGATGTATACCATTATAGCTAAATACTGTCCAGTATGAAAGTAAAAGGGGGTAGGCGGTTCATCATCTGATGTTACTAAGTCGGTTAACTGTCATATTTTTAGGGAAAATACCCAATCATGATACACTTGATATAAGCACTGAACTCCACTCTTTAGGAAGGAAGTGAGTCGTTCTCAAATTGGCACAGACCTGCCAACTTCTCCACTTGGTTTTACCTGGAGACTCCGGTAGTTCGCACGCCGACACCTTGCGGCAGTGAGATATGCACACAATAAGGCGTACGAGTAGCTGCAATGAATGTGGAAATACCAGGGAGCTTCAAATACACAAGTTGTAGCGAATAACTCGGTGTATACGACTGTATGATTGATTGAATTGGCAGTAAGGCTACATTTAGATGAAAATCTACCAATCTCCCTAATTTTCCACTAATCTTGCTATTTTTTGCCCTGAAAAATTTAGATTTCCCTTTTTTGGTCTGTTGACAAGTGCAGAGGTTTTATCGGTAAAGTTGGTAATGTTGTATGTAGGCTACTATAACTATATAGTGGTAACTCTAGCTGCAAATACCGTTTGGTGTTTGGAGGTTTTAAGACTGAAAAGTAACAAAACCAAACTTTTACAAAAATTTTTCGTAATAACCGTTTGATAAAGGTTCACAGTAGTGCTACAGAGTACTACTTCGGAGGTTGGTAGTTAGTACTTCCATAGTGGTGTTACATGTATGTCACGCCTTGTGCTTCGAGTGCCAATCAACCAGCTTTGTGCACGGTTAGTGTCACGTGACTACTGAAAATCAGGATCTCAACATAGTGCAGTTCGCCGAGTTTCCCAACCAGGGATATATGTATATTAACTATGGTGACACGCTAGGTACCCACTTTCACTTACATTCTCACTGCAATACCTGCATGTACTATACCCTATATGCACAACACATAGCCTAAAACTTCATTAAAATTATTGCCGCCGTAAACTGCCATTCATATTTCATTAATCTCCTTGAAGAAACAGAAAATAGCCTAGCCTTCAAACGTTAATAAAAACATTACAAACAGTTACAAGACTTTATCATAAAACTAACAACAATTCAAGGAGTAACTATAGAATACCCTGCCACTGTCGAAAACACCTTTTTGAAAACTAGGAGGCGAAGTCACTGTGGCCACAGTTTCCCAAGACTGTTATTTTGAGAACAAGTCAACATATGATACGTATGTAAATGTTTTTTGCAAAATGGCCAAGTCCACCGCCCCTCCAGTTTTGAGTGGAGGCACAGTCACAGTCACAGTGGCCGTTTATGAATTCGTGTTATTTTGCAACACAATAATTACGTGTGTTTATATGTACTGCAGTAAATGTTTTTTGCAAAATGTCCAAGTCCACCGCCCTCCAGTTTTGAGTGGTGGAGCAGTCACAGTGACCATTCATGAATGCAAGTTATTTTGTTACGAGGCAAGGTGAAGTTTTATTATTGGCAGGGTATCCTGTAGTTGTACCCAATTCAATCCGGGGACGTTTTGGTAAAGGGACGTTTTAACTGGTAAGCGTGTAATGCCTACCTGTACAGAGAAATTAATTCATCTCAGGACAGTGATATATTACAGAAAGACATTGACTCTCTAAGTAATTGGGGATCCACGTGGCAAATGTCTTTCAATGTCTCTAAGTGTTACTCTCTCTATACACGTTTCCCATAAAACTAAACCCCTGATTGTGGATTACTACATGAATGGGAGGATTCTGCAAGCTGTTAAGCATCAGCCTTATTTAGGAGGGTGAGGTGTGCAGGATGAGTTAGTCCTCCCGTCTGAGGAACCTCAAGGCGGAGATCTTGAATTGCTTGGGGTCCTCGAGAACTGTAATGTTCTGGGGGAGAAGGTTCCAGTCTCTGACGGTCTTCAGGAGGAAAAAAGCTAAATTTGTAGCAGTCCTTATTAGCATGTAAAATAGAAAAACTATTCGAGTGTTGGTGCCTAGACGGCCGCCGGACCAGTTGTGAGATTGGCAATTGGCAAAGGAAGGAGGACCAATCTAGCTTTGAAAAGGACAACAATTCTATTAACTGTTCTTCTGTCTTTTAGACTATCCCACCCTAGAATCTAGTGTCTTTCTGCCATCGGTACATTCCGCCATGGCGGAAAGGTGCATAAACATGGTGGAAAGGTGCAAAATCTATGGCGGAAAGGCACTTTCTTAAAATCTGAGAAATAAAAGGTCTTGTTTTCCTTGCAAAAATATTTTCAAAGGGTTATTTTGAGAACGACACATCATTCACTATTAAAATAATCATAATTAACACTTTACTGCCATGGCAGAAAGACATGTTTCCTATGGCGGAATGAACACATTTTCTATGGCGGAATGGCACGGCCCACCCCACCCTAGGTCCCTCAACATTTCAGTTACACTACTCTGAGAGGAGTAGTCATTACAGACAAACCTAGCTGCCCTACGTTGAATTTGCTTGATTTTACTAACTAGGGAGACAGAGTAGGGATCCCAAACCGAAGAGGAATACTCTAGGAAGTGGTCGAACAAGGGTGAGATACAGTAGGCATTGGCTTTAATACTCTTTGGACAGGAGTATGTGCAGCTTTCTTTTAATAAAACCTAGGGACCTATTAGCAGACGAAGTGATACGATTAATGTGCTTGTTCCAGGAAAGGGTGTTAGAGATGTCAACTCCAAGATAGGTATGGCAGTCAGTAAACTCCAAGATTTCGTTACCTAACTAGTGAGTAATCAAAAAGTTTAGGATTCCTCGAGTGAGTGATCCTCATAGCAAAGCATTTCTTGACGTTGAACTGCATTTGCCAATTACTCTGCCATTTAAAGAGGGTGTGTAGGTCATTTTGGAGCTGAACCTGGTCTAAGGTGTTCCTTATTTGTCTGTAAATTACACAATCATCAGCAAAAAGTCTCACTTCAGAAGTGATGTTATTTGGCAAATCATTAATGTGAGCGAGGAATAACAGGGGACCCAAGACAGTGCCCTGGGGGACACCAGACATAACATCAGTCCAATCAGAAAAATCACCACCAACAACCACAACCCTCTGCTTCCGAAACTTGAGGAAATTAGCAGTCCAATCAAGAGTATGGCCTTTGATGCCACAATTCTGTAATTTACACAGTAGGCGGTTGTGAGGAACAGTATCAAAAGCTTTGAAAAATCCATGATAATCATGTCAGTCTGAGATCTACGATCCAAAGACTGCGCTAGGTCATTCTTAGTGTTCTGGGATTCACAGGAATGGTGCTGCCTAAAGCCATGTTGCTTATTCGTGATAACCCAGTAGACCTAATTGTCGAAGTGCTGCATGACACATGAATGTATAATGTGCTCAAGAATTTTGCAGCAGACGGAGGTAAGAGAGACTGGCCTATAATTAGAAGCGAGAGAGCAGTCACCTTTTTTAAAACTTTTTTTTACAAATGTGGGGCCATATGGCATCCTTACATCAAAAGTGACAAAACAACACTCGAGCAAAGACGTGCAGCCCGTTTTGTTCTCAACAACTATAATTACAGGGATAGCGTCACCAAGATGTTATCAGATCTCAAATAGGAACCACTTGAAGAGCGCCGTACCAGACTTCGTCTCATTGCTATCTATAAGGAGGTTCATAACTTCACTCCCCCGACCATCCACCTGACGAGTAACCATGGTAGGACCACTAGGCATAATCAAGGCACCCAATTGTTCCCCCTCAGTTTTTGCAAGAGATGTTATCAATACTCGTTGTAGGCTACCCAAGAACTGCTCGTGAATGGAATTTCCTTCCACCAAACATACGTGCAGCACCTGATGTTTGCTCTTTTAAATCCAGCCTAGCCAACATTAATCTTTGAAATCTAGTATCTAAGGCGCACTTTAAAATCTAGAGAAGGGGCTACAGCGATAGCCTACCTGAAAATCTAGGCAACTCCCCTTCCACAGTGACCTATGCGTGATAACCGATTTTGGAGGTGTTTGCACAGTATGAAGCAGAGGTAACTAAGCCTAGCCTAGGCCTAACTAGTGTTAGGTGTTAAACCTAGCCTACGTTGATGTTATGAACTTATGGAGATTTCAATTAGGCCTACACTACAGTAGGCCTACTGTACTACTAGGCCTAACATTAGGCCTAAGTTAGGCGTAGGCCTAGGCTATATGTTCCTGCCCGACTTTAATGGGTAGGCTAACGTTAGTTTCGGCAACCGAAGTGCCCTACCCAGGCCTTCACGGAGGACCAGCACGGCCCTCCCACCGCGTAGATCCAATTCAACCACGAGATTACCTGTAACCTTATCTAAACCAAAGTTAAAGATGACTAACAGTTGGAACCATGAGTTGCTTCGTCCAAAACTCGAAAAATAAGCGTAGCTTACCAGCCTGAACAAAGCTGAATAATCCTTGAGCGTATTGTTTCCACATGCCAAAATCCAATTTCCTACAAGGAACCAATAAGTTTTAATGGAAATTTCAAAGCCACACCCAGGACATATACACATTTGAAGAATTCTTGAAGATACCGGGATTTCTCTCTTATCTATTATGTATTAAAACATTTTCGTTGGCCAATATTTCTATTTCGCTACACAACGACGTAGGAAATTGTTTTTATTTTGAATTAACTATAGGCCTAGGCCTATTTGATTAAGCTGAGGACTGAGGTTACTTTTTCCCCCTTGTCCTTGCTTTATTTATATCAAACTCCATTGTTCTATGAATTTCGTTTAACGGTAAGCTGTCGTTAATTGCAGTTCCCTGCATGTCTTATCAAGATCATTTGAGGCTTTCTTCTAAGTGTTTAATTTTCTTGAAGTGGAAACCATTATATGTGTTGGCTAAAGGATGCAGGCAGGGCAATTTTTTTCCCACGAGGTTATGGGCAAATCATGACAATGGACCAATCAGCTTCTTGGAAATAGGCCACACCCCTAGTTCCAAAATGACAGCTTTCCGACCCATTTATTGTAATTCTGATACCGGATTATGAAAGAACAGGCCAAATAACCCGTCTACACATAACCCCAACCCTTATTACAACCCCAACCATGATTTTGAAACAAATTTGAAAAATTTTGAAAATCAAACTTGCCCATATCCTCGTTGGAAAAAAATTAGGCATGCAGGCAGCCTAATTTTTTTCCCACAAGGTTATGGGCAAAGTTGATTTGCAAAATTTTTCAAATTTGTTTCAAAATCATGGGGTGGGGTTATTTTTAGGGTTAGGGTTACGTGGACTGGAGTTTTTGGCCTGTTCTTTCATAATCCGGTGTCAGAATTACAAGAAAAGGGTAAAAAAGCTATGATTTTGGAATTAAAGGTGTGGCCTATTTCCAAGAAGCTGATTGGTCCATTGGCACGATTTGCCCATAATCTCGTGGGAAAAAAAATTGCGCATGCAGGCATGGATTATGCAACAGGGGATTCCCCAAGTGCTGCGGTATTACCTTGTTGATGGCGCTTTCTCAGAATGCAGAACGCGTGCAAGGCAGGATTCCAGTACAGCAGCGCTGTTCCGCATACCTTGTCCAGTCATCCCTAACGCCTGGACACGAAAACAACTAAAAATTCTTTTGGATACTCAAAGAAATATGTGGCCAGACTGGCTGATTGTTGGTGAATATTAAAAAAAAAAAAATGCAGCAGTTAGTAGATTTAAGAGAACTCTTAGTCTTGCGACTGTTTAAAATGCACTGACGCCGACATGGCATACAACGAAATTAGGCCTATAAAACATTAAGTCCGAGTCTCATCAATAAACTCCAACAATAGCTTTATTTTCTCAAATATTATACAGTACAAGAGTAAATGACGTTGCATCATTTGAAATTTTGAAAGTTCTGGCCAACAACTCATTCGGGAGCAACAAATAACCGAATTTCTGTCTGTAAGCAGGGCCTTGGCTAGGGTCATATGTTTGGGGATGTGAAGGTCCCAAATGCAGACTAAATGGATGTCTTTCCAGCTGAATGATTACTCCTGCACCTATACTGGCCGCACTCGTAGAGTATGTACGCCAAAGAGGAGTACATATTCGACACCTGCTATGAAGGTAAGCTGAATGATGGCGCGTAAATTGCACCTTTATTATGTGCCCTGCGTTTATATACATCGTGGGGATCCTTCCTTTGTCACTAAATAAATGTGGGAGATATTGTTAATTTAAGGTTGCTTAGATGCAAAATGATGCTATCTTTGGGATCATTTTGAAGCTGATCATACTGTCATACATGACCACAAAAATGTCTCTAATTAAGTAAATTCTATTTTTTCTGACTGGTTGGATTTTTTTCAAATGAGTAGCGGCGCGTAAATGGTCAATTCTGATTTTTTGGTTAGATGAAAGAAGAGAGTATGTTTTCTAAGAGAAGAATACGTTGTCAGCAAACCTCCCGAGGGCCCCCTTTTGGCTACTTTACTGCCTTCTATTCGGGCAAATTAGCTTTTACGCAAAAATACGTGCATGCAGTCAATAGAATTGGACTATTACAAAAAATACTCCTCTCCTTCATTGTGAATCTAAGGCTGGCACATATCTGTATAGGGCCTCCTGGTGGCTCTTGATCAATTATATCAGTGGGGCTATGACATAATGCTTATACCTGACATCCAAATGATAATACAGAGTATGACGCCAAGTACTTTACATTTATCGTATTTTTACTAATTTTGAACGAAAAGCCAGACGAACAGCTTCCAGCAATGAGGAATGGGCGGGAAGGAGAATATAGGTGCAGCGGAAAGGTGATATTAGACCTCCCAGATCGGTACAGCAGATGGGGTGAAGGACTAACAAGCGCGTTTCAGAATGTACACCTAGTTTATGCTAGAAAAGTTCACTGGTATGTTTATGCTCACAATGTTCATAAGTGATACAACGTAGATTGTAAGGGTTGAGGGTAAAGCGCGCCGAAATTTGGGGGTATACTTCAATGCCAAAACGAAACTAGAAAATGTGGTTACGAAAATCGTAACCACTTACTGTCCATGATTGTTTCGGTGCTGGTATTTTGAAACGTCCTCAGTGGTTATGCTAGCTCAGTAGTGTAGCCAGGATTTTGTCATGGGGAGGGTTTTGGAGTACGACATGAGGGAAAGGTCTAAGGGGAGGGAGAAAAACGGCTATTTTAGGTCTCCAGATGCAAAATGGTGCAAAGTTTGTGCCTTAAATGTAATAAGGTTTATAGTGATCATGGGTTTTTGCAATTATATTTTTCAAGGTTGGGTCATGGCGGGTTTCAACCCCCAAAACCCTCCCCGTGGCTACGCCACTGTGCTAGCTTTAGAATATCGCTCTTTCAATTTTCAGCGTTGGCACAGTGAAGATGTGAGAAGGATCGACCAAATCCGTCAGACAATAGGCCTATATGTACTTGAAGATAATTAAATCCTCTTCATGCACAGAAATTTGAGTGACAGATCACTTTGCTTTTACTGTTTGACTTGGCGAGAAGCACAAATTTTGGGCTTTGCATATGCAGGAAATGGTAGGCCTACTCTCAAGGTCTTGTGGGAAGTATTCAAAAATATTTCATGTCTAAACAAATAAGCCTATAGCTGTACTTCTCCGCAGATATCATCACAATGGACTTACAGTACGCTGCAAGCTTCATTCCTTGTTTCAAAATGCTTCAAGAAAGAAATCTCACCTTTCGTGATTGACCTTGCCTATATACTCTAAGCAATCGACCAATCAGCAAACGCGACAGCACTTATAGCCGTACAGTGTGTGTGTCAATGGCAGCTCCCTAGTTTTACGACATAAGAAGCATGCGTAGGCCTACTGTGTGCGAAATACGACAGTACGACCAGGGAGCTGTGAGGGATGGAGAAACAACACTTGTTCATCCTTTGAAACTAGGTGTTTTGCCGACACTTAAGCTTCGCATTGTCTGTTTCCTGAAATTCCTCTAAAACTCAGGGGGAGCAGGCAGTAAAGACAATTGTTCTTGTCGTCTGCTACATCTGAGGGAGCTCATAGGATGATTTTCCCCATTGGCATCACATTGCCAGTCGTCAAGAGGAACAAAATTTATTTCAACTTGTGCCGCCAGGTGCCACGTTTTAAAAGGGTACAGTGTATCTTTTTATTACTTTTTGAACAAAGATACATTGTTCGCTATTCCAGGAACGAGCCGGAAACGTTTGAAAATGTCATCATCAAAATTTAGACTCCCATCGGTTTTCAGAGAGGTATATTCCTTTCTTAATGCTGAAATGAGAATAATAATGGAATTGTGGAACTTAAGAGTGGGTGAACAGTCGTTTTGATCAAAAACGGTGAAAACGTTTCACATTTATCGGCTGCGCAGTTATCTTCAAAGTAACATCTTCACAATGGTCTTTGTCACAGGATTACCGCGCTTTGAAAGAGGGAGATCATCATTAAGAAGGAAAGTCAACAAAAATCAAACAATAAGAACAAAGACACCTGTCAATCAAATTTGGCTGCCTGAAAAGGATTAAATTATTCTCAAGTACATATTGTCTGACAGATTTCGTCGATGTTTCTCCATCTCTCACAGCTCCCTGGTACGACCATGTGCCACAATATACTGTAGGCCTACTACTGTTTAGGTAGTTTGACTTACTCAAGCCATTCTTAACAAAAACCATAGAATTAAAAGTAAGGGAGAATGATGTCGCTCTAACTACTCACACACCGAGCGAATGAAGCCAACAACATTTTGATGACGTCACGCTTTGTCGGGCAAAAGACTCTCGTCGGGAACTTTTTACATACATAATGTACGTACGGTGCGAAATTTTGTTCGTTTGATATCTAAAACTAGATGGTGGAGAAACAGGAGGAAATGGAACTGATTGGTACTTTGAGGTATTCTGATTGTTTTACAGCATCATTTATGTTCGAACATTGGACTCTGTGCGAATAAATTGTCTGAAACATTACGCCAGTTTTGCCCCGAATGCCTATACCTTTCTATTAGTACCAGTTAAACTACACGAACTATGATTACAGGCACGGTATGAAGGCCTATACTAGATAGCCCAAGCAAGGCCTAAACTAGGATTTAGACCTGCCTTTTTCTCTGGCAGGGAGGAGGGTAATATTTTACTCTCTAAATCAGCAATACTTATTTGATTATCATGCAAGAAAGCTTTGCCAAACGATATCGGATATGCTGTAGGCCTATAGTGCTGCAGGACCTAACCACACTAAGTTAACGTTAGGCATTTCCTTGCCTCCATTCTACACCGAAAATTTTATTTTTGTGGCTGCATTATCACCATAATATCAATTTAAAAATTACCTGTGAACTTTTAAGAGCTCCGCCTCGCTAGTACCGATTGGAACGGTCGCACATCGAACACGAACTGACCATTTTTCCACAAGTTTCTCAAGCCTGAGTGTTTCCTGCCATTGGATTTGTGTTACGCGCCGTTTCCAGTCAAGACTTTTTGCCCGACAACGCATGACGTCATCAAACTATCCGCGGCCTCAGTATTCATTTCTTGACGTCATTCTCCCTTACTTTTAATTCTATGAACAAAACAATAAAATACAAAACTGCTAAAATAAAAACCAATCATGCTCAGCCCCATTCCAACCAAAAGTGACCAAGAAGTTTCGTTCCCATCTACATGATTGGCTCTACATAACTTGAGCTCAATCGTAGAACAAAGCACTCAATGAGAATCAAGAAACATTGAACGAAAGAACTGCTTCTCGAAAATGAGAAGCGTGCCTAAGGTACTGTCCATGACGTCATGGACAGTACAAAAACCTGTTTGCAGGCTCAGCTAGGGGTGGTGCTTTGATATGCCGGCATGACAAGCGCCCTGACGGGGGACCAAGTACCCTAATCCCCGACAGATGCAATGGGTTGCCAAAATCAAAATATAAGGCACGCCAAGCGCGCCGAAAAATTTGGGGTTATATTGAAAAAAGTTTCACATTTTGTTTTCATTTAAGAAAGTTGAAAAAGCTCTGGCTTTTATTGAAGAATCTGCCCTACTTAAATTAAGGGCAAAACCATGAAATTTTTGGGGGCGACTGCATTGTCGTCGTCGGGGATTACATTCTTTATCTTACCCATGAAGGCTCCCAGACGAAACTGAAAAATCTTTCTTCTTACAAAATATGTTTGCCACGATGACGAGACTGAAGAAAGAATCTTCCAAAGGTTAGGAAAAAAGAGGATAGAACTTCCCAACGATGCCTTTTCATGTTTCTCTAGAATCACGCCTACAGGGAAAACCAATATCTGTGGAATTGTAATAAATCCAATATGTTTGAAACGGCTGGCGTTGCTACTAGATACAACTATAGATGAAAGCGCGCGTAACGCGCGAAAATTTTTGGAAGTTATAGGAAGAATCGTTACAACACTTACTGGCTAAGGGCCTGATAAATAACCATTTGGAATATTTTCTGGGCATATTTATGTCTTTACCAATATTAGTCTATATAAAATTCTGCGCAATTTTAGGGGCTAGAATTTTTTTTTTGGGGGGGGGGGGGCTAAAGCCCCCTAGTGTCTCCCTAGAACCGCGCCTAGTATAATTACCTTAATAATTTTCATGAGGTGGAGTGGAAATCGTGACGAATGCGCTCGAAGTGCGCCGAAATTTTTAAAATAAGATTTGCATGACTGAACCTGTATTCAAAAAATGCATCGAGACATTGCCCAACAAACCAACATACTACTCAAAAAGCCATATTTTCACCTGGTAATTCTTAAACAGCTTTCAACTTCTGCTGTTGTGCTTCTCCGAAAGTTGCTAAAGTAAGCATTGATAACAAGAACAACACTGAGGTGAGGTTTGAAGCATACACAAATATTCCGTGACAAAGGACAATTTTGGTTCGACTTAAAGGCAATAGGCAGTCACCCCAAAATTTTCTTTGAAAAATCAGCAAACTCTTGCAAATCACCTCATATTGCATTACAAGAACCTCTGAAGATGTTTTGAACATAACTATTACAAACAATAGGTAAAGCAAGGTGAAATTCTCCTTGAATTCCACAATTCACTAACAAAAATATTGTCACATGATCAAAATAGGCCAATCATGAACTAGAGCGACAGGATACACTCACTCTGTTTGGGGTGACTGCCTACTGCCTTTAACGTGGGGAAAATAACGTTTGGTATTATTCTCAATTGATCTAGTTGGAAAATGAATGCAAAGTTGACACAGGCTCAGTCGTAAAAATGTGCTGGACTGAGATATCAGAAATACCAAGTGGTATTTCAGATTTTTCGACTATCGTCGCTCTGACGAACTTTGGGTGGTGAGACACCCCCACAACCCTGGTCGCGAAGGCCTTGTCTGTAAGAACCCTTATTTCTTGAACTGAAAAGATGTGCAGTTATTTTGACTTATCTATCATTGTGTATCTTTGAATATTGGTTTCAAAAATATGAGAATTTTCTACACAACGAACACAATATTTCCCTTTAAATTATGCAGTAGCCTACTGCCACCCACGGTTGGTATGCCATTGTAGGCCAATAGGCGGACTGCCAAAGGCCGGCCTTTAGGGCGATGTGGCGATCGCCGCCGCTAGATTCAGGCGCGTAGCTACGGGGGAAGGCTTCGGGGTCCTGACCCCAGATGCTTGCCAGCCCCCCCTCCCAATTGTGCGTGTCCCAATAAATGTGTAAGAATTAAGTACGACGATTGATGCCGTGACCCCCCCCCCCATTTTATACCCCCCCCCCCCCCCCCCCCCCCCGCTAGGTTCATGGCTGCCTTGAACCAGATGTTGAGAAAAAAGAAAGAGACGAAAACGAGAGAAGGTAGGAGGGAGAGAAAGAAAAAGGGAGAAATTATTTAAGGAAGGGAAGTGAAAAGAAAGAGAGATCGTAAAAGATGGAGAGAGGGAGGAACACCAACAGCCGACAGCGGTCCGTCGGGCCGAACAAATTTTGCTATCAGGTAGGATCGCAATGCAGTGTGCGCGGGAACTGATTGTGCTCTAGGGCTACAGCTCCTTATAATAATTCCCTTCCTCATCGGTGGCCCCTATAAGACGTTTGGGCTAAAGAGAGTCGGGGCTGGGGTAGAACTAGTGGATAACCTCAACACTAGCCGCTTGGGGAATCTGCAGATTCCCTATTAGGTTCTACATCTCAAAGGGCCGCTGCCTTATTCTCATTGACCCCAATTCATTGAGATTCATAGGGACAAATAAGCGAGTAACAACTTCACAACATCGAGCAATAATAGGCTATCGCTAACACAAACGAGGAAACGAAATCGTTTGTTGAACATTACCAAGATGAGCCTTCAGAAAAAAAATTCAACATCAGAAATTGGGACACTACTGTGGGTGGAAAGGCGCAAAACAAGAAAGACGACGAATCTCCAGTCGAACCAATCCTCAGATACCAAGCGTGTGTATTTAAAGTCACCATGGATGCAGCAATGGCCAGCATTCCGTGACTAGCAGATTTCGCAGCACAAGGAGCTCATCTTGACATGTCATGTTTTGATCCCAGAAATTTTGGGGATCTACGCTCATCTCAATTGTTGCCTCCTTCTCTACGAAAAATAACTCAGCTTCTCAACATCAGCCAACATAATATTGTTCCTTCATCCAGTGAAACGAGGGAGGAAGATGAACAGATTCTAACGCACGGACTTCTGGACTTAGCCTGGCGATAGCAAACACTAAGAAGAACACCCCAAATGAATATATATATAGTAGTGGTGATATGGCTCTTGCAGAGAACAAGGACGAAGAAATTTGGAACAGATAACTTGCAAATCATTCAAAAATTGCTTTAAGTGTGTCGATCTCAACGTGTTGCGCAAGTAAAACGCGAAAGCATATGCCAAACTGCATGCAGCCTACAAATTGCACTTGACGCCTTCAGTAACACAAGTGGCATGTGAAACGAAATTCTCCAAACTAAAGTTCGAAAAAAATAACGCAACATATTTACTGTAGAATAACATCTGGAATCATTTATGATGATGTCCTGTGAAAAGGAAGGTTTTCTTCTAAGTCAGATCCTAGGCCTTGGCCTAAGACTAATTCTGTATCCCAACCTACGCTAACTAAAAGTCGTAAATTTAATTAACCGATCGATTAAAGCTGCTAAAAGCAAACAATGATAGTTCACTGACGTTTAAAAAACATCCTAAAAATATTTTAGTGATGGCGTGAAAATGTGGTGAAAATATTTCTGTAACATTTTTTAAAAACGAGCTGGAAATGCTGTTACCGTAAAGACATTCTTGGAACACAATAACAATATTTTAGAAATGTTTTGAAAAGGTTTTAAAATATAACAGAAATATTTCTTTTATGTCAAAAAATATTTCCGAACTGTCTCTTGAAAATATAATGAAAACATTCAACACACTATTTTAAAAATATAACAGATATATTTCACTGACGTTTCAAAAACATCCCAAAAATATTTCAGTAATAGCGTGAAAATGTGGTGACAATGTTTTTGTAACATTTTTAAAAATGAACTAGAAATGTTGTTCCGACATATTTGGAACGAAATAGCAATATTTTTAAAATGTCGCGAAAAGGTTTTAAATATAACAGAAATATTTCTAAAGATGTTCTGGAAATATTTCTGCAACTCAACAAAAATATTTCTGAAATGTTTCCTAAAAATAGAACAAAAACATTTTGCCGAATATTTTAAAAATATGACAAGAACATTTTCGTGTTTACTGGGATCTTTATGCCCTTTGGATGCCGTACTTATTATTGCTGATGAAATAATGCTAAAAATGAATCTGGCTAGTATAATCGTAAACTAAAAATCACGGAAAATATAAGTAAAGAGATCCATAGCGGTGCTTTGATTAGTTATACAGTATATATAATGATTAAAGGGAAAATGCAGTCACCCCAATTTGAATTAGTATACCCTGGTATCCTAATTCACGTATGGCTCCTTTCAATCATGTGACAGTGTTTTGTTACTGCATTGTTGAATTCCTCCAGAATGTTTTTCTTTCACATTCAATATTCATATTTTGGAAACATCACAAAAGACACTTGTAAGGGCTATTCAAGGAGATTTGTAATACTCAGCTTATAGTTCAGGATAACTTGATTTGAGGCGACTGCTCATTCCCTTTAATTAAGTGTAATCCAACTGAAAGAAAAAGAATCAGTAAAATGATATTTTTATGTAGTTTTACTTCTTTCCATCCAATGTATGATACGTAGCTGAACACGGGGCAGAGAAATCTGCTACAAGATGGATATGTCGGGGCTCTGTGGTTAACTTCATTGTGGGTCGTATCGATCAGATCTTTAAAAGAATTCAGTGCATGATTTCATAGCACTTTCAGGGTGCTGAAGTGAAACCAGCACCAAAAGTGTTGTATTAACACTTTCATGCTGCTATATTTACAACACTTAAATTAATGGTGCTGGCAGCTGTGAGAAATGAGCGGGTCATTAAAAGAAGGGTAGGCGAAACCAGTGCAGGCAAAACATTAAAAACTGCTACATTTCCGAAGGAAATGGGGAATGCTTGCATTTGCGAATTAATTTTTTTCAGCATTCTACCATTACTACGGTGAATAATTAGGCTAAGTGTGAAGGACTCCTAATTAATATAGCTCGATTGCCGTCAGGTTTTTTGCTCTTGGCCCAAAATATATCCCCCGATTTCGACGGAAATTCCTGTCGATTTTATCTTTCCTTTTGGTATGACATTTGACAGCTGGTATAGTTGATTCATTTAACTATGCATGACAAAGATTGCCTATCTGACGAACAGGATAGTGCAAATATTTCTTTGATCACAAACCTGGAAAGGCGAGCCTCCAATTGCGTTGTTAAACTCAGACTGTGCTAAATGTATAGCTTTCGAGTCCATGTGAAAAGGGTTTTATATTCTATTATAAGCAATGAGCAAACGGGCTTTTTATCAGGGAGAATCGTAAGTGAAAATATAAGATTAACACAATCAAGATCTTATGTCATATTGTGATGAAAGGTTTTTAGCAGGTGGATTACTATTCTTACACCTCGAAAAAGCTTGTAATCGGCTGAATCTGAGCTTTACTCAGGATACATTCACAAGTTTTAAGTTGGAACCCAGTTAATCATTCTTTTTTAGCAATGTTACTTCCTGTGATTCAAGGAAAAGTTATTTTTAAGCTATTTTAGGATATCACGTGGTGTTCGTCACGGTTGCCCTTTGAGTCCAATCTTTGTTGTATGAACCGAAATCCTTTGTACTGTAATACAAATCAGTTGATCAAAGGCATTAGTTCCTGGAGTATCGCTTAAAATATCTCTGTCAGCATGCTGATGATACTGTTATTAAAACAGATGGATAATATCACTGTTTGAGGTGAACAGGTTTTACAAATTTTAGTCATTTGGGGGTAAACCTGGTCTGAAGATTAATTTTGATAAGTCACTTCTATTACTACTTGATTCTTTATCCAAGCGTCATCCAACTTATCTGAACCTGTTTATCGTTGATTCCAATTACACGGTTATAAAGTATTTGGGAATTTCCTTCTCCCACCACAGAGATGATTTGTTCGACGATCGAAATATTTACCTATATGCTTCCTTTTCTGAAAAATAATCTCCAACTTGGTCATCCAGGGATATTACTCCGAGTGGAAAGTTTCATGTTTATGGTACTCCCTTATCACCCGTATCAGTTGTATTTCATTGAACTAAATAAGCTATTTTTGAACTTCATTTGGAATCACAAACCTGATAAGGTGAAGAGGATGGTTCTTTGAAACACTTAAGAAAACAGAAGTTTAAATATAACAGATGCTCGCACTTTTGCTAACAGTGAAAATAAATAGGTCAAGGTGTATGTTAACAACAGTTATCGACCTTGGAAACTTTTAATTCACTATGCCTTACTTAATTGTGGAGGAGATTTTTTCTTTTGCAACTTTAAGAAAGGGGATATATTTTAATCCATCTGCTTCATCCGTAAAGTTTGTGAAGACTGGGTAAGTCTAGCTGTTTCATTCCTCAAAGAGACTATACAACCCAATTAGTGCTATAGATGCAAAAAAACTGATAACCAGGTTGTTTACTTCAATATTGATGTTTTAAGATAATAGGGTTTACAAAAAAAAACTTTTTTTTCACCAGACAAGCTCTTATCCTTTTGTTACAAATTGCGTTGATACGCACGGCATTACTATCTTTCCTTTTAACCATTACTTTGACATTACTGTGGAAATCACATCTCGACAGAAAGCCAATTTAGGTCGAAACAAGGCCGTAAATTTAAACCAATGTCAACTCTAAAATCTTTAAAAAAATCTTAAAAACCCTCAAAGAAAAAGGCCTGGAATGTGTGTAAATCTGTTATTTCGAAACATTTCTCCCCTCCAAGGGCGGTAGGGTAAATAGGAAACAATGTTTCCGGATGTTTTGACCAGAAATCTTTATTTTTTTTTTTTTTGCCACATTATGCTATTCAGGAGGCTACGAATTTACAATTTGTTACATCCACAGGATTGTGGGAATCAATGTTTCCCACCTGTTTAAATTAAAACCTTTTCGAGATGTACCTTCTTCAGTGCAGAGATTGGGAAATGGAACATCTTTTCTGGTATTGCCGCATCCTAAAAACGTTCCATGCAACAGGAAAGATATTGCTAACTTTTTCATCCTTCATACAAAGTACTTCAATGTATTATTGTTAGTAAACATTTTCAAAACCAGTTGCTATTTGTATTACATTTTATTTACTATAAGTTTTCAAAAAGCAAAATCAGTTTGAAATATCGAACAAAAGTATCAATTGCCCAATTCTTTCCTATGCGTGTAATGTTATGCAGTCTTTACTGTTTTATTTTTTCAATAATCGTAATTAACGATACTCGATGTTATAATTGATGGGTTGGAAGCTTTGCTAAAATTTGCATGTGAAAAAAAAAACAAAACAAAACAAAGCCAAAAAAAAAAAAAGAAAAAAATGCAACACCTGTCCCTACGTTGCCGGAGACCAACTAACCAGGGTTGACGGCCCTTCGATTTCTTTTCAGGTCACCAAATATTTTACCGCATTTTAACTAATGTAGTTTATGTCAGGAGCGGCGATCTGTTAAAATTATTGGGGGGGGGGACTTACTTGGGTGAACACTTTGAGCCTCCGGCCAGGGGGTGCAGGGCAGTGACATAATCAGGATATCTCTCACGGGGACCATGCAGTACGTTGTGTGATCGCCTTTCTGCGGGGAGTCTAAGGGGAGGGGTGTCCCTCTCCCCTTTGAAAAGTTTTGAAAAATTAGGTATCCTTACATGCAATCTGGTGCCACATGTGCTGCCTTTTGAACTAAAATTTGTGTTAAAAACTTTCCGTATTATTAAGAACTTCAAAAAAAAAAAAAAAAAAAATCGGCGTCACTGATGGGGGATAATGGCCCAATCGGATGTCCTCCTCCCCTTTGAAAATTTTTGAAAAGTTAGGTGTTCTTACGTGCAGTCTGGTGCCACATATGCTACCGTTTGAAGTAAAATTTGTGTTAAAAAATTTACGTATTTTTAGGCTAAAAAATTCGGCATCAGTGAGGGCCATGGCCCAAAGAGGACCACCATAGCTCCCATGCAGGGGTCCAGGGGTGAAGACCCTGGGAGCCAAGAAATTTCGTGCATTCTAGAGGACACAAATCACATATTCCTGATCTGTATTTCTCTCCAGCTGCCATGAATATGCTAATATCACTGACAGTTATTTACATCGATAATGTGTGTTACAACCTTTATTTTTTCTGTATACCTCTATAGAGGGGCGGGAGGGGGGAGTATTTATGTCCCCCACTAAAAAATATTGAGTGGACATGTTCCCTCTGCCGCCCCCCCCCTTCCCCTCCGTGATCGCTACCCATGGTTTATGTCGTATTTTGTAAATATTGCAGAATTCTTTATGGGGGGAAAACAAAACGTAGACTTGCTGACCAATAACTGAGCACTTACGCTCCATTCAAAAGAATTTCACCTGCTGTCCCATAGCTGCCCATTTCAACCAACTTCTCATTGCAACCTTGGTCACTTTTCTGTTACTGCAGCTATTGCCTACTGCAGCTATTGCCTGTAGAGGATCGAATAACAAACGTCTTGTTGCAGAGAACGTATTTTCTCTCTTGGCATCCTCACTCCAAAAGGCCTTAATTCCAAATTAGTTTTGCTCTAATCCACCCTTTCTTTTCGGTAAACGGCTTTTGAGTGTTTTGTTTACGCCCGTCCTAGGTTCGTTGTAGTTTGTTCTCGTCCAAGTTTGTCTGGTTTCCATGTTCAGTTGAGCGTATCCTTAAGAAATATGTTGTCTTTCTTATCTTGTTAGTTGTACGTTTTCTTACCTTGTTAAAGGATTTTAACTTTAAACCCGAAACGAAATTTAATGAAACTACTTTTTGCATAGTATTGACCATGTCATATATATATATATATATATATATATATATATATTATATCGCTTCATGGCTGGATACGTAAGGTAGCCTCCCTTACTTAGTCTCTCAATTATGCTGGTAAGTAACAACAATTCAAAATAATAGCTGGTCCTTGGAGAAAAAGAAGTTTACAACCTGCGTCAGGTAGACTTAAAAACCTTTTCAGTCCAAATTAAAAACTTTAACTGTTAAAATAAAAATTGCTTATACGCTACCGTAATTATTTTCTGCATTTCATCTAGAAAGTGCAATAGAACGATTATGTGTATTTATGCAAAAATTTGTAGACAGTCTCTGTCATTAGAACGACAAAAGTACAATCCTTCCCGGCATGCATTGTAATGCTGTAAAGCCGAGCTCGCTTATTGGCAATTACGTGACGCCCACTCATAAAGATTAACCGATGAATTTGCTGAAAATTCCCAATAAAATATTTATGTACTTGGTGTTATGCATGTGGCGATTAGCTTATGAAGTCTACATCACAGTTAAACCTCCAACTAGATTTAAATACAGGTATAGTTGAGCATCTCCATTTTCAAAAGTAATCTGCAAAAGTTTCATTGCCTGCAGACCTACTACAATTTATTCTTCTACGGGCAGCAGTCGCTTGACATCAATATGCCATTATTATTACGAATTTTAACGTCTGTTCATTGGGCGTTATGCCTCAATTTCTGGCATGTTCAAGGAAAGGTGCAGATTCATGTCAGTAATAATTATTTCGATGGTTTCCAAATCTACCTACCTGTTCGACGATCCATGCTACAGACGAGGCTCGATGAAATAAACAACCAGACCGCAGACAATGGTGAGTTTTTAGAAAAAGCCCATCAAGTTTTACCATGGTAACATGATCTAACCCAGAAGGAGTTGTTTTTCATAGTTTCGACTCTTTAAGTCAACTGTTCAAAGTTGGTGGCATGACATGTTCATGATTTATGCAAATGAGCAAAAAAATTATAAGACTAAACTTTGCTGTCGGATTGTGGCTAATTTCTGCATTTACTCGCATGATTACAAAGGCACGCTCATATTAGGCGAGTAATAGGGAACTAAACGAGCATGTTGTAAATAGCGTCGAATTGCGTCGAAACCCTCAAAATTACAGCTTATGCGACTGGCAATGTTAAGGCAAGGGGAAAATTTCCCGATCTGTTCTTCGAGCTTTAGCAGACGACGTGCTCCACTTGTGCTTACTTCCTAACATCTTTTAAGCCTATTGAATCATGAAGAACAACAAACAAAATAGATTATTTTCCACAACTAGTAGGGTTCAAAGAAAGAGTTTTCAATAGATCTTTATCTAATATCACCTCCCTGATGAGACTTCACACTAGAATGTATCAATACTCTATATCTGTAATTTCAAAGTTCGGACAAGTCGTAATATTTCTCTGCCCTTGAATTAGACCTTTACCATTTTATAATCAGCTCTTTTGCGGTTTTCTTTAAAAAGGTATAGAAATTGATAATTTAGACTAGGTGTTTGCGGTCCACAACTATTCTTTTCCTCCACTAGCAAAGTGGGACCGAGGTAAATTTTCGTTCACCCACCCCACTCCGCCATGATGATGCGGGTCGTTGTGGCTGTGTGTTTGTCTTCCAGTTTATGAACATAATCGTGGGTAGCAGGACGATTACTGTAAAATATGGATTGCAATAAATTAGACTTGTATTTCACGCCTATCGATTCATGTTTGCTTCATAGGAGACTATGTTTGAAGGTAAAAGGCTTGTTGTCAGGTACTGAATGATACATAACATTAGATGAATCACATAGATAGTCAAGAAGAAAGTTATAGCCTTGCATAGATTTGTCCCTCACTTCTATTACTCAATTTTTTACACATGTAATCCTGCCCTTGTTAGAGAGGCAACCGAAATAGTAATCAAAATAGTAGAACTCGAAGAGGCTTGTGAGTCACGTTACATGGCCAGGGCACTGTAACATAACAGGAAACCCTGTTCGAGGGCTAGTAGTTAATTAGTAGTATACTGTTTCTCTTTTTCTAAAAGTCCCTTCCGCTGGATTCCGGAGGGCCCAATCAAAACGTTACCCACGAAAGGTTTCTGCTCCCCCAAAGGAACTACGTCCCGTGATGGGACACTAAGACTTGAGGTGGTCCCTCTCAGCCTTCAAACTCTGTCATATACGTGACATCGTTCTAGACCAGCTGAAGGGAATAATAGTTACCGTACTTAATTGATAAGTGTAACTTAATGCCACGAATTCATCATAAATAAGGACAGAGTGTACTTCACTAACGTCCTCTACACTGAGTGTCTGCATATCATTTCTGCATTAAGTTGGAATTACTCAAGTGTTTCAAATGCAACCTTCGGTAAAAAGCAACCATTGGGTACTGAAGAATATTATGTCTTTTTATTTGTGATGTTTTGTCTGATTGGTCTCAGATTCATCTGCAAAATACGCCAACGACAACAAGGTGGCCACCATATTGGAAAACTTAAATTCTCTTGAACGGTAGCCACACATTTGGGTCACGTGATCCACTGTCTTGTATTTTTAAGTCTGTGGTGTATGCTGCTATGATAGGGATATTTAGGATAGCTGCTGAAAATAGAGCAGGCTGATCTAGGGACGTTGGCTACATGAAGTGAATTATACACTTCGCTAAACAACAACTCTCTTGATACAGTGGGTAACAGTACGCATAGGCAGAAGCAGATGAAAGCGGCATTACCAGTAAATGTAAGCCCTCTGAAATTCGGTGAAAGAAAGTGGGTACAACGCATTAGAAAAGTCTGCCCCTTGAAACTGGACGTCATGACTTGGCCGATAGCGGCACGACTTGGCCGATTTTTTAACGATTGAAAACCGCAAACAACAAACTGACCTTGGTATTTCTACCAGCTATTCACAGCCCGAACAAAGAATAAGGGTGTACCTCATTGCTGATATACCAAGAAATAATGCTCGTCTGCAATAATAAGCACGCTATTTGTTAATTTCGGAACATGTAGTACCTATTTAATATGTTTTTGTCTCAAATATCAATAATTTGACAGATTATTGATTATTATTTGATAGATGCTTGAATTTTATTTCCTTACATTACTTCACTAAATCTGAACCGATTTTCATGGTTTAAAATTTATTTGGTAACTAATTTAGCCACTGAATCCGATTGTAGTCACATCATACGTGGAAATACAAATCGATCCTTAAAAACCTATTGAAGGCGGATGCCCAGTGTCTTCAGGTTAACCACAAAAATGCGCCACTACACAGCTGGATTCGGACACCAAGGTCAACGTGTAAATGTCCAGAGTTCAAGCCGACGAAATCTTTAACGGTACACTTCAGCTAATGGCATGTTTTTGCAGGGGTGAGAACCTCCGGCCCTGGGAGCCTTTGCGGCCCACCTGCGAGACCATTTTATCCGGTCCGCAAGGCAATTCATAAATATAAATTCAGAATCACTTGAGAAGTAATTGAAAATAATGTTTTAGCCCTCGGTGCCCACCGTTATTCTGCTTATACCACTCCACGAATATTTCACGTAGAACTTCTGCGAAACACCACTAGCATATCACTAAAACCATATGCACAATGTACCATGCCCACTGTTTGTCAGGACAAAAACCTAGGTGCAGAATCCTTGTACTTACATGGTGGTTTGCGTGGGAGGCTACAAAAGCATTGAGCAGAATTGTACTATCCTGTGTTAAGGTCTATCACAGCGATACGCAGTGGAGACTGTATTTAATTCAGTATATTCCCAGCGGGGGGGGGGGGGACGGTTAGAATTGTTTCTCTGAAGAGAGAACTAAACGTTAAAAGTGGATAAATTTGCAATGTAAAGTGCAGACAAAAAGGAGGTTGGTTTCAAAATATGCGTGTTTTCGCGGCACTTCCTGGGCACTTTTCATATGTACTCATTTATTATTACTTCATACATAAAAAGACAATACAGTGTTAGTTTAGTGAGATATTTCTTGTCGGTGTAGCCTTTCACATTTAATGATCATTGTGGATGAACAAATTATTGCCTACAAATTTCTACAATTAACTCTAGAGGTCCCGAGGGTTTCGACCAGGTTTCTTAGCTTGTCCTTTCCCCTAGACCCCTCTCATAACCTCCCTGGGGCCCTTTAGCCTACATCCTATGGGAAAGAAAAATGTAGCGTCCTTTGCCATCTGTATCTATTCAACATTTGTGTTTCATCCAGTGTATACTCTTTCAGTTCTTGCAGTCGGCACAATAGTGACTCTTTAAATTTTTCAGAGATTTCGTCCCACGTATTAGTACCGCATGTTTGAAACTGGACGGGAGGGAGAAAGAACCACACTGGGATTTAAGGGCAGGTTGTTTTAGTGAGGGCTATAAACATTCTTGTAACTTTTAAATCATAGGTTGCTGTAGCTTGCTCCCCCAGTGTCGGAGCCATTGGCACAGACATTACACTTATTTGTTGTTAGGCTATTAAAATAAGACTGGGGTTCGGGAGTTCGAAATAAATATCAATTAAAACCGGTGTTCCAAAGTTCAGGAAGGTTTGAAATATTGGCAGATGAAATGTCTTACACAATTAAGTACTTCTTTTCTTACAAAACTGTATGAAATAAAGGAGATTAAAACGAATCGGATTTCAAAATACAGTAAGATATGGTGGGCAAAACTCTATGCCTAATGCACGTGAACTGAGGCTCCAGATCTTGTTTGAGTGTTCAAGATATCGCCATTCTAACAATATGAAAGAAAGCTGTCATTTTCAAAATGCTTACTTATGGAAAAATCTTTATTGCATTTTAGTCTCACCTTTTTTCGCGATATCGTTGTTTCTTCTCTTTGTATTTTGCTTCACTTATTCACTCCACGCATGGAGAGCACGTGTACGTTGTTATCAGATTCCAAAATGTAGGACTGGCTATGTATTCCTAAAATCATTTTGCCAGTAGTAGGGGGACTTTCTTAATAAATGGAAATAGATTATAAAGGAAACATATTGGCGTCTAGTAAAAGGGAGGGAGCTCCCAGCGACGTTATAATAAACTTACCACAAGTGGGGAATGACGGTTTTCTGAAGAATGATCACGTGGCACTGACAATATTTCGACAACCCACCAAAACATGTACATGCACGTTTTGCATGGAGGTATAGAATTTTCTCTTCTTTCTTTTATGAACTCAGCTGGCATCTTTCCCTAATTTGTTTCCGTCTCCTTTCAGTGAGTTTCAATTTCTCCTTAAACAAATGCATAATTTGTGGTGTAATTACAAGCTTTGAGCTATGTATGCTCTCCAAAATACCTATAGGTCTATTGATGAGGTGACTATACGGGCACTCGTATGTTATGTATTTCGGAGATGTGTTTATTGCGCTTGCCGTTTCATACTAAGTTTTTCATGGAATTAAAAGCTCCTTTGAGGTCTTGTTAACAAGATATCTCAAGATAGGAATGATGAACACTTTTTGTACCTGGTATATAAGTTTACTAAATTAAGGGCGGAAAGAAGAATATTATTTTTGGTGGAGGCAAGGTGTCATTTGTGGTCATCAGAGGTTATAAATCGGAAAGCTTGTACACGACATCTCAAGACAAGGATGGTGGATACTTTTCACACATAGATTTTCATATATAGATTTGCCATATTAAGAGAGGGTACGCCTATGAGATTGGGTGGAGGTAAAGGTTCAACTTAACCATTGTGGAAGCTACGAAAACTTAAAATGAAGAGAAAGTGGACCGCACCTTCAAAGTGTGTCGCTTTGTGACCACCAAAAAGGAGGGCTGAAGTTTGCATCATTCCAAAGATAAAATTATAGATAACAATTATCTTTTCACAAAAATAACTCCGCTTCATTATGTTAGGAAATCAAATTCTTATAACATAATTATGAACACAAGTGGAGGATGTTGTGACTATACTATGATTGAAAATGCTTTATACAAATGTGTGATGATAATGTAGTAGACGGAAGGTGCACGGTTTCTTATACTGACGGCTTTGCCTAGGTAGCAGGCTCAGTATACGGCATATCCCAGGCTCGGATCCAGAAGTTTCGAAAAGAGGGAGGGGGGGGGGGCTTTAAGCCTCCTTGACTATTCTCCTAGATTCACATTATGCTTATTGCGTATTTGTTATTGTTGATGTGGCGAAAAGGGGGGTGCTGAGGCCGTGAAAGCCCCCCCCCCCCACCTTGGATCCGCGCCTGTATCCCATGTTCAGTCATATCCCCAACGCCTGCCCAAGTGAACACCGAACAAATTCTTTTGGATATGCATAGGAATCTGTGGCCTCAAGAATGGTTGATTGTTAGTGAATGTTCAAAACAATGCAACATATGGTCCCATTTAAATCAAGCAGTAGCCTATGCTCCCACAGAGTAATTGGTATGTCATTGCAATAGGAGTACCTATGCCCTGGTAGTACTCACTCTACAGTGGTTATGCAACACAGTGATAATAAGACTTCTCAAGTTTCAGTCCAGGCTTTCTGTTTTACGACTACAGGAGTACACACACTCACCCCAAAACAACAGCATGAATAATGAGAGAGTACATGAAAAAGTCATATTATGGCAATGAAGTTTGCGTCTAAAATTTGACGCAGTCCTCTTCGCTTGGCGGACGGTGGTTTGGGAAGCTGAGGAGCTGAGCAAACAGAGTCCGTTCCACGGGGTACTAACGCCCAGGGTTCGGGATTCCGCTCAAGGCGATTATTTTTTTTTTTTTTTTTAGGTTTTGCCATTCCATTTTGTCTTCTGTTACTGATCATACTTGAGATATAAATATGTCATATTGAGAGGAAGGTTTTATTATTTTTGGTGGAGGTCAAAAGTCATTTGAGGTCATAGAAATGATTAACACCCACACGGCCTGGCACATCCTGGCATTGTCCAACACTACCTGACACCGCCCGCACCGCCCCGCACCGCCCCTTACGCCCTTACCATACAGCATGAAAAAAAAAACACTTCACAAGTACTACTTTTTCGGCAAGAAAACATAGAGTTTCTGGTTTACTTAGATTTTCAACTTCTCACATTTATTTATTTTGTGTTTTGCAGCCGTGAAGTTTTTTCTTCCTCCAGAAGGTACAGTGATTCCTGATCTTCTTACACGTGACCAGCATGTCGTCTTGATTATCTATGGGAATAAAATTGCATTATCCTTTGAAGAATCATTAACATGTGCCCAGAAGGAGTTCTTTGAGACCAGACCCGACTCACTCAGTTTCCATATTCCATTCCTAACATCAGACCCAGAAGGATTACCTCAACTAACCCTGGCTTTATCTATGTATTTATCACCTAATACTAATGTTATTGATCCCAACTTTGGTTTGGCACCCCAAATACCGGCCGAGGAGCTCAAATATACCGCTAACCAATCTTATATTGGGCTTTCGTTCTCTAACGGGAAAGACTTGAAACTGAAAATGTCAGGGAAAGTATCAGAGTCCTGTCGCAGACCACCAAATGAAGTTACCACCGATTTTTCAAAGAACATCGATGAACTTCAAATCTCTCAACAGCCGCCGGACTTTTCAGTTTGCGATCGTCTTGGAGACATAGATGTCGACTTTTGCAATGCCTGGAGGAGGTACGGAGAGGACATCACAGTGTATGGTTCGAACGTGTGTCAGTTTTGGAGCCATGCTCGAAACGTTACGAATTGCCAACTTTCCATTAACGTTACCGAGATGTCAAGCGAACTAAGAAACATCCTTGCTTTGCCACACTGCGAACAACCAGAGGTAATCGAAGCGGAGACGTTTAAAGGTTTTTATGGCATTGGTTTAATTAGTCCTTGTGTGTAACGTCTGGCTCGCCCCAAATCAGCACCAGAAAATATTAAGTGAGGTGTAACAATAGGCACAAATGTATCGCAAACTGTAGTCTTTATGTAAAGGAAGTTAAATATGTTTATTGGATGTGTACCTAGTTATAACGATCAACAACCGTATACCCGTGTAAGGTGTAATGAAGAAGGTGGACCATATTATAAAAATTATACCTGCAAATTTTATGTTGACACTTTACATATTGGGAATGACCGTTTTGAATAATTGCACTTATATATTGTAGAGTAGCCAAATATATTTCAATGTCACAGTTAATTTATTATCATAGAAGTTTCATTTGGGAATTCAACACGATTAGAGCCAAGTTTGGAAAGCGAACTTAGAACCTTCTTGAAAAAAAAAGACCAAAAAAAAAAAATAAAGGGGGATAAAGCGTCATTTGCAAGATGTGTATTTCAAGAGTAAAATCACGTAATTAATTTAATTCTATTTCGATAATGAAAAGTTAGTAAAATCATCCACATTCAACCTATCTAACAATAATAACAAATAAACCGCCAAGAATCCTACACATTAAATTGTTCAATTAGCTCTCATCTCCTACGGATACAAGCAGCAATTCGGCCGAATGACATTGTTTATACATGTTCCTACATTCTGACTCCCCTTATTGTATTTAATGGTAGCGGGCCACATAAACAGTTAGCGTTTTTAACTATAAATGAGATTCAACCCTTAAGGTTGAAATATAATTAATAACACTGAAAAAATAAAACCTTGTAAGACAACGTTTCATCAGATCAAGGATTTATTGATCTGGGATACCCCTGGAGCAAGCTGTTTAGACAAGGGAACCTCTTGATGCGAGCAACGATGCTCAAATATTCTTGCACGAGAAAATGAGACGTAAGACTTGCGAATTGACGTCGGGTCTGTATCCAGTTTTTTTTTTCTTCTTTTCTATACAATATCTCGTTGTTAGCTAAGGTTCATAAAAAGCACAAGCACTATCTTGCTTATCAATTTTATCAAATAATGAATACATGAGTCCAACTTAGATAAAACCAGTCTGGATCCGTACTTGGACTCAAAAGTGACAAAGCTTTATTCCTGCAAAGTACAAGTCGTTACATCAACGTCAGCTGTACAGCACACTATATTGGCGTAACCATTGCATACGTTATTTCAAATCACGAAATCTAGCTTGCATAGTATCAACAACGGTCACATGAGCTAAGCAATTCCTTACATTGAAAAGGAGCTACGACAAAACACTTGTATCTACAGCGATTTGTATTCGCCCATCGTCTGTATCAATTGATGTTTCTTACCTGAGGTGAGTGCAGGATATAGGAGGTGCGGGGGAGGGGGCAATCTGTTATTCCCCTGACTAAAATGGGGGAGTGTCGCAAGTGCACCAGAGGTGCACAATGAGCCTGGAGCGCCAGTTTCCACTCGTGCGGTCCTTGATCAAAATTGTTTATTAATCGGTTTTTTTTTGTTTGTTTGTTTGTTTTTTTTTTTTGTTTCATATTTTGTGAAATTCGATGCAATCAATGACTGAGAGTTCCGGTTAATTAGAAGCCAGGTAATAAACTTCAAAAAAAAGAAGAAAAAAAAAACCCCGTGAAATGAGCAATTCTTGAAATATTGTACTTTACCCGATTTAAAAGCTGTTTTCTCGTCTTAGGTGAACACAATGGGTAGGGTAATTTACTCGTGTATTACTTCCAACACGATTCACTTCTTAGCAGGAGGGCTATTTCGTGTTCTTTACCCTAACTAATTACACAAGGAAACCCACATAGTAAGGGGGTGCAGAGCTGCGTTGCGGTTCAAATACTGCAAGCGGCATAAACGCAGGGGCAGTAATTTTTTCCCCGCCAACGGACAAGGTACTCTACAAATTCATCTTGTTGTAGTTCATCAACCGGGTCATAAAGTACATAATTGAAACCGGCATGAATGCCAACTTATAATGGACCGACCAGAATCCTTCTATGGTGGCGGATTTACGAATTTGTCATAATGTGATTCATAAATAGGGGACTGTAAGGGACCAAGACCCACCTCAGAACAATCGAGGTTAGATCTAGGGTAGAAAAACTATTGCATTCTGAATGCCCCAGGATTACGAAAAAAAAAACGCATTCTACATCGCACACTGTAATGTGTCAAGTATCAAGCGTAGGTCCCAGATATTAGAGTATATGCGGCATCCCAAACGCCCCAGATTGTAGGAAACCGCAGTCTAAGTCGCAAAGACGGGTTTTTCACTACAGTTCTGCTAGTAACAATCTTCAACCTGTGTAGTCACAAGGCTATCATCACCAACTACCCAGAGAAAATCTGGCGTTCCTTTATCCCAAGATTGCAGGAAATTCTAAATTTCTAAAAATACAAACTTCCCACTACAATTGTGAGTGTACCCTTACAAAAAATGGAATTCCCATTAAAATCCCGTGGGAAATTTCCTATGGGATTTTGACCCACTGGAAATGCTTCACATGGGGAATGCTTCCCATGGGTAGCATACAGATAGGAGCAGCTTTTTGCTAGATGGCAAACACTTTTGTACTCCAAAAGAGTTAAATGCAATGGTCAGTATATGAACTTTTCCTTTTTTACCACTGAAACAATATTGTGCCAAAGTGACATAGATATCTCACTGTGTATGCTGGAGACTTAAAAGTAAAAAAAAAAATACTAAGTGTAAGGTGAAAGGTATGACACACATGCAAAACAAACAGGGTGCTATATGGTACTGTACATGGTTCAGGCATGGTGAAATTACAAATGCCATTCGGAAATTGTACAAGAGAAGTTGATCCCACAGAAGACACAGTTGTACAAACCAATGAAATACCCGTCATCCTAAAATATAACTAGTCATAAAGGAGAGCTTATAAACGAGGTGTTCTCTAGCTGCACCTACTCCCTCACTTGAGTTTTATTGACGTAGCAGATCGTTTTTCGATATTCCATTTTATTTACCAAGTCGTTCCTAACCACAGAATTCTGTGGTGCCAACTCTCTTGACGGCAGGGAGTAAGTTTAATAGCTGTCCAACAGGTGTTAAGTTATTATGATTTATTGCTTACTTTTCTTCTATGATTTATAACGTTTGGGGAGGGGGAGGTTGAATTTGACAAAATGTAGATCGAGGAAGGTGTAAATTTGCCATAGAATCTGATTTATGCAATTTTAATATTGAGAAAAGTGTTTATTTGAAGAATCCCCTGTGTCATAATACAGCCAGCACCAGTCAACCTTGAGAAGTCCATAAAATAAAGTGGCAGTGAAGGCCATATCCTCCCAATTCGTTGCCAGACTTTCCCAATTCATTGCCAACTCTTACGACCGTCAGTTCTGTGAGATCATCTTGGCATGATGGGAAATTGACACATTCAACGCAAAAGTGACATTACCCATGAAAATTGCAATTCCTGTGGGGACTAATTGTCACTTCCCGATGACATAAGTACTACTTCCCGCGGGAAATTCAGTACACTTTCCATGAGAACTGGATCAACTTCCATGGGGATTTGTAAGCTTTCCGAGGAAAATGGAATTTCCCTCAGAAAATTTCCATTTTCCTATGGAAGTTCATGGGAAATGCATCATTTTCCATGGTAATTTTCACACTCCCGTGGGAATGCATGATTGCTATGGAATTCTCATGGGAAAAGGGCCACTTCCTGTGGGAATCTTCTGGATGTTTTAGTAATGGTGCTTAGACTCTGTACAGTGTGTTGAGACAATTTTCTCTTACTCCCTCTGTGATATGATCCCTGCTTGTTGCTGTCCCATGAACGTGTTCACTCAGAGGACGGCCGTGGAATCAGGAGTATAAAGACTCAAGGTCAGGCGCAAATTAGAGGCGTTGAGAAAATTCAGGGATAAAAAGAAGGAAGAAATTTGCTGAGCGGACCATCATGCATAGAACGCTCTTATAGAAGATATATGAAACCCTAAACACATAGTAATACATAAAACCTCACTCCCCACCCTTTTGACATTTTACGGCAGTTGTGCTTTGTTTAATCCTCTACCTAGCCTACCCTGACTATATACACTACTATTGCGAAGTGCGAGAGAAAACTGATAGTATATATTCACGAGTCGGAAACAGAGTGATGCCTTACAGGCGGAGACAAGAAGGAACTTTAGGTCATTGCCGTACGGAAACGTTAAGAGTTAACTACAAAATAATATTAAGGTTTTGGATAATTCTAAGTTTTGGGTGGTCTTTCTTCATCTTCAGTCCCTTCATTTTTTAATCTCTTTCTTTCTCTCTTCCTCTTTTCCTTATATCCCCCGACTGGCCACAGAGGTGTGGGTCTATGCCTCCCATTAAACACGTTTCTCCAACTTACTCATATGAAAAGGTGCACCACACGAAAAACTTTGTGAAGCTCTATGATGAATGGATTTAAATAAATTTTGCCAGAAGCTGAAGTTGAACTTTCTGTTTCCAAAAATGTCTCTTTCAGCAGTTGAGAGCATTTGATAGGCGTGTTTCCTAAGATTTCTTGCTTGTTACAGCTTGTCAGGGAGTTGTCTGACAAATTATATTAGTTACGGCTTTGCACTTTTAATGTGGTAAGATTTTCTGTTTTAATTTTAATTCGTCGTTTCCTCTAGTGCATAAAGCACTTAGATCCTGTTTTCGCGGTTTAGCACTTTATAGGTAGTTGGTTTTAAGTTATTAATTTCGTTTTTGTTGGTTGCCCTCGTCTGTAAAGCGTTTATTCATACTTGGTTATTTCTACACTACAAGCTTTTAATCACGTGATTATACAGCAGTACACCTACCTTGGAAGTTGGAATGCATCAATCATTTTGTTACTGGTACATGCAAACGTGGATACTTAAGGTGCTAATGTACCCTTTGAAGCATAACTGTCTAAGTACAGAACAAAAGTGCAATTGGTCTTTCTGACGCACTTAAAAAGGTCGAGCATGATATAAATGAATTAAAAAAAAAAAACAGAATCATCATGTTGAGCAAGTAAATAGAATGTAATTCTTTAAAAGCGTGAGATTCTCGTTCATTCACAATGTGTATGTATACACCACCCAAGTAAAATGTTCACCAGTTCCAATAATCTAGCATAAGAACAGAATAGCAAAGAGCACTCTTGTATAAGTCCACAAAGTTCTACAAAGATTCCACAAAGTTCTAGACAGATAATGCTTCCTCGCATTGTTTCCTATGCATTTCGTCATCATCAAAGCTGCTCTGCGTAGCATCTTTGACCCAGCTTTTTCCTGTCTGGGAGATTTATTGATCTGGAATACCCATGGAGCAAGGTGTGTAGACAGGGGAACCTCTTGATGCGAACAACGATGCCCAAATATTCTTGCACTAGAAAATGAGACGTAAGACTTGCGAATTGACATAAGGTCTGTATCCGCTTTTTTTTTGTACAATATCTCGTTGTGCGCTAAGGTCCATGAAAAGCACAAACACTATCTTGCTTATCAATTTTATCAAATAATGAATACATGAGTCCAACTTAGATAAAAACCTGTTTGGATCCGTACTTGGACTCAAAAGTGAGATAGGTTTATGCCTGCAAAGTACAAGTTGTTACTTCAACGTCAGCTGTACAGCACACCATATTGGCATATTCATTGCATACGTTATTCCAAGTCACGAAAACTTGCATAGTATCAACAATGGTCATATGAGCTAAATGATTCCTTATATTGCAAAGAGCTATGAGAAAACACTTGTATCTACAGCGGTTTGTATCATTCCTCCAATCGTCTGTATCAATTGATGTTTCTTACCTGATGCGTGTGCACGATTTCGGAGGTGCAAGGGAGCAACTTATAATTCCCTTGACTAAAATGGAGGAGTGTCGCAAGTGGACCAGAGGTACACAACGAGCGTGGAGAGCGAGTGTTCACTCGTGGGGTCCTTGATCAAAATTTTTTATTAATCAGGTTTTTTGTTTCATATTTATTAAAATTCGATGCAATCAATGACTGAGAGTTCCAGTTAATTAGAAGCCAGCTAATAGACGTCAAAAAAAAAGAAAAAAAATCAGTGAAATGAGCAATTCTTGATACATTTTATTTTGTCCGATTTAAAAGCTGTTTTCTAGTCCTCGTTAAATACAATGGATAGGGAAATTTACACGTGTACTACTTTCAACACGCTTTACTCCTTAACAGGAGGGGTATTTCGTGTGCTTCACCCTAATCTATTCAACAAGAAAACCCATATTAAGGGGGTTTGAGGCGGCGGTGGGGTTCAAATACTGCAAGCGGCATTGACGCAGATGCAGTAAACTGTTTCCGCCAATGGACAAGGTACTCTACAAATTCATCTCGTTGTACTTCATCAACCGAGTCATTAAGTACAAAACTGAAACCTGCATGAAGGCCAATTTATAACAGCAAATGGACCGGCCATAATCCTATGGTGGTAGATTTAGGGATTTCTCATAAATGTGAGTCCTAAATAGGGGACTGTAAGGGACCAAAACCCACCTCAGAACGATTGAGGTTAGAACTGGGGTAAAAAACTTTTTCATTCTGAATGCCTCAGGTTGAAGAAAAGAAAACTCATTCTACATCACACAGACTGTAATGTGTCAAGTACCAAGCGTAGGTCCCAGGTATGAGAGCATATGCGGCATCCCAAACGCCCCAGATTGTAGGAAACTTCAGTCTAAGCCACAAAGACGGGTTTGTCACTACAGTTCTGCTAGTGACAATCTTCAGCCTGTGTAGTCACAAGGCTGTCATCACCAACTACCCAGAGAAAACCTGGCATTCCTTTATCTCAAGATTGCAGGAAATTGTTTTTTAAATTTCTAAAATTACAAACTTGCCACTGCAATTGTGAGTCTACCCTTACAGGAAAGAAAAAAGCATAGAATTCCCCATTAAAATCCCGTGGGAAATTTCCTGTGGGATTTTGGCCCACGGGAAATGCTTTCCAGGGGGAGCGCTTCCCATGGGTAGCATGCAGGTAGGAGCACCTTTCTGCTAGCTGGCAAACACTTTTGTACCCCAAAAGATTTAAATGCAATGGTCAGTATATGAATGTTTCATTTCTACCACTGAAACAATATGTGACATAGATATCTCACGGTGTATGCTGGAAACTGTAAAATGAAAAAATTACTAGGTGCAAGGTGAAAACAATTAGACATATGCAATACAAATAGGGTTCAATATGTTACTGTACTTGGTTCAGGTGTGGTGAATTACAAATGCCATGAGGAAATTGCGTGGGAAATTGACACATTCAATGCAAAAGTGACATTCCCCAATGGATGAAAAATTGCAATTCCCGTGGGGACTCGTCACTTCCCGATGACATGTACTACTTCCCACGGGAAATTACACTTCCCATGAGAACTGGATCAACTTCCATGAGGATTTGTAAGCTTCCCGAGGGAATTGGAAATTTCCCTCAGGATATTTTCATTTTCCTAGGAAAGTTCATGGGAAATGCACCATTTTCCATGGTAATTTTCACACTTCCCGTGGGAATGCACAATTCCTGTGGAATTCCCATGCGAAAAGGGCCACTTCCCGTGGGAATCTCATGGGTGATTTTGTAAGGGTACTTGGACTCTGCAGTGTGTTCAGACAATTTTCTTTTACTTCCACGGCCGTGAAATCAGGGTGATGCAGACTCAAGGTTATTCGCAAATTAGAGGCCTTCAGAAATGTCAGGGATAAAGAGAAGGAATAAATTTTCTAAGATGACTATCGTACACAGAACGCTCTTACAGAAGATATATCGCATCCTAGACACACAGTTATACATGAAATCTCGCTCCCTACCATCTTGACATTTTTTACCGCAGTTGTGTTTTGTTTAATCCTCTATCCTGCCTGCCCTGACTATATACACTACTGTTGCGAAGTGCGAGGGAAAACTGATAGAATATATTCACGAGCCGGAAACAGAGTGATGCCTTACAGGTGGAGAGAAGAAGAAACTTTTGGCTCAGTGCTGTACGGAAAGGTAAAGAGTTAACTACAAAATAATACGACTGGGATGGATAATTCTAATTTTTGGATGCTCTTTCTTCTCTTAAATCCCTCCATTTTTCAATCTCTTTCTTTCTCTCTTCCCCTTTTCCTCAAATCCCCCGACTGGTCACGGAAGTGAGGGGCCTGTGCCTTCCATTAAATACGTTTGTGCAACTTACCCATATAAATATAGGTGTAGCACACGAGGAAATTTGTCAAGCTCTATGATAAATGAATTTAAATTCATTTTGCCAGAACCTGAAGTTGAACGCTCTGTTGTCAAAATAAGAGTCAGCCAAGTTTAAAATGCCACTTTCAACAGTTGAGAGCATTTGATAGGCGTGCTTCCTAAGATTTCTTGCTTGTTACAGCTTGTCAGGGAGTTGTCTGACATATTATATTAGTTACGGCTTTGCACTTTAAATGTAGTAAGATATTCTGTTTTAATTTTAATTTGTTGCTTCCTGTAGTGCATAAAGCACTTAGATCCTGTTTTTGCGGTTTAGCACTTTTATAGGTAGTTGGCTTTAAGTTATTACTTTTGTTCCTGTTGGTTGCTCTCGTGTGTAAAGCGTTCATTTATACTTGGTTATTTCTACACTACAAGCTTTTAATCACGTAATTATACAGCAGTACACTAACCTCGGAAGTTGGAATGCGGCAATCATTTTGTTACTGGTACATGCAATCGTGGATACTTAAGGTGTTAATGTACCCTTTGAAGCGTAACTGTCTAAGTACAGAACAAAAGTACAATAGGTCTTTCTGACGCCTTTAATAGGTCGAGCATGATATTAATGAATTAAAAAAGTAAGAATCTTCATGTTGAGCCACTAAATAGAATACAATTCTTTAAAAGTGTCAGATTCTCGTTCATTCACAATGTGTATGTCTTCACCACCCAAGTAAGATGTTCATCAGTTCTAATAATCTAGCATAAGAACAGAATAGCAAAGAGCACTCTTGTATAAGTCAACAAAGTTCTACAAAGAGTCCACAAAGTTCTAGACAGATAATGTTTCCTCGCATTGTTTCCTGTGCAGTTCGTCATCAACAAAGCTGCTCTGCGTAGCATCTTCGACCCAGCTATTTCCTGTCTGGGAGATGCTTTTGAAGGCTTCATGGTATTAACCAGCACCCAAATAAATCTTCTAATCTACTATTAGAGCAGAAATGCGTATATAATCATCAACCAAATAAGGACTTTATTCGTTTTTAATAGTCTAATGTTAGAACAGAATAATTAAGAATACTCTTATATATAAAACTCCAAAGGGTTTCAGACAGATAGAGCTTCCGCTCATTGTTCGCTGCAAAGTTTGTCATCAGAAAAGGTGCACTATGCATCAGCATCTTCGACCCAGTTTTTTCTTACCAGGAAGATGCTTCTGGCTGGGAGGCCCCATGGTCTTAACAAACCCTCATGTCTCAAAAAACCTAACCAGCGTTCGACTTTAGCTGTGGCTCGATGATCAAAAGACAGACAAATACCTCCGGACTAGTTGAAGGCCATACCCTACGGGTCCGAATGGCTAACACGAACATTAATTCACCCTCTAGTTAAAAATTACTAGGGGTAAACAATTTGCTTCAACATACCCAACATTTCAAATTTATTCGGAAAATACATCTTCAATTCACTTTACGTACAGTGGCCTTTACCCGCTCTGAGTGCACTTCAGTTAAACATTCGGTTTACGGAGTATTCTAGTCCGACAACTGCAAATGTAGTTCGTTGGAAGATACCATGCAAGGGTTCTGAAGAACGATCTTTCATACAAAAACGTCAGTGGAAGATAACACACAGGGGGAATGGGCTCCCCTCAATATGCTTGGACAAAACAATTCCCATTGAACTACCTGTCATGATAATCTTCAGATTCAACTTTTTTACAGAGACATTGAAAAGTTTTATTTACCTCTTGATAACCATTCTATTTATTTTTAAGAAAATGTCTCATACTTTGAGTTTTTCTTTGCAACCATGAACGGTACAGAGAATAAAATCAAACCGAATGTTAGTGTCATCTCCGTGGTTGACATTTTGGTGGCCGTTGTCCTCAGAATCTTGATCATAACGCCAACGGTATTAGTTCAGAATTATCTTGAATAAAGAAAATAAACGAGTGTTATTTCTTTTCGAGATTACGTTTTGCACTTTATATTAATAGGAAAATTTACTTACCTTAAAGGAAAAGATTTCAGTCTGAGTCAGTAAAGTCATTCTTCAATCACACAAGCATGCCAGTGCTCTCAGTATAAACGTCTGTACATCCCATCGGAGGACCAAGAGCCTGTTGTAAATTAACGAATTTCAAGTACATTACTTGGTCATATCTACTCCCATTGCATTCAGTACCTAAAATGTAAAAACGACCATAAAATAACAATTTACAATATATTTGCAAGCTTTAATTGGAACGTTTTACCATGCGCCGAGGGGGACATTTACTTCAGAGTGGCTTGGCACTTTTGCCGTTGGCTATATAATACACATACGAACTTATACCTATCGGTGTATCTTCAGAATTCCTTCACACAAAAGCTTTATGGTGGTTATAATTTTCTTATACTTTTTTTACAAGTATTTGCAAATGTTGAATTTCTTCCCTTACATGTTCTTAAGCATGAGAAGTCTTATTTTATTTACAAGATATCACCTTGCTCGTCAAAAAATAAAAAAAATAAGTATTGAAACAACTTTCTCATTGATACGCATGTTACAGGAAAATGCTACAAATGTAATGATTCAATTTTCCAAGTTTTGCATTTTTGGAACCTAACACCGCTTTTAGTCATAGCTGTGTAGCTATGAGGTGGAGGAAAGTTTAAGGGATCCACTAAATATCCTACTATGCCACCCATTTTATTGCCTTTCAGAGATTTAGTTTCCTTTAAGACCCTTCAAACTGGGCTTCCAACATTGAATTGGATTCTTAGTACACGCATTCCTGGTCAGCAGTATTTCAAAGCGGAATCGTGTATCCTGACAATACAAGACCACGAAAACGATTTTCTGTTTTACCTACAGGCAACCCAAATTTGGGACTGCATCCAAATTTTGTGGCTGGTTTTCTTCTGGAAATCCGTTTTTATTTCCTTAAAGGACATGCACATTGCATGGTAATTAAACCTTTAACGTAGCAGTATAACGTTTCTATCTATATTACAAAAGAGGTCATATGTCAATAAAAGGTTAAAACATGCCATACCGGGCTCATTGTTATTTACTGTTTAATTGCCGAGTGCCTAGAAAGGCTGCTGATTGCACCATAAACCTGTAAAGAAGACGCACGTTAACATAACAAGTGGCTCATGTATCAGTTAATCCGAATTTTACTTTTGATGGTTTACTTATTATCTGAAAGCCCCATTTTTGTAGGGGCTTAACAATATAGGCTTGTAATTACAGTGGTAGATAAGTACTATAACTTGAATAAAAAGGGGGCAGTATTATTATTTTAAATTTAGTACTGGTAGTATCAATTGTTTGCGCCTTTTCGTCCTTTAATAGTAAGGGACAGTTGAAAAACTGGTGGGGCATTGACACTTACACTAGCTGGTCCGTCTGGACACTTCCAAGAAAAGTAAGGCGAACGCTACCTACAATCCACCACGTTTCTCCTATTTCATAACGTACAAAAAAAAATCCCGCAAGGGTATCTTTAAGTGAATGCAGTGGTTTTTGTCTTGGTTTCTACATCCGAAGCTCTTTTGTGCTGCATATTTTGCACTGGCTCTGAAAGGAAAATTTCTGCTCAGATTTTAGCTACCAAAACCCATTTTTTCCTATCGGACCTCATAGGTTGCAAGTTTTTTTCCTTGCAGATATTTTTTACGTTTTGTATGGGAGTTTTAATTGTCACGGTATCGTTGTGTTAGGGTAACATACGTCATGCCTTTAATTAACCATCTACTCACATTTTTAAGGGACAGTTTTGTTTGGAAAGGCCCATAACTATATGGACCTGTGTTTTTTATTTTTCTTTGTTATTGTATTTGTGAAGATACATGGGGCACATTAAGAGTTATGTGTGTCCCAGAATGACACCGCGTTGCTACGTGGTAACGACATATAACATTTCAACAGCTTTTGAACTAGTTATATGAGGATGGGTAAACCTTGTTCCACTTTTCCCTTTAGTGGGTCTAAAATATTAAACGAGACTCAAGAGGATCTTATTTGACAAATATTGGTTATGATCAAGTGCATGTGATGCGCAGGTCATAAACACGGTATGCTTGTGATATTAACTTCATCATTAAAAGTCATTGACTTTTAAGCTCTAAACAACATCGCACTCATGACTACTTTCATACAACGCCCCTTCGTCACCCTAATGCTGGCGTCGCACTGTCCCAGAGTTGACACCAGGTGGACACACGATAAGGAAATTTTCAAATTCGGCTCTGATCGTAAAAACATCGGGGCATTCATGAGGGCATCTTAAGCCATCGTATGACCGCCGGTGGAGTTTCTCACGCTTCGGGAGCAAGTTTGTGAGCGGTGACAAAATCTTTGGCATGCCAAAAAATTGCCGAAGGACCTTGCGAAGGTCCGTTTTCCTGTTTAATTCGTGTGTCCATTTTGCCCTTCGTAAGGCCATCGTGAGGGCATCTTGTCAAATCGTGTCATCTTCGTCTTTACTTCACGTGATCATCGGTGCCATCAGGCATTTTTCGCCTCGCGAAGACAATACGAAGGAAACAAGAAGCTGCACGATTGTCTTAGGAAGTCAACACGACTACGTGAAGCCCTCGCGATGCCCTCGTGTAACCATCGTATTAAAGTACGATGACATCGAGATTGACCACGTGGATATATAAAAGGCCAGCGTCACACCCCAATTGCCAATTCACCATCTTTTCGAACGTGGGGTCTAGTCAGTCGGACCCAGCAGACGTTATCTTGCAGGGTTTAGTAACATGTTCAGTCACTCCTGAGCAACTCTGATCTAAACAGCAGAGGCGTGTATAACTCTCAAAGCTTCAATTAAATGAAATGAAGTGAAAGGGGGTGGGGTAGATGGTCCACTATCTGACGTCACCAAGTCGGTGAACTGTTTATTATTTTAGGGAAAAGTACCCGGTCATGTTGTGCATGATAAAAGCAAAAGCCTAAAGGAATTCCCAACACTTTCAGAGGAATGTGAGTCGTTCTGAAATTGAAAATTAAGAGGGTTTATCAAAACCAACCAGACCGGTTTCTGTTCTTCGCAGTATAGGCAGAACGTCATCAGTAGTAGCCTTTGTATGCCAAGGCAGGGTTTGGCAAAATTTTATGATGCAGCTATGAGCGCATCAAGCAAAACATCGTCATAATTTTCTTCTGTTATGTTCGACTCCTGGTCTGGGGAAAACCTTGATTTTACAAGCAAATCTTTGAGATTTGGTGACCTTCTATAGACTATAATAGGCTGGTCGGGAAACGGGACGCTTGCTGGTCAAATGTAATTCTATCTCATCAATATGCATTGCATTCCAGGGATTACGTGAGAGCGTGCTGCTGTGTAGACCTCATTGTGCTGTTGGTTCTCCTCGAAGTCACATCGGAAAGCCTGATCGGCTTGTGTCGTATTATCCTTTGCTTTGTTACCCACCGTTCTTCTTATGCAGCCTCAATGCAATAATCTGCTGTCTGCATACAAGCACACAGTGTCCTCCTGCCTTTAGTTCTTCTGCCTTACTACGGTTACACAGGCTTGTCTTCGGTGAAGTTTTTAAAAAAGCCTCTCTTCGACACAGCAATAGCATAATTGCTTCGACCTTATACTGAAACTGGTAATAAGAGCATAATTGCTGAAAACTTGACGTTTCGTGTATAATAACACCTGACACTTCTCCCAGAACTTATACATAATTGTCGGAGTTCTGTAAACATATTCTACCAAGCTTGGGTGTTGGTAATTGCATAATTGCGTAATACAGATATAAGCATATTTGCACATACAAGTGGCCATTATGGAAGAAGAACTTGATTATAGTGATGAACTGGATCTTGCATCAAGTGAGCAAGTTGAATCAGAGCCGTTACCGGCTGGTATCACCCCTGAGATATCTGAGTTTATCAAAAAAGCTATCAATGAAGCAACCCATAAGGCTAACGAGTCTGTAAAGGGCTTAGCTGGCACTTCTGGTTCTCGACCACCAGAACGCTTGGCAACTGTGTCGGACACAGTTTCAAATCAGGGGGACTTTTCAAATCAGAATTGTTTCGATTTTGATGATGAAATTTCTGAAATTTTCAGACAAACTGACCAGACTGGTAATAATTTCAATGATGTGCTTGACGACGTAGCTCTTGAATTTGAGAGTGAGGAAAAGGGGCCGCCGTTTCCTGCTAAAATTGCGGAAGTTGTCACCAAGATGTTGAAGGGTAAAATGACAGAGGAAAAACTGAAGGCTAAATATCAAAAATACCCATGCCCAGAAAATGTAGAAATCCTTAAACCTACTCGTGTAAATCAGCTCGTCTGGGATAAGATTAGACCTGCCACTAGAAGCAGGGATCTGAAGCTCCAACGAGTTCAGCAGCTGATAATGAAGGGTATAATTGCCTTGGGAAAAGGAGCGCACCAGGTTCTAAATTTTCCTGGTTTGGATAAGGGCGTCGTGCATGAGTTTTTTGACGCTATAGCCTTCATGGCGCAAGGTAGCAGGGAACTAAATTTGACACGCAGGGAGCTCATTAAACCCGACCTGAGCAGAGATTTTCAGAATTTATGCTCTAATGCTGTGCCCATCACATCGGAGCTTTTCGGTGATGATATCACTAAGTATGTCAAAGACATAACTGAAAGCAGTAAAATGAGCTGGAAAATAGTACGTGGCGGCTCCGCTAACCGGTACCGACCTTACCGCGGAAGACCCTACGGAGGTAGAATGAGTCACCCTTTTTTATTTCGAGGCAGAGCAGGCCCAAGGTATGGGAAGAGCTCACGACCAGATCAAGTGCAGAAAAGATAAAAGAAGATACTGCTGAGAGTAAGGTATGTTCTACTTTTCACATGGGTACTGCTACTCAGAATCAGAATGTGGCTGGCCGCCTCAAATTCTTTTTCCATAATTGGACTCAGATAACCTCCGATAGAGAAATTTTACAGATGGTAAAAGGTCTTAAAATCGAATTTAACGATATTTTGCCCCAACGATTACCCATGAACTTGTCGAGAGATGTAAATTCAAATACAGGTTGCCACTATGATATAGAAATACAAAAACTGCTCAAAAAAGGGATAATTTCCAAAACAAGCAGATCCCACGGGGATTATATATCACCCATTTTCTTCATTCCCAAGAAAGATGGTTCACAAAGAATAATTCTGAACCTGAAGAAATTTAACGAGTCTGTTCAGTACCGCCATTTTAAAATGGACGGGTTACTTTCGGTCACAAATTTGATGCGGCCAGGGTGTTTCATGGCTACCGTGGATTTAAAAGACGCCTACTACACTGTTCCAATTTCAAAAGACCATAGGAAATTTCTCAGATTCATGTGGAAGAAAAATTGTTATGAATACACGTGTTTGCCCAATGGTCTCGCATCCGCCCCACGGACTTTTACAAAGTTACTCAAGCCAGTCCTTTCTACCCTCCGAAATATGGGTCATAACATAGTTGGGTACATAGATGACATGTACATTCAAGGGGACACAGAATTGGAGTGCCTAGCAGCAGTTACTGCTACGGTTAACCTTTTCTCATATTTGGGATTTTTAATCCATAAAGAGAAGTCAGAATTGACACCGAGTAGGAAACGCCAATTTTTGGGCTTCATATTAAATTCTGAAACAATGACAGTAACTGTGTCCGAGCAAAAGAGATTGAAGACAAAAAGCAAAGTGCACGAGATATGAAACCTTCCCTTGGTGAACATTCGAAGTTTAGCTGAGGTCATTGGCATATTGGTTGCCAATTTCCCAGGGGTTGAGTATGGACCTTTATATTACCGGTCATTGGAAAGAGACAAAATTCGAGCTCTAAAAAAGACTAGGAGTGATTTTGACGGTACGATGGTTTTATCAATTGAGAGCCAAGTAGAATTATCTTGGTGGTTGAGGAATATAGATGGCGCTTTTAAATCCATAAGTCATGGCCGATGCCACGTGAAACTAACTTGTGATGCATCTATGTCAGGCTGGGGAGCCTGTTTACGAGAGATTAAAGCCAGTGGTGTATGGAACACCAAAGAGAAAAAATATCATATTAATGTTTTAGAACTTTTAGCCATAGAGTTTGGTTTAAAGTCGTTATGTCGTAAATTGTTTGGTTCCCATATTCAAGTATTATCTGACAGTTCGACAGCTGTAGCGTATCTAAATAATATGGGAGGCATGAAATCTCATGTTTGTGATGCCCTTGCAAAACGAATTTGGCTATGGTGTATAGATAGAAAGATATGGATTTCAGCGGCCCATATTCCAGGCAGGGTTAATACAGAGGCCGACTTACCATCCAGACGTGTGCAAGCAAATATTGAATGGACACTAAACAAGAATCTCTTCTGTGACATAATGAAATTGTGGGGTCAACCAGATATAGATCTGTTTGCGTCCAGAAATAATAATCAGTTGAACAAGTTCGTTTCATGGGTTCCTGATCCGTCCGCATTTGCAGTTGATGCCTTTAGCTTGAATTGGGGAAAATACTATTTTTATGCCTTTCCCCCTTTCAGCCTCATCGGGCGGTGTCTCTGCAAAATCGAGGAAGAGAAAGCAAGAGGCATAATTATCGTTCCTTTGTGGACCACACAAACATGGTATGTCAGAGTCATGGAACTTCTAATAGATCCCCCAGTAGTAATACCAGTAAAGGAGAATACTCTGACTCTACCTCATTACAACGCAACCCACCCTCTATGCAACAAACTAAGACTTCTGGTATGTCACATTTCAGGGAATCGTTGCGACGGCGAAAGATTTCGGAAAGGGCTGCGGAAGTCATTTTGTCTGCATGGAGACCTACCACACAGCGCCAGTATGCAGTCTACGTTTCCAAGTGGATTATTTTCTGTCGCAAAAGACACAGTGATCCCTTTCAGTCATCAGTTCCAGAGATAATAGAATTTTTAACGGAACTTTTCCAGGACGGTCTTAGTTATAGTGCCATAAATACCGCAAGAAGTATGCTTTCATCTTTTTTATTAACCCCTGCAGATGCAGGTAGAGATAGTTTGATTAAACGTTTTTTGAAAGGTGTTTTCGAGTTGAAAACACCCAAACCCAGGTACAAAACCATATGGGATGTATCTATTGTTTTCAGATACCTGAAAAGTCTCGGTTCGAACAAACAATTATCGTTGAAGAATTTAACCTTGAAGGTGGCTACACTTACAGCCTTAGTTTCGGCTCAGAGATGCCAGACGTTATATTACTTGAACATTGATTCCATGGAGAGGACCCCGGAACAGTTTATTTTCTATGTTAATGAAAAACTGAAGCAATCACGCCCCGGAAAGATGGGCGTCAAACTTTCCTTTCCAAAGTATGCAAAGGATGAACTTATCTGTGTTTATTCTGCAATCGATACATATTTAGGGATAACAAGACCGTTCAGAACGGATAATAAATTTTTCATTAGTTACTTAAAGCCGCATAAGGCAGTTACTAAGGAGACTATAAGTCGATGGATTAAATTAGTTCTCGGGGCATCGGGTCTGAACACGGACATATTTCAGGCACATAGTACTCGTGCGGCTTCAGCTTCTGCAGCCTTCGACAGGAATCTACCAATCGATCTTATTTTACAGACGGCTGGGTGGTCAAATGAGAGAACATTTGCTCTTTTCTACAATAAAGAAATTACAAAGTCAGATTGTGTATCTCAGTTTCAAGCAGCTATTATGAAATAAAATGTTAACGTGAATGTTGCAATTGTGGATGTCTTATTTTACGTGCCCACATCAGCTGCTTTGAAGTCTCACGTAATCCCTGGAATGCAATGCATATTGATGAGATAGAATCCTAAAATTAAACGAATTTTAGTGAAGTTTGATTGGGATTCTATCGAGTCATATGCATGCATGAAAGGGGTTACGTCCCACCCAGTGTATTTACGAAACGAGACAGAAGGACAATGAATAAGTGTCTTGAAACCCTCTCCCTTTTGGAGTGCAGTGGATACTGATGTGGACACTTACTGCAAAAAATGAGGTCTACACAGCAGCACGCTCTCACGTAACCCCTTTCATGCATGCATATGACTCGATAGAATCCCAATCAAACTTCACTAAAATTCGTTTAATTTTAGGATTATATTCCAGTGCTAGCTTGCTTTAGGTGCCGAGTTTTAATATGTGGAGTGTAGGTTGTTTTGAAAACGAGTGGCTGCGCTGTTGGCGCATTTTTAGCCGCAAGAAGGTCGTTACGTGACGCCTTCTTGACCTACTTCGAACGCGTCGTACTCTCAATACTACGTCGTGTGGCCTTCGTATACCCTTCGTGCCGCCTTCGTCTGTCCTTCGGGTATAAACTATTATAAAAATTAACATGTTCGTGTTCCCTTCGTGTGTGCTTCGGGTGCTATCGTGTGACCTTCTGTAGGCATCGAACTTACTTCGGCTGTTGATTGGCTGTTTGACCAAGTTTGGGGCTATCTTCGCCCGAAATTCCAAATTCCACATTCGTGTGTCCATCTGGTGTCAACTTCGGGACAGTGCGACGCCTGCATTCCGGCATGCATTAAGTTTCAGTGAGCAATGTGGAACTTATGTATTGGTAATAACTTGATATGCACTCATGTCAATTATTGAATGATATGCTGAAGGCTACCAACAAACCACATAGGTTTTGTTGCAAAGAGGTAAAGTGTACAGCGTATGAAGGTTACATTGTAGATAAATCGCTAAGCAGTGAAAAATAGCTGTGCAGTCAGGAACTCCCCTTTTTCTAGTTACTCTGCAAACGTTGCGTTGCTTTAACACCTAATTCAGGGTTTTATTTGAAGGGTAACGTTTTCCTGATAACGTCACCATGCCTTTCTCCGTGTTTTTATGGTCTATTTTGGGTGTTTTATATCACGGTGTAAGGTGTGTCAGCTTTGGAACCATGCTCGAAACGTTTTGAATCGTAATTACAAACCTAAGTAAATCCTAATTCAACCTACATAACAATAATTACAAGTAAACTGACAAGAATCCTACACAAACGACTCCCCAATTAGCTTTCACCCCCAGACTTAGGGATACAAGCAACAATTAAACCTAATGACATTGTTAAAAATATCTGTTTTACCCTAAATGAGTTTTAACTCTTAAAGTTAAAATACAATAAATAACATTGAGAAAATAAGAATTTCTAGGCAACGTTTTATCTGATCAAGGATTTATTGAGCTGGAATTTTTGGTGTGAACAGCGATACCCACATATTATTGCACCAGACAATGAGACTTGAGTCTTGAAAATTGACATAAAGGGTCTGTGTGCAGTTTTTTCCTTAATTTTGTTGTACAATATCTCGTTAATAGCTAAGGTCCATAAAAGCACAACCACTATTTTCTTTTATATAGTAATGATTAATTGCATCAAATTTATAAGCAGCCAGTTTAAATATGTAAATGGACTCAAGCTTAACACAGGTTTATGTCTGCACAAGTCGTTACATCAACGTCAGCAGTATAGCACACCATAATCTAAGCGTAATATATAATCTTGCATACGTGATGCCACAGCAAGAAAAGCTGCATGGTATCCACAACGGTCACTTGAGCTAAACGATTCCTTACATTATAGGCAAAGTGCTACGAGAAACACTTGTATCTATGGCGGTTTGTATATCCCCATAGTATAAATCAATAAACACAATACTTCTGAATTTATTAATGTGATTAGAGGTTTACCACACCAAAAACTTCGGCAAGCTGTATGATGAATTTAAATAAATGCTGCAAGCATCTGAAGTTAAACTTTCTGTTTTCAAAATACGAGTCAGTCAATTTTAAATGCATCATTTAACAATTGAAAGGGTTTAAAAGAGTGTTTTCTACAATTTCATGCTTGTTGCATGCATCTTGTCAGGAAGTAGTCTGTCACATTATTTTAACTACAGATTTGCATTTCAAAATTTTGTTTGATATACTGTTGTGTTTTTATTTTGTTGATTCCTCTAGTGCATAAAGCGCATATATTCCTTTTTTTTTTTTTTTGGCGTTTCATTTTTGTAGGTGGTTGGTTTTATATTTTTATTTTTGTCGCTTGGTTGCTCTCGTGTGTACACGCTTATTCATATTTGGCTATTTCTACTCAACAAGCCTTACATCATTTAATTATACACCAGAACATTTAACTTGGAAGATGGAATGCGTCAATCATTTTGTTACTGGTACATGCAAACGTGCATACTAAAAGTGCTCATGCACTCTTGAAGAACGACTTTCTTAGTACAGAACAATAGTGCAATGTGTGCTTCTGAAGCCACTGAAAAAAGGTTGAGTCTGATATAAATGAATAAAAAAATACGAATCATCATGTTGAGCCACTAAATAGAATATAATTCTTTAAAAGCGTGACATTCTCGTTCATTCACAATGCGTATGTATACACCACCCAAATAAACCGTTCATCAGTTCTAATAATCTAGTATTAGAAAAGAATAGCTAAGAACACTCTTATGTAAGTCCATAAGGTTCGAGACAGATAAAGCTTTCGCGCATTGTTTTCTGTACAGTTCGCCATCAATAAAGCTGCACTACCTGCCAACGACATGTTTGACCCACCTATTCCCTCACGGGGAGATGCATTTAAAGGCCTCAGGGTTTAACCATCACAGAAATAAACATTCTGATAGAATGTAAGAACAGAATAATTAAGACAGTCTCTTTCAATCACAATGCGTATCTATCCATCACGCAAATAAAGTCTTCATCGGTTGTAATTATCTAATATTAGAACAGAATAAGTAAGAACACTTACATTAGTCCACATTGCTCCAGACAGAGAGAGCTTCCGCCTATTGTTCCTGCCAAGGTCGCCATCGAAAAGGTGCACTGAGCGCCAACAGTATCTTCGATCCAGCTTTATCCTACCAGGGAGATCCTTCTGATGGCTCCATGGTTTTAACGAACCTCAATACCCTACAGAACCTTACCAGCGTTCGACTTTAGCTGTGGCTCCTTGACCAAAAGACAGCTGAAATACCGCTGGGTTAATTGAAGGCCCTCCCCAACTGGTCCGAATGGATAAACCAAAAACTAATTCACCCTCTAGTTAAAAATTACTAGGGATAAAGAATTTGCCCCAACATACCCACCTTTTCAAATTTATTGGGAAAATAAAACATCAATTCACTTTACTTACAGTAGCCTCTCCACGCTTGGAGTGCACTTCAGTTAAGTATTCGGTTTACGGAATATTCTAGTCTGACAACTGCAGATTTAGTTGGTTGGTTTGTACGGATTTTTGTATAGTCTTTTTCTGTGTATAGCGGTAATGCAATCATAAGAACGAAATTTCATACGTAAACGTCAGTGGAAGACACCATATAGGGGGCAGGCTGCCCTCATTATACTTGGACAAGACCATTCCCATTGAACTACCTGTCATGAAAATCTTCAGTTTCAACCCTTTTACAGAATCATTTAGAAGTTTTATTACCTCTTGATAACAATTCCCTTGATTTATGAAAAACTTCCCAACCTTTGAGTTTCTCTTTACCACCGTGATGAACGGTATTGAGAATATAGTTAACCCGAATCCTATTGTTATCTCGTGGTCGTTGTACTCAGAATCTTAATCATAACGCCAACGGTATTTGTTCAGAATCATCTTGAATAAAGAAAACAAACCAGTGTTATTTCTTTTCGAGATAACGTTGTACGTTTAGCATTTTATATTTATAGGCATAGTTTCTTACCTCAAAGGAAAAGATTTCAGTCTGAGTCAGTAAATAAATCCTTCAATCACACAAGCACACAAGCATGCCAGTGGTCCCAGTATAAACGTTTGTACATCCCATCAAAGGACCAAGAGCTTGTTGAGAATTAGCGAAGTTTAAGTAGATTACTTGGTCAAATCCACTCTCACTGCATTCACCTGACATGTAAAAACGACCGCAAAAACAGTCTACAATATATTTGCAAGCTTTAGTTCGAAAACTTTTCCACACGCCGAGGGGAAATTTTCTTCAGAGTGGCTTGGCACCATGGCCGTTGCCTAACGTATAATACATCAGACACAATTCGAACTTATACCTACCGGTGTATCTGCAGAATTCCTTCCTTAAAAGCTTTATGGTGGTTAAAATTTTCTCATATTTTTGTTGCAAGTATTTGCAAATGTTGAATTTCTTCCCTTACAAGTTTTTAAGCATGAAAAGTCTCATTTTTTTACAAGATATCATTTTGTTCGTCAGAAATAAAAACAAGTATTGAAACAACTTTCCCATTGATTGGCATGTTACAAGAAAATGCTACAAACGTGATGATTTAATTTTCCAAGTTTTTCATTTTTGGAACCTAACACCGCTTTTAGTCATAGATGTGTAGCCATGGGGGTGGGGGGAGTGTAAGGTCTCCATTAGATATACTACTATGCCACCCATTTAATCGCCTTTCAGAGAAGTAGTTTCCTTTAAGACCCTTCAAACTGGGCTTCCAACATTGAATTAGATTCTTAGTACACTCATTCCTGGGTAGTAGTATAACCTGAATCTGAGATAAATGAATCTGGACATCAAATTCATACGCCTCTGTCCGAAGGTAGTCTTTGGCAAGAGCATGTAGTGAACCCCTGACAACAGAAGATCATGAAACCTATTTTCTGTTTTACCTACAGGCAACCAAAATTTGGGACTGCCTCCAAATTTTGTAGCTGGTTTTCGTCTGGAAACCTATTTTTATTTGCTTAAAGGACATGCACACTGCATGGTGATTAAACTTTTAACAATATTTTAGCAATATAACGTACTTATCTATATTACGAAAGAGGTCATATGTCAATGCAAAGTTAAAACATGACATAACGGGCTCGTTTTTATTTACTGTTTAAATGCCGAGTGCCAAGAAAGGCTGCTGATTACACCAAATACAGATAGCGAAGACATACCTTAGCATAACAAGTGGCCCATGAATCAGTTAATCCGAATTTAACCTTTGATGGTTTACTAATTATCTGAAAGCCACATTTTTTAACAATATAGGCTAGTAGTTACAATAGTAGATAAGTACTTTAACTTAAATAAAGGGGGCAGTATTATTATTTTAAGTTTAGTACTGGTAGTGTTAATTATATGCGCCTTTTTCGTCCTTTAAAGTGGACCTAAAGTCTAGAATTACAAGAATATATGTTTTAGAGGTTGGAAAATGAATTTCATTCATCCAAATTCCATCTTCATAGCCTATTCCGTTGCTGAGATATAAAATATTGAAATTAATTCACTTAATTTGAAAAAGTCTATTGCACAATAATTTGTGATGCCCTTCTTGTACAACTCACATTACCTACTTTTGTTTCCTTATGAAATTAAAATGTTTATATGACCTTGAAACATGAACCGTTCCCTTCCTTAGCATGTGGTAGGGAGAGGCCTTTTATAGTCAAGTCACCCTATAACAGTGAGACAGTGATCACATTTTGGCACAAGCTGCAGTAGCTTTCGAAGAAACAAAGAAAAACAAAGACTGTAACTTGAGTAGTACAAGAATGACATCACAAATTATTGCGCAATCTACCATTTCAAAATGAGTGAATAGGCTTCAACATTTTATATCTCAGCTCAGGAATGTCCTGTGAAGATGAAAGTTGGACCATCTGGATGCATTTTTTCAAGCTTTGTAACATATTTTTTTGAAATTTTAGACTTTAGGTCCACTTTAATAGTAATGGACAGTTAGTAAACTGGTGGGTCATTTGAAACTTACACTTGCTGGTCCGTCTGGACACTTCCAAGAAAAGTAAGGCGAACGCTACTTACAATCCACATAACGTATAAAGAAAATCCTACAAGGGTGTCTTTAAGTGAATGCAGTGGTTCTTTTTTGGTTTGCTTTCTACATCCGAAGCTCTTTTGTTCTGCATATTTTGCACGGGCTCTGAAAGGAAAATGTCTGTTCAGGTTTTAGCCATCAAAGCCCATTTTTTCCCATCTGATCTCATAGGTTGCCTATTTTTTCCTTGCAGATATTTTTTACGTTTGGTATGGAAGTTTAAATGCCCAGGTATCGTTGTGTTAGGGTAACGTACGTCATGCTTTTAATAGCCATCTGCTCACATTTTTAAGGTACCATGTGTTTGGGAGGGCGAATAACTATATGGATCTGTGTTTTTATTTGTCTTTGTTATCGTTTTTGTGAAGATACTTGGAGCACATTAAAAGTTAGGTTTGTCCCAGAAAGACACCGAGTTGCTACAAGTCGTGGTAACGACGTATAACATTTCAACAGCTTTTAAACTAGTTACATGAGTGTGGGGAAACCTTGTGCCACTTTTCGCTTTAGTGGGTCTAAAATATAAAACGAGAATAAAAAGGATCTTGTTTGACAAATGTTGGTTATGATCAAGTGTATGTGATGCGCAGGTCGTAATCACGGTGTGCTTGTAATATTAACTTCATCATTAAAAGTCATTGACTTGATAAGCTCTAAACAACATCGCACTCATGACTACTTTGATGCAATGCCGCCTTCGTCACCCTAAATGTTGTACTAGCTCTTGTCATTAGGTCCTCGCCTGAAAATCTCTACCAGTTTGAGGTGCATATGACTCGTCCAATTGCATCAACAGCATATTCAACCTAGAGACACAACATTGCAGGAGGAGTACCAAATTGTGAGCATGTACAATAACAGTATTTCTTTAACGGACTTATATTAGCAATTCTAATCAAATTCGCAGAACAAATAAACCCTTACTTAATGTTGAATTGTCCTCGAGAAAACCCAGTCCCCCCTTGCGTCAGCAGCTATATCGAGGTGCCCAATGACAATTTTACCTCGCGGGTGGCCATTAAGCCCCCCGGTAGAGAGAGACAACTGATATACAACATCTTGCCGAAGAACACAATTTAATGACCCAGGCGGGAGAAGGACTGGCAATACTTGGATCACAAGCCCAACATCTTGACCAGTACAATATATACATACAAATCAGTTCATTTGATAAAAGAAAACAATGCTGACAAATTTCGTGATAATTAGTTGATTGTACTTATAGTTTTCATCACCAGTTATAAAAGAATTCAACGATTGAGACTGACAATGCATGTAAGGGAATTTAATAAACCAGCAGAAAGGTCCAGCCCTTTTCGTTCACAACCACACGTTCTGCATCACTACTCACGTTTCTTCTTTTAAAAAACGTTACCCAACTGAACCTGTTCAGGCCAAATTAACAAACATTACTATTATATTACATTTTCTATCAAGAAAATAATTTTACCCTAAGATGTGTAATTCAAAGATTGCGTGTACTATCCAAAACCTACGGACCGTCTTTGTCGTTGATATAGCAAAATTTAAATCCTAGTTTCAGTAAGCAATGTGGAAGTTATATATTAGTAATAACGTGACGTGCACTCATGTCAATTATTCAAAGATTTGCCGACGGCTACGGTCTACCAATAAAACATTTAGGTTTTGTTGTAAAGAGGTAAAGTGTTCAGCGTGTGAAGGTTATATGGTAGATAAATCGCTAAGCAGTGAAAAATAGCTGTGTAGTCAGGAACTCCCCTATTTCGAGGTTACACTGTAAACGTTGCGTTGCTTGCACACCTGATTCATTTCATTTCATTCATTTCATTTATTTGTTTTATCACAAAAATATATAATCATAGTGACAGATTATACAGTTAACAACAAGTTAATAAAATCAGTGTTGTGAATGGAAGTACTCTTAAAAACCTTTCAAGGCTTAAAATAAAAAGCACTCCCAGAGAGAATAAACAAAATTAAAAACAGAGAAAAGCAAAAGAAACAATCCTTCCCATACCCCCCACCACACACCTACCATTCAGGGTTTTATTTGAAGGGTAACGTTTTCCTGATAAATTCACCATGCCATTATCCGTGCAATTTTTGTGGTCTATTTTGGTGTTTTGCTTCAATTTCTGGCATTTCTGGTCCAATGAAAAGTACAAACTCATCATGTCAGTAATAATTATTTTGATGGTTCCCAAACCTACATACCTGTTCGTTGATCCATGCTACAGATGGAATTTATTGATGAGATAAAGAACCTGAGCGCAGACTATGGTGAGTTTTTCAAACTCCCCAGTGTTTCTGTCAGGGTGATGTATTACCAAAAAGGAGCTCTTGGTCCTTGTGACTGCTGGCAGGCAGTTTTGTTTTTAAAAATCAAGACCGGTTTTATTTTACTGGCGTTATTTTCCTTTATTTTCCTATCAATTTTACTTCGTTCTTGTCGTGTCGAATTCAAAGTCAAATGCCAAATGCTGTAAAATTACTTCAGAACAAATGAGAGAAATATCTACCTTGTACAGAAGAACTATGAACATAATCAAACAAACATAGCTACACCACGCATGCATTTCGAAATAGCCCCCTCACTCAAGGGTTTCTGAGAGCGGGCAGGCACATAAAATGACGTTTCCTACACAAACGAATGATCTCAATCACATGTTTGACCATTCTATCCTAACGTATCGTTCTGTCACCACATTGAAATTTGTATTAGAACCATATTTGCACGCAGCAATAGTCAATACAAACAACAAAAATATGGCAATACCTTTACTAAGCTGATGTTATGAATGATTACAACCAAACAATTTAACATACCGTTCAACAACAAATTTCGAGAAAATTGTCCTTCGTCGGCTTCAAATCGCATAGTCAGGCTAGCGTTTATGTATAGTGTGTAAGTACTTACGAAACCCTGGCTTAGAAACGCTACATGGATTGAGTCATTAAGCTTGTTCCTGGAGATCAAAATGGCAACAAGGAAGCAGCAAACAACATCTAAAACATACCATTCCTCCCTTTAGCTTGAGAAGCCTTCCTTTTAAGTGAATAACTTGTAAAAATAACGGATTACTAACTTTGACTCTAGCTGTTACTCATGATGTCTTTTATGTAAAGTGGTGGCGCTAGACAATTACCTGAACACCAAGTTCAGTACAGTCCTAAAAACTAGTCTGTTAACTTTAATATTTTACGTTATCGGAATTCCATCGGTACTGATTAGTGCGGCATTACTTATGTAAGCTCTTTGTGGAATTAATCGTTGTTGTCTGTGATGAGCCCCTTGAATGCTCTCGCTTTATGCTTAATCGAGATCAAGCACTAAAAGCAGTGCATAAGGTACCATTTCGCTTTTACTCCAGAATCGACTTGCATCCAGATTGTGACGTAACAATAAGAAGAACAGGATAATCCTCACTGGTTTAAGAATAGAAAGGATAAGATAAAGTGACATTTTTTTTCCCTAAGGTTTCTTTGGGAGGATACCGATGGGAGGAAACCAAACGTTAGTCCCAACGGGGTTCTGCTTCAGGAAGGAGCTACGCCCTTAGAAACGGTACTAGAGCAGCTGTGGCTCCCTTTCTCAATTTCAGAACTGTTGGTACAAATATTATATTAATTTGGTTTTATTGGAAGAAAATTGTGTTTGGAACTTCAACGAATGCCTCCTGTAGAGTTAGAGTTAGATGAGGTTTTACGGCTCTGTTTCTAATCACCTGGTTTAAGTGGGTCAGCCACTGCCTTTTTTCCAGTTGTGGCCCACTGGCTTGTTTTCCTACTCCATTGCCTACTGTAACTAGTATTTCAGAGCCGTCAAGTTTTTACTTCCCCCAGAAGGTACAGTGTTCCCTAGTCATCTTACACGTGACCAACATGTCGTCTTGGTTGTCTATTGTCAAATGATTGCTATTTCCTTTGAATAATCATTGACATGTGCCCAGAAAGTGACTTTCGAGGCCAGGCCCAACTTCGATTGCCTCTGGTTCCTCTCAGTGCGGCAAAGCAAGGATGTTTCTTAGTTTACTTGACATCTCAGTAGCTTTTATGGAAAGTTGGCAATTCAAAACGCTTCGAGCATAGTTCCAAAACTGACTCACCATACGCTGCGATGGCCTCTCCCAACCTCCTCCAGGCATTGCAAAGTCGACATCGATGTCTGCAAGACGATCGCAAACTGAGAACTCCGGCTGCTGTTGATTTGAAGTTCATCGATGTTCTTGTAAAATTGGCAGGCAATAACATAAGTTGGTGGTCTGCGACAAGACCCTGCTACTCCCACTGAAATTTTCAGTTTCAAGTTTTCCCAAGCCCAACTCTCTTAGTTACAATCTTAACTTCGGATCCAGATGGATTACCTCAACTATCCCTGGTTTTATCCAGATATACATACAGTAATATTAATGAAATTGATACCAAATTCATTATTTTTCCCAAGATACCGGCCGATGAGCTCAAGTACACTTCTGATCCATCTTATATTTTGCTTTCGTTCTTCACTTGGAAAACTTCTTTTCTTTAATAGAAGATAATTTTGAACTAATACCGTTGTCGTTATGAAAGAGATGTTGAGGGCAATGGCCACCGAAAAGCCAACCACCGAAAAGACAATAAGATTTAGGGCTGATTCTATTCTCACTAGCGCTCATGGTCGCAAAGAACACTCAAAGGTTGAGACATGTTTCAAAAATCAAGAGAATGTGTATCAAGAGGTAAATGAAACTTTTAAATGTCACTGTCTAACGGCTTAAACTGAAGATTTTCAGCCGTAGTTCAATATGAATGGTTTTGTACAAACATAATGAGGAAGGCCAAAGCCCCTTGTATGGTATCTTCCACTGACGTTTCCGTATGAAAGATCGTTGTTATGATTAAATTACAGCTATATACAAAACACGACCACACAATGAACCGTACATAAACCGTACAACAAAGCAATCAAATTTGAGGTTGTCGGAAAAGAATGCTTCGTAAACCGAATGCTTAACTGGAATGCACTCAGAGCTTGCAGATGGTCACTGTACGTAAAGTGAATTGAAGTTGTATTTTTCCGAATGAATTTGAAAAGTTGGCTATGTTGGAGCAAATTCTTTCCCCTTTTTTTTAAGCAGAAGGTGAATTAATTTTCAATCAGCCAGTCGGACCAGTTGGGGAGGTACTTCAACTAGCCCTTCGGTATTTCAACGTGCCACAGCTAAAGTCGAAAGCTAGTAAGGTGTTTTAGGGCATGGAAGTTCGTTATAACCATGGGGCCTCCAGATAGGATAAAACTGGTTCGAAGATGCTGTTGGAGTGAAGTGCACCTTACCTGATGGCTAACTTTGTAGGGAACAATGCGCCGAAGCTCCTATTTCTGTAACCCAGTGGACTTACATGAGTGTTTTTAGCTATTCTGTTCTAAAAGTAGATTAATGAGAAGTGATGAAAAGTTTATTTGGATGGTATATACATACGCATTGTGAATGAAAGAGAATCTCATGGTTTTTAAAGAATTATGTTCTATTGAGTCACTAAACATGATGATTCTAATTTTTTTTTATTCATTTATATCAGACGCCACCTTTTTTCAGTGGCTTCAGAAGCACGTATTGCACTATTGTTCTGTGCTAGGACAGCTGTGCTTCAAGAGTGCACTAGCACCTTTAGTATGCACGTTTGCATGTACCCAGCTAACACAAAACGTTTTCTAAACGTTCTTAAAAGGTAACCACTTACGTTTGCAAAACGTTTCTTATTACGTTTTTAGCACGTGTTTTTGTGGACTTTTCATACGTTTTTAAAACGTTTTTTTGAGACGTTTTAGAAACGTTTTTAGACGTAGACGACGTTAATAAAACCTTTGCCTGATATAACACCGACGTGTGGAAAACGTATCAGACACGTAGAGAAAACTGGTACGTACGGAAAACGCCCGGTACATAGTAGAGTCGTGCGGGACGTTTAGAAAACGTTTAAGGGACTAAGAAAACACCCAGGACGTTCAGAGAACGTTTCAGAGACGTACAAAAAACGTTTAGGACGTTTAGAGAACGTCTTAGGGATGTAAGGAAAACCTCCATGACGTCCAGAAAACGTTTTAAGGACGTATGACAAATACCCAGGACGTCCAGAGAACGTTACAGAGAACTGTGTCGGAGAAAGTCTGAGAAATCTTTTGCATAATAACATAATTCGTAAAAATGGTCAATTTGTGTTGTGAATGAACTTCATATACTAATAATCAATGTAAACAGGACGGTTTTAACTGAATGTAAAAATGAATACAATATAGAGTTCTTATCAAGCCTAGCACACAGAAACTAGGAATGGTAAGTCTGCGGCTGTGTGTTAGCACAGATACACAGCAACGTTAGCAAATCCAAATAAAACAAGGCTTACAGTAGTTTGCAATTGCATGTTACAGGAGAGTGAAAACTAAGTTTTAAAAAATCTTGGATGAAATAAAGATTGTAACTTTTATCAAGGTGCGTGAATAACATTTCTTAGAAAAAGCTACAGTAAAATGCTGTAAAAATAGAAATCTAAAACAACAAACTTAAAGACTGCTTTGCTAGAAGACATGAAAACAATAATACTACTTATAAACTTAAAATTTTATGATGTTGCTATTGCATAAACCAATAAAACAACATGGGTAGAAAAGTACAGTAGTCTCAATGAAGCAGAAAAGCAAAATTATATGTAAAGTAGAATACAAGTTGGATTAATGTTTGGTACTGTATACGACAGGAATCAAAATATTGTGTGACACTTTGATATCAACAAGAAACCGCTGTTCTCATACTGTACTTATGCTGGCAACTAATTACAGTACAGCAAGTGGTAATGTAGGCCTATGTTAAGATGCTTGTACAATTGTTGCTAGACCATAAGTTATTCTTAGATTTATCATTTACAATTAGTAATTGAATTTCAACCGTACAGTCAACTGGCAATGATTACACTGGATTGAGAAGAGCAGTACAAATTGAGATTTTTTGGAACTTATATGAAAAGTCATAACAGCAAAGAAAGAGGAAGCTTTTAAAATTGTCTCATGTTTTTCAAAGTACTACATGGCCAAATGCTAAATCAAGGTATGAATGATGAACATGCAATAATTAAATTAATTGGGACATCAAAGCCCAAGTCTCAAACAAAAACAAACATAAATCTGTCATAATATTTGATCGCCACATAATACACGCTGTAGTATATCAACCACATACTGTAAACATGTAGAGAATCATTTATAACACTCCCCTGGCAAGACTGATGGACAAAAAGTGACAAGTTTTACAGCAACTTACAGAATTTAAGTTACACCACCCACACACTTATATGCATAATTAAACCAAACCCAATAGAGACCATACAATGCAGCTTTTCTCATATGTGGGTCATTTGATCAGTAAGGAATTGGCTACGCGATCTTGCGTACTGTATGCTGAAGAATCTGATACATACTTACATGATGTTTCAATTTAAGCAGAATGTTGGTGGTTCGAAAATAGTTGCCAAGGAGGCAATTTACAGTATGTCAAGGCTGAACAACTTTCAGTTAGCAAAGGAAGCAGATTTCGACACAATCTCTCAATTTCCCCATTAGAAAGGAAGGTTTTGCTTTTGTCCAAGGTAAAAAGTCATATGCATCATTCATTTCACATAGATAAAAGGAAAGGCTTGTCCACAATGTAAAAAATAAATTTCACACTTTTCCAAATAAAAATCAAAGTGTGGCCATCGTTAAAAGCATTTTACTAAATATATAAGCACAAGTCTTTTTCCATTTTCCAATTAAAAACAAAGTTTGTCCATGGTAAAGAAAATATTTTATGAAAAACTATCTGCATCAGTCTTCAGATCAGATCGCCGTCGTGATGGAGGGGTCTAAGGAGAGGGGGTCACCCCGTCCCCTTTGGGAAAATTTTGACAATTTAGGAGGGCTTAGATTGCGAATGGTGCAATCTACGGCCTTGTTCTTAGCCTTCCCTATGAGTTCAAATCTGGACAACAAAAGTTGTGGTGTTTGTGATTGAGAGAACAGACAACTTCTTGACCGGGCGGGTCAATTTTCTGTGCGGGCGGCAAAGTTTTGTCTGGGCGCTAAAATAGTGTGGAAGATTTTGTACGGGCGGAGCCCCCGGACAAAACAGCTAGTGGAGAACACTGTAGACCTGTCAAGTGCCCGGGAGTTGTCAGAATGGGTAGGCTGCACAACAGTACTGTCAGACTGTACAGCACTGTACACAGTGGAGTACATAGGCCTAGGCCTATTATTGTTGTATCACTTACTTGTGTCCTAACGACTGCAAAGGCGTTACAAATATCTTGGAAAATTTCCATCTTTTTGGCTTATAAAAGGGCAGTATACCTAGTTTAATAGGAGAATTAAAGTTAAAACATTACTTACTATGATTCTGATACTTCTATGATGAAAGAAACGTTGAAATTTCCAGGTGTATGAGGAGGCTTCACGCACTGCAGCAGCAACGTTTAAACTTTGTAACTGTCACATTCTGTAAGAGTACTTCCACAAATCAAACGTGATGTTCCTGAAAAGGCCCACCAACACTTTCCTTACAGGCTTACACGTAAACTTTAGGATTTGAATCCCTAACATTCAAATTTAACTGCACTTTAAACAACTTTATCCAAATTTTTGGCACGTTTAAATTAAAAAAAAAACTTTCAAGCCCCTAGAATCCCACAAGTTTCCGCAATATCAGGAAAATTCCTGCAACATTCAAACGTCGACAACAGAGTGTTTTTACTGTGGCATGCCAAAAAAAGCTTTTAATAGTGGGGCATATTAGTTACCATTCAGTGGGACACGACACCGTAATCTTCAGGGGCAGAAAAATTTTTGATAAAAGTGGGGAAGGAGGCGGGATGGGAATGAAGACCCATTGAAGGAAGCTTGACTGTTTGAAATGGTAAAAGTCAATAGAAGCATTTCCAAAATATTGGGTGTAGGCTACTAGCAATTCTATTCCCCGACCCTCGCCCTACAAACGTTTTAAGAACATTTTTTGGACGTACTGTGTTTGTAGGGAGGGACCTCCGCCTTTTATAAGTCCCCAGTTGAATCCATTTAGACCCCAGTTTTACACTACTTGAATCCAGTTGGATTTGCAACTGGGTTTAACGGGAATTTATGCCGAGAAGGAACCAGGGATAAAAATACAAGTTTAGCAAATTGCCAGCTAGGATTAGAATTCAGGTGATGGGGAATGGGCAATGGGAAAGGGGGTAAAATTGGGGAAACGAACATTGAAAAGCTTCCAATTATAAGGAAAGGGACACTATTTTCATTACAACCATTCAAAGCGTACATAGCTCTGTGTAACTTATGTGACGTCTAAGGGAGGGGTAAGCTAAAAACGTCAGGAGATATGAGAATATTACCCCTCCTTAAGTTTTTGGTAACACAGCAAACTTAATAAATAAAGTGAAGATTTCATTACTTAAAACAGATATTTTACCCATCATCACTTTGAGTCATGTCTTGTTAAGGTTATGGGATCCCGTTGCACCAACAGAAACCCCTATTGATTCCCGCAGAAAGCCAGCTTTCAAATTAAAAGAGCTTATGGGACCTTATGGATGACCCATTGAAATCAACGGGTTCCCAAAGTAGTCTCATATATTCTCTTTGGTCCCATCCATGATTCCCATTGAAAATTTTTATGGGACTGTATGGGATATAGAGTTTTCTCTTGGGCGTGAATACGATACACTCATATCAGGGATCGAGTTGGCAACTCTCTACTCATATAACGTCTAGAAAACGCTTTCACACCATTTTAACATTACGTTTTATAAACGTTATTTTCTTACGTACTTAAAAGGGTCTTGGAGAATCCTCGTCAATATGCTCAAATGAAAAAGTTTCGAAAACGTTTCAAAAACGTTTTAATAACGTTTGTCATAACGTTTTACAAACGTTATTTTCTGACGTATTAAAAACGTTCCCTTTAGTTTTTGAGGAACGGAAGACGTTTTGAATACGTTCTAAAATCGTTATTTTGGACGAAGACGAAACCGACAAACCGAGAATCAAACCAATACGTTTTCTGGACGTACTGTGTTTGCTGGGTACCAGTAACAAAATGATTGACGCATTACAAAAACTTCCAAGGTAGATGTTCTGGTGTATAATTACATGATGTAAGTGTGGAGCTCTCAGGGATTATGTGTAGCCGGCGGATCCCTGTATGCCGCGTTCCGAAACTACTTGGAATATTTTATTGTGAAAGTGTTGTGCCTCTGTAAGTCATTGTCCATTGGGAGAGATTATCCTTAAGATAAGCCTCCCTTTGTTAGTGTCCATTTATTTGAGGTTCGTAATTTGCATGTGTCATGTAACTTCATGTAACTTTACATAACTTTACGTAACAAGCTATCTCCTGCACAAAAGAGTGCATGTATTTCACAATGGCAAGGACACTTTAGGCTTGGGAATGAATGGCTTGCCGGGTTTGGATTATTGAAGATCATTCTAAGTGTCATTGTAAGTTTTAAGCTTATCGTTTAATGAAAGGGAAAGTTATTTTTAGGACTATTGTCTGAAGGATCACTTAAAAGGGGGAAAACGTGTGCAAGCGGGGGATTTCATCACGTAGTAGAGGCTTGGACAGGTCAAAACAAGGTGTCTCTCACCGCGGTTGTCAGTAGGTCCACGCCCTTTAGCGACAACGGGTGTTACAAGAGGTATCTCTGAAGTTTTACCTTTGCCGTAAGTTCTACGTTTTTAAGAGTTTTATTTTCGTTTATCCTGTATTTTGTGCGTTATTCTGGGGGAAGCTTTTTATTTAACTGGAGAATTACACCTTAACAGAAACTTAGAAGTGACTCTACTCTCCGTCTTTTGTGTTATCCATTGGAAGTTCGTGTGGCCAATTAAAAGACAACACCTTCGGCCAAGAATCCCTCCCTATCGATCTCTGCCCAATCCAAAGAACAACCAGCCCCGTTACAATATTCTTAATAAAGTAAACCAGTCAAAGGGCCCAGTGTAGTAGGTCCTCACTCTTCAGAAGCCTGATGTAGAATGCCGTCAACAAAGGTCTGACATTTGTTTTGTACGTGTCCGTTTTTAACCGTACATTGGGTGTTGTGCCCCTTTTTTTTTTTTTGAAGCACGGCCAAGACCAATCCGAATGAAGAATGACACGCCATCTATTTGAATAACTGCACAGCAGGTGTTTATTTCTGTGTCTGCAGGAGCGTGTGAGTTCGTTTCGTTTGTTAAGAGTGGCTAAGGAAGGTTTGTGTATAATGAAGAACTTTTCTTCGAGGTAGAGTTTGCAAGTTTTAGATGATGTAGTGTACGTAGGCGAGGGCTAGGTTTATAAGTTTCCACTTCACAGTGTGCTCGACATTAGCATCCTTAAGCTTCCAAATGTCGGCGAGGCAATTACCCTCCATTGGGCATTGGGTTTGTGCCCTGCAGTTGCAGTTGTTTTGCGTTTGCTGGTTGTGTATTATGTTTTGCCAGTATGTGTTTGTTGTGCGCTGATATTACTTGGTCCATGTTTGCCATGCAGCTGTAGCTCGGTTTTACCGTGTTTCTGTTGAGTAATGGATGTAGTTTGTGTTCAGGTGGAAAGCAGTTGTTTAAGACGTTGAAAAACGTTTTCCCAATGTTGGTGGTAACATTGTGGCTGAATTTGGGTGGGGGGGGGGGCGGGGTTGAATCAGGTGATGTTTCTGGTGCGCCTCCGTTTTGTGGCCTTAGTGTGTTGACTGGTGATAGGTGATTGAGGTTTGTACTTAAGGTGATACCCGTTACCGCTCTTTCGTAGTTCTTCTTGGTATATGGGTGCTGTGGTATTAAATTGTGGTTTCGTTCGATGAGATGTTAGTTAGTCTCCTGTTGATACTTTCTGGGATGTGCGTTATGATGAGTGATGGATGGTTGCTCTGTTTATGGACATGAAGGGTGTTGTTGGGTTTCAGATATGGTTTGTATGTCTCGGTGTGAAGGTCAAGCGTTAGATATAAGAAATTTACTACATTTTTGTTGGCTTCGATTTCTATTTTTAAGTTGTTGTTTGCCAATATTTTGCATATTTCTTTCTTAATTTCTTTTTGTCTAGGTGTAGTTCTGTAAACTGCTAACCCGTCGTCTCTGTACAGGCCGACATTAATGTTGATGTGTTAGAGCTGTGATAAATTGTATAGCCCTCAAAACTTTCAGCACCGTCGAAACTACCCATGGTAGCTTCGAATGAAGGGGGCTGTTCGTTTGCACCATGTTGATTCGGCATTGGAAAGCTTAGAAAATAACATGCTTTTCAAAAGGTGTTACTGTGGTAAAATTTGAAGCAAAGTCCAGGGCCTTGTTTAGGAGTTTAGCGGTTATTGAGGGGTAGAACTCACAGATATCGAAAGCAATGAATGAATGTTGATGTTTGTTGTGCACCTTGTTGAACCAGTCTATGACTTCGCCTGTGTTCTTCCACTGGTTGAAACCTGAGGATTGTATGATTTTTGCATTAATCCTTTGAAGTATTTGTTTGCTGATCTTACCGATTTCTGATTTCGATGGGTTAATTAGTCTACATGTAGGTTTGTTGCTGAAATTTGGTTTGTGGTCTTTTAACGTAATAAATGCTTGGTTTTCACCTGCTGTTGTGATCTGTTCTAGTGTGTTCGGTGGTGCTTTCTTGTAGGCTTTATGTTTTGTTCTATTAGTTTGTTGTACTGCCCCGTGTCCAATTTGTAAAAGTTGTTGGTTTTGTCGGCTGCAACGTATACTTATGTGTCTGTTTTGATTTTGTTCAGTCAGTGTGTAATTGGTTTTGGAAGGGCTTACGGTGTCGTTAAACTTGATTTTCTGTAGGGGCTCACTGTCGAGCACTTTGAAAATCATCATAGACAACGGGTTTACCCGTGTCAACTTTGGATACTAAACAAAGAATACACCTATACCTTCTAAGAAGAGCTACTTAAAGAGATTAATTTCTAAAACAGAAACATTTCTCATGAACGTAAGGTGGAGAACTCATTTCTTCCTCAACCCCGACACTAGCACAAACAAAAAGGAAAACTGCGGGTTTCGGTCGACGAAAGCTCCGCCCCAGATACCCGAGCTGAAAGAGTTCGAGGATGGGATGATGAGCCTCATACAGAACATCAAGTGATGGAAAATTACCAAAGGAATGCGTAGATTGGTAGACGTCTACCTTTAAGGCTCTAAACAACATGGTAACATGACTGATTTGATGCAATGCCTACTTTGTCACGGTCACTCCAAATGTTGTGTTAGCTTTTGTCATAAGATGTATATGATTCGTCCAGTTGGATTACCAGCATATCCAACCTGGATGCACAACACCATTGAAGGGGGAGTACCAAAATGTAAGCATGTGTAATAATATTAGCATATCTTTGAAGGGCTAATATCTAAAGAATCCTAATCAAAAAGCACAATTTAATCACTGCTTAATGCCCCCCCCCCCCCCCCGTGTGGCAGCAGCTACATCGGCGTGTCCGATGATAAACTTACCTAGCATGTACCCATTTAACCCCTGGGTAGAGAGAAGCAACTGGTATAAAGCATCTTGTCCAAGACACAACCTAATGACACAGGCCAGACTCTAACTGGCAATACTGAGATCACAAGTCCAATATCTTAACCATGACGATATATGCAGGCAAATCAGTTCACGGGGTAAAAGGAAACAGTTCTTAGGGATTACAGTCCTCAATTTATTCTCACAGCAGCCACTTACTTGATGGCTGCGTAGGGATAAATAAGAAGTGAACAAAAGGAGAAGTGATTTGGTTGAATGCATCTATAATTTCCATCACCAGCAGTAAAATAGTTAAACGTTTGAGATAGATAATGCATGTTGGGAAATTTAATGTACATACGCGAGCGTCAAGCTCTTTTCCGTACACCTCACATACGTACCGCGTCACTACTTGCGTTTTTTTTACTTGCATTGAACGTTAGCAAACTGAACCCCTTTAGTCTAAATTAACAACCCTTACTGTTATATTAACATATTCCATCAAGCTAATCATGTTATCCTGTAATTTTCAAGTCAAAGATTGTGTGTAATTATCCTAAAACCTATAGATCGTGTTTGTCGTTGGCATAGCGAAACTGTAATCCTTTCCGGCATGCATTAAGTTTCAGTTCGCAATGTCATGACGAGCTCTCATTTAAATTATTCAATGTTTTGCTGAAAGCAAGGAATAAAACATTTAGGTTTTGTTTTGAGCAGTTTAGTGTTCAGCGTATGAAGGTTACATAGTAGATGAATCACTAAGCAGTGCAAAACAGCTGTGCAGTCAGAAACTCCCATTTTCCGAGGTTGTTCTGCAAACATGGCATTGCTTTCAGACCTAATTCAGTGTTTCATTTGAGGGTAGCGTTTTCCTGATAAATTCACCATGACATTATTGGTGCAACTTTTATGGTCTATTTGGGTATTTTATTTCAATTTCTTGCTTGTCCAAGGAAAGGTACAAACTCATGTCAATAATAATTATTTTGATGGTTTCCAAACCTATTTACCTGTTCGTCGATCCATGCTACAGACGAGGCTTGATGAGATTAACAACCGGAGTGAAGACAATGGTGAGTTTTTCCAACACGCCAGTGGTTCTACCAGGATGATCTTATTTCATTCAAAAGCAGCTGTTGGTCCTTATTACTAGTCTTAAATTCCACCATTCTACGTCATCGGTATTCAGTCGGTACTGATTAGTGCGGCATCACGTACTTACGCTCTCTGTGAAAATTGTTGTCTACGTTAAGTGCCCTGAATGCGCTCACGTTATGCGTAAGATCAAACACTGAGTGCAGTCCAGAGGACACTATTTTGCTTCAGATTAATAATTTGCATCCAGATTGTGACTTACCACTGTGAAGGATAATCCTTCCTGTTTTCAAGTTCAAATTATAGATAAAGTGCAACTTTTTCCCAAAGGTCCCTTTGGCTGAATGCCGATGGGAGAAACCAAACGTTAGTCTTTAAGGGGCTCTGTTGACCGAAACAGCTAAGTCCTTAGAAGGGGCACTTGGACTTTACTGACCAAAGACTGGATAAGTCGCAAAATTCCTATTCTCTTCCATCCAATATTTTCATTTTTCGTTCTTGAATCTGCACACTATCAGTAGTAATTTTTTTAGTGAGAGTTCATCAAACAATCTATTGCGCCAGATTGTTAGCCTTTCACGAAAGGAGATATAAGCTAAAAACTATTAAAATCATTATTAGGCCTGACGTCTTTCTCAGTGTTGGACTTATTGGTACAAATACTATATTAATTTGGTTTTACTTTATTTTCTACTAATCAAACTTTGATATATAGGTTACAGCAATTACAGCCAGACAGAATAGCTGATCAATTGGTTATTTAATTTGTGGCAAAACTAGTTTAGTCACAGACGATTAAGCCAAATAACATATCAAATATAAGAGCAAAAAATTCTATGCCACATTTCAAAAACTGCATTTGGAGATCATGTTTAGTCTTTGAGATAAGGTTATTCTAATGCAATGATTTGAACGTTCTAATCCTGCCATTTTGGTAATGAGCTGAGTTGTAAATAGTCTGTATTGACGTTTCAGTCTAACTTACTGTCAGTGATATCTTTCTTGTTGTTTGTATTTTGCTTCATTTATTTGCTGCACACCAGAACGATTGTGTTTTTTTACTTTCAGATTCCCAAAATCTAGTACTCTGTCCATGAATTCTTGAAATAATCTTATAAGCAGTAGTGGGACTTCCAAGCAGATGAAAATAGGTGGAAATGAAAATTGTAACATATGGTAAAAAGAAGCTTGTGAGTTTTTGACTTCATGATAGACTTGTTACAAGTGGGTAATGATAGCTTCGATGAGATGATTAAACTGGATATACTTTGGCAGTAAAGTAATATGAAGGGTTCTTTGTTCCATGGGGTTGTACAATTTTTCTCTCCTTTCTGTTACTGTTCTCACTCATTGCACCGAGTCCCAATTTCCCTTTCCCCCAAGAAGGTGACTTACACGTTTTCCTGCAAACGTGACTCATGTGTGGAGGTTTGCTCTACTTCAGCCCCACAAAGTACCAGGAAGCTTGTCAATGGGACGACAATGGGTTGTGCTATTTGACAAGTGTGCTTCTGGCACTTACTGCTCTTTAGTCACTTTGTGATGAAAAATTTAGAAGTGAAATATCCAATTCAAGATATTTTATTTTTTCATTTTGCAGCCTTAAAGTTTTTTCTTCCCCGAGAAGGTATAGTGTTACCCGATCCCCTTACTCGTGACCAGCATGTCGTCTTGATTGGCTATGGCCAAGTGATCGCTACTTCATTTGAAGAGTCATTGACACGTGCCCAGAAGGAGTCCTTTGAGACCAGATCAGACTCACTCAGTTTCCATCTTCCACACCTAACATCAGGTCCAGGTAGATTACCTCACCTAAGCCTAGTTTTATCTAGATATACATCATCTAAGACCAATGTAATTGATCCGAACTTTGGTTTGACACCCAAAATAGAAGCCGATGAGCTCAAATACAGCTCTAACCAATCTTATATTGGGCTTTCGTTCTCTTATGGGAAAAACTTGAAACTGAAAATGTCCGGGGAATTATCAGGGTCTTGTCGTAGACCACCAGATAAAGTTGTTACGGATTTTAGAAAATACGGCAATGAGCTTCAGATATCTCAACAGCCGCCGGATTTTTCAATCTGTGACCGTCTCGGAGGTATTGATGTCGCCTATTGCTCAGTCTGGAGGAGATACGGAGAGGACATCACATTGTATGGTTCAAACGTGTGTCAGTTTTGGAATCATGCTCGAAACGTCACAGCTTGTCAGCTCTCCATCAATGTTACTGAGATATCAATCAAACTAAGAGACGCACTAGCCTTGCCCCACAGCGAAGAACCGGAGGCAATCGAAGCAGAGACAATAAAAGGGTTTCGTGGTATTGGTTTAATCAGTCCCTGCGTGTAAAGTCTAGTTTAAATCTGCCGTCGTATGGATTGAGTGGTTTATAACAATACATGCATGACAAACACACGGTAGACGGTAGTTTTTAAGTAATACAAGTAAGATTTTTTTTTTAATTTTCTCGTGGAACGTGTGACAACAAGCACGAATAATCAACAGAATACCTGGATTAGGTGTAGCAGTAGGCCTACATAAAAAATACCAATTTAATGATGTGACTGAATCATACCAGCAAATTTTTTTAATGTTATTACATGTCTGGACTCCCTTTTTTAATAAAGGAAACGTGATATTTCATAGAACTTAATTATATTTCACTGTCACAGCACATTGTTGCCACGGACAACGGCAAACTCCCTGGTCACAGTAACTTAATTATTTTATATGATTTATAATCCTTATATCTTGAGGAGGGTGGGTACTGTAGGCTTATCACCTTGCCAGTTTGGTGTATGTGTATATCAAATTTTGTGTCTTATATTTCTCCTCAACGGACGTGCAGATCTTATTTCAAAGTTGGTAGAAACGTAGGTCAGAGCTTGCCGTAAATATTCCATCTTGTCCAAAATGTGTAAGAAGTCGTTGTGACCTTTGCTTGAGTTTAGTATTAGAGATTAAACATTTGTCAAGTACTAGCACAAGTAAAAGGTATCCTATTTCAGATAGCGTTTCTTGTAATAGTAATACTGTTATTTATTTAGCCACCTGTTTGCAATGTAACATACAATATGTTTGATATACCGCTAACTCCTTTAAAGTTCGCTTTCGCAAGCACAAATCGGACCTCATTAAAAAAATCCCAGTTGTGAGTTGTCGGTACATTTAATTCGAAGCCCCAAGATCTCGGCCAAGTCCGATTCATCATCATTGAAAAAAATTACAGTACCCTTAATGTGGACACAAATTTGACCCAAAGAGAAGCATCTTAGATGGCGCAACTAAGCACTACGCACCCATATGGTCTTAACAAGAGAAAAGAATTTAACTCCGTAAAAGAGTCAGCTACTTAGTTAATCACAAGTCCTCCTCCTTGTACATATTTCAGCTTTGTTTCTCTTCTTTTAGGTTTTATTTTGTTTTGCCATGGTCCACTTTCCCTATTTCTTTTTATTGCGTTTGTATCTCTCGTTTATTGTTTATAAGCTTTACTCTTTTTTGAGATTGGTAGTAGGCTGATAATCCTTTGAATCGTTTAAACGTGTCTTACGATCAAACTTGTCCGGTGATTTTTCATTTTGACCCTTTACCTTAAATTCTGATAAACTGGAACATTTATAATGCCTTTTAGCTTGTTTCGTTTTACTTGGCTGAAGAAGGTTGAATACAGAATCGAAAACTACCAAGCACGGTACTCTTTTTGTTATCATAAAAGTGTAGTTGACCGCCACTAAACATTTTCTATTCTACATATGCCTTACTTTGGTGGTGTGTGTGAATTTTTTTGGATCCTACCTGCCAGCTGAGAATTATGTTGCTTCTAGACTATTTCACTCTACACACAGACACATATTTACACGAACTTACATACAAGAGTTCATATACATATGCGTTACTTGTTCACACGTAGTCGGCGTAAAAAATGTTCATACGTACGTAAAATTTGAAGTTAAGATCATGTTACATGCGTGAACATAACGTTTTACACTATTGTCAATAGTTGTACTAAGTTGGTATATTATCGGTAAATTTTTCTACACCATCGGTAGAGTTTGGTTACTACATAGTCGGTAAATTTTGCCCTACATTGGACCATGGACTTCCCATAACGGGTCTCTGATCAAAGGAGGGGCCTATCAGCCGAAGACAGGAATTTCATGCAAATTATGGGGAGCCAATTAATAAAGTAAAGGGTCATTATGAAACAGCCCTTCCCTTTAAAAACAGAAATGTCACAATGTCTTATATCAAGGTTCAGGCACAGTTATTTTCCTAACGATTACAGAGGAGGCTAAAATGTAACCAGCAATTTTGGAAAGAATAGAGTCAGGCGCGGATCCAGAAATTTTGAGGGGGGGCCGAGATAGAAAACCTCATGTGCACCGAAGGTGCACCACGAGCGCGAAGCGCGAGTCCCTACGCGTGGGGTCCAGGGGCCCGCGTTAGGGCCCCTGGCGGGGTCCAGGGGCGGAGCCCCGGTGGGGGTCCAGGGGGCTTTGCCCCCTGAAAGCTGTCGCAATATTGCATTTTAAGAGCACAGAAATCGGCTCAGGTCTTATGTCAGGGAGATTTTATACCTTTTCATGTTGCATGGAATTTGATGTGTATGGCTCAGTATAAGTTACTATATGTACCTGCAGAAGTTACGGAGAATCTAAGTTATCTTAAAACTTACACGCCAACATTATGAGCCCGTGTAGGTAACTTGAAATGATTTTTGCCATAATGAGTGTTTTATTTTCGTTATACGGTATTCGGGTATAGGACGTCAGATGAAACAATTGCTCGCGAAGCGTGCCGAAAATTTGAATTTACATTTAAAACCATTGCTATGACTAACGGTGTCAATTCCCTTTATGTATGTCTATCAACTAGAAGGTGGGTTCGATACTAAGTTTTCAGTTCTCATAAGAAGAGGAGGGTGAAAAAATGAATATCGGTTGTTTTACATCCTTACAATGCTGACTCTGAAATCACGTTTATGCACACGAATAATTGGCTTATGGTAGAACCCCACCGATGAGTAATGCGAATACGTTTGGGACCTTATTGATAGTAAAAGGAGCAATTCAAGGCTAACGGTGCGCAGATCAAGCAAAACTCAAGAAATATTGAGAAGACTGCAAAAATCGTGAAAGATTTCAAATGATTTTTGGTAAAAAGTGATAAAAATAAATCCATCACTCAATAAAAACGTACCTCTCTCTCCGCGAGCGTAAACAACTGCGCGCGAAGCGCGCCGAATATTTTCGGTATAGAGCCTCCCGGGAGCTCTGCATTAATTGTACACTGAAAAGGGGGACCAACAGGACTCTCACAACCTTACATCCATATGGGAGGAGAGATGATATATCACCTTTATGGACTTTTGAAGGGTATACCCTTCAGAAATCAATGACCGATGGTGCCGGCGGGAGTTGGTGATTGGGGGAACCGCAGATAACTGCTAAACCGTGCCTTTTTAGGCAGTGGGATTTTGTATACGCTATATACAAGAGTGGGAGAGCCTTTTCTTATTAGTACATGAGAGTGCAATCCCAGGAAGGGGTTTACCCTCCCCTTTGAGAAATTTTTGTTAATTTTAGGGGGCCTATATGCAAAATGGTGGTATCTTTGGGTCATTCTTAAGTGATTGTATCTTTAGAGAATGTCCACAATTTAGTGAATTCTAGCTTTTGTTCGGGTGAAAAAGGGGAGTAAGAGACGGTTAACATATTGTCTTCAAACCTCCTTAAGTCCCAAGAAAAATCATGGGCGTGGATCCATCTAAAAAGTGTGTGTGTGTGTGTGTGTGGGGGGGGGGGACTTTTTCACATTTGTGAATCGCCGTCCTGGTGGCGTGGGAGAAGCAGTTGGTGGTAGCCAGAATTTGCGTCACGGGAAGGCGATAAGTTTTGTGATCTTCGGCACGGGGGAGGGGTCTAAGGGAAATTTTTCTAGAACTGAATGCCCTCAGATGTGATTTGGTGCAACAAAAGTGTACGAATTTTAGGTTATTTTTCTTCTAAAAATTTCGTTTTCCTAGGCATAATTGCAGTCTGTTCCATCATTTTTGAAAAAGTGAGGGGGGACTTGTTGACGATGTTCCCCCTTCCAAAAAAGTGAGGGGGACGGGTTCCCCCGTCCTCCATGATCCACGCCCATGGGAAAATTGTACATGCAATTATACCTGCGTGGAGTCCACAGAAACATTCTTGGACTATAATAAAATTTTTCCTTTACATTCTAAAAGGATATCCAAGGTTGACAGAGAGCAGTATAGTGCCTCCCGGGAGCTCTGAATTAGTTACAGTATACAAAAGAGGAAGCAGCGGGATTCTCACTACCCGACATCCATATGGGAGGAGATATGACATATCACCTTCTTTTTAGGTATAGCAAGAGGGATGGTGGACAGGTAAATTTCGTTTCAGAAAAGATTTTCGTCAATATTGAACGTCGCGGTAAGATGTTTGGAAAATAAGCAACGGAAATTACGTACTTTCAATCTTTCAAATCATGTGCTAGACTAGATTAGTCAAAGATCCCATAATGATGAGAGCCCTGCAGAGAAGGAGATGTACTTTTTACAAAAATGTTGCATTGGAATAATTTCTTGCGTCATAGCCTTGTCAATGGTATATAAAATCGTGTGTAAACCCTGTCGTATGCCCGCGAAGCGCGCAGAAATTTTGAATAAAATATTAGTCCATGACAAAACCTGCATTTCAGAACCTGCATCGGACACTGTCACTTTCCCACCAACCTATGCTATTCAGAAACGAATCTTCTGACTGAGAATTCTTAAAAAGCACTTTTGCTCCTTTCTTCCCCAGTGAGTAGTTACCGAGAGCTATTGATAATAAGGACAACTCTGACACAAGGCTTGACGCTAGCGGAGCGTGCGAAATAAATAAGCCAGTCATCAAAAATACATCTCACCCTACACCCTCTACAGAAATCTGTAGCTTAAACGACTTTTGGGACCATTTTAAACATTTTCAAGAATCGATGGGGGAGGGAGACACACGTCACCCATTGCCCACTGTGCCGACGCCACTGGCTGTAACTTAAAGGCCTTTTGAGTTCATTTTAAAACTTTTCAGACAGTTTCGAAATCGAATAGGGTATGCACGCCGCTACTTTGCCTGCAACAGCTGGTGCCACTGTGCACAATAGCACGTCACCTGACAGCTTGTCTTCTGTATTCATTCTGCAAGATCTGAATGGTGAAAACTTTGCCTCTCAATCCCTCTAGATTACAAAAAATTTCACTCTTTGACACAAAATAGTTGCTAAATTTCAGTGCAGCTAGCCGAGCCCATACTTCATATGTCACGATGTTTACTTACTTAGATCTTAAGTCAAGGATCATTACTCAGCTATTCACCTGTTTTCAAACATTGTAGCGCTCCTTTCGTCGCCAGCCACTTTGAAAGATATATAAAGAGATACTCCAGCGATAGCTCCACCCAACCCCTACAGAAATATATACTTTGAATACGTTCTTAGACACTTTTATTCATTTCTTGCTCTTGATTTTTCTTTCTCCTTTTCTTTTTTTTTCTTTTTCTTCTTTTTTCTGCTTTCGTTTATTCTTTTGTGGCGAGGGGGGGGGGGGGCGGGCCCCCCAGCCCCCCTGGATCCGCGCCTGGATAGAGTTTATGAAAACCTTAGAAAAGAAAGGGTATGCTAAGCAAATTCCAGACGAGGAACCAGACAAGGACAACGATAAGCTTTAGTGTATATATACCTCATGCTATATACAACCCAAGGGAACCAGACAAGATTTGGGTAGTTTTAATTGCCCTGTAACTACGAGGGAATGTCCTTAAAAAACCAATTGCTTCCTTAATCCGACCTTACTAACCACCTGTATGGCGTCTTCATGAGGTGGAGAAAGGAAAATGTGGCTATAATGACAGACATAGCGGCTTTGGTTCATCAGGTTAAAGTAAGGAAGAGTAAACGTGACCTCCTGAGATATGAATGGTGGTCCAAAGGGGATTTGAATTTTGTGCCAAAGGATGTCAAAATGTTGGTCCGTCCATTTGGCTCTATCTCATCAACAAGCTGTGTAAACTTTGCCTTGAAAAGAATAGACTTTGACAATGAACATAAATTTGGCAAAGGAGTTACAGCACCAATCTAGAATAACTTCTATTTGGATGATTATCTAAAATCAGTGGGTAACAAAGAAGAATGCATCGGGTTATACTGTGACCGGAAGAACGTTCTGTCAGAAGGAGGATTCAAGCTCACAAAACGGGTAAGTTGTATTACAAAGTTGCTTGAATCTATTCCTAAAGAAGATAGGAATATAGATGACCTTAATATAGAGAATAAAACACAACTCAAAGAAAGGGTAGTGGGAGTACAATGATGTGCGGTGAAAGACCAGTTTGAGTTCTGTGCAAAGGTGGTGAACAAGAAGCCCACAAGGAGGAACATATTATCTGTTGCGAGTGTTGTATGATCCAATTGACTGTAATGCACCATTCCTCCTGAAGGCAAAGAAAATGATCCAGGTCATGTGCTAGATTGGGACAGTAACATACCCTACCAGGTGAGAAACAACGAGAGTGGGAAGACTACTTAAGGAAACTTCCTAATAAATGGAACCCTGTATCTAAGGCAAATAGTGTTGCAATTATTCGTAATGGTTCTGATGTCCACCAGTGGAGATGAGAGCCCTCTACACTTAACCATCATCATCTTCATCGTCATCGTCATCTACATTGAATGCACTGAAGGCACTGATTTAAAAGAGACGATTTTCAAGCAATGTAGATGATCGTAGGAATCTTGACGTTGGGGTTATTGTGGAAATATATTGGGATTAAAGGGTATTAGTTAGGAGCGCCAAAGCTAAAACCAAAACCGCTTGTCTTGTTGGAACCATTTTCCCTTAAGAGCTTACCTCTTAAGGAAGAAATGGGTTAGTTATGTTCAGACCAATTTCATTTTGTAGGATACGCAATATTGTGCTGAATTATGAACTGAATCCACAGAGAGTGATAATCTTTCTTAAGTGCTACCTTACTGTTGGACTGAGACTGATTGATTTACTTTCTTGAGAACATAGTAAAGGTTATTGCACTGTATCAGAGCAACTGGGGCTGAAATATACTTTTCAAGATGCCATAAGTGTTTGCATATTTTATCTATTAGAGGGCGTGATCCCAGAAAGGTAGAAGGGGAAAATAGCAACGGCAGTTCTGTTACCGCATTTTACATTACGTTGGCCGTGTGAGTAAGGACACAGAATTAGGTGGGAAAGAAAAAGAAAGGAAATAACAAAAAAGATTAAGGTAAACCTCCTTTAGAATAAATGGGAACTGTGAATCTATAGACTCCCAATTTAACCTTTCCAGTCCCAATTAAAAACTATTACTGTTAAAATTTTCTCCTAAGCTAATTATTCTCTGCAATTGATTTAGAAAATCACTCCTGAAATGAAAAGGTTGTGTGTATTTATAAATAGGCATGTAGACAGTCTCTGTTGTTAGTAAGTTTGAAATACAGGCATGCATTGCAATGCTCTAAAGTCTAACTCGTTTGTTGGAACTTATGTGTTGCCCATTCATAATGATTAATCGACGGTTTTGCTGAAAATTACCAAGATGTTTCTCTACAGTTGTCATGCATTGTGGTGATTAGCTTATGAAGTACACATCACAGTTAAACCTCTAACTAGATTTAATTACAAGTGTAGTTGGGCATCCCCATTTTCAAGGGTAATCTGCAAAAGTTTCATCGTCTGCGGACCTACTACAATTCGTCCCTCTACGGCAAGCATTCGCCCGTTGACATCAACATGTCATCATTTACACGAAATTTAACTTCTATTCATTGGGCTTTATGTCTTAATTTCTGGCATGTCCAAGGAAGGTACAAACTCATATCAGTAGTAATCACTTTAACTGTTTTCAAATCTACCTACCTACCTACCTACCTACCTACCCGTTTGACGACAAATGCTGCAGACGAGACTTAACGAAAAGAACAACCGGAGCGCAGACAAAGGTGAGACTTTCAGAGAAAGGCTTGCTATGTTAAATGAACTCACCAAGAAGGAGCTGTTGGTCAAGGTTACGAATCTTTCACTTAGGTGATGAGCCAATGGTCTAAAAGAGCTCTTTTTTACTTCCGTAGCCTCCCCCCGCCCCGAAGCACTAAAAAAAGGTCTAGATAAATTGGCAACGATGTTTTAAGACATACTTAACATGTTCTTACTAAAATTTAAACTTGCAATGATGGGACTGCCGAATAAATGCAATTTCCTTTTCAAGAGAACATTGATGTATTTACGTATATTTATTACGTATATTTATTTATTATTTGGTTAATAAAGAAACTTTTTCCCTAGCAACTGTAGTCAGAAAGCGGAATAAAATCTTAACTTCAAAATATCAAACTACAAAAGAAATGTCATTTCCCCTAACAACACGAAAATAACCTATGCAATCCTAACATCCAATTTTCAAAATATAGAAGAATTGTTTTTTCCAGCAAGTTTTGCTGAAAGGTAAGCTCCTGTTTTGCTCAAACTGCATCTTCTCATATATATATATAAGGTCAAAGTACTGCGTAGCACTTATGAAGTAGGTAGGTAAAAAGAAGTAGGTAGGTAAAAAGAAGTAGTAAATAGTGCTAAAAGTTTGTGAAAAATTCCACGACGTTTCGGGTTTAAACCCTTCATCAGGTGGCAAAAATGCAACTAATCGTTGACACGGCCAAATGTACAATTTAAAAAAAATACACAATAAAGTTGGGCACGGTAAAACCTGCTAGGTAACCACTTAACATTGTCTGTTTTCCTAGCAGGTTTTACCGTGCCCAACTTTATTGTGTGTTTTCTAATTTGTACGTTTGGCCGTGTCAACAATCAGTTGCATTTTTGCCACCTGATGAAGGGTTTAAACCCGAAACGTCGTGGAATTTTTCAAGAACTTTTAGCACTATTTACCACTTCTTTTTTGACATATATATATATATATATAGGCCTATATAAATATATATATATATATATATATAATATATATATATATATATATATATATATATATATATATATATATATATATATATATATTGTTGAATGCTTGGAGTACGCAACATCAATTGATATATACCACCAATCTTGAAGAGGTTTTCATTGTTTCTTACACAGCTCCATATTTCACGAATTGCAAGCATCATATCTTCCTATCATCTAAAGAAGTATATGACGATATCATGGCATTTTCAAGTCCCTCGAGTCCTCAATATTTGAAGGAAGATTGTTCCTCTCTAAAACTCAAAGCTCATGGATACAAAAGTATAGAATATAGGAGTATTTGAACAGAACATGGCTAGCCCTCCTTCAACCTACAGCTGGTTGCTCACTTGCTACATTAGACATTTCACTCCCAGCAAGTGTGTCAGCTTTTTGAAGCTGCAATAAAAACAATTACCAAAGATAAATCTCCAAACCACAGAAACTTGCAGGCAAGACTTGTTTTTGAAATTTTATGTATACTGGTTATGAATATCAACATCAAAAAGAATCTGCAGCTTTAAGGAAATGTTCCAATCATGGGCTTAGCATATGACACATGGCGGGGGGGGGGGGGATACTGGCCCCTGAAAGTTTTTTCGACAACCCCAAAATTCATGCAGAATTTGTAGCACTCCAGGAAAAATTCTGAAAAGAAGGCCCAAAGATTCGGGCAAAATATCATGTGCCTTTCCTCCCAAACCATATGGTCCCATAAGCTTATATTTTAAATTTACCTGACTCTTCTTATATGGTGCCACATTTCTAGGAATTGCAACAGTAAAAGAACAACCAATTGACTTGGTATCTGTCAGAAAGCAGCTGGTGAGTAATTGCTTGGGTTTAGGTGCATAGCATAGGGGGCTGTGCCCCATGCAAGTCTTAGGCCCTTCCCACTAGGAGCCTCCCAAATGGAAAATTCAAAGGGGAATTAAAATATGTTCTGTATCTGAAGCCCCTAGTGCAATGTTGGACATATCCCCACCACAACTCAAAAGATAATTTTCTTACAACGCTACTGTATTCAGTTGTTTATTGATGCATGGAAACAATCAAGGGCTAGCTTATGAAATCTGCTTTATACTTCTTAAAAATGGTAAATGCCTATGATTCCATGCAACACGTCAGTATAACCTGCAAGCAAAATTTACAATTACTGATCAATGCTTACTTTGACTGACCTCATAGGTATCAATTAAAGACATTACCAAACATGTTAATTGCTAATTGTCATTACAATTATAAATAATGTGATAAGAATAATAAAATTAGTTATATACTGTGCTACTTAGGGACACCAATTATTATTTTGAAAAGAGTAACAGTACACCACCATGCAGCATTAAATTAGAAGTGGGTCTTTTTGCACTTTAACATGTGAAAGGGCTGAGAATTATGTTACATGGATGTCACAAGGGCATGGGGAGCTTCCCGCTACCAGCAATCATCGCATTGTCCTTTCAGACTACCTTAGCACAGCATGTTCTTAAGGAATGTGTATATTTAACCTTACATTTCAAAACAAAACAATTGCAGAATACCCCGTGAGATGTAAACTTTTTTTTTCATTGGCAACCCACCTGCGCTTGCCCGTAGATTCTATGTGACACACTTTGAATCCTGACCAGGTACCCATGTAGTCTCGAAAAGCAACCGTAATTCTGCCTGTAGCTCTGTGGCCTCTCAAAGACAAGTTAACCTTTATAGGCTACACAATAGTAAGCAGCCTGTTTTTTTACAGCGTGTCCCCGTAGCCTATCAAAGACATTACAGTGAGAGAAAATGGATATTTACTGAGTATCCCTCTAGTCACACTCAAAAAAATTGACTTCTGACTGCGTGTCCTCGTAACGAGATAGGTAAGTTACTTGGATGCTACATTTATAGCCACAGAATAGTGGTTTCAGAATCTAGTCAGATTCATAAGTGAGTCGTTCTCAAGTTACAATTTTGCATAGAATAGATCACCGTACCTTTTTCCAAACAGATTTATATGCAGGGTATTCTGCAATTACCCCCAATGAGTCCCACTGTGAAATTTCAAATAACCTAACTTAATAGGATGTGTCTCTGCCTTCCTTCCTCCACTGCCCTCTGTACGTTACACTGAATAGTGAAGTGTGTATCACACTCACTGTAGAGCGTAGACTGTAGTAAACTGGTCCCGTAGTACACAAAGTATATCCTAGCAATAGGTGTAACGTTACAACTGGTTAAGCGAAATGACTAGCTAACATAGCAATTGCTGCATCAAGTTCTTAGCTGCTCCGGTCTGACTACAGGTGAGATCATTACTAACAAAAATACAATGCTCGACTTTTTCCAGCAGGCTTGGAAAGAGACACAGATAACCCTCAAAAGTAAACTCCATGCATCCAATTGTTAATGTTTTTAAGTGCAGAATCTTACGTAACCAAGAGAGTTAAGTCACTTGATTATTGGAGGAGTATATGTGCATAATGCCGTAATTCTCCACATTCCATCAAGGTCATGTGGTACTCTAGTTGATCCGCTATTGGTTGCTGACACGAAATCTTGCGCGATCTTTTGGCATTTTCGTGAATCGCTATGTTTAATACGTTTGGCTGATATTGTACTCAATATCTACAAAGATATATCCCTCGCTTCATGTGCAGCGCAGGAGAGATCAAACATTGAAAGCGATTCAGACTTTATTGTTTAGCTCCCAACCCAAATTTGATTTGTTAACATGCAAGCAGAGACTCCACACTACAGAGTATCATTTTTTTTTACTTTATATCTGCAACTTCAAACTTTGGGTAAGTCTTAAATTTTCCCTGTCCTTAATGAAATTAAACCTTTATCAATTTATTATGAGGTCTTCTGTGGTTTTCTTTAAAAAGGGTATGGAAATTGAATTGGACTCGTTGTTTACGGTCCACAACTGTTCTTGACCTCCACTAGCATAGTGAAGAGTAAGTTGTCGATCGGGCATTCCCTTCCCTTAATGATGATGTACGTCGTTGAGGCTGTGTGTTCCCCCTTTCTCAGTTTATGACCATCACCGTGGAATAGCGTGGCGATTACCGTAAAATACGAACTTAAATAAATGAAACTTGAATTTGACGCGAGTGGACATGTGTTTGCTTCATATAAGGTTATGTTATGTTCGAGGGCTAGTAGTTATAGTATACGGTTTTTCTTTTTCCAAAGTCCCTTGCGCTGGACTCAGGAGGGAAAAAAGCGTTACCCATGAAGGGGTTCTGCTTCCCAAAACGTACTACGTCCAGTGATGGGACATTATGACTTAAGGTTGCCTCCTCTTAGCCTTCAAACTCTGTCATGCGTAACGTATCGTTCTAGACCAGCTGAAAGGAATAGTAGTTACTGTACAAAGTTGAAAAGTGGTGGGGCCTGGGGTTGATAAGTGGTGGGAACGGGGGCTTAAGCCTCCCCACGCCCCCCCCCCCCTACGTCTATGAATGCAAGATCTCTGGAATTCTTTGGAAAAAAGGCCAAAGTAGCTGGTATGTCTTTTCTTAAGAATTGTCTCTACGTTACACTCAATTGTATGGATTACAATGTATCTATTCGACGTTTGTTTTAAAGCCAGTGTATTCTCTTTCAGTTCTTGCAGTCGGCATATCAGCAATTTTAAAAATTTTACAGACGTGACGTCACAAGTCTTAGTATCACATGTTTTGTCCCTGGACGGGAGGGAGGAAGAACCACATTAGGATCTAAGGGCAGGTTGATTCAGTAACGGCTATTTCGCAACATCTGTATCTTTTAAATCACATAGCTGCTGTAGGAGCCATTGGCACAAATATTACACCTGTTTGCTGTTGGGCTATTCAAATAAGACTGGGCGCGGAGATTCAAAAAGAATATCAGTTTAAACCGGTCTTCTAAAGTTTAGGAAAAGTTTGAAATGTACATCAATTCTTGACAGATGAAATATCTTACACAGTTAAGTACAATTATTCTTACAAAACTGTGTGAATTAAAAGAGGCTAAACGAATCAGATTTAAAATCGGGTAAGTAAGATATGGGGGGGGGGGGGGGACAAAACTCTAACAATCTGATTGGAAGCTGACATTTTATAAATGAGCTACCTTACAGAAAATCCTTTTTGACATTTCAGTCTCACTTTGTTGGAGTTTATTCACTTAATTTGACATAGTCGATTGAGCAATAATTTGCATTGTCCTTCTTGTACAACTCACATTACCTACTTTTGTTTGAATTTGAAATTAAGATGTTTGTATGACCTTGGAACATTTCCTCTTTCCTTACAAAGCATGCTGTATGGAGAGGGCTTATACAGCCAAGTCACCCTACAACAGTAAGACATTGATTATGTTTTGGTGCAAGGTGAAGTGGCTTTCGAAAAAATAAAGAAATACAAAGACGGTAATTGAGTAGGAACAAGAATGACATCACAAATTATTGCGCAATATAGCATTTTTTTAAACTAAGTGAATAGGCTTCATCATTTTATATCTAAGCCCAGGAATGTCCTGTGAAGATGAGACGTGGACCATCTGGATTTATTTTTCAAGCTTTTTAGCATACATATTTGAAATACCAGACTTTAGGGACACTTTAACCCCAAGCGCCCAAGGCTGGTTAGTTAGTTAGTTAGTTAGTTAGTTAGTTAGTTAGTTAGTTAGTTAGTTAGTTAGTTAGTTAGTTAGTTAGTTAGTTAGTTAGTTAGTTAGTTAGTTAGTTAGTTAGTTAGTTAGTTAGTTAGTTAGTTAGTTAGTTAGTTAGTTAGTTAGTTAGTTAGTTAGTTAGTTAGTTAGTTAGTTAGTTAGTTAGTTAGTTAGTTAGTTAGTTAGTTAGTTAGTTAGTTAGATGAGGTTTAACGTCCCAGTTTTCAACCAATTGGTTCAAGTCGAGACGACCACGGCCTTGTTTCCAGTTGTGGCTCACTGGCTTATTTTCACTACTCCATTGCTTATGCTGAGCACCAAGCACAAAGGCAGTAGTAGTCTTTGGTATGACCCAGCCAGGAATTGAACCCTAGACCTTCCGGCTGCAAGTTGAATGCTCTAACCACTCAGCCACTGCAGTCGGTTTGGCGGAGGCTGGAGACTGAGGGTCCTCACCGAGTATTTGTTTTTAAAATTTGACTTCTTTTGCAGTAATGCTGGGCAAATCCTTGAACAAATTCTGCCTCCCCACGTGTAATTTGAAATGTTAGCGAAATAGATTTTTTTATGAAAATCGTAAATTTACGATGGTAACCGTCAGTCAATTTGCTGTGGATGGTAGTAGTTGGTCGAGAAATTGACAGCGGGAGGCGGAGCGAGGGTTTTGGAAATATTTATTTACTCAAGCTGTCCTACAGGAAATAATTACGAGGCAATTTCACCAAAGTTTACCTACGCACAACCGTACAGTAATACTAATGAGACATCAATTTATATCAGGCTCATGAGAAACAAGCCGAAAAATTGATCGAGAATTGTGATTCCTTTTTTTTTTTTTTTTTGCAAGGTGCATTGAACGACATACAGTACTTTCAGTAACTCTAATGTCAGGGCTTCAAGTCACAATAGTGTGGTGCGTAGGAGACGCCCATGCTCTGAAAAAAATTTACCGTGCCAGACAAAATTTTCAATTGTACTGGTCAGTCTTCTCTGGAGTTGAGCGCAAAGTGCGCAGAAAAAACCCTTCCCAGCATTATGGTATTTGATATTAATGTTTACCTTCATTTAACATTGCAAATTTTAATCATAATAAGCTATTGAAAATTCTCTTATAGTTTTCTCTTTTCTCACCTCGCTTTGTTTTTTGTTATTTTTAGTATTTTTTAAAGTTTTCAAAAACAACTGCACTAGTCTATTAGTTAAAGATTGAAAAGGAAAAGTCAAGGCCGGTTCATACTTCATTATAGCGCTATAAAGCTGTGTTTAAGGATGTTAGCTGGGTCTCGATATGCCGATGTAAAATTGATTCATACTTCAGTTATTTCGCATAGCTCAACTTTCGCAGTACTGCCATGCAATGCACAGTCTCCCAATACCTGCCTATGCAAAGGCCAAGTACAGTACATATGTGTATGCTGTTTGATCGGCTCTACGACAAAGTACACTATTGATTGCCGCGATAATTTTAGGGAATACAAGAAAATCCTGCCTTACTAACCTTTATGTCTTAATACGTGAAAAGCAATAACTGTTTCCCTCCATTCCGATAACTCTCACTGTCACAATCAGGCCGCCGATAGTCGCACGAAACCCGAATACATGCAATGAGCCGGTATCTGAAAAGGTCCGCCATTGTTGTCGAGTAGTATCGTGAGCTTTTTTCAAAAGGTCGTTCACCTACCAAGCAGCCAATCAGAAGCCGTTTCCTTTGCAATATCTCGAGAGCTTGCGAGAAAAGTTGAACAATGTTCAACTCCAAGCGATGACCGTCAATCGAACTGGCGGCAAAGATATTTTGACCATATATGGTTATTGATCACTTTATCGCGCGAGAAATTTGGAAGTATGAACCGGCCTTTATGGCAGTAAATAAGGACTTCAGTCCTAGCTTTGCTATAAGAAAAAATCTTTCTCGACCAGCACCCCGGATTTTCAATGGGTCGAGTAAGGGCCGTGTGTAAGGAGCTATTGGCGACCGGCTATACACGTGCCTTCACTGAGGACGAAACCAGTCCCATCAGAGTTGCACAAGCAATATAATAACTACTTTACGCAGGGGCAACAGAATATTATAGAGAGGAAAAATGAACAGACTCATATTTAAGCTCTCGTACAACGAAGTTCCTGAACCACACTAAGAATCATCCAGATGGCAACCCTGTCTGTGCTACATGTTGTTTTTCGATCAAAACCACTGAGATTGGTGATCGTAATGGTCCATGCCTGGCATGATGTGTACATAGTCTGATATGACATGCTTCCGAAGCAGTCAGTGCGGATTTGTAAAACTGCCCGGCGAGGCCCGTTTTGCCAAATGACAACTATACTATAGCCATGCAGTGATGGTACTGATTACACACGGGCACTGTGTGTTGCAGCCGCGTCTATCTCGCGATATTCACGTGCACAGTCCAGAACTGGGTACATTTACAAACATCACAGTCGCGTCAAAGGACTCGATTCTCAGCAGGAGACTCGAGTCATTTTCCCTGACTAGAGTCTTTAAGTGGACTGTTATGTTCGAGCCCGAGTCAATTCAAGTCATTTGAGGTGGTGACTAGAGTCAAGTCATTTAGGGTTCCATACACGAGTCAAGTTAGGTCATTTTGTCTGATGACCATGTCAAGTCAAGTCAAATACGCGACTCGAGTCGACTCGAGTCCGAGTCAGTGACTTGACTTGTTACAACACTGGTAACTTATTACCAGAGCATTTCTGTATTCCCTTTGTATTTCTTTATATTTTATGTAAATTTACCGACATTTTAAACACTGTAGTGTACAGCGTATGAAGGTTACATGGTAGATACATCGCTTAGCAGTGAAAATAGCTGTGTAATCAGGAATCCCCCCCCCCCCCCTCCTTTTTCGAGATTGCTTTGCAAACGTTGCATTGCTTGCAAACCTAATTCAGTGTTTTATTTGAAAGGTAAAGTTTTCCTGAAAAGTTCTCACTGCCATTATCCATGCAATTTCTGTGGTGCATTTAGGCATTTCACTTCAATTACTGGCATGTCCAAGGAAATGTACAAACTCATGCCAGTAATGATTATTTTGATGGTTTCCAAACCTACATACCTGTTCGTCAACCCATGCAACAGACGAGGCCTGATGAGATAAAGAAATGGAACGCAGACCATGGTGAGTTTTTCAAACACGTCAATGGTTTTACCTGGATGATGTTATCTAATCAAAAGGGAACTGTTGATCCTAATTACCAGTTTTTAATTTTACCATTTTACATTATCGGATTTCAGTCGGTACTGATTATGCGGCATCACTCAGATCTCAGATCTTCGTGAAAGTAATCGTTTTTGTTTACGTTTAGCGCCCTTAATGCTCTCATGTTATGCATAAGTGAGATCAAGCACTGGGACCAGTGCATAGGACACGGTTTTGTTTTTACTCCGCACTCGATTTGCGTCCAGATTGTGACGTAACACTAGGAAGAAAAAAACCTTTCTGATTTAACATCCAAAGAATAGATAAAGTAGCAGCTTTATTTGTTTGTAATTTAATTAACACCTGAAGCACATGGAAAGTAGTAATGATAAATTTCATGTCAATGGAAGAAGCATCGGGATAAGACAGGGTGGGGGTATTACAGGGGATGGGGGTTCTCTCATACCTGAATCCGTAGCCTATCTGGTTTCGTTCCAAAAAATAAGGCCTAGTAATCTTTGTACATTTTTGTTCGACAAAGCGCCACCAAAATTCAAGATCAAAGAAACATTTATAACAATTAAGGCAAAACTGTGTCATAAGAAGGCTATGGACATGCGGGGCCTTGTTTGTCATCTAGCATGACGTTGGAATGACGTCAGTGCATAAGGTCTATTAATAGGCCATGGGCCAGATGGACTTTACGGGCACTCACGCCCCGACAACTTTTCCAACGAATATTTTTTGGGAACCGTATGGTCCCCTGAACACGAAATCAAGTAGTAACAGTGAATATTTTGGTTCTCACTCATTTAAAATGGCTGCCAAAATCAAAATGGTGGTAAAAATTATGAATATTATGAATATTTTTTCATTAAACAATAATAGAGAAAACAATCGTAAAAGATATTTTGGACATATGTACTATATAAAGTTGGCCATGTTTTAAAAACGAAAGTCCACATCGATTTTTGAAACACTTTTGGCCAAATACAGGTTAACTAAGGTGATGCAAAAGTAAAATGACCGTCAAAATGAATAAAATAATTTTAACAATAATGTTAAAAAAGTTCAGAATGTCTCAATCCCGATTTAAAATGATAAAATTTAAGAAAATTTAATGTTTTATAATGAAACTTGCATTTTAAAAACCGCAAATTAAAGTACATTTCTTCCAAAAAGCACCAAACAGGTGTAAAAACAACAACGTAAAAATTTCTCACAAAAATGAGAAAAAATTAAAAATAATCAACAAAATAACAGAAAATAATCATTAAAATATTTTTCAATCAAAACGAGCTTTATTTTTTAAAACATGAACATAAAATTGCTATTATATGCAGGAATCCAGGCTAACCAAAATCATGGTAACAATATAATTCCCGCCAATATAATTATATTAAAAAGGAAAAAAATTATTAAAAATACTTTTAACACAGTTGTCCTTAATATCTGGCCAAATTTTATGATAAATATTCAGATCTTGTTTGAATTCAGGTCAGCTAAAATGGCAGAAAAGTAAAATGGCCGTCAGTGTAATATTTATGTCAATATAATTAGAATAAGATGTAAAATAATCATTAAAATACTTTTGAACACTAGTTAAATCTAAACTCTGTCCTATTATGTTACAAATATTAAAATCGTATTTTTCTGCCGGATTGTTTTCCAAATCCAGGCCTACAAAAATGGCGGAATTATTAAAATGGCCACCCGCATTATTACAATATGTTAAAATAATGAGAAAAAATATTCACAAAATATGTTTGACAAACTTTCTCTTAATATCTGTCCAGATTATAAGCAAAATTTTCAAAACTTATTTTTCAGAAAACTTTTGTTGAAATTCAGGTCAAGCAAGATAGTGGAAGAAGAAAAATTGTAGCCAATGTAAAAATTACAACATGTTATAATAAGGAACATCATAATCAGCAAAATCCTTTTTTTGACCTGACAACAAAAATGATCTTAATGGTAAGTTGTGATTATTGTGACTTTTTATTTATAAGTTGTAATTGTTTATTGTAGAATATAGACAGATTTTAGATTTAAATGTGTTAGAGATGTTTTTGCGGATTATTATCCTTATCCTTATGATTTAATATAATTTAAACATAAACTTTGACCGTTAAAACGTAACGGTAACTTTAAACTGTCTTAGGTCTGACAATAAGTAAAAGTTGAAGGTACATTAACACCGTACCCCTGCCAGTAGTGGGCTGAATGGTCACTTTAATGTGGAGAATCGTTGGGGCAAGTTTGAAAAGAGACCTCTATGGGAGGGATGCATCTTCATGCTCCGTCCTTTCTTCCATGCAGTCACCACAGGGAAACATTGGTAGGCTCTGTAAATATTCCTTTAGGAAACTACAGTTTGGAATCACCATGGTACAACCATAATGATATCTTGGTTTTTTTAAAAAAGTTTTTCTGTTTCATTTTAAAGATGAAAATTAAAATTCTTTCAATATGTTCCAGAGCCATATCGACTAAATGCATACTGTATCATCACTCTGCTAATTAAGTTCTAACCTCTAGGTATTTCTCGCTCGCTACTGTTTGATTTTTTCTTTGTTTTGTTTTTGTTTTTTTGTTTTTTGTTTTTTACTTTTTGCTTATTCATGCAATTACTTAGAGTTTAGGCTTTTCCTGTGTTACAGGGATAAGTATATGCCATCTAAAGAGGAAGAGAAGTGGGCACAGGGTGAGTTCTTCCCTATGGGACAACGATTCCAGTGTGAGATATAAATATGTTTTCGTGGCTATATGCCCCTGAACTGAAAATATTTTAAGTTAATTTTTATCCATATATTTAAAAATTGTTCTTTTTTTAAATTTCCGTTACTTTAACAAATGTATTAAATATTTGCCACGGTGTCTATGTTCAGACGCATAGGACCTCAACAAAGGACGTTTTTTATGTGACACTTCTATAAAACTTTTCAAAAATTCTGAAAACTTTTTACAAACTTCTTTAGAATTTTTACCCTTTCTTTTCTATCACACAACCTCTTTTACATTTTTTTCTGAACAACTCTATGTCTATGTCGTATAACTGTGAACACTTTTTGCTACGTATATATTGTGTGTTGAGGAAATCTCAGTACGACACAATATAATGCAACGAAATGAAATGTTGTTTCGTTATCCTCTGTGTACGAATGAGATGTATGTTTTTGCCTTGTTTTTGTTCAGATACCTTTATTTAATACGTTTTTGACAGGAATTATAGCTATTAATTTTACTCAATGCAATAATTCAGCTTAACTTGTGCTCATTGTTTTATACTCCGAAAACGTTTGGATGTCGAAAGCTGTCCTTGTTCAGCGCATTTGCTCGTAAATACAGTGTAGTCTGCGGCGAGCTTTGAAATTGTCAAAGCTGTGTTATCAGACAGTTCTTATAGGGAACTGTAGTGGCAACTCCACGGTTCTTGCTCGTACACGTAAAAGTTCAACTTTTTTTCCCTTACGGTGTCGAAGAAAACTTTTCTGAAAAGCTGACCTTTAACATATTTTTTGCCTACGTCTTATGGTTTAGGCCTACTTTTACCTTTCTACACCGCACATCGTCTTTGATTACGTTTGTAGATACTATAAAATTATCACCGTCGTCGTCGTCAATATTATTATTGGAACATCCCAACCACAAATTTGTGGAAATACTGCAAGGAAATCGATGGCTTACATGGGAAAGGTTGTCAAGTCTTTGTTTTGCCGTTTCTTCTGATTTTCATTGGCCGAAAGTAAGTCTCTACGTACAGGCCATGTGACACACATTTTTGGGTTGGTTTGGATGCAGTAAAAGTCCTAACCATGCTAGACGCACTGTGACCACGTCTAGCTGCCCGCAGGGAAGGTGCCAGAATTTGCCCGACTGGGGGCCAGGCTCCCCTACGGGGGGCAGCAACCCAAAGTCCCGACAAAATTTGGGAGTTTTTTGAAGGAATTGTGAAAAATTTGGACTTTTAAGCAAGAAAAATTTAAAAATTGGGGTGTTTTTTAATGAAAATTGGAAAATTTGGGGTCTTTGTTAAAGAATATGCTCTTCCTATGAGTAAGATCAAGCAGATAGACGGACTGGAGGTCATTAGGATTACATATTTTGTCGTACGGATTAAGGCTCCCCGACGAGACTGGAAAATTTCCCCGACGGGGGCCAGCCTTCCCAGACGGGGGTGCATGGCCCTCTGCCCCCCCTGCTGGGAGCAGGGGGCCATTTTTCGCTCGGTAAAACCCATAAAAGTAACATTTGCTTGCTGGTATTGGAATTATTAATAGTGTGATGAAAAAGAATTTTCCCTCTTACTTTTCCTTTTGATATATTTTGCAACTTGTGACTGACTTCTATATTCATTGAAAAATAACGTCAGTAGGACCATAGACAAAAAGAGACTTTTCTTTTTAAATGCTAGTCGGGTTAGTGCATCTGCCGTCATCGGAACCACAAATGCACCAAAACCTCCATAGCGGATGAATACTGTATACTGCAAGGTATTAAGCTTTTTTCAAGGTTGTTTTCTGACAGACTCCATCAATTATTCTTGTTTAAGATATTTACCTAGTAAGCAGTTCGGGAGATTCCCTCATTCGGGGGAATCTACTTTTCTCCCGATCGGGAGAAAACTTGGTCATGGGCGCCGCCATTTTGTCTGTTTTACCCACAGTCCCACACGTTCTTTGTGTACATTTGCAGTGGCGAATGGGTTCTGGAACCCCATTGCAAAAATTTTCGGTCTAATGTAATGGAATTAAATGTATATTTGGAAGATATATTGTCATAGCTACAGAAAAGCCACTTCCTAATCGGTGGTTTTGTTAGGCTGGCAATCCTATACAACGTGTTGCATAAGTTTTCCCCCGTTCGGGAGAATTTTGGATTTCGCCAGTCTGGAAAATCTCCCGGGCTGGTAAGTTTATACTTATCTACTGAAAAAAAGGACGCACGCCAATTGAACTACATAAACTCGACTGTTCAATTCAACACTAACAGAAAACATCTGCACCCACAGTGGTAACTTATAAGCGTTTACTGTGTCCATCGGAAGTGCTGGGGTTTTAAGTAACACAAGGGCAAAGGATTAAAACACAATTATCAGTTTCGTAATATTCCATTACAACTTCTTTTGACGAAACTACAGAAAGACAATACATCTACGTCGGTACATACTATTTGCATTTGTGCATAAATAAACCGAATAATGTTAAATGAACTTCACAGTGTTGGGGTATCGTTCTCTATTTCATTTGATTCGAGGTGGGTTCTGGTAAAATTCCCCCTCCCCCTCACCAGAACCTTTCCCTGATGGCCCGGCTAAACATAAGAAAACTTTTTGTCCAGTAGATATGTTCTGACAAGGTCCATTTTTAAAATAGAATTTCCTTTATCTGGGCAGCTCCTCATATGTTACATCACACATTTCCACTGCTTCTTTGAATAAATGCTGCAAACTGCAGTGGTAAAAAGTCTTGGGTTATAGGTAAAAGTGGTATTTTCAGCTTTTATCCCAAACGAATTGGGTAGGAATTGTATTGCATAACATGGATTTCAGAAATTCATCTGAAACAAAAACATGACCTTAAACGCCGGTCTCAGTATTCATAATGAGCTACAGAGATGGTCCATAGGATACAGGAATGCTGAGCACGACGGTAAAAGAATTGATGGAGTTGGCTTTGGCCAACTTTTATCAACTGCCTTCATCGAGGTAACAGACTGGGTCTGGAGGCTCATGCGTTAGGTTGATGTAAATAGAACTTTTCAAGAAATATGAGGTTTATTTATTTGGATTTTCAATTTTTCGTCGTTTTTTGTGGGTAATTACAAAAGGCAGTTACCAACACAAACCCATTTTTAGATCTGTGAATTATAAAAACCTCCAATCAAAACAAGAATCACATTGACGTCATGCGCTTGAAGCTTTGCATATTAAAGGCGCAACGTTGTTGCTTTTTCTCTATAAAAGTACCGTACCACTCTAGTAGTGAGTATACCTAAACGATAAAAGTTGTTTGCAACATTTGCATATCTTCTGGTTTGCTCTACGCCAATTGCTTCGTTAAGGAACTCTTTCTCAGACGTAGCCATGTCATTAGACATAAAAGTTCTCGTGTTTATTACAGTAGTTTGTTTCAATATCAGCCATGTACAAGGAAAAGTACAAACGCATATCAGTACTGTTTATTTCGATGGTATCCTCATCTACTTCCCTGTTCGCCGATCAATGTTACAGGCGAGACTTGACGAAATAAATAACAGGAGCGCAGATGACGGTGAGTATAGTAAAACGGCAATTGGTTTAGTTTGTTGATCTTATCGTTCCAAAATAAGCTTATGAAGGGTACAAGGGTGACTACTCTTAGCTATTTAAACAGTTGAAACAAATTTTTCAATTTGGTTTGTATGTGTTGCAGATATTGCACTTTGCAATAACGTCATATCATTGTGTGTATACCATTAAATCGGGCTTGATTGGTCCACAGGTAAAAGCACTGGAGAGTTTGATTACAATTTCTGCTAAAATTTTGTGACAGTGGCTGCCTGTATGACTTGTTCAGAGGTATAAGTTCTGTTAAGAATGTTACTCTAAAGTGGTGTGAAAGGCAGGGTTGTTGCTACTAGGAATAGTTGGGATGCGATCAATGTGACGTAGTATCTATTAAGCACACACTGAGCTATATAACTGGAGGACGCAAGTTAATGCGAAATATTCCTAAAAGTTAAAGCCGACCTGGGGATCACGTGATGTATTTAGCTTACTCAGGTCGACTCCGTTGTCATAGAAACCGTACGTACGTACTGGGTATTGCATAACATGTAATCGACTGCTGCGCCAAAATAGATAACATTCAATATGTACAAAGATCTTGGCTAGCATGCAGCAGTATATCTTTTGGCCTGAGTGTTTACATGGTGTTTCTTCTGCCAATTTGCGTGAGATTTTGGACACCTTGGATCACATTTCTTCATTTGGCTGGCTATAACGGTAGACCTACAACGTTGTGCCATGTTGTACATGGAAATCTTGACTACCGTAATAAGCATATGGTTGTCAAACAACACAGTTATTACTCTTGGAACCGACTTGAGTAAGCTAACCTACATCACGTTACCCTCCATGCTACACAACATTGTGGTATGATCCTTCCTAGCACACAGTTCAGTGATTGTGCGTCACTGATGTACTTCAAGTATCATTGTGTAATCAGTAGTTTGGTACTGCCCTAAAGGTCTAGTTATATGAACAAAACGTAGTTGGGTGTTGATGTAAAAAGAATTGGAAACGATTTAAGGTACAGTGTGGCCTCAATCATCCTTTAAAAAACTTATTTTACAGTAACATCATGAATGAACATTAGCTAAGTATTCAAGTGTGTGATGAAAAACGGGGACTCGGACATGTGTTTAATGTCATTCATTGTTTATTTAACCTACATTCCAGTGGCAGCTGAAACATTGATATATCTTAAGGAATCTATAAATGTGGCAAATTAACTTTGTCTTCTTGAAAGATGTATGTATCACTCATCAATATGTAGACCGTCGGGCGAATAATTAGAGAAAACTAACATTTATACGTTATACGTTTTTTGCCCCACGTCCATAACTTTGGGACAAGTTTCGTGTGCAGTAAACTTCGTCCAGGTAAATGACGTCAGTGCACATTTTAACGATGGGCTCACATTTCCAACGCATGTTTGTTTTAAAAAAATAGAAGTTGGGTATTTCAGTAAAAATAATAGGAAGACCCACTTTTCATAGAAAAAAGTACTCTGCATAAAGTATTTTCTTATCGTTTTCAGTAATGACCAAATTTGGGTAAAGGGCCAACTTTGATCAATGCAATGTACTTAAGAAAATACTTTTTTGCAAGTCACTGGAGGCAGGGACCTGCATGGAGATAGAGAACCTGTTATACAAATTATTAACTGTTTGGCGTCGTAAACATTTAAGTTACATAAACGTCTTGGCAATCACTCCTCTTGAAAAAAGTCTTCAAATATTGTATTTGCGATTGTGACTAGTTACATTCTACTGAGTGTCTGCAAATATTTCTTTTTACCATCTAAATGAGAGCATGTGGTGGTAATAGTATTGTGCTCACTGCATCCATTGGAACAAGCGTGCCAATTTCTGACATTTATCTCTTTTTGCAGATGTGAAGTTCTTTCTACCCCCAGAAGGTACGGTATTCACTGACCTTCTTACCCGTGATCAGCATGTTGTCTTGATTGTTTCTGGCAATTCAGTTGCAACTTCATTCGAAGAAGTATTAACATATGCCCAGAAGGAGTCCTTTTCCACTAGATCCAACACACTCAATTTCTTGTTTCCGCTCCTAACTTCTAGTCCGGGGGGATTGCCTAAACTAACCTTGACGTTATCCAGATTTACATCAACGAAAACAAATTCTGTTGACCCAAACTTTGCCCTCACAACCAAGATACTTGCCGATGATTTCAAGTATACTTCAAACGGATCACATATTGGAATTTCATTCACCGATGGTAAAACAATGAAATTTAAGATTTCTGGGAAAGTATCGAAATCTTGTCGCAGACATGCAGACATTGCTGGTAAAGATTTTATGTCGATCAACGACGAACTTCAAATTTCTCAACAACTGCCGGATTTTTCAGTATGTGATTGTCTCGGAAACATCGATGTTGACTTTTGCAATGCCTTTAGAAGTTACAGAGAGGACATCGCCAAGTCTGGTTCAAACGTGTGCCAGTTTTGGACCCATGCTCGAAACATGACAACTTGTCAGTTTTCCATTACAGATAACGAGATGTCAGACAAAATTAAAGACACACTAGGTTTGTCGCACTGTGAAGAGCCAGAGGTTATTAAGGCACACACACTAACAGGTGTGTTTGGTATTGGATTAGCTAGTCCTTGTGTGTGACTGATAACAGAAATAAGCACTGCATATCTGAAATCAAACAATGCACACAAAGCAAGAGTACAATTCCAACGGTACATTTATGCGTAGTTTCCATTAAAAGTAGGATAAAATTTGGTGTTTCATTCGTTTTTGAAGAATAATTAATTTGTTAGATAGTGGAGAATAAGGGCAAACGTATCCTTAATGTGATAGTGCTAATTGTTAGTGCGGTATGTACGAGTGCTATGACCGATCGATTAAAGACGGTAGGATTGAATTCATTGAGTTCCAAGAAAGAACTACCTGACAGAAAGTCAAACACGTAATGTTTTCTCATTAGACCAGGTATAATTTAGTGTGGGAAGTAGAGTAATGTAAAGGGTGTTTCCCTCATTCGGTGTTGTACTTTGATCTCGAAACAGCCAGGATTACGTACCACATTTTATCACGTTTAAAAGCAAATTGTTACTTCGGTAGTATACTACGCAAGGTTTACATATAAATTTTCAGTCATCAAGTAGTCCAAGTGTACCTCCTAAGTTCTATTCAAAATGAGAACCATTATTTTAGCTGCCTTATGCATCTTCTGTAGAGGTGGTCTTTACGAAGTTGTAACAACAAGTATAGAGATTTTAAGTTCAGTATGAGGGCAGTAGAGAGAGTTTAAGATTAAGCTAAAGCAGCTGAGACCTTTTTCCTTGTGGATTAAGCGTTTTCTACCGCCATGTTGTCTTCAAACTTTGATTAAAAGAAACTGGTATTTTCAGCATAAAGTCCACGACTTGGACTGTCTTGAATCGACTGAATTTTGCATTGAGTAAATTTCTCACTCACAGATTGATCGACGTACGTAACCCGAGACTCTCCATAGTATTGTGGCCACGGTATGAGAGCTACCTCTTCATCAGAGCAGGGAAGTACTACCTTGAAGGTATTACTTAAATGATCAGAGACTGGCTTCGCGACATCCTGGGTCTATCCTATATACGCAGCATCTTTTTATTTAATCCCAGTATACTGATTATGAAATCGTTGGTGCACTTTGCGCACCGCAATTATTATTACTTTTATAACAACAATACAAACGATAACAGCAAATCCCTAGGCCTACAAGAACAATCAAATGTGATTCACCATAGTATTAAAGTGAATAAATGGGAATAAATAGGTAAACTGTTGTCTTTGACTGGTTTGTTTGATGTCTTTGGAATACTATTTAAGTAGATCCATTTGTCGGAAAGTCCGTATTTACCTTTCGCACACAACATACGTCAATAAAGAGTTTGAAGGAATAAAGCAAACATCTTTTGATATGAGCATTATTGTTGGATGCTAGGTTGCATGTTAGATACGCACAGCACAAAGAATGGTCTTTTTGTGATATTTCACCATTTGCTAGTCTCGTCACAATTCAACGAAAAAGGGAGCTGTACGAGAACTACTTCAAGAACAATTCGGAATCACTTGAAATGTCATCATCAAAACTTAGACTACCACTGGTTTTCAAACAAGGATATTCCTTTTTTAATAAAGATATAAAAATAATAATGGAATTGTGCAACTTAAGAGCGGATGAACAGTCTTTCTGACCAAAAACAGTAAAAACATTTCACATTTACCGGTTGCGCATTTATCTTCAAAGCAGCTTCTTGACAATGGCTTTTGTTACAGGATCACTGCCCATTAAAAAGAAGAAGATAATCATCAAGAAGGAAGGTCAACAAAAGTCAAACATTAAGAATAAAGAAACCTGTCGATCAGTTTTTGGTACCTGAAGAGTAATTAGCAAGTACATATTGTCTGACAGGTTTGGTCGATGTTTCTCCATCTCTCACAGCTCTCTGAACAAAGTAAGTTGAAACAGGAAGGTGTTAGAAAGAGGATCCAACGGCCTCTAGACTCTTGAAGCAATGTTCCTTTCCAACAGTAATCTTGCTTTCATTCTCCAAATTCTTATCTCATTACCTGGATTAACTAAGATCTGTAAGGCTTTGCCAAAATTACAATGGGAACTCACCGCTTTACGTTAAACACGTTAACTTTTCGTCGTTATTCGTCACATTAGTTATCATTTCATATAAATTGGTGAAGAATTTCTTTACAACATACTTTTCGAAAAAAATCCTTTCTGATGGGAAAATTTGTTAAAAGTAAGAAAAGGGTATAGGCTTGAACAAATTTCCCATCGGATGACGTATTGAAATTGTGGAGGCAAAAATAAAGTACATTACGTAAATGTTCATTGCCAGCCGTTATACTGAAAACCCTGATTAAAGTTTGGTCACTGGTGGAAACAAATCTCACTTCAAAGCATGTATAAAAAATGACCTTTTTCTCGGATTGCTTGGCAAAGAAAGGAGGAGATCATCACTAATGTAAAAGAGTTAAGTCACAGAGACTCAACAATTGGAACAAAGGTACCTGCCAATCAAATGGTGATGCCTGCAAAGAATTAAATCATTCTCAAGTACATATTATCTGACAGTTTTTGTCGTTGTATCTCTTTCCTATCACTTTATTTTCATTAATCGAGCAATCTGCCTCTTGAAATTTCAAGAGGTCATCTCAAACAGAGTGAAATTAACCTTATCAGATAACAATTCGGTGACTCATTATCCACTCTGGAGAGCACATGATTTGCTAAGTGCTAGTATTATATGCTTTGTAAGAAATCAGGCAAACAATAGACGTACTAATTGAAAATGCGATTGTTTTGGCATGCGTGGTGTCAAGGTAACATTTCATGGTTTTGTATTTTGTTCATTCAAAAAAAAAAAAAAAAAAAAACACTTAAATTCTCGATTCCAAGAGCGGTCCAGTCCAAGAAGCACTTACAGTAAAGAGAATCCTGAATCAGGTCATTTCGGGCTAAGCATTACTTTTTACTGGGTTTTATCATCTTGAAAAGTCGCGTTCAACACACAAATTAATCGTCAACAAAGGTCATTCCTTTTAAGTTTGATGAACTTCTAGCTAAGGTCACTCACCTTATGGACCTTATGCATTGACGCCATCACCTACTTCTTATCCGCTATCTTACACGATATGATACACTAGCTTAGTGGACAAAAGTGAATGCATCCGTGTACTCTGCTTTCTATTCATTTTCGATTTCTCAAATTGTAGAGGTTAAGTCTATTTATACTTATTCCACATAGAATGCATGAAATTTCGCAGGATCTAGACTGAAGAAAGACTAGATTCATCCTCTTAACAAAACGTCTGCAATTATTTCTTTTTGCAACTGTACCGACAGGCACTTAATGCGTCCTCTTATTGTTTGCAAACATTCAGCATGAGCGTAGCGACCCACCATCCAATTTACACAGGCTCTCTTGTTTTACTCAGGTCAGATGCAAAAGAATCTTTTCCAGTAAGACAGTCTTATTTGCAAAAGTTTCTTCAACATCTGGTAAGCCCTAGGAACATATGTGTTACAAATATTTGATCTTAAGTTTTCATTACGACATTATGGGCTGTGAGATGACTCTTTTAAACAGCAGTTCGTCTCTCTCCCCATTTTCTAAATCAAGAAGAACAAGACATCCAAGTTTTACTCCAATGATTCAAGGAGTAGCATGCGACACTATCCAGTTCCCCAAAGAACATCTGTACATTAATTTAGCAGCAGCTGCATTTCCATTTTCTGCTAATGAAGCACACAGTTTAGTTAACGTCTCAATCCTTCATGAAAAGATTGAGAGGGTTTCATTAGTGCGTCTTGTATTCGTTTTACATGTTGCATCATGCCAGTGAGGTGCTTGTTCGATTTGCTTTCTTATTCCCCGCGGTGAGCAAAAAATAACACAACAAGCTGGTTCCAAAGTCCTCCTGAATCGGAGGTCCAGTTACATCAAATTAGGTAGCTAGGTAATTCACCATGTAAACGTGTGTCTGCGTGATGGATGAGGGGGATACAGCAAAGGTCAATTAAACTAATATAGGTTTTAGAAATTATTTACATAAACTTTAGGTATGGTCTCTAAACCACATGCTGTGTAAAGAATGATGAAATGATGTTTTTCGGTTGTCAAGTGACGAGGTGAAAAGTCAGATTGACCAACAGCTAGGGACAAAGCTGTCGCAAACTTTTCCTAAGCTGTAAGTCTCATGGATAGATATTACACCATGAAAACTTCTCTATGTGTAATTGAAGACGTCAAAAGTCAGAGGTCAACTAAAAGTCTTCATTTTCTTGTTAGTGTAGAAAATATCTTTAAGCCACATGATATAGGATGATGATGTCCCAGTGCTTTCAAGTTGCTAAGGGTCAAAGCCAAAGATCAAATTAACCTAGGCTGCGTAAGAAGGAGTGTTGCAAACGCCTTCTAACTCGTACTTTGGAATAAATTCAAATGTGCTGGCTTTCCTTTTGCTTTGGGCTCTTTCAGCAGCATTTAACAGTTGTTTCTGTTAGGCTATTTAACCTCATTTTGTCCAGGCGGACCTTTAATACTTTTTGTCCAGGCGAACCTTTAATACTTTTTCGGAACGATTTTTTTTACAACCCTGTTCCAAGAGTTGCATTATCTGGGTTTCTAAGTGACTCCGACCCCTAGCCAATTAGATCTATCAGTAACGTTTATTATTACAATAAAGAGCTGTAATGATCGGATGGACACAATGAAAACGGTACTTTAGCGTGCAGTAATCTCCCGATGCTGCAGGCCAGTGAAGACAATTTAGCAGCCGTGACATCTTTCCATTGCTCCGTGTCGATATGGTCAGTATGTATGACAATTTTATAAACATTAGCTAGCTACAATCTGAGTTCAGGCCTAATAAACTATATAGGACGGCTTCGAAAACTTGACATTTCCTTCTGAGACTGTGTAAATTCTTCATCTCTTGAAATGTTTGCCACTGCTTCTATAACCGACCTTAATACACATTTTACTCCGCAATGGGTGAGGTGACTTTGACTCGCTCCTGGAAGCATCTGATCTGTTCTGTTTGTTTACTCCTCCCTCACCTTAATAGAGGCATGCATGTCGATTGGAGATACAAATAGTAAAATCACTAAGAACATAAAAAGGAAAAGAAAACTGCCATCAGCTCTGCAAACCACGATTGATGCATGGTAAAAGCAACAACTTCAAAAATGTTACAAATTGTAGACATTTGAATCACTTAAATACTGAAAAATTCTCTAAGCTGCCTCATAAATCCCATTGCAAAAACGAAAACGAAATTCCTTAATTTACGTGTAATTTTATATTTATATAGCTGTTGCAGTTTTTATGCGTTTGGCATAGTTCGAATGTAAAAGCTTAGAAACTTGTTTGTTAGGATAACAATGCAGAACATTAAAAATCAACGGGAGTACAAAATCTTAAATAAAAATCGGCGTTTCCAAATTTGACATCGTTGGTAACCTCCTACTGGACCGACAAATCGATTAAAAATTACATTTTTAAGTAAACTTAGTTTTTAGAAATGATGTTTCAGGTATTAACAAAATATACAGTAGTCTGTACAAAAGAAATTATCGTAAAGCTCAGAAAGCCCGTTATTGTTAATAATATCGATGAGTCACCTATCGAGTGGCCCTTTCAGTAAAGTTATATTTGGGTTATAGTTATATTGGGGTGCATTTGACCAGCTAGCCGAACACAAAATTACCTGTAATGCTTTTATTCTTCCCAATGCACCGGGAACAATAAACATCTTTCTTGTACGGTGTATACGAGTTAATCGATTTACAGTAAAAGAGAGTTAACTGCAATTACCACGTACAGTTCTCGCTCAAAAAACAACTGATTTTAGCTCATTAATCTTTTCCAAGTATGACCTCCGTAACTGTTCATACGCCATACATTAGGTATATACTTATTTCATTTTAGAGGCTGTTTATAGTATTTGGCGTGAAAATTTTGAAGAGCCGATATGTCCTCAAATTCAATGATTCACATTCATTTGTGAAATAAAGTAGGAAAAACTCCATCATATGTTGTAGTTGGATATCTGGTGGTAAATTTAGATGATACAACATTGTGAAAAAAGGTTGTGTTAAGTTCACCTCAACAGTGGTTATTTAATTTTTGCGGCCCTTGATTTATTTAAACTTAGTTTTAAAATTAGAGATAGATTTTTAGTAGCTGTGTTATTTCAAAGGTGATATGATAACTTTAGGTTTTTTTTTTTTGTATTTACTCTCAACAATAACGCTTTACTGAGGTTGGAGCAGACTAGCTCTTTTTCGTCTTCAGCCAAGGCAACTCTGTGGTCAGCATATCTTAGGCAAAGGATTTTTACATACATTGCAATATGGTCATCACCCAAATAGGGCAGGTTACTCATTCCTTTAAAACTACTGCGAAAAAACCTCTCAGAGTCAATAAAATAACCAAGTTATTCATATATCTTCTTGGGGTCTTAATTGTAGTCGTTTTCCTTAACCGTTAAGAATGCTTTTTAATATCTACTTCTGTCTATTCGTGGAAAACTTTCTGGACCCTAGGCTGGTACCGTAAGATAAGAATCTGTTTATTCTGTCTGTAACTTCAGTAAGTTAGAAAAATCCCATACTAAACTGAACTGTTCATTTGCAACACAGTAGAGTTCGTGATAAATTTGATAAACGAATCAATTAACGTGTAGGACTACTATGAACTTGAGAGAGGTCAACATGTCACATAATGCGTCATATAATTTTATTTCTCTCTGAAAGAACTTTACATGTTACATGCATGGAGACGGGATTATAGTAAAGGTCTGGAATTATTGCTGTCGCACTTAATTACGTACCACTTTTTGTCACCTGTTACAAACTGAGGATTTCACATGGTTACACCTGGTTGAGATGTGACTCAAAGCATTCACTTGTTGTAGAGTAGCAACCCTGTCCACAAAGTCCCATATTTTACTGAGAAGACACACCAGGGATGAGAAATAGTTTACCTTACTTCGAATCATGGTAAAGTTTTCAAATAATGGTCTCAACCAGTGGCAGAAGAGGAGGCATGCGGTGCTTGCCTTCATCTAAATTTATATATAATATAGGTTTATGCGTCTTTCAAATGACCGATTGACGTCGTCACTTCTTTAAGTGGTCATCAAATGATTTGTGTACCGTTTTTCTATCGTTTACATTTCTCCTTCTTAACATCGACCGTTACTTATCTACGTGAAACCACGATTTGAAGAGTGAGAGCGAGAAAGTTAGTCATGTTCCTTATGCGCACTTTTTGGAGAGCACACGATGCCTAAGAAACATTTGAAGACTGTAGATTATGAGGTATTACAGATCCACCTTTGCAGAAATATGTTGTAGGAAAATTTTAAACATGTTTTTGATTAGTAGCTGCATGCAAAAAGTTTGTCTTAGACAATAAGTCCCGATGACATATTTTGGGCAACCCTCTCTTTATAGCGTCGACAGCAAAGTTTGACGATTACTCAACTGAAGGCAGAATTACTAAAAGTATTTTCCAGTGACTAGATCAGCAGCTCACACACCCAAACCCAATATCCACTACTGTTCACTCACTTTTTCTAAATCCTTAAACAATGTGCAAACATGATTTACGCAGTTTTCAAAATGAATAAAATTAACCTCTTCGTGACCAAACTAAAACCTATTACTCAGGACCATTGGGGACAAGTTAACAAGTTTTATATTAAAAAAAAACAAACAAACAAAAAAAAAACAAAAAAACTAAACGCTAAATGATATTACTATTGAGGATTAACATGACCCAATGCTTGCTGGGGACTTTTGCATGTTCTAGTTGCCTCTGGATAAAGAAAAAACATCAGCTAAAGCAGGATGTGTACCGGTTTTAGTTGTTTACGCTGACAATTATCGTCACCAGCAATTAGCAAGACCAGCATTTCAGACAATGTTGCTGACAAATTCGAGGTATCAGGCGACTGATTCATCGCTTTTCGAAAACAAACATGCCTTGGAGTAAATATCGTGTTGATAGTGTACAATGAAACGTTATTCCATAAAATCTTTTCGGTTCAAGTAAAATGTGTAAAATGTGTAAAATGTGTTTTAATTTTCCTTCAAAGCCAATCGAAAATCACGATAATAACGCACAGATTGTGTGTGCACTGATGCCAAACACCTATGGCGTGTCTCTGTCGTTGGTTGTAACCCTTCCTGGCATGACTTGTGTTTCCATTATGCAGAAACACGCTAACAGGCAATCAATTGAAGCCCACTCATTCAGATTATTGATTTGCAGTAAGCTCCAAATAAATTTATCTGTACTGGTGTCATGCATTGTAACGTTCAACGTATAAAAGCTTCGTAGCAGCTTCATCTGAAAGCTGTAAGGAAACACCCGTGAAGAAGGATACCTCTATTTCGAAGGTAATGTGCAAAATTTCCATTGCTGGCGGCGGCCACGGATTTACCTAAATTTATTTTGCGAAGGTAAGAGGAGGCCAATTTACATCACCACACCCTAATCCCTATCAATTGCATTGTCTATTTGGGCGTTTTATTGTCCTTTCTGGAACGCCCAAGCAAACTGAAACACATGTCAGTTAATATTATTTTGATGGTTTCCTAAGCTACTTGCTTTTTGGTCAATCAGTGCTACAGACAAGGCTTAATGAAAGATTCAACCAAATCCAAACATAGCCCTTACATGCTACTATTTTATTTGATCCATCCGAAAAGGAGGCTTTGGTAATACCATTCAATTGATACTGTATGGCATCACTCACGTAAGGTTTGGGTTAAAACAATTATTAGCATCTGCGTTGAGCGCGCTAAATGTCCCCACTTCATACGCAGTAGAGATCAAACGTTGAGAGCAGAGCAGACGACATCGGTTTGCTTTCAGTATAAATCCGATATGTAAAAAAATGTGACGTCACACTCACCAGTTTAAATATTCAACCCCTATCTCTAAATCTAATTTTTTTTTTTCAAAAATAATCCTAACCCTTGAATGAGGCAATTGTCACTTCATTATTTATAGTTATTTTTAAACAACTATTGCTTGCTGTCAAGTACTGGGTGATGAAAAATGTTAAGTTAACCAAATAGATAAAACATGCTTCAGCCTCGATTAAACCAGTATTTTACTTTTTATTACTTACTTCTTTATACAGCTCACAAGTCAGCCCCTAATAGCTAGTAAGTAGTAAACTGCGTTGAAATGGGCTCGACGTGCCGCCGACTTCTCATAAATATGGACGAGGTGTACTACGCAAACTTTCTGTAGGTTGAGTGTGACAGTGTGTGTATGTTGTCTGCATAAAATGGTCATAATCATGTGTTTGCATTCCAGAAATATGCTCCATAATCATGTGTTTGCATTCCAGAAATATGCTCCATTTTAGACATAAATTTTTAAAATTGTAGCAATGGTAGGAAAAGATCAACGGTTGATATGAGGAATCTGGAAAGTCTTCTAATTCGTAATGTTTCTTTCTTTGTTTAAAATGGTTCAAGTTTATGATGAAATTATACCAAAACAATAGTAGCCCATGCGGCCATATTGGTGAGCCTACATTTTTTTTGAGCCGCGGCGACTCTTTTGCTCCCGTCTTTACTTTCAGGTATGTGATCCATGCTTACAACGAAAGGATGTATAGAATAGTTGCTGAGAAAAGGCCGTTTTAGGGACTTAGCCCGTCTTTTTACTGCATGATGTAAAGGTACTTTTTCCAAAGTCCCCTCGACTCTCTGGCGAAGAGCCAAGGGCGATCCAAGCGTTACTCCCGACGCAGTTCTGCTCCCTAAAGGAGTTAAGTCCCTGAAGGACAAACCTAACTGACCGACCTCTCGACTTTCAGACCTCTACATCATTGATCAGCGTGATGTGAAAGTTTCATAAACTTCACGCACAGCAGCAACGACTAGAAAGAACAGCTGTACTTGGCAACTTCCTGGTGAGAGTGACGTTGTGGATAACACTATTAAAAGATAACAGTGGATGAAATCGTCATTGACAAATAAGTGCAGGTCTTTTGAGATTCGGTGAAGGAAATGACAATAAAGACAGTGGCGTAGCAAGAGGGGGGTGGGGCAGGGGGCCCACAAAGCCTTCGATGGCCTATGTCAGAAATTTCTAGTCTCTGTCGGAAGTAAATAATAACAATTCATTTGAAACCATTAGGCAAACTTCCCCGATACTCCAAAAACCCTGATTTCTGGGCCTTTTTCAGGGTATTTCTACTTCATTAAGTGCACATTAAGATAACACCTCCCTGGCCCAGTGGACCATGAAATTGCAGATAGGGTTCCAGAAGACTCTTCCCCAGGAAGCTATACTGTGACTACATAAGGTAGCTTTGTGTTGTTATCTCAGTGTAGTCTTTCAATGAGCAGTGTGGTCAGTGGGGCATGTAAGCATTATTTACACTTGACTTAATCCACCGTGAAGGCGTTATATGGACAGCATCGGACTAGTTTTCCTCATGACTTACAACACTCCTTATGTTTTTAAGCAGAATTACACATCGAAATGGCTTCTGACATTTCACATGTGCATTACACATCGAAATGGCTTCTGACGCTTAGATAGTACATCATCACGTCAAGATAATAATCTGTCGGAAAATTTTTGCTTTTGCTCCCCCTCCCCCCCCCCCCAACAAAAAATATCTAGCTACCCCACTAAATGAACACTTCAGGTACCGCCATGTCATGGCTAAAGAGTATTGTGTAAGTAATACTTTATTGCATGAAGAATTTCTTTGACGTCCATCTAACGTTTACACCCAAAGTCCGTGAAGTCAGTACTAAAGCTTTGATTAAATTCTAAAGCTATAATCAAATTCTGCAGATATCTGGTTAGGATTTTAGGGCAGATTGGACTTAATGAGGGCTAATGATTTAAAAAAAAAACCTTGCATAAGGTTTCCATTACTTGGCAAAGGCAAATGGAATCTATGTAGTCACGATGTTGTGTATGGGTGTGCGTGTGTGTGTCTGTTACGCTAAGCCTTTAAACATGATATCTAAAAATATGAATGATGGATACTTTTCACATATGGTGTATGGATTTATTACTTTGACAGAAAACTTCTATTTCTTTGGTGTAGCTCAGAAACTATGTAAGATCACAAGAGGTAAAACACTGAAATTTTTGTTAACACGATGTTCCTTTTCCAACTTGGCGTATGTTGTTTTGCTTGTGATCAAAGGTTGTCTGAGGTCGGATGACATGAAACGACAACACCTTGGAAATTGCCTTGTAAACACGATATCTCAAGGTAGGATTGATTGACTTTGCTCATGCTTGGTATATGGATTTGTCAAATAAAGGGAAGAATCCTATAGTTCTTGATAAAGGTCACAAGTCATGTCACCATAGGTTAAAAGAAAAAGATTGTAAACATGATATTTCAAGGTAAGAAGGGGAATAATTTTCATGTTTGAGATAGCCATTTGCCATATTGTAAGGAAGAACCACAGCGTTGTTATAGTAGAGGACAGAGATCATTTAAGGTCACTAAAGGTCAATATCCGAAAACCTTGTAAACACAATATTTCAAGGTAGGAATCAAGAATTCCCATAATTTGACATGTGGATGTGTTAAAAGCAGTGGACTGACGTCTTTGTCTTTGGTAAATGCCAAATGTTGTCTGAGATGATTAGAAATAAAACTATGGAAGCCTTAGAAATTGCATCTTAACGGATATCTCAAGATACAAATGATAGAAACTTTTATTACTTGGTACGCATCATTTTCATATTAAGAGGAAGAACCATACGATTTGTGGAGGACTGAAGTCAGAGGCCATCTGTGGTCACTAGAGGAAACTGAAAATTTTGTAAATATGATATCTCGAGATATTAACCATAGATACTTTTCAAAATTTGCATTTGGTTAGGTTAGTAGTAGATAATCCCTATTGTTTTGGTAGAGATCAACGATTATCTGAGGTCATTGGAGGTCAAGAGGTGAGAACCTTGTTAACTGCTTACAAATATGTCTCAAGTGGGTTAACATTACTGGCCCTCACACTCGCATATGGATGCCTCTATTGATTAAAAGAACACTCTTGTGTGAAGTGGAAGTCGAAGGTTATTGCCAGCCAGATTAAAAGATAAAATTAGTTGTTTCCTCTTAAAAAAGTAGTGGAAACTTAATGACATTGAAGCAAAGCACGTTTTACATTTAAAGGCACACGGGGGGGGGGGGGGCAAATTATGTACCATATTAGACAATTTTATATGTAGATCGTGTTTGGTTGTTTGAGATAAGGTCATTCTAATCATTTTAAATTCATTTGAGTCTCACATTCTGTCTATCTTTGCTTTCGGTACTTTCTCCTTTTTCTCAATCCACGCACGGGCAACCCATAGTTGTTAGTATCAGACTTCAGAATTAAATATTCGGTCCATGTACTCCTAAAATCATTAAATTAACAGTTGTAGTACTTTTAAAAGAACTAAAAATAGATAGTAAAGAGAAACTTAACGTCTCGAAAGGGGAAGTTAGCCTGTAAAATAATAATTGGCTTGCTACAAGTGGTAAATGATAGCGTTCGTTTGACAGATGAAAATGGCAATACTCTGACAAACGTCCATGATAGGAGAATATGCGTTTTGTGTTTTCGTATGATTTCCTAATGCATGCACTGACATCTTGTTTTGAGACCCTAATCTTTTCTTTCTCTTTTAATGTGAATAAAGTGGCAAGTGTCTCCCTAAACTGTGACCCATTTGCGGAATCATGGCGATTTGCGCTACCCATCCTCCTTACTATACATGGAAGCCCATTGATGGGGTGGCTATGGTCACTCAGTTAGTTAGTTAGATGAGATTTAACGACACACCAACACCAGTGTGTTACATAGTGTCAAAAAGTTTAAATACGGTTCAAGTCCTTCCCTTTAGTCGCCTCTTACGACAGGCGGAAAATGCCCTGGGCATATTCTTCAAAACCCAGCCACAGGGGGCACAATGGTCACTCAGAGTTTTGTGTAATCGGCAAATGTGTTTACGGCGATTTTTATTTTGTACTCATTTTGTGGTAGAAATGGAAGAAAATGTAGAGAAATCGTCGCCTTTTCAGTTAGATATTCAGTTTCAGGCATTTTTTCATTTGCATTTTGCATCCTCGAAGTTTATTCTACCTCCAAAAGGTATGGTCTTTCCTGAACTTCTTAGCCGTGACCACCATTTTTCATGACTTTCTGTGGCAGTGAGGTTGCAATTTCATTTGGAAAACCGTTGGCATTTTACCTGAAGGAGTCCCACTGGTAATGTCTGTTCCAGGTTGGTTTCCTCAGCCAAGCACAGACTTATCAAGATAAACATCTGGCTAAAACTAATGTAACGGATCCCAATTTTTTACATTACACCCAAGCTACCGGCTGAACTCAAGTATGTCTCTGACCAATCTTATATGGGGATCCGTGACTTGAAAGTGAAGATATCTAGGGAAATATCGGAGTTGTTTTGTTGATCAGATGATAAAACTGCTACCGCTTATACAAATTCTGGAAAGAAAACTTTTTGTAAAAGTTACTTAGATGTAAAGCGAACTACAAGATATGCTGGCTCTGCAACACGGTAAAAGAACCAGATGTTATCGAAGCGGAAAGACTGAAAGGATTTATGGTACTGGTTTAGTTAGTCCTTGAGTGTAATACCTGGCGAAAATGAGCTATCATTGAGAGTATTGAGAGGAGCGTAACAATACACGCATTAATGCATCGCCCACGGTAGTAATACCAAAATAATTTTAATGGGCGTGTGGCTAATTACAAAAATCCTCAACTGGTATGTGTAGTTATTAAATAATACCTGTAAATTTGTTTAATGGTCAATTCATAAGGGGAAATATACTGTTGATATAATTAAACTGTCTTGTACTGTTGTAGAGCAGCAAAGTATATTAAAATTTTCATATTTTATTAACTACTGTTTGTGTTTCATTTGGAAAGCCATCGGTTTCATTGAAAACACCCAGTCTGTAAGATGTGTATTTAACCAGTATAATTACGTGATAATTTCATTTTTCATTAAGAAGATACAAGTTATTAAACTTTTTATCCTAATTTAACCTTCCTTTTAACTCTTTGGGACAGAATAGACGATAAGGCCCAGTGACATTGTATACAGGTTTTCTTAAAGAGAGGGATTAAGCAAATATAAACTTCAAATATGTGAAAGTGAAACTAAACCTACTCAATGTGGTAAACCTTTCATTCAAATCAAAAATGTAGTATTCGAGGTATCAGTAAATAAAGTTACTACATTTGTGACCCAAAGTGAGCTTGAGGCGAGCAGGGGTTATATCACTTCCTTACATTGATGAGAAATGCTTTGTTTCCTTTATTTTGTCAGTCTGTTGTACTGACCTTGAGGTCAATAGGGATAGGACCACCTCATGTGGAATGTTAAGTTTTTTAAAAATCTAATGTCTCTCATGCAATCACATTCCGATAACATGGAATTGTGGGGGAGAAATTTGGTTGTAAAGTTTAATGAAAACAAAAGACTACTCATTAATGTGAGGCTATGATGTGATATGTGCTTGCTTCCAAGTTCATTTTTTGTTGAAAATGTGACAACTTTAACTGGGAACCACACATCTGATTTTAATGCAAATTTCACCAGAATGCATAGAATACGCACTTCTCTAACATATCAAAACATAATTTGGGCTTAGACCCTTCTTTTAAAGTTTGACGTCTTCTGTAATTGTAAATTTATGTTAGCGTGGTTCATAAAATATTGGCGTTTTATCGCCATATGGGTTTTTGCCATTAAAAGTTAAATAAAATTGAGAAAATAAATTAAACAAAAGACGTTTTCCCTGACCAACGACGTATTGACCTGGCATACATTGGAAGCAAGCCGCTCAGACAGGAGAACCTCTTGATGTGACCAACAATACCCAAATGTTATTGCACGAGACACTAGGATGTGAAAGTAAAGAAAATTGATATCTGGGTCTGCTTCCAGTTTTTAACAGCTAAGGTCGATAAGATACAACCACGTTTTTGCTTTATAAAATAATAAAAATATGGGTTCATCTTAGATACAACCAGTTTAAATCCGTAGTTGGCAACGTCAGCAGTCTAGTATAGCATATTCTACGCATACGACTTGCGTACCTGTCATGAAAATTATGAAACTTTACATAGTATCAACAAGAGACCCTTTTCCAAATGAGTACCAAAAAGAAAAAAATGAATAGAGTTTTGGTGTGCTTCGTTTTTATCAATGGCATTTTACTGTTACCAAAGGCGACGCCTACCAAAACTCTATCTCTTAATCCTTTGTAAGCCTTCGTAACTACTGTTTAAAAAAGGGTCTATGACCATATGTACCATACTTCATCTAAACGCTTCCTTATGACAATGTAGGCAAAGCTATAAGAAAACACTTGCTTATTTACATCAGTCTTTCATTGTCTGAATCAATTAGTATAATGCTTCCGAACTTACTCCAATGATGAGAGGTGTACTACGCTTTAGGATGAACCTACATTATTTTTCCAAGCAAAAGCATTTGAAGTTTCTGTTTTCAAGATACAATTTAGTCAATATCATATGCATCATCAAATAATTCAAAGGGATAGATTTGCCCATTTTCTACCATTTCTTGCTTGTTTCATTATGTCAGCTAGTTGCCTGTCAAATTATTTTCCATGTTTTGACGGGTTTGCATTTTACATGTTTTTTGTCTAGTTGCTAAAGCGCTTAGATCCTTGATGTTTTAATGATGAGAATTTTTTTAGGTGGTTGGGTTTACCTTTTTATTTTTGTTTTTGCTGGTTACTATTGCGTGTAAAGTGCTTAGAACCAATTTTGACGATATCTACGTTACAAGTGTATACGTCATATAAAATATGTCGAACTGTTTGTTACTGATAAAATTCCATACTTAAAATGATTATACACTCTGTAAAACTTAACTGACCTACAAATGAACCGTCTACAGCTGTATTATAACAGCTTCTGAAGTAATTTAAGATGATCAAGCATGATATAAATGCAATAACGAATAAAGAATTGATGTTCAGTCACAAATTAGAAGTTATTAAAACCTGTGGATTCTCGTTTATTTACAATGCCTTTCCCCGGTTAAAATTCCAGTTGAACCAGTTATATATACACACACATAAATATAAGTATTAGGTTGAAATGCTGCCGAGCTCTCTAGAAATGTGTAGGTAGATAAAGGTAGTAAGAAGTGCTTAAAAGTTTGCGGAAAATTCCACGATATTTCGAGTATAAACCCTTCATCAGGTGGCAAAAATGCAACTGAACAACACTGAAATATAAGTAGAGAAAACACACATATTAAAATTTTTCACGAGCAAACCGGTTGTAAATATGGAACACCACGGAAAATTGCGATATGGAGGCTGAGAAAAACAAGTAAACACTAATTTCAAAAAGGAGCAAGTAAAAGGGGCTCATTGAGTTAATATCGATCATTTTGTGACGAGTTTGAAGGGAATTATTGCATGACAATACTTCTAATTAGCCTCATTGCTCATGTTTCACTTCCTATAGTGACCAAAAAAGTGAAAATTGTAGTTTTTATGGGTTTTAGAGCGTGCAGTTGAAGCTTGTCCAAGCCCATGATAGACCAGCCTCTCTTGAATAAACAACACTTATAAACAATTGTGACCTTCAATCACAGCAGCTGTTGGTTATAGGAGTTGCAAGCCTATCAATGCAGTTGGGATAAGCCTCATCCATTGATTGTCTTTGAACAGGGGTTGCATGTGGTTAATACCTAACTGTAAAAAGTGTCTGGTCACGAATTTGTAAGAAATGATTTTAATCATTAATTACCCTATCATTAACATTTCAGTTGTGTGTCAGATGTGCAGAATCTCTTAGTTTGACCATTTACTATCCAGATTTGAGTAAACCTCAACAGGTGTGATAAAAAATCATGAATAACGTGAGCCTGCCCAATGTGCCCCTTTAAAAGAAGTCCATCTTAACGTTAAGACCGTGTGGAGAGATGGTTGCGAGCTTCATGATTAGCCGGTTTTCGGCAGTCAGACGATCACGGTCAGAACCTCTGCACATGATGGCTGCAGTAACTGCCTAGTCCTTTATCGAGCATGGTGTTGGGGAATTGAAATGTGTGGCTACCGGATAACTCTCTTTTCTTTCCCTTCTTTTCTCTCATCATTTTGAGACATCACCAACCTAATAATTTATAAAGGAGCTAAGTTATCTTTTCCAAATGAGCTTATTTGTCCAAATGAGCTTATTTGTAGAAAATCCAAATTGATATTAAAATATTAATTTCTGTCCGAGTTATATTTTTATTTTTGTTTGTACATTGCTTCACTTGTCCGCTCCACTAAAGGAGTAGATTGTGTCTGTTGGCATCCGGTTTTAAAAATACAGTAGTCAGGCTAGCCAGCTATTTGTTTAAAAATCCCGAACGTAGCAAAGGGGTCCAGGGCAGGCGCCCGCTATAAAATATTAAAAGTTACTATTGCCCTTATAAATGCATTTACTACATCTCGCCCCCCCCCTCCCATTTGTTTGCCCCTTGAAACCATCTTGCACCTTGTTTGGCCAAGGGGCCTATTTTAAAATCGTTTGAAAAATACTAGTGGGTTTTCCAAAGTAAATGGAAACAGATAAAAAGGAAGTACCGAACTTGCTACGAGGGTGAAATGATGCTGTCATTGAGAATAATCAGCTTGCAGACATGTAGAAAACCAACTGCAGGATTCTCTTGTTTGAGTTTCATCCCCTTTCTTTAATTGCAAGTGTCCTTGAAATTAAGGTTGAAAAAACAAAGGCTAACATGTGCCATATATGGTATGTCCTCTTTCGATGTCACATATTTGCATATTTAATTCATGTTTATTCATGATACAAGTGTGAAATAGAAATTTCCCTGTAAAATGGTCAATATTAGATAGATTTAAATGAAAATTGCCGTTATTTTCTGGACTTTTACATGCAATATCCAACTATGTTATTTTCATGTCACACGACCTTTGAAAAAAGAAACAAACATAAAGGATCTTTTCAGTTAAATTTCCAATTTAAGACATTTATTATTTTTTTTATTTTGCATGCAGCTGTAAAATTTTCTGTACTATCAGAGGGCATGGTGTACCCTGACCTTTTAACCAGCATATCGCCTTGATAACCAATGGCCAAGTAGTCGCTACTTCATTTGGAGAATAATTGATAGTGCCCCAGAACGAGGTTTTCGATACCAGCCATAACTCACTCAGTTTCTAAATTCCATTCTTAACTTTGATCCAAGATGATTATCTCATATAACGCTGGTTTTGTTCAAGTATCCATCATCTAAAACCGATGTCATTGATCTCAACTTTGCAATAACACCCAAGATGCCGCCCGATAAGCTCAAGTACACCTTAAGGCAAGCTATAATTGAAATTTCGTTCACTCATGGTAAAAACCTGGAAATGAAAATGTCTGGGAAGTATCAGATTCGTGTCGCAAACCACCAGATAAATTTGCTACCGATTTTGCAAAGTACGTCGATGGACACCACATATCTCAACAGCCGCTTGATTTTTCTGTCTGTGATCATCTCGACTTTTGCAATGTATGGAGAAGTTATGAAGAGGATATCACAATGTCTGGATTATACGTCTGTCAGTTCTGGACTCATGCTCGATATGTCACGAAGTCTGAACTTAATATCAAAGTTACAGAAATGTCAAGCGCACTAAGAGACATGCTGGCTTTGCCTTACTTAAAGAACCAGAGAAAGTGGAATCAGAAAATTTGAAAGAGTTCTGTGGCATTGGTTTAGTTGCTCCTTGTGTGTAACGTCTAAAACAAATCTGCCTCCGTATGCTTTGAGGTGTAACAATACAAACATGATAAATAGCAAAAACAAACAAATGGTAGTCTTTACGGAGTGCAAGTTAAATTGTTTTAATTTTGTTGGGGAACTTTTGACTATTTGCAAGAATTACCACCAGAATGTATGGATTACATACTGGTTTGGCTTGAATGTAGTGGTCTTGCCGTTTGGAGCTGTTATACCATTTTAAAGATCACAACTCAATTGAAGTTTTCACTGATTAATTTTGAGCGCACGCCGAAATGTGTGTACGTGAGAAGGGATTAGTAGATAGCTTATAAAACTACTTATTCACGGCAGTGCACATCAGCAGTGCAGAAGCTGGCTAATGAAACGGTAACCTTCAGCCATAGTACTGAAAGGGGCGAAATAATTTTTTTTCAGGGGCGATATATTAAAGCTCATTAAGGCAATACTAATTGTAAACGTTTACTCGGGGTGGCACGTTTGGGGAGTGGGCACAGGCCCTGGCATCCCCTGGTCAGGGGCTTACCTACACCTATATATTAATTTTATGCCCTGGTCTAACCTTTGAATTATTTGTTCGCTTACTTCTGCTTGTGATAGGCTTTTTAATCTCTTTGAGATTTTAGCAATAGGACATTATTTTCGTTAAATATGTTTCGCTTATCTTACGCAATGGTTTGTATTAACGATTTCACAGTCTATTATTTCCTTTCATAATTACGTAACTATGATCCCAATTAATATTTAATATTTTTCTTTTCGTGACTTTCACAGCTAAGCTACCAGACTAAAACGCATCATATTTTACTGTAAGCGCTTAGATATTGTTACTTAACGAAGGCGGTAGTTTAGCATGTCACGCTCTTTTATTATCAAGCGCAACCCCTATTACATATATAACTCACATCTTTTTGTCATATTTGCTTTTAAACTGATGAAATCAGTCACTGAGGAAGGTCCCAGGAGGGGACGAAATGTGTGACGTTATATGAAAACTTTGTGCTCTCGTTTGGTCCATTTTTATCTCCATTCTCTGAAACTTTTTCAGACGCCATTTTCTGAATTTTTTTAACACAAAAAATGAGCGTACGTGGGTTTTTTTCTTTCTTACCTATTTATATATATATATATATACATATATATATAAATATATATAAACCGCCTAATCATGAAACTTGGAACCCTGTCCCCACATGGTCTGAACGTTAGACTTGAACTGTTATAACGCAGCAATTCCTGCATTTTTTTGACTTGTGGTAACCACTTAACACGGTCTGTTTTCCTAGCCGAGGTTTACCGTGCCCAATTTTATTGTGTATTTTTTAAATTGTACGTTTGGCCGTGTCAACGATCAGTTGCATTTTGCCACCTGATGAAGGGTTTAAACCCGAAACGTCGTGGAATTTTTCACAAACTTTTAGCACTATTTACTACTTCATTTTTACCTACCTATATATATATATATATATATATATATATATATATATATATATATATATATATATATATATATATATATATATATATATATATTAACTTCGATCTACCAAACTCGACCTATTGAATATTCATTCCCGCTTCGGGAATACCTTGGTAACAAGAATACAAAATTGAATGACACGGGGTATATGCAAGAGAACAATTATGAGATTTATGAATGATTTTCCCACCTTTAAAGGGAAAACAACTGTGTAGGCTATCCATACGTCATTACTAACTCGGCAACGGGGGCGGTCTTACACTCTTTAGCTGTATGAAACGGAAGTACTGAAGAAGGTGATGAAATAAAAATTGTAGTCGCAATACGAGCCCAAAAAAATTTTCCCTCTTCGGGAATAATATGAAGGTGTATGTTGTAATTTTTATGTTTCAGGTACAAAATAGGGACATGTCCTGAGTGTGGGGCCATGTCGGGTTGAGAGGGGAGGACTTGGGTCCACGGCCATAGAGTTAGTATAGTGAAAAGGTAACAGTTATATATAATTGTCTCCCCCAGATTTCTCATGCCTTCTTCTTTTCATGTCCATTTGGGCACCTTGTATGGGGACATTTTTGTTTCATCCTTCCCACCAATTTTGATGGGAAATACATCTCTTCTTTACCGCCACTGGAAACGTTTCGGGGGAGTAGAATAACCTAGATGACATTGTGTCAGCTAAGCTCAAACATCAGTTTTCGAGTAATGTACAAAGAAAGTTTTGACAAAATGCCTAGCAGACAGTCGGGAATGTCACTTTCCGACTTTCCGGGCTTGTAGGTAAGTTGCGTCAAAAGTTTGGGATTCCATGTTTCAGAGATTTACATTCCAAAATATAGAAGGTTATCTTGGGGTCATCCTCTACCATTCCCATAACGGCGGGTGAAGAATATTGAGGAAATGTTGGCTGAGATATGCCATGACAACAAGCGATGCAATCTGATAAATAGAGAGAGGCCTTCTTTTAACACTTTTCTGACTAACGTACAATTAAAGTAAATTTTTCGGCGAGAGAAGATTTGGGCACGGGAGCATTTCAGACATGCTGGACTTTCTGGATCCGCCCCTATTAGGCCTATGTTATTCTTTTATACATGTCTCCGGCAGTGGATCTAATCTTGCTGCTCAATTTCGTGCCAAAATAGATTTTCCACTTCAATGTTTTATAAAACCGAAGCGCTTTGCGGTCTAAGCAACTCTAAAAAGTTAACATTTGTCCTTTAATATACAAGATAACAGCGTTAGAAGAGTTACACAGAGTATGTTAACCCTATATATATGTTGCAAAATGACGTGGGGTGGTATTGTGCAAACATTTCATCCCTGTCCCTGTCTGCATGTTACCCCTCCTCTGTCAAAGTCTTTTTTGTCACCCCTCTCCGTGTAGCAGTCCTTCCTGTACGCTTCTCCCTATTGGAGCTGAGACTGCTGCCTCCTCCCATCGAGGAGATTGGTTCCACCGCCAGGGTGGGGGCCATGGTCATGACCTGACCGTATGTGTAGTTACCACAACGTCGGGTATTTTTTTTTTCAACTCTATACATACTTCCGTGACATATAGAAAAGGAATAAAGGCCCTCTATCCCATTCATGTAGCAAATTAGTAAACCCCACCCAAATATTCTCAAGGTAGCCTACACAGATTTGTATTAAGATCGAGAATTCGTGAGAACATGGAAGTTAACCGTTTTAGCCGACAGACAATATCATAATGTAGATCAAGTGAAATGCATGTTTTTCCCGACAGGCATCAGTCGCCCCAGCAGTATAGATCTATTTTGCTCACTCTGTGAGCTTATATTCTTACACGTCTGAATACAGATCTTCGCCCGTGAGTATAATTACAAGAGTCAGATAGCCTATATTTCGAAAACACACAAGTCTGCACCATTATCGGTTCATCCACTTAGTATGGTATTTACGTGCAAAATATACCCCGTCACGGTAAAATTGTACAAACGTTTCCTTCCAGACACCCATTGAGGAAGGCCGACTTTCCCGTCGGTTTACTTGTTTTTTGCAAAGATGGCAAATTTCTCGATATAGCCCCAAATTTTTATAATTTTCTTCATAAGAAACCCCGATTTTCCACAAAATTCTAACCTTTATGTAACAAATCCTAAAATTTCGCCACTCTTTCGATAACTCTTCACTTTTGCTGGGGCTGCAGGTTGTTGCCCCCCCCCCCGTCGAACAAATCCTATCGCCACCCCTGTCGTCACCCTGATGAGCCTTCGGGTTGCTGGAGCTCTCGGGGGTGGCAGAGCTGGATGATTTCCTAGACAAGATCCTATCGCCTTACGTAGGTTGGAAGTTTCCTCTAGCAACTTCATGAATGACCGTGGTATAGTAGTCCCTCATATAATGACTGTCGTAGCTGGGCCCCGTTTGTGATGAAAGTAAAAGCAGATGTGAAGTTTCTACGAGAAGCAGAAGCAGAAGCAGAAGAAGTTTATAATCAGGGCAGTGATCGGAAGGAGCACGTTCCATCATTTTGTTTCCGCAGGCCCGCGGCATGGAGCTCATGCCACCTCTCATGTCCAAAGACTTTTAATGCTAGTGAATAAGAAGAGACGGAATTGCTAACAGAGGAAGGGATTGGGGACCCGTTATGTTAGCCTAAGTTGCGGTTTGAGCCCCTGTGCCTTCATAGCTGTTTTACAATAAAACGGGGCGACCGGAAGGAATATTAATTTTTCTAAACTAGGTCTTAGAGGTTTTTCCTAAGTGTTAATTAATTATAATGTAGGTCGCTATATCTTCCCTCTTGTTGCCGACTCCAATCGCTCACCCCCCCCCCTCCCCATTCCATCTTACCCTTTCATTCCTCTGACCCTTATCCTTAACTTTTTGACTTACAATTTAACAAAACAAGCGACCAAAAAGAATCTTTTTCCTGAAGGAGCATAACTTTTATGCTCGAACAGGGTTGCTTAATCCACCTGACTTCCACAAATTCATGACTTCTGCAAGCTTTAGTTTGTGTGTGTGTGGGCGCGCGTTTGTGTGTTGGGAATTAGACTGGTGACGAAATTTCCAGTGTTACTGGATCGAAATAAAACGACATACACGTATGCAACAATCATAGCTTTTCATCTACTGAGTCAAATGTCAAGAGTGAGGTAGATTCCCTTCCATTCTTTTCCTTTGATTTAGGGATAGAAAGCGGAGTGAAAAGGTGGAAGGGGGGGGGGGGTCAGTAAATGCCAATATTTTTAATAAATGTACTTCACAAACTTTCCAAAAATGTAGCATCAACATGCATCTTGGCACTCTCAAATAGTCAAAATTTTCCGAAGAAAAGTGGTTCTCTTTAGACACCTCCTCAGGACGGGGATCTGAAATGTTTAACCCCAAGCTAAGAACCTCAAGCTACACTCTAAAAAATGATTGTCCAACCTGGGCAAAAATTTACCCAGCCGTTGTTTCCGTATGCCTCTTAACCGGAATTGGGTAAAATATTGCCCAGCTTAGTTGGTTAAGGATTTTACTCATTAGTTGGTCCAAAAATTTGCCCAACCATTTTACCCAACTAATTTGAGCAAATACTTTGCCCAACCAATTGGGCAAAATTTTGCCCAACTTTTAGGCAAAACATTTAACCAACCAAATTGGATTAGTTATTACCCAGTTCCGGTTAGGAGGCATACGGAACGAACGGCTGGGTAAAACAAGTTACCCAACTGGTCGGAATATCTCAGACCTTCTAAAAGTTTTAAAAGCTACCGGCATTGCTAATGTTAGCCACTTTTTCCAAAAGTCCCTTGCTCTCTGGCGAAGAGCCAGGGGCGAAAACCAAACAATACTCCCGAAGGAGTTCTGCTCACTGAAGGAGTAACAACATCCCAAGGGACAAACTTTGACTTAACTGACATCAGAAAGCTCAGCCTTTTTCTGCAGACGTTGAAAGCAAGTCTGTCGTCGTCTCGTCGGCTGCGAGTACAAGTGTACGTAGGTACGTAACGTCCGTACTGCAGTACAGTATAGTACCTTTTCATTAATTGTGTACGTACGTATGGCGTGCAAATTAGTTCACTTTAACCAACCTGGGTAATAATGAAAATTAAGATCCAGTCGTTTAGGTCAGTAGCGTTCCTAAAATAAAAAAGAAAAAAGGAAAAAAAAAAGAAAAAAAAATTGAACTGTACTTAGCCAGAGGCGTATCCTCTCCTTTCACTGAGGGTTGCCTTAGGGCAGGGATAGATAAATTTTGCTTATGTACGACGGCTTAAATGCAAGTTTGTGAAGATTGTAGTGAAAGTTAAAAAATGTTTGTATTAAGTGAATGGTTCTTACCTTGGGAATGAATCTAAGCTACGAGGACCGTCCACGGAATGTTTGCCTTTGGTAAACTTTTGTTTGTGTAAGTTAGTATATAGGGAAAATGGTGTTAACGCGAAAATTTTTGTTAGGCTGACACAAAAAGCATGTTATCATTAAGAACAAAGAGAAAAACATAAACACTGTAAGGATAGTAGACTGTATCGGGGACAACATACATTGTGTCGAAACCATCTGGACTACCCGATAAAATAGCCAAACTTTGCTCCGTGAGTCGCTCACAAATTGACCGTACCGCATGACACACACTAGAGAACAGCAACTAGCTATAGGCTTTCCATATGGGATTAAATTTACGACCTCTACATAACGTGTGCTAGCTACATCTTACTTGGTAAGGTTGACAGGACTTTTGCTATCTAGCTATGTGGAATGGAACTACTGAAGAAAGTGGAGTGACATTACAGCGCACGTAGCTCGTCGAAAACTTTGGGTTCTGAGTACAGAAACTGTCCTCTTTCTTTCACTTCTTTTCCTGTTTCTTTTCCTCATGTTTCCTTCATTTTGCCAACTGGTGCAGAATTTACCGACTCAATGCCAGAAACCACATAAACAATGAACTCCTTTAGTAAACGATGATACTGAAAAGCCCTATGTAGCTTTTTTCCCGACAGAATATGTTTTAAGTTTCAAAAAGTGTTGCTTACGGGCTTTGAAAACATTGTAATAAACGTTGACTACAAATACATTTCAATCTCCTGTCTTCCGCCTGCACCAGTCCCTTTCTCTTGTCCTGCTTTGTCCCTCCCCTGTTCTTTTCTCTGTTTGCTCGGTCTTTCTCTCTCCCTCTTCTCTCTCCTCTTTTTTCCTCTTTCTTCTTCCCTCTAACTTTCCTTCGTTTGCATTTCCCTGTTTCCTTCATTGTGCCGACTTGGGCAGGATTTTTGCCGACTGCTTGGATGATGGGGGTTGTCACCCCCACACCCCTACTAGCATCGGCCCTCTTTGATTGTGAGAATCGCAAGCAAAGCGAGCAGACATTTTGCAGGAAATTTAGTTGCCATGGTGGAACCAGGGAGTTGCCACGAACTCCCTGGTGAACCTGCTTGCAGACTCAACAAGACTCGGTGGTGAAAGGATTTGCTCGATGAGAGGACCAAGCTCCCTTAGGAATACAGCAACCTGAAGTCCGACCAGAAGCGACGGTTAGCTGAAAGGATGCCAAAATTTGGGCGCGATAAGAGCGCCAAAATTCGGGGTTCTGTTGAAGAAGACTTGAGAATATTTTGTTCTTGTTAGAGGGAAATATTGCGTTTAGTTTAAAATGCACAAACATAGCATACAAAGAAAATAACTTAAATAATTATTAAACCGATCAGTCTCACCAATAAACTCTAGCAATAACTTCTCAAAATATTATGCATTACAAGGGAGAGTAACGGATGTTGCATCATTTGAAGTTTTTGAAAGTTTAAGTGAACTATTTTTGTGCAACAAATAACTTGAATTTCTCTCTGTGAAAGCCTTATTTCTTGAAGAGAAGGCTACCATATTGCCTTATTTTGAATAGTTTGTCATTGTGTATCTATAAATTTTGGTTTCAAAATTATAAAAAAAATCTGTAAAACACGCAATATTTCCCTTAAAGAAAAGTTAGAAAATTTGAGTTTCTTTAAAAGAATGTTCCCCCTCATCCCAGACAATTCAAATTTTTCCCAAACAAATTATTCTTAGGCCGTCCCAAAACTGTCTTGAGCCCCCTTCTTGTTCAGACAGAAACCTAGTACATTGCTTAAGGTCATATCTGGGCATACAATGCCATAATGTGTAATAAGAACATTCTCTTGCATGTTGTGTTATGTGAACTGTACTCTGCACTAGTTTGATGCCAATAAAAGAGAGTTCACCAGTTGAGATCTTTGCTGTCTTCCAACCAAAAATGTACTTGGGATGAAATTTTTAGGGAGGACAAAATTTGGGGGGGGGGTCTAGGTACCAAATGGGGTCACGGCATTGATCGCGGTCCTTAATTCTTACAAATTTAATTAGGACACACAATTTCTGGGGGCCTAGCAAACATCTGGGGGGCCCAGGTCCCCCAGCCCCCCCCCCTTCGTATAGCTATGCGCCTGTCTTGGGGTAATTAATGTCTCTCTGTAAGAGCAAAACTAAGTCTCCGGGCGTCTGGTCGCTTACAGCCAACATATCTGAAAACTAGGGTGCTTAACAGCTTAAGCAAAATGTAACTGAGGATGAAAGCGCGCCTAGCGCGCTAAAAGTTTTGTCGGTTTAGCAAAAATGTTATAGAAAAACAAACTGCGTTCATTAACAGAAGCCTTTTGGAATTACTTTTGGTCAAAATCGCCTGGAGTCATTCCGGGGCTACCGTTTACATGCAGTAAAATTTTATTTTTTATCGATTTTCCGTATGGGAGGCACAGTGGTCCGCACGGGGGGCACGGCCCCTCCGTGCCCCGGCCTGGCTACGGGCCTGACTAACAAGAAGGTTGTCAGTATGTAGGGAGAATGGTTTTAATAGGGACATGAGTGCGTACAAATCCAATGTGCTGATCAGCAATCTACAAATAGCCGAATTAAGAGTACTTTAAAACTGTTGACTATCTTCGAATTTGTACAAACTTAATTTTAATTACCGACATTTTTTCGGCTTTTAAGGACACGTTGAAACCACTTTAAGGTAGTGCAAGCTTGTTAAATGAAAACAAAAATAGTTAATTAGTAAGACAGGATACCGTACTCAATGGAATCGAATGGTTTTTATAGGCCGAAGTTACGCCAAGGATGCTTGAATATTGTCGAGCACTTGGACAACTCTGTCGGTAAGAACAGGAACGACAATTTTAGATTGGTTACTCCGGGAACAATTCATTTGAAATGGTTTTTACAGAATATTTAGTGTCAGGTATTTGCCTAGTTCTCATTTAATACTATGAAGAAGCACAGGGAAGATTTATGGTTCTCAAAGCTTTATGTAGTTTAAGAAAGGAACAGGATTTTAGACGTAAGTCGTTTGGATGAGTCATTACTCTAACCATTATTATATAATACCTTATTACTTTCTCCACATCTAATTGGAAGATTGGTGGTCACATGCTGTAAGTGGTTCGGCACTAACATCACAGTTGTGGTGCTTGACCGTGGGTTAGCATAAACTAACCCACGATCGTTGGTTAATATATACTAACCCACGGCAATGACGTCAGTGATCATTGCGCCCGAAACGTGAGAGTTGTGCCGCAACTAAATAAACCTCTGCAACATTGGGGATCGTACATTGCCCATCCTGCGGTTGTTCAATACTGTTGGAATTATGGCCTAATGTTGGATTTATTGGATTAACTGTTGATTTATACCTTTTTTGAAATGAGAGCAGGACTTGCAGGAGTTATCCAGAGAATATTTGAATGTAAGTATAGCCTAGTCTTGTTTTCTTTTTCTTTTAAATTGGCTAGGCTAGGACTGTATTCTAACATAAGGCATAAGTTGGGCCGTATCCACCAAATATTGAATGTTTTCCATTCGTGCAATATGGTATGAATAATTTCGTTGAAAGATTTAACGTTCTATTCAACTCGGCTTCGCCTCGTTGAATAGAACTTTCAATCTTTTAACTCATTAAATTATTCATATTATTGCACTCATAAACATCCATTATTTGTAAACTAATTCCCCGCATCCTTCAATGTCAATATAATAAGTCAACAAAATAACAGTAGCAGTTCATTTCTACATAAGAACTGGCATACCGGATTACCTCATACATTCACACAAATAATGCAGATATACAACCCACGAAGTGTTCACAAAGAAACACTTTAAAAGTAATATTTTATTGGAGGTATGAAGAGAGCGAAAAGCAGAAATGGTGTGGGCGGGTTGTAACGCCCTAGCCCTGAGTTCCAAGTCTCCATCATGAAGACATTTACCATTGCAAAACATGAATATTGCATTTTTAATGTAGACCAAGGAATTATTTCGTACTTCCCGGGGATTGATATGAAATCGCGGCAAACCAACTATCTTCCTTCTGAGATTGCTAATTGATTTGTTTACTTGGCTGGCCGGCCGGCGGATCAAGTTTCTTGCGTGATGCCATTAGCAATTCGCAATGCCAGTGTAACAATGGATGCAATCAGAACTGTTGCTTGTGGTCGCAGCATCATTCTTCACTGAAGAAGTCAAGCAACTAATCGGTTAATCAGCCATACCCAAGTTTGTTTATCAAAGATATTAGCTTCAATGGTTGACAGGGAGAGGGTTGGTAGCCAAAATCAACCCTGCCTTTCAGCATTTGCATTAGATGAGTTTCACTTGTTATATTACTGAGTTGCCGTACATTCATACTCTTATTACGATTATCAGATCCCTGTTAATAGTACCAACAGTAGAGTTCCGTTATTAGTGCAAAGGGTTCCTAGGAAAACGACGTAATCAATACAACTGCCCATGCCTACAAGGCTCCGTAATGACGTTTCAGACCTGGTTCAAGTTCATCTACTTTTATCGTTTAAAATAATGCTAGCATCTTCGACACTTTTCTTGCAATTTCTGATATTTGTTTTTTCTCTTCATGCATTGGCGTACGAGGCGGGGGAGACAGGGCGTAGACTACCCCCCCCCCCCAAATTTGCAAGACCTGAAATTCGGGCAGGGGCCTGGAAAAATTCGGGGAGCCATTTGAGTCTTAAAAAATCTAGCATGTTTTTAAATACACAGAAAACTCCTAAGCGTGCCCGAATTCTTTCAAAAATTTGCCCGAAAATAAAAAAACAACATATTCACTGTACAATTCTCATGAAAAGTCAAAAAAAAAAAAAAAATACAATAATACAAAAATTCGCAACACATGCGGGCAGCTTACAGTGTCGTATGACCATTCTACAAGCATTTACGGAGTAAGCGAGAAGGTTATGCCCATGTACCCTTGAATATGGTCACTTGCAGGAAAGCGAAAAGGGAGCTGCTCATCAGATATGAGTTTCGTACTCAAGCCATTCCCACTAGGACAACAGTAATTATTTCATTTAAACCAAAAGTCTCTTTCAAATGTTTGTTGAAACAATTTGTGGGAGATTTTTGAGATCTGCATAAACTGTTTTTATCAGTTTATCATACATGTTGACCATGTGCGGCGATCCTGGGGGAATGGGTAGTATATCCCCCTATAAAATTGGATGAGGGGATACTGAACACCATATCCCCTCATGAAATCAACCCGGCAGACCCGGAAATCAGAACACTTTGTAATACCTTTTCTGGACTTTTTACAATAGGCCTATTTATTTTTGAGGAAATTCTTCTGAAAGTTGTCATAGTATCTCTTTGCAAAGATTGCAAAGAGTCGTTTCCGGTGATCTGGGGGTAATTTTTGGCCAAAATGTTCTACGCTCCGTGCCACCTAATGGTGGCGCTCCGATAAGAGAGTGCCACTGAATCTATCCGGAAATCAGTACACTTTACCCTTTTCTAGACTCTTTACAATACGCTTATTTTAAGGAAATACTTCTGAGAGTAATAGTATCACGTTGCAAAGACAAGAAAGGACCATTTCGGTGAACTGGGTATTTTTGACCAAAATTTTCTTCGGACGTTTCGCGTCAACCAATGGTGGCGTTCCGCTTAGATAGTGCCACTAACTATAGCCCCACCCCTCCCCTCCCCCTACTCTGAGTCTGGGCTAAACAGGCTGCTCAAACACATGGGATCCTTGTAGAGTTCGATGAAACTTGTATATTATAGGTGGCCGATATGCGATATGATGTCATCCTACCTCGAAGAAGGCACTTAGCCACGGTGACACCTACCCCCCCCCCCAATATTTTCAACAAAAGGTCTTGCAGTGAAGGAGGAAAAATTTATCATGAGACCAGCTTTTTCAGAATACAAATATAAGAAGAACAGAAAATCTCGCAAGAAGAAATAATGGAAAATCTCGCATCATTTTGCATCTAGAGTCCTTAAAATATGCACAAAATCTGGACCCCTTCCACAGGCCGGCGAAACTCCAATATCGATGTGCTCCCCAAATTGGTTATCCTGGCCACGGGCCTTGAGAAGTCTTGGGATTTTAGCCGATTACTGAAGTTGTTCGAATATTAAAATTTATATTGATCATAATCTTACGTTGCAAGTAGTAAAATAGCTTGAAGAATGCACATTACAAGCTTATTTTCAAATGATTAATTAGCTTACTTTACATTACCATTTCATCCAATGGTAGTAGTACATTTTATCTGATAATTTTCTTATCATTTTGCAAATTGCTCATTTTCTTATTGAAGTGAAAATTTATTGCAAACGAAAGCTCAAAATTTCGATTGTTTTGATTCTACTTATAAGCCTGGAAAATGCCATTTCCGGTTGTCTGAGGGGTCGCGATTTTTCAAAATTTTCTGTACGCTCCGCGCCAACCAGTGGTGGCGCTCCGCTTAGATAGTCTTTCGGAGAGGATTACATATTTCGGGCAGAGAATCCACTGCCCCCCCCCCCGAACCGAAAAGCTCCCGTAATCCTATGTTTTCATGTATGATGCAAAGTTAATTAAACTTTTCAAAAAACCTTTTATTGGGATTTGTCATTATTTCTACACGTTCACCAAGTTGTCCTGTCAAATCCGTTCATATAAAAGACAACACTACTTCTCAAACTGGAAGTATAACCCAAAGTTTATTAGCGACTACCTTTTGAAGACAGTGAAGTGCTCGTACTTGCTTAACTCCCTTCTCGTCATACGGAATAAACCAGACAAAAACTTAAAATAGAAGAGGTGGGGACTGCCCCAATTGTCTCCAAATTGTCCACGATGCGAAGTAAACGATTTCTCTATCTGGAATAGTCTATTTTCGTAGTCGAAATGTGCAAATTCAGAGTTGGTACTTCTTCACAATTGAGAGCTCCCTGCATCTTGTTTCATGTATCAAGGCTATAGCTGAGAATGACTTTACTGTCTTTCTATATACCAGAGGTTCAGAGTCTACATGTACGGACGATTTAAAGTCAGGCTTTGACACACCTGTTCTCGTAAAGAGGAGTTGTATTCGATCTGGTACTCATGAATTTTGAAAGTAACGCATTTATGTTAACTAAGAATATTGTATTCGCACTCGTTTAAAAACCAATACTCGTAATTACAGTCAGAGAGGATTCATTTGTACCCGTACTCATTACATTGTACTAGTATGTCATGTCTGCTCTACTCTCCTAAGTTAATGCTATATGGTTTTGCCACACTAAGTTTGTAACAGGGAAATTGGGTACGTACTGGTGGATTGTTTGTGGGTAGCGTTGTCTGTAGTCTAGCATTTCTTCTAAACATTGCAGAGCAACCGGGTCGAAACTGTAATAGAACTTGTTGGCGAAAAGATGAGGCTGTGATAAAAGATACGACAGATAACCAACCCCAAACACACAAACAGCTCGGACATATTTACCGATACAAGAGGGATGTTTGGTTACATCTCCCCACTTTATGAACCTAACATTTGAATCCCATGTACCATAAGGATATCCCCCGGGTACTCCTGGATACCTCTGTAGGGTCACCCAGTAATGTTCTTCTGGGCACAATGTGTCCTCCGACCATTTCAGTAGATCAACAGCTCTCTGATCAGTAATAACATAGTTAGCAAACGCGCGCGTCGCTGCGTAGTACGCATTTCCAAAGTATATGGTGAAGTTGTGTGGTGGAGGTTTCTTTGAACCTCGAGCGCTAATAATCTCGCCGTTGGCGTTGATTTCGAAGTGTCTTTGGGTCCGGAGTTTGATATGTGGAGGAGGCAGAATACCGTTTATGTCATTATGGCCATTGTACGCCTTCAGCTGGCGTACTATCTCCAGATTGGTCTTTAAAGGAAAGTCCTGTCCACATAAGTTCATCACATATTTCCATTGAACATGTGTTTGTAACAAATCTGACATACAATTAACATCTGCCTGGACGCGGGTAACACCCCTATATTGTACTGTCAGCACTTTGGAAACGATGAAAACATTACCGAAACACGAGGCTAAACTTCTCAAGGCCTCGTGGAATATTTCAGGCGACTTTTTATCTGGGTGTATACAGTAAATGTTTTGTGGTTGGTAGATAGCTCGTAGGAGTCGCTCAACTTGTGCTACCTCTTTATGAGTTACAATGATATACGCCAGAGGATAGGCTGCCTCCTCCTTGCAATTCGGTTGTTCAGGATACTTTCGTGCGTTTCTAAAAGTTGAGCAATTTTGTGTGAAATTCAAAAAACTCTTGTCCGTTGGCACTGGTAGACTTCCGACAACACGGTTCTTATCCATTACGTTATTGATCGCTTTTATTGAAGACCATTTCTTTGAAAATATTGAGGAACAATCTGTTTCCCAGTACTTGTGATATGGAGAGAGAAAATTACAATCTGTGGAAGTGTTGCCATTAAACGGCGGCGCTATGTCAGAATGATGGTAAGACGTTAGAGCTGTCGATAACTCGCTGGTTCTTCTCATCTTTCTCTTTCCTGTGATTGGAGTGTAGGGTGAAATAAGTGAAGGCGAATACCTATTGGTAGCTTCATAAAGCTTTGAGCGGTGATTTTCCAGGATGATGCGGCTTTCTTTTTTCTGTAAGTTGTTCTCTATTTGGAACTTTGGAATGGTACGAAAAGTCCACATTGACATCCAAACCACAAGAATCAGGCAAACGAGTATGGGTATGAAAATATATCTTCTTGGCCACATCTTCTCTTTGCAGACTTTTGTTCTACTTTATAAATCTGAGGAAAGAACGAAACGTTGTGTTACATTCAGTATCGGAGGCTTTTTTTTTAATGAAAAAGTAGGGTCATCATGAAGATAACAATCCTTCCAGTGGCTTAACCAGGATTTCTCTCAAGGAAGGGGGGGGGGGGGAGACACAGAGTATGTTGTACGATCGCTGGCCTGGGGGGGGGGTCTAAGGCAGCGCTTCTCAACCGGTGGGCCGCAAAGCTCTCCCAGGTAGGCCGCAGGATCCGCCATAAAAATAAAGAAAAATAGAATAAAATAGAAAAAAAAAAATAAAGTGATGTTATATTTCACACTGATTTTAGGCCGGACTGTCATGTCCGATCGGTCCAAGTCCGTCAATAGAGCTAGAGCACGCATAGCATATGAATGTGTTCCAACGTCGTGCTGCAATGTGCATGCATACAGCTAGCATGCATGCGCTGCAGTGGTGGTTTACGTGTATGGTCGATCTAACTGTGATGTGAACCCCTAGTTGATTACCAGTCATATCTTTCTCATAAATGTTTTGTAATGTGGGCCTCAGAAAAATTCTGAGAGTCAAAGTGGTCCTCGAGTTAAAAAAGGTTGAGAAGCGCTGGTCTAAGGGGAGGGGGTGTCCACTCCTCCCATTTAAATTTTTTTGAAAAAATAGGTGTCCTTACATGCAATCTGGTGCCACATCTGTTACCATTCGAAGTAAAATTTGTGTTTAAATGTTTAAATGTTAAAGTGTTTTAGGAACTAAAAAAAGGAATCGCTGGGCTAGGGGAGGGGAATAAGGGGAGGGGTGTCCTTCTCTTACCTTTTGAAAATTTTGGAAAAATTGGGTGTCCTCACATGCAATCTGGTGCCACATATGATATATTTCCAAGTAAAATTTGTATTAAAATACGTATTTTTTAGAAACTAAAAAAAGAATCACTGGCATGGGTGAGGGGTCTAAGGGGAGAAGCCCGTCCTACCCTTTGACAATTTTTGAAAAATTGAGTGTCCTCACATGCAATCTGGTGCCACATATGCTACCTTTTGAAGTAAAATTTGTTTTAAAATATTTACGTATTTTAAGGGAGAACAAAGAATCGCCGGCCTGAAGGAAGGCTCTAAGGAAAGGTCCCTCCCCCTTTGAAAGTTTTTGAAAAAATTAGATGTCTTTACATGCAATCTGGTGCCACATATACTACCTTCCGAAGTAAAATTTGTGTTAAAAATATACCTAATTTAAGGGACTAAAACAAAATCCGCATCAGTGAGGAGGGAGGACATGGCCCAATGCCCCCCTGCGTACGCCACTGAATACTTCTTATGCACTGAACCGGTTTTCTGGCAAGCTTTAGAGGTTTTAACTAAATGCGGTTTGTCGAATGAAAGTGGAATGAGCAGGATGAAAATGTCTTGAGGAAAAATTTATTTAAAATTCTCATCTGGAGCCTCATGAAATCTACAATGGCCTTTGACCTGCCGAATTTTTCGCTTTTTGGTACGGTACGGGCTTGGCCGTTATCGCCCAACCAGGGACTAACTTGAGCTTTACAGTAATCAGTAATCTTTGGCCAAATACTATCCAGTTATGATCTGACTCCAACTGATCAGGATTATATCATGTTAACATATTGGATTAATAGTACAGAAATGTCCCGCACCTTAAAAGTCATGATTAATCGTTACAGATGGTTATGCGACTCAAAATATTGTGGGTGAGTTATTTTATTTCTCTCACAGAATCTCAATGCTTTGTAGCTGATAAATAATTGGTCACAAACCCTTACCCTTCAAATTATGATGCAAATTTAAAATGAGTATTGTGATCTTTTTTTTTTTTTTGAAGGACTGAATGACTATTACAATGTTTATGTTTACTTTACGTCAGTTACTCACCCTTTGATATCACTGCCATATCTGAATTGCTACTCTCAAAACAAAAAAAAAAACTTTCTTGGTCCAGGGAGCGGGAAAATTGATCCTGGTGGACAGAACATACACGCAGCTTTCTTTGGATATTCTTCGCTTATTAGTTACGTAATACGCAAACATTCCTTTCAAACAGCTGACCGTAAAATGCGGTCTCAAAGCATCTGGCATTAAATTCACTCTCTAAAGGAAGGATTCTAAAATGTGCCATTTTGAGGTTTAAAGGAAATGAAGGCAACGTTCATCGATAGCAACCAAAATACCTCTTAAAACTTCATTTATTTTACAGCGTTATTCTACTTTTCACTGTTATGAGAGACTAAGCAATTGTGTATTGCAAGTTCTATTAATTCAAAAACTTTAAGAGTTAGGCGTTCGTTAGGCAAGTATATGTGTGTTGAGAGTAATTGGTAAAAGGATTGAATGGGAGTCAAGTGTCTAATACCCGGTAAGCAACAATCGCATCTTTCTTTTAAAGGCAAAGTTGTTCAAAAGGTGAAAAAAGTTCTTTTCGTTGTCTGCCTGGGGCTAGGTTCTTTTATTAGATACTAGATACGTGTAAAAGTGGCAACAGCAGGGGGGTGTTATAAGAAGGAGATACAACAGCCAATTTGTACTTGAAAATGACTTAACTCTTTTCAGGCACTGCTATTTGATTGACAAGTCTCTTTGTTCCTATTGTTAAGTCTCTGTTGACTAAACCCCTTTAATGATGATCTCCCCTTTCTTTTCCAAGTAATCTCGAGACAAAGGCCATTGTCTATAGATGCTTTGAAGTAAGGTTTGTTTCCGCCAATAAACAAAATTTAATCAGGATTTTCAGTGAAACGACCGGCAACAAACGTTTAAATAATGAAGTTCAATTGTGCCCCCACGATTTTTATACGTCACCTGCTGGAAACATTGTTCAAGTCTATACATTTTTGTTAGTTTTTAGCCAATTTTCCCGTCGTTTGGAAATATATATTTTCGAAAAGTAAGTTGTAAATAAATTCTTAGTTGACTTTAAATGAAATGATATTTAGTGTGACGAATAACGACGAAAGGTTAAAATTTCACATTTTTGCATGACGGCTGACAACGAAAAGTTAGAGAGTTCAACGTAAGAGGTGTGTCTTCTCACTATCATTTTACAATACATCACTGATCCTAGTTGATCTAGGTATTGAGACAAGAATTTTGAGGAGAAAGAAAGGAACGATAACTGTCGCAAACGAACATTGTTTCAAAGAGTCTAAAGAACATTGTATCTCCTTCAAATAACACCTCCCTGGTAACAGCAACAGCTACGTTACCTCTGAATGAGCTTTGCTAAATATTGGAAGTGTGACATTGATTCGTTTAGGTCAGCCATGTCAAACTCTGCGACCTATCTTACCCTTGTAATAGAAACCATCACACAAATTTAACGCACTGAAAATATTGAGTTATTTCTGAGTATTCTGCCTCCTACCTCCCATGAAAGCTAGTTTTCCTGATATTACGGATAATACGAGCGCAATGCCAGCTTATTAAGTACTTTTCGCTCAATGTAACAGGGAGGTAACACCACTCTGCACGGAATGAAAAGTTTGCTGCTATTGTAAAGAAATAAATAGCTACAAGGACACTTGAGGAACTGTTTTAAAGCTTAACTAGCTGTGGTGTAGTAAATGTTTCCCATCACCATGTATAATGCATTGTTACTATAGGTTTCTGCTATTTACATATGAGTTTGCAAAAATCGATATGATGACCTGAAATGACCTCAAATAACCTTCGAGATCTACTAAAAATAATAAGATACTTTTTTTTATTCAATATGAAAAGTTATGAACAAAGTATGAAGATTGTCCACCCATTGCTATCTTGAGATATCGTGTCTGTAAGCAGTTCTGAGGAGTATCATATTTTCTCGGTGATATCAGATAACATTTGACCTTTGCCAAAGTCAATATGCTTTATCTTTTGACTATAACGCATCCACATGCCACGTATGAAAAGCATGTATACTTCCTACTTAGAGATACAATGTTTTCAAGGTTATCGGTTTTTGACCTCCGGTGACCTCACATGACTTTTGACCTCCACTAAAAGCAAGAGGAATGTTTCTCCTAGTGTGATAATTTTATATCCCAAGTATGAAAATTATCCATTCTTGCTATCTTGAGATATCGTGTTTACTAGTCAAGAGTCACAAACAGAAACACACATACATCCACAATCTCCTGCGTGATTGTATAGATACCTTTTGCCTTCAGCAAGGAATCAAAAAAGATTCACATACAACTGAAGATCGGATTATATAAGATGTACCACTACACCGTTAATCAGCACAATTCTTAGCAGAAAACAGTAGCACTAGAAGAAGTAGCATGGGCAACAGCAATAGTAGTAGTAGCAGCATGCAGCAGTGGCAGCAACAACAGTAGCATTGGCGGCGGCAGTGTAAGAAGTAGTTGACGTAGTAACTGTTGTAATAAAAGTAAATGGAAAAATAGCAGTAGCATCGGCAGCAGCAGCTTCAGCACCAATAACTGGCAGCAGTAGAAGTAGCTGTAGTAGTAAAGGTAGATGTGGCAGTAGTAGTTGCAGTAGCAGGGGCAGTAGCAGGAGCAGTAGCATCGGCAACAGTAGCAACAGCAGTAGCAGCAGCAACAGAAGCAGTTGTGATGGCAATATTACTGACAGTAGTAAATGTAAAAGTAGTAGTAGAAGTAGATGTGGCAGCACTGTTGCAGTAAATGTGGTAGCTTGGTAGCAGTAAAATACTGAGTTGTAGCCGCAAAGGTAGTGGCAGGATCGGCACAGAAGTAGTGTAAACATAGGGATAGTGATATAGTGGTTCTGACGGTTAGTTGTGGCGTTGGAGGCATTACTGATAGCACATGACGATAGTTCACATATTTTATCTCCGACTTAGATATCATTTCATTCATCCTATCGGATGTTAATTCAATTAGCAGAGGCATACCTGTGCTTAATTGGCATCGGAACTTGTACCTGCGATAATTGGGTTAATGAAGATATAGACGCATATTTAACAGACAGAACACTGAAGCATGACTGGCTTTGAACTTAGATGAGTTTTGCAAGAAGATTCCAAAGTTATTAAATCACTTTGCGTTTCCCCGCATTCTCAGAACGAAAGCATGCAACTGAAGAAAAAATATAATTGGTTTAAAATCTGAAGAGAACGAAAAAGCATTGCCCACTGTGAGGCTATTGGTAATACGTGATTATTTAATAGGTCTCTTTTTGTTGGAAAGAGACGTATTCACCCGCTTATAACTTGAAAGCTACAAGGAGGAATGGATTCCAAATTCCACCATAAATTTATATTAACTATGCCTTTAGCATATAAAAACTAAATGAAAGCTTAAACCTCCCTTGAAATAGAAAGTGTTATAATACTGCTTAATGCACCCAAACCTAACATATATACAGGACCCTTTGTATGCCAAGTCTGATTTGGAGTATTTTGTATTGGGTAACTGTTTAAATAATGAATACTTGCATTCAGCCTACACGTGAATTTCACTCAAACAATTTCAAGAGCGACATCTGTCCATTTTTCTTTCGCAACTGAGAGAAGGTAATCTATTTTTTAGATGCTTGGGTAATCCAACGATTGGCAACTAGGCTGCATCGCATTGATAATGACCCATAAAACACCCTGGTCAATTAAATGTAGCCATGAAATCTTCATCACAATTCATATTTTCCTGGTTTAATCCGTAAGTAGTTAAACATCTATGCCAAAACTCAACTTTTCTGGTTAAATTTAACTAGGACTATCAGGATTTTTGGCTTAGATATAGTTGAAAATCCGGTGACCGCAATCCTAGTTAAATTTATAAAGGATTATCAAGTTCTTTAACGAGAACATTGCTGAATATCCGCTGACCGTAATCCTGGTTGAATTTAACACTGGGGTTCCTTATGTGTAGAAGCATATAAGCTTTCGGGACTTTTTGATGGCGCGGGGAGACTGGACACATTTTCCCAATACCCTTTTTTTACAGAAAAGAAAGAAACCACATACACATACAGTGTGCCTAACAGTTACTAACAATTTACTCAATCGGGGGAAGGGGCTGCAGCCACAGCTCCGCCTCTTCTGCAAGTGGGTAAAGGATCGATCGTCTAATGCATTACCAGGCAAATCTAAGTTCCACTTTGCTACACATACAGTAAAGTAGAACATTAAGTTTACGTATATGTAAAGGGGGGCCATTTGAGAATAGTTCCTTCACCTTAACTAACTACAAATGTTGCCTTCTACCAATAACATCCATGTGTTGTGCCTCCATGGCAGTGAACGGGGCGTAAAATTTTAAAAATTGTAACATCTTAACAAAATTACCAAAGAGTCACATTTACAATTATACAAACATGGAATTGTTTGAAATCTGCCATACATTCAGCTGTGGGGAGGAGTAATCAAACTTCCCATTACACGTGTACAGAAGCATCATTTATGAATATGCAATGAAAAGGAACACTACTCTTTGGTATAGTTTAATGTAAAGTTTCTGTAATGTGTTTATCTGATAACATCGAAGGATTCTCACATAAATAGAACGTGCAGAAAAATATAGTTTTTTTCCAAGACATTCACCTGAATTCATGAAAGAAAAGCATTAGCAATTTGCGTTATGAAATATTTCGGTTATTAAGAAAGTCATTCACACCCACCCACACATACACACACACACACACACACACACACACACAATCCATTCGCAAAAAAAAAAAAGAAAAGAAAAAATAAGAAAAAAAAAACAATTTACTAAATGTTAAAGGGGTAAAGCGCAGGTCACATTAGAGCGATTTCGGATAGGATTATGGTTCGATTTTTGTGAATTTTAGCTAAAATCTTCTCCATACCTGGTCAGAAAGAGCCCAGAATTTGCAAACCTGTGTAAATTTATGATTTGCATTAGAGGACTACGAAAACGAAATGGAAACTAATTATTTCGTGACGTCACATCAACAGGCAGCGTTTATCGGACACGCGTGCTCTCTTGAGCGGTAAAAGTTATATAATGGTAGCCGAACAGCTTAGTTAGACAAACTAGGATCAGTTATTGATAAAGCATGACCATCCTTAGAAAAAAAAGTCTGAACAAAAAAGTATTGGTTAGATTTAGAAAAATCCGGATAGGATTTCGGATTATAAATTGCTGTAGTGCAAAGTACATCACAGACCCCATACTGACAGAAAAATCTATAACGCTCCTGTCACGTCTGTGGAGACAACACATGTTACTCTTTTCAACTCCACCGCTCTTTTATATCTCCTCCCACTTATATAAACTGACCTGCATCCCTGGTGCATGAGAGGTACGAAAGTATCACGTCATATAGTTTTGACTCTCCCTGACTTAAAACAGAAGAGACTGTCATTTTTAAATCCACCACTGTAAATTACCATGTTTGCAACATAAAAGAATATATTAAAAAGGTGAACAAAAAAGATTTAAACACGAGTAAATTTTAACTAAAGCAGTGGCCAAGAAACAAGAAAGTATATAAAACCAGAAAACAAAATACGAAACAGAAGTTAATAGAGACACATATATATTGCACGATATCCAAACACAGCTCCAAAAAGGAAATAAAAAAAAATAACTAAAACACGTAAAAACAAAAGGTTAAACAGCAACAGGCAACAAAGGGCAGCAGTCATAAAATATATGAGTAAAATGAATATAATATAGACAAGAGTTTAATTGTTTTATTGTTTAACCTTTGATTTTGCCAGATGCAGATCCGCAGTCCTTGGAAGGAAAAGACGTTGGTTAAAGTTAAAAGGAGGTGCTTTAAAGGATTACATGATAGTTTGAGAGGGAGAGAAGGCAAGCAATTAACGTAAATAGCTAATCATCTTCACTGAATTGAATTCCTTCCTTTTATCAAGGCCAAAATGGTGGATGGATCAAAGTTGGGCCATCTAAAATGCTTCCAGTTTGTTTCAGAAATAATCAACATTAACGGTGGTACGAATTTGCCCTATAACCACAGAACGAATTTTTCCGAGAATATGTGGTATAAGTTTGAAATGAATGGCACCGCTATGGGTCCTAAAATGCCTGCAGCTACGCTGACCTATCCATGGCGTACATTGATAATGTAGCTACTTCCTAAGGCCCATTTTTCCCGAATAATTGGTGGAGATATAGGAACAATATTTTTGAAATTTGGACTCATGGATATGAGGCACTGGGTACATTTATTAATTTTATTAATTCAATCTATATGTCCACTGAGTGTGTTAGATCATCGGACTCTAAATTAGAGTTTCTTAAAGTCCTAGTACATTTGGAGGAAGAGAAAATGTAAACGGATGTGTTCTCAAAACCACAGACGGTCACCTTTTTCTCCGCACTTACAGCGCTCACCCAAGTAATTGTAAATCCAGCATCCCATTTAACATATTCACTGGTTCATTGTTTCTTTTCAGAATATATAATAATAATAATAATATCTGTTCCTTACCTACCGTGCTGAAAGCTCTTCCACACACCACAGAACTGATTGATTTCTTCAGCCAATCACGTTCCGGTCTTCGCAGTTTGGGGATAAAGATCTTTCTCTGTTGCTGTCCCCTCGCTTATGGAACAGGCTTTCTGATCGTGTCCGATCTAGTTCATTTTTGCAGTTACCTAAATCAACGCTAAAACTAATTAAAATAAACAATGCATGTTTTAACGACTGTACGCTACTTACTTGTTACTATGTTTTGGTTTGTGCTGCACACAATTTGCTTTGTTTCCTTGAGAGCCGAGCACGCAACGTGGGCGTTTTTGTATATAGCAGCTTTTATTTTATTAAAGTTTAGAATTTATTTTTTAATCTACATTAATTGGTCACATCTGCTGATAATTTAAATACGTACCGGTATGAAAACCAGTGCATAACTAAATACCGTACCTGGCAGAAAGTCATAAAGGCGTCAGAAGTGGGAGCTACACCTGCTGATAAATACGTATATTGAAATCAGTGCAGAATCAAATACCTGGCAGGAAGTCACAAAGGCGTAGGTAGGGAGCTTTAGGCTCTAGTCCACAACGTGATGGCTACAAAGTTTGCAGCCTCCCCCTACGCTTCAAGGACGAAAAAACCTTACTCCCCCCTCTTTAAAATAATATATAAAACATTTCAAGAATATGTCAAACTCTTTCAATAAATGTACCGCGAAAACTACACAAATTATATCTAAAGACGTTTGCATATTCATTTTGTTTCAAAAGGGAGAGAAACACACACCGCAGTCTAAAAGGATCATCCCTTCACCCCCTTTCCCCATTGCCCCTTTCCCCTTCCAGGTAAGAACAATTTCCTACGTCTATAGACAAGTATACGCCGCTTAATTATGATGATGTGAAAACATGACAAGAAACTATTATTAATAAACTTAATCAAATGTATGATTTGCGATCGTAATAATTCTGCTTCCACTGTCGAACCATAAGTTGATTACCCATAGATGATATGCATTGTTATATTCACACTCTTAGCATGTATGGAACAAAGGGTTCTCGATCACTATCAAACTATACACACACTATTGCCTAAAGTAATGATCACGTACACTAGGGATAGTTTAGACTGGGTGTTGCATTCTCTATTCGGTTGATGCCGTCGTTCATACCTTAGCTTTTTTGCTGCCTGCCCTTCTTATTATTTTCACTTTGTATTTACATAAAATTTCTGGGAATTGTACTACTTTCTCTGGCTGGTTTCAGCATTAAAGACTAAAAGCACCTTGTAATGACAAATAGTGAGCAGATATTTGCTCTCTTTCACAAAAACAGGGAGTTGGCAAACATTTTTCCATACCACTAATGGTGTAATTTAGTACCTCGACCTCAAGCTGTCTTACTCTAAGGAACAGGCGGCTCATAAAGCCGAAGCTGCAAAATATTTCACGTGTCATTTTTTGGTACATTACCAAATACACTGGGGCATTCTTTGAGTAGGTGGATCGTGTTTTCAGCCTAAGGGGAGATCATCATAAAATTTCTTAGCATTCAGTTAATTTAAAACAGGAATCGAAACCCATTACTTTTCTTACAACATAGGCGAATAATCCGTCATTTCAGCAAAACTTTCATTTCATTCCTATAGTTGTTTAGCGGGAATTTAGCAGATGAAGTCACAGTAATCTCTTCACAAAGTGCATTTGGAGGAAAGAGGTGAAATGTCATGTTTTCACGTACATAACCTGTGTTTCCCATTTATCAGTCTACCTTACTGTTTTTATCTTGTATTTCATAGAACTTCTACTATAGACCTTATGCATTGACGTCATGCAACGTCATTTTAGCAGCAAATCAATGAAGCACACTTGCACGCAGGAAGTGAACTTTACACGCTCTAATAAGATGAATACGCGTGTATCGGACCGGTACACAAATCAGCTGTCTGTATTTGTTGGTGTAAGTTGCAGTGGTAGGCGCTTGCTTCAATTGGAGGTGCACTTGCTATTCTATGACGTCATTTGCAGGTCTTTGCAATAGTGGTTGGAAAGGTACTATAATATATATATAATATATATATATATATATATATTTCTGTGTCATCGAAAAGAACAATCTAATGTTCTCGAAATTTTACCTGATTCCTTATATTGTTCTTCTTTAGCATGCCAAAAGTTACCTGGAGTCTTAACCCTTGTTTTAAATCAACTGAAAGTTCATTCTTTACTCTAAAAGTCTCTACACTGTTATATCCGCTAAGACACGAGACTACCTATTTCATAAAGATTGGGACATCTCGTACAACACTTAAAAAGATTTCACATTTCAAAAGTGTCCCAGGGGACCAGAACCCGCATTTTAACCGTTTAATAAAAAATGAAGAAATCGAGAGCTTTGGAGAGGGGGAAGGGAGCGAGCGAACGAGCACCGAACTGAATACCAAACGGTGGTACTGCTATTTCTAGCAAGCCTGCTACTTACTCTGACAAGTGTGTTGCGATTGGATTCATTAAATTTCAATTACAAGGGTTTTGAGGAGAGCATCTTTGGGTTGCTTACTTTTGGGCCTAGCAGTTTTAACTTATAAGTATGTTGTCTGGGCACAAGTGAGGTTCAAATAGGGCCAAAGCAGAATAAAGGTGAAAAAGTCGTCAAGAAGGCGAGTGGCCAGGGGAAATTGGGGTCCCTGCCCCCATGATCCACGAGCAAAAAATATTACCCAAAATCATCATTTCCCTGAAAAATTATCCCGATATGCTTTGCGATATACGAATAAATTTTGGATAATAAAATAAAGTGAGACATTTCCAGACTATCTGTCAAAATGCCACGTGCGCATTAATGACAACAGTTTCATTTTTTCTTGACCCCCTCTCCCGACCAGTAGACACTGACACATATATACACACACCATCGACGAAGTCCTAACTACCTTACGTGCCTGACGCCAATGTATCTGTGGAGCTAGTCCGATGAAGGATAAGTGTCGGCGTCTAGGGTTCTCACATCGGATTTGATCGTCGGGTTCAAAGAGGGGTAGCGAAATGGTAAAATGAGTTATGTTGCAAAGACCGCTGTTACAATTTGTTACTCAAGTAGATAAATAATTCACTTGCTGAAAAAGATATGGACGTCAAGAAAAGTCCCTGTGCTTGACGAAAAGTAGAATATTGTGTAAAACTGAGTAGGTAGCAGAACAACGTTACAGTTGAAGCTTCGTGACGGTCGTGCAATATGAATATTTACATATCGAAACCAATCAACAGTTAAGAGGTAACATCGAATTGGGCCCATGAATATAGCGAAATTGGATGGTTTCTGTCATTGTTCGCAGGTGTAAGAGTATGTACGTCAAAAGCGGAGTACATATTCGACACCTGCTATGAAGGTAAAGTTCCACAGTGACTTTGGTGGAATGTAAACGGTACTTTATTATTTATTCAAGCCTACACCAGCAATAACTAGTGTAAATTGGATGCATTTCTCACTAGTTACCACGATTTATTTTGTCACAAACTTAATGGTGTATACATCTTTATTCCTTTAGAAGAATAACCGAGCCGTTTTGCATGTCATCCTGTAAAAAATTCAAGCAACGAGCTTATTTACTTAAACTGTGAAAGATCTGGACTGGGCCCGAGTAAACAATTAGCAAAGAATGGTATATAACAATCGTTGCCTTTGTCAGACGTTTCGCATTACAAAAACAGGCTTAGTGTAAGGGGTATATCTTAAGTACAGAAGCATTTTCTAATAAAACAAAAAGCCTACACCAGCAATAATGTAGTCTAAATTGGATGCACTTCTCACTAGTTACCACGGTTCATTTTGTCACAAACTCAATGATGTATACATCTTTATTCCTGTAGAAGAATAACCGAGCCGTTTTGCATGTCATCCTGTAAAAAATTCAAGCAACGAACTTCTATACTTAAACTGTGAAAGATCGGGACTGGACGCGAGTAAGCACTTAGTAAAGAACAATATAGAGCAATCGTCGCCTTTGTCAGACGTTTCGCATTACAAAAACAGGTTAAGTGTAAGAGGTATATTTTAAGTTCACCCGATTCTCAATGAAAATCGCCTTCTCTTTTCACAGCTATAAAATTGGATAAACGCCTGCAAGACGAGTCGGTGCGAAAGATAAGGATTCTGATCATGATCTTTATTGGGAGGGGGGGGGGGGGGATCGAAGCGGCCCAGTATATTCAAGGAAGAAAGAGGCAGTTTAAGGGGGCACGAAATGCCCATGACAGAAGAAATGCGGGTAATAAATCCCCCGGAGCCTCCCGGTCTCTGGCATTAGGTGTTTAATACTAGCTCCCTAGTTAAACAGAGAAGAACGTGACAGTTTACGAGATAGCCAGAGATGAAAGATTTATGAACCTACTCATCCCTGCTGGCCTACAAGCATTTCAGCCCATATTCCCATACCTGAAAGAACCAGATTGCAAAAATGCATTGAGGTTTCGATGATACATGTTTTATTCCAAATAATGTCATGTCCCATTTATTTCAGTCACTGGTCAAATCTACCTTAATGTACTGGAAAAATACAGTTTTGTGTTCATATTTGATCTTGAGAATTCTTGAGAATTCTTGAGAAATTTTGTACTTTGACCTTTGGTGACCCCAGGTGACAATCTTGGATTTTCAGAGTCTTACCCCTGGTGAACCTAGATGACCTTTGACCCCCACCAAAAACAATAGTTCTTAGTCTTACCATAAGGCATCTGCATAGTAAGTATGAAATCTATACAAGCTTTCTACCTTAAGATACCGTGTAAACAATGTTTTCAGGGTATGACACCTGGTGACCCCAGATGACATTTGACCTCCACCAAAAACAATAGGATTATTTGTCTAACCACAACGCATCTACATACTACGTATGAAATTCATCCAAGCTTTTTACATCAAGATATTGTGTAACAGGTTTTCAGAGTTTGATCCCCAGTGACCCCAAATGACCTTTGACCTCAACCAGAAATGGTATAGTTTTTCCTCTCACTAGTATAAAGTTTATCCAAGCTTTCTATAAACTAGAGATATCCTTTTAATAAGGTTTCAGACTTTGACCCTCGGTGACACGAGATGACCTTTGACCTCCACCAAAAACGATAGGGTTGTTTCTCTCACTATAATACATCTTCATACAAAGTATGAGATTTATCCAAGCTTCCTAACTTGATATATCATGTTAAACAAGGTTTTCAGGCTTTGACCCCTGGTGACTCCAGATGACCTTTGAACTCCACCAAAAACAGTAGAATTTTTTCTCCTTCCACACCGCTTCTACGTACAAAGTATGAAATTTATCCACGCTTCCTACCTTGACATATCGTGTTAAAAAGATTTTCAGAATTTGACCCGAGTGACCCCAAATGACCTTTGAACTCCACCAAAAGCGATAGGATTCTTCCTCTCACTATAAGGCATCTACAAACAAAGTATAAAATTTATCTAAGGTTCCTACCTTGTAATATCGTGTTTAAACAAGAATTTCATGGTTTGACCCCCAGTGACACCAGGTGACATTTGACCTCCACCAAAAACAAAAGTTTTTCCTCTCACTATAATGCATCTTCCTACAAAGAATAAAATTTATCTAAGCTTCTCACCTTGAGATATCTTGCTAACAAGGTTTTTAGGCTTTGACACCCGGTGACCCCAGATGACCTTTGAAGCCCAGCAAAAATGATAGGGTTTTTCCTCTTTCCATAACACATCTACATACTAAGTTTAAAATTTATCCAAGCTTCCTACCTAAAGATATCATGTTAACAAGCTTTTCAGATTTGACCCCCAGTGACCCTAAATGACCTCTGACCTCCAACAAGAACCGTAGGGTTCTTCCACTTACTATAAGGCATCTACATACAAAGTATGAAATTATTCCAAACTTCTTATCTTGAGATATCGTATTAATGTTGTTTTCAGGCTTTAATCCCCGGTGATCCCAGATGACCTTTGAACCCACCAAAACAATAGGGTTCTTCCTCTTCCCATAACGCATCTACATGCTATGTTTGAAATTTATCCAAACTTCCTAACTTGAGATATTGTGTTAAAAAGGTTTAAGAGGACTAATGAAATAGCGAAGGGAGTCACAAATAATTCTGGCATAGCTCATCTATTTAATGGTATCACTTATACAAATTCTAACTTTCGATCTCCATATCACAAATACTGGGAAGCAAACTATTCATCAATATTTTTAAAGCAACGGTCTTCCTTAAGAGCTATCAATAAGCTCATGAATAAGTACCGTGTTAACGGAAGTCTACATGTACCTACTTAAGAAAGTTTCTTCAGTTGAATTTCCTAAATTTCAAAAAAAGCTCAAAATTATCCTGAACAACTGAATTCCAAAGAGAAGGAAGCCTATCCCCTGGCTTACATTATTGTAACCCATAAAGAGGTAGCACAACTTGAGCGACCCCTACAAGCTATCTATCAACCACAAAACGTTTACTGTATACACCGGATAAAAAGTTACCCGAAATGTTCCATGAGGCCTTGATAATTAGTTTAGCCCCATACTTCGATAATGGTTTTATCTTCTCAGAAAGTGTTGCTGGTACAATATACTGGCTTCACCGTTGTTAATTGTATGTAGGATTTGTTACAAACGCAGGTACAGTTATATTGTGAGTATGTCATCAATTTGTGTAGACACGAATTTCCTTTGAAGACCAATCTGGAAATAGTCCGTCCTCTGAAGGCATACAATGGCCATAATGACATCAACGCTATACTTTTCCAATTCTGACATCAAACTCAGGACCAAAACAAGCTGAGTGACCAACGTCGCCAAGAGAGGAGGCGAGGGCCAAAGAAAACTCCACCACAAAACTTCATCATATGCTTTAGAAATGCGTACTACCCAGCGACGAGCGCGTTTTTTAAATACGTTATCACTGATCAGAGAGCCTTAGATCTACTGAAGTGGTCGGAGGACACATGCGTTCTTAGCAAAAAAACGTTCTTTATTTGTCCCATATGAAGAACCCTATAGGTTCTCCGAGAATTATTTACAGGAATTACTTAAGAAAAAAGGTTCTGCTTTTTTCGCCTATCACCTTTTGTCCTCCAGGACGAACCATAGAACCCTTTTTTCTTAGAGTGTGGAACTCAAATGAGCATTACTGGGTAACCCTTTAAAGATACACAAGAGTACCCAGGGATGCCCTGATAGTACATTTGCTTCGAATGTTAGTTTATCAAGTGGGGGAGATGTTCCCTTACATCCCCAATGTATTGGCAAATAGCTGTCTGTGTGTTGGCAGTTGGTTGTCTGTCATATCTTTTATCACAGCCGCACCTTTTCGCTAACAATTCTATTACAGTTTAGACCCAGTTGCTCCGCAATGTTTAGAAGAAATGTTAGATTACAGACAACTATGTCTCCAAAAAATCCACCAGTATGTTCCCTAGTTTCCTGTCACAGCCTTAGTGTGGCAAAACCATGCCAATTAGGTAGGGGTGTAGAGCAGACTAGGCGTGTGAGTGCAATTCTTGTTATAAGCAGGTGACTCAGGCTGGTTGTTAGTACGAGTGCACGCCTACTCTTGTTGTCACGGGTAGGCCTATAAGTGACAGAAATGGAATTTGCATCAATAACTTACTTTCAAAACTTATGGGTACTAGAACTGGAGCAACTTTTCTTTCTTAAACGAATATGAGAACAGATCGCAAGTGTGCCAAAATGTTAGTAGGCCTACGTAGCAACTTCAGTTTGTCCTGGCTGGTGCAGAATCATCATCGTTAAGTATTCCTTTCCCATACAGGTGGCAGATTATGTCAGGGTAAGCATCCCTCAGAAAACGCTGATCTTCTTGCCGTGAAGTGTGAAAATGCCGTCACGCAGAACCGTGCCTACTGAATTACAGCTTACACTCCACATTTAGTTCTCTTAAACAAATATATTAACTGTGTACAGCTAGCCACGGTACAGCACACACTGCATGTCGTTATCACGAATACGAACTAGCGAACGTTCGTTCGCTGACTGGGTGCTCTGTTCGTTATGTTGTGCTGAAGCAGTGCACATGGCATTGGCACGCCCCACTTTATGGATGCAATATACAAAGAAAATGGGGAAAATATTGTGCTCTTATTTTTTGCCATATGTTGGATTGTTTGGACGCCAAAAAATTTGCAAATAGTTTGAATAGCAACGAAACATTATTAGCGACATAAAGATAGGAATCACTTTAATATTTAAGGGTCTAACAGGAGAAGAGCTAGGTAAGGTACAGCACACACTGTGCATGTCATTACCGCATATACTGCCTAGGTGCTCTGTTCGATATGTTGTGCTGAAGCACTGCACATGACTTTAGCATGCCCAACTTTAAGGATGAGGTATACAAAGAAAATGGGGAAAATATTTTGCTCTTTTGTGCCATATATGTTTGGATTGTTTAGAGGCAAAAAATTTTGCAAATAGCTTAAATAGCAACGAAACATTATTACCAACATAAATATAGGAATCATTTCAATATATAAGGGTTACAGGATAGAAGTTTTTTTTCCTATCCACACGGCGCGAGATAACCCTTGAAGGAATGTATACGATGCTGCAGATGAAGTGAATTTTGTTTCCAAAAAAACTGTCTCTGCAAAAAAATGAATTGAGACAATGGACCATTTTGGGGGTTAGAATACGTGCATATCTTATGTAGACATAACTGTATTGCTAAATTTACTACTTAAGATAATGGAAAAATGCCATCTTAATTAAAGTGATAAGTATGAAATCTAGTAATATAATTATCAGGTCAATTAACGTATATAGATGGGCGTCAGCAGAAAAAATAGTTGGGGGGGGGGATTTTAATTGATCAAATCGGGGATAAATTTTACTCCCAGAAAAGAGCTTAAATGCTTACAAAAAAGTTGATGTTACTTTTTCTTCAAGCTTTTCTTCAAGTAATTTTCCAAGAGGGCACTTGTACTTGCTTCATGGGCCTCCAAAAGGGAGGGCAAGGGTACAAGGGGCAAGTCCCCCCGAAACTCAAAAACGAAAAACAAACTTGAATAAAAAATAACATCAACATTATTTCTTTATGATATCGCTAGAAATTTCCAGTCTGTGCTTTCAAAATAGAAAATGATTAGATGCAACTCACAATGTCTGCAAAGTGCCATTTTCAGCAATCTGGGAGGCATTTCGGCCCAAACTTTCTTGGTGCTTCGCGCCAAACTATGGTGGCGCTAAGCTTAGATAGTTTGCCTACAGGTTTTGCCTACAGGAAAATTCCTGTCCATCCTTGTTAAAGACGCCAACACTTAGCAATTAAGCCCTTTTCTGGGAGTAAAAACTTAAAGTGATTTGATCAATTAAAAGTTTTGTCCCCTAATCTTTTTTCTCTGAGGACGCCCATGCCTTGCCCCCCCCCCTCTGGACGACATGTTTATATATCTGTATATATCTTGTACGACTACAAAATGAAGACCTATACTGTCCAAAATTTCCAGCACTTTCTTTCGCCCTACTTTTCGGCCCCAGTTTCGGAACATTCCCGATCCCCAAGAGCTGCGTGCACATTGTTTATGAGCTGTCTTTTAACATTCATTTATCAAGGAGATAGGCAAGGATCATGTACATTATAGTTTGTTGTTTCATTATCTGGTATATATAGGTGCGGGTATCAGTGAAAACACTAACATATTGGTGGCAGTATTTAAAATCTACACACTAGTTTCTGTGTTTCTACACTTAAATACAGTGTATGTAAAGCCTCCAAAGACACAAAGTAACACAGACGCTTTGACATCTGGGACTGATATTGATTCTACAAGGGTTACATTGAACAGAAAATATGGGTACATTTATCAAACACATTTTAACTGCAACAAAAACAGCATATCGTTTAAATGTGTCATACCTGTGTTCTCTATAGAGGTTTTCACGTGACGTCAGAGCGTTTCAATTTGGCATACGGACCGTCACTGCTCATGCGAAAAGACTGCAGGACCTTAGTTACGATTGTCATACACTGGGAGCCTGGCCGTCAAAATAGATAGACGCGCGAACGCGGTGACGTCAGTAAAAAACCTCTGTACCTATGCATCGGTGGACCATCCCAGGAGGCCTTAAAAGTTTCATAATAGTATTGGATTAACTAGTCCTTGTGTGTAACGTCTGGCTGGCCTCAAACGAACACCAGAATGTGTTGAGTTGTAACAATAAATGCATGACAAAAGCATTGCAAACCATTGTCTTTGTGTTATGCAAGAAAACCATGTTTATTGGATGTGTAGCTTGTTACAACAATCAGCAAACCTTATAGCTGTGTAATGATACACACAAAACCATGTGATATAAATAATGAATAATATATGCAAATTTTGATGTTAACACATTACATATTGGGAATGACCGTTTTAATATAATTACTCTTATAATACCGTAGAGTCGCAAATATTTTTCAGTGTCACAGTTAGTTAATTATTATAGTTGTTTAATTTGGGAACTCAAAATGATTGCGGTCAAGTATGGAAAGCGACTCCACAATCTCCGTGAACAAAAAAGAAAGAAAAAAAGCAGGATGAAGCTTCGTTTGTAAGGTGTGTATTTAAGAGTAAAACCACGTGATCAATTCAGTTTCGCTCCAATAGAAAACGTAAGTAAATCACCCTACCTCATTCTCTTTATCAATAAAAACAAATAAACTGACAGGAATCCTACAAAAACACTCCTCAACTAGCTTTCAGCTCCTGAGGATACAAACAACGATTAAACCGAAAGACATTGTTTAAAAAGAACATTTTTAACCCTAAATGATTTTTAACCCTTAAAGTTGAACTACAATAAATAATAGTCAGAATTTAGAAAGTCAGAATTTTTGAGACAACCCCTCATCTGATTATTGAGCTGAGATACCTTTGGAGAAAGCCATTAAGAAAGGAGAACCTTTTGGTGTGAAAAGCGATACCCACATATTATCACTGCACCAGACATTGAGACGTGAGACTTAGTAATTGTCAGTAAGGGTCTGTTTTTCTTCCCTTTGTTGTATAATATCTCATTAATAGTTAAGATCTATAACAGCACAACATCTCTCTTGCTTTAGCAATTAATGAACACATGGGTCCAAGTTTAGCCAGTGTGGATCCGTGAAAGGACTAAACGGTGACACAGGTTTAAGTCTGCAGGAGTCTTTATATCCATGTCAGCAGTATACCACATTATGCTCTACCTGTATCAACTGCGTACATGATGCCAAACCATGAAAACGTGTATGGTATTAACAACAGATACTTGAGCTAAACAATACCTTATGACACTATAGCGGTTTGTATGTTTCCAACGTCTGAAACAATCAAGGCAGTATAATGCTTGTACAATTAGTCACGTGACTGGAGATGAACCACACAACAAACTTTATCAAGCTCTATGATGAACTTAAATAAGCTTTGGAAGCAACTGCAATGAACTTTTTGTTTTGAAAATACGAGTCAGTCAAATTTAAAATGCATCATGCAACAGTTGAAAGAGTTTGATTGACGTGTTTTGTACATTTCGTTAACTTATAATATCTTGTGAGGGAGTTGTCTGTCAAATTATTGTATTTACGGCTGTTTATTTTAAATGTGGTTGAGTTTTTTGTTTTATGCCTATTTTGTTGATGACTCTAGTGCATAAAGTGCGTAGATGCTGTTAGGGTTTTGAACACGGTTTAGAATTTTTATAGGTTGTTGGCTTTACATTTTTATTTTTCATTTTGTTGGTTGCTTTCGTGTGTAGAGCGCTGATTTATATTTGGCTATTTGTTCACTACAAAACGTTCATCATTATATATATATATATATATATAATATATATATATATATATATATATATATATATATATATATATATATATATATATATATATATATATTGAACGGTGGAATACATTAATTTTTTGTAGCTAGTTCATGCAAACGTGCATACTTGAGGTGCTAATGTACCGTTTACAATCAACTGTCTTATTACAAAACAACAGTTCAATATGTGCTTCTGCAGGCACTTTGAAAGGTCGAAATGGTTATGTTTAAGTTCAAGTTCAGGCTCTTTATTTCCACTAGAGCATGAAAATATATAGAATATTATATAACAAGATTTTCATAAACAACGTGGGGAAAACCCGACAGAAGCAAAGCTTTTCGAGGTCGGGCCACCTTGCACAATTAGGACACACAAAATAACAGATTACATCGAAAGCTTAATAAATAAAAGCTCAACAATAACTATGTATCCAGTACCAAAATAAACTGTTCGACAGTTCTACTCCTGCAAGCCCCACGACATTCTTGCGTAAAGTGGTTCACTTCCTATGGAAATTCAAGGATCCTCGTGGAATTTTCATGGGAGTCATGCGTTCCGAACGGGATGTCTGAAAATTACCATATAATTATTACTGACTTCCACGAAAACGGAAATTTCCCTCGGGAAGAGTGCCAGTTCCCATAGGATTTGATTCGTTTCCCAAGAGAAGTTGTAATTTGCCACAGGAAGTAGGACCATTTTTTATGGGAAGTGATAATTCCCCTGTGGGGTGTTTTAGTTTTATCTCGAGGAAATGCTAATTTCCTATAGGATTTTTTTAGTTCTCATGTGAAAGTGACAATTCTCCATGTGTTTTGTAAGTTTCTCACGGGGAATGTCCAGTTCTCCATGGAGTGCGTCAATATCCCATGCAGTGACCCATGAAAAGTGTAATCACACCATGCCTGAACCGTGTACTGTGCCATGTACCATACTTCGCCCTAAACGCTTGCATATGTTTCACCTTTTATAGGAATGAAAAACCTGGCAATTATTTCTTTAATTTTCAGTTTCCAGCAAAGAAGGATATACTAGCATGTAAGATATGAATGTCCTCTGCAGAAATATTGTTTGAGGGGTATATGTGAACATTTCATGTTAAACCTTTCGGACCACAAAACATTTGGGAGTTAGCAGAGACCTGGTTGAATTCACAGTCTTCTCCCCAAATCTCCTGGTGCAACACACAGATAATACAGGTAGGATGAGTGAGTATAGCAAGAAGGAAAATTCCAAATGGGCCATACAATTTCACTCCACACATGTTACAGCAATGGCAGCTTTCAGTGGACAGATTTAGATGGGATGCTATAAACAGTTTTGGCACTTTGGGTCTCGGGTTGATAATTACTGTTGTAACCACTGATTAAAAACTGCTGTATAGTTCTACAGTCCTTTTTCACTACCATGATACAATATCCTTTTAACCAGAAACTTGTAAACAACACATTGCCTAGATCTTACTGCAGCTATATTGTTCCGTTTGTATATGCTGGTATTGCCATCAAGCTGGTTGTTTTCTTGCGTGTTAGCAAGCTATTTAGCCTGTTTAAAAGAATAAAACCCAAGACAGGACTTACTGGGATCCTGATAGCTGTTCGAGGAATACGTAGTTGAGAGTTATGCGTGTTTCAAGAAAGCTGCTTACAGGAAAGTTCAAGTTCAAAACAAATCTGTTTTGTTGAATGTATGATCGCCAAAAGAGTCATTTATTAATAGAAAGGCAAGGCAAAGCCCACACGTGGAAGGTATGATGCATAAACTGTTGTTCCCGAACACATGTGCTTTGCCTCACTATAACTAGCGTAAGGGATACAATATTGGCAGGGAGCGCCTAAGTTGATTGAAACCTGTGGTGGAACCTTATTTCATCACCCCATGCAGGAGGTGCTAGGGAAGGGGTATGACATGACATTCCATCAAGGTTGGTAATAGGGGCACATAATCACATCTAGAGTATGCAACTGTTCACTTGATTTCTTAGTTCTAATGAAACCTGTAGCTTGTTGAGTTTTACATTCAAGTTGCTAATTTAGTAAAGAATTCTGCGTTGTCTCATTTATGACAATTAAATCCCATTCGTCTGTTATAGTCCAATGAGATGTCTCATTAAAGGGAATGGGACTCCATTGCTTCTTGAAAAGTCTCATTTATTCTCATTGCCCACTAGCTTTTCTCATTGGGTCCAGCAACATGAGCTTAATGAGACCACAACAATGCCCCATTAAAATGAATTGGATCTCCTTACACCCGTTTAAGTCATTTAATCTCATTGAAAATTTAAATGACACTGACTAAGACCGAATGAGAATTTTCTTTTGGGGAGGCTTTATCTTTGTTTCCAAAAAAACCAGCATGCTGTGCAACTGTCAGACTAAAAAATGGACGGACCTATGTAGCAGTTACAATTTAACGCAGATCCCATACTTTTTCCACACTTTCATTAATCTTACCAGCTGCAAACTGTATCCAGCTAACATAACATTGAAATACAATAGCCTACAAAAGAAGATTTGTTGGATTTATTAGTGAAAGGCAGCTTTTCGCAAATATCAATATGATATCAGTAAACATTTATCTTAGATTGATTAGCTGTATCACTTTCTAATGCATGTTCTTGATTAGTAGTACGACGTTTTGGATATACATTGGCAGAGGGTATGGGCTTCAAATGACACTATTGTTCTCAATGTCTTTGTAAAAGTTTTAATGTACTGTGCATTCACTGACTTTCTGAAGGCGTTAGATTGTAGGAAGCAAAGCACAATTAAGAATGTCATTTGCTTCTTTTGATATTATGGTAAGGACTGACCGCTTAAACATAAATCATGCAAAACATGGTTATGATACTGTGTATATTTATATAGAGGGATACAGTGGAAAAATAAATTAATACTATGGAAGTTATCATGTGTAAGTGTTGTTTATGAGTACAGTAATTCAGAATGTTGCTGAGTGAAAAGCTGAGTTTCCTAGTACAAATATGATTGCTTGGTTTGTACGGATTATTGTATGGTCGTGTTTTGTGTATAGCTGTACTTTAATCATTACTACGACCTTTCCTACGAAAACGCCAGTGGAAGATACCTTACGGATGACTTTGGACTTTCCTTGTGATCACTAGCGTAGACAGGGAGCACAACGGGGCCATTGCCCCCTGTTCGTCTCACTCCCCCCGAAAATAAAGGTATAAAATTAATAAAAAATAAAACGCAAAATTTTTATTCAATTTCGACAAATTTATTTTTCCTTTCTTTATTTCTTAGTTCATTTGCAAGGTCCTTCGAAATTGTTGTTTTCGTTAAAAGTCCTATTTGAAACAAATGATGAAATTTACATTATTAAGAAAATGTGTGCTTGATTTACACAAAAAATCAACTTTATGATAAAACGTTTTAAAACTGAGAACCAATAAGCTTGAAAGTTGAAGTTCTAAGAAACATAATTCTTTCCCGTTCCAATAAAGTAGAAACAACAGAATATTTTGCAAAACTAGTGGCATTTAGCCATTTCCAGAAACAACAAAATATTTCCAGATACTCTAAAATTATTTTGAAGGTTTGTATTATTCCAAATAATCCTTTTTACTGTCGTTGTAGGTATAAATGAGGTTGCCTGGATATTACACAAAGGAATTCAAAGCTCTTTAATTCAATAATTCCTCGTTAAAGGTTTTAGTCCCCACTCTGAAATCAATCTAATATGGATTAGCATAAATTAAAATTTTCGATGGATTTCCATCTAATGTCACCTCCCTGATACTGATTAGTGCGGCATCACTCATTTTATCTCTTTGTGAAGGTAATCGTTGTCGTCTGAGTAGACCTCCCGAATGCTCTCGCTGACTATGAATACTGCAGATTAAAAACTAACAGCGTGGAGGACTTTGTTTTGCTGTATTTTACACAGCAAAACCAGATAAGAAATTGTGACATAACACTAAGAAGGATAATGATCCCTTTTTCAAGTTGGCAGGTTAGATAAATTGTCAACTTTCCAAAAACCTCTTTGGCTAGATGCCGAATGAGAGGGTAAGGGGGGGGTGATCAAAAATTAGCAATGCAACGGAAGGTTCTGCTCCCCAAAAAGAGTTACTTCCTTAGAAGGAACACAGGGACTAAAAGACTGACCAAAGCTTTACATAAGTGTCAACTTTCCTTTTCTCTTTCATCAAAGATTTCTTTTTTTTTTGTTATTTAATTTGGCAATCTATCAGAAATAAAATCTCTATTGAGATGTCGTCAGACAATCAATCTATAACGTTACATATTTAGCCTTTCACGATGGGACAGTATAATTATACAAGAGGTTTGGGGCCTATTTGATTCAGTGAGGGTTATTGGATAATGTTTTAAAATCATTAGTGGCTGTGGCCCTTTTTTTGATGTCGGGGTACAAGTATTATACTTATTTGGTTTTACTGGAAAAATTTTTGGGACTTCATAATGAAAGTCTCCTGTAACTTGTCTTTCAGAATTCAAACTTTAAAATATAAGCTACAGCAATTATAGCCAGACAAGATAGCCAATCAATTAGTTATTAAATTTGTGACAACACTAGTTTAATTTAAGAAGATTAAGACAAATAACATTTCAAATATAAGCAAACGTGGGGACAAATCATGCCAAACAAAAAAGCTCCATTCGAAAATCTTGTTTAGTCTTTGATAAAGGGACATTCTAATGAAGCTTTTGGAAGATGCCATGTTCGGAATCTGCTGACTTGTAGGAAGTCTGTATTGACATTTTAGTCTCACTTCCTGTCAGTAGTATCCCTTTGATTGTTTGCTACACACCAGAAAGGATTATCTTTGATAAAATCAGATTCCTAAAATGTAGAAGTCGCTTTATGAATTCCTGAAATAATTTCCTTAACAGTAATGGGACTTCCAAGTTCATGAAAATGGATGAAATGAGGTGAGCTTCTAATTACATAAAATACTTGCTACAAGTAGAAACTGATGGCCTCGTTGAGAATATGATACTGGAGATATTTCGACAGTAAATCAATGTGAAGGGTGCCTTTGGTCAATGAATTTTTGTCCTTCTGTTATTACTCTCGCTTCTTGCACCCAGCCTAAATCCTCTATTCCCCAGTAAGGTGACTTGCAAGTTTCCCTGACAACGTGACTCATGTGTTGAGAAGGTTTGCGCTTCCTCTGCCCCACGAGGTACTGGTAGGCCTTCAAGGTGTACGACAATGAGTTTTTGAAGTTTCGTGTTATTTGAAAAGTGTGTTTCTAGAGCTTAGTGTTTCATGGTTACTTTGTGGTTTACAATTTAGGAAAATATAGGCCGTTTTGGTTCAATTTCCAATTTAAGAAATTTGACTATTTTCTATTTTACAGCCGTGAAGTTTTTTCTACCCCCAGAAGGTACCGTGCTCCCTGAGCTTATTACCCGCAACCAGCATGTCGTCTTGATTGTCTATGGCCAAGTGGTTGCTACTTCATTTGAAGAATCATTGACATGTGCCCAAAAGGAATCCTTCAAGACCGGACCCAACACACTTAGTTTCCACCTCCCACACCTAACATCAATTCCAGGAGGATTACCTTAAATAAGCCTAGTCTTATCGAGATACATATCACCTAAGACCAATGTAATTGATCCCAACTTTTGTATGACACCCAAAATACCTGCCGATGAGCTGAAATACACCTCTAACCATTCTTTCATTGAGCTTTCTTTCTCTTATGGAAGGGATTTGAAACTGAAAATGTCCGGGGAAATATCAGGGTCTTGTCGTAGATCACCAGATAAAGTTGTTACCGATTTTACAAAGTACATCGATGAACTTCGAATCTGTCAACAGCCGCCGGAATTTTCAGTTTGCGATTGTCTTGGAGACATAGATGTTGACTTTTGCAATGCCTGGAGGAGGTATGGAGAGGACATCACAGTGTATGGTGCAAATGTGTGTCAGTTTTGGAATCATGCTCGAAATATCACAAGTTGTCAACTCTCCATCAGCGTTACTGAGATGTCAAGCAAACTGAGAGACACTCTGGCATTGCCCCAGGGCGATGAGCCGGAGGCAATCGAAGCAGAGATGAAGAAAGCCTTTCATGGAATTGGTTTAATTAGTCCCTGCGTGTAACGTCTAGTACAAATCTGCCGACGTATACATTGGGAGAGCTATAGCAATACATACTTGACAAACACAAGGCAAACGGTAGTTTTGGGGTACGTAATACTAATACGAAATTTAAATTTTGTCGTGGAATGGGTAACTATAAGCAAGAATCAGCAACACAATTCATGGATAAGGTTAAAGCCGTAGCCCTACAAACAAAACCACCAATGTAATAATATGACTACATCATACCAGCAAATTTGCTCTGCGTTACAGTATGTCTGGAAAAGCCTTTTTATTAAAGTAAAATACTGTAAAAATTTATAGTACCTAAATGTTTCACAGCAGATTTCGTTTCGTTTTATTTTTCGTTTCGTTTTATTTTTCGTTTCGTTTTATTTATTTGTTTTACACAACATGTGATTCCAACATAATACAGTATAGTGCCAGATGACATAATACATAAGCATGGTGTCGAGGAAGTAAGCTAAAAAATCATATGGGGCTTGTAGGGAGCTTCCTCCCTAAAGTAACAAACAGAGAACACAAACTCACAATAATTAAACAAAAGTTACAGAGAAGAATTCATACCATCCCTAAACCGGCAAAGTGCGAGCCCACAATAAGCTCCCCCACCCAACTCTCCCCCCGTTGCACACATGCCTCTTCATAAGTTAAATTACGGCACCGTCCTTTTAATTGAAGTAATACTGCAGAAAAAAGTTGAATATTACAATATAAATTTAATAAGTACACGCTGATGTAATATTGTGCGAAGTTTTTCTTAAATGAGTGTATGCTTGGTTTGGAGATCAAAGTGACTGGTAAAGGTTTCTATGCGCTTACTGCTCTGTAACGTAAAGAACTTTGTAAAAAGCGAGAAAGGGTGATAGGGTTTCGAAACAAATGAGCATGACTGGTATCGTATCCGTGTTTAAAGCTATTTTGCTCCAGAAAGTGCCACAAATTACTCGGTAAGAAATTATTCAGAAACCTATACTTAAAGCACGAAACCCCGAGATTTAGTATATCATCGAGATATTTTCAATTCCCCATCCAACCTATATGCCAATCACAACCAATCTTTTACCTGAGAATTCTTAAAGAGCTTTCAGCTTTTGCTGCTCTGCTTCTGCGGGAGTTGCTACCGGAAAATATTGCTAATAAGAACAATACTGAGGTAGGGTTTGAAGCGCAAGGAGCGCGCGAAATTTTGATAGTTTGAGAAGGATTTGCGAAAATTTTGAAAGTTTGAGAACCATTTGTGATAGAAAATTATTACAATAGATCCATCACTCGGTCGAAAACACACCTTACCCTTCCCCCTACAGAAATCTATAGCTTAAAAGCCTTTGGGGATTATTTTAAAATTTTCCAAAAACAATTCTAAAATCGTTTGGGGGGCACGCGCCCCCATCACCCCCGTGCCGGCGCCACTGTCGTTAACATAATGACGAGAAGAGGTCCTAGTATGGAGCCTTGTGGGACACCAAACGTAATGTCATTCATCTTTGAATTTTTTCCATTGAAAGAAGTAAATTGTCTACGCTTTGTCAGGTAGCTCTCAAGCCAGTTAAGAGGGCGTACCTCTGAGACCGTAGTATGAGATGTTGTTACGGAATATACAGTGGTCAACAGTGTCAAATGCTTTAGACAGGTCCAAAAATTCCCAGTGATGTTTGCTTGTTTTCAATGGCTCGATGTAATTTGTCGGTAGCGTTTACAAGGGCAAATTCAGTAAAGCGACAAGATTGAAAACCATACTGATTATCTGATATAAGTTTTTGTTTAGCAAAAAATGCTTGAACTCTATTGAACATCAATTTCTCTAAGATATTTGAAAAACAAGGCAAAACTGAGATTGGTCGATAATTAACAAAATGATTTTGGCACCGTTTTTATACACAGGTATTACCATGGCTATTTTTAGATCATCTGGAAACGCTCCCTCTCGAAAAGATAAATTAAAAAATGGAAGATAGAGGTTGAGATATGTATGGAATAACATAACGAACAATCCAAGGGCGAATATCATCATAACCAGCAGATTTCTTTGGGTCAAGGCAGTTGAAAGTTGTAACTATAACCTCATCTACATTTGTAGGAACTAGGAACATACAATTTGGATTGATTGGAGGAAAATAATGATTATTCGAATCATTGCTTATCCTTTCGGCAAGTGATGGACCAAGATTTGTGAAAAAATATTGAAAGCATTAGCAATACTGCGTGGGTCAGAGAAAGATGTATTCTCATCGTCAAATTTATCTGGATACTGTAAGACGTTTCTAGTTTTATGTAAAATATCGTTAAGGTTACGCCAAGTGTACGTTTTATGCCGTTTCTACAGCTGTTAAATTTCTCATTGTAGTATATTTTTTCAGCTATTCGCACGGGATGATTTAATTTATTCCAAAAATTTTGGTAGAATGATTTCCTTTCCTGTGTTGGGTGGTCTGGTAAAGTTTGTGTTTGCGTTTTACTGACTGAATGGGTCCTTTAGTAATCCAAGGACTCTTCTTTTCATTGGTTCGTTTAAGTTCAATTCAAGGAAAGCTTTCAACATAAGTTTTGTGAAAAATCAGGTAAAATTGTCCGTAAGCAGAGTTTGTGTCGTTTGCGTCATAGACTCTTTGCAAACAGTATGGTCGATCTGCCAAATAAAGGACTGAATATGTTTTAGAGAATAGTTTCTTAAACGTACTATGTAAGAAACATTTAACTTAGGACAAAATGAGATATTCATGAAAATAGGAAAGTAATCACTTAAGTCTGTAAGTAGAATCCCTGAGGAGTCAACTATGACAACATCAACAATATTATCATTTGTAAGTATATTATCAATAAGTGAACTACTTTTACTCGTAACCCTGGTAGGTTGGCTTATTCCTGTATCGAAGCCACATGCTGAATAGTATCTAAAAATTCGGAGTTTTGACCACCAAAATCAATATTAAAATCAGCCATTACAAAGCAATATCTTTTTTCTGATGAAAAAGTAGTAAGAAGTGAGCACATATTGGCATAAATTATTCGTTTTCTATAATTGCTGTTTCCGAAACTTGGGTATCTGATAATGAAATAAAGTCGTTGTATAATATACCGGGTTACAATTTTGTTTGCAAAAGCAGAGATTCTCGAAGAGGTGGAGGGGTCGGGTTATATTTGAAGGACAGGATGAACTATTCTGTCAGAAATGATTTTGAAAATACCCAACATTGTGAGTCTCTTTTCATTGAAGTGAAACATGCCTACGAAAAAAATACCATCGTTGGTGTTATTTACCGCCCTCCTGATGGTAACGTTGGCGATTTTAATGATGAGCTACAGGTTATTCTAGATCGTATTAGCAGGGAGGGAAAATGGGGGTTTCTTGCTGGTGACTTTAATGTCGACTTACTCAGTCATGTTTCTAGTAGTTTTAAGGACAATTTTGAGAATTTACTGTCTTCTCACTGTTTTTATCCCACGATTACATATCCTACTAGAGTTACAGATTCAACGGCAACACTTATTGACAATGTATTTACAAATCATCATAATTTGAAACTGAAATCTTCGATTTTTGAGACAGATATATCTGATCATTATCCTATTTGTGTTTACTGTGGTGAACCCAGTGTTGTAGTCAAGACAGGTGCAGATTATGATATATTTAAAAATGATACTAAAACTCCCAATTTGTTAAAGTTTAAGAATGAAATTGCATCTTATGACTGGGCTGATGTTTATTCTGAACGTGACCCAAACTCTGCTTTCACTACTTTTCACTCTTGCTTGATGGACTCCTTCAACAGAAATTGTCCCGTCCGAAAGGTTACTAAAACGAAATACCTACGTAAGTCTCCCTGGATTACTAATGGTATTTTAAAGTCGATATCCACGAAGAGTAAATTTTTTTACAAGTATAGATCTAACCCCACAGAAGAAAATTGTACTGCCTATCGAAATTTCAGAAACACCCTGACAAAAATTATAGGTATGCCAAATCAATGTATTACGTGGATTACTTTGATAAGAACCTTAGGAATAGTAGAAGAATCTGGAGTGGTATTAGGCAAATATTAACTAAAAGTGTAGGGAATCCAACTCAAAGCTATTTTTCGATTGACGGTGGTGTTACAAGTAATGCCTCAGACATTGCTGAACATTTTAATAGTTACTTCTCAACTATTGCAACTGACCTAGCGAGCAAAATACAGCCAACAAATAAACCTTTCTCTGCTTATCTTACGAGTCATATACCAAATACCTTTGCTTTTAATCCCGTAACGCATGAAGAAGTTCTCCTTGCAATTTGCAAACTGTCAAGTCACAAGTCTCCTGGTTATGATAACATTTCTAGTGAAACACTGAAACTTGTCTGCGGTGATATTGTAGCACCTCTTTCATACATAATTAACTTATCTTTTACCACAGGAATTTTTCCAGATGATCTTAAAATTGCCAAAATCGTTCCCATTTATAAGTCTGGAGATGCTAGCTGTCTTTCAAATTATCGTCCCGTGTCAATTTTACCTGCACTATCAAAACTCTTTGAAAGACTGGTGTATAATAGACTCTGGAATTTTCTTGATAAGTATAATATTATTTTTAGTGGGCAGTATGGTTTTCGAAAAAATTACTCAACTTATATGGTTTCACTTAAATTTGTGGATGATGTAGCAAATAATTTGGATAGTAAACTTAAAACAGTAGCTTTATTTATAGATCTATCTAAAGCGTTCGATACAATAGATCATGGCATATTACTTTATAAATTACATCATAATGGTATACGTGGTATAGCCCTAAGTTGGTTGAAAAGTTATCTCAAGGATCGTAAAAATTATGTTTCATTTAAGTTTAACAATTCTTCTCTAAAGGTGACTAATATAGGGGTACCTCAAGGTTCTATTCTAGGCCTACTTTTATTTTTAATCTATATCAATGATTTATGTAAGGCATCATCTGAACTCCAGTTTATCCTCTTTGCTGATGACACGACTGTTTACACTCATCATAAGAATGTGCACACTGCTGTTAAAATTGTCGCCAATGAATTTCAAAATGTTTGCCATTGGCTCGCTGCAAATAAGCTATCATTAAATGTTGGAAAGACTAAGCTTATAGTTTTTAGTAATATAAGAGGCCCTACTCAATGTTATACCCTATCATACAATGATGTTAATATACACAGTGTAAACAGTACAAATTTTCTTGGGGTTACAATAGACAATCAATTAACTTGGCGAGATCACATACGGGAAGTTAGCAAAAAGGTATCTAAGATAATTGGAGTAATCAGTAAAGTAAGACACTATGTACCCAGTAAGACACTAAAGATTATTTACAATGCTTTAATACTCCCACATTTGAATTATAGTTTACTTTTATGGGGATCTACAGCGAGTTCCTACCTTGATCATTTATTCGCACTCCAGAAACGTGCTATTCGTCTTATTTCAAATGCTGCATTCTACGACCATACACAGCCACTTTTGCATTATCATAGATTGTTAACTCTGAAGGACCTTTATAACTATCAGCTTGGTATTTTTTTGTACAAACACTTCCACCAGTCCCTGCCTATCGACCTCAGTCATTTCTTCCAAACAAATAGCCACTTTCATTGTTATTCTACTAGGATGAAAGATAGTTTATCCCAACCCCTCACCAGAACTCAACTTGCCCATTCCCAAGTAAGAAGCTCAGGAGTTTCCCTATGGAACTCCTTGAGCAATAACATTAGAAATGTTGCCAGTTTAAGTACTTTCAAAATTCAACTGAAATCTCTGTTTTTGGATAACACTTCATAAGCTTCTTTCTTCTTTTTTTCTTTCCTTTTTGTATTATTATTATTATCATTTTTGTTTTCTCTTTTTCTAAGCCTAATCCTAAGTTTTGTGTAACTTCTCTTCATATTTCTGTACTTTTAGGGGCCAGACTAGAAAAGTCTCTCAACTTACTTCTGGTCCCTCTCCCTTCTCATCCCTTCATGTACTATTAGTACTGACAACATTCTTTAATATCGTTCTGTATATGTGTTATTAAATTGTATCATTTTGATTGTACATATCTTTTGTAATTATGAGAAGGAAGAAATAAACTGAACTGAACATATAGTCAATAAATGTTTCTATATGTCCATCAGGTGGTCGGTACATTATATCGACAGCTACATTACGCTTTAAGCCGTTAACCTATAATCTTTCTCCACAAAGAGACAAACACCCCCCTTCCTTTTAATTTTGCCATGCCTTTTGGTTAAAATGTAGTCATAGAATAGACTCCCAGCTGATATTAGGCATGCCCACAATTTAGAATCATGTAAATTAAAACTTAAGTCTTTCTTTTTTCGTGAGGCCTTAATGTGTAAAGCGCTGTTGAACATATTTCTTATGATGGAGGTTCTATATTAAGTCATTTATTTATATTTATTTACATATATGTAAGAAGAACACGATCTTTAAGCCAAGTTTCGGTAAAGCCCAGCACGTCAAACTTGTGATCAAGTAAGGAAAGATAATCTGCAATCTTGTCAAACTTTCTCATTAGACTACGACCGTTTAAATGAAACATACTAAAATTCCCTTTTTCAAAACTCCTCAGTATTAAAGAAGCATAAATTACGAATTTCCAAAGTATCAGATTTATTTACTTTGTTGTCCATGGTGTCTAAGTGTGAAGTTACATTATCAATACCTATATCATTAAGACATTATTGACCATACAATTCATTGATCGGTAAATTACTTAAGTGGTAACATCTGGGAGAGGACGCAGTAGCGTCTTGATTAACGTCTGGATTGAGGCATGTAGCATGACAAAGTGATGAGCAGAGTTTACATTGTGTAAACTACTGGCCCAGGGAAAAAAAAAACCCAAACAAATAGAACAAGGAAAAGACATATACAAAAACGTAAGAAATCAGGAGAAAAGAAGAAATATTTACAAAGCTATAACAAGTGAGGCAAAAGGTCTCAGAAAAAGCCTTAACCGGATGGTGATTTTCAGGTCAGCAAAGGAGAATAAAGCGCTAGGATCATCTCAGAAAGCGACGTCCGATGAATGAAAAGGATCAAAATTGCTGAGTTTAAATACCTTTGACTATCGTCGTAGGACTTCTGATAAGTTAAAGACAAAATGGTGACGAAAAACATTTAGATATCAGAACAAATGCTAAAATTTCACTAGAATTAACAGAAGATTGTTGCTCTTGACAACTTCAACTCCCTGGCTCCAGTCAGTTACGATGACGACGATGAAGATGACGATGACGATGCCGATGACGACGATGATGATTACAGCTTTTGCACTGGTCTATATGAGTGTGGTTGGTATGTAATAGAACTTTGCAGGGTTTTTCTTACCTATAATCTACGTTCAGGCCTGTTTATGGTAGGCCTTTTGTTGAGAAAGCTTGAGATTTCTTTTTGTCTTGGAATGGTACAAGAATTCAGCCCTAGCTTTACGTTGTTAAGGAAACGCCGGACACAATTTGGGGGTGCCGCCTACTGTCTGTTTAGTTAACGAAACTTTCAGAGTGTCAACTCTGCTGACCTGAGATGGCTCTCTGTTTCCGTTCTCTCTTTCTAACACAAAGTATTTAAAGTATGCATCACCCCTGTCTTGCAAATCGTGTATTTTCAATGTTTCTAGGTCTTTAAGATCTGATGACCTCAAATGACCTCTGACCTCTACTACAACCAATAAGGTTCTTCTGTTCAATATGTTAAAACTATAGACCATGTATGAAAAGTGCACAGCAGTTTTTAAGAATTTCGTATTTTCACCTCCAGTGACCTCTAATAACATTTGACCTCTACCAATAATAGACTTCATTTTCTGACTACGACGCATCCATATGCCAAGCATGAAAATTACGTATGCTTCAGACAAAGAGGTATCATATTTACAGTGTTTTCGGCTTATAACCCCTTGTGACCTCACATGATCTTTGACCTCCTCCGAAAACAATGAGGTTCTTCCTCTTAACATGATAATTCTTTATACCAAGTACGAAAGGTACCCATCATTGCTATCTTGAGATATCGTGTTTACAAGTCAAGCGTCACAAACACACATGCGCACACACCCACACACATACATAAAGGGAGCGTACACTCGTCAGCGTGATTGCATAGATTCTTTTCGCCTTCTTCAATGAATCAGAAAGGGTGGAAATGTTCCACTAAGAAAAACAATTGTACATTTCATCAACATCCGAACAATAAACATACCATATTTGGGTAGTTAAAGGTTCCAATTGATGAGTGCCCATTACCCAAACAGCTTAGGTCTTAACCGAATTAAAAAAATATCAAATTCCAAAATGTGTTGCAAAAAGGCAATCTGAGACAGAGATTATCTGTTAAAGTTGTAGGTAGACCTACTTGAAAATGTCTTGAGCGATTATTTTCGGGAGAACTTTGTGCCACTTGCCCCTTCAGTGGGTCTAAAATAGAAAACTAGAGGTGGGAGGATCTTATTCGACAATCTTTGGTTATGACTAAGCGCATGTCATATACTTCGTAAAGACCTTTGGATGTTCACATTCATTTTGAGGAGTTTTATCCTATTTCGAGATCGTCTTTAATTTTCGTGGTGTTACTACCGCAGTCTAGCTACAGGGGTTTCTCAGAAGTCGCATTGCATGTCACTCCAATTATGATAGTTTTTTCAGCCCTAGAAGCATTCTTTATTTTGTTTTAATCCCTTAACAGTTAACCTGTGTATACAAAATCCACTGAAGTGCCACAGTACCAGGCCCGGTAAACAACAAATGAGCTCTGTACTTAACCATAAACTAGGGTAAAAGAAGGACAACGAACTTTTCAGGTTTCCATAGCAATGACGTCACAGTGTATACATTTTGCTCAGAAATTATGTTGCTGTTACATGTCTAAAGTACATCTTTCACTGGTCAAAGAGATCGGCTCAACCATCATGATATATGAAAGCAAACTAGTTCATGGGGTAAAAGATTACAATGCTTAAAGATTACAGGCTTTACTTAACTCTCACAGCAGCTACTTCATTTGGTGGCTAAGCTGGGGTAAATAAGGACTCAACTAAAGGAGGAAGAATGTTAGTTGATTGCATCTATAATTTCCATCACCAGCAATAAAAAACGTCGTTTGAGATTTACCATGCATGTAAGGAAATTTAGTGTACTAACAGGAAGGCCCAACCCCTTTTCCTACGCGACCACACATCCCGAAAAACTGCTTACGTTTCTCCCTTCCATTAAAGGTTATCTAACTAGGCCTCTTCGGTTCAAACTAACAGCTTTTACTGTTAAGATAACATGCAGTCAGTTATTTTACCCTGCATTTTGAATTTAAACTGTAATGAAAAGGTTGTGTGACTGTACGTTACAAAAAGCTTTAGATCGCCTTGTCGTTGGTATAGAAAACTTAATCCTTTCCGGCATGCATCGAGTTCAGTCGGCAACGTGGAACTTATCTATTGGCAATAACATGACGCGCACTCATGTAAATTATTTAATGGTTCGGTGAAGGCTCCCGATAAAGTGTGTGTTTTGATATAAAGCAATGTAGTATTCAGTGTATAGATAATTGCTCAGCAGTGAAAAACAGCTGTAGTTAGGAACTCTCATATGATTTTGCAAGGTTAATCTGCAAACTTCGTTTTGCTTGCAGACCTAATTTAGTATTTTGTTGAAAAAGAGCGTTTTCCTGATAAATTCATTATGCAAATATCCGTTCGAATTTTATGGTCTATTTGGATGTTTTATTTCAAATTCTTGCTTGTTCAAGGGAAGATGCAAATTCATGTCAGTAATAATTATTTTGATGGTTTCCACACCTATTTACCTGTCCGTCGATCTATGCTACAGACGAGGCTCGATGAGATAAACAACCAGAGCGAAGACAATGATGAGTTTTTTTAAACACACCAGTGGTTCTACCAGGATGATGTTATCTTACGAAAGAAAAGCGGTGGTCACTTTGTTTAATTACTTTTTTTAATTCCATCATTCTATGTAATCGGCATTCAATTACTACTGAAAGCGAGGTGATATAAGATGGAGATCCATCGAATCCAAAAATTAATAAAATTTAACACGAAGTTTAGTCTCATACTTCTTTTGCCTATATGCATAAATCATTAGTATTGGTTAATTGCCAGTATTATTAGGTTCCTTAGTAATAAACAGTTGTTTTGAATGTGGGAACAGTGTTTCCTGCTTGACTTTCGGAAACCTTGCGGCAGTTCGATATTGAAGCATTGTTCCAAACAATTGTTTTTGTTTGGGTCGCCGTAGATATGGATGCGGTTTCCTGAATGTAAGACAAAGGAATTCAATGCCGTTTAGTTCAATAGTTCCTCATTAAAGGATTAAGTCCCCACTCTCAGGTCAATCTAATAATAACTAGCATAAAGTTTTCGATGGATCTCTATCTAATATCACCTCCCTGTTACTGATTAGTCCGGCATCACTCATTTAGCTCTTCGTGAAAGGTAATCGTCTGATTTGAGCGCCCTGAATGCTCTCGCTGACTATGCATAAGGCACATCAACACTAAGGACAGCGTAGAGTACATCATTTGGTTGCTTTTACTCGAGATTCGAGATTGTGACGAAACACTAAGAGGGATACCGGTTATGATCCCAGTTTTCAAGTTGGAAGGTTGCATGCAGTGACAACTTTTCCAAAAGTCCCCTCGGCTAGATGCCGATGGGGGGGGGGGGCAACCCTAAGCAACGGAAGGATTATGCTCCCCAAAGGAGCTACGTCTTTAAAAGGGATATTAGGACTTAATGACTGACCAAAGGCTACATAAGTCGCAACTTTCTTATTCTCTGTCATCCAATATGTCTCTTTTTGTTCTTCAATTTAGCAACCTATCAGTGCAGGGGAGGATCTAGGGGGCCGACCCGGCCCCGCCCCACTTTTTGAAAATGCAAAAAAAAAAAAAAATTAAAGGGAAAAAAGATAAAAAACGGAAAGGAGGAGAGAGAGAAGGACAGAGAGTGAAGTGATAGAGAATGAAGCTGCAATTAGTAACCCCGAAGCATGGGAGTCATAGCGCACAGCCATAGGCGTAGGAGGCGGGTCGGCTGGGGGGCTGCAGCCCCCCAACCAAAAATTTTTGTGAAAACTCGGGCAAAATGCTGAGAATTTTGGGGGCACCTACTGAAAGAAAAATAATACAATGATGTAGCTAAAGGATATTAATAATTTAAAAACTTCCTTCGTAATTAATATAAAGTTCTGATTTGAATTGCACCAGCACCTATATATTTCGTATTAAATCATCAGTGTGATTTTAATGGTCAAACTTATATTATGATTATCGGTGGCGTATTTGAGGGGCCATATCGCCATGCCCCACCCTCACTGATGCTGTTTTTTCCTACCTAAAAAACGTAAATTTTTTAACACAAATTTTACTTCATAGGTAGCATATTTGGTACCAGATTGCATGTAAGGACACCTAAGTTTTCAAAAATTTTCAAAGAGGAGAGGGTAATGCCAATTTTTTAGTACCTAAAATACGTTAATGTTTCAACACAAATTTTACTTCAAAGGTATCATATGTGGCACCAGATTGCATGTAAGGACATCTAATTTTTCAAAAACGTGTGTGGAGCGCACGGATATTTTTGGTTATATTTTTCGGGTAAGTCGTTCCAGCCCCCCTAAATCAACTTGGGCTGCTACGCCTATGCGCACAGCAGATCAGTTTGAACTTCGATTGGGACGTTCACACGCATGCTATATTACTACACATGATTGGATACAATCAATACGATACAATACCGATACAATACCATCAGCCAATGGAAAAATACCTTACGAGACAGTGCGCATCAGTTGGGACGGGCTGCTATGAAGGCTGGCAAGTGTCATTTCAGGCCATCTTGGATGTATTAAAACCTCACATTTTCTTGAAACGCTCCGCGCCAACCTATGGTGGCGCTCCGCTTAGATAGTAAACGCAGTGGCGTACACTGGGAGTGGGGAGACCATTGGGCTATGCCCCGCCCCCCTCACTGATGCCCATTTTGTTTTTTAGTTCCTAAAAATACGTTAATTTTTTAACACAAATTTTACTTCAAAAGGTAGCATAAAATGTAGCACCAGGTTGCATGTAAGGACACCTGATTTTTCAAATATTTTCAAAGGGGAGGGGGAACCCCCTCCTCTTAGAACCTTACCCCAGGCCGGCGATCACACAACATACTGCATGCCCCCCGTGAGAGAAATCCTGGGTACGCCACTCAGTAAAACGGGATTCAAACTTGCAACCCTTGGACAAAAAGTCACACCAGCTGAGCTAATCCGACCTCACAGAAATGTGTAATAAAACAAATTCAAACTTTACATTTTGTTCACAAAAATTGCATTTCTTGATAGCTGCTTTCAAGCCTGACAAGTGCCATTTCCGGCGATCTGGGATGTATTAAAAATCTCAAATTTTCTTAGTACGCTCCGACCCAACCTATGGTGGCGCTCCTCTTAGACAGTAAACGGGAGCCCCCGCCCCCAAACAAAAATCCTAGCTACGCCACTGCAAGAGAATTAAAATGGAAGATCATGCGAATTACAAAGGCCTTAAAGTGTCTTTTCCGGCTATCTGGGATGTACTTTTACCCAAATTTTCTGGTATGCTACGTACAGGGGGCGGAAGCGGGTGAACGGGGGAGGACACGCCCCTCCCTGATCTGGGAGGGATCTGGGAGGTCTATTTTGTCAAACATTTTCTTGTACGCTCCGCGCCAACCAACGATGGCGCTCCGCTTAGATGGTACAGTGCCGTCAATCACAGGTCTAACAACTTCGCCCCCCCCCCCCCTTTTCAAAAATACTGGATCCGCCCCTGCAGAGACAAAAATTCTTCTAAGTGTTAGTCAGACAATCTGTAACGTTATATAATTAGCCTTTCACGATAAAACGGTGTAAATATACATCGGGATTTAAGAGCAGATTTGATTCAGTGAGGGTTATTTGATAAATTATTTAAATAATTAGCGACTGTTGCCCTCTTTCTCCATATTGGAGTTACTGGTCAATTATTACACTTATTTGATTAATGAGAGAAAATTGCGTTTTAGGTTTCATAATAAATGCCTCCTGTAACTTGTGTTTCAGAATTTAATCAAACTTTGATATATAAGTTACAGTAATTATAGCCAGACAGGATAGCCAATCAATTGGTTATTTAATTTGTGACAAAACTAGTTTAATTTAAGGAGATAAAGACAAAATGGCATTTTAAATACAAGCAAACTTAGGGCACAATTCTATACCAAACACAAAAACTGTATTCGGAGATCTTGTTTAGTCTTTGAAAAACGGCCATTCTAATGAAGCGTTTGGAAGATGCCATTTTCGGAATATGCTGACTTGTAAAAAGTGTATATTGACATTTTAGTCTCACTTCCTGCCAGTAATATATCTTTGATTTTTTGCTGCACACCAGGAAGAATTTTATTTGTGAATATCAGATTCCTAAAATGTATTTGTGAATATCAGATTCCTAAAATGTAGTAGTACCCTTACAAAAAAAGTGTGGCATGCCATATGCGAACACACATAATCACGTGTGGCAGAGCATATGAAAATACATAAGGAAAAAAGTGTGGTTATGCGTGGTGACACATGTGGTATTGGAACCAATCTGACACACAGGACCACGCTTTTCCCAGCATGATTGTCACACCTTGAAATCTGGGTCAAAGTGGGGAAAGCTGTGTCAAGTTGACACATGTGGCAAAGGCAAACCAAGGCAAAATGTGGCAAACGAGGCCAGTGAACGAAATCGAAGTATTGATTTTACTCAGCACCACACTTCTCCACGCATCTCCACACTTTGCCTACTTTACCCCAGTTTACCTCCTGTTACATGTGTCAAAGCGTGATTTTCGGTTTTATACACGTTGCCTCATTTCCAAACTGTGAAAATGCTGGTCAATGCATGGCACTCTGGAAAAGTGTGTCAACTGTTTATCAATTACACACATTGTCACGCAAAAATTCACAGAAATTTCACGCCTCTCCACACTCCACCATAGTTTTGCTCCGTTCGACACAGTACTTCACGTGTGGTATTGGAACTTTTGCCACACAATTTTTTTGTAGGGGTAGTACTCTCTAAATGTAAAAGAGTGAATTTCATTCTTTGACGATTGCCTACAGTGACCACTCTTTCTTCGAGTGAAAATTTCACTCTGTTGGGAGTGGTAATTCACTCAAAATTAGTGAATTACCATCCCGGGCAGAGTGGAATTCCACTCGAAACAGAAAGTAGTCACTGTAGGCAATCGTCGAAGAGTAAAATTCACTCTTTTACATTTAGAGAGTAGTCTCTTTTGGCAGTGGGTCGATCGGGGGGTGAAGGGGACGGCAATTGCCGCTCAAAGAAATATTGGGGAGGCAAATATATCGTTTTTCTCCCCAATAATTCAGGCAGAGTAAACAAAACAGGCGCAGTAAAAGATATAATATTGTGGAATATAGACATTACCGCTCTGAGAAAACACTAATTTGAACCTATTTAAGTAGTAATGAGAATTTCCCATCTAACACTTTCAACATGATTCATACCCCGTATCCCATTTTCTATTTTTTCAAAACGTCAGTTAACTATTTATACATTTTCTATTGAAATTAGGGTTGTCGGAAAATTTTTGCCCTCCAATCCCTTAACCCGATCTACTCCCCTGGACTTATGCATTCTTGGTATCATTTATAAACAGTAGTGGGACTTCCAAGTACATGAAAATAGATGAAATGAAAAATATAGGCTACAGTTTAGTAAAACGAAGTCGGTGAACTTGTAATAAAATTAAATACTTCCTTGGGAAGATTGAACTGGGGATATTTCGACAGTCAACAAATGTAGAGAGTGCTTTTGTTCCACGGGATTGCACATTTTTTCCTTCTTTTATTATTCTCACTTCTTGCAACCAGCCCAGATCCTCTATTCCCCAGAAAGGTAACTTGCAAGTTTCCCTGAAAACGTGGCTCATGTGTAGAGGTTTGCGCTACATCTTCCCCACGAGGTACTGGTAAGCCTTTTGGTGAGACGACAATGTGTTTTTGAAGTGTTGTGTTATTTTACAAGTGTGTTTCTAGAGCCTACTGTTTCATAGTCACTCTGTCATTTAACAGTTTACGAAAATATAGGTCTTTTAGTTAAATGTCCAATTTAAGAACTTTAATCATTTCCTGTTTTGCAGCTGTGAAGTTTTTTCTACCCGCAGAAGGTACCGTGCTCCCTGATCTTATTACCCGTGACCAGCATGTCGTCTTGATTGTCTATGGCCAAGTGGTCGCTACTTCATTTGAAGAATCATTGACATGTGCCCAAGAGGAGTCATTCGAGACCAGACCCAACACACTTACTTTCCAAATTCCACACCTATCATCGGTTCCAGGTGGATTACCTCAACTAGGCTTAGTCTTATCGAGATATTTGTCACCTAAGACCAATGTAATTGATCCCAACTTTTGTATAACGCCCAAAATACCTGCCGATGAGCTGAAATACACCTCTAACCATTCCTGCGTTGGGCTTTTCTTCTCTCATGGAGAAGATCTGAAACTAAAAATGTCCGGGGAAGTATCAGGGTCTTGTCGTAGACCACCAGATGAAGTTGTTACCGATTTTGCAAAGTCCACCGATGAACTTCTAATCTCTCGACGGCCGCCGGAATTTTCAGTTTGCGATCGTCTTGGAGACATAGATGTTGACTTTTGCAGTGCCTGGAGGAGTTATGGAGAGGACATCACAGTGTATGGTTCGAACGTGTGTCAGTGTTGGAATCATGCTCGAAATATCACAAGTTGTCAACTCTCCATCAGCGTTATTGAGATGTCAAGTAAGCTAAGAGACACTCTGGCATTGCCCCAGGGCGATGAGCCGGAGGCAATCGAAGCAGAGATGAAGAGAGCTTTTCATGGAATTGGTTTAATTAGTCCCTGCGTGTAACGTCTAGTACAAATCTGTCGACGTATACATTGAGTGAGGTACAGTAGTACATACATGTCAAGTACAAAGCAAATGGTAGTTTTAGGTAATACTAGTAAGTAATATAAATTTTGTCTTGGTATGGGTGACTATAAGCAAAGATTAGCAACAAAAAACATGGATTAGATGTAGCCGTAGGCCCACCTACAAAGCCTCCGATGTAATAATATCACTACATCAAACCAAGAACTTTTGCTGTGTGTTACAGAATGTCCGGATTGGCCTTTTAAAATATAATAAAATATTATAATAATTCATGGTACCTAAATAAATTCCATAGCAGATTATTATTATTATTATTATTATTATTATTATTATTATTATTATTATTATTATTATTATTATTATTATTATTATTATTATTATTATTATTATTATTATTATTATTATTATTATTATTATTATTATTATTATTATTATTATTATTATTATTATTATTATTATTATTATTATTATTATTATTATTATTATTATTATTATTATTATTATTATTATTATTATTATTATTATTATTATTATTATTATTATTATTATTATTATTATTATTATTATTATTATTATTATTATTATTATTATTATTATTATTATTATTATTATTATTATTATTATTATTATTATTATTATTATTATTATTATTATTATTATTATTATTATTATTATTATTATTATTATTATTTTTATTATTATTATTATTATTTATATTATTATTATTATTATTATTATTATTATTATTATTATTATTATTATTATTATTATTTTTATTATTATTATTATTATTATTATTATCCGCATGGATAATGACTTAAGGCGACACTTCGTGCTAATTCAACAACATTAAGGCGACACCTGGAATTAAGGCGACACATAACTGTCGCCTTAAAGGAATAGGTACCATTTAGAAAAATAATTTTATTGTCGCAAATAGGCTTAAATTGTTCATTTTGGTCTAATAAGTATGTCTACCAAATTTGGTTAGGGTGGGGTTAGGGGTAGGGTTAGGGTTAGGGTTAGAAAATTTGAATTTTTAGTGTGCAAGTCAATGTAACTGTCGCCCTAAGTTAGTATCCACGCTTATTATTATTATTATTATTATTCTCCTCTTGGAAGCAAAGGTCGAAGATTCAGTGAATAAAGATCAACTTTACAGAAATTCGTTTTTTTTTTTTTAGTTCAAGTGCAAATATTGCACTGATACAAAATCTTTCCAGGTATAACTGAAGTGCCAAGTAACTCCACAATATCAGATTGTAACTGAAACTGAATCAAAGTTCACGTGTTGAAAGGTACAATGAATAATTTAAGTGCTTATTTGTGTTTAACTTCTACACGGTTTAGCTGATTTTGTGAAGGTGGACTCGTATTTTCCCCAGTGGTATGGACTGTGGCCCCCAAAGCATCTAGAAAGGGTCAAAGGTAACCAGTCAAATTCGTTTCAAATCGATTTTGTGCTATTACTTTAAGAAGACTTATTAAATTGACATAAACATTTCATAGATGTAACCAAAATGTCATTTACTAATCAAAATCAGGGCTGTAACCGAGTCCACCTAATCCGAGTCCGAGACAATTCCAATTCCAGTGACCCCAATTCCGGGCCAATTCCGAGTCCGGTACCCCCGAGTCCAAGCCTAGTCCGAGTCCAGAGGACCCGAGTCCGAGCCAAGTCCGAGTCCATCCCATAAGTAAATGTGCAGTAAAATCCTTGGAAATTGGCAGCTATGTGGTGTAGTGTGAATACAGGAGCATGATTGCAGGTACAGGTACCAGCTGGCCATGAGTACGGGTATCAAGCCATGGGCATGGGTACAGGTATGGGAACCGGGCCATGAGTACTGATGGAAGCCGGTACAGGAACGGGTAACAGGTCATAAGCCCGGACACGGGTACTGGTCATGAGTACGTGGTTTTGAGTTTGGGTATGGTATGTGTGCCAGGTCATGAGAAGCTGGTATGGGTGCAAGTCAGGGTCACGAACTTGAGCACAGACTAGGGGTAACACAACACGAGTATGGATACCAGGTCACGACTCCAGAACTTTCATACCCAAGTGTAGGTATGAAAGTTCAAACTTGAAGAAATTTAATGAGCACAGGCACAGGATCTGGCCAGGTGGTGTGGGTGCAGTTGAAACATAGTCATGAGTATAATTATAATCACCACCAGCTACTATCATGGGTATAAGAATAATATTAGGTGTGCTTAGTAATAAGTTTGTGATGATGATGATGATGATGATGATGATGATGATGATGATGATGATGATGATGATGATGATGATGATGATGATGATGATGATGATGATGATGATGATGATGATGATGATGATGATGATGATGATGATGATGATGATGATGATGATGATGATGATGATGATGATGATGATGATGATGATGATGATGATGATGACGATGATGATGATGATTATTACCAGTTAAATTTCCTTAATTTAATTGACAGGAAAATCCCATAGATGTAACCAAAATGTCATTTACTACCAAATTATGTGGTTATTTTAAGTAAAAAGGTAGTGGTCATGTGTTTGAAACCCAGCTGTTTACGCTTACCACAATTATTCTTTTATCAAAACCCTTCTTGGATGGCTGGTTCAAATTTGTCATGATATGTATCGCATACTCCAGCCAAAACCATAGGTCAAAGAACAAATTTTGCAAAACCGATTTACTTGATATACCTTTAAGGGAAGCTTTGTATCATTGACCTCCCCATGCATAATGGAAATGCCAAGCACTACCAACATATGGACGGTTGCCTTTGTACCGTTATTATCAGAGCAAATATATAACTTAAACAGTTTTATGTGCTTTATTGCCTCTAAAAAACTATTGACTAGTCTTTGTAAAGCTTCGCAAAGAAACGAAATGTGTTTCAGAGAACCCTAAAGTAAAGGACGTAGTTGGAGGTCAAGTCAAAATATTTTAAAATTATATTAACTCTTCTTTTGGTGAAAAAGTACAATTTCATGGAAACTCCACGGATAACAAGGTCACAGAGGGCTAACAATGTAGTTGGTTGCCATTTGAAAGAAGGTCAAATCTGTACTGGTATAAGAGTTAAAGCATACTGTTAGTGTTATTGTACTAAACAGTCAAGTGCCCCTTCCAAACGTACGTGTATTTCGTCATAACCTGAAGTGCACAGACAGACCATGCAGCAGCCCTCAAACTATCACTGTTAAAAGTCAGAAAGGAGTGTAGACCTAGTAATATACCCTACCAATCACTACAAAGCTCTTAGACAGGGATTCCTGAGTAGGCAAAGAAGACTTAGATGGCTTGGAAATGAAGACATAGAAGACTACCTGCTACGTCATTTCCAGCAGGAAACGTGACAAAATTGATAACTACCAAACCTCCGAAAATTTCTGTTGGACGCTGAAGAATATGTTGTTCCATACTGAAGAGACTAACTAGTAATTCCACGTAAGCTGTTAGCGTGTTGGCTAAAGTGCACGCTATAGGAAATTAGATATGTAACGGGATTGGCTAGTAAATATTGCATAATCAAGCTTGGAGGCAAAGTGTCTTTAATAAAACACCAGAATGGACTGTCGTTCACAAGATGTCTATTTTACAAGCAAAATTATTTCATGAATTCATCCCTATCTCAGAGACGAATGAGTAGATAACGTATCCTTCGTTTTTGTCCTTTTTAAAAACAATATCACATATACAGCCAACACTAGAAAAGACAGGCTGCTTAATAACAGCGGTGCATATGACGGGGTTGAAAGGCTTGGGATGGTACCTCTAAAATGTTTGTGTCCCAAAATAATTTTGGGGTATAAAAATTACCACAAACCCATAGGCCTGATGATTCTGTGCCGAAAATGGATACTTTGTTGCACTGAGATTTAGCCTATCTCTCAAATTTAAACTTGTTGAAATGTTACGTTTTACGTCTATACATCTCATCAGCTCCTAATGACCAAACAGCCAAAATTGTAACGAGTAGTTAGTGTGCTCTTTTCGTTACATACTTTCAGCTGGAACCTTAAGCCAAACACCCTGAAGGGACTCTGCTTTCTAATTGAGCAACGTCCCTTGATGGAACCATGGAAGTATTACCTCCGAGGTAGTACTTACATGATGGGACACTATCACTTAGGCTTCATCTGAAGGTTTCTTGGTCTCACACTCTCAGACATATGACTGTGTTATGCTTGACACTGCTTTAGAGTGGTTGGAAAAGTAGTGGTTTCTGTGCTGCGGTGATAACAGTTTATAAAACGATCCTCTCATCAAATGGACAACGTGTATTGCATTAATGTCCTCTACAGACAGTGTCTGCATAATATTTCGACTTATCAAGTGAGGAAATTAATGCATAAATGCGATGAGCTTTAAATATCTAAACAGCCGCAGAATATTTCAATTTTGATCATATCTAAGCGACGTAGATTTCGACTTTTGCAATGTTTGGAGAAAGTACGGTGAAGGTAAAACGATGTCTGGTTGAAACGTATGTCGGTTAGGAAATCATCCTCAAAACGTTACGATTTGCCAAATTTTCATTAACGTAACTGAGATGTCAAGCAAGATAATCAGCATACTGACTTTGTCACACTACAATGACACAAAGGCATTCGAATTGGAGACGCTGAAAAGATTTTATGGGCAACGGTTTAGTTAGTCCTTGTGTTTAATTTAATGCCTGGAAAATGAGCCATGCATCGTCACTGGTAGTCTCTTTGTAATACAAATAATACACTTTAAATTGGCGTGTGATTAAGTACAACAAGCAGCAACTGCGTATCTGGGTGGAGTGTTTTTAATGGGACGCACAGTTACAAGTTATACCTGCAAATTTGTTCTTTTGTCATTGCATTTTGGGAATAGTCCTTTAAATATAATTGCACAGTCTTGTTATATTATAGGCAGCAAATTTGATTATGATGTCACATTTTATTTTTTCTGTCAATTATGTCTCAGTTGGGAAGTCAACACAATTCCGATGAAAACACGACCACTATGATCTTTATTTATGAATTAATTAATACGTAGATCCATCGTAGTAAAACATGTTAGGATCCGTTACTGAGACCCAACGTAACACAGGTCTATGCATGCAAAAGGAAACATCACCTTTGGCAGTCCAGTACATTTAATTTCGATCGTAATAATTGTGTACGTGATACTATGTCATGAAAGATTGTATAGTTACACGGACCCTAAACTTTACAGCTAAATTTTTCGTTGTGGCATTAAAGTCTGAATTATGTGAAACATTTGTGTATGTAAAGCAGGTTTCCCTCTCCATTGTCTGAATCAATTAGTTATAATGCTTGCCACCTTACTCCAATGAGAACAGTGAACCACTTGACACACTTTTGCAAGTTTTAGAAAAAACTTATATCACTTTTGCATTCAATTACCATTGCTTTTTTTCCGAGTACGATTTAGTCACATCTATAAGCATCATTAGACAGTTAAAGAATTTGATATTCCTGTTTTCTACCATTTCGTACTCATTGCGTAATACCAGGCAGTTGCCTATCGAATTAGTCTGCATATTACTATGGTTTTGCGTTTTATATATGGTTTAGCCGTTTTATTTTTGTTTTGTTGGTTGTTCTCGAGTAAGAAGTGCTTCGATATTTTTACAAAGATTTACGATTTAGACTGCCTTACTTGATTGCTTATGCATGTAAAGTGCTTTAGATCCAATTTTAACTATTTCTGAACCAGAAGTACCGGAACACTGCAATTACATCAGAACACAAACATTGCCAGATGGAAGACATCAAACTGTTTGATACTGATACATGCAAACGTTCATACTGAAATTGATAACACACTCTGGGAAACACTAAAGGGCCTACTAAAGTACCGTCTACAACTGTGCAATAACTATTTCTGAAGCCAGTGAAAATGGCCAAGCATGACATAAATGCATTAACGAATAAGAATATTTAGAATAGAATTGTTCAAAACTGTGGAATTTCGTTCTTTCACAGTGTCTCTGTATCTACCACCCGCGTTAACCATCCTTTCGTTGGATTTAATAAAAATCTCAAACCAAAACCACCTAATACACTTTAATATTAGTTCACAGGGTTTAGACAGAACAGAATACACACGCTTTGCCTCCTGCACGGTTTGATATCAGAATTTGTAGGGAGTTGGGGTAGGCAAGGAGGACGTCACCGCCAAATAAGGGATACTTAAAATACTCAAATGGCGCCAGAGATGCATAGGGAGCTCATAGCGCCCCACCCAACGGAGTTGGGTCCAGAGTTCTACCTTAAAGCACCTGGTGGGGTCCACGAGCAACTTCCCAGTGGAAGGCCCGGGATGTTCAGCAACAAATTAGAATAGAATTCTTTAAAACTGTGTAATTTCGTTCTTTCACAGTGCCCCTGTATCCCCCCCCCCCGCGTTGAACATCCATTTGCAAAGAGGTGAAGCCCCCGGAAGCTCTAAAAAATTTACAAAATGGTGAGCATTAGAATGATTCATTGGATTTAATTAAAATGAAATTAGATGGGCACAGGAACAGGCAGCAAAAACATTTAACGTTTCTTCATTATAGACTTACTTCGTCTGATTAACAGTGATTGTTAAAGCAGAGGGGGGTGGGGTGGAGAATAGATAATAATGATCATTTTTTTCAGTGGTACTTTGGAACGATAATTTCACTCAAATTATCATATAAGGAGCAATAAAGGGAAATCACTCAGGACGGGTGAAAGGAGGAAAGCAGACAAGTTTCATTTTAATACGGTTTTAAGGATATGAGTAATAGAAAAATAACAAACTATCATCAAAGGGAAGTTTCCTTTTTCTCGCCACCTGTCCAATGATGGCAGAAATGTCGCGTTCTATGTCTTAAACAGTTTCGTCTTAACATTTGTTATTTAAAAATTACACAGATAGATGTTGTAAACATATACGTTGAAGTTTTCGGGCGGGGGGGGGGGGGACTGCTACTGCTGCCCCTCCGCTGCTTACCGCCTTGGGCAGATTGCGTGTCAATGGCATTTTTGACTTAGCCATACCCTACCAGATATGTGTTATTTGGAGATTTCATGGCTTCAACGAGCCTTCAAACCTCATTAAATTTTTAATGCCTTACAATTCATGCGTCCCGTTTACACTATATCACCCCCTCACAGAAAATCATATTTGGATGCTTTTAACTAAATACAGTGATGTTTTGCCTAAGTTTCGTCGAATCCACCGATAGAAGTAACACGAAACTTTGTCCTTTTACACACCTTTAACGGCCTTTGGAAAATAATTGGCTGTCCGATTTTAGTTTTTGAAGTTTATTTCGTCCTGACAGACTTTTTATAGATAGATTATTATTTATTTTAGGGTGGACGTTTTCTCGTTTCCGTTTTGAGAGTTGAAATGTCTGTGTGTCCTTGTGTCCCGGTAATGTACATGGTACGCCGTCTTCTAGCCACCCATTAATATTTGTATCGAGGGGCAAAGCTTATGTCTGGAAAGAACTATAAGTATTGACTTGTGTCACTGTACAGCTGTAAATAAAGCTTAAAGGATTAATGTGGTTCAGTCAAATCTGGGATGAATTTTTGTGATTTGTATAATATATAGGACAACGTAACAGAACATTTTCACAGCATCTAAGTTCAGACCTGTATATGTGGAATATTTGAGAAAACTTGAAATTCTATTATTGCATAAATAACCTAGTTTTATAGTAGATTCAATACTCTATGGGAAAGTTGCATTAATGAACTTTTCTTAGCAGCACATCTTATCTAACGCAATCACTGCCTAATATGAATTTGAAGTGCCATTTTATCAACATTAAAACAGGTGTTGTTTAAATGGATGTTGATGGGGTAGGAGGCTTAAAAAGTGAGCAAAAAGGTATCCCAAAGGAATTCTAATGTTTTAAGAGCATTGTGTGGTATCCATATGGAGGAACCTTGACTCAATAGGGCTGTATCCTTCGGTGACTACTGCTTTAGGCTATATTCTTGGCCATAGGTTAAGAGGAGGTATAAGAGGACTTAGATGCTAATGTTATCATCATTGATTAGTGGACCATAAATGCACGATGAGTATTGGATGGTTGCATCCTTCGGTGACTACTGCTTGAGGCTGTGTTCTTGGCCATCGGTCCTTTTGAAAAAAAAGAAAAGAAAAAACGAATTTTTAATAAGAGGCGGTATAAGAGGACTTAGATGCCAATGTTATCATCATTGATTAGTGGGCCATAAATGCACGATGAGTATTGGATGGTTGCATCTGCAGCTTCCATAGCCAGCAACTACGAATGAGTTCATTTCAGACATACAATGTATGCCGAAAACTTGCCATACCACATACACGAGTGACCAGTGACTATTTTCATACATTGAAGGTTACCCCGTTAAAAGAGTTTACACAAATCAGTTTCAAATTACATTTTCCTTAAAGTCAAGCACTTTACCCTATAACTGTTGTCAAAAATAACGATTCTAATTAAACCATTCCGCGTACTAAAACTAAAAAAAAAAATATGGACAGTTTCCGTTGTTGGTAAAGCAAAAGTGCAATCATCCCCGGCATGCACCGCAATTCTGGAATGTCGAACTCGCTTTTTGGCAATTACGTGACGCCCGCTCTTTTATATGATATGATTATTTGCAGAAAGCTCGAGTCCCGATGAAACATCTATATGGTTTGAGCCATGAGATGCAGCTTTCAGCGTATGAAGACTTCGTCGCTGTCAAACTTTTAAACAACGAAAGACAGTTTTGTGGTAGGACACTTTACTATCAGAGGTTAATTTTCAAACACTGCTCAAACACTGCATTGCTTCCAGAACTACTTTCTTATTCAAATGGTAGCGTTCGACTGATAAAATCACCATGCCATTATCCGTGCAAATTTTATGGTTAATTTGGGCTTTTTATCTTAATTTCTGGCGTGTTCAAGGAAAACTGTACCCTCATGTCAGTAATAATTACTTTGATGGTTTTGGAACCTTCTTAACTGTTCGTCGATCCATGCTACAGAAGAGGCTTGATGAGATAAACAATCGAAGCGTAGACAATGGTAAGTTTTTAAACACCCCAACCGTTTTACAATGGTTCATTCATGTACCCAAAAAGGATCTGTTGGTCTTAATTGTTACTCTTTAATTCAGTCATTCACAGTCAAAGGCATTCAATTGATATTGATAAGTCCAACATTACTCATTCAAGTTTTCTGTCCAATGTAATCATCGTCTGTCTTTGGCGGGCGACATACCCTTTTTCCATGTGCAAGGGAGATCCAGTGGCTTATGCAGTATTTTTCAATAAGGGCTTAGCTGAATGGTTGGTTAGGGTTTTTGCGGCCGAGCGTCTCTGTAAGTGGGGGCCAAAAGACGCCCGCGTTGCCTGCAAGCGAGGGCGAACAACAAAACCAAGAACGGGTGGGGTCCAGGGTTCTTTCATATTTCCCATTGGTGTGGTCCAAGGGTGCAACGCTCCCTTGAGAGTTAAGGGACGAAACCCCTAAAGCTCGAGGCATTTTAGTGTTGCAGATGTTCCAAGAACATTATGTAAAGGCATAATCCTTTTATCTCTTGACACTTCATTGTAGCCTACTAACAGAAAAGCAATAGTACATAAATGCCCACACGAAGTCATAGCTAAATGCCTCAGGAAGTCGTTAAGCATGCAGAACGTATTTCACAAGTGAGAGGAGGAAGAACTTGCTGAAATAGTGCTTCTTCAATTCCACAGGCACAGTGCAACTTGAAGCCTAGAGAGGGGCCCCTTCTCCACCATGGGGCCCTGGCGTGGTCCAAGAGTAACATTATGATGGGATCTTGGAGGGAAATTCCCCGAAACTGGGTTGGTAACGATATGGGAATATATACTTGCATGGACTTTTACTTGCATGGACTTGGCTGACACTTACAGTACACCCAGGCTCTTTATAGTCATTGAATCTTTACAAACTTTCAACAAAATCTGCGTGAACAGTTTGCAAAAGAATAAGAGAGAAAGTTTGTTTAACCAAAATGGGATGGGACTAATAAACATTGATTTAAAAGGTGTACTTTTTGTAAATGTTTACATAATTACACAGTTACTACTGACCGATAATACGCTTGAATAATTTTGTATAGCTAGTACAGCTTTAAATCATGAATATCCCCCTACGGTTGTTTCCCAATTGAAGTATTAAATTGGGACGTGAAAACATCTTGATGCTCGTGCTTTAAATCTGATTGCATTTTAAGGGCTAGAGTTGCATAGGGCCTATGGGCATCATTGTGGTAATAACTTTGTGTTCAAAGGGGCCGAAATTGTACACTTGAAGTCATGGACCATGGTAAAAATTACAAGCAAGTCAGCTGTGACATATTTTCAGTTTTCTGACAAAATATGTGTGCTATCATGACCATTTTGAATTGAAAATCTTTGCAAACGTAGAAAAGATGGAATAAATCTTTGTCCCTCTATAAAAACATTTACACAAACAAACGTGATGCACGATATGTGATACATTCTCTTTGAATAAAGCCTGTACGTTGGAAGTGATGCTGAAGAAATGTGGAAGGGTAGGTGAAAACGAGCACAGTTAACGAAAGATGTCCTACAGAAAACAAATCAAATACGTCCATGTTTCGTTCGAAAAGCTCCTTACCCCACTCTCACACCTATCTACTAACCTTTTGTAACTCTTAACATCCTTATAAATTCTTTTCGACATTTTTTAGGGTATGCACCCCTCCCCGTCACTGCTAGGTAAGAAAATTTATTGTCCAATCGATTTTCCAAATGGGTGCACAGTATAATACCCCGTGCCCCCTCCTGGCCACGGGTCTGACTACTGTGGTGTTTAAAGACGATTGGTTCGAGAGTTTCACCTCCCTGCATGATGTGTACATGATGTACAGAGTTCTCTATAATACGTTAAAATGTTTAGTTAATTTATACTACGAAAGATACGTTTGGCGCCTGCTATGTTTGTGTTTACTTGCTGTACTGGCGGTATTATGCGCACTGCTCACATACCTTCTTCATTGACTTCCTTGCTTCACGATCAATACGCATACTTTGTCGTTCTCCGAAGGGTGATTAATTTAGCTTCCAAAAGTTGTGCCATTTCCATTTCGCTAGGAACTATCCATTAGAAATAGCAACCATCCATTTTCTCCCGTTTTTCTTTTCTGTTGTTTAGGTGCAAATAAGGAGCGCGTCTTAAAAATTGCTCCCCTTTGAATCTGCCACTGGAGATGAAACAATAAGAGCAGCGCAGAAGATCTCGGTTTTCTTTTGATCTAAATTCGGTATGCAAATCAATTGTACCGTCACATTAAACAATATCAATGTATACTTCCTATTTCAAATGTCAAATTTTACATTAAAGGCGCGTGCGTTGGTCTTGGTTTTTGAACCGCCAAATCGTTGATTCGGACGCAATCAGGACCACCGGAACCTACGAAGCACTGTACACAGACCACTTGCGACCAAACCGGCATCTGTTTGGGCTTAGGAAAACCGCCCAAACCAAAGCCGCATTCGGTTATGGATCGTTTCGGTTTGGTCCCGGTTTGGGGTCGTCTATGCACATCCTTAGTTTACATAAGTTGTAGCTTTCCCTTCCGCTTCCACACAGTGATTGTATTTTTTATTTCTTTAAATCGACACCATAGCAACAATAAAAGTTCCACAGAGATTTCGTGACAATTTTTAGTACCACACATGTCAGCTTATCAAGGGAGGGAGACAGAACCAAACTTTGATTGAAGGACAGGTTTGATTAAATGAGAGCTATCGGAGAAAGTTGGGTAGCTTTTACAAAAGTTGGCATTCGTGGCACTCTCCTTCAATTTTGGAGTCACTAAGTTAAACATAACACACTTTTTTGTTGTTATAGGGCTAGCCGGACTTTCAAAACTTAAACAGAGTTTCAAATGTACATCGTCTCTCCAGCCAGAATAGTCAATACGTTCCGTCTTTTGTTTTCTTACAACAAAAGTTAGAAGTAGTGGAGATGAAATAGATCACAATTTAAAACTATAAGCCAATGAACAGCAAAACTTCTATGCCCAATGAAAACTCTGCATCATGAAATCTCGTTTGGTTCTTTGACTTTGAGATAATACAAACGTTACAATTTGTAAGGGGTCTGAACGTTTCCAAATGATCTGATTTGTAACATATTAGCATCATTTTTATTCCGAGATATCTTTGCTTTCCTTTGTATTTTGCCTCATTTTTCGTTCCTCTCAAGGAATAGATTGTGTTCGTTGACATTCGTTTGCAAAGATACAATAGTCAGTCAATGCGTCCTCCAAAGCAAGCCCGTAGCCAAAGGGGTTATGGGCCTGTTGACCTTCAGAAAAGTCTTCGCCCTTTGGAAAGATCAATTACTATAGGCTATAGCCCTAATGCATTTTATGTACAAAAATATTTCGCCCCTTGAAGCCATCTCTCCCCTTTCAGTACCTTGTCTGTGGTATGGGCCTATCTTGAAGTTATTTTACAAAAAGTGGTAGGACTTCTAAAGTAAATGGAAATAAATAGCAAGGAAAACGCAACTTCTAGTGCAAGGAGTGAGGTTGTAACATAACATCACAGGAGCGGATCCAGAAATTTTCAGTAGAGGGGGAGCAAAATTTGATTGATCGCTGTCCTGGGGAGGGGTCTAAAGAGAGGGGTGTCCCTCCCCTTTTGAATTTTTTTTTCAAGAGGGCATAGAATGGATATAAAATGGTGCTATATTTGACACATTTTGAAGCATTTTCTTTTTTCGCCTCAACTTTTTTCACGCATGACGGCCAATAGGGGGCGCGCCTGTTGCGCCCGCGCCTGGATCCGCCACTGAATAGACTTACTGCAAGCAGGAGAATCTCTAAGGATAGATGAGTAGAGGGGGGTTTTGGACGTTTCCAGACAAAAAGGGGTTTAATTCAGACAAAATATATGTGTCGAAAAAGTTTACTCATAACTCTTGTTTAAATGAAATCTTTGCAAAAAGTACAGGATGGAAAATTTGAGTATAACGGAAGGACAAGAATCAAAAAAAAAAAAAAAAAAAGAAACCTACTAGAGGAAAACGCAGTTTAACTTTTGACAATGTCATTGTTACCTTGTGGCACCCGTTTTTCATGTATCTGCGACAACAGTAAAGTCGATTTAGTCATGAAATTCCTAAATCCGTCCATGGTAGGGAGCATAAGATGGTCTTTGGCATGGGCTCAGTCGTCCGCCATAGGGCCCATTGCAGTATTATCGCTCTGTGAGCCAGAGAGCGAAGCCTCGGAAGCCCTGGAACATTTACACAATTGTGCGCACTCGGATGAAGCACTTTACTGACTCTAAATGGTATTCTAAGCACTAAACAGACCATAAAATCGCAGTCTGTCCACATCTTTTCAACAAAGGGTAATTCGGACGTAATTTGATGGTGGGATAGTCGGAAGGTCATAGAGGTTCTACGGGTTGTCATAACTATGCCATATTTGTTCTATGGAAAGTTATGATAGGTTATCAAGAGTAAAAGATGAATGCTGGCGACGCGCCCCGAAAAATAATACTTTTGCGGACATTTTAGTAACATTCGCCTTCATTTACATAGCAATTACCTATCTACACTTAGCGCTAAATAGTAATCAGACCTAACAATTTTTCTTTACCCTTTTGTCTCAAAACAGCTAGGACTAAAGCCATTCGATTTCTTTATGATGCAGCAGGTTTGGGTTGATATCTAGGATGGGCAATCGCGAAGGTTCGTTACGCAGTTTTGCAATAGTTCAAGGCACCGCCTGTCCTTCTTGAATAATTAATTGGACAAGTAGCGCTTATAAAGGATGCCTGGGAAGGGCGCCGAAAAATGGTATTTCAACGCATTTTCGTAACTGCATCTACAGAAGGGGGTCAGAAAGCGAGCCTCCTTCGCGATCAACCGCAATGCAAAGTGTACGCACTTTCAAGTGTTTAGAGCAAACACAAAGGCGTTCGGACCTAACAATGTGAGTAAGTGGAAAGGCACTGCTCGACGCTTCAACAACTTACCCGACGGGAGAAACTTAAAGCGTGGGGTCGGTTAAATGTGTTCCAAATTTGTTCTTTAAGCAACTTTCTGTCCGAATTGCGATTTGACAGTCTACTTCATGGCCACATAGGAAATATCAAACTGTTTGATATCCATAGTGAAGTCGGGGGAGGGGTATGGGAGTCGCGCTCCAGCTGAGTAAAGTAGCTGTAGTGTGCAGCTGTAATCGACCGTACCCAACTGCAGCCCATTTTTTATGAATTGGCCAACAAAGAGGGGTTTGCGAAATTAGACGAAGGTTGCAGAAAGTCAATGTGCTCGCCCCCATATGTCATTGATGAACAGTAGATAGACTGATATCAACACTGAGAGTGTGTTGCGTGTGTAACCACAATCCGCCTGCGACCCTGACGCAACTGACTACGAATACCTACAGCTCATGAGTTGCATCACATTCCAAAAGAGATTTATTTCAGACTGACGTACACGGTGCCTATTTTCTGGCAGACAATACTACAATACGGTAACCCAATTTCTCCGACAGCCCTGACCGTCAAAAGACAATGGTTTCCCGAATAGTGTAGTAGAGATCACTGACAGAATCCTCAGTTTGTGGTAACTTTCCTGACAATATATAATAACTTCCTAACAAATAGAACAGTCTCTCAGTATAGTTATATATCTCTAGGAAGGGTTGGGTCTCTGGTTAAATGTATTCAAAGCAATGTTTACAACCGACAATAATTCACTTAAGTAAAACGCTGAGATCATAACATTCCCCGACATTTCTGTAGACCCAAATAAAGATTTTCCCTGACAAAGTATATTATTTGCAAAAGAAAGTGGCAATTTTTTCCCCTACGGACCACACAAAAGTTCCAGACAGACTGCACTTTGAAACTTTCTGGGGGTGTAACAACCCCAAACCCCCGTATTGACGCCCCTGACAACAATTGGGTAATGATGGCTCGTCCTTGAGAATAATGAGACTGGCGAAATTTCGACAACCCACCAAAATAGATTTTGCACTTGCTTCATAAGGTTTGAGAAATTCCTCTTCTTCCTTTTCTTTTTTTGGCACTGAATGCTTAACCTGAGACCCGAGCCTCTTTTTCTTTATTAGTGTGACTTGCACGTTTCTCGAGTTCCTGCAAACTTGACTCATGAGGGTCTTGGGGGTTTGCCACACTTCTGCCCCCTAAGATGCCTAAAAGCCTGTTCCAGTGTTGAGTATTCCCATAAGTGAGTTAAATTTGTGGCCCTTACTGTCTCATAGATAATTGTTATAAGAACATTGAAGGAAATACGGTCCTTTTAGGTTAAATTATTTGAGGTATTTACGACTTTTGTTTTTTGCAGCTGTGAAGTTTTTCCTACCTCAAGAAGGTACAGTGTTCCCTGAAATTCTTGCACGTGATCAGCATGTTGTGTTGATTGGCTGTGGCCAAGTGATTGCTACTTCATTTGAAGAATCATTAACATGTACCCAGAAGGAGTCCCTCGATACCAGACCCATCTCACTCAGTTTCGATATTCCATTCCTAACTTCGGGCCCAGGTGGATTACCTCATCTAAGCCTGGCTTTATCAAGGTACACATCACCTAAAACCGATGTGGTAGATCCCAACTTTGCAATAACACCCAAGATACCGGCCGACGAGCTCACGTACACCTGTAACCAATCTTCTATTGGCATTTCGTTCAAACAAGGTAAAAAGATGAAAATGAAACTGTTTGGAGAAATATCAGACTCGTGTCGCAGACCACCAGATAACGTTGTTAACGATTTCACAAAGTACGCCGATGAACTCCGCATCTCCCAACAGTCGCCTGATTTTTCAGTCTGTGATCGTTTCGGCGACATTAATGTCGACTTTTGCAATGTCTGGCGGAGTTATGAAGAAGATATCACAATGTCTGGATCAAACGTCTGTCAGTTTTGGACCCATGCTCGAAACGTTACAACTTGTCAATTCTCCATTAAGGTTATTGATATGTCAAGGGAACTAAGAGACGTACTGGCATTGCCGTACTTGGAAGAAACACAGTCAATCGAAGCGGAGCAAATAAAAGGGTTCTATGGTATTGGTTTAATTAGTCCTTGTGTGTAAAGTCTGGCACGTATCTGTCGCCGCAAGATTGAGGTGGTACAATACATACAATGACAAAGTTACACTAGGCAACCGGTAGTCTGTATTAACCACAAGTAATAAATTTTAATTTTGTCACGGTGGTGAAACATTTGAGTTTAAAGGAGCTTAGTAGTGGCTTACTTCCAAAATAAATACATCATACCAAACGAGATGATTACTCTCTGTGCGGGGCTAATTTTAAAAATATTAATCCTGATGCGTTTTAAATTCTCATTTAAAATAATCTTGCAAAGTAATTTTGCAATAACGTTCCCACACTATTTCTTGGGTTATTTGATTTTACACTTGCAAGATATTTTACAATTTGTTTTTTGAATTTCTAGTTCGTTACTTTTTCTTCTGGCACCGGCAATTTTGAATCGTTTCCACTTGTATTGGTTCTAATCGATGCATCTACCCAGGCATGGAGTACACACGTACGTATGTATGTAGTATATTAGCGTTACCAGTGGCAAGGCACGCCTATTTCGCGCATCATCTGCAGGAGGTTCATGAACAACATTGTGGATTTTGCAGGTATTGAAACTGTTTTTTTTTTCAATCAATGAGTTTGTTTTTCGTGGTAAACCTAGGCCCTAACGCTAGCCTAAGTTAGGCTAACGTTAGTACTGTTAAAGACAGTAACAAGTGTACTGTTACACCAGACACACTGCATGCATGTCTTTGATAAGTATCGGGATCGGATCGAATCGATAAACAAAGAAGCATAACCGGATGTGACGTAACGAAGTCGGCGGGTCCGAGAATTTATTCTATTTTGGCGGCTACTCAGCTCCTTTAAGCAAGAATCAGCAGCAAAAAACCTGGATGAGGTGTAGCAAAACGCACAAAACTACCGCAAAATGTGAATATTCATACTACCAGCAAATTTATTTTATGATATTACAATTTGGAATTGGCCGTTGACTGTTTTAATGTCACTAAATTTGTAACAGTTTATGGTTTATAAATATTCTTCAAAGTCACAGCAGACTGTCACCATTGAAAATGACAACTCTTTTCATGGTCACATCAAATTGACTAACATTTGTTATTATTCCTTTTGAAACATGGGCGTCACCAGATATTTTTAATGGGGGTCGTATTTTGTGTGAAGTTATTGCCGCGTTAGACAGTGTTGTAATCGAGTCACTGAAGTTCGAGTCTCGAGTCGAGCCGAGTCGAGCTAATCTGTCTACTCTGTCAGCTCGAGTCAGTTGAGCATATTGACCTACAATTGACCTACAATACTGGATCAGAAAAGCAAGTTATTTACACAATTGGTATACATGCTGACTTGTCACACCGGATCCTAAAACCGGTGTTAGAGGCGACAATTGTGCCCCTCCTTTCATCTATATATCAACGAGTATCAAGTTATGATGAATTCTACCATTACAAATTTTGTTTACTCTTTTACTTTGTATAGCTCACATTCACTCTCCATTTCAGTAATATTATTCATCTAGATTTTTCTTTCCTTTTTAAGGATCACCTATAGTTTCTATGTTTGCGTCCAGAAATCTATCAGAAGTTGATGCCACACTACCAGGTTTAAACTAAAAGTATTCATGTAGCAAACCTTAGACAGATGCAGCTTCAATTAGAATCGATTCTAATTAACCTTCAGTTTCACCATTCCGAACATTAAGTTTTGAGAGATCTCAGAAATTGTTCTAGTAAGGCACCCTTCAACTGGCCACTTCAGATATTATGGGTTCCAGAAGCCATTAGAACGTCATGGGAGAACTGATGCATGTGCCAGATGTGATGGTGGAAGATCACAAGTGGCTCCAGTCACTTTTCAAGTAGTGTTCAGTGTAACAGCAGAATTGTAGCCCTCACCATCTCATTCTGCTCCAAGGACTGCCATTTTACACCCCCTATCAGACATGACTAACACCACTGCAGTGCAGTTAACTACCGTGCAGAAACTCTGCAACTATCATCACCGATATGAACACAGTCAATATACTGAAAGCCCGGATGTTGACGACGCAAGCTATTTCTGCCAGTGGCTCCTACTAGAAGACTACGACTGGCGCGCTTCCGCGTGAAATCGCTGTATGCAATATTGTGCATATTATCGGCTAGTGCGAAAGTCGGATATTTTTTTCCTTTTTTTGCTGCCAACATTATTGCCGATATGTTTGACTCGATTAATTGTGAGAAAAAAATCGAGTCGAGTCGAATCATCCAGCACAGTGACTCGAGTCGAGTCTTTTCCACATACTGACTCGAGTCGAGTCGAGTCTTTTGTACTTTGTCAAACTTCTGACTCCAGTCGAGTCGAGTCTTTTGAATCAACTGACTCGAGTCGAGTCACCAAAAACAGTGACTCGAGTCCGACTCAAGTCGAGTCATTGACTCGAATCATTACAACACTGGCGTTAGAGGCAATGCTCGCACGTATAGCGCGAGCACAACGGAGTGGGGTCCAGGGGCCCCCTTATGGGCTCCTGGTGGGTTCCAGGGGTGAAGCCCCGGTGAGGGGTCGGGGGGGAGTCCCCTGAAGCTCTGAGAAGTTAGACATTCCAAATGCCTATAATGCGGTGAAATTATCGTCAATATTGCTAGTTTGATAATGCCAAAATATGATTTCATGTAACAGCAAAACGTGAACCCATGGATGGGAATAAAAGAGAAAGCTTTTAAGTCTTAAAATGACAATGGTACCAGAACGTTTTTCTTTTAAAGTTGGGGACCTATCATGGGATCCATGGGCTCAGTCAAGGGAACCAACTGGTAGGATCCAGAGGCAAAAGATTCCCTGGACCAAAGCCCTCGGAAGCTTGTGGAATATAATGGAATATTCAAGATTAAGGAAGTAAAGGTAGCTAACCATAATTCTGCCACCTCTAGCCATCCATTATTGAGAATACTGCATTTTGATTGATTACACACTGACGTGTTATTCCACAACAAACGGTCAGTAAACATAGAAACTGATAAAAGCGAAGTTTTTCACACGTTTTCGGTGGTAGAATAGGAATACAACACATTTGTAGGACTATTATTGTCTCATAAATCGTCTCTTATTTCTATTTTACACTTGTACCATGAATAAACATGAACTACAAATGCACATTTGTGATATTGAAAGAGGGACATACCAGATATGGCTAATGTTAGCCTTTGTTTTTGCAATCTTCATTTCAAGGACAACTGTAGCATTGTTATCCCCTGAGGGATTTATCAGGGAATTTAAAACTGTTTCCTTATAATATATTGATATTACTCACCAAACTGTAAACTATCTGATCAGTAATTAAGAGAAAATTTATACAGGGTCAACCAAGGAAATTCTAAAACTGTGTAATACTCCACGTAACTATTTTTACATAGGCAATGAGCTATAACTTTGAAGAGTTATAGGAGTTATAGCTTGAGAACGGTAAAAGATATTAAAATACTTCCGACGGATCTTTCATTGGGGGATATAATTCTTTAACTGCCAAGTAAAAACGGCTCTTTGGTGGCATTTCACCAGACCTTGAAGCAAATTGAACTCTGCAATGCTAAGAAATTTAGGGAAATTGTTCAAATCTGCCATGATTAGGGTCTCTTAACTGCTTAAGCTATCAGGCTCTATAGAACAGAACAGTAAGTTAAAGCACAATGTGATTTTAACAATTTACTTTGTGTTTTACTTCTGACCTTCTCCTTCAAGACCAAGAAAATACTGTACATGTCATTTATTCCACTAAAATAGGTAATGGAAAGGCAACAATTAAAAACGCCGAGCAAATATTGGAGGAGTACAGAAGAAGTTGATAGAGATTTAGAATAATGATTACCCATCACTCAGTTTGATACGTATGCAAAGATAAAAGAAATTTACTTTTAAAATATTGGCTCACCCATTACCTAAACTTAAAGTGCCTTTCAAAGTGGCATTGTGAAATAACTACCTCTTCATAATACTATCCGATCAAGTAAAAACGCCTTGCTGAAATATAGCACCGTCGACTCGAAGGTGGATATTAAACACTGACAAGCATATGTCATGCATTCAGTGCTCTAGGAGTCGAAATCTAAGAGGATATCCAAATTTAGAAGAAGAGATACCCTAGGCTTACCACTTTTCTTTTTGTGTCATTCATTCTCCAAAACGGATCTGCAGACTTTATTCAAAGTTGGTAGAAACGTAGCCAGATGTAAACCATCGTGTCTCGTACAACTGTACAATAAGCTAACTGTGAGCTAAGGCCAAAATTCAAATTATGTGAAAATCCTTCTTTTAGTATAATTCCAAGTTGAAACATTGTACTGAGTAGAAAATTTGGCATGAATGACGAAGGTGACAGGTACTATCAAAATACGTCGTTGTCACTGTAACAGTAAAATTCACGTGGTAAAACTTCAAATGTATATATTAAGTGCATGATTGTGTAACAGGGTTCGGACGGTATTCGTCTGACTAGTATCAAAATTGTGTCAGGGAAACCTCTGAAAGCAAAGGTAACCGTTCAAAGGACAAACATCTCAAAATTGACTTTGCGCTATAATTTATGTCGAGGAGGCACGTTAAATGAAAGATATGCACAGACCGCCCCAAACCGGGGCCAAACAGGAACCACACGAAACCGAAGTCGGTTCTGGGTACTCTTGGTGATCTCGGACCGACGGCTGGGTGGTCTGACCTGTCATAAGTCCGAGGGATCCTCCCGTTTGGGAAAACAAAATCCTCCCGAATGGGTAAAACTTATGCAACACATTGTGTAGGCTTTCAAGCCTAATCAAGACAATCCTAAACAAGAACAAAAACCACTCAAAAACTTTGCTTTTTTTCTCAAAAAAGAAAAAACGGGGGTGGTTAGTCACCGATAAGCGCAAGTCTTTTCTGAAGCTATAGCAATACACCTACCAACTATACATTTCATTTTATTACATTACATCCAGAAATTTTGCCAGGGGGTTACAAGCTCCATTTGCAAAATGACGTTTTCCCCATGACTAATTTTTCTCCTAATCAGGGGTCATTCTCCCAAAATGAGACTCTCTCGAACTGATCATGAAACCGACATCATTTCGGTTTCGGGTGGTCTTTCTGTTTTTGACCGAACCGAGAAAATCCGAAAAACCCAATTACTATTCAATTGGTGTAAATTTAATGCGCATATTCCAATGCACCTTTACCATTCCTTACCGATTCATTATATGTTGTTTGCCGATGATACACAACTCTATATCATGTGTGATCCTGATGATCTTGAGAATACTTTATTTCAGATGGAACTATGCATTCGTGCAGTCAAGTCTTGGATGGATAACAACTACTTAAAACTAAATGATGATAAGACAGAATTTATTGTTTTTAGAAGTCGATTCGGTGATGATCCGAAATTTGACAATCTGTCACTCACCGTTGGTGCAAAAATTATACAACCAACCTCAGTAGTACGCAATCTCGGTGTCTTTATGGACAAATATCTCACAATGGAAAATCAGGTCAATTCTATTTGCAAGTCTACAATGTATCATATCCGACAAGTTGGAAGAGTTAGGAAATACCTTGATAAACCCAGAACCGAGAAGCTCATCCATGCAGTCATCTCCAGCAGGCTAGACTACGCAAACTCCCTTCTTTATGGTTTAACATCATCCCATTCGTTTCGACTTCAAAGAATCCAAAATAATGCTGCTAGAATCGTCAGTCGTGTTGGCAAGCACACATCAGTTACTAGGCTCCGCAAAGATTTACACTGGCTACCCATACGTGCTCGTATAGAATACAAGATTCTGATTTTAGTTTTTCGCGCTATAAACTCAGGGACTCCTTCATACCTTTCTGGCATTGTTAAACATCAGTCAAGAAATAGACCAGTACGATCTCATCATCTCCACCAACTACAGACCCCAGCTTCTAATACCAAAGCTTATGGTGATCGATGCTTTTTCTATGCTGCAGCACGTTTGTGGAACGCCCTCCCACCAAGTCTTCGATGTATTGACCAACTTGAACTTTTCAAACACCATTTTAAGACCTTTTTGTTTTCCTCTTGTTATTAATGTCTGTATATTCATCACTCGAAAAGCGCATTGGGCAACCTTGGTTGGATTCTGCGCTATATAAGACTTTTTATTATTATTATTATTATTATCATCATCATCATCATCATCATCATCATCATCATCATCATCATCATCATCATCATCATCATCATCATCATCATCATCATCATCATCATCATCATCATCATCATCATCATCATCATCATCATCATCATCATCATCATCATCATCATCATCATCATCATCATCATCATCATCATCATCATCATCATCATCATCATCATCATCATCATCATCATCATCATCATCATCATCATCATCATCATCATCATCATCATCATCATCATCATTATTATTATTATCCGCATGGATTCCACCTTAAGGCGACAGTTCATGCTAATTCAACAACATTAAGGCGACACTTGGAATTAAGGCGACAGTTTATGTGTCGCCTTATTTCTCAGGTACTAGATAGAACAATAATTTTATTGTCGGAAATAGGCTTAAATTGTTCATTTTGGTCTAATAAGTATGTCTACCAAATTTGGTTAGGGTGGGGTTAGGGTTAGGGTTAGGGTTAGAAAAATTGAATTTTTAGTGTGCAAGTCAATGTAACTGTCGCCCTAAGTAGGTATCCACGCTTATTATTATTATTATTATTATTATTATTATTATTATTATTATTATTATTATTATTATTATTATTATTATTATTATTATTATATATTATTATTATTATTATTATTATTATTATTATTATTATTATTATTATTATTATTATTATTATTATTATTATTATTATTATTATTATTATTAATTATTATTATTATTATTATATTATTATTATTATTATTATTATTATTATTATTATTATTATTATTATTATTATTATTATTATTATTATTATTATTATTATTATTATTATTATTATTATTATTATTATTATTATTATTATTATTATTATTATTATTATTATTATTATTATTATTATTATTATTATTATTATTATTATTATTATTATTATTATTATTATTTATTATTTATTATTATTATTATTATTATTATTATATTATTATTATTATTATTATTATTATTATTATTATTATTATTATTATTATTATTATTATATTATTATTATTATTATTATTATTATTATTATTATTATTATTATTATTATTATTATTATTATTATTATTGTTATTATTATTATTATTATTATTATTATTATTATTATTATTATTATTATTATTATTATTATTATTATTATTGTTATTATTATTATTATTATTATTATTATTATTATTATTATTATTATTATTATTATTATTATTATTATTATTATTATTATTATTATTATTATTATTATTATTATTATTATTATTATTATTATTATTATTATTATTATTATTATTATTATTATTATTATTATTATTATTATTATTATTACTACTACTATTATTATTATTATTATTACTATTACTATTATTATTATTATATATATCAAAATATATCCAAGATTACCATCCATTAGACAGATTATCAGTCACGGTCGAGGCAGATGGATGAGTTAAATTTAATATCTTATAACGCAAGAGGTTTGAGGCAGAATAAGAAGCGAAGAAGGCTCTTTTCATACTTGCATCGAAGGAAAGTAGATGTGATTGTTCTACAAGAAACCCACAGTGTTAGCAGCGATGAATCTTTTTGGACAAATGAATGGGGAGGAACTATTTATTTTTCGCACGGATCTAGTGAATCTTGTGGTGTATGTGTATTATTCAAACCTCACTTGAAACTTAATATTGTTAAAAGTTATTCCCATAACCTTGGAAGATGTGTTATTCTTGACATTAGTTTACTGGAGCAAACTGTTACATTAGTTGGCATTTATGGCCCGAATTCAGATAATCCATTATTTTTTAGGGAAGTTGCCGAAATTATGGGTGACTTTACTTGCAACAATATTATCATGTGCGGGGACTTCAATTTTGTATTTAATTTGGATTTAGATAAAAAAGGAGGGCAAGCTAGGACCAATTTCAGAGCCCGTAACGAATGCCTTACTATGATGACCAATTATAACTTGGTTGACATTTGGAGAGAGCGAAACCCTTTATCAAGAAGCTTTACATGGAGTTCAAATATTACTCATAACATTTACTGCAGACTTGATTTTTTCCTTATATCTCACCATTTATGTCATTCTGTCAGCAATACTTCTCAATCACCAGGTTTACAGTCTGACCATGCTATGATTTTCCTTTCATATAAATTATCAAATGAAAAGAGAGGACCGGGATACTGGAAATTAAATAACTCCCTGCTGAATGACCAGGTCTATATTGATTTAATTAGCAACATTATTTTGGAAATGTGTGAAGATCCGAGTTATGAGAACCCTTCTTCACTTTGGGAAAGTTTAAAATTTAAGATACGTGGTGCTAGCATTAAGTACTCAAAGAGCAAGGCAAGGGAAAGATGTCTTAGGGAAAGCGCCCTTATTGATAAGATCGCTAGGCTAGAGCATGAATTATTTGTTCATGAAACAGAAGAAATTAGGGAGGCTCTACGTGAGGCCCAGAATGAATTATTATTGTATTATGACCAAAAGTTACAAGGAACCATCATCAGATCTAGGGCACGCTGGGTAGAACAAGGGGAAAGGAATACAAGGTATTTTCTTAATTTAGAGAAAAGAAATAAATCCAATAATACTATTTATAAAGTTAAAAAGGCTAATGGGATTATAAGCAGCGACAATCATGTAATATTAAACGAAATTAAGAGTTTCTATGAAAATTTGTACAAATCTGAGCATTGTTCTCCAAATGTTGTTTTCGTGGATTTACCTCGTAAGGGTTTAAGCAGGGAAGATGCAATGACCTGTGAAGGTATTCTCACTCTTGATGAGTGTACCAAGTCCTTGCTATCTTTAAGTAACGATAAGTCCCCTGGCAGTGATGGTCTTTCAGCTAATTTCTATAAAAAGTTCTGGCATTTAATTGGCAATTTGGTCGTGAATTCCCTCAATTACTCGTACTTAAATCACCATCTTTCTGTAGAACAGTCACGAGGTATCATTACTCTCATCCCCAAACCTGATAAAGATACTACTTTGTTAAAAAATTACCGCCCCATCACCCTCCTAAACACTGATTACAAAATTGGCGCAAAGACCATCGCTGCTAGGCTTAAGAATGTTATTCCTAAACTGATTAGTTCAAACCAAACTGGATTTATTCAGGGCAGATTTATTGGTGAAAATATACGGTACGTTTTAGATTTAATAGATCATTCTATCTCCTATAATATTCCAGGGTTCATGTTAATGGTGGACTTTGAGAAAGCTTTTGACAAGCTAGATTGGGGTTTCATACGCAAAACACTTGCTTTCTTTAACTTTGGTGACAGCTTTTTAAATTGGTTTGATACATTGTACAGTGATGGCACGGCGTGCGTGTGTAATCATGGCTACTCTACAGGATTTTTTCCTATTCATAGAGGCGTGCGACAGGGCTGTCCTCTCAGCCCATATCTTTTCATACTCTGTGCTGAAGTTCTATCGCTTTACACTAACAATAGTAAGAATTTAAAAGGTATTGTAATTGGAGGGCAAGAAACTAGACTTATTCAGTACGCCGACGATACTACTTTTATCCTCGATGGAAACAGAAATTCTTTAGAGGAAGCAATCCGTATTTTAAATGTTTTCAAACTCTCCTCAGGGTTGACCGTTAATCTAGATAAATGCAATTTATTCCCACTTGGCCCGTACATTCGTCGTCAACCTGCTTTTATAAAGAATATTGCGATTACTGTATCACTTGGACCGGTGACGATGTTAGGCATTACCTTTACTAATAATGGTGACGATCTTTTTCGGCTGAACTTTTTGCCGAAGTTGTCGCGCCTAAAAAGTTGCTTAGGTTTATGGTCCACTAGGGATCTCACCCCTGTAGGCCGAAGCATTATAGTAAAGACTCTTGCCCTGTCACAATTAGTTTATCTCTTCCTAGTACTACCAAATCCCCCTCAAAGTTTCATTAAAGAAGTTGAGAGTCTTATTTCAAATTTCATATGGTCAGGTAACCCAGATAAAATCAAACGTACAAGTTTATTAAATAATATAGATGAGGGTGGATTAAAAGTAAAGGACATTACGACCTTTATGCACAGTTTAAAGTCTACTTGGATTGGAAGATACTGTAGTAACACCAAAGGAGTCTGGAAAGCTTTCTTTGATCAGAATTTAGCAGCTTTTGGGAATGATTTAATTATTCATTGTAATTGTAGACAGGTAGATATTTCTAGAGTGCCTAATATTTTTGTAAAGCAAGTTTTGAGTGCATGGGTTGAGGCATCCTATCACTATCCAATGGATAATTTTGGAAACCAGGTTATTTGGAATAACCATCATATTACTATCAATAATAAGACTTTGTTTTATGATTTCATGTACTATAACGGTGTTAAATTTGTATCAGACCTCTTTGATAATATGGGTAATCCCCTCAATTTTGATTCTTTTAAACAGAAATTTAACTTAAATGCCTTTCCATTTACATTGTACTGGGGCTCATTAATAGTATTCCAAGAGGATGGAGAGAGGCTGGGTGTGGCCCTTCGGAAATTCCGAACGAAACTAGTGTTTGGGTACAAAAGGCCCTCCATGCGTCCTCGCTCTCTCAATTCGTTTACAATAAAGCTATCAAGAAAGTTGTCACTAAACCTACTGCCCTTAAGAAGTGGAGTAATGAAGTTATACACTTTGATACATATAACTGGGAAAATATTTGGAATATGCCTTGGGTCTCGGTGCGGGAGATTAAAGTGTCGTATTTTCAGTTTCGATTTTTGCATAGAATCCTGCCTACAAATAGATTACTGTTTCTTATGGGTAAAATCAATTCAAATATGTGTTCTTTTTGTAAGATTGAGGAGGAGAATCTTGATCACTTGTTTTGGGGATGCAGCTATTCATCAAAGTTTATATTAGATGTGGAAATAAAACTTCTACATAGGCAATTTGTATTTTCCAAGGATGACATCTTTTTCGGTTATCGAAATTATAAATACCACCCCTATAATTTTCTCATACTTCATCTCAAGTTTTATATTTTTAGTAAAAAACTACAAAAGGTCCTACCTGATATTAATGAATTTTATTACAAGTTTAAATTTGCTCTGCAAGTTGAGAAGCATAATAAGTACTATTCTGGTAATGTAAGCACAAGAAAACGGATGAATTACACGAAGCTAGAGGATGCTTTTCATGTATTCTAACGGTTTAATTTTTTGAAATTCGTTTTTACTTGATTTTGCCATTAAGATTTAAGTCATAGGCGACATTGTACAATTGTACAATTGCTATCTTCAAACCTCATTTATCATTGATCATGTATAATATATAAAAGTAACGATGCAGCAGCTATTAATTTCTTTCATATGCCGGATGGCAATCTTTTGCAGTTATGAGTGAACAAATTTCCACATAATGTATAACACGAGGTAACACGAATGTATATAATGTATAATACAATATATCAATAATAGTTCAACATGATGATAGTAAACATTGTAAATTTTGGAAATTCAAAGATCAATACAGAACTGGAGGAAAAAAAAAAAAAAAAAATTATTATTATTATTATTATTACTATTACTATTATTATTATTACTATTATTATTATTATTATCATTATTATTATTATTATTATTATTATTATTATTATTATTATTATTATTATTATTATTATTATTATTATTATTATTATTATTATTATTATTATTATTATTATTATTATTATTATTATTTTATTATTATTATTATTATTATTATTATTATTATTATTATTATTATTATTATTATTATTATTATTATTTATTATTATTATTATTATTATTATTATTATTATTATTATTATTATTATTATATTATTATTATTATTATTATTATTATTATTATTATTATTTATTATTATTATTATTATTATTATTATTATTATTATTATTATTATTATTATTATTATTATTATTATTATTATTATTATTATTATTATTATTATTATTATTATTATTATTATTATTATTATTATTATTATTATTATTATTATTATTATATTATTATTATTATTATTATTATTATTATTATTTATTATTTTATTATTATTATTATGTTGATTATTATTATTATTATTATGGTTATTATTATTATTATTATTATTATTATTATTATTATTATTATTATTATTATTATTATTATTATTATTATTATTATTATTATTATTATTATTATTATTATTATTATTATTATTGTTATTGTTATTGTTATTGTTATTGTTATTGTTATTATTATTATTATTATTATTATTATTATTATTATTATTATTATTATTATTATTATTATTATTATTATTATTATTATTATTATTATTATTATTATTATTATTATTATTATTATTATTATTATTATTATTATTATTATTATTATTATTATTATTATTATTATTATTATTATTATTATTATTATTATTATTATTATTATTATTATTATTATCCGCATGGATTAGGCATTAAGGCGACAGTTCATGCTAATTCAACAGCATTAAGGCGACACCTGACATTAAGGCGACAGTTTATGTGTCGCCTTATTTCTTAGGTACTAGATAGAAAAATAATTTTATTGTCGGAAATAGGCTTAAATTGTTCGTCCTCCTCTAGAATGTATCTCTACCAAATTTGGTTAGGGTAGGGTTACGGGTAGGGTTAGGGTTAGGGTTAGAAAAATTCAAATTTTTGTACACAAGTCAATGTAACTGTCGCCCTAAGTAGGTATCCACGCTTATTATTATTATTATTATTATTATTATTATTATTATTATTATTATTATTATTATTATTATTATTATTATTATTATTATTATTATTATTATTATTATTATTATTATTATTATTATTATTATTATTATTATATTATTATTATTATTATTATTATTATTATTATTATTATTATTATTATTATTATTTATTATTATTATTATTATTATTATTATTATTATTATTATTATTATTATTATTATATTATTATTATTATTATTATTATTATTATTATTATTTATTATTATTATTATATTATTATTATTATTATTATTATTATTATTATTATTATTATTATTATTATTATTATTATTATTATTATTATTATTATTATTATTATTATTATTATTATTATTATTATTATTATTATTATTATTATTATTATTATTATTATTATTATTATTATTATTATTATTATTATTATTATTATAATAATATTATTATTAATATTATTATAATTATTATTATTATTATTATTATTATATTATTATTATTATTATTATTATTATTATTATTATTATTATTATTATTATTATTATTATTATTATTATTATTATTATTATTATTATTATTATTATTATTATTATTATTATTATTATTTATTCCCTACTGAAAAAAATGCTAACTTGAAAACCTTATAGGTTTTAGTCTCTCTATATCGGAGTAGAACACCTCTCTGATAGATGTAAACGTTAATTGATGTTTATGTTAATTTCCCGATTTTTTTATCAGTAGATTTTATACTTTTTTAATTTGTATACCATGGAGAAAATCTGATCAACTATAGGCCCCACTCTTGTTCCATGAAATCTTGCCTTAGGTTTTTCGGGTGCGCCCGGGCGGTCTGAGAGCATCGACGATTTGTGCGGTTTGCCTCACCCGGTTTGCTATATACAAGAAGGTCAAAGGATACGTGCTAAAAGGTTCTCTGTATAACTCCAACCACATTTTTTTACTAAAAATCTTTTCCTGGATGGCTGGGTCAATTTTTTTTTCAAATTCGGTGTAAAGATACCCTGTTGTATAGCATATTATGTCCCTCATACTCCAGGGAGCAAAAGGCAAAGGTCATTGATCAAAGGTCAAATTCTGAAAAAAAAATGATACTTTTGTTAAACCTTTAAGTAAGGGCGTTGGATTGACGTAGAACCTTCCCATGTTTAATGGAAACGTCATGCTATATGAACAAAGTTCAAAGGTTACTTGCTTAAAGGTCGACTGAATATTCCCTCTAATGCTTTTATCAAAAACTATTTCTGGATGGCTGGGCCAATTGTTGGCGTAACGATACCCTGAAGCAGCATACTGTTTTGCTTACTTCAGGAAACAAAATTCAAAGTTCATTCATTAAAGCTCAAGTTTTGCAAACTCGTTTTAATGGGAACTTTGAATTGACATGGAACCTCGTCATGTATAATGTAAATGTCAAGCACGACCAACATATGTGGTTACCTTGGAATTTGAGCTCAAAGGTACCTTTGCTAAAGGATACGAAATTGTGTTTCACACAACGCGGACCGAAAGGACCATTCATAGTTTAAAGGCAATATATTTAAAAGTTTGATTTAGCCATCTCTTGGTGAAGAAAATAACCTTTTTATGGATACTTTGCAGATAACAAGGACGCATAGAAAAGAAGGTCAATCATGTTTCTGGACTAAGATGAAATGTATACTTTGAGTGTAGGTTTGCAATAAAAGCTTCCACTCAACAGTCTAGCGCTTTTTTCAAGCTAACGTATACGTGGTCATACTTTAAAATTCCCCGAAAGATGACGCTTCAGCATGCAAGTAGTGCTTGAGTAGTGCAGACTCAGTAAAAGACACTTCCGATCACTTAACTGGACGTAAACAGAGAATTGAGCGTAGACAAAGAAGAAAGAGTAGAGATCCAAAAGTGTCACTAAAATACTGCCAGGAGCAGTTCAGGCTCAGTGCGTATGTTGACAAAGCAGGCAGCAACGCTTTCTGTGCGTCACCCATAGCAAGTTGATAGCAAACCGTCAGCGGCGTATGCTTGCTTGAGAATATAGGCATAGAAGGTTCCCTGCATATATCACTTTCAAGTAAAACAAGAAAAAAGGGACTAAATTAATGATTACCAGACCTCCGAAAATTTGTGGGACGCTTAAAAATAGTCTGTTCCATATTCACGAGATTAATTAGTTATTAACTAGATATGTTACTTTTAGCGTGTTGGAAGAGGGCATGCTGGAGGAAAGCTATGTAACACCGTTGACTGGCCTCTTGAAAGACTCGTAGCCAGACATCTTTCCTGAAGGGGGGATAGCTCCAAGGGGCGAATCTTTATATACCACCCTATCTTCATGGCTTGTATATGCTATGAGAATTGCCTGGTATTTTAAATAGTGGTACAATTTCAAATAAAGGTCCCAACCAGTGGCAGAAGCGGAGGTATGCGTGCCTGCCTTCAATTCAATCGATTTTTCATGAAATACGAAAAATTGTAAACATTTATATATAAGATAGGTAATGCGTCTTTGAATGACTGATTGTCGTCTTTACTTGTTTTACTGTTCATCAAAATTTTTATGTTCTTTTCTTCTCCCTTTTGTAGTTTTCCTTAAAATCGACAATCTCACTGTATTACAGCAGTAAAAGTACGACGGATGAAATAAGGATTTGAAGAGTAAGAGCTAGAAAGAAAGTTATGTCCTCTGTGCACACCTTTTGGAGTGCACGCAATGCTCAAGAAAGTTAACATTTGAAGAGTGTGCAATATGAGGTGTCCTTTCAAAAAAATACTACTGTATATTTGTGGCCCTTCAGAGACTCTCGAACTCCAAAGCCTGTTTGGCAAGCAGCCACACTAGCCAAAGTAACTGCTTAATATAACCTGTGGCCATTTGGTGGGTCATTTGCGAACTAACTGGGAAGACAAACGAACTCCCTTCAAATCTTAATGTTTCCCGGCATCCTCTTTCTGGATAGAGAAAAGCTATTGCCAATATCCCGTTAACTGTGTCTGTTGTGTAACGTATCTGATGAGCTTGTAAATGCAAAGTATTATTTGTTACGGTAACTCCATCAAAGATCACTATCAATTATATGTCTACATGAAAACTGTGGTAATGTGCCCTTGTCTTCGGCCCACTGTGTCGGCCTGTACCGACAATTTTATAACTATTATATGGCCATCGGAGAAAAAGAAGTTGACAACCGATGCTAGTTTGGGGTGAATACGCTTGTCCTGTTATATCGCCAGCATTTTTATGCCTGTAATCATGATAGATGTATACGGTGTTCCATGGTGTTTGGCATAATATTGTACATAGACAAGATATTTGAAGGGAACTCACAGGTAAATAATATCAGTATTGATGGATAACGCGATAATGCAAGTTGAAGACCTTGCCATGATCTTGTTGTCTTGGAATAAAGAAAAACATCATCTTAAGCAGAATAAGTAACATCATTAGTTGGTTGCATCCTCAGTTACCGTCACCAACCATTAGCGATTCATCATTTCAGATATGTTGCCAGGAAATTCGAGGTACCAGCAGACCGCTTCAGCGCTTTTTGTAATCAAACATGCCTTGGAGTTAATATTTTGATGTTAGTGTGTATAGAATGTTATCCCATCGAGCCTTTTCAGTCCAAGTTAATATCGCTTATGCTTAATTTTTGTCCCTCAAAGTCAATCGACAATTTGTGTGTGCACTGATGAGAAATTCTATTGAGTGTCTCTGACATTGGTACAACCAAGTTGTAACCCTTTCCTGCATAAATTGTAATCCATTATGCCGAACTCACTAATTGGTAAGTACGTCACGCTCACTTATGCAGAATATTTCATGATTTGCAGAAAGCAATAAAATATATCAGTAGTGACATAATGCAGTGTAACTTTCAAAGTTTCAAGGCTACATGAAGTTACATTTTCAAGCAGTGAAGAAACACCGGTGAAGAAGGATACTTCTATTTCCAAAGTAGTCTGTAAAATTTTTATTGCCGTCGGTGGCAGCTTTGCCTCAGTTTACTCATGTTTCTTTTTTGAAGGTGAGCATTCGTCAAACGACATCACTACGCCCGTGTTCCGACCAAGTGTATTTTATATTTGGCCCTTTTATCTTCATTTGGCATGTCCAAGGGAAACTTGAAAACTCATCTGAGTATTTACTATTCGATGGTCTCGTTATCTACTTTCATGTTCGCCGATCAGTGCTGCAGACAAGGCTTCATGCAAAAAGCCACCAAGTATACACAATGCTAAGTTTTCCATAACCCAACTTGTTACTCCTTACCTGATCCAACCGAAAAAGAGATGTTGGTCTTATTTATAATTATGGCATTCAATTGACACGCTATGATATCACTCATGTCAGTTTGGAGTTAAAACAATCCAATAAAGTCTGCGTTGAGCGCGGTGCATGACCCTGCTTCATGCGTAGTAGAGAGCAATCGTTGAGAGAAGCGCAGACCACATCGGTTTTTTTTTCACTATATAAATCTGATATGTGAACAAAATGTGGTGTGACACTTACCAGTATAAATATATGCCCCGCTTTTTCTAACTCCCACTTTGGTTATGTCAAAATGTAAGCTTATCCTTGAATGAGGCAATTGCCTTTTAATTATTCATAGTTATCTTATACATAAGCATTACAAGTCGTCATGTACTGGGTGATTAAAACTGTTAATGTTAAGCTACTTTCACCTGCAGTTTTTTTCTTTTTAATAATTAATTCTCTACATACCAAACCCTGCGGCCCCTAGTAAGTAGTAGTTAGTATACTGCCTTGAAATGGGTTCGACGTGGCACCGGCTTCTCCTAAATATGGGCAAAGTGTTCTGTAGGTTGAGTGAGGTTGAACTACCGGTATGTCATTGCAAAAGAATGTTGTCGAAGTAATATTTTACTGCATGAATCTTTTTGATCTTGATACAAAGTTACTCCCTAAGTCCTTTGAGTCGGAAGCAAAGCTATAATCAAAATTCTACAGAACTGATATTTATTATGTAAGAGTAGTACCTTTTCATTAATTGTGTACGTACGTATGGCGCGCAAATCAGCTCACTTTAACCAACCTGGGTAATATTGCAAGAGAGATGGACTTTACCCAACCTGAAGGTTAACCAACCCAACCCACTCGGTTAATCTGTTTTGCCACTTTGTTGGTTACTAAACTGCCCAGGTTGGGCACTTTGAATTTTACCCAACCCCTTTTAACCAACTTTTTTAGAGTGTAGGGGCTATAATTTTTTCCGACTTAGCATATGTATGTTCCATATTCAGAAGATGACCCCTATTGTTTTGCTGGTGGTCAAATGTTGTCTGAGGGCACATGAGGTGAAACTACGAAAACATTAGAAATTGTAAACATGATATCCTCAAGAGTGGAATAGACACTTCTCATACTTGGTCTATGGATTTTTCAAATACAAAGAAGAATCCTATTGGTCTTGGTTAAGGTCAGAGATCGTGTCACCAGAAGGTAACATAAAAATTGTTAAATATGATATTTCAAGGTAAGAAGAGAGAGTACTTTTCATACTTGAAGTATTGATTTGCCATATTGCATAAAAAAGCCACATCGTTTTTAGCAGAGGCCAGAGGACGGTCATTTAATGTCACTAGAGGTCAATTATAGAAAACCTTAACACGATATCTCAATAGAAAGCCCGAATGGCACCCATACTTGATGTTTGAAAGCGCTACAATAAGTAGACAAACGTCTTTGTTTGATAGATGTCAAAGGTTGTCTGAGGTCATCAGAGGTGAAACTATGGAAGCCTTAGAAATTGCATGTTAACGGATGTCTCAATATAGAAATGATGGAAACATTTCGAACTTGGTATATATCTTTTTCACTTAATTAAAATTAATTAATAGGAAAGACCATATGAATTATAAAGGAAGTTAGAGGCCATTTGTGGTCACTAGAGGTTAAAAACTGGAATCTTTGTACGTATGATGCCTTGATACAGTAACTATAGATACTTTTCAAAATTTGCATATGGATAAGTTAGTAGTATATGAACTTTATTGCTTTGGTAAAGGTCAAAGATCTGAGGTCATCGATGGTCAAAAGGTGAAAACCTTGTTAACTGCTTACAAACATGTTATCTCAAGGGGGTTAGCATTCATGGGCTCATATTAGCCATATGGATGCCTCTATCGATTTTAAGAACCCTTTTTGTTTGTGGTGAAAGTCATAGGTCATTCCCAGACAGAGGATCCGATAGACTTAGTTATTTGGTTTGGAAAAATAGTACAAATTTAATGACATTCAAACAAATCACGATTTTAAGGTCGTAGCTATAAGAAAACGGAGGGTAAGTTCTACACCAAGGCGAAAATCGTATTCGTTAATCTTTCGTGGTTTTTCGAGATAATCCCATTCTACTCAGGTTAAATTCATTTCGGTCTCACTTTCTGTTTGTCTTTTTTTATTGGGGGGGGGGGGTTCTTTTTGGCTCAACGCATAAAACATCCATATATGTGTTGTATCAGACTCCAGGATTGCGGTATTCAGTCCATACATCCCTGGCATCATTTCATTTTATAAAGGGTAGTGATAGCTTTAAAATAAATAAATATAGATACGGTTATGAAGAGAAACTTAAAATTTGGTAACGGGAAGTCAGCTTGTAAAATAGTAATTTGCTTTCCACAAGTGGAAAATAATAGAGATCATTTGACGGATGAGACTAGCAGTATTTCGAAAAACTAGCAGTATTTCGTCTAACGTTTCGTTAGACGTTGCGTGTAATGCCTGGCAAAATGAGCTATCCTACGTACTATAGAGAGAAATGTAACAATACATGCAATGTAAATGCATCGAAAACGGTAGTTTGTATGTAATACTTAAAGGAAATTTCAATGAGAGTGTGGCTAGTTCCAAAAATCAGCAACTGTATTTCTGGGTGAGGTGTAATGGTGTAATGGTATGTACAGTCATGGGTAATACTTGCGAGTTTGTTCTTTTGTCATTACATACTTGGAATTGTCTCTTTGATATAATTACACTTTCCTCGAATATTGTAGAGCAGAAAAGTAAATTAGAAAATCACATATTATTGACTATTTTTATATTTCCTTTGAGAACTCAACAATGTGACATTCAAGTTTAAAAAAAAGTCTCCTTCAAAAACTCCAGGATGAAGTAGAGTCTCTACGATGTATATTTCACAAGTAAAATTAGGTGAGAAATTCATTTCCATCATGAAAGAAAAACTTATTGAACATTTTTATCCTAACTTAACCTTCCTTACAATAGTAACAAATATACAGCAAAGATCATAACACGCAAGACTGTTAAACTGGCTGTCAGCCCTTAGGGACAGAAACGACGATGAGGCCTAGTGACATTGTATATAGTCTACATGTTCTTAAATTTTGTCCTCTATAATCAGATAATTGTAAATTATATTAGCGTGGTTCTCTAAACATTAGTGTTATTATCGCTAAATGCGTTTTAACAGAAAAAGGTAAAATAAATTGAGAAAATGAATTTGATATTATACTACGTTTCCCCTGATCAGGACTTATTGACCTGGCATACCCTAGAAGCAAGCTGTTGAGGCAGGAAAACCTCTTAATGTGATCAACGATAAGCACATGTTATTGCACTAAATACTAAGACTTGAAACTGTCGGAGTTTGTTTCATATATTTTTAAGGTTGATAAAAATAGAACCACTGTCTTTATTTATGAATTAATTATTATATGGATCCATCGTAGATACAACCTGTCGGGATCCATAACTTGACTACGCATAAAAGATGCGTACTGCTTAATCATGAATCTTGGCATAGTATCCACAATAGACTCTTTTCCAAATAGCAGTTACAAATTATTATGAGATAGAGTTTTGGTGTGCATCGTTTTTGTCAACAGCATTTTACTGTGGCAAAAAAAACCCATTCATACCAAAACTATCCCATGTTTCTTTGTAATTGCTCTTCGGATGAACCTACATTAATTTTGAAGAAAAAAAAACAGCAATTGGATTTTCAGTTTTCAAAGTACAATTTAGTGAAAATCTAAATGCATCATTAAATAATTCAAAGCGTTTGATATGCCCATTTTCTACCATTTCCCGCTTGTTTAATTATGTCAGGCAGTTGCTGGTCAAACTACTCCCATATTTTTACTGGATGGCATTTTATACGTGGCTGGTTTCCTGCTTTGCTGTTTTGTTTGTTCGTTATTTGTTTGCTTGGTTGGTGTCGAGTTTAATGGGCTGAAATGTTTTTGCAGTGTTTTAAGGTTGAGTATTTTTATACGTGGTTGGTAGTACTTGTTTTCTTTTTGTTTTTGTTGATTGCTATCGCGCGTGACGTGCTTAGATTCAGTTTTGAGTCTAAATCTGCGCTACACGTGTCACATCACTGCAATTATATACCAATACACAACAATTGCCATTGCCAACGCTGGAGGCACAAAAACATCATATTGGTGCCGAGGTGTTTGTTTATATGTAGACAAAATCTTGTAAATGGAATCCTTTAGTAAAATATAACAATACTGAGGGGTCACCTGCTCCAAAGTAAGTTCACGACCTTTTATTTTTTAGGTGCCGTGGGATAAACTAGAACGTCAACTATGGTCGTAACTGCAACTCTTATCATCAACAATGAGCAATCATCATTGCAGTCTTACAATGTATGTTGGGAAATTTGCTGCAACAAACCGATTTAGCGCTATCTTTACGCTCACAAACACAATCTTTCCAGTGACTATATTCCTTCCTTTGAAACGTCACCCCGTTGGAACGTTCCCTGGACCCCGCGCCTTTTTTATATCTATTAAGTTGTATTCTCTCTTATCTGTTGTAGCAGTACCCATGTTCATATATCCACGTTCATAAGCCTGGCGAAGCTTCTTGAAGATACCCCCTTGTTTGTCATTTGTCTTAATTTATATGTACATATTAAATCTAAATGCAAATTACCGAAACAAAGGCTAATGAAACTGTAACTGACTTGTGCTTTGGTAAGTGTATTTACAGCCCCTATCTGTTCTTTAACAACTTTACCGGTCACGGCCAGTGGCGAAGTGAAAAGGTTTGAGAAAGGGACTTAAAAGTGAGGAAAATTCCTTCGCTTTAATTATTGTGGGACGTCAGAGGTCTTTCCGGGAAAATTTTAAAAAATAAGAATCCCGAGTTTTAGGTTCCTGAGAGAATTTCTTTTGAAATTAGAACAGTGATTTTTTTAAACTTTCATCAAGAGTCAAGTCATCGTTTTTCTTCTTTTTCCTAGATCTTGGAAGTTTATAACAAAAAAGTGTCAGTATCAAGTTAGCATTCACATATTCGCTTCTCACATATCCAAGCCTATGTTGTACCTCTTCTACATCAATCAACAGCATTTCAAAAGAGATGTTTACAAAACATCCATACTACCCTAAGTGTAATCAGACTCCGTCCAGAGGAAAAATTAGCACTATGTAAAATTCACCTAATATAGATACATTGTAAACTTTTGGGACCTCTTTAGCTTCCAGTACCCCAAAATGCCCCTAGAACATTTTAATTACCACTGCCTTAGTACATTTTAGCATATTTAAACCCCTGAAAAATATTTCACCTCCCAGAAGCTATTTTAGAATTGCGTGTAGATCAAGATACGGTACCGAAGGGAAGGGGGGTATACCTTCTATAGGAAGTGAAATATTTCCAGTTTGACTGCATTTGCTACTCTAGCCGCAACCACACGGGTGGCCCTGGTCAGTTAAAATTTCAGAGGTTTGTACCGACTGATGATACATATAGAAATGTACACGTGTTATGTGAACCTCACCAACGTTTCTGGAATTTTGGCTCCATTTTATAGGGGTCGGCAGAAGTGTTCTAACATACGAACCCATTGCGTCCGCACTGATTTACAAGTACTTCTGAAATGAAGCTATACTAGATTACAGAACATTGGAACTTTACATCCGTAGCGTACGAAGTTGGTAGGACTGCTTTCCTTGAATATTTAGAACTGTGTTTACTGCAGCGACAGTTAAATTTGACCCACTGTACTACAGCGACAGTTAAATTTGGCACACTGAACTCAATGCCAAATGCTATTTAAACTTACTATATATTGGCCTAACCTTGGAGCTACTACTAGGTATATGGTTTAACAATAAAATACTGCATTCTTCGTGGTCTTGCTGTCTAACACGAAGCCAGCTTGTGAGCTACTGGTGAGCAGAAACTTTCATTTACGCATGCGTCCTTTATATGTTCTTTGAAAACCGTTGTGCACAGTGACGTAACGGTTAATAAAGACCTTAGTGGAAAACAATCAGGTGGAGGTGAGTGCAGCCAGCTCCACCTGAAGGAAGGCTTTGGCTCACGTAATTCCGAGTTATTTACATTTGAGACAATGATCATACGTTGTTTCTTGTAAAGAATTTATGCAGCGCAGCAATACCAGTTCGCTGCGTTTACTGTCATTACACCACCAGATACAGCGTTACCGATTTTAAGGAGTACATCGAAGAACTTCAATCTTTCAACAGCCGACTGATGTTCATTCTTCAATCTTCTCGTAGATATTGATGTAGGGTATTGTAATGCCTGCAGTAGTTACGGAGAGAAGATCACAGTTTGGATCAGTTTTGGACACATGCTCGAAACGTCACAACTTGTTAACCCTTCATTGAAGCTCCTGAGATGTGGGACCTAGTTAAAGACATGTTAGCTTTGTCAAAATGCGACGAACCAGATGCAATCGAAGCAGAGATGTATTGGTTTAGTTAGTCCCTGCGTTTGACCTGTTGTACAAATGAACCACCCCTATAGAGAGTGAGCAGTAACAATACATACGAGCAACACAATGGAAAGTTTCATTTCATTTATTTTTGATTTATCACAACACAAATTTACAAACAAATAATAGAAGCGTATAAGTAACAAAATGCGTGAAACGAAGTACACTTAGAAACCCTGTAGGGCTTATCAAGAAGTGACACTCCCTGAGAAAAACGAAAAGCTAGGATGAATACACATAGAAAAAGAAAAGCACAACTACCTCCCAATTAATACACATCCCACCACCCTACCCCCACCCATCCCAAATACTAAACTCCACCCACCCCTAGACCCTGAGAGGAGTGCTAATGGATAGGGACAGTAAACATTTCATGGGATTAATACAAGCTTAAAAAGTACCTTAGGAGATTTTTTCTAAAAGAGGCTAAGGAGGCTTGGCCTTTACTATTGAAGATAAGAGATTCCAAAGTGTAATGACACGGTAATGAAGACTATTCTTGTACAAATTGTTGTGACGTTTCCTCGTGTGCAGGTGATCAGCTTGCCTTGTGTTGGGATGTATGGATGTGCTGTGCGTAAAGAAAGCATTGAACGAATTTGGAAGTATTCCGTGAGGAGAACGGTAGACAAAACTGGCCACATGTAGGTTGGATAGGTCAATAAGTTTAAGTAAATTCATAGACTTGCATAAGGCGTTTGTATGATCCCTCGAATGAGAAAAGTTGATATGTCATATTGCCCTTTTCTGCAAAATAATTAACTTGTTTAACAAATACTTGCTTGATCCCAACCAAATAATGCAACAGTAAGTCAGATGTGGTAGTACTAGTGTCTGGTAAAGTGACCTTAGAATGTTCCTGGGAAGGGTATGTTTTGGTTTTGAAAGAATACCTACATCTTTAGCAACAAGTGTGGAAATATACTTGATGTACTCGTGCCAAGTGAGTTTAGAGTCGATGAAAATACCTAAGAATTTCACACAATCCACCTTTTACAGCAATTTACCATTAACATCAATGCTAAATTGATCATATCATTCCTTGCACTGAAAACGTATAATTTTTGACGAAGAATGGTATGATCAATAGTGTCGAAGGCCTTAGATAAATCCCAAAAATACACCTGCAGCAGTATGGTTGTTGTTTATGGCCTGTGTTAAGTTGTCGACAGCATCACCAAGGGCTATATCAGTGGAGAGACCAGGTGTAAAGCCATATTGACCACGGAAAAGGATGTTATGCTTACCTAAAAAATTAGAGACTTTTCTGTAAACAATACGTTCAAGAATTTTAGAGAAACAGGGAAAAACGGAAATAGGTCTATAGTTAACAAAGCAATTGGGACCACCTTTCTTAAAGATCGGGACTACTTTGGCAATTTTCAAGTTATCAGGAACAACCCCAGTCGATAAGGATAAATTAAAAACATAAGTAAGAGGTTTACAAATAAGACAGATAATCCGGTTGACAACAGAAGACCTGATTTCATCACAACCAGCGGACTTGCCTGATTTAAGGCAGGATTTAGATACACTTATTTATTCATCTTTACTTATTGGGAAAAGAAAAGCCGAGAAAGGATTACTATCCGAAAGATAATCAGATGGAGAATGATTTGAAGAGATTTTATCAGCAAGCGACGGACCAACATTAACGAAAAAGTGATTAAAACTGTTACCGACAGCAGCAGGGTCAGTACGTTTCTCACCACCTATGAAACAATAATCGGGTGTGATGGGTTTTTGCTTGTTTTTGTTCAGCAAATTACTAATTTCGGACCAAGTTTTTTTTTAATCATACTTACAATTGATAAATATATTCGTAAAGTAATTTTTCTTGGAAATACGAATGATGTGGGTCAGTTTATTTCTAAAAGTTTTGTACTCAGATTTGTTTTGCTGAGAAGGGTTGTTGAGCATAGTTTTATAAAGCTTGTTTTTCCTCTTAATAGATGTAATTATACCAGAAGTGATCCAAGACTGTTCATCGGAATACCGACCTTAAATTTCGTTTCAGACGGATAGTGGGAAAGCTTTTGTCATAGATGTATTTAAAAAGGCCAATGAAGACATTGTATACAGAGTTAACATTAGACTAACAATATACATTATCCCAATTCGTGCTAGAGATATCAGAGATAAATTTTTCAATATTACACTCAGAATAATTACGAATTAAAATATCATCATGCACATTGACGTCCAGTTTACACTGCGTATTTAAGAAGACTGGGAAGTGATCAGTGAGATCTGTTAATTATTAATAGAACTCCAGAAACACTGTCACTAGAGGTTGTTCCTAGTAAGGTAACATTGGTAAAAATATTATCAATGATCGAGCACGACGTCTGAGAAACTCTGGTCGCTTTTGAAATAGTTGGATAGAACCCACAAGAAATCATATCACCAATAAAATTATTATTCTGATTAAGCATATCCAAATTAAAGTCCCCCATGATATAGCAAGAATTACATTCATTATTAATTTGACATAAGATGTTGAAAAATAGATCTTTGAACAAAGATAAATTACTTGCTGGTGGTCTGTAAACAACACCAACAACACACTTTCTCGTTTGAGAGGGAACGGTGATTTCAATGAAGATGGACTCCATAAAATCATTAAAGATGGACAAATCGTTGCGGACACAAAAACTAAAATTATTATTTACAAAAAGACACACTCCCCCGCCCCTTTTGTTTTTGCGATGGTTTTCAACAATAGTAAAGTCATCGATTTGTATTAATGGTGGTGGATGATTATTGAACCATGTTTCAGTAAATGCTAATACAGAAAAATTGTGATTAAGTATGAATAGGTAGTTTCTATATCTTTAAAGTTCTTATTCAAGCTTCTACTGTTAAGGTGAATAAATCTAACCCATCATTCTTCAGTTCCTTAAAGCCATCAACGTCAAAGTAATTACACTGCATAAGTCGCCAATATACCCATAACTTTTATCAAAATTAATGCACACCTCTTGTTCCCTAAAACCCGTTAACTCAAAAAAAGTCAATCAGCTTATGCAATCATGTTTAACGTTTTTATTTTGTGGTAGGACATATTGTAAAATAAAATTAGTTGTTTTACTGGAATGTAACTAGAGTATTAAGGAGTATGAGTGTGTATTCTCAATCACTTTATTGTTGTGCAAGTCAACGAAATGCGACTACTTTAAGATTACCTCAAGTCTAACCCTAAAAAATTATCATGCTCAGGTTAAAAACTGTCTTATTGTTTGATCCTAGCTGTAGGCTCAATCAATTGCCGAGGAATTGGACTTCATTGATTTCATTTGAAATATTCGATATCTTGCAATAGCTTGTGATGCCCTTCCTCGAGAATTCACATTGGATGATTCATGTTTCCTTTAAATGACATATTTTTCATCACAGTGAAAACTCTTTTTCTTTGCAATTCGTATTGCATTTTGTGAGACTTTGTTTGCACAGAAAAGTCACTTTTTAACACTTGGATAGTGTTTACATTTTTGGAACGAGGTGAAGTCGTCAGGGAAAAACAAAGAAAAGCAAAGACAGTAATCTGAGTAATATAAGAATAACATCACTACTTACAACAGCATATAAATGCTCCTAAAAGATGAAGGTTACACCAATGATGTTCAAGATTGCAAATTTTGTAACAGATATATCTGTTATTTAAGTTAAAGGTAAACTTTAAGTTTGGTAAATCAGCGTAGGGATATATGTACAAATTTTATTTTAAGGAAAGTTGAACAATACACAATTGGGAAAAATATGGCCCGAAATGCTGTAGTCCTTAAAACATTGGGTATGGGACGCCCTGGACCCACACAAGTGTTTAGATAGGCAAAATGGTAAACAAAGCTTGATCTGTAAATTCAAGGGTTGACTTTTGAAATCTGAAGTCTAACTGTAGGATCACTTTCATGCTAATATAATGTGCTGACAAAACATTATAGGTTATATAATGATCCATTGTCTATTAACCTAGATCAAGCAGGTTATAATGGAATATTACATAGACGGACCAGAAAGTAGTACTTTGCGAGTCTGGTTTCTTCCTTAGGATGGTATAAAGATAACTGTGGGAAATATGTTGTAATGTTACAAACCCGATTCAGCTAAGTATTAGTACCGTCACAGAAACTGTCTCAACAGTTACTTTCATCTAGGAAAGACATGCATGTGGATTACAAACCCCAATATGACCGTTGATTAGTATTAAAGGATAGTCATGCTGTCAATCAACTGGCAGCATTAAACAAACTGTGAGGAGGCTTACGCTATTTAGTATAACGCATTGAAAAGTGTATTCCTGAACAAACGCGAAATAACAAGGGATGTACCACAGTACTGAGCTTTGTTCTATTCTACATTGCAAAAAATGAGCTTTTTTCTTATAATCTACACTCTAAATGCAAAAGAGTGAAATTCACTCCAAAAGAGACTGCAGTTTAGGACCACTCCTAGTAGGAGTGAATTTCACTCGGGGTGGAGTGAAAATTCACTCCAAATAGAGAGATACTTCACTCGCATGGAATGGTATATCACTCTACTTCGAGTGAAATTTCACTCCACCCCGAGTAAAATTCACTCTTACAAGGAGTGGTCCCAAACTACAGTCTCTTTTGGAGTGAATTTCACTCTTTTGCATTAAGAGTGTAATAAATAGCCAGCGCATTTGCAAATGCTGAATGAAAAAAAAACTGTTTTGTCCTAGTAGTTTTGATGCAGCCCGGTGATACAATTTTTACGATCGTTTTTATTCGTCGAATAATACATTAATTATTAATCAGTCGTAATTAAAAATTTTAGTTAATATCAATTAATTCATTGAAGTTTCTGTTTGACATTTTAAATGGTCATCAGTGTCTTATTCATACTAAGTGAAGGACTTTGTTTATCTCGTGGCTTTTCGTGGAATACTCAGTATCACTTTCTTTCTTCTGGCCAGATGCAAAAATGAGGAAATGTGTTGAACCATTTTATTACAAGTTTCACTTTTGGTTTTCCATTGTTTTGTGGTGAAAGAAAGGTAAGGGCAGACAAATGGTTTGAAAGCAACTTATCTTAAAAACCCATTCTTACCGACTAGTAAATCTACTTCTCTTGGAGCCTGGGGCATAGGCTCTTCAAATGTAACACTCACTAGGAAAATTTATGTCTTTACCCACTTCGTTTTGGCAAATACGATGGGTATCTAATTGATCTCTGAAAGACATGTCCTTCTACCCTCCTATGGCTACTGGTCTTTCCATTTGAGTAAAACCACGGACATGAGATCCAGGACTTTCCTTTACGTACTTACCTGGATAGCGTAAGGATCGGTAGTGTTAAAAAACCTAGCGGTATTACATGAAACATTGGAGATTTTAATTTTTATGTAAATTTGTGCTCATACTTTTCTTCCTTTTCTGCGTTTTCTCACATTTTACCAACCAAGATGGCTAGGGCAATAGCCCCAATGCCCCTTCTTTGACTTCAAACGTTTTATGTATTCCATCTCAGAAACCACAAGATAAATTGGCCGAATGCCGAATTCGAATAAAATATTAAAAGCAGAGTTTTACCATAGGAAAAGCTATTGTCATTTATATTTGTTGTGTAATATGAATAAGTCATCGTTCCATGCAAACAAGTAAAATTATAACAAACTGAATTAAAGACGATATGCATTTTAACGATGATTTAGTATTTGAAAAGAATTTAATGCCATGTACCCAGGAAAAAGGATACTTAAAGCCTTAGCATCTTGATTTCTGTAAGAAGTTTCCATTTAGAATGATTTTTGTAAGACAGGGAGTTGCCTGTAGTCTCTTCTTGGTCCACAAGACTTTCTGTATTTCCACTTCATGTACATCTACATTCAATGGCAGGGATGTAGTACTCGAGACCGGTCTCGGTCTCGAGACCGGTTTTTCCCGGTCTCGGTCTCGACACCCTGTGGTCTCGGTCTTTGTCTCGGTCTCGGACCCATGCAGTCTCGGAATTTTTTCCGGTCTCGCTTCGAGACAGGCAAAAAACTTGTCTCCTTTTTTCATTTTCTTTTAAAATAAACTCTTTTATTTTAAACTATTTTTTAATTCATTTACTTTCATTGAAAAAATAATTCATTGAGGAAAAAAGTCATTCATCCAGCGAGTACATACACTGTATCTAATATGGGTTGAACTTCCTTCTGTGAACTAGTGAGTGGGTCTTTAACTAGATCAATGGGGATAATAGTGCACTGGACTAGCACACAGGTAAGGTTTCTCAGTATAATCAGGAAAGTGGCAGTCTGGTACTGCACTGCATTGCGTGTTCACTGTGTATTTGTGTGAGTGTTGAAATCCCCTTCTCAGTGTTTGTTCAGTGCCATCCATTTCTAGCTCTTCGGGATTGCCTGTTGGCCTTTTCATATTACACATCATAGGCGTAGAAAGCGGGGGGGGGGACTGGGGGGTTTAGCACCCCAGTCAAAAATGTGGGGGCTGAAGTATGCTTCCGCCCCCAAAATCCAAGGCCAAAAGACCCTTATTTGTCTCTTCTGTAAGAAATGTCAAAATTTGCAGTAATTTTCCTTAAAATTTGTCCAAAATGTTGCACCAAATTGCATATGAGGACCCTAAAATACCCAAAAAATTTTCCAAAGGGCAGGGGGACACCCCCTCCCCTTAGACCCCTCCCCCAGCCCAGCGAGTCGAAACAAGGTTCAGCCCCCCAGTTTCGAAAATCTTCCTACGCCTATGTTACACATTGCTAACTGTATATTATATGCTAGGCCGGGGGGGGGGACGTTTTTCCATTGACGAGTCATTTTGATAGTCATAAATCCACTCGCGGGCCGCAGAGAATGAGGAGGCAAAAAGCTTTCCCCAAAGGGCGCAGTCCAAGGAACCCCACACAGGCCCTGGTGGGTTACGGAAAAACAGGTAAGGCACAATAGTGCCCTATAGTGCCTTACCACTGCGATGCCCCCAGAAGCTATTGAGTTTGTGCAAATTTGTAGGTAACAGAATGACCATCCACTAACTTTTATTGCTTTCTTTCCAAAAGTCCCCTGACTCTCTGGCGAAGAGCCAGGGGCGAAAACCAAACAATACTCCCGAAGGAGCTCTGCTCCCCGAAGGAGTAACAACGTCCCCAAAGGACAAACTTTGACTTAACTGACACCACCCGACAGTGGTCCCGTTCTAGACTGGCTGAATAGAACAGGTCCCACCTTGGAGCTCCGCCGTCGTGATCACGGACACTCCTGCGCCAGGTAACTTTTATTGAGAGCTTTTAAAGTACGTAGAAACAGGCACTGGCAAACTAAAGAAGAATCCCAAACCCAAACAAAACCATGACGGGTCTCTTTTTTTTTCCAAAAGTCCCCTGACTCTCTGGCGAAGAGCCAGGGGCGAAAACCAAACAATACTCCCGAAGGAGTTCTGCTCCCCGAAGGAGTAACAACGTCCCCAAGGGACAAACCATGACGGGTCACTGACTTTGCAAGGCTACTCAGACCAGGAGTATCACAAATATGACCATTTGTCTTCTTATTTATGCATGAAGCAACAGTGAACGAAAAGTGGTGTAAAGCGCGCCGAAATTATCGCGCATTTTGGAACCACCTTTATTTTTCTTCACTTTAAAGTTTGTGTGACATGAAAATAAAATAGTTGGATATGCAATGTAAAAAGCATTAAAAATCCATAAAATAGCCGAAATTTTCATTAAAATCCATCGAATATTGACGATTTTACGGGGAAATTTCTATTTCACACTTGTATCATGAATAAACATGAGCTAAATATGCAAATATGTGACATCGAAAGAGGGACATACCATATACGGCACATGTTAGCCTTTGTTTTTTTCAACCTTAATTTCAAGGACACTGGTAGCATCGTTATTCCCTGAGGGGTTTATTATAAACGTTTAATTTTTTTCCTTGAAAAATACTGATATCACTCACCAAACTGTAATCTATATGATCGGTAATTAAGAGATAATTTATATAGGGTTAACAAAAGAAATCATAACACTGTGCAACACTCCACATCATTATTTTTGCATAGGCGATTAGTTTCTTCAAAAACCATCAAACTTTGGAAATGCATATTTTGAGAACGGTAAAAGATATTGAAATAATTACAACGGATCTTTGATTGGAGGACTTAATTCTTTAACTGACAAGTGAAACCTCTTTTTGGTGGCATGTCACACGACCTTTAAATTGCAAAATTATCTACTTTTTAACGTTTAACTCACTCTTCGGAAGGACACTTCAACCCCCCCCCCCCCCGGAATCTACCAGAATAAATACAGTACCCTCTGAATTACGTACTGTAATAGATAGACCTTTATATGTGATACTGCATTTCTGTTCAATGCTATATAGCCTACCACTACAAGCATTAGGATTCTGCACCTGGTTTGTCTAACGAAACAGTGGGAATGTTATGTTGTGCATATGGGCTTAGGTAGCAGTATTACGTGAAATATCCAGAAAATGGAACATGCAGGATGATTGATGGACACCTTGGGCTAAAGCAGGATAAACGATGGGAACCATAGGCTAAAAGATTATTATCCATTAATTAATGATTCTGAATTTGCATGAATGAATTGCCTTGCGGGCCGGGCAAAATTGTCTCGCGGGCCGCATACGACCCTCGGGCCGGAGGTTCCCCACCCCTGTGCTAGGCCTACATAGTTATATGCAATCCTATCCTAGGCTCGAAAACAAAATGTCTGGTAATTGAACTACGAGTACTCCATGGTCATGTTTGGTGCGAAGGAAAGGTTGGCACTAACTAGAGTTCTGTGACTTATTTTTCTGTGGGTTGGAACAACTCACCATGATGAATGAATTGGCACCAAGTTCATCAACACTGAAAACTTGTAGCACTGACTGACTCCGATTTAAAGAGAAGGGCCGCATTAGAAAAGTACATGATTATGTAAAATTATTAATTATGTAACTATGTTTGGCATATGATAATAGAAAACCGGTATACATATCAATAAGCGACGGACTCTTGGTACTATATAGGTCGTTTGTGGAGCATAAGGTAATAAAGTCAGGTAAAAAACTATTTAGAAAGTTGGACAGTTGTTTCATTTTCCAATACAATATGTACAGTCGGTCTCGGTCTTGGTCTCGGTCTCGGACCTTGTTGGTCTCGGTCTCGGTCTCGAATTTCTGTCCTGGTCTTGGTCTCGGTCTCGACACCCCCTGGTCTCGGTCTTGGTCTCGGTCTCGGATAGGCTGGTCTCGACTACAGCACTGTTCAGTGGTAAATAAAACTTTCAAAACTTCCCTTTCTATTTGAGAATGGAGGATAGAACTTAAAGTTTATGCTGTTTCCTATATTTTCTTTGAAAATAGTACCATGACGTAAATAGACGATTTCATAGTCCTGACTATGTGAAAGATACCCGGGCTTGGTAAAATAATGCGTTTCTTCGTTTCTTTGTGTATGGAAAAACGAATTCAAAATATTGTGTGAGATTATGTGTACATAAGAGGCCAAGTTGAATTTGGTAAGATGTTGAATTGTTTGACTAATGTGCACTGCATAACTGTTTTATTCCATCCAGTAATTCCTATATGCTACTCTTAAGTTTTATCGTCCCATTTTCTCACTTGGTGCAAGTTTTAATAGATGCTTTGGTTACTGTCCCTTTTCGCGTTTTGATACTTTCTTAAAACAATGCAATGGGATACATTTTCTCAAGCAGCTTTCTCACTGAACCTCATTAGAAGACTTAAAAGAAACAGTATTTTGACCGACAACAAAATAAGAATGACTAATACTTTGCGTAGCGTGACCTAACATCAGTTTAGACAATACAAATCGAGCAGTAGGAAGGGAGGGGAGGGGAAAAAATCCATCAATTACATCTGTTATCATTTCTTGTCCTTCAAAGCTGTTACGCTTTTCATGAGTGAACTCCGTGCATTTCGGGTTGCCAAGCTGCCTGTCACAGCCAATGATGAAAAGGTGCGTAAGCTGTACTCACAAACTGCATTACCTTACATGCCTAGCTGACTCTAAAGAACACAAGGTGCTTAATATATACAACTAATAGAGAGATGTACCCCCCTTGGTATAGAAAGGGATAAAATAATATCTGAATATCTTATTTCTCCTCTAAAAATTTTTTAAATTGTTTCATATTGCTAAATTCCACTTTATTAGATATTTTTTTCGTTACATTGATGTTGTCGAAATCCGTGTTTTATTACTAGAAATTTTTAGCTTCGCAATAATGAATGATTCTCCTGCAATCCTCACCTTTGGGTCTGAGTGAGTTAGTACTTTAGTTGAGGCTATCATATGTTATTTACCAGCTTAGATACTTCAGCTAACAAGGTTTTCTATTAACTTATGTACTTGCATCATATTAAAAACTGTAAGGCCAATTTGAATAAGATTGATACTTTGAGCATGGACAAGATGGACTGGTTCGGGTTAGGGAAATCATATATCTTATAAAAATGTAAGCGAATTGTTGCTTAAATCCCTCGCATTGCCCATAATCACCAATGTGCACTAGAGCTGCCAATGTATTAAACATATTTGACGTGTTATAATGTCTTCTTCCCGAAGTAATTGGGTTAAGTGGGTGAACGTTCGATAAAGCTATTTTAGCCACCATTTAAGTTCCTTGTATCCTGTCCTTGCAGCTTATTTATGATTATCTATACCTATTAAAAGCTGCAAAAGATGTTTAAAGTTTCGCTGGAACACTGAGGAAAATAGTCCACTAATGTTCAGAACATAAGTTAAAAGAAAATCAGGTTGTGTCATTTGTTTGTTCCTAAGATTTAGAAAGGAATAAAATGTCAAAGGCTTTCAAATTTAATGTATTCTGTATTTACTTAATCATAGAGTACATTGCAGCTTCTTGGCAAAATCCTTCAAAACCCTCAACTTCATGACTCTCAAACAAGGTCCGCTGAATTCATGAGTAAATTAGTCAATGAAGTTTTTTACATTCCATAGACTAAACACATGGTGGACCCTTCTATATAATATACTAAATTCCTTTATTTGCACTTAGTTTTCACTTTGAGCAAAGTAGAAGTTCCTTTAATGTCCAGACGACAAAAGAATGACACAAGTGAGTGCTCCTCAAAGAGTGATTTTGGTACAAAATGGGATAATCTCCCTGAACGAATCGAACCACATTCAGTTTTGTTTCCAACCTTCTTTACAGCATTCGGATAATTCTGGGAAATTAAAGTTAAATGACTGCAATATATATTTTCACAGAGCATTAGTCATACTATCACGGGTAGCACCAGATGGAGGTAGGGGAGGTCACCATCCGTCGGTTCGTGTAAAAGTTCCGGTTTTATCGTGGAGCCTAAATGGGCATGGTAACATATTTAGTCCCCTACAAAGGTCAGGCACCCCTAATATTTACTTAATTTTGCTTCAGTGAGGGTCAGAGTTTTCAATACAAACCCATAAAATTCAAACAATCTCAACTTATACCCAATTTCTTGTCCTCACTAAAGGCCCAACATTTTCAAACTTTCTCCAAGAGAAACCAGAAACTTTTGTTTTACTTTGCGTGTCGAAAATTTGTGTCGCCTTTGTCGGGGCTTCTAGTTGCCATCCCCTAGCCAGTCGTGGTGCTTGCTCCCCTTATAGGATAAACCCTAATGCCACCACAGCGTACTGTTTAGCAATCTAGTTAACTTGTCCTGGAGAAATCTCGTGTTGAATCAGTTTTATAGTGCCGATTGAAAATCTTTTCTTTGAAATTTCCCTGTCTTTTAGGTCATGTGTATATTCTTCATGATTTCCAGTTGCATTGAACGCATTTCCTTTACACAGGTAAGTAATGGTTAATCCTGTTCCAGCCAAAAAAAAAAACAATGTAAAGTTTTTTCACCATACATTTAGGTCAAAAACGAAATTAAGAAGTGTTTACATGTGAATTTTGTTATTTAAGAATGTCGATAGCTTAACGACAACAAAACGATAGAGCTCTTGACAATATGCTGCAATTACATGTGAGCTTTGTCTCAACATTAAAGTAATTAATATAGCGGCAAGTCACTAAATGTTTTTTCCTTATTCTACAAGACTTCTTCTAACCTGCAACGTTTTGCTCTGCTCAAGTTAAACATATTTTTAGGAACAAGTAAAATCCACATACTCCTTTTTTTCATAAGTCGGGAGGGTCTGATCAGAAATACCATTTTAAGCTTAAAATGTAATTACCTTTCAGACGGATTCTCAATGTACATGCACATAGAGAAGCTAATATTATTTTGGCAATAACTTTTTCAGAAGTTATCGATCTTAAATAAACTTCTTCAAACTACACAGATCAAGGTCAACTAGTTTTTAATCCAAACGAATGTTGAATTCAGAAGAAAATATTAAATGCACCTTGTCCCTTATTGTAAAGGAGATTGGAATTATCCTATAGGTAATTCTTACAAAACTTTCAATAAAATTCTTGGAGTTGTATTTTTATTCCCCGTTTTCAAGTTTACCGTATATACCCTTTTTGCCTACGTTTGAACACAAATGTCAAAAATGTTTAGGTTTTGCAACATTTCCGGATTATATAAACTTTTGAATTGGCTAAAATTAGGTTGATTGAAATAATGCAGAACACAGATTCCCAACCGTCATTTGTGGATGTTTGGAATGGATTGATTGCTTGGATCTTTATATTTCTAACGAGGTGCGCTACATACTGCTTGTATTGTTTACCACACCAAAAATATACTAAGCGAATTGCATGTTTGTTCACATGTACTCCAGGTTTGAGGCTTCTTGGGAGAACCTATATTCCGTTATTGACCTATTACCAGGAGGTATCCACAGAACCTCAATAGTTATCAATCCTGAAAGGTCACAGGGGTATCTTATTTTAATTTTTAAAATTATACAAAACGTTGTTACTGATATATGCTTCTTAATCCTGTTAAGAAGGACCTTACTTTGAAAATTAGTTGTACTATTAATTATTTCTATTACAGGAGTAAGTACTCGCATCAATTATCTAGCTGTTGCAGAATACTACATTTCCAACTTCTGAAATAAACTGCACTTAACTCATAACCTTTTTTAATATCAGTTCTTTTTCAAAGTGAATGTTATTTACTTAAACTGTTCTTAAAAGTTTTCAACAAACCTGCAACGTTCAAAGAGTAACGTATAAAATACCTCCCATTCCTGTCACACGTATAAAAACCTTTATGATCAAGTGCCGCAGAATGAACGAATAAAGAATAATTTTCAAAGAGTTGGAAAATTTCTGTGATATAGTTTTCAGCTGGTATTCTGTTCCGGTATATAACTTCGTTTCGGAATTGCCATTTACTTTGTACTTCCAGTTTCCCGAAACAATCTAATAGCACAGAATCCATGACTGTGGCAGTTTTCTGTTGTACTGCTTGTACGACAACGAAGGTTAACACTGCTATAGCTGTTAGCTCGTGAAAGCTGAAAGGAGGCAGTTTCCACAATTTTAAAATGTTAACGAGTCGACCTCTCCACTTCATAATTTTATGCCTTATTGCACTTAATGTGATCAAATAATCGAATTTTGGAAGTAAATAGGCTAGTTGAGTAGCAAAAACAGCGCAATGCCACGTTTCAGTCGACTTTAGGTATGTCTCGCACATGTGAGTATTAAATAATGAAAGCTAAACAGAAAGTGCATGTGATTAGCTATGGCCAGAAACATTACTGAAGCTTTGAACGATCATAAGGCCAACGTAAGAAAAGAGAAACCACCATGTTTTCGGCCGACTCACTCTATAGGGGCACAGGACAATTTTGTACACATTTCAGAGTATAAAACCAATGGACATGACCTTTACAATGAAGACTGGATCAAGTATCCCACAATAAGAGAAGATGACAAAAGAGAAACCACCATATTGTCGGTTAAGACTCATTCCATACGGGTACAGAACAATTTCGTGCATAGTCCAGGGTATAAAACCAATTTACATGATCTTTATAACAAAGGATGGATCAAGTAGCCCACAAGAAGAGAAGATAACAAGTGTGTTTCATTTTCTCACACCGAATGCATGTACATTTGCTTTTTTGCAGCAAAAGTCCATTTTACCTGTTCATTAAATGTTATAAATATAGTAACCTTTAGCGTTTTCCAAGTTTTTTTTCAATCAACTGGGCTGCATGCAGTTGATATTTTTTTTGGTATACAACCATGTTTACAATTACTAAATTATCTTTCAGTCTGTGCAAAGCACGTCATATGTTGACTCAGAGCGGTTGATCTCAAAGTTCAAGTTCCATTATCATTTTGTCATAGACTTCATAGTTGTGCGTTGAATATAATTGTTATAATCTGTATGTGTTATAGAACAGACAGGCGTACCCAGAATACCGCCATTTTGATTCGGATTGATTGTAAATGGTAAGACAGCGATATCTCAATACTTTTGAAGAAAACTTTGTAGGAACCAAGGTATGGAATGTATTAACTCTCATTGTGATTTTGTGAAATATTAATACACTAGAAGTTTAAAGGAGTGAAAAAAATACTCCAGGTATTTGACATTATCAGTATAGGCCATCTAAGCTACTTTGTTTCCAACATTGACAGTACAGCTATATTATACCAATAACTAGCGAAATAAGGCATGAAATATTAGGCATACTTTTTACAACTGACAAATTATTGACACAAAGGTAGTTACATACGCAATAGTTTTATCATTTTAAAATTGTGGCGATACACTGTGTATGATCGTGTCTCTCCCATTGTTTCATTGTAACACCCCATACAGCAAAGGCTATACAAGGTAGTAGCCAAACATGACATCACATCATAGTAGGTGTGCGCCCTTTTATGAGTACTGAAGTATTAGGTCTTCGGCCACCTTTCTGGTGATGTAAGGATGAAACAACGAAATCGTACAAACAGCACCAAATAATTTGAAATATTTAGTGGTATTTACTCTGATATGTTCATGACTCTAGAAATGCATACTCACCACATGCAAGAAGGGATCAAGCATGAATGCTGCTTGCTTTCTCATCAACACTTTGTAAATTGTTTTGATTAAGGTATTATTTTTCGATGTCACTGATGACATGTTCCCCTCGTTGTATCTCTATAAGGGTTTCTTAGTTGTGTTGTATGAGTTACTTTGTTGATTTTGCTTCTCTTCTTTCTTTGTAAGTAACCTTTCTTCCCTTCTTTTCCAGCTTGTATTTTCTTTTGTACCGTTATGGTACCCTTAAAAAAGGGGTTAGCTTGTACAAGCTTTTCAGCTTTTTCAGACCTCCCTCAGAATTTAGTATTAATGTTAATATTGTAACATAAGTATGTATATATTATTGTGGAAATCTTTCTCAATACAATGCAATGCAATACAATCTATAAAGATTTGATAATGAGAAGAAATAAACTCCAACAAGGAAAGCTTGTTTTGCAAAAGGACATTCGAGTTTTATTTAGTGGTATTTGCTAAATTTAGATATTTTTTCGATGTCACTGACGACATGTTCTCCTCGTTGTATCTCTATTAGGTTTCTCCATAAAGATTCGATAATGAGAAGAAATAAACTCCAACAAGTAACACTTGTTTTGCAAAAAGGCATTCGAGTTTTACTCTGATACTGGTACGAGGAGGTAAGCTTACAACAAAACAAGCAAAGTATGTATCTGACGGTTACGAGAAGGGTTCTGACTACTCTAAATCTTCCTTATCAACTTGTCTGTATGATGAAATGCTGGAATATATTCTTCTTCCCTACAAGATTAATTTCAGAAGTTCTTAACCTTGTGAGCACTGTTTTCTTGTAAGATTTGAAGCCAAAATGCAGTCTCTATAATTTAAAATAGTGTTCTACGTCTTCCTAATTCAGGAATGGCTCCTTTCAATCATGTGACAATATATTTGTTACTTATTTCCTAAATTCATGCAGCATAACTCCTTGGTTTACCTTCGATATTCAATGTTTTTATAAAGAGACAATGAAAAAAACTTATGAGAAAATAGGGGGAGATCTGTGAGATTTCGCAGATTTTTTAACTAGACTTAGATCGACTGCTTCTTCCCTTTAATACCACTTTCCTTATGTTCTACAAAAACAGCCGTAAAGGCCACTCAGGGTTAGCTTGATTCGCCTCTGCTTCAATGTGAATGATATGATTATTTTCTATCACTTTTTTCCCTTTCTAGGGGATTTTTCTTGGAAGGTCACCCAGTAGTTTATCTCATCCACGGAGTTCGTTATGGATGGCAGCCTTTCTTCCTTGCTAATTATTTCCATTTTGATGGGTACAGTTGGTAAGTTAGCTGTTGTGCGTGCTCATATCCGTGCAAAAGTATAGTTTCTATTGGGTGAAAGAGAGGTATATAATTAAAAGATGAAAACTTTCAGGGAGGATTAGATAGATAGGAAGAGAAAAATGGTAGTTGATAAAGCTCCTATTGATTATTGTACCTAATCTTCTTCAAAATATTGCCATAGTAGGCTTAAATATTTTACGTATCTTCTGTTTCATATCCCCCTGTATGTAATGTCTGGAGTTGCTGTCTCACTACACATCAACAACCAACAATAATGCATGTATACTGAAGTAATAAAATATACTGTACTTAGTCTTATCATTGTATGACATAAAAATTTATTTCCAATGTAAAGATGGTATTAACATCAATCTCAATATACTCATAGTACACATCAAGAGAGGATACCCTCTAACAGCATAGTGGGCCAAAATTGTTGTACGCGATAAAACCTTTGGTAAATATATGAACAATTTCCTTTCATCAATGTATGAGGTTTACTGCACATTCAAAGCCACGGTAGGATAACAGGAAACAAGGTGGGTTGGCACGCCCCCTTTTTTCAGAACCTAAAATATAATAAAAATAATAAAAACGAAAAACAGAAACAAAGACCAGATAAAATATGACGACATTTTTAATATTATGGTTAATGTTGCAATGTAAAAACGAAGAAAAACGTTAATTTTAATTTCATAACAATGCCAAAAAATTCTCGACTCGCTTCGCGCGCACCCGTAGAGAAAACCATCTTATACAGTGGCCGAGCTCCAAAGTGCACAGGTAATGAGCAATTGTTATTGAGATCTTTGTTAGGTACTTTAAAAACATTTTTTTTCAAAAACATAGGTGTTGGTTCCCCACCACACTTTTATGACGTAGAACCCTGAAATAAGGGTCACTCAGAGTACTTAATATATATAAGTCATTTCACCCACCAAGGAGTCAGATATCAGCTCCCTGCAGGCACCATGCATGGTCTGTGCATGCACAATTAGTGACATACCGGTGTGTAGGGAATCGCATTCTCAATTAGTTTTTCGGGGTGCTAATTCGCGTGAGTTCAGTAGAATTGGATGTCTCGTTAGTAGAATATTTATGGAATTGCTTAGTATTTATGTCCTGTATTATTAGTGCCTGAGTAGTTAAATAACTATTTCAAAACCCTTGCAACCCGCGTCCTGCTCTTTACGTTCCCCACAAACTATTACTATTCTCACAAAATTGACCGACGGTTACTACCTAAGCTTTATAGTCATGATTAGCATTTCAAATTACACCTGATCAGGCACGATACTCTCTACAAATGGTTCAGAGTGGCCCGCAAAAGCCATTAAATTTAAGAAAAATACTCAGTGAGAGCCCACAGTCCCAAGTCGGAGGTTTCGCGCCTTCGAAACTCGTGGTGAAAGGTTTTGCCGGCCACACCGTACAAAGATGCAACTCAGTTCCAATGAAACTTGCTTTCCTGACATTTTTACTGCGGACGCCTATCTGCCTATGGTCATGTTTCTTTAGGAAGCTGGAAGACGTCTTCAAGCTTCCTGGTTTCTCTGAGAAGTACCCATAACAACTTTTTATTTATTTTCGAGAATAGCATACATCATCACCCTCAACCTTTACAGTCCTAACAAAATCATTCTTTATACTGTATTTTAGACACTTCTACGTTATTTTCCACAGTAATGAAAAGTTTAAGTGATCTATTGTCCCTGACCATCGATAAAATGAAACAATAGAAAGCATTAGGTATATGGTAGTTGGGAAAAGTAAGAGAGTCTTTGATGTACAGTGTTGCATTCAAAAAATAAAGTAAAACAATAGAATACAATAAAACGCAGTTTTTTCGGCGCTTTTGGGCTCACCAGTTTGAAATATTGATTCGTGATTACTTCCTGTAGAACATGGTTAGTGTTCCATACTTGTACAAACTCTTCTATTATCAAAATAACCACCCACAACCAAACCCCTTACATCATTCTAATAAGCTGTTTTAGTGTTTGATGCTAATCTTGAAAGGGCCAAAATGTGATTCTTCCGATCTGTTTAATGCATATCCGATGAGTTTTTATAGAGCCAAATGCTTCATTCGAAATGGTTTTAATTCTTTAAATAACTCAGGGCAACCGGAGGGGTTGCCTCCTTGAGCCTCACCAGGGCATTTCCGTTGAATACCAGCAGAGGCCCTTGGGCAAGACCTGGACCCTACGCTTTCAAGGGAGCGTTCCGCGCTCCCCGGGGGCCTTTCGCGTCGTTTGGTATTCCACCCGTGTTTCCTCCACTTTTAGACACCAAATCCCGCCCCTGTTTAAGCCTCAAACCCATCCCATGTACCTTCACTGATGAAGATCTCTCTGTTTTGTTTTCTTCTAAAGACGCAAATGCTGTTGAAGGATGCATTTCCCCCCAGTACGCGGAACTTGGATCTCAGTCAACGGTTCACTGCACCTTTAATGAGGGTTTCTACGGCGTTTATTGGTACAATTCAACTGATATTATTAACGACGAGCCTACGCTACTCTTCAAAGGATCCGAAAAAAGTGGCACCGGCTATGACTCCCATGAATTCGACATCCACCCGAACGGTTCACTAATAATTAATCACGTGACATTGTCTCATGACCACCAGTTTGCCGTTGTAAAGCTGAATTCTATTGAAGATACTCTTATACCTAATGTGATCAGAGTGGTCACAACAGGTAAACACATAAATTAAAAGTAAAGTTAAAATTTAAGATCTCGTTGACCCATGAATATGGTATGTAAGTTTTGCATTCCTTTCACTGCCATGTAGGGACTATAGCTAACGATTCTTTGGCCCTTTCATTGAAAAACACTCATTTTGGGGTGATATACTATATTGGTATAGATTTCTCCTACCCAATAGCTGTTATCTAAGTGGTCAATACCAAATCATCTTCTGATATCAATATGAATGCATTTTAGTTGCAAACGTTCAATTCCCTTCTGTCCAATGTGTACACCTTTGGAAAAACAGTAAAATTTTATGTTATTTAATTTCAAGACATGTATGTTTAATATTTCAGATAAGGAATGCATATTGTGTAAAGGGTATAACATAGCCTACAAAATTGACCATTTGGAAAAGCTCAACTAAGGTAATAGTAAAAAATAGGGAATAACCTTTTTATTTGGAAGCATCTTCTTTGTATTACGAGTTTCCATGGATAATGTAAAATATATTTGATTATTTCAGTGAGGCCATCCATACCGTATCCAGTTATTAGTCAATGTGGAAATGAAAGTAGATTCTGTGTGGTGAAGTTGCATCAAACGTCGTCATTAACTTGTTCTGCTAAGGATTCTAGACCTGAGATTAAACTCCTGTGGTTGAGACGAACCAATGAGGGAGATGAAATAATTCCACAGGAGACCTCACCTACTTTCAAAGAGGGTGCAGTTTATTCTTCTAGTTGTACGCTTGAAACGACACCGCGTAACACGTCTCTCCTCCAACTATTGATTTGTCGTGCCGAGACAACACCGATGTTACTTGAACATGAAGAATCACTAATAGTGGTCGAAAACGAGAACATAGACTTCTTTGTCGATAACCCAAAGCAAGTTTTTCTAGAACAAAACTCCGAGGTCAAACTTAATTGTTCTAACGATCCAATTGGATTTTTAATATGGAAAAAGTTTAGCAAAAATAAACTTTCATTTGAAGACATAGTTATTGCTATTTTTGGAAAAGAGACTTTTATCAAAGTTAGCTCAAATAAGTATGTGATCGGAACTGATGGGAGTCTGGTATTTCAACATGTAAGCTTGGATCTGGAGGGTGTATACGGCTGTGTCTACGGAAACGGTCACAGTGATGGGATGATAGTTTATGAAACCTTGGTTTACGGTAAGAGTATTGGATTGTAAAGGTTTATCATTGTGTAACCGTTATATGTCATCTAATGGTGCTTTAACGTCTGAAGAGATGTTTTGTATATTGTCAGCCCAAAACAGCGTATTGTTAACACGTCATTCCTTTCTATCAAGTCGAAGCCTACACTATGAAAACGTCCGGTTTAGATTTGAACCGAATCCGTTCAAATGGGTACGGAATGGAGACTAGTCGTTATCGAATATTTGATTCTTTTTCGGTTACGTGACCATTTAATCCATTTTCAGTTCAATTTGAACAGAACGTATTTAGAGTGTAGGAGCATACGGTAGACAAAATACAGTGTCAAGATAAAGTGCCAAAATACGAGAGAAGGGAGTAACTAGAAACGTTGTACTCTGCATGATAAATTTATTCCGCTCTAATCCGTTTGATTAGGGTAAATGATGATAGTTATCGTAAAGAAGATATTAAAGGGCTATTTATTCTTGTTACAATAAATGTGTGGAAAAGTAAGCAACAGGAGCTAGTATCTCTATATCAATTTTAAGGATGTCTTTAACATTATGCACAGCTCCCTCACTTGCTAAGCGGTTTCGTTCAACAATCTAGCGTACACGTCTCGGTGACAACATGATCTTAGTTTTGTGAGGAGGAACTTTCTACAAATTAAATACTGTGCTAAAATTTAGTATTAAATATTATGAAACTTTGCAAAATCGGTATCACATTGTTGACTTGAATTCTTTCTGTAGGGATATTGCAATACAGAAAAAAAAAAACTAATTTACTCTTCTATTGGTTTTACAGTAAAACCGAACCCTCCGTATCTAATAATATCTGGATGCGAGACCCAGAGATATTGTTATCTGGAGGTGGAAACGAGAGGTACATTGAGTTGTGTTGTCAGAGGGGTACGTCCCGAAGTTGAGCTGAAATGGAAGGTTCCATACGAAAGATCAGCACGAATATCATTTTCTAACCAACAAACAGAAATAAAGGATAATGGGGATACATATGACATCTCCATTACAACTGATTACGTTGCTGAACCGGTTTTAGGAAATAATCGACTGACAATCGAATGCACCGTATCTGGAAAATATGCTTACCTGTTTGAATTATCAGGAAAAGCAGAGCTCCTTTTCACAGTTGGTTAGTGATAGCCCATCACTTTTTACTTCCACTTTTCCACAATTACTTTTATAATGCGAATTTGAAAGACGACATTTCGAAAAGTTCTTTAATTTATAAGTTAGACTTTCAAAAATTCCTGTGCAAATTCGAGTAGCACTTGATCTATCTTGAAGCCAACAAACTTTACGTCACCTGACAAGATTTTGATCTAAAGTAACTATATTTGGTGGAAAATGAATTTCTAGAATATCGAAGTGTGCAAAACTCCTTTTCCTGACGTATCTAATACTTCGCAACATGAACTGTTTAAAATGTAAAGCTAAAATTAGGTTACAAAGAATGTCTTTATAGCTCTGTCGTTATCCATCACACTTTGACCAAACCAGTCCATCATAAATTTTTGATTCAGTAATAAACATCTTCACTTCTTGGTAAGGAAACATGTTTCATAAAAAAGATGAATAAAAAGTAATGTATAAGAAGAGTGATAGATTTTTACGTTTTATGTTGGTCTTGAAATGACATAATTGGTGAAGATGGAAGTTGACTGTTTTGCTTTCCAGGAATGCCTACGTCATCACCTCAAAATGGCTCGTCTACTTTACCACAAACAGTGGAGAAAGACGACATTAATAGAAGCTGGGTAATTGGTATACTCATACCAATTTTGCTCGTAATGGCCTTGGTGGTGACTGCAGTACTCTTTGTTAAAGGTATATAAAACTATACAATTTCATTTTCATTGTATTTGGGGAACTGTCTCCTCTCCTGATATACATAATAAGCTAAATAATTGCAGCCTAACGGTAAGTACCTTGTTTGACTGTTTCCGTGAACCTAAATGTAACGAGGCATTGAAATAAGGTTACCTACATAAAGTACCGTCCAATCTGAAATGGTAAGATGTATCTGAAGACGTTTAGGACTGGTGGAGGGAACTTGACAATATTTTGACTCATTGGTGCAATGCCGGATTTCATGAGAGCTTAAAAGTAGCATTATTTTTGCAAAATTTGGACCTTAAGTGAGCTACTTACGTAGAATACACTACATTTTTTGAAAAGATAATTGAACAAGTGTTTTGTATGATTTGCTATGTCAAATTGTAACTAGTTTATTACACATCACTCTGCCTTATTTTAGCCCGTCGTCGCAAACGAAAAGGATCTTTCACGCAAAACGATGAAGAGGTGAGCTTAATAATTGTACTTTTCTGATCTGTGTTTATTTCATAAATAAACATCTACAGATGTCTCCTAGGCTATATGACATAATGGATAGTATCAACACCACGTCAGACGGCAGAACAAACACACTATTGTAGCAGAGTGACAATAGAGACATATATGAATTACTAACAGTGAAACAAATCGGTCAAGCATTTTCCAAATCATATCGGTGTGGTTAAACTGATGACATGTTAATTCAGAAGTCTTTATCATAAGTCCATGTTTAAGAATGTAATTGGGTTCCTTCAAAATTATGCTTACTGCAGTATGCCATCTCGAAGACGCTTTTAATGGCATTAATCTATGACTTATTATAATACTGATGATACTATGATACAACCTCATTTTCTCCTAGATTATTCCGATGTTTAAGGAGAAAAGAGGCGATTTAGGGCTTGAAGGTAAGTATGATTTATTTTTACTTAAGGGTTTGATTGCACATATTAAATATCAAGAAGTAATCACATACATGTGGTATATTATAGAATCACCATCCTTTAAGATATTTTAATTGAAAAGAAATAAAGATATTCTTGCTAATTTAGTCTTCTACTTGTAGAACTAAGGAAGCATGAAATGCAAATCACAGAATGGGAACCAAAATACAGAAAAAAAGCAAGAAGTTTCATTACCGTAACAGCAATTGCGTAAAAACCAACCAAAGTATACAGCCATTGTCAAGATGAAATTAATCAAAGTAACAAGGAATCTTTCATAGATGAAATAATGCTATAAAGTGCAATATTTTTTAGGAAAAGGAGGCATTTAGGTACATTTTGGGTAGAAAATATACATGGATCTTAGCAAATCACTTTAAATTAGCTTTACCGGCAAACGACGATTATTATTTTATATTTTAAGGATAAGTAAAGTTTAGGTTGTATAAATGGTTGAGGTGATTCCTTAATAAAGGTCTAATACTAATACTTATAGAAATATGACCGTCAACAGGTAGAAGGCGGAGAACATTTCCATGTCCTTCACTTTTGAAAGGGGAAGATAACCATCATGCCCCCTCCTTTTACAGGGTCCAAATGAAACTGGAAGGCCCACGTTTGATTCCGTAACTTATAGTAAATGATTCACTGAAATCAAACTCGAAAATGGTTAAACTAACCATGTTATGGAATAACATGGAACTAAATTGCCTCATATTACACAACATATCATCTGGAATCAAACTTTTTTAGGGCCCTTAAAGGGGTCCCTGATTCGCCCCGCTAAGGTATAGCGATTAGACTTAAATTAGTTTGTTCACGGTAATGTCCCTCAGTTTTATTAAGCCGTTAAAGCTCTTGTTTAGAATACAATAAACAAGGCAATTTAATTGTCAAAAATGTTACCATATATATCGTAAACCATTTAATACCGATTTCACATTTTTTCATAAAACGATAAATGAAAAGTGACTTTGTATCATTTCCCTTAACAGCAAAGAAGAAAATGTTTGTCACTCATTTGAAAGGTAAATATGAGGATTTCTGTGAAGCAGTCAGGCCAATTCCATATATCCGAGACAGACTATATTGCGTCGATAATGTGTACGTTGGTGGAGGAATCGATATATCTGTTTCACATAAAAGTACAGATAACAAGATTGTCTGGGAAAGAATTGAATCATATTCAGATATTTTAGCTGATCCGCGAATTCATTCAACGAGGAAAATCATTCGTGGTGAGGCCGGTTATGGTAAAACAACTCTAACCCTGCAGCTTGCTTATGATTGGTGCAAGAAAAAGGATACATCTCCATTGATAGACATTGACGTACTGATTCTTCTACGCCTTCGACAGTTAGGTGGAGTAAAATCAATTTTCAAGGCGATAAAGCAATTCATTTTGCCAAAAGATTCTCCACTGAGTGAAAGTGATATTAGAGAATTGATACAAAGTTATCCTTCGGAATCAGTCTTAGTTATTTTAGATGGGTATGATGAATATCCCGAACACGATATGACATCTGAAACAGATGTGTTTTATATCATTACGAGAGAAATGTTCCAACAAATATCAGTCATACTGACGACTAGGTCCTCTTGCTTACCTGCTAACTGTGCTCCGCAAACAAGACACATACGATTAAATGGATTCGACGACAACGCAAGATACGAGTACATTCGTAAAGTACTAGTAGATTCCGATGATAAAATTGTCCAGAAGATAAAACAGCGCCTAAACGACAATCCCGTTCTAACTGACCTCTGTCAAGTACCTTTATTTTTTGCCATGTTTGCGCACATGACCCAGGAGAACGTTGATCTGTCAAAGTTCAAAACTGTTACAAACTTCTTTGGGTATATGGTTGGGTGTTTTCACAGTCATCATAGTCTTAAAGATAGGAAGGGACATCTCAAATATAAATCCTTCGTTTCCGACCATAAAAGTCTTGATAAGGTGGCCTTGGAAAGCATGACCAGTGGCGCCAAGAAAATGTCGTGGAGAAAAGACGAAATGGTGAAACGAATAGGCAAGGACTTTTATGATCACTACCTTCGCGTTGGTATTTTAGTTGAGGAAGAAGTTTTAGTTTTAACTGACGAAGATGAATCTAACCAGTCTTATTATCAATCGTATCGGGTAGATGTTAGGTTTTACCACAACCTCTTTGGTGAATGGTACGCGGCCCACGCCCTGACCGATCTGGCAGCAAAAACTCTTACGCTTAATCTGCGCAACACTTTAGGAAGAATGGATCCCTTCGAAATGCATTACGTGTATCGCTTTGCCTGTGGCCTGAAAGCTAAAGCTGCGGAGAACATTCTCAAATATCTAGATGGTGTAGAAAATAGTGAAGAATTTACCACTTTATGTATGTTGGAACAGGAAGGAAAAACTGAGAATATCAACGAAAGAGTTGCGAAACTGTGTTCCACTAAGATTATCATAAGTGATGAAGATAGTAACTTGAAACAAAGATCTACCATTGAGTTACTTGAAATTGCGTCTGGTAATGGGGTAAGTATTCATGAATAGTATTCATCCACGGCTAGGGGATGGGATTTAACGGATTCATGGGTGGGTAAAGCAGTCTTCAAGTCATGCCATGTAGACTAGGTGCCCGCGGTAACCATACTAGTTCCCCTACACATTTTGGACTTAGAATCACCGTGAAAAACTTGTTTGAAAGAGATTTATTCTGCAATCTAGGGCGTTTGGGAATCGTATCTGCTTTTCACTGAAGGCCCACGTATAATAAACAAAACTGCAAGGAAAAATAGCTCTTTAGAATGCCATTGCTAGAATTAAGGTACCTGGTCTGCAATATTTTTAATTTCCAACTATTTTCATTCTTTGTAGGCATTGTCCCATTGTCCCGTCTTGTGGCACCCTTAGTTGAATAATCCACCTTAAAAAAAATTAGCCACTAGGGGCTACATCGCTTATAGCTCAACCCCCAGAATCTTTCAAAATTCGCATTATCAAGAAGGAATAAATAGCTATGTTTAAGGCAGTCGGCACCTCATATGGAAGTGCTATCTCCATACAAATATTACCATCGCATTGATAGTGTAAGTGTTTTGCAAGCAAGGTCATTCTGGTATAAAGCTCCAAATGAAGAACTTCGAATCATAAAATTTTTTACCACCAATTAAATGAAATAAACCAGAAACCCTTTTGGCATTTAAACGCCCCACGTAAAAGCGTTTGAACGTATGTATAATGCAAGAATCGTTAGTTATTAAAACAAAAAGTGACCATTGACATGTATTGATCACTTACCAAATTTACAAAATATACCGGCAAGTTTATTGATATACCATAATCCTATTGTGATGAACTAACCTTAAAACAGAAAGTGGTTCAAACTTCCTCCATCTGTGCTCCAAAATTATTTCCCGATATGACATACACTGTTTCCCAGCCTCGTTTGCATCTTTGGTTGAAATCATCTGAACGTACCTTTCCATCTTCTAATATCCTCTCAATGGTTCCTTGTATTGAGGGATTTCATGTGACGTCACGCGAGTGAGATTCCCAGGCACAGAAGGGCAAAACACACAGTACGCAGAAAGTGTATTTACAGCACACGCGCACGGTATAACCATGGATACTACTTTGACACAATGGACGCGTGCCCTTTAAAACCACAAGAGAGACGCAATCTTGCCCTTCAAGACCAAAGAGACGCGCTATCACGTAACGCGCTGAAATCCCTCTATACCACGAACAGGCAAAGAGAACAACTAACGTTTATCATCCCTATGAAGTTAAAGAATTTGAGTGGAGCACATTTCTTTCAGTATTAAAATAGCAGTCAACAGGGGTGGCGCCGATGAGGGGCGGGACATGGGCCCTCGTGGGGCAAATATTTCAATTTCTTCGGGAAGCTTTACTCCGTTAGATAAAATGGTGTAACCCCAAAGACCTTCAGTCGCCCAAAGTTATGCTAAAATTTGTTAATAGAAGGGTAAAATACTTTAATAAAGACACCAAATTTTCCTTTAAAAACCACAAACGTTCCAATTTTTTTCAAAAAATCTAGATTTTTCAACTTTTCTTTAATCAATAAATCCGTAAAGTCTCAAATCTTTACAAAAAAGTAAATTTTTTTCGGCGCAGAGCTTGGCCGTCGGGGAGCTTGGCCCCACTGTCGTGCAAATCCTGATGTCACCTCTGGTAGGCAATAATATTGTAAGAAACAAAATTCAAAATCGGACGACAAAAATAAATACAGCTTCAGTTACATTTTTCGAAAGATCTGGGAAAAGACGTGTAGTGATGGAATTTTATGGTGACTTATTTAATACCTCTATGTTGCCAACAGATTTCAATACCCTTCGTCTCGATTGAAAATTGCATCACAACAGTGGACCTTCAAACATGGAATCTGCATTTGAAGTCCGGCTTGAGTTTCTCTAACTTAAGTACGATCCAGGAAATAAGTATCAGTGAGATGGGACGTCTTTTGACGGAGGAAAAAGTTGCGGATATCATAGCATTTAGTTTTCAGTGTCTAGAATTAAAGAAAATCAGGTAACCTAAACAAACTTTCAAGTAATATAACCGTTCATACAAATGTTACTGACAAATGTCTAAAATTGTGTTTCCTTTGTAGATAAGGGGTGATTAACGTTATTGCACGTAAAATGAGCAGAAGATTTTCGAAAGACCACCAATGGTCGTATCTGAGGATCAAACGTGGAGTGATTGTCATTTAACTTCACGGGTATACCTTTGGTCCTGGGAGGTTTAAACATATGAACCAGTTGGGCATGAAACGGAATCTTGCCTACCATTTGAATAGATTTGGTTAAAAACAACTACATTTTTTATTTTTGAAAAGCATTTACTCAGTTTGGTCAAATTTTTGACATGATTCCATATCATTCCTCTTTTGACTATACGGTAGATTTTTTTTTTTTTTTTGGTTTGTTTTTCTTTTTGTTTTTTTTTTTGTTTTTGTTTTTTGTTTTTTTTTTGGGGGGGGGGTGTAGAATGCTATCCTATAGTTATTTAAATTTTGAACACGTTTCCTTTTTTCGTGACGTAGTATTTACATAACGTTCGAAGGGTTAGCTTAAACGAAAAGAAAGAAAAAAGTGAAAATCTTCCTCGTCCGTTACCACATCTTCGTTGGTATGAAGTGCTTATCTGTTTCCTGATTGCCTTTCATTAGTAGAAGTATAGCTTACCCATGCAAAGGCATATCCTTAATTGTTTCATAAATTGGCACTTTCTATACATAATAGTTAATACTTAATTATTCCGATTCAAGATTTGTTCATTTTTTTAATTAGACGATCCTGTTCAACTGAATTTTCCATAGAAGTCAAATAAATTCAAAGGAATTCATATCAAATGATAAGCGTAGACATATTTTGATCAATGTTTTTACAATAAATCCTCAAGAAGCTAAATATGTCAGCCAGCTGATGATATATCTTACGGTTTTACCAACAACAGAAACATGGAGAAAAGACTTGCATCAAAACAATTAGCAGATGTAAGATAAAACCTAGCTTAAGTGCTTCACCTAATTTTTCTATTGTTTTCCTCTGCAGATTCGATTGCTCCCTACTTCCTCCTTCCATTAAAGTAAGACGTTCCGAATCAGGCATAAACAAGGAGGATATAGAAGGTATTACTTAAATGCGTTCATAACTAATAGACCGTATGCATATAACGTCACAGAAGAGGAAGTTTACCCTCCAATGGAGGCAGTTGTGCCTTTTAGCGCAACTTTCACCAACGATGCAGACAGCATTTGTTTTCTGGGAATGCGAGCTAAAGGCTACTACATGCGCTTGCAAAATCTACGTAGTTCGTGTAGTGTGCTTTATTATTTTGGTTTCAAAATGACCAGGACTCTAACTTAGTCCATAGCCCAATTTCGGACAATTCCGATTACATTGGCTGGCCACCATTCCGAACCAATTCCGATTCCAGGTTTTCCAGTTTCGGGCCAATTCCGAGTGTGGCCAGTTGACAAGTAGCACCTCAAACAAATGTTTTGTCCTGTTTACAATGATGAAAACGGGCACTTTTTAGGAGTAAATTCCATACTATTCCTGACCCTGTAATTACTGTAAGTGACCATTTACTTGTTAAATTGTGCACCGATAATAATGTTGCCTCGTCATAGAAATGAAGCTTTCTCTTTTGTGGACTTGACTGGAATCGGCTCCGAGTCCGAGTCCAGCTGAGCCCATTCCGGGTCAATTCAGTTCCATGACCTCCCATTCCGGGGCCAATTCCGAGTCCGGCGAAAAACGAACTCTTGTCCGGAATCGAGTCCGAGTCGGGACTTCGATGTTACAGCCCTGAAAATGACGTCTCGTAACGTCAATGGATAAGGTGTGGATGTGGTTCGGGAAGTCAGACTGATCGTTTAAAGCAAGATGTTATTATATGCTCTCTTTTTGACCTATTTAAAAGGGATTTGTGATTGATCACACGAGCACTTTGCTAACAATGTTTGTAAAATAAATGTAGGCCAAAATATCCTTTTTGAAATCCTTGTCCTTGTCCATGACAATCAACAGCTTGCCTCAACGCAGTTCCATAAAATAGATACACCTTCATGATTGTTTTATGTTTTATGCTTCGGAAACGTAACTGTATACAACATCATGCCTTACAGTTACTAGAAATTCTCATTTGTATAACACTGTATTTCGTGTTAAAGCAATTGTGGTGAAAACTGAGTTTCATCTATATAATCCTGAACAATATGCCAAACATTATTCTTTCCCTTCAATAGTTATTTGGATTCCTACTGAACGTTGGTTTCAACTGAATCTAAATTCAGGACTCTGGGAGGTTCGTGGAATTCTTTTGTATATCTTGTTATTACGCTTGCAAGAATGTAATAAATATTGTAGTATATCCTCTGCCATCTGTGTTACCCACGATATTCCGTTATTCCAACTAGGCTGTTGGTTACTGACCAACAGACAAGATGACGGTTAATGAAATTTGCTTTTGCGATGGCAATTCTATAATGTGTTGGCAGTTAACCACTATATTATAATATTCTGTCAAGACTTAATTAGTTTCTAGGTCATTAGCTTAAAAACAGAAAAGTTAACAATATAATTTGTGCAAAACGGCTGTTAGTGACAAGCTTCTAATGTGTAAGGTACAGTACGAGTCTTTTAAACCCACTTTACGAGGAAATATCCTGTTATAGTCATACATGCAATATCTGTGCTAAGGCCAAGGGCCGGATGCGTAGCTTTTTCCCAGGACGAGTCAGGGCAAATCTGGCCAATGGACCAATCAGCTTCTTGGAAATAGGCCACACCTCTAATTCCAAAATGACAGCTTTTCGACCCTTTTTGTAATTCTGACGCCGGATTATGAAAGAACGAGCCAAATTCACGTAACCCTAACGTTAATTCTAACCCTAACCTTCATTTTGAGACAAATTTAAAATTTTTTGAAAACTCGATTTGCCCACGTTCGTCCTGGGAAAAAAATAATGCGGGCCGGATTAAGCCTAAAGTTAGCCCTACGCACTAATTGTACGGAAACTGAGGGCGCTAAGTTTACCTGATAGGGCAAAGACAACTATCACAGCTGCAATAGGCCGGGTCGACAGGGGTCCTTTAGGATGGCGATTATGGAGAAAGAATGGCAACGGGGGGGGGGGTCGGGGTCGGAGGGTTAGAAGAAGGATTCTTAACTTATGGTACCATGCCATGATACGACATATTTCAAATAACGAGAATTTTGCTATTCGGTGTTTTCAGAAAGCCCCACTGACGAGCCAAAGTTCGCGTAGCAAAACCAATGTTATTGGGAACATAAGTAGGAACATTCAAGGCGGCTGATCAGGGCCTACTTGGCAGATTAGGGACAACATACAGTAGATGTAGTTTTGTCCGACGAATCTCCCGAACGTTTACCGTGGGACAAATTAAGGAGAATCAACTAACCTATGCAATTGACGACGAAACGCCGAACCTAACGTAACCTATCAAAAACCCAACAGAAGCTTTTCAGTATATTATTCGCGGACTTGATACTTTTGAACCCCCACCCCCAGTCTTGTGAGGTCCCATAAATTTCCCCTTACCCCAAAGAGCAGTACCCGATTGTGCATTATGGATAATCTGACCCTACTACTGAAACTGGGGCAGCTGCTTCAGACCGCCGGTACACTGCTTTGAATCAACTTCTCCCCTTTTCCCCATAAAGAACACGATTTCTCCTTTAAAGGAACAAGTTTGGTTGGATTTTCTACCCACCTTGAAAATTTGAAATTACTAGCAGCTTTCCTTTCGCACGTATGTACTTGGAACACTATAAGATACCTATCGTTAACTACTTCCAAGAACATAAAGATTTACAATAACGAAAAGCAGACGGTAACATTCTTTCCACATTTTGCCTTACAGGCTCAGGACACAGGCGAAAGGGCTCCCATCACTGACGAGGAATACCAGTTCGAGGTAATTCAGATAAATCATGAAATTGCAGTCCATGTTTTTTATGGTTTACTGATTTCATTGATTTTTTTATAGAAAGAATTGTAACAGCACTTAATATTTATTGATTGTTAATTATTGAGGTTTGTGCATTTCCAAGTTAAAGGTCCTACATTTAACGAATGGATTTTGGGTGGTAACATGAATCTCCAGTGCATTAACTTTTATTGCTTTAGCTTGCCTCCTATGTGTACTTTAAAAGAAGTACACCTGTAGTAAAAGACACTTTACAAACTCCAATGGTGCACCGGGGATCTTTGTTGGGCGGAGAGGACGTCCGGAGCACACCGTACAAAGAAACTTTTACCTAAAATTACCTCCTAGATTGCCAAAAATAATTTTGAAACAATTTTGAAATGCTGACTGACACCCTTTGTGTGGAGCACAGTGAGCCATCTCATGTGCGTCAGTGTGCTACAATGAGACTTTGGTTTGATTCTTTTATGTTCATCCGTCATGTAACTTTCACACCAAATTCTAGTGAAGTAAAAGAAAAACTTTCAATTTTTTTTTCTTAGGTATCAAAGTTTAAGAAAGAGTGGAAACAATAGAAGTTCAAATTTTATGACAGCAGAGTAAGTATTGGGTATGGCATTAGTAGATGTCAATAAATGTCTCATAAAGGAAGAGATTTTGAAAACGTGTTTATTAAAAAGTGTTTAGGATGTTTACCACATAATTAGATCATACATGCATGTATCCATCTGTCGCAGGTCTATTTCAACTTTAATTTATTCAATCCGCGTGAAGAATTAAAATGCTGATAAAAAGAAGTAATGAAATACAACAAAAAAGTAACGCAATGTATGCAAAGTGTTAGTTATACGAAACAATATAACATCTAACATTAAAATATATTCTAATATTTTTTATTGAATTTTTATTTTAGTTAAGAATACAAAGAAATTCTTAAACAACTACACTCTGTACTTTGGTTATATATTTGGGATCACTCTGACGTTTCATTTGTTTGTTAACTGTGAGAAAACATTTGCTTGATCCAGAGCAGTTATTGAATGATTGTAATTCCGTATTCTAATAGACCTAAATATAATTTTTGAAATGCTTCGAATCAGGCAGGCCATTAACAGCTTTCGAAGTCAACTAAGGGTAAGGGCACAGCGTATGATCTAATTTTGAAAGGACCACAACAGAAAGGCAGAAAATAATTACAACAACTATCCGTGTTATCACGGAAATCTGCCGCATCGGCGTAGGAAGTAGATGTCAGGGCGTATGGTGGTGGTGGAGGGGGGGGGGGCTGATGTCCCCGTCAACAATTTGTGAAACTTTTAATGCTTCTACCTCTACTTTTCAAGGCTGAAAACCTTTCAGTTGCCCCGTGTGTGTGAAATATATCAAACATTTTCTCTAAAATATTAAAATTGCAAACAACTGCACAAACTTTTCACATTAATAGGCATCTAAGGATGCTTAATGTTCATCGTTTCAATGGGGATGGGACATCCCTCATAATAAGGCCTCTCCCTAGTACGATAACTCCCTCCTAACCCCTCCTCCCCCGGCTACAAACAACTTCCTGGGCTATAATCTGTGGGGTTTGTTTCCAGAATTGAGAATTGAGAATTTCTCATCGTGCTACGTACAAACCAGAATCCCAGAGATCGTTTTTTATTATTTTGAATTCACAAATTAATATGAATAAGTGTGATTTTGACAAGTGCTTGAAGCAGATAATCTTCCTTTGATTCTCTTTTTGCTGTGACGTGACTCGTACCTAGCTCCCCAAAATTTAACTTTATACTTCCTACTCATTGAGTTACCTACAAGGGTATCGCAACCAGTGTAATGCTATCGTTGAATGTCCCGTTCGGTATACATAGATTCATTTTGTTTACTAAAGATTCATTAAGTTGGATGCAAACCTACACTTGATTGTTTCAAAATATTACTTTTTTTAATTAATCTTATATTTAGAGTTGGCCACCCAATGTATCCTTCCGGCTTGAACACATACTTAGAGCGTCCCAGGATCATAGTTACATGAATGCCCCAAACTGGGCAGTATCCGGAGAAAGGAACCTATAATTCTCCAGGCATGGAACTGTGGTAGCTCAGTGCAATGATTTGAAATCTACTGTACCAGGAAACAGGCACACTAGTGTACCTTGCTAAAAGACAAGATCTGCCGTATTATGTCGCAAGTGTGATATAACTTTCACTAATTGTTAGCAGTATGAAGCTGAAAAGGGAGCTTAACGTTGATAGACACCAGGCCACACATGCATAGGTGTATAAGCGAGGATATTGGGTAGCACCACTCCTTCCCGAAGCAAGAAAACATCGAATTCAGGACACAGAATGTCGAATTCAAGGCACTTGCTCTTTAAATTTAGGAAAACTCATACAGTATCATGGTCGTCTCTCATTCGGAAAATTTCGCGGCAAACACCTCCCGCTCTTTGTGAAATTTCTTCCCATGTGACTATGTCTTGAAGTCTTTTGATCTATCATTGCGCATATCTGGACAATTTTTAATGGCTGAATTTATAATGTATGCATGGAGCTACAGGATGAAGTCGTATTGCTAAATTAGTAACATTGCATGACAAGGCTGACTGACTGGTTGCTATTTCAAATGAGAGAAGAATATATGAGGGAGAAGGTTTTGACGATATATCTTTCCAATGGAAATGCAAGTTTTGTTCTAAGAGCTTTGAGTTGAAGATAAAGCCACGTTTGATGATATATGACAGGATGCAGTATATATTCATGACAATACTGGACTGTTAATGTTTTATGGAAGTAACATTTTATTATCTGCCTGTAGTCGTCAAACAGTTTTATAGTAGTTTAAAATGCTGCATAATTCAACAAGATTGTTTAATTTCTTTGATATTTCACAACTTTTAAAATTGCTTTCAAAATATCTTTCCGAAGCAATGTTCATACCGAAGCAAAACCCTTAAACTGGTCCTGTATATACGAGTTTATACACTTGAACAATATTTTAATCTGCAAATACGACGAATTTGAACTTACTTCTACAATGATGAAGGTCACAAATAGATTTAGGGAGTAATGATTAACTTATTTATAGCCCATACTACTCCACAAGATATATTGTTACAGATGAGTCAAAATTGTACGCTGAAGCAAGCGAGTTGCTCGTCATTATAGAAAACTTTCTTATCAACTCATGTACAGAACGTCCCATTCATAGATCCTATAATGTGTGACTAAATGTAAAGTAATAATGTAATCACGGTATGCAAAACTATTGAAAAGTCCACAAAAACACTGAAGGCACATTCCTTATCTTCAAACCCTTCAATATTTATAGTTAATTTGATCAAGTGTGGTGATGTGGCAAATATATATATATATATATATATATATATATATATATATATATATATATATATATATATATATATATATATGTATATGTATATGTATATATATACACATATATACATATACATATACATATACATATACATATATATATATACATATATATATATATATATATATATATATATATATATATATATATATATATATATATATATATATATATATATATATATATATATATATATATGTATATTGGAAATCGGATGTTTTCCCAGAGAGGAAATTTGGCGTATCAAACAATTGTGACAGCTCATTGGACATAACAGTCTCAAATATTTTTCAGACAGTACATAAAACATAGATGCTTGGAAAAACAATCGTTTCGAATGAAGGCGTAAACCTGGCTGGTTTAAGAGTTCATCGAAAGATTTCCATTGGTAAAGGATTGGAAAATGTTTATTTAAGTGAGCGAGAACAGCGTAGCAGTTTTGTTGCAGCAGTGTATTCAATTGAATTATGTCAATTCTAGATAGGGTTCCATCTGATCAATTATTAATTGTCATGAATTGTAGGAACATCTGTTGGTGAGCAAAAAAAACAAAAACAAAAAAGAAAAAAAAAGGAAAGCAAAAGAAAAAAATCTCCGGCCCTTTGGACGACATTGTTGCAAACAGAAGAATGTATAGGATGTTTTACTAAATAGGTTTGGAGCCAGGGTAGTAAATCCATTACTGAAAACATATGCAATTTAAATTACTAGTTTCATTGTTTACAATCTCATGTAAAGAGGCAGTCTGTACAATTTGCCTTGGGAAAATCAATTATCTCTTTAATAATCCGTCATAATAATGCTAAGTTGCCCCTATAATTGTCCAAAAGATTCTCTTGATGTGAATGAGATTTTCACAATGTATAGTAACCCTTTCGTTAGGAACTTCTATTTACTTTGAGTGGCAGGCCCGTAGCCAGACAAAGCACTAAAGAGAGGCTAGATAGCTTCTATAGACCCTTTTCCAATTAGCAATTACAAAGGATTATGGGATAGAGTTTTGGTATGGGTCGTTTTTGTCAATGGCATTTTACTGTGGACAAAAACAACGCACACCAAAACTACATCCCACAATCCTTTGTAATTCCTATCTGGAAAAGGGTCTATGGGAGTGGAACGAAAAAAGTTTTAGGGGAGCGAGCTGTACTAAAATGCTTTCAAACAATGGTAATTTTTAATTTTTTTCAGGGGCCGCCACTCTGTTTTTTCGTAATAATGTCTGGTATATCCAGAGGACATATAAAGTACAAATGCAACTTTTTCTGCTCCATTTCAAGAAATATTTCCTCTTAAACAGATCCTAAGGTGCATGGAATTTTGTCTGATTGTAGCATAAAACCAAAAAGTAGGAAAATGTTCCTGCATTTGTGACAGGCCCATACTCGGCCAATAGAATATACAGTACTACAGGTTTTGCCAATCCCTCCCATCAGATGCGCGATTTGATGTTCGAAAGTAAGAAGGTGAAGGATCCTCTGGAGGGCGAAGCTCTCACATGAAGACTTCGGTTCAGCGCCCGATGGAATAACAGGAGGCAAACCAACTACAACTACAGAATCAAGACCCATTAGGATGACGAAGCATGCGACTATTGTAAAATGTAATAGGAGCCTCACTTACACAGACAATAAAATTTTGCATACTAGCGTAACTCGGGCTAACAGCAGTTCAATTTTTTGATGCAAGGAGTTTGTTGTTAGGAACGATGATAATGCCAGGGTGCTATATGAAACAATAAAGCCCACTCATTGTGTTCTACAGGAAGTACGGCAAAAATGAGTCGCATAGTTATAATGAGTGTTTGCAAGAATAAGCATTACCTTGGACACTTTATCGTATTGCTTTACTTCATTGTTTAATTTCAGAAGTTGTCCGTAACATAAATATCCTCTGCCACATTTTCTAACCTCATATTCTTTTTTCATTTTCCTTGTATCGAGAGTCTTTGAAAAGTACTCCCAGTTTCGTTAGTTAAAAATATTGTCTTTTGGAAAATATAAGTTGCAATATAGTTTCTGAGGACTATCAAGGTTTCATTTTACTTTGTTTAGTGATACCAGTCACGCTAACCGTGGGTTGTGGTTATTAGCACAGGATGTATGTATAAACCATCATAGCTGGTGTAATTAAATATCTAATAATACCAGCTATGATGATATTGGTCTTGGTTATAGTTCTCGTTAATTGATACTTAATTGCTGCTCTTTTCATTATTTCTCAGAAGGCCCTAAAGAATTGCGGGACAAGTGAATTGTCACCCCCCCCCCCCCACCCTTCCATGTTCTCCAGCCTATGCTTTCCATTTTGTGAACAATATTAAATCTGTAAAACATAAAATAAGTAAAAATCTGAAGCATGCCAGCAACTTAACAAGAAATATAAACACACCGTGACACTCTCAACAAGCAACTGAACAATAATGATCGTCATAACAACTACGAACGTGTCTTAAAGATACCAGGCTACTGAACAGTGTTTGAACTTCATCGTGTAATCGGACAGATCTCTTTTATTGTGAATCTAAACATCACCATGTCACATCCACAATGCCTCCTCAGTGTCGGAATGTTGTTGATCTTCATTTTGATGGATCGATGAAACATTCAGCACCATATATGTATATCACGGAAGTGAGGGAGGGTCAGGAGTCATGAGCCTTCTTCTTGCACCCTTCACGGACTAAGTGCTCCAAGTTTTAATAAGAAATGATCGAAAGTTGACGATGCTAAGGTATAATAGGATTAGCGCTCTTCATTACCCTACTTCCTAATTCATTTTGGCCTAAGCTGGGTCAGAAGGAACCTATGTACATCTATTTTGCTGAAGTATGAAAGATCAAGGCTTATGTAATAAAAATTAGTGTCTCACAAGTGACTAGGGATAGTTCCATTCCAATCCTGTTTTGGTGAAAGTGGTCCTCTGTATACCCTCTCCACAGGGGCCCAATCCACCTTCCAAACGGGACTCCCTGCCCTTTCTATCATTTGCTGAGAAAAGGGACTGGCCGTTATGAGTTACCATGTGTGTTCTGAACCATTTTCTTTTTCTGTAACAGATGGCGTCTTCACCTATTGGAAGTGGCTCTAAACTGTTTTAAACGGAAGTGTGATAGGGCATATACTAGTTCTATGGCCAAACTTCTAATTGGAAAAAGGAAATACGGGTATACCACCGTTACCGACAGCTAGGCCTACCCCTGAGAAAGAACTTGGTAAACATCTTGTGTCTGCGTTCAAGGAAGAGATACTCTGGAGTCATGGGCGCCGTCAACAAATGGGAGCAGGGGACCCTTTTGAAAGGGCACTTTTTTTCCAAAACCCTGATGAAAATAGTAGGCAGGTGTCTGATTCCGTAGCTTGCGATATAGCTGATTCGATGAAATCTATTTCTAAAATGTCGGATATTAAATAACCGTTAAATGATTAAATTCGTGAAAAAGGCCCAGATTACCCCACATATTACCCGACCTACAAATTTTTCAATGGCCCTTAAGTGAACACTCATCCATCGCTTCTAAGGTTTCGCTATTCATGTCCCCCTCCCACATTCGACAAGCTAACGCTGGGGCTGTTGACGCTCTTTTCTTATGCTAAGCAAAATTTTCACAAAACGATGGAATCATTACATGTGAGGAGTCACTACGCAGCAATATCCAATTTAAAGTTCACCATATCTTAAACAAGTGGTCAAATCATTGAAGCTTTCCTTTAAGGAAAATGGAAAATTTGAATTGGATGAAGAAGGCAGAACCAAATGATTTTAATTGGGGCAAACAGTACATAAGAAAGTATACAAAATGCAATACTGGTCGATCACTGGGATGAGGACCAAGTGCGCCGTGCATATAAGCGTGCCACCCTGGTTTAATCCGACAGACCTGGACGTAGCTATATAGGTGGGTAAAGTAGACGATTTGTACACCTTTCAAAAATTACAGAGGGGCAATTTTAAGGCACGCTATGCACTCCTTGTAGCTGCAGTTTTCTCTACATGTTTTCGTTTGGCATTCTTTCAACTTTGGAGTAATTTTTTCCAGTCTTGTCCAAATGCCCATCTTGACTGAGAGAAGTGACTAACTTCCCCGCCGATAGAGAGCATCTTCCAAGTAGTAAACTTTGGCGGAGACTATAAAAGTGACATAGAAACATATAGACCTATGTCAATAATGATGTTAGTTCTTTAAAAATGAACATTGTTTTAGGCTACACGAAAGACGACGCAAATCTCACAGTTTTACCGTACAAGTTTTCAGCTGGAACAACGTACACCTTCTTGAATTAGTAAAGGAGAAAGACCGGATGGACGACTAAGGCCACTGGAGTTTTAATTATTTGTAATGAAAAGTTAACTCATGTAAATACTTGGCCCCCGGTAAATCCCGCTCACTGGTGAATTATCAAATACACATTTACATATCACCGAAATGCCGAACATCCTCAATGAATGGGAGCTCGCCCAGCTGTGCATTAAAAGACGTATAGGTGTAACCGAAATTGCCATGTACAATACAATTTCGGTTGGTCACTTTTATACGGCTCTGCAAGCTATTTTAGGAGTCCGCCCTCTATTTGCTGCCGTCCACTGTCGGTCCGAGTAACCCTGACGAGACAGTCATATCTCCTCAGGCAGCGAAGGGGAATGACAAATTTTGCACATTGTTACCCGTCTTCAGTATTAAGCAGGGTTGTTGACTTGGACTTGATAACATGGACTCGAGTCTGACTCGAGTCACTATTTTCTTGACTTGTGACTTGACTTACAATTTTCGTATTGATTTGTGACTTGACTTGGGCTTGCACTGATTTACTTGTGACTTGACTTGGACTTGCAACAAATGACTTATCGCCAACGTACGCACTCAAGTCAGATGCATTATTTAGATGGCCAATATTGATTTAACTAACTCGTTCCCGATCCCCTTATCTTTGACCGAATCTGTGTTTCTTTACTCAAGTTTGTGACTTTGCAGTGTTGTGAATTGTGATGTGAACAAGTTTCAAAGAGTGTTGTTGTGTGGATTCTTCTATGTAATCAGGAAGCGAAATAAGGACATGGAGCTGACTGCTCAGTAAACATTATTGTGTGATCGTAGATGGACATCGGCAAGAGGGTTGGGAGGCAGGTGTGTACTGCATCCTATCCTGTCACAGTTACCATGATGATCTGTGCTGTGCTGAAACATAAACAGAGTCAGAACTCAATTATTCTGGAACTCTTCCATGTATGGTACTATATGCCTAATGGTGACTCGCGAGTAAGGTCTCACTGTTACGGTGTCGTGTGACTACTACTACTACACCAAAGTGACCATGATGATCACTATCACACGGACGCTTCGATGGGATGTAGCCATGCAAGTGACAATCCGCCAAGTTGTGTCAACTGCCAGATGTAGTCTGCGGGGGGCACGGGGGATAATGCCTCCTGAGATTTCCAAACCGAAAATAAAAATGGCCTACTTGAGAAAAAATGTTGATATGCTGACAATTCCACTGTTCAAACTATGATTTCAAGGCCCAAATAACCTGGAACATCGCATTTAAAGGTTCTTTTTCCCCAAATGTGGATTTCCCTGCCTGATGAAATTACCATCTTCCTCCTCAAGATACACCGCTTCCAATACACCAGTATATACCCTGGCTAAAGATAAAATAACCAATGCTTACATTCACTATTAGCCAAACTCTATGAGTTTATAAAAAACTTTTAATTTAAAGGGCATAAGCAGTCGCCGCAAACCTTATTTGAAAACAACAGCTAAATCTCGCAAATATCCCCTTATTTCACTTCAAGTGTCTTTCATGATAAGAACAGAAATATTGCATATTCAAGGTAAACCAAGGAGGTAGTCTATACGTGGATTTCTCAACTCAGTGAGAAACATATTGTAACATGATTTTCAAGAGCCATTCATGAAATAGGATGCTCGGGTACACTAATTCAAATTGGGGAGACTGCATTTCTCCTTTAAATCAAATCTAAGTTTTCTTCTCGAAAATCTAAATTTGTTTCTAAAGTATGGAATATCAAAGTAAAGAATGCAGTCTTATGTGCAACTTTAAGGTCTAAAATGTGTCATTTCCAACATTTTCTTCTAAGGCCTACGCTACGGCTATGCGTCAACCTATGGTGGCTCCCCTAGCGTCGTACTAAGAGCGTTAGGGGGAAGCCTGCACTGAGTACCAAACATGTAGGGGTACCGTGTCTGCCACAGCCGAAGAAATCGGTAAATAATTAAAAGTTTAGATAATTTTATCAGTCCAAAGCTTTACCAAAGATAACACCATTTTGGATCTAGGAAAACTTAGAACTAGAAAAATTTCTCAAAGAGTAGAGGTGTCATCCCTCCCCTGAGGCAATATTCCCTTCAATTACACCCTACGAGGATAGAAAAACGTTACTAAATCCTGAGGATTCTTAAACACGTAATCAATTTTACGCTTTACGAAGATTTAGAAAGATAGCCACCTCACATAAACAAAACTTTCTCAAAGAGTATAGGATGTCCCCTTCTTTAGACAGCACCTCTTGCCTTCTGTGCACTCACAGAATAGGAAGAATATCACTAAGTAATGACAATTTGTAAAAATATAGTCAGTTGAAAGCTTAACCAACGTTAGTACAAATTTGAAACTAAGCCAGGCCTTACATGTACCTTCCCTCACAGGGGTGTCCCCCTTCCCCCTTGAGAAATTTTAATTTGCAAATGTAAGGTTTCTGAGATGCAAAATGGACAGTGCTATCTATGGAATATTTTTGGAGCTGATCATAAATGGCCAGAATATATGGCTGGAAAATGTCCATAATTTAGTGAATTCTAATTTTTGGTTAAAGAGGAGAGCATAATATCTAAGAGAGGAATACGTCAACTTGTCAACAAACCCCCTGAAGACTCCCTTTTCGCTACTTTATCGCCTTCTATTCGGGCAAAGTTTTTACCCCAAAATACGTGCGTGGAGTCCAGAGAAACATTGTTGGACTACTACGAAACTTTTCCTCCCCTTCATTGTGCATTATAAAAAGGCATCTAAGGCTGGCAGATACCTGTATAGGGCCTTCTGGAAGCCCTGGATCAAGTATATAAAATGAAGCAATGGCATAATGCTTATTACCTGCCATCCAAATGATAATATAGAGTATGACGCAAAGCACTTTACAACTATCGTATTTTTACTAATTTTGAACGGAAATCCTGATAAATAGCTTTCAGCAATGGGGTATAGCTGGGAGGGAGAGTATAGGTGCAGAAAGGTGATATAAGACCTTCCTGATAGGTAGAGCAAAAGAGGTGAAGGACGAATAAGTACGTTTCAGAATATTTATTTCTTTTTTGTCATAAGTGTATTAAGTCACCATCTATATCGATAATGGCTGCCCGCAAAGCACTCGATCGGTAACATTTTCTGGATAATGTATTACGGCGAATACGTAATTTCAACTTTCCAAATCATTCTACAACAAATTAGATTGAAAGATCCCATATTGATGCTAGGCCCCTACAGATGTTGTGATTACGTTCCATGTATTATTACCTTAATAATGGTCATGAGATGGAGTGCAAACCGTAACGCATACTCGCGAAGAGCGCGAAATTTTTCATTAAATAGGATTTTCATGATAAAATCAGAATTAATCTGCATCGACACACTTTCAATTGCCCAACAAACCTACATGCCACTCAAAAAGCCAGTCTTTTAGCTGGTAATTCGTGAACAGCTTTCAACTTTTGCTGCTGTGCTTCTCGGGTTGTTGCTATCAGAAGATGTTGGTAATTAATAAGAACAACATTGTGGTAAGGTTTGAAGCGCGAGGAGCGCGCGGAAGTTTTGATAGTTTGCGATGGATTTGCAAAAATTCTGATAGTTTGAGAAATATTTGTGATAAAAAAGATTGCAATAGATATTACTTGGTTCAAACACACCTCACCTTACCCCCTACAGAAATCTACAACTTAAACGCCTTTTGGGATCATTTTAAAAATTTTCGGAATTTTTTCATGGGGGGTACGCGCCCCTCCCCATGCCCCCCCGGGCCGGCGCCACTGAAGCTATTCATGTTTTGCTCACTAACGTCGAACCTTCACTATGGCATGGAGGACGGGACTGACTCCAATATAGTAATTCTATGCATAGGGGGAAGCCCGGGGAGTGGGTAGGGGCATATTCCCGCACTTTTTGAAAAGGGTCGGTCTACAGAAACACAAACTTCCCACCCATTATGCAAATAATATGCCCGTTGTATTATTTTTGGTTATCAAATTGATAGTTCAATACTGTAAATTAAGATAACCCATTAACTTTAAATGACGGCAAAATGTTATTTGTTCGTCGGGCTTTTATTATTACATATTACTAGCTTTATCGAGATTATTTTCCAGCGTCCCATGTTCTAACTCCTGCCATTGCCTATCGGGCTCTCGAACGACTGACAAATGGTAGCGTATTTGAAAGGAAACTGAAGCTTCTCACATTTTTTGCTGGGAAGGTTAGCTCAAATTCAGTATCCACTGTATACTAGTTGAAAGAACAGAGGAAAGGAAGAAGAAACGGGAAGGAGACTTTCATGTACGTAAGATATACGGTAATGCAGGATGAGGGAAAACATTCTGCTTGTTGCTCACCGAATGTCTTGAAAAGGCTATTTTTTTATCGTACCAGGCTGAGCGCACGTCCATCAATTGCTGATAATCATTGCCATATTGTCAATTTCATTACTGGGCATCTAGTGAGTAGTAAATAATTGGTCACGGTTTGAATGCAACTCTTTTACCAGCATCCACCTAGCTCTCCCACCCAAAACACCCTTGCACCATCAAAGTAACGTTCGGTGCCGACAATATTGGTACAAACACAGTTACATAAAATTTTAGTCAACTTCCGAGTTAATGTCAGTCTGTTTAGAGGTAACAGACTTACAGTACAGTATAAAGTTCCAAATAGCTCTGGCGGGATCTCTCGATCTGATGAGTACACAATGAAACTGGCTATATAGGAGGGGTAGAGGTTCCTTGAGTCTGCACCACTGCTCGACAGCTGAACTGAACAGTGGTCAACTTCATGACTCGGACAACTTTCTGAAACGGACAACTTCCTCAAACGGACAATGATACCCAATTAAATTTCACCCCATCACTTTGAACAGCTACGCTGAACAAGTAAATTTAAGTCTCCAGAGAATTTTCTAAGACGTCGTTCCACCGGGATTTCACCCAGGTATCTCTACAGGGTCCAAGGCAGTACACTCAACCAATAAGCCAACTCCACCCTCATTACAGGTCTATTTTAGCCCCCCCCCCCCCCCCCCCCCCCCCCCTCGCCAGGTTTCAATTTCTTGACTCCATAGTAGCGGCCCGTAAACTAAAGAAACAGAACGCCCCTCATATTCGGGGTTACACTGACTCCACAAAGGGCAAACAATAAATTCAATCTAGCACTAACCCATCGCGACAGGCGTTCACCTCCCTAACCTGGTGCTACATTGATATCGGTTGAGGCTGGTAAGTTTATGTACGTAGGTATGCTAACGTATGTGTAGGCGATGCCTATCTCCACTACTAAAATACTGTAAACACGGCCTAGGCGAGCGCTATCAAACGATATATATCATATCACGCACCAAGTTATGGCATAGCCTACGGCATAAGTCACTGCACTGACTCACTGAGGTAGCCTTGGCGAAGCTGCTTTCATCGCAACCCAGTGGTAAATACCATAATAAAGTTGAGAACCACATGTTTTCTTCAATTTCAGATATAACACTTGAGACACTTCCTATTTGAAGACCGTGAGTGTCTATTCTAAATTCTTCTGGTACCAAATCTCGCCGTATGCTAAAACGGTTAACATTAGGCCTAACGTTAGCCTAAGATACGCTGTTCATAACATTAGGCCTACCGATGTTACGGTTAGGGGCCTAGGGCCAAATTAATGAATGTTAGTGGTGTTACTGTTACAAACACGGGGCTGCCAAGTCTCACGCATTGGGCGTGAGACTTACGCATTTGAGGTCAATCTCACACCATCATTTGGATTTCTCATAGTCATACAAAGCAGAGGATACAAGGATTAGGCCTAGCCTAAATAAATTCTGCAAAAGCATGATCAGTCTATTGAAAACACAGTCGATGACAGTCCAATCAGTCTAAGCTATTCCTGTGTAATAAACGTTTAATACAAAGCTACCAGGTCAGTATATCAATATTTTATACTAGCAATACCTCTACACCTTAGGCCTATGTATCCGTTCTTTAAACCTGTCTCATCAGAATTTCAAATCGCACAACAACGTGAATTTTAGGTTCTTTTTTTCATACCACACTATTGGAATCGGGAGTTGTATCGATTGGACCGATAACCTCAACACTTTTTCCCAACAGTCTACCGGGACCCAGTCTACCTCCTCTCTCAGCATGACCGATTGCTACCAGAAAAACAACATAGATGGCCTACTGTACTTAGTTAAGCTGGCTGCATTTGCATCCAGTTCATTTTGCCTAGCCTACAGTACTGTAGGTCTAGGCTATATAATGAAAATAGTTCAATTGGTCGCATCTGTTAATGAGATGATGAATCAATTTTCAAAAAATAAGACACCAAAATATACAAAGCATTAATGTCGTTGCAGGTCCTGGGAAGGGCGATTTCCGCCGATCTGAGTGGTTCGTTTCACCAAAATTTTCTGGTACAGTACTGTAGGCTATGTGCCAACTGATGGTGGCGCTCTGCTTAGATAGTCTCCGGGACAAATCTCACTCCATGTGCTCACTCAAACTTGGCAGCCCTGCTAACAGGCCTAATGTAACTTAGGAAGAGGTTTTAGCCTACTGTATCCCATATGCTAGGTTAGACCACGAGAAATGAGAGTCATAGATTTACGTTTGGGGTGTTACTACTAACTTAGGGTTGCAGGTTGTAGGGCTGTGACTGTTTAGCGATTAATCGCTAAACGATCGCATGTGTAATAAATGTTTAATACAAAGCTACCAGCGATTAATCGCAAAACCCGTTTTTCCTTACTAAATAAAAAAACAATCTGCAGTCATTACAGAAAATTAGATGTTCAGCTTAACTCTTTTCAAAAAAGTGAAATACATAATTTTACAAATGGCACACACGTAAACATACGACATCAAAGTTAAGCTTCTATGAGGATCCGTGTTTGAGGTTCATGGAAACTATGTCCCCTGGACGTCACTAATGCATTTTACATATTCATCATGTTCAAGAGCACGTTTATTAAAGTCTCTACGTTGATCATAGGTACTTGCGATTAATCGCTAAAGGATCGCAAAATTTTGCAATTACTGTAAACGTTTAGTAATTTTGCTAAACGTTCACAGCCCACCAGTTCTACAGGTACGGTATTTGGGATCCTCATTGCATAATTACCCAAATTGATTGCATTGAAAACGTGCAATGCAATGCAGTGCAAGATTTGTTAATAATGATCGTTACAGGACGAGCAGTGTTTTAGCATTCTGAAAGATAGTAATTGGGAAAATGTAGATTTTAGGGCTGTCAATTTCCGTTTAATCTCCTAAACGTTTAAACGGTCGGAATAAACGTTCGTTTACCGTTTAAACGGTAAATTTATTCTGAACCAACAGTGTAATGCATTAATGGCCTCATTGATCATTCACGTACAATATTCACAGTACGCGCAAGCTTTTAAAATCTGTACATAAAAATCTAGCGATCATTTCAGTGATTTCTTTTTAATTCACCCAAATTTGCCAATGAACGAAACCAAGCATTAAATTCGCAGTCAATGATCATAAGTTTGATACAGGGCCATACGTTTGATATCAGGCCGCAATGTACGCAAACACCGACGTACATAATATTAGGCCATGTCCGTACACTGTGCAAATGCAGAATTTCAAGTGACACGCAAGAAAAAAGTCGAGAGTTAAAGCACGTGTATAGGTCCGTTATTACATGCAAACAGTAACACATTAGGCTACGCACCTGCTCTGTACAAAAGTTGACGTACATCGCAACAACATTGGGCATGGTATGGAAAATAACAACATTTTTCGATCGCTGCTTGTACCGCTAAATTGGCGGTTGTTTCACCGTCCTTTGCATTAGTTTACGATAGGTACTTTTATGTTTATAATGAATGTTAATTTGTGTGAAATAAACGTGTGCCTTTTACTTTTGTGATTTAAACAAAAACGATGTCTAGAACATTACCCCAATGAACGAAAGTTTATGATAGATTCGTCCCATGCTACGTACTATAGCTCCATTGATTTGCACACAGCAAGCGGGCCGCTAACATGACTCAAACAGATATTTACGTATGGATATATAGTGCGCGCATGAATTATGTACTGCTATATGAAACACTCAAAACAAACACGTGTGCGAGCCTACACTGTCTGTTTACGTATAGGTAAAGCATGGTAGGATGGTGTGAATGCTGCATTGAAATACTGCGGCAATTTTCGGGCTTTTAAGTAAGTCTGTTTTAACGTTCGTTCTGTGAGCACCTTGAGCTACAAATACGATGTAAACTGAGAGAGAGTGAATTGTGGTTAAGCCGATATTGTGTACGCGTCCTGATAAGCAGATTTGGGCTACTGCTTCGATTGGGGATGCGGGCGCTGCGTATTATTAGGGGGATTAGTAGGCTTACTGTGAGTAGGTGGAAGGCAATTCAATCACAGAATTATACACTATGAATGGAGAGACACGGACAGTTTATTTTTGAAGCTTTATTTGATCATTGAATTTGCAAATAAACATCGTTGTTAAATGAGAGATATCAAAGAAAACATTGGGGAAGAAAACTGCTAAAACTTTTGTTGTATTTTTAAAAGGAAAACCGTTTAAACGTTTAGCTGAATTATGCGCCGTTTAAACGGCCGATCGATCGTTTAACCGTTTAAACGTTTAAACAGCCCTAGTAGATTTGTGCCGGACCAAAACTCGACTTATCTCTCAGTTTAACGAAAGCAATGGATGCATACCACGTAGTGTGTCTCATCTATTAATTAACAGTGGGCTAAAACCCTGGCACAAACTAGATTCTCACATGCTTTGGACTATACTGTTCACTCAGACAGGGGTCTTTGACCAGCACAGTGCTGGTGGAATTTGATTTTCTTCTTATAAGTTAAACTTAAAGCAAAGCATGGACCTTACCTTAAATCCAAAGGCACACGAATGACAGAAAACGCGAAACATTAAACAGAAAACATGTTTCATGTTTTCTCATACCGAAGTCTGTGTGCATTGGACGAAAAAGAAAAATAGCTGAATACTTGTTTAGCTACGTAAACACTTGTTTCACGAAACAAGCACTGCTTGTTTCGCGAAACGCTTTTTTCCATTTTTGTCCAATGCACGCGGACGTCAGGAAATACAAATGGTGTTTTCTGTTTTGTGTTTCTCTTTTCTGTCGTCCGTGTGCCTTAATTTTCTACCAGTCCATAACAGTTCCTTTCCAAATCTTACACAAGTATGGGTACTGCAGTTGTTTTTGTTAAAAAAAAAAACAAACAAAAAAAAAAAAGATCGCAAAATTTGAAATAAAAATCAACTTTGTCGCTTCTTAGAATTAACTGTAGCATGTGAAACATTTGTTGTATATTACCTTGAATGTGATTTGTGGGTATTTCCAAAAACTAATGGGGTCTTCACTGACTTTGCAAATGTAACATTGCTAAATTTTAAAGACATGAAATACCGCAAACCAGTGTGTCATGTGCAGTATTGTATTATACCTTACCAACATGGCTATCTTATGATGTACAGATTGAACTTTCAACATTTAGTATTTTCTAGAAAATAGACTACTTTGCTTTCGTGTTCCCCATGATTTTGGGGTAATGGTTGTGACATACAAACATACAAGTTTGATGTATCTGATAAACATATTTATCATGGACTGAATTGCTTTGCTCATTTATCATGGTAAGGATACGAGTATCACCAATAGTCAACATTTCCAAAATATGAATATAATTGCTTCGCCCATTTTTTCAAACAGGAACATACAGTAGAAAACTATCTCAACGTAACTTTTTGGTGTCCCCCTAGTTATGATGGTTTTCTTATGTACTTTTCATCATTTTTACAAATGTGGTCATTTTCAGGTGACAGAAGTCATTTGATACAAGATATGTCACAGCCATTACCCCAAAATCATGGGGGACACGAAAGCAATTTTTTCGCAATGTTTACTGTTATACCCATTCCCACCCTGAGGCAACTTGATCTTGAGTGGGCTATTTTATTAGAGGGCATCTTTGTCAAAGGGTGACATTGTAAGTGGCTTTGTCAAGGGGAGAAATTTTTTTTTTTGCTCTAGGGAGACTGCAATGGTGTGACTTTGTACGGTAAGGGCTGATTTTGCTAGGGAGAAACTTGATTGGTCCCCCCTAAGATTTTGCAAATAGCTAAATGCCACATCAACTATGCTACTACTGTAGGCCGATTAATTTGATAGCTTTTTCTAGAGCAAGGGGGTTGCTTGTACAAGTAGAACCTCCTTGGTTGAAGGATCTGAGGCACTCACTACCTTTTGGATTTTAAGATACCATTCAACTTTGTATTGGAGTCCTTAAATAGAAGTTGAGCTCAACTGAAACATTTGCAATTTAGAAGGTGACTTAAGATGAGCTGAGAAAAACGGCGATTGCTCTAAAATGACAAAGCCACTTTATACTGTACAGTACTTGACCCAGCTAGTGTTCGATTTTGTGACTTCACAATAGCTTGCAGCAGTTTTATTTCTTTAAACTCTGCCACCTTTGCAAAGTACTCAATTTAAATTGCACTTCATTAGTTTAAAGAGGCATGATTTGTATATGTTTGAAAAATATGAAGCACATGGTTTTTCATTTTTATTTCAGGATTTTTTCTTGATGGAGGTAGCTGGTGCAGAAAACAGGAGCCATTTAATCTCTAGTAAAAGACAGTACTATGCAAAGCCAAGATGTGGTGGTCAAAGAACATTCATATTCTACGTGTAGGCTCTGTGTTCAACATTTTGTTTTCAGTTCCGATCATTTTCTGAACTTTATTCCATTCAAACTGTCAAGGATTTTATTTGGAAATGTCTAACAGAACTTCTCCTGTTCAGCACAGCAAAGGAAAACCAGGAGGGTCCTCCCACTCGTGGGAAGAATGGACAGTGAGTTGTGTTTCACTTGGCTTGTTTCTTTTCATAAGTTCAGTAAAATCTTATTTTGCAAGGGAAAAAAAAGGGTTACAGTAGTTTGGCAAAGTTTTGAGCATTTTGAGACATTCCATGATAAGAAAAGGACTCTAGTGTAAGATGGCATTAACAATCATTCACAATCCACAGGGGAGACAGGTGAATCTCCCCTACAGCAGCCAAAAATACCCTTAGAAAGACAGTGGAGCGGGAAGGGGAAAAATGCCAAATTATGTTATGAAAAGGTACCTCTTCCCACCTTTACTGACCTTTAGACACCAAAAAATAAATTTATACATGCACATGCTAGTAGCAGGGGAGGGAGCAGTGGGGGAGGTCTGGAGATGGTATGAGATGAAGCCACCTCAAAGTTTTACTTGCCTTTCAGTTTACTATAAATGTAAGTTAGAACCCCAATTAGACTGGGGGTCTCATTGTGGGTGGGCAGTCTTCATCATTTTTCATACACTGTATTTACCTTTTTAGATACAGTATCTTGCCGTTGACCAGAATCACATGGTTAGTAGCCTCCTTAGCCCTCATGTGCACTGTAGAATGTATATCATACTGTACATGAACTGTGCAATATTGTATTTTGTTTCATTGCAATTGGGCAACTTTTGAGTTTGTATTCTGTCCCGTCCTTTCAATTTTACTTCATATCATCTTTTCACAGCAACAACTTCAGGCCTATGTAGCCTGGGTGAATTCTCAACTAAAGAAGAAACCAGGATGTCGAATGGTGGAAGACCTACGCAGAGATATGCAGGATGGTGTAGCCCTGGTTCATTTGGTGGAAATCGTTTGTATGTTTCTGTGCATTAAATGAAACATTAATCAGTAAAATATCCATAGAATTTTTTTTCTTTAAAAGTTTGCTAAAGAATGCAGGCAACTACTGTTTATTCATGAGCCTGCTGGCTACTGTATACTGTGACATGTGTTTGTTTCCATTTTTAGGTGCAGTTCATAGAGGTGCATGATACCCAGAGATAACAGTCACAAATTGACTTCTGAGAAAATTGTGTAATTGCAAGAACTATGGGAGAAAACTGATATAGACAGTGATTACCTAGACAGGGTACTTTTAGTGTTGTGCTGTGAATCTTCCCAGTTTAGCGACCACACCACTTTGCACAGTATGCAATGGTGGTATTGGTAAAAATGAGATTCTGGTTGGCCCAGAGGGCTCATGTTTTCCTAGCAAAGTAAATTGCCATCCCCTCCTTCAATCTTATAAACTGTGTTTAATGGCATGTACTGTAGCAAAGTAAAAATTCCATTGCCTGTATACTGTAAATCAAATTCCATCTGTTGTTCATCTCAAGACTACAGTATGCTTACATTAGTTATTGATAGGTAAGCATTTTTTTTTTACCAGAGGTTACAACATAAGGCTTGTGTTTACATCTGCCTTGCACTTTCAGTAAACTGTTGGTTGAAATAATCCTACACATTTCCATTGTTGAACTAAAAAACAGGTAGGAAAAAAAAACTTACTGCAGACTTGAAAAGCTGCATCTGCGTTCATTATTATTCTTTTATATGTTTTGTAAATCTCAAAGGCATTCACTTATTGTTTCACTGCAAACTTTTAAAACTTTGCCTCTGGGATTCATTTCCTCTATGCATCTGGTCAAGTTGACAGACATATTGGGCGATTTCAAAATATTTTGTTCTTTTGAATCCACCAGCTGGAGAACCCCTTGCCCGTGTTGATTATAACCCTCAGACAAGTACAGCCATGAGGGAAAATGTGGAAAGGGTCTTGCAATTCATGACATCAAAGAGGATACGAATGCATCATACATCAGCTAAAGGTAAGGAACTTCATAGCTAAATTTATTTCAATGAAAAATGTAGAAAGGGTCTTGCAATTACTGACATAAAGAGGACATGAATGCATTGTACATCAGTTAAAAATGTAGGAAGCTGTCACATGGTACAATAAGGGATATTTTGTTCTGCTTCTTGCAGCTAGAAGAGAAACCTCTTCATAAACATATCCATTACTGAAGGGTACATTGCCATACAGAAGAAAAACAAGAGCTGGATTATAATAATAACTGTGCAGACACAGAGTTTTTCAGTTTGGCATTCAGTCACCCATTGTCAGCTACTGTAGGCTACCAGTTCTGTATGGCATACTTATACCAGTAGGAGAGATGCCAGAGTGCTCAAGTGGTTAGAGCATCCGACTTGCAGCCGGAAGGTCTGGGGTTCGACTCCTGGCCGGGTCATACCAAAGACTTTAAAAATTGAACCTACTGCCAGTGTTGTGTTTGGTGGCTGGCATAAGCAACAGAGTAGGGAGAACAAGCCAGTGAGCCACAATTGGAAAAAAGGCTGTGGCTGGCCCAACTTAAACCAATTGGTTAGAAACTGAGCTGTAAAACCTCATCTAACTCTAACTCGACGCCAGAGTGCTCAGAGTAAAATCCATTGTAACTCATGTACCAATGTACCATAAAGGGGCTATGGCACCACCCCAAATATATCTAGAGTTAGCCCCTATAGTTCAAAGTACAAAGTGCACTCTTTGCTTGGCATTCATTCAAACAATATAGCTTTACCCTGCTTGGTCATTGATGACTTGTGCAGGCAGTTGTGTTCCCAATTAAGCTCACACACAGTTGGTGTCCATATAAGCTGGAGCATTTAAACTCAGTGCAGACTACTGTGGCCTCTGTCTTGAAGGTGCGATAGACAGGTGTTTTAGTATATATTGGAGGAGGGGCTATGAGTAAATTTACAAAAGTAGGGAGAATTTTTACTCTTTGGGGTGAGATTATAGACACTTAAAGGGTGATTCCAACCTAAGTTCATGTGAAACTGGTGAACAGCAGTTTAAACCACTCTGCTATCTAAAAGACAGTATTTTTGTGTCTGCTAGCATCGGGCTTGCAAACAAGTATGCAGCGTGTGTAGTATAGTTTTGTACATGGATATTGACAAAACCCATATCAAAAGGTTTTAATAGGCTTCAAAATTGCTTCTTGAACAAAAGTACTATCAAAGTATCAAACTAAACTCCTGTCATGCTTTCAATACCAGCAAAGTTGATAAGCATCTGGTATTGAAGTTAAGTATTGTGGAGATACTTACATGAGGGTATGATCTCTTGCATTGTAAATGAACTGAAAAGTACATGTAACTGTAGGATAAATAGTCTTGTCATGTTATAAACAGAATGCCCACAATGGCAGTGACTTAGCTAATATTTGCTGCCTTGCAGGTCAAATGATGTAAACTGTTTTATGAAAATTTCTTGATAAAATAAACATTGTGCTCTTTAATTTTTATGCCCTGTGAAATTTGCAACTTGTGTGTAAGAGGGACACTGACAGTAAGGGCGGTTTATACTTTCACAGTTTCACATGCTATAAAGCTATAAGAACCATATTAGGTCATCCTTTGCTCTTCTGGGTCAATCATGGATATAGCTCAAAGTTGAACAGTGTTCAACTTTCATAGCTTTATAGTGCCATACTGAAGTGTGAACCAGCCTTTAATTTCAGGCTTTCAGCAGGCTATAAATGGGTATTATTAAGTTTTTTTAGTGCAGTATGTATTGTGTTATAGTTGTCTGTGCTATTTAGAAGTATATCACACTAAAACAGTAATTTCAGGTTGTTTATATTAATCATACTTTTGTGACTGCTTCTTATTTATCTCCTCACTTTGAGCCATGCTTTCTGTTTGACTGCAGTTTTGCTTCATAAGAAACATGGACCTGTTGGACTCCAGTGTAGTCATTTATAGTTTCAGTGACTCCAGTGTTGTCCTTATTTTACCATGGCTGATCCTAAAATGGTCATTTGTATCACTTACATACTGTAGTCTATTTTTCCAATCACTAACTCTTATTCTTTGTCATTTCTTAACTTCCAGACATAGTTGATGGTAATTTGAAGGCCATCATGAGACTAATCTTGTCGCTTGCTGCACATTACAAACCAAGTTCAGTGAAACAAGCGCCCTCCACCCCAAACAGTGGTTCAACTACTCCCAATATTTCTGGGACACCAGCAAGTACAAAGAGTAGTCAGAGACCCCAGCCCTCATTTGCAGCAATGGCTGCCAATGCTGCCGCTGCTATCCATGATGCTAGGAAGGAAGCCGCTGGGGCTGGTTCACCCATTCACAGATATAGGGACCACAGGTATCACACAGACAATATGTTGTTTTTGTTTGATAAATGTACCTTTATTTTCTGTTAAATGTAACCCTTGTAAATGAAAAGCAGTCCCAGAATATCAAAGCATTTGTGTTACTTTTGTGTTTGAAGACTACAGATGTTGAAGTGTAGAAATACTGCCACCAAAATGTAGTTTTTAAATACTGTCACCAATTGTAGATTTTAAATACTGCCCGCAATACATAAATACTTCTAATACATAAATACTCCCACTGAAATATTGAGTACAAATCACCACCACTGCAATGTTTAGTCATTAGATACTACCATCAGTGTAAAGCATCCTAAAATATCACCACTAAGGTGAACAATAAGCCTAAGGTATTGCAACAAACAGTGGGTGTACATGCACAGTAAACCCCTGTTTTATAATGGAATAGTCCAGGGTATACAGCATGATCTGGGACAACATCAGTATTATGTAAACATGTAAATTACCACTTAAGTCATCACTGCATACAGTAGCTAATTTGGTTGAGATGAAGACTAAATCTATTCGATACACATTTAGGTATTCAGAGTTATATTACACGCTTTGTACAAAGTCATATGAAAATATAAATGACCCCGAATAAGGCAAATTATGACCCCATGTTTTTTAAAAAAAAAAAGAAAAAGAAACTTGCTTCTTTGCATTTGGGATATTGTGAAATGAATTAAGGGGAAATATTCCAGCATTCATTTAGGAAGGAAAATTTCATGAGGAATCAAACCAAACTTAAGGAGAGGAAGTTACTTTATATGGACAGATGGATGTAGAAATGACAGGCCTCTCTGGTTGAAGTGGATCTGCACCCTAATGAGCTAATGTATCTTTGCTACTGTTTGACCCACAAATATAACTAAATCTAACAGTTTGTTATATAAGAGTGTGATTCTTACTTAATTGTTGATTTCCTCTTACCGACCCACAAAAGTGAACACCATCTAACAGTGTGGTGCAGATAAGTGTAATAAAGTCATTGCCTTTCTACCCCTAACCATGTATACTTAATTCTTCCTTTCTCTTGGACATCTACTGTACAGCTTGAATAGAGATTTATACCTCTGTGATGCCCCCTGTGGGCTGGGGGTTGCAGAATATGCCCACGGTATTCCCCGGCTGTCGAAAGAGGCGACTAAAGGGGAGGACTTGCACTGTATTTGAACAATATTTGAAACTGAACTTGAACCGTATTTATCTAGTAGACACTATGTAACACATTCGTGTTGGTGTGTCGTTAAATATTATCTAACTAACTAACTATACCCCTGTGACACCCCCCCCCCCCTTGTAGAGAGAATAATTAAAATCATATCCCTTGTGTCAAGTCTATTGCACCAAAGTATTGTCAGTATCTACCAACCATGACTTTAATAGCCATTAAACATTGAACTGAGATACATTGTCTCAAAAATAAAGTGAACTAAATGTTAGCATTCACTTGTTTTCCCCTTCATTTTAAGTCCTGATTCTCGACAGGTGGTGTTGTCTTTGCCAGCAACATTTCATAATTTGAACAAAACTGAATAATGTTTTATATTTAGCCCGATTCTGACAAGAACTGTCGTAGCATTCAAGCCAACTCTTAAGAATTATCAGATATTTGAGATGCAAGTCTCACAATTAACATCATTCACTCAATGTCCGATATTGTATGCAATAGGTTGTCAGAATGTCATGAAGGCTAAGTCTAGTGAAATCTTGGACACAATTTTTACTTAGTGGCAAAACATTTCAAGTAGCAACAAATTTAGTGAGATTGTGTCCAATCACTTGACACAGTTACTTTTGGAATATTGAGAATTGTTGACATGTTGGTTAGAGATGTTGAAGTTTGCTGAAACTCACTGCCAAGCTTTAATTTAGCCAGAGAACCATCTAACCATCAGTTGGACAAGAACCTCCTCCCCCACTGCCAAACCTCCACCAGTTTATTCATTTGGGTTGCCTTTATCTTGGGGTTTATAATAGGAAACCCCCTTCTTTTAGATCCTTCCTCTAGCCTACCAGATGTGGACTCACTGATCAAACATCCTGGTTTAAGTCCTTTGCACAGTGGCTAACCAGCATATTTCAATTACAACTAATGTAACATCAAGGAATGACTTTGTCAAGGGTTCTTAAAGACTGCCCCCATTTTTCATATATTTAGTTACTAGTCTCCAACTGTAAGCTGTTCCTTCCTTACTCACCGCCTTTTTCCATTTGTTGATTGAGTGTATTTGCACCTTCTTCCGCTGCAGAAGTTACAAGCAGTCTTCTTACAGATCTGCTGTACGGTCACCACTACCAGACCAATCCCACAGATATAGACAGAGGTATCCAATTGCACCTTTAATATTTTTAACATCACAACTCCCTTTAACTCATTCATAATGGTGGCACTTCTAACCTGCTGAACATTTCTTCTAACTTCAATTCTCTTCTGCCTAACACTGCTTGTACAGTTAGCAGGGGTTATTGACTGCAAAAGTGATTTAACTTGTAGATTTTTATTCAGATAGCAAACTTTGCAGCAAATTTTAGGGTGTAATGCATGTTTATGTAATTCCTAATGACATGGTTATATCATGCATGGTACTCATCCTATTGTCATCCATTTAGTATGTATTGTGATCATACTCAAGTCATTTGAAAGTATTAGTGGATAAGCATACTTAAGTCATTTGAAAGTATTATTGGATAAGTACTGTTAATGGTAAATTACTACATACTGCATGCCATCAGGTGTACATGTCTACTGCTTGTGATGGGTCATCTTTTTTGTCTTCATTATCTCAAAAGTGCAAAATGTACTCATTCATTGGACACTCTCCCATACTTTATTTTGAAAATATGTGAAAAATGGTTCTTGTTTAATTAAAAGGGTACCATGTGTGAGCTGCTGATCCCATCTCTCTCCCTCCCCAGGGAAGACATTTTGTACTCTTGTGCAAATGATGAAAGAGTGGCTGATCCCTCATGGCTCTTCTTATCTTGGCTTCATCATCTTTTAAGCTGTATTTAGTAATGTAGTAACAATAGGGCTGCGACGGTTAAATGTAACCGGTTAACCGACTGATCGATCGGTTAAACAACCGTCAAATGTTGTTTCGTTTAACCGTTTTTGCATCCTAATAAATCTGTCGCCGCAGTTCACCATTATACCTAAACTCGTTTATGCAGTAAACCGCAGAAGTTGCTTGCCCAAAACCAGTAACAATGGGTAAACTTTGGATGTAAAATTACAAAAGGTTTAAAAAAAGACCTTTATAATGTCAGTTGCACAGTCTGCATTGCGTTGCTTTGACTGGTATATCGATCCGTTCGCCCCATAATCTGGGAGTGGTTTGCCGAAATAATGTGACAATAAACTCTTTCACGAAACTTTTGAAAAGGATTAAAATTATCAAGGGTGCAGGGATTAAACTATGCAGTACACGCTACAACAATCCACCATACCTTTTAAAAGTGTGGAGCACCATAAACTTGATAGATAAGACTAAAAAAGTTACCTTTAGACGGCAGAAAAATATATGCTTAATATCGTTCAAGATAAATGCACTTCGGGAATTTTCCTGGGCTTAACTTCCCAGGTTATGTGTTAACAGTTCATCAGTCTCAAAACATATGCAGTCTACACAAAATAGTGACCAAGCTATGTAGTCCTGGGCTTAATTAGGCAACCCTGGCTTGCAAGCTTTGTAGGCGCAACTAAAATATTTGTAACTACGTTAGCCTCCCCATTTAAGCTAACTTAATAATTTTAACAAAAGCCATTTAAACATTTTTTATAATTTTTCTCAACGTTACTATAATTCCTGGAAAAGTTTCAACCCCCCAAATTCGCAAAGATGAGTGAAATTCTTTCGGCCATTTCATTTATTAACCCCAAATTATAAAATATGGAGCATTCCAATGGTGAACTTCATGAATAATCATATTATTTTCGAACATAATTAGCACAGTTCGTTGGACTTGCTGAACGAACCGGCGCCCTGCACTTACGTACATTGTACAGTGCAGTACATAATTTGTAATTAGCAGAGCTGATTGAGCTTGCTGAACGAACCGGGCCGGCCGGCCAGCCATGTGCTTCGCACGTTGCATGAATGATCGTTCATGACATACCATACGTACATTGTACTGTAGAGTATTGCGTACGAGACAACTATGCCCGAGTCCCTTTATAACATTAAGTATGAGGGTAGCTGCTGTTATCAAAAAGTTTTGCCGTTCACAATTACGAAGAAACTGGTATTTTCAGTAGGTATTTGGTAAAAAGGCAGGCGATGTGAGACAAGTTAAAATTCAACGTTACAATTTTTTACGGAGCATGCGGTAATACATATGGGTAAAAGTTTTCACACCTTTCCAACATAACAGTTTTGGAATTCTTTGCAGACACACGTATATTACGTATGAATTGCAGCAAGGTCACAAGGCACACTATAGTACACTGTATGTGGTACGTTTGTACTCGACACTGCTCTGGGCGTGTGTGATACTGTATTGCTGTAGCCAGAGAAGTGTGTCTTGAACTGCGATAAAGCCAGTGATATCCATAGGCTTCTCATCTTACGGTGCTATGTTAGACCGCAAAAATCTCGAAAACGGTAATCAGTGGCACAACAAAAAGTATGCATGCTCGTGAAAAGTTTGAATAAATGCGTGATTCGCCCATGCGTGCGGACTGCTTGCCAAAACATCGCAACTAATGCAAAAGTTTCAACTTGCACGCTACTTCGACGATCATCACTACCAGCGCCATTTTAAGTGTAGAAACTTTGGTATTTGGTGTGGTGGCGCTCTTCCGAAATGTTTATTTTGTTTTATATATACCTTGACTTGTTTTTATTTTCGGTTAACCGTTAACCGTTCGGTTAATAAAAACGGTTAAACGGATAGTGAATTAACCGGAAATGCACAGCCCTAAGTAACAAAGTGTTACGTATGGAGCAATGCACTCCTGGTAAAATTAGACCAGGGTTATCACCCACCTGGAAGAATTGAAAGGGGTGGGGATACAAAAATGTGAAACAAATGACTGATTCTGGTGGTGTCCTGAATGGATGGGAGAGCTGGTGCTCAGAAATAAGTGAGTTTGATAATTCACCTGCAGATATGCACATCCTCAAAATTGTTGCGATAAACATTTTACTGGCCTTACCTGCAACAGGTGTCCCAAAATTTGAGTTTATTATAGAAATTTGTCAAATTATTCTTTTTTATATCCATTGCAATTATAAGAAGAGTTCTAATGTGGTCATGTGGTCTAGACTGCATATATTTTATAAAATTTGGATTATAATCTGCCAGAAAGTACATGTATTTCTAGTCATGTGCTGAGCTCGAGATTTGTTCATCCCGTGTATCCCACTATTCCATGTGGCATTCAAATAATTAAACTTGCTTATTGTAGTAAAGATTCAAGAAATTTAGAAGTTGCTTGTCTGGGAAGTTCCAAGATATTTCCACACAAAGCATTGTTTCTTTTAGGCACTAAGGGGGGGGGGGGGGGGGGGGGGAGAAGCGGGTTTTCTCTTGCTTCTTGCAAACAACAAACAAACAAAACAAAAAGAAAGAAACAAGAACCAATTCCCTGTACCCCATCTGCATCCAGGGGTACTTTAAACACTAAACTATCTGCATGATATAAGATTTGCATATTAACTATAATTTGTAGCATATTGTTATGCATGAATATTTGCATGTCATGAATATTTATGCCTGGTGATATGGAATGTTTTTTGGTGAAAGTTTCTGTAATCATTCAGGCATATAATTATCTGAATGGTAAAATTTTTGCAGGTTACAGGTAAGCTTTTAGGGAAGAGTACTGTATTTAGTGCCTATGGTCTTGGGGAAAACACAGAACTTTTGTGCAATCTTTGAAGGGTTTGTATTGTACTGCAATTTACCATGGCTCTCATTCAAACAGTAGATAAAATGCAGCACACTGCTGTAAAACTGTGAAAGCTGAACTTTGACTTTGTCATGAAAGTCTACCATGGGACCTGATTGTGATAGCTTAGGCCTAAAGGCGTAAGTGAAGAGAGAAAATGAAACTCTGAAAGATTGTATGAATCCACTGTAGTAGCAATCCCAGAATTTGACATCAAGGAGACAGCTACAGTAAATATGCCAGTTTGAAGCAGCATAATATACCTGAATCATAAGTTACCAAATATTGGTGTGTAAAAATGATTTACACTTCCCATCCATTTATTTAATCCCTTTTTCTTTGTTTCTTGCTTTCAACATGGTTAACATACTGTAGTATAATGCATATTTGCAGTATCAGAACTTGTACATCATTGTATTTAGGTAAAACATGGTTCACTGATACTGTATATTTTGAAAAGAACCATCAAATCAAAGTGTATTTATGTCATGTCATCGATATTTGACATTTAACATTCCAGGTGTCATCAGCATTTTACCATGTACAGAACAGTGCTGAATTTACAGCATACATTTCACTTGTCACAGACTTAATGTGTTATAACAGGCTTTGTTAGCTACCATAGTACCACTCTAACTACATCGAACTTACAGTGAAACCTATTGGTCATCAACATTTATTGTGTTTTCATTCATAAGAGGTCATCAATTGTTTGTCATCAATTGTTTGTCATCCATTTTTTCATATTTTTCATGAGAGTGCAAGTCCTCTTTTTGGACCCCTTCCCTCCCAGAGTGTATTGTGAAATTAATTTGCAAAATGATGATGTTTGGGCAAAAAGTTTGTGCCATTTATTTTTATGTTTTGAAAAGGTATCAGTGTGTTTTAACCCCATCTCCCCGTATGTACATTTTGTACTGATGTGAAAATGATAAAGACAATGGGTGATCCCTTTTTTTTTTTTGGTTAAGTAAATCACATATCATTGTAATGTTTCAGTGGTAGATTTTGTAGGTTCCCAGGCAAATTTCAGCAGGACAACTTCTACCCAGGCAATATCCACTTGATCAGTGCCCACCAAGGCTAAACCTAAATTTTTTTGTCTGAGGGCATCTGTAATGGGTGGGAATTGTCTGGGTTGAAATTGCCAGGGGTGGAAATGATTAAGAAGCAATCATACTAGTGGGATTTTTTTGGAAGGGGGTGGAGGGGGAGGGGTTGGTCATGATATTGAAAATGATGAAGACAATAGACAAGTACTGACTTTTTTTTAAGTAGCTCACATAACTTTATAAAACTTTAATAGTAGATTTTGTTGGTTCCCAGATACCATTCAGCAGGACAATTTCCACCCAGATAACATCCAGGTGGTCAATTTCCCCCTGGACAGTGCCCACAAGGGCCAAGTCCAAATTTTCTTGTGGGGGAGTTGTCTGAGGGCAACTGTCATGGGTGGGAATAGACCTTATGCATTGATGTCACGGGATGTCAGTTTGGAGGAAAGCAATCAAGCACATGTGTACAAACAGGGTAGATTTCACTCAGGCGTGTACTAGACTAACGCATGTATATAGACTTGGTTGACAAATCAGTTGTCTGCATTTATTGCTGTAACTTGCAATGATACGCTCTTTTCCTCCAAAGGAGGGAGCTCTTTCTGCTGTGTGACAACATATGCATAAGGTCTATTGTCTGGGTTGGAATTGCCAGGGATGGGAATTTTCAAGGTGCAATCATGCTAAAATCATTTTGGTGGGGAGGGGGGGGGGGGTGGTTGGTCATGATATTTTGTAGTTTAATACTGGTTTTCCATTTGCAGGACAATATGGCATGTATAAATGACACCACATTGTTTGAAAATTCAGTGAAGTAACACTATTGTGATGTTTCATTCAGAAATTTGACAAATTTCTACAGATTTTGAGACTAACCCAGGTGATAAATGTAAGTAAGGTATCAGAACAATTTAATTCAAAATCACATTTTTTCCTTAAATTGCAAAGAATATCTTTTCTTTTATAAATATCATGATAGGGGTACACTGCAACTTTCATTCATAGTTTTCTGCCAGCTTGCTTGCAGAATTGTCTTAGAATAATTTTTGCTTTAACTTGCATTTTGTCTTAAAAAACTGCTGCTTTGGTCCTTGATTTCAAAATAAGTTTAATTTTTTTTGTAAGTCTGAATCCTACAAACCTTAGTTTTTTATGATGGAAAAATTCATGAACCTGACAGTATGCAGACATTGGCTGTATGGTAGTATACAGGAGTGTCCTTTTATTTTTAAGTGGAAGGGACAAATTCTCATGCTTACATATATGAATACTATCCTGCCAAATGTGATTTCTTTTTAATCTTTTCATCATTCTCAGAGGGGAACACAACATTCTCTCTTATTCCCTTTTCCCTTCTTGATTTTTTTTTTTTTTGAAAATTTGAAAAAATCATATTTTTGGTAAGATATCATTGCCATTTATTACATTTTGAAAAAGCATAATTGGGACAAGTTAGCCCCACCCCCACCCTTTCCTTTTACCTGTAAGTACTTTTTGTGCTGTGTGAAAATGATGAAACAACGGATGATCCCGATGTGTGCTTGATTCAGAGAGTTGTCAAACTTACATGAGGGAAGAAAACTTACCCAGGGAGAGTATTACTGGGAGATAATTGGTATCAAGCACAGTGCTCAAATTCACACAGTTCCCTCAACACTAAGTTTCACTTCTCTATGTGACAGCATTCTTGTGTTCATTGACTATCAATATCCCATAGAAATTAAACCATAGAATGAATGCCAGTAAAGAAGCTGAATCCAGCTGTGTTGTGTTGTGAATGGTACTGTTCATGTGTACAGCCCATTGATCAAATAGAGAATGCAAGCAAAACTGTTTTTGTGTACTATTGCAATGCAGTTACAAATGAACCATCACTCAAGTTATTGAGCTTTCCTGTTCTTTGTGTCTAGTGAAATGAGGTGTAATAGTAAAAGAAAACATCCCCACAGAGACTTTAAGTGGGAAATACTTTACACTATAAATTTTTGTATGTACAGTAGTTACAACTTACAAGAGCTTTTTGACCATCATTACACAGCGCCCTCTATATTTTTAGGCTTTCCTTGTGTCTGTGTGTAACATTCTCTTGTTCGGTGATGTACATAATGACCCCATAGTGCGGGTACCAACGAAAGAAGTGAATGCAGCTCTACTGTATTGAGAATGGCATGTTCATTTATGCCGCTCATTGACCATGCTTGAAAATGAAAGCAAAACTATTTTGTTGCAATCTGTAGCAGGACCGGGAGAGTACACTTTATACGGTGGCTGTATGCCCAAGCTCTTTAAGTAGTATGGCCAAATTAAAGATATGCTATACCTATGCCATTACAGTGAAGGATTTTTATGGCCAAATGGTTACACTTTATACTGTATGTAGGTCTAAAAGACTGTTTGCTTTGTGTTTAAAGTTTAAAGGAGGCTGAGTTTGTATACTTACTTGGCCAAATATACATGCAAATTGCAGCTCTAAATGTGTATGTCTAGTGAACTGAAAATGTAAACTGTCTACAGTGTTCTTCATTCAAGGAGCTTAAAAAAAATCAAGAAGCAAATTTCAAGCTCTTTTCTTGAGGAAATGCCAGTTGCATAGCCTGTTGTAATTAGTTAGATGAGGTTTAACATCCCAGTTTCCAACCAATTGGTTAAGAGCCTGTTGTAATATGCTATTAACCTTGTGTGTATGTTCACGGGGAAATGGTACCATGAATACATGCTAGCAGTTGAAAAAAGCTTGTCAGAAGCAGCCTTTGGTAGTGTACAAAGTACAGCATGCCCTTAAAAAAAAAAACACTTTTTCCTCATCTTGAGTCTTATTTTCTATCCTGTTTTGTTGTCAGAGTATATTTTATATAGGTTCAGTGTGCAGTTATAGGAAACATGGTCATTTATTCTCTGCAGACAATGGTGCTGGGTGATATTGAATTTTGCATGGGGCATAATAGTTAATCATTCAAAAATTATTTCAGTATTTTGATAATTTCAGGATAATTATCCTGGAAATGTTAAAATATATTTTCTGCTGGATAGACTACAAACAATTCTTTAGTGACCTTTCATTAACCTTCACAGAAGGCTTTAGCTTACTGCCCTTTTGAAATGAAAGAGAATACATTAGTGTGAAGTCAAGGGATAACTTTTCATTTCAGATCACTTGAAGGTATCTATGGGTCCCCCCCCCCCCCCCCCCGCCCCAAAATAGAAGAGAAAAAATCAAAACCAGTTTTATGTCACAGTTTTCTACAAAAATTGTCACTTTTTTAATTCTTAAGTGTGAATTTTCTGCAGTACTCAATAAAAATATTGCAGTATCAATTTTTTTTTATGTACATACGTATCACCCAACACTAAAAGGTGACCATGCGTTTCTTTTTCCATTGCCATAATCAGTTTCACCCTGCCACTTTTCCTTCCTTTTTTCTTTTTTTTTGTTTTATTTCGACATTTTTTCATGCATTAGAAATTTCTTATTTTGTGCTATTTTCTTCTTTAAAATGCTTAATTTGAACAGTGGATTACAGGTACAGCCTCTGTAAGTGTATGTGTAATTGACTCCTTTCAATATAGAGGGGAATGTGTGTGGGGGGAGGAAGGGGGGAGGCTGAGCATTTTTGCCTAAAACATTTTATTGTGACAAGTTTGCTCATAGAAGAGCATATTTTCCAGAAAATGTGAAGTTTCTTCCTGATAAGGGGGTTCTACAGTCCTTTCACCCACACCTGGAATACTGACACCTGTGTTTGCATGTGTTTGTGGGATATAAAATGTTTGATTAGCACTAAACCTCTAAGCATTAAGGTTACATCACTTAATCAATAGTTAACCATTACACGTACATACTTGTGCCTGGGTTGTTCCATGTATGAAATGTGTGGCACTTGAAATTTGTGACAATTGTAAGCTTGTCAGGTTTGTTGCTGTAGTCATATATTGTCACAACTGCTTTGGACCTTTATATTGAAATGAGCAAATTTTGCTTCCCAGGTGAAACAAATGCTGAAAGAGGTTTAATAACTTTTTATGAAAAGCCATAGCCACACAAGCTGTTTTTAAATGCTCATATCATAACACACAAAGAAATTCTGTTTTTCACTTTATCTGGAATGATTTGCCAGGAAGAAAAATTAGTCACTTCCACAGTAATCATCATCTTCCCCAAGCTTTGTCCGTCCATTTTGAAGTGAATGTGGCAGTTTGCATCTTTACTGTCAGTTACAAACTTGTTTTTAATTAAGGCTTTATGTTGTAACTACTGTATAGTAGGACATTTTCACGGTGGGGTGGGGGGTGGGGTGGGGTGGGGTGGGGGGTGGGTAAATTTTTGCGCTTTTCGCGATCAAGTATCCAATCGCAAATTTAAGACCCGCGAAAGTACTTTTTTTAGTTTGTACAAGACTATGTTGGTTGCCTGCAACAGTGAATTCTTCACTCCACAAATATGTGAACTAGGTACAGATTCACCAAAAATTAGCCTCGCAGAATTTCCTGCTATACAGTAATACTGCAATAACCTAAATGAATGATTATATTCCAGTTCTGGTGAAGCTGACTCTTCAAGTACTAAAAGCCATGGTACAGGACCTTCATCATCTGTCAGAGGCAGCCGCGATACTCCTGGGAGGACGGTCAGTCCTCGACCTGTCCGATTAATAACTCAAACATCAGACTCTGATCAGGGTAAGCCTTGATATTAATTCCTAGATAACTTAAAAAAGTATTTTAATATATCGAATTACCACATTGATGTACAACACAAAAGATGTGAAGAGGGTGTGACAACATTAACTTTGTTGCAAGCACTTGCAATAAAGAAAGTGACTGCTAAAATCAGTTACTGTACACCACTTCTTATGGGTAAGTGAGACTGTGAGAGTATCCAGTTCTTTGCTGCATCTACTTCCAAGCATGCAGGCACCCCCTCCTCTCCTCTCTCCTCCCCAAACACTCAGATGTCCAAACCAATTACCTTGTGGTGTTGTCCACAAGCAAATTTTTGTGAGAGCACAAAGTTCATTTAGAAAATTGAAACTTTCAACAATGGGAGTGTGCATTTGTGACATCACAATAAGCCAGTTCAGAGTTACAGCAACGTCTAACAGGTCAAAGGTCATAAGGGTACTCTGAAAGCAAATACTTAGTACCCACTGCACTAACTTACAAAGTTCACGTTACTGCGGTATACAATACTCCACAGTCTGCGAGCAGCCCTCACAAATAAGAAATTGCCTATGACAAAAAATCGCTGAAGTAAAACGGATTTACTTCGGTAGAAATACACTCTACCTTGGCACAGTCAAGGAATATTAGCAATAATGGTAAACGCCGAAAATTTTGCGGGATCACAAGTGAAGTTGGGGCCTGTTCGGCACGTTGACTAGGTAGCCACCGTGCAGACATGCAAGGAACAGTGATCACTTAGCGTATTCACAACTCGACCAGCAGTCATACTTCACATACAAGTATTCAAAACTTTTTGTTCTAGCATGGTGATACCTTATGTACGTAGAGAATCTGATATACAGAGAAATCCTAACTGCATTTTAGCATGCAATGACCTACTCAAAGTACCAATCGACTGAAACATGTTTCATGGAACTGGGTGTAGCTAACCAGCCAATCACATCTCCAGAAACGGTCAATAAAAATTTTGTGTGTATTTTTGCATTGAAGTCCCCATTGAGTGTGTGTTATGATCACACTGCTTGTGTCTTGGTAGTGTTACGATTCGATTACTTTTAAAAACAGTTTGTTTCTTGCTTAAAGTAACAAATAATTGGTTGATAAAGGTGATCTTGAGATGTCACATTTGTAAGGTATCTGAGGGAGGGGATTGAAAGGCTTCTTCGAGTATTGGCATAATTAATTTTTGTAACCGATTTTTCTCAGTTGCGTACACTTAACGAGAAGGCTTAGCTATTCGTTACGGTAGTTGCCGGCACTACAGACTGAGTGAGTTGCTGTACATAAATAGCGATCACAGCGAAAGTTTTAAATCAAGATTTACTGTGAAATCTTTTAGTGTAACTTTAATTTTCATTCCCGGGAAGTCCCTATGTCCCACATTTATCGCCTCGACAATATTTTTTGCTGAAGTCAAGCAATTTGCTTCAAGGCTTCATTTACCACGGCAATGACATACGGAAGCGTTGCTGCTGCGTGCAAATGTTTACTCTACTATACCCCTATGACCTATGACCTGACATGCGCAGTTATAACTCTGAACTGGCTTATTAAGAATTGGATGTTCATGTGAATGAAATCCATGTAAACACTTTCAACAGAAAAAGTGCAAACATGAAATCACCACAGAAAGTACAAAAAGAATGTAGAACTGTAGGAGTATCTGCACTCACTGTGGATGCCTTAATTTATGTGGGGTCCTCACACCTGTGTCAATAATCTACAAGTCAAGCAAAAAATTCAAAGGGAATAATTGCCTGTGGGAAATTTCATACTCGTTATCTGCCTAGTACAAATCATCCAGTGGTGTAACAGAAATTCATACAATGTAAAAGGATAAACAAAAAAAGAAAAAAAAGAAAGACACACAAATCTGGAAATACTTTTCAAAATCAGGAGGCATGCCTTTGATTTCACTTTCAAATGCAAACTATGAACCATAGCTGCTACACTTTCAACAGAAAAAGTGCAAACGTGAAATCACAACAGAAAGTACAAAAAGAATGTAGAACTGTAGGTTAGGTTAGGTTAGATGAGGTTTAACGTCCCAGTTTCCAACCAATTGGTTCAAGTCGAGACGACCACGGCCTTTTTTCCAGTTGTGGCTCACTGGCTTGTTTGTGGGATCTTCACACCTGTGTCAATGATCTGCAAGTCAAGCAAAAATTCAAAGGGAATAATTGCCTGTGGGAAATTTTATACTAGAACAGTGATATAACAGAAATTCATACAATATAAAAAGATAAAAAAAAAAAAAAAATGAGAATACTTTTCAACAAGAGGAGGCTTTGCCTTTAATTTCACTTTCTAATGCAAACTATGAACCAAAGCTTCTAGTTTCTGTATTGTCATCAAATACATTTAGCACTACTTAAGTCTGTTTTAAGTAGTACAGTAGATAGTTTTTGAATTCTTGTTCCATGCGCAATGAAAGTAGAAATGTCCCTCGACAAAAGCGTGAAATATCTAGGCCACTGTTGTGTAAGCTGTGATTATTACACCTGTTATTTATGTGCCAGTTTTTATGGCTCCTTTTATCAATGTGTTACTTATGCTGTTAAATATATATACTGCTGGTATTGTTCTACTTTCTCTTTTGGTAACCTTGGTACATTGAAAATACTCTGTGTAGCCATTCTCCAATGTTAGCACTATTTTTCTATCACGGAAACACCTCAAAGAAAATTCTTGGCAGGGAAGCTTAAAATGACACAGTGTATGCTACCAGGATTTTATATTATTTTGTGTTTCATAATGAAGGTTTATGACTTGTCTAATGTTTTTACTGGTTTTGATATGTGCATTATATTTCCTATCTCCAGGAAGTTAGCCCTTCATTTGGGGATTCACAATGGATAGTACCTGAAGGAAATAGAGGATAGGATTTCATGTTCTTTTCTGTCGTGTGAAAGTTGCTAGCCTATATATAATTTGAAGGATAGGAAGCAATTCTGTAACACAGTATTGCTAAAAGGACAACCATAGAAGGTGCAGTAGTAAGCTAGGAAGTGCAGTATGTCAGTAGGCGTGACAATGTAAAATCAACATAGAAGTGCTTATGTAACTATAAATAACTGCAATAATGTAGGTATTCACATGGATCTTTAAGTTTGTATTCCTATTCACCAAAAGTTGGCTAGTCTCAAATTTTTCATTGTTATATCTTGTATAAGTACAGTGTTGAGGGCAGCAGACATTTCTTTTTTCTCTGTAGGGAGTGCTGGTGAAGAGGTCAACTCTAAGCAAGGGTCAAGAAGGTCATCAGTTGTGTGGACAGAAACTCTGATGGAAGAACAAGACGCAATGTCAGCAAACATCCTGGAATCCAAGAATCTTCTTCTTCAGCTTCAAGAACTGGTAAGTTTTCCATCAAAGGAAGTAAGCAATTACTCCACTTTGAAACATTATCTGAATCTCACAAATCTCCCATTTTTTCCCTTATGAGCGTATTATGTGATGTTTCAGACAGTACATGTAAACTAAGAGATTACCATGATTGAATTTAGCAGTGCAGCAGCACTCATTATGCCCCGTGATTGGGAGGAGCCATTCATGATTAAGGATACCAGGGTAGAATGAATTCAGTTAGGGTTGACTTCATGTGCCCTTTAAACTACACTATTATGCACAACAAGTCAGTACAATACAATGGTCCTCCATCTTGGCTTCACATTGACAGTTACAATGCTCATTGTTGCACTGATATCTTGATACCGTTTAGGACTGTTCTTTGCAACATGGAATTACATTTAATCTGTTTTCTGTTTCTATGTCTCTACCACCATATCCATGTGAGAATAGTTGTAACCATGCTCCATTATACATGTTACAGTATGCCCCTGGGTATCAAAAGGAGGAGTATCTCTACCATGTCTGAAAGGAAATTTTCTAATATTTCCATATCATCGAAATATACTGGAAGAGTTTGAAAAGATGTTTCAGTCTACCTTCTCCAACACTCCTCCATGGAAGTTAGTTGAGCCAGTGGTTGACCTTAGTTTGAGAAAGTTTCTGAAGAACTCAGCAAATGAACTGGTGTTTCGTACCAACTTTAATGAGCTAAGACATATGTACCGTTGTTATCATGCCATCTATACCGATGGCTCCAAAGCCATGAACAGGACTGCGGCCGCCGCAGCGGCAAGCCGGGACACATTTCTGCAAGTTAGACTAGTACCGGATGACGCATCAATATTTACTGCCAAACTCCAGGCACTAAAGGTGGCATTTGATCTGATCGAAAGCTCCAATGGTCACCAGTTCACTGTTTTCACAATCACAGACTCGCTATCCAGCCTTTTAGCACTTAAAGGCCATGAGCAAAAAAACCCCTCTGTAACAGCTCTTTGTGAAGCTTACTCAAATTTGGTGAGACTACAGAAGTCAGTTGTGCTATCGTGGGTCCCGAGTCATGTGGGCATACGCGGAAATGAAAAGGTTGACACACTTGCCAAAGAAGCCCTACAGATGGACGTCACTAACGTGTACTTGCCGCACAGTGATTATCGTCCTAAGATCACTTGCTCTGTGAAATCGAAATAGTAAGAACTGTGGGATTCCTTCCTCGAGAACAAATTGTTCCAAATAAAACCAATGGCCGGGACTGTGGGTAGGTAATGCAGCCCCCAGTAAGTGGAGAGATGATTTAGTCCTGACTAGAGCTCGCATTGCCACACTTACCTTACCCATGCCTATTTACTTCACGGGGATGAGATACCATATTGCATCCCCTGTGATTGTGCTGTTTTAGAGAAACAAGGTAGTGGCTTACCATTACCTGTTCTCCATTTCGTTCGTAATCCTCATGCACCAGTCCTAGCTCTCCAGTCACTGTGTGAGCCTGAAAAGAGACAACAATAAACCTAAATTAGCATGCGGCTGCTACGGTACCTTGAGCAGAACCTACACGTAGATCGACGCGCAGCCCGTCTGTAGGAGACCTATGCGGGCTGTCAGAGTAAATAGGGCAACTATAATTATAAGCCTTCACTGCCACGCCCGTGGTATGCAGGCTACGTAATAATGACGGCAGTAGGGTGCTGTGCTGCGATTTGAGTATATAAGTAGTATATTACGATGCAGCAATTAACAGCAGCAATAAGTTAACGGTAGTGCGCCTGAAGTAATGGCAGGAAATACGCATGCTACCAGATAAGTTGCCAATATCAATTAACTCACTCAGTCGCATTGACGGATTCGTTGTATCAGGCGATCTGTAGGCCGCCAGGCTCGGTCTACGTCTTGGTGTAAGCTTGTAACAGTTTCTTAAGTAATAAGGTGAAGTGCCCTAAATTGAGTTGGCTATGCCTGAGCCAAATTATCCTCGCGTGAGACTAAAGGAGTTATTCCCGTGCACTTCGCTAACTACATAGCGGGTGCATAACTACAAAAGTAAGCGCGGGCTATAAGTATTCAAAAGGCACATTAAAATAACTACAATATGAATATTAAGTAATGGATAAATTGATAAATGTATGCTAAGTACAGTAGTAATTCTGTACCTGTAATCTGTAATATCCTCCTGTTGGCACTGTAGAGCTAGTTGTACGGTATAGCTTATAAGTCCTTTCTAGGTGTGGTCCAGAGCTGCAATGGTGAGCTTGCAGCTTGTGCTGTACTGGACACACTGCTCACCAGCACATGTGGCATCAGGACTAATTAACATTTCTACAGGTGCTGCATTCTATCCACACTTGTACATACCTTCTATTGTTAAAGTTACTGGAAGGTTCTAATTGTGTGTGGCAATTCTTGAGTTGAATGCAGAGGGGGAGTGCTTCACTAATGAGGTCACTACACTGTCACCGTCAGTCACATTCTCCTTGACTGTTATGAATACTCCCATATTCTTCAGAAGTAATACACTGTACCAAACCTGAAGACATTATTTGAGCACACAGACCCTTCTCTCATTCTGTGCTTTCTGAAGGAAAGTGGCCTGTAAAGAAATTTTTGACTTGACTCCCGCATTTGCATTTACCTAGACTTTTTTGTTGAATTCTACCCCATTTTTGCTTTTATCAGTTGAATTTTAACTCCCCGTTCTATCTCACACTATATAACACATTCCTGTTGGTGTGTCGTTAAACCCCATCTAACTAACTAACTAGCTGAAAAGATATTTCTCAACAGAAGAGGTACTATATGTGATCTGCTATTATATTTCCCCCATAGCTACTGAGTGGAAGATTCCCTGATGAAGATGGGAGCTCAGAGGCAGAAGAAGATCAAGTACTATTTGAGGGATCTACCCCCAAGGAGCAAGTTGTGAGTATAGAGTGTTAACAGGAAGGTGAGAAAGGGGATGGTGATGGCATGGTGGTGATTCTCAGAAACAAACTTTAGAATACAGAGTGTGTGGCTGTTGTGTTATGACTTTTAAGAGTATGTGGCATAAAGATTTTTGAAGTATTCAAATTCTTTTGTGCTGAGAAATTATGATACTGTGCTTCACTTACAACTTGCCATTTGCAAATTGTACGACTGGAATAATTATGCAATGTTAACAGATCGTTGCGTCAAATACGGAATGCACTCAAAATACACAGTTCAAATTGATGGATGTACTGAGCTTGTTCTTACAGGACTTCAGTGTCAAGTCATCTTGATTCATCATTTGTAGTGATATTTAGTTTTTAGAATGGAATAGAAGGAATGAAAATTGACAGAAAATGACACTTTGTCACATTTTCAGGAATTGGAAGACTTTGAAGCAAGTAGAAAGAATAGCACTGTTAATTATGTCTATTCAAACTGATTAATTACTACCACAATACCTAGGTTAATTTATGACTGCTACAACTGTTTCTGTGAATAATAGTGGAGTAAGCAAGTTTGACATCTATTTTAAAATCTAAGGAAATTGATGGAGATAAATCTGAGTGTAATGGCAGTATCAGTACAGTTTCATGGTGTGAGATGTGATGGGTTGTCAGTATCTTATTGTTTTATTTTTTTCAACACACAGCTAGTGCCACTCATCACACTGTATTGTCAAGACAAGGCAGTGAGAGTTGTTGAAGTGACTGAAGTTAAACCATTTAAATTTGAATCTGAGTGCTATCTCTGCATAGTCCCATTTTACATTACATGTTTTGTTTAAATAGCCATGTTCGAGGCACATGTGGAAAACTTGTATACATTTTGTTTGCTACAACTATGCATGTATAGTTGGACATATACATGGTGCATTGACCATCACCAGTGGCATTACTGCCCTGACTATGAACAGTTAATCAAATTATGTAAGGATGTTTGTCTGTGCCTCGCTTCTCCCACCAACGTGGCAGGTTTCTTGCACAGCTGTATTGACATGGGTGAAGTTGTTTGGAAGAATTTTCTTGATTTACTCAGGTGAATCAATTTTGGTAGGCACTCGGACTCATTGTTGTGGCTACTTTAAAATGCTGGTTAAATACTTTACAAGGTGTCGGGAGTCAGATTTTGTTCAGTGTTCAAACATTTTTTGTTCAATTGATCAGTGTTGAAGAAAATTAACAAATGTAGGGAGTTACAGTGTGAAAAACCATACCTCTTGTTCTTTCTTCATTGGTAAAATTGTTTTTCAGTTTGAAGTCATTTTAAAGAGGCACTTTGAGTTGGTTCGCGAAATTTACTAAATTTTTCCAACCTGTCAAGTTTTCTGCACTTATCACAAATGGCCAAACTGAGACAATCCCCATATCCTACGTGCAAGTTAACTTTTCATGAGTGATTAATTAACGATTCCTTACGGTTTTCAAAAATTTGTGACCAGCCACTTTTTCACATTAATATTAGTCATAATTGCACATGACCATTACAAGCAAGGGTCCAAAAACTCAAAAGTTTAAGTTTTTGCATAAGTGTTGGATGTGAAACTTGACTAATTATGCTAATTAAAAGCATTTTTATTGTGGTAATACCATTCAAAATCTTCGCAAAATTATTAATATCAACTCAGTGTGCAGCTTTAATAGCCACTTCTTCTTGTTTGTCCCCCAAGATTGTTTTACGGTCCCGACTGGACCAGCAACAAGAAGAGTGCAATCAGTTAAAGACAGACTTGTCCAAGACCAAGCAGGAATGTCGAGATCTGCAAGGCACAAAGGTAATTTTCAGAATTTTCACCTCCCCCACCCGACACACTTTGTTCTCCATTGTTCCTGAATAGCCATTGGTCACTCACTTTGTAATCATGCTAATAAAACCTTTCTTTTGAAAAGTAGTGATTATGAAAATGTTTGTCTTTTCTACTTCTCTTCTCCCAATCTCCAAATAAATATTTAGAAGATGAGCTGGAGGGTACTGCTTTTGGTTGTAGTTGACAGGTATCAGTTGCCTTGACCTCAGCCCTCTTTTGGCAGGTCCACATGGCATCAAGGACTGTTAATAAGAGGAAGTATACACATATGTACTTGAATATGACAAATGGCATTGTGCTCGCTTGCTTTCTAAAATTTTTATTTTAAATTCCATTACAGGCTGGCCTGCAGTCTAGGCTGACAGAGCAGGACAATGCCTTGCTGCAGATGAAGGCAGAGATACTTAGAATGGGATTCACTACGCAAAACCTTGAAGCAGAATGTGTGAGTACCATAGAACTTAATAAAATTTGGGAGTCCAGGAGCAGTTGCTGGGAAGAGATTACTGTTCATTACTATACAGGGGCATTTGTGTGGCTAACCAGAGGGGGGGGATTGGGGTTGCTTTTCAACCATTACAACAAGGGCGTTTGGGGTTACTATTGTCACCACAATGTTTTGCCTAGGGAGGAGAAATGCAAACCTTGACATGAAATTAAATGGACACCATTCCACTTTCATGTGGTTCCCAAAATGCTGTCAGATTTTGTCATGTAATGGATTTTATGCAATATGCCAACGTGAAATGAAGAGCCCAGTAAATCTGAATCATTTTTCCTGATTTACTATTTCAAAGTTTATGGCAAACTGTGCATTTCTGATAACTAAGGATAGTTTGTGTCATGAATAGTCATCAGCATTTTATCATTATTACTGTAATTATTGCTGCCATATTGCTTTGTCATAATACCTCAGAAGTATCTAGTTCTTGTATCCAGTGTGATATATCCATCCAGGAAAAGTGGTCAGTTGTTGGTAAGCTGATAACCTGCTGTCCTCTTTATGCTTTAACCTGATGGAAAGACTTTTTCCTCAAAGAAAGAGCATCATAAGGAAGTCTTTTGTTTGAGCAATGGGCTGCAGCATTTTCATCTCAATTTATTGTCATGTTTTCATGTGCTCTTTCTTATTTATTTTGTCATAGAATGAATTGAAACGCAAACTGGAGGAGAAAGACCACAAGATATCAGAGATGGGTCGTCAGCTGACCCAGAAAGATACACTATTACAACAGCAACAGGAGCAGATAGAAGCACTCACACAGCAGCTACAGGAACTCAACTCCTTTAAGGTACTCTCCTCCTCTCCTGCCAGTTTTCATCTCATGCTGTCCTCATCCCTTATCTTGGAGGTGACATTATATTTGACTTGAAGCAGTAGGGATTAATTTTGTTTCTCTCCCATTTCCAATAAAGACTTTTTTTGTGTGTTGTATCATACATTGTCGTAAGATGCAGACATGCCAATCAGGCTTCGATAAATCCCCCCGCCCGACAGTCCGGGACAAGTAAAAAGTTACTCGGGCAAGTACATTGTTAAATGTCATACCCCATAGGACTAGCCTTGCGAACCTTTTTTGTCAGCAGCATTACCTATAGTATTGTGCCTACAAACACTTAAAAAATGTCGCAAGCCAGGCAACTAGCTGATATGCCACTGATGGACCATTTACATCTATAGCACTGAAGGTGTTAGATCATGACAGTCCCTGCTTTTGTTTTTTTGCTCTCAGTGAACATAAAATAAACGTTCTGTGTGAGGGAAAAGTTGAGCTACAGCACATTGCCCTTTTTTTACACATGGTCCTAAGATGCAGACATGCCAATCATTCTAACATTACAACATTTGTTTTTATTGCTTTAAATGAAAGGTATTAACACTCATGTAAAAATGTCTACACCTCGCCAATACAGCAGCAGCTTTAGTTCAGAATTAGAGAAATGTATACAGTGCTTCACAACTGTGTCTACAATTGGGATATAACGTGGTTAAATTGTTGGACTCGTGATCCAAGGATTGCTGGTGTGACTCCCGCCTGGGTCATTATGTTGTGTTCTTGGGCCAGATGCTTTATCTCAATTGCTTCTCGCCACCCAGGGGTTGAAAGGGCACCTGTGAGGTGAATTGTCATTGGGCACCATGTTAGAACTGCTGCTGCACTAGAGGGATTGACTCGTGGATGGTTTACCATTGAGCAGGGATAATATTTGTATAGCACTTTGAGGCTTATTGTTAGTGTAAAGCACTATTGAAAAACAAATTATTATGAAATTACTATAGTTATATATTATACAGAATGGAGCTGCACAGTGTACATTGCAGTGTTTTTGATCTAATAAGTCATAAAATTTCATGAAAGGGCTATTCCTGTTGATACCTATTGAATTACCAACAAGTTTTAATTGGTATCAACAGGTATGCTTCCTATGACTTTAACAGTTTGCTGTTTGACAATGTATTAAAACCTGTTAATAGTTGTTTTCAAGTACCTGTTCAACAGGGGTTTTTTTCCATGGGTAAGTTAAAAAAAATGACCAGCTAGGAAAGAAAAAGCTCATACTGAAGTACTGTATACTAGAGGGAGCAACAGAATGGCAGGCATGGAAAAAAGAGTCAATGTAAGGATTAAGTGTAGGCTGTTTGTTAGGCCTTGAAGTGTCCAGTGTGTGCAACATGGACCTTAATGTTAGGCTATGCATGTAGAACACATGGCTAGAGGAAGAACGGAATGTATCTCTATACTTCAAAAACTTTGGAAGGAACCAAAAGCAGCACTCAGCAGGAACTGGTAAATATTGAGCAGTGTTTTGTAGACCCTTTTTCAAATAGTACTTACAAAGGATTTTGGGATAGAATTTTGGTATGCATTGATTTTGGCCACAGTTAAATGCCATTGACAAAAACGATGCATACCAAAACTATATCCCATAATATTGTGTAATTACTGTTTAGAAAAGGGTCTATGTAAAGTAAGACATGTTTTAGACAAAAATTGTATCTGTTATGAAATCTAGTACAGTACTTAAGTTTGGTATGAAGAAATTTCTTGAGCCTTTTATAGATCTTTACTTTTTGCTGAAGTAGTTTCCTGAATCTCTCAAACTTTCCTTTCCACAGACTGAGATACAGAATCAGTTGGATCAGGGCACTGGTGGATCCTCGGCACTGCTGGATAGCCAGATAAAGAACCTTAGTGATAGGCTAGACAGGGTTAACTATGCAGAGGTAAGACACCTCCCTCCCTAATCTTACCCCTCCCCTGAAAGCAGGGAAGAGTATTCTTGTTTCCTTAGATACATGTAAGGCTGTAAGAGCTGTTACAATTTTGTCTCGTGGGGAGGAAACTTCCTTATCTTCTAAAACGTGGTATAATTGCATAAATTGTTTCAAATTTAAATGAAGATAGGTATATTTCTAAATGTTTAATGCCCGAGTGACCTAATTGTGGGGTAGACCAAAGCGGTGTTACCTCCCCTTAGACTAAGCTGTAAAACTCTTCACCTAAAAATGTTTGGCAACGTTGCTTTGCATTCTATTTGATTTATGGCTCACGCCGAGGATTATTTCCATGTGGTCACCTTATTATGGCAATTTTCTCTCATTGTCCAGTCCAACCTTGCAGCTCATCTCTCTGCCCATGACAGGAAGATGGGCCAGCTTGAAACACAGATGCATCTTCATGAAAATAACAAGGGCAAGGTGAGTTTTCATTTATCATCAGTTGCACCCTGTGATGCCAGCTTGTGTCCTTTGTTATACCAAGAGATGACGGGGGTCTGCATTCTTCAATTACATAAACATTTTTGTTGAGGCTGAGCAATTCAATTTTAAAATGTGCAACAGTGTCATTGCAAAGTACAGTTGAATCCAAACTTGAAAAATTAACTGAAGTGTTGTATACCACAGCAGCAGAGTATGCTATGTTTACAGGAAGAAGACTAAAGAATTTCACTTTTCAAATTTTGGTACTTTGCATTTGTGAAGTCTTACCCTTAAACACTGTGCTTGTTGCTGTCAAAGAAGGTAAATAATTTGGTGTTGTTTTACAAATAATTTAACTTGCAGTCCTGTCTCAGATTGTGTAATAGCTAGGTATGTAATTCATTTGGCAGAGACTGTATCATGATCAATTTGTTGTAGCAAATCAAATTATTTTACCCTGTGACATGCAAACTGTAGCTACATAGAAACAACAGTGAAACTTCAGTTATACCTACTTAACCAGTATTCTCATGTGTAACTTATGATCTCACTTTTCTATGTCTTAAGGATGGTGATGAGATACAAGTCATCAGAAACATGCTACGTACCCTTCGAAGTAACATGAGCAGTCAGGATCCCAGTCACCACTCCCTGGATGTACTAGAGCAAAGCATCTCATCCCTGCTACAGGAGCAGGCCCCACCCAGACCCCTTCCTCAGTCGGTGAGTTTGTATTCCATACTGAGTGTAATATTAGTACCCTGGGATAGATTTGGGTATGGTGTGACATAATTGACACATTATTTTATAATTTATTGCAAGATCGAGAAAAGTTGTAGAGAGGCCCCCGACCTGTTTCTCAGAACACTGGCACAGTTCATGAATGTATAGATGTAAGCCTTTCAGAAGATGTCAAACTAGGGTGCGGCGGTATCATGAAAACCAAATACCAGTGTACTGCCGGGAAATATGGAAAATACCAGTAATATTGGTATATCCATATGCAAAATGTGATGAAATCAGTTCAGTCTCACATTTGCTATGTAGGCTTCTGTTTCATGTACGACAAATGAAGAAAACTAGCCTTATATTTAATTGATGGCAGAAAATATATAAAAACCCCTTTTCTACTGGTTAAAAGTATTAGCCCTGCCTTTGATCTTTTTTCTATATTGTGTATGTCACCCAGTTTCATGATGATAGTTAGGATCATCCATACTGTGCAGGCCCATAGCCTAGTTGTTAAAAAAGGCACCCTGCCTGAAAGTCTTTGCCCTAGTCTTTCAAAGTTTTAGAGAGGAAGGAACTTCTGCATAAGCCTATCTCATGTGTTACTGGGAATGAGATTCACATTATTTAATGTGACATGAAGTTAATGATGCCAGCAGTTGTTTGGCCATGTCAGTTATCCAATTCAGCATTGTGGATAGATGGAGAGCTTGCAGAGAGATCTATGGGGTGTCCCCCTCCACTTTGGAAACATTCAATTTGAGAGGTGCCAAGCTAGCAAGTGTTTCAACATATGACCCAAATTCTGACATTAAAAATGAGGTGAGAAGTACAATTTGTAATGACTCACTCTTTGCAAATTGAATCTAGATGGTATCTTTGAAATAAGCATCTGTGCAGAAATTAATATTCAAAATTTTTTTGTGGGAGATTGTATTGTGTGACAAATGCAACATCTGTTGTAAAGACCAGCTGGCTAAGTCACTGGGTGCCAATTAAACCCACCTGTGGAAGGGGCACCCCTTACATTGCACTTCTTCAAACACCCCCATCTCCTCATCTGTTTAGCTTAAAACTTAAAGCATGAAGTTAATTCCTAATTCATACTACTTATACTACAGTATGTGAAAGGTATTTTTACATATTCTTCTTTTGATTCAGAGATTACATGATGCATCCTTCAGGAGGTTTAATGCATCACCAGTATCATCTAGGACTGGTCTTCCACCAGATAACCACCGAACTCCAATGTCCCCATCACTCTGTAAGTAATAAACCTAGTGTAAGAAGAGAAAGTTGAAAATTATGTCATCTTCAACAAATACATTTCTGCTTTGGTTTGTAATCATATATTAAGTGAGAATTTGTGTTAAGCACGTGATTAAATTTTCAATATTTAAGAAAAACCTCCTTATTAAAATTGTATAAAAATTTTTAAATTTCTGTCTCGTTTCTTCATTTCACTTTTTCACCTAAGAGGTAACATGTTTTTTCAATATGGTGTAAGGTGTTGTACAAGCTTTAGTAAATCAGACATGTTGTCCATATTGAGATGTAAGACAACTGGTTGGACTTTACATTTCAAAATATCCTCTGAATGTTACCCCACTGGACATTGTGCTACATTATTGTATTTTATCAATTAGCCTCTGTAATAATTTTGTCAAAGTTTTATCACTGTTGCAAAAACTAGATGTAAGTTCTCTAACCTGACATGAAAATTTTGTCAACTTGATGTTTTTTCCCTGTTTCATTGCTTCACATAGCAAAGACTAGGAGTCCAATACCCCATAATGATGTACAGAGCCAACCTCAGACCAAGGTACTCTACTTCACTGAAAGGACAGTCACCCCATTCATGACATCAATACCAAAGAGGTAAATTGGAAAGATAGTTGTTGGTAATATTGTTGAACACTCACAACAGACACCTTAACTTTCATTAATACAGTGGTTGTATAAAGGAATTTGCTGCACCGTCTCAGCCAGTGTATATATTATAGGAACCCTGAAATTTAGCCTGAGACGTGCCTAAGGCGGTGATACATGCTCCACCCCACCCCCCATTCATCCTCCGCACACCCCTTCATCATCCTCCCATTATAATGTTATCCCGCTTTGCTTTTATACTGAGATCAATGTATTTAAACATAGAGAGGGTGGAGACCTAAAAATGTTCGATTATGAGGGTACATGTTTGCTAAAACAGACAGCAATTTAAATATTTATTAAGGTGGTTGGAATAAAAAAGAAACAAAAAACCCATTGAAAGAGTCTATGCTGGTGGTTACCCCATCAGCACTAGCCCATGCGCTGTGTCAGGGTTCCCATTCCCCCATGTTGAAATATTGGAAGAATTTATGCAATTTTAGATGATTATCTTTTCTTTTATGAAATTCAAGTTCCCAAAATAAATTTAGAGAAGTGGTAGGGAGTTTGAAGATGATTTTTGGCATCCTTTTTGCATACTTCTACATATCAAGTTAAATTCAACATATTTAGCTGCTAGCCAAATTTAACTACAAATTTTGCAACAATGCAGTTAAGCTGCCTATTTGTTTGCTTTCGTATGTCCATGCATGTGAAGGAATTGCCAAAAAACCTCATTTTCCACAAAGCAAGTTAGATAATGACTGCCACTCCAAACAGTGCCTTTCAAGAACTTGGCCTGCTCAGTGGTTTCATAGTGAATCCACATGTGTAACTAGAAGACAAATGAGTCCTCTTGGCAGTACTATATGTGATAAAAGGTTATAGGTCAGTGACTGTGTCATTCATGGTGAAGATCATTTTGCAGTGTGTCTGTGAGCTTGGTATGATCCTCAAGATGGGCATAGATAAAGCAGGACCTGAGGAAAGAGCATTGGTATCAGAGAAGTTTTATCTTTTCGTTGACAGTGACCAAGTCATACAGCAGTGGCACAAAGACCATTTTTCCATCATTGTGGTCATTTTTTTCAAGCCCTGTTGATGTACTGGGATGTTTGGGTAGGTGGGGGGGAGGGGGGCATTCAGGAAAATAGCCAGACATCAGACCACCAGCTGGTAGAATGTTTGGAATGAAATTGGAGTGACGAGAATTATCTTCTAAGTGTCTTGTGGTGTATCATAACGTGTTTTTCCTTTTTTTCTTTCAGACTGGGTGAGGTCACCCTGAGGGACTTCAAGAACATTTTTGATAAAGAGGGGGAGTATAGGTATCACTTCAAAGCTCTGGATCCTGAGTTTGGAACTGTTAAAGAGGAGGTGAGTAAAATCCTGGTACATCATTGTTTTTTTTTTGAAGCAGTTATGTGTATTACATTGGGTATTGGCCAGTCTTGTTTTTCCAGTTCTCATCATTTCTTTCAACCATGCTTGATCAAGTCTCTCAAAAAAGTTACTCATCTCTCACAGTTGATTTCAGTATTTGTTTGTGAAAGGTACTAAAAGGACCTTGAATTCTCCATAATAATTTTCTTTTATCCTTTTTGTCATAGGTGGTGGATGATGATGATATTCTGCCAGGATGGGAGGGCAAGATAGTAGGCTGGGTAGAGGAAGACAATGGTTGAACAATATTGTAGAAGGTGACCTCATGAACAGCGCCCTCTGTCACACTGCATCACCATGGTGACACCATCATATGAAACTGAAGGGTGAAAGGAAGTCGTCAGCTGGAATGTTAAGTCAAATATTGGACATGTTGCTAAGTACATTAGCAGGCTTCAAAGTGCAATCTAACAAATTCTTTTAAGTACTTGTCAGTTTTGTGAAGTGTCATTTCATGGGTCAGAGGTTTTACTTTAGGCTTGCTAGCATTAATGTATTCAATATTGTTGGTGTGTGTATGTTGCTTGCTGGAGAAAAGTGAAGTAGTATGGGACAGTGGCAACCAGTTGGGGCCAGGAAGGACCTCTCCCCTTATACCTCCAATCCCTGCCCTCAACTCCATCAGTTCCATCTAAAAGTTTCCAGAGGCTGATAATGTATCAAAACTAGGACCAAGACACAGAATCTAGCAAAGAAAACATGTAAATTGGGCAGGGGTGAGGTGTGGGTATGGGGTTAGGGTTGGTGGTGAGGGTGGACTAGGGTTAGTGTTGGTGGGTGGGTGGTTGAATGGGAAAGGCCACTTAAACAACCAGCAGGAGTTTCTTCTGTTCTACCACTGAATGGGGCAGAATCTTTATTAAGCATGTACTGATCTGAGATGTTGGTTACCACTAAGAGATATGTATCATTATATTTTCACATGCTATAATTTTGGAGTGGTCCAGGAAATCCATTCCTGTCAATATTGTCAGCACCAATTATCTCACGTATATAGAGGTTTCCATATTCCAGTGAGAAAAAGAGGAATTCAGAATACAGGGTCAGTGGGTTACATCTAGGAGATTTTTTAAGTGTGGTAGAGATGCCATGTTATTTACCAGGTAGGTGAAAGGTTTATACAAGGAATACGGATGAAGGATTCATGAGGATTTGAAGAAGTCTTTCTGGAAATGTCTCTCTGCAGAGAGACAGCATTCATTGCTCTTGGTCAGACGATTTTGTCTTTAAATACATATTTATTGGGAGGCTGTCATACTTTCACAAACTTTGGGTAAGAGTGATGATATTTTTCAGTCAAAAAAAGATGCTGGTGATTTTACAAAAATCACATTTTCTGCTACTTAATTTACTGACTTAAGGATAGCTAAAAAGTAGCAGTGAAGTAAACCTAAATTTGTTGTTGGTTAATGAACACCTTGTAGGTAAAGTGTGTAAGTTTCATGTACTGCATAATGATGTTTATGCATGGTGTAAAGTGTGCTGATAAGAATGTGTGAGGACATGCTGTAAGCTACCAAAGTTTGTGCAAATATCAATTGTAAGCATCTCAGAAGCTCCCCATTTTGGAACCTCATAATGGTACATAGCAGTAGGAAGTTATGCCAGATGAAGTGAGGGCAAAGGGGTCCACAGGGTGTCTGTGAAGATATTGGAGACCCCAGAGCAGAAAAATAAGTTTGATAATTCGTTGCAGCATGGAACTGTGGGATACACGTGAGGTAAACAAACTAAACTCAGCACAAAGTGTACTGCATTTTCCCATTTTTGTGCATTCCCAGTTTTCGTGGAGTACGTACTTATACGATTTAGCCTAAATCTAAAAGTGGCTAGCCTTACTGCACAAAAAATGGGGGTCTTTATCCTACTTTAAGTTAGATTAAAATACAACATTTTTACACCAAAGAGTCAGTTTGTATGCAGTCCACAACACGAAACCACAGGTAAGAACCCACTTTATACTAACGATGGATTAAACAAGGATGATTTGACAAATTTCTCAAGTAAACTCAAATTTTGGAAGACGTGTTGTAGGTACGAGTGTGTATATGGACTGTTTTGAGGATGTGTGCATGTGCAGATGAATTATCTAACTGGCTTATTGAACATGTGGTATTGTTGGTATCATTTTGTATGGGAATATTTATTGCCGAAGAGTGAGTACAAAGTCAAGCAAGCTTTGTCTTCACCTGATCCTCTCTCTGAGTGTAAAAGGCTCCATTGGAACAAGTGTTCATTCCTGTTTACATATTACGTGAAATATTCTGTACCTCGTTTTAATGGTCCAATCCAGCCTCGTGACAGCATGCTGGGCTTGTCAAGAATGGTGGCAATTGAATTATTTGTAGTCTCAAGTCTATCAAACGTGCTGTTTACATTTCAGTTCATAAAAGTGTGCATCAAATATTATGTACTTTGTAGAGTTACTCGAAGAAAGAAAGTGCTATTGAGAGGTGTAAGCTTTCAGTGCTGACATTTTTGCCAGGGTTTAAAGGTACTTTTATGACATAAGTGTAGGATTAAATGAGGGGTAATGGTGCCTTCTCCCCTAAGTCCCCCCCATCCCCCTCTTATTTAACTCATGGTGAGAGTATCATATTTGGGGAGGGATGTCATCAGACAAACCCCAAAGGGCCAAATACCCCCATTCCATTACATTTTTAAGGCTACTTCTGTGTGTGGAGTTTGTCAGCACTCTAGCTTCCATCACTCATCATTTTACAGTAGTTATTACCCATTAAATAACAACCTAATATGACTGAACAAGACAAGTATTATGATATATGCATTGTGCACCTGTTCTATGTGGGCTTTAGGTAAGCTACTATTCCATTTGTCACAGGGTAATTTTTGTGTTGCATCACAATGAGAATTTTGTTCTTTTGGGGCATTAGGGGTGGGGGTTGAGGGTGTTGCATTGTAAACATGGAAATGTAGGCTCACTCTCATTGGTGTTGTAGGGGATGCCACCCACTATTGACTGGCTTAACAAGTTGTAAATCAGTCAGCCTACCTCCTAAAATGTAGGCTACCTTGTCTGCTGAAATTACACAGGGACTGAGCGTCCAAAACAATTTGTAACTGATACGATTTCACTGCATTGTGAAATGATGTTGCAACTCAAATATAAGGTTTCTATGGACTTATGGATTCTTTATGTTATTTGGAAAAAAGGGGGCTTGATCCATTATGCACATAGGGAAGAGTAATAGAGAAATGTGTCAGTGTTACTTATTGGGGGGGTGTTGGGTGGGGGTGGAGAGGGGGTTTATGGAGAGGATCTAGGAAGTATAGGCAGCTCAAAGAACTGAAGTAGGATGTGCAGTGTAAACCAGTATGGCTAGAGGAGTCATATGTGGTTTTCTGCATGGAATGAGAAGGTTGCAGAATGACACACAGGTATCTTTTGGAATTTTAAATGGATTGGTAGTGTCTACCAGCATGGCTGCCGTTGTCATCGCAAAAGGCTCATCTCTTGTGACCATACATCTATAATGACCAGTATTAATCTTTATTTTCAGTGGTGAGCTATCCATGAATGCACCTTTATTAAAATTAACTCGATCCCTTTTATAAGATGAGCTTTTTGTAACTATTTATTAACATGCACTTTGTTTGAAATGGCAAAGTAAACGGGGCATTTTATTTGGGGTCATTTGGTCATCACTAAATGGTGAAAGTTAATGGCATAATGTAGCCTGACTGTAAGTATGCTTGTGGCAAGTTGTGAATATCTTTGTATGTGTGCCAAGTATATGTCAAACAATAAATGGGAAAACATTTATTATTTTTAGGGCCTTTTCTTTTGCTTTGTAATCCACTCAGTAAGTTAGGTTCATTGGATAAAATTACAAGAACTTGCCCAGTGTGGATAGAATATCAGCAACGTTGCTACCACAGAAGGAAAGAGGCATCGCACAGCTGGGACTGTCTCTTAAGAGGATGATGTAATTATGTCATCGTCCATTCAAGTTAATAACATCACATTGAGTCGCCAGAAAATTCCCAGGACTCCAGGTGGTTCCAGCCCACCAGAATAAGTTAGACCCAGGGGCCTCTCGAATCCAGGACAATGCAGTCTTACCACAATGCAAACTTTCGTCTCATTTTATGCCAATGTGGCTGCTTGTATCAAAGTAACAGGACCAGAATGTAATGTCCTTACAGTTGCCCCCAAAAGCAGATTTGTCACTAGTTACTTGCTGCGTTACAGGAATACAAAATAAATTCATTTCATCCCAGGGTTCCTCCAGGTGAAAATTCTTGACAGTTTTATTCAGAGAAATTAGCTCGTTGGCCGTATGGAATAAGACAACCAACGTGCCTCGTTTTTCTGGATACTCAATCTGCGCAAATCGGGTGACCACCATGGGAAACATCGTTTGCTCTTCAAGAAACCACAGTACAGGATACAGGCACTTAATGTGATCTTGCCTCCTTGGACAATGTGTTCACCAACTCGGCCAGTTTGAATCGAGCCCTTTCCATGCAGACAGTAGCTAAGAAAACACTGCTACGGGTCACGTGAACAGCTGACAGATCATAGAAGGATTATATCTCACCACCAATATTGCAAAATCAGGGCCGTAGCCTGGGCGAAATCTTTAGGGGCAGTTCATGACACTGTCCATAAAGCGGAACACCAATGGCGTGCCTATAGATATTTGAAACCTGGGCGTACCTTTCCTTTTTCAACAGCCATTTGTGCATGAGGACCATCCCCTGGGAGGGTGCTGAGGGGTGGGGGGTACCAAGGGCGGATCCAGCCCTTAGCTGAAGGGGGGGCAGTTTGAAAAGGGGGGCGCCAACATCATGCAGGGGCCGCATACTCTTGAATTTGACCGACTACATTTCGGAGACCAACTCCCATTGCCATAGTTATATATAGCTATACGGTTCGAAATTCTGAGGACCTTTTTTTTTTTTTTTTTTTTTTTTTTTTTTTTTTTTTTTTTGCCTTTCGGACAGTTTTTACTTAACTTTTAGGACGCAGGGGGCGCATTTTTCTTGTATTGAGGGGCGCTAGACTGGTCATAGGGGGGGCAGTTGTCCCTAGTTGCCCCCCCCCCCTGGATCCGCCCTTGGGGGGTACGCAAGGCCTGGCTTAGGAGCAAACTTCTGCTATCGTTGGCAAAGCTATGAACTGATTATATCTTTACAAAATAGTTATTATTTAGTGATATTTATCCTATTTTCTGGCTGGGCGTTAGTCAAGAGTTAGTCAAGAGTTGAGACCACCTAAGCCCAGATATTCAAAAGTTTGGGATGCGTGTTTAGTTTTGAAATATTTAAGAAAGTCGTATTCCTTGCTTTCACTACCGCTTAAAGAAGTTACGCAAAAGCTACTAATGTCCTTAGTTTTTTGGAACTTAGGATTTAGGGTTTTTGGACATTAAAAGGCTAAAGTTAACTGAGCAAAAAACAACATTTACGTTGGGAGGTCATCAAAAACAGGATAGACCAGGGAAAAAGAAGTCTCATTTAGTCTTATATGGGTACCCGTCAGATACAAGATTAGATGTTTTATCTTTGCTGATTCATTATATAAAAATTACACGGCCTCCCAGAGGGTCAGAATCAAACCTGTTTATTAGTTACGTAGAGCCCCATAGACGTGTCACAACAGAAACTATTTAGTTACTCTCGGGATTAAGGAAATTTTGGCGATGAATCAGGAGTTGATGTCTCAGAGTACAGCTAGGGCACGTACAGTAGCCGTGCTGGGGGCATCACTAGCAAGTACGAAGAACGTTCCAGTGTCCGACATCATTAACGTCGCTGGGTGGATATCAGAGAGAATATTTGCCAGCAACTTTTTATAACAAGAAGCCGTTAACAAATGTTGGAACTTGGTTTGCAAATGCCGTTCTACCAGTAGACCCACAAAGGTAGGCTACAATCTTGGACAAAACTCGTTGGAACAGTCCTGCACCCTCGCTTCCCCATACGGCAATGTTGGAGACAATAATGTCAATTCGAAATCCGTCACTTTCCTTTGGACACAACATTGTACTGGGGGTTCGGTTTTCGTAGATCGTGCACACGGGGGACGAGGGTTTCGTAAATCCTGCGCGACATCATATTGTACATGGTGCCACTGTGGGGGTGTTCCAACATTTTTGTCCAAGATTGTAGCATTATAGGAAAGTGTAATGATTGTGCAGGTAGAGCATGACGAAAATCAATCGTTTCTGTTCCAGTTCAAGCCTTGAGAATTAGCCTAGGCATTGTTGGTTATTAAAACAGAAGTTAACAACATCTTTTTGCCTAGTAGTTGTGTACTTCTTGTTGACTATATTGCGTAAACAAGCTGCTTTAATGTCTCGTATAATTGTGACGGAGAGTGACGTATGGTAGAATCCATTATTAAACGAGCTCTAAGTTGAAGTTTGATAGGGATTCTACCAAACGTCCCTTAAAGGGGGACTTATCTGCCCTCCACACTTTGAAACCCAACCCTGAGTCTTGTCGAATAGGCATGTTCATGCAATTCGTTTGAAAAGTGGAGAGTAGTCCTATCCTGTGTTCTCTCATGTAATTCATCCTCAGTCAATTGACGTTTGGTCAGAGGCGTAGGAGCCCAAGTTATTTTTTGGAGGGGGAGGGGGGGGGGGGACTGGAACGACTTGCCCGAAAAATATACCCCAATTTTCCGCACGCGCCACGCACGTTCGACATGTTAATGTACATATCATATAGGCATGCATCGTTTATCACACCGCATACCGCCATGTTACTACCTTCTTTATTGGTTTAATTTAATTTTGGCCGAAGTCGGTGATCGCCGGCCTGGGGGAGGGGTCTAAGGGGAGGGAGTTCCCCTCCCTTTGAAAATTTTTGAAAAATTAGGTGTCCTTACTTGCAATCTGGTGCCACATATGCTACCTTTGAAGTGAAATTTGTGTTAAAACATTTACGTATTTTAGGTACTAAAAAAAAAAAAAAATCGGCATTACCCCCTCCTCTTTGAAAATTTTTGAAAAATTAGGTGTCGCACATGCAGTCTGGTGCCACAATGGATGTTCCCTTTGAAGTCAAATTTGTGTTAAAAAATTTACGAATTTTAGGTAGAAAAAAGCAGCAAATATCGGTGAGGGTGGGGCATGGCCCAATGACCCCTCATATACACCACTGATAATCAAAATATAAGTTCAACTATTAAAAACACACTGATGAAATAATACGGAATATATAGATGCTGGTGCAATTCAAATCAGAACTTATATATTAATTGCAAAGGAAGTTTTTTAAACTATTAATACCCTCAGTTTAGCTACATCATTGCATTATTTTTCTTTCAGTACTAGGTGTACGAAAAATTCTCAGCATTTTACCCGAATTTTCACAAAAAAATTTTGGTTGGGGGCTGCAGCCACCCCAAGCCCCCCTCCCCCCCCCCCAGCCCGCCTCCTACGCCTATGCGTTTGGTAGAATCGCTATCAAACTTAACCTGAGGGCTCGTTTAATAATAGAGCACTGCAACTCCCTCAATTCATTGCACAAAACTGTAATTCAGTCAAAATAGGCCTATATATATCGGACCAAGTGCACATAGAGCAGGATAGTCCTATATCCTGCTCTATGTAACTGCAATAAGTAGGTCTAACTTCAAGATGAAATAAATGTTCAGTTTTGAAGTTTTTCAATACATTCTAGCAGTGCTATATTCGCAACCATGGATGGTCGAAGTAATTTTCTTGAACACGCATTCCAACTTACACCACGGTCGTAATTTACAGCACAGGTTATGAAGTGTCCATTTTTTTCAGCCCAAAGAGTATTGTATGTTAAGCGGTATTATTTTGCAAGGCCAAGTGTTTGGAAATTCCAACAGTTGTTTAATGTTACAAATGGCACTCAGCTCGCAAAGTTGGCAAAGTTTGTATCTCTTATCATGAATCATTTTCATTAATGCATTCTTACCTTATTGCTGGCCTTATATTTAGGGTTCACAGGGTAGCATCAATTTAACAGTTTTCTCTTGATTTGATTAAGTCTTTCACATATGTGACATCCAGTGCTTTGGTAATGTTTCATATATTTTGTCTTCTTATTCTTTTGTTTTGTATTCCAGTTTTCCAAAGTTCTTACTTTGTTTATCAGAGCATGCATGTGAACTGATTGTTATTATTCTCTTATACCCCGGAAAGGGTCTCTTGTCCTTTAAAAGAGAAAGAAATAAACCAGTGGTTCTTAACCTTTTTCTTTGCAGTTCCCCCCTTGCCAATCAGCCGATCGGGCTGTTCCCCCTGGAAAGATATATCAGAAAAACATGATTTCCAGTGAGAATAATTTTCGTACTTAGGAAAAAAGACAACAGAGGCACTATTCGAGTATCACATATCTGATACAAACAAAACAACTTTTTAATTCCAACGACATTATTAGTGGGATTTTTGACACTGCTTTTGGGCAGCCAGATGGTCAATGTCAGGGATGGTGGACGACAAGGCACAATTCTAAAAGGAATCAGGCTGAAAGCCCCTGCAAAAAGTCCCCCCCCCCCGGAACTCCAAAAGTCCCCCCCCCCCGGGGGAACTTTCCCCCCGGTTAAGAACCACTGAAATAAACTAAACTAAACTAAACCACAGATGACAGGGGACGCTAACTTCGACCGATCGACCACCCTTCATCTCTTTAGAGGGCAGTTGTCATTTTTGGTTATGTCGCGTCGCTTCGAATTCAGACGCGGGAATCCGAGCCTAGCCTCACGAAGCTAACCTTAGGCTTAAGCTGTCAAATTTCAACCCTCTCTGCCTGTACAAAGAGAGTCAAATAACATCTCCCAGATCTGATTGCTTTACGGATTTTGTTTTAGACGTATCAAAAACGGGTAGGTGTTGAAATAGTGGAGCTTTAGAAAAGGGCTAGCCTAGGCGTGTGAACTTTATTATTAGTATTACACAGTTACTATAATATAAGACAGGTGTACATAATATAGGGCCTAAGACAAGTTAGAAATGATCGAGGAGCCAAGCCAGTTAGGCTAGGCTAAGTTAATAAGGTGTGAGTACTTAGGGCCTAGCCTAGGCCTATAGAATAATTGTAATGTGTGCAAAATGAGAAAATGTGTAGAAAGTGGGGATGTTGCCCCAGATCTTGACCAGGCCTGGAAAAAATGTTTATTTCCCTGGAAGGAAGTTAGATTTTCCACTGTTCCTTTCTTGTTTTTGAATACAAAAAAGGTTAATTTCTCTCCAGTTGCCAAAATTTCCCTTCAATTACAAATATTTCCTGGGAAGGGGCTTCCCAACTTTTTCCACCCATGATCTTGACTTTCTTTTATGACAGAAAACGGGGTCATCTAAAATCTGTGATGACTCAACGAACGTGACGAATGTTGACATCCCAAACCTGATGATGCTGTGACACCGGTACCGTTGCTTTCCACCCCCGGTAGTTTCCGCCACTGACTTTCCGCCCTTAAAATTACTGGGGCGGAAAATAACATTCCAAATTACATATTAACTTACAGTAGGCCTACATGTATTACAAGTGTAGGCCTAGGCTAGGCCTATCTAGCCTACATTCTTTTCATTTCTCAGACCAAGAGGACGATGAAATTGTTACGTTAGGCCTAGGACTTTTTCAGATATCACATACTGTAGCCTAGAGAAGAATGAACTTTATGATCTGTTGTACAGTAGGTCTACTGTATGTGTATTAGAATTTTTTCACAGCAGTGACACAGGGGTCGAAATTTAATTTTTTCTCCACTGTTCCACGGAACAGTACCTTTTCCAAAACTACTGTTCCGGATCAGATTTCACTGTTCCAAATTTTCATATACTGGAAAAGAGCAGGTTCTTGTATGCAATGAGTTGGTTCTCCTTCATATGAGCGCACGTACTGGGCCGCAAATTTAAGTCGCTGAAATCGTAATTCCACTCTTGTCCTTCACAGCGTGGTTGATTCAGCAATCATTTCACACAGTGAGTCAAAGGGACGATGTCATATTTTAAGGAAGAAAAAACACACACGTTAAGGCCCATTTTCTTTGGACACGAGATGTCAGCAGTCAGATTGACTTGCTTTCAGTCCTTGTACAAGTTTCGGTGCCTAATTGCTAGAAGCTGTCACGTTTTAACTTTTAAACTGTTAAATGACCGGTTGGCCGTTTAACCGCCACTAAATTTAACCAAGTGTTTAAACGGATTTCTTTAAAAGGAAGAAAGGTTAGCACTTTTTCTCCCCGTGTTTTGCTTTGATAGCTGTCATTTAGAAACATTGTTTATTTGCAAATCCAATGATCAAATTAATGCTTCGAAATAAACGTTCAGTGACTTTTCATTCACAGCAATGTAATCCCATGATTGAATCGATTTTCACCTACTCAAAATGCCTTTATCCCGTTTGCAGCAGTAGCTCAAATCTGATTGTTAGTTCACAATACGGCTTAACGAATTCACAGTTTATACCGTGATCGTAGTCTAAGCCGCTCACAGAACGAACGTTAAAACAGAAATACCTGGACGCCCGCCAATATATTCAGTACATGTACTTGGACATTCCACACCATCCAACCGTGCTTTACCTATACGTAAACGGAGTGTGCAGGCTTACACGTGTTTGTTTTGAGTATTTCATATAGCAGTACGTAATGAATGCACGAACTGCATATATCCATACGTAAATATTTGTTCAGTACGTGCATGCGCTAGGTGCAAATCAAGTGAGCTACTAGGAGTGTACGTATATACAAGGCAATCGAATTATTTTGACAAACTTTTGTTACGTTTCAGGCATCGTTATTTCATAAATCATAAAGTGCAAGGCACACTTTAATTTCACACAAATTAACATGAATGCTTTACATAAAAGCACCTGCTGAAAATTAGAGGTGTACCGGATATTCGGTCCGGCCAGACTATCCGGCCGGATAATGAAAAATTATCCGGTTCCGGTTCCGGCCGGACTTTTTTATAAATCCGGCCGGAACCGGACTTTTTGTGAATCATTAGTAAAATGCCCTGCAAGTACATTTAAAAGATATTCAAGATAAAAAGAACTAATTTAAACCAGTGTTGTCACAAAGGGGGTTGGAGAGATGGGTACAAGGGATTATCTTTCAAAAATGAGTCCCTCCCATGGAAGGGAGTACATTCCATTCACAAGTTGTACCAACTCAGGTCAAAAAACTAAAAACACAAACATCTCAGTGATTCCTAGTTGCTTGTAAATGAAACAGAATTTGTATAAAGATAATCATAAATCCCACTGGTTCCATATCTCATTAGTTCCCTTTTGGACCATTGAGATGGTGGACTATGCTGGGGGATCAATGAGCAAGGGCTATAGACATTATCCCTACAACAGGGCATGCCACACCAAGAAAATTTCTCATTCCACCAATTACATTAATTTAAGAAAGACCCCTCCCAATTTACATGCCTTGATAAAATACTCTGCTGTATGCACAACCAGATACCTGTGTTGTTAAGGAAAATGTTGATCTACCAAAAGAAGAAATGAAATTATAAACTGAATTATGTCATCTTTGACCAATCAATTCTGTAGTAGCTTCAAAACAAGCCTACAGTAGCTACTGAATACACCCTGTATGATAATATTTAAAACATATGTTAAGGGAAATTTCACTTCAGATATTTGTGTTTGAATGCTGGAAGATTGTACTGGTGTCAGGTGTATATTTGGATGAGGGGTCTAATCTAGTTTCCAAAAAAAAAAAAAAAAACAACAAAGAAACCGTCCCCCAAAAAACCAAAATCTCAGAGGCTAACTCTTTATTAAATATATGCCAGGGGCCCAGGCCCTGCCCATAACAAGTTAGTAGGCTTTCAAAACTATTTTAATTTTTACTAGTTTCTGATTGAGATTGTGCACTTGTCAATTGTAACCACGGCCCCCATATCTGGGCCATAGCGGGGCTGTTGCACCATTTTTGCCAGGGATGTGCAGTTTAATTTGTCCCCACTATGGGGGGAATGTAACGGGACTTTTAGCCAGGATGTGCATTGCAAAAAATGGGCCGGGTAGTTACCCCAGGGTTTGCATTCATGAAAATACTGCATGTTCGGTTAATTGCTGCCCCACTATGCGGGGCCATTGTATTGAAGTTAGCGGGGGATGTGCATTGAAATGCTGCCCTGCCCTACCGGGACTTTATTCAAATGTAGCCAGGGAGGACAAACACTTGTTACATTGCTATAAATCACATCCCGGCCTAAGTCCCCACTATGTCCGGGTGTGGGGGACCGTGGTTACAACTGACAAGTGCATTATTATCTCTGTCACACATTTGAATTTAATACTGAATTGCATTTAACTAATTAAGAAATGATTTGAATTAATGCCAAGTTAAAAGAAAATGAAAACAAAACAAAAACAAAAGCTACACATAAGTGACTTGATTGAAGTCTCTTAAATCCATGGAGGTCAAAATCAACAGACTTTCATCACTCATGTTACCTGGATGGGATGGGAATGGGAATACTGTAGACTTAATCCTTCATTGAAAAAGATGATCCCTTTCCAGTATTTCTGGTGGAGTTGTGTATTGATCATTAAAATTTACTCTTAATGCCTAATGGGTGATCTCTAAGCCTGCTGACACCTCTGCCATTATTTACCATTGGTACTTCTATTTTATTTGGACCCTGATTTCAGTTATAAGATTCCTATTGAAAAAATCCGGTCCGGCCGGATAGTTCGTACTGTCCGTTAAAATCCGGTCCGGCCGGATCTTAAAATTCCAGATCCTGTACATCCCTACTGAAAATTACTACAAACTACGATGTAACAACGGGTAATAATTAAGCGGTAAAAACAAATATCAAAAAATGTAATTTTCCATACCATGCCCAATGTTCTTGCAACGTACATCAACTTCTGTACAAAGCGGGTGCGTATTAACCTTATAGTATTGGCAATTACGAACCTGTACACATGCCATACCATGTACACACATGGCCTATAGTACCGTTGTTTGTGTATATTTCGCCCCATATCATACGTGCGATTAATGTCTATGAATTTGATTCTTGGTCTCGTTCATTGTAAGATTTGAATGAATCGAAAACTGATGATGGTGAATGATCGCTAGATGTGCAAATTGACAGGAGATTTTGATATTCACAGCATGATTACTTCATCACAGATAAGGATACATGCGTGTAGTTGCAATGTGTTTTTTCTGGAACTTGAAAAATACTGTTCCACGGAACAGTTGCTTTTGGAAAGTTACTGTTCCGGCACTAAAAGCACTGTTCTCGGAACAGCGGAACAGCGGGAATTTCGACCCCTGGTGACAGTTTGGAGAATTATAAAATGAATATATACTGTATTGCTGTGGCTCGATGTAATTTAGCCTAGGTCAGAAGGTTAAGGTGGTCTCCAATCCACGCATGCTCAAAATCTCCCATCATGTGCCAATCAAGTTCTCCAGCTGATCTGCAAAGGTAAATGGAAATGGTACCGGTTAGCATGCAGATAAGGTTGACTAGGTATGCACATGTGCTGGGCTTAATTTATGTAGGAAGCTGAATTAGACAGCTGTATTGGCTACTGCTGTTGATTACTTATTACGTAATGACCTACACCTAAGTCTACACCAAGACCGACCGTGAATGTGGTGGCTAGTGAGTCAGCCAACCCTAGTAACATCGGTCCCTAAGTTGAAATAGGCTGTTGAGTAGAGACAATCGAAAATGAGTGAGTTCGGCTCTGCCAGTAAGTTGAATTGACCGCCGTAAGTTTGCTGCTCTAGCAGAAGTGAAATGCTGCCGGTGATTCATTGCCCGAGGTTGCACTGCCGGTATAAGCTGCACCCCAATAAGCTGACCGTGGCAGTTGTAAATCCTGCAACCGTTGAAGTGAATTGCCTACCAGAGATTACTGCAATCTATGATGCTGCAGGGCTAGGCCTAGGTCCAGATATTAAGCTAATAAGCTAGCCTATGTAGTTAACGAGTAAACTCTACAGTTAGTTACTTGTTAGGATGGTGTACGTAAGGCCTATACACACGCGATGACTTAATTGTTATTCCCGTGCACCTTACAGCGCTAACAATGCAAGTGAACGTGTTTAAATGAAATAAGGCCGAAGCGATAAGTTCCGATAACTGTAGTAAAATGGAAGCGATAACTGTAATATAATGTTATCCGCAATGCTTAGTACCCTACGGTACCTGTTTGTCTTCTCTGCAAGCTAATGCTGTCTCGAAAATGTCGTCTCGAAATGGCTGGTTGATGAAGCGAGACTATAGGCTTTGCTGAAGGTGATCCAGTAGTGCTGCAGTGATGTGTTGTATCTGCAGACTATAGCGCATACTTAGTGTAAACAAGAATGCGAGTTGTATGTGCGCTACTCAGCAGCTGTAGAATGCTGGCCTAATTAACATAAACTATGCAACTATGCCGAGGAAAAGTACATTTGAAAATGAGGGCGCTAAAGCTAATCACTACAACAGCACTGTGCTGTGTACAGTACACAGCACTGTATGGTACAGTATGCATTTACGTGTGTGTTTATGTACATAGGCCTACTGTATTTGCGCACTCACTACAGTGCACTGCTAGTGGTAGCGAGAAAGAGAAGTCAGCATAAAGTACTGTACTGAGTTCTACTGTACTGTGGATTGTTGTGAAAAGTAACTGGCAAGACGTTCAATGATAAGAAGATCTACTGTACAGTAGTTTGAGTTTATGAACCCTTCAACTCGTGCAGGTCTTCCAGTCTAGGCCTATGCCGTTACTTTCCACTCCCCAAATCATTGTTTTCCGCCCCCCAAAACCTGGGGTGGAAAACGACATTTTTTAGAAGCGAAAAGTAAGGGGGTCGTGGAAAATAACTGAATTCCTGTGACACTAGGCTACTACTACCCTGTAGCTAGGCCTACGTTCCTGTGTGCATTTAGTACACTATACGCCGAAGATCTTCGGCGTGGCCATACGATTTCGATCGGCGTGGTTTTTGAGTAATGAAGTAATCAACAGACCACAGCAGGGCTGGAAAAAATGCAGATTTCCCGGCAAGCTGGAAATTATTTCCCGCGTGATAGTAATTTTTTCTTATCTAAGTGGAGCGCGACCATGGGTTCGCATGTAGCATACAGAAAATTTTTTGCAAAATGAAGCCTCCCAGACTGCAGGAAACGGCCCTTCCGGGCCCTGATGGTTGCATCTCAGGCCAGCTGGGCTCGGAAAATATTTTTGAGAGAAGTAGCCGTCGGGTTTTTTGGTATCAGACTGTAGGTGGTAGCCCGACAGGACTTTGTTTGAGCCCAACGTAAATAAATTCACGCATATACATCTAGCACTCATAATACTGTACTTTGACCTGTTTGTTCACGAATAACTTATCTAAAGTCTCCTTGTGTTTGTTTTTGTTTTTGTTTTTTTTTTCTTCAAAGTTTGTTACAGTTATTTTAGTTTTGTTCCTCTGTCAAGTGATCTAGGCTCAATTCTCTTTTGCACTGTACAGTCATCCCGTAAAGTTCAGCACCTACATTGTATGTACTGTTCATATATAGGCTATATATGAACGTCAAAAGACAGCTCGCAGTGCGTGTTTTGCAAGCAGTGCATGTGGATTGGGAATGTGCGGATACTAAGGCCGAGAAGTAGTGTGAAATTGCTGAAAATATACCGTTACCGTAAAATACATATCCAAATAGATATGTCAGTTGGCTTGACTTTTAGGCTACTAGATTTCATACTTACCCCTTACATTAAGATGACATGCTTTCATTATCTAAAGTAAATTTTGGTAAAACAGTTACGCTACATAAACTATGCACATATTCCAACCACAACAATATTCTCTTGTCTCAAATCAATCGCCAAGACTTCAAATTTTTGGTGGAAAGACACTTTTTGGAAATAAAATTCACTTCATCAGCTCTAGCATCGTACACATTCTTTCAAAGGGTATATTGCTCTGTGTGCACAGAAAAAAAAATCTTGCATCCATGTTCTATCTATCCTGTTACTACCTTAAATACTAAAGTGATTCCTACTGTACCTTCATGTTGCTCATAATTTTTCATTGCTATTCAAACAATTTGTTTCCACACTGTAAGTTTCCAAATCTATGGCAAAAAGGGCAAAATATTTTCCATTTTTGTGTACCCCTCATTTGCTAGTGTGATAACGGCATGTACAGTGACTGCCGTATCGTACCGTACATAGGAACCGGTACTGTACAGGTGAAATCTCGACCCAGGAGATGTATTAGAAAGATTTTTACTGTAATTATCACGAAGGATCAGTGGGTACAGTAGGTAGTGGATTTTGATAAACAAGAAAGCAGTTTACGAGAAATTTGAACACATGGCTGAGGCAGGCCTACTTTCCATTGCAGAAGTTACAGTGACAAACTTAACGTTATTTTTTGTTACGATGCACGTTACGGCACACTGGACACAAAGTCACAGTAGATAATGGGACGTAGGACTGACTCAGTATCTGAAACATTTAACATCCGGTAGTCTGCACTGCATTAGCTGTGCGTAAAGTAAGTGAGATTCGTTAGAGGTGCGCGACCGCTGATCGAAGGCCGCGAGTGCATGACCAAGGGATTCAGTTAAAAATAAAAGAACAACACACATAAACAAACCTCCTGGTAAGCTAGTAAATTAAAATGTTTCTTTCTTAAAGGTTTCAACTAGAGTAGTGATCAGTTATTTTTCTTCATGTTGGTTTTAAAATCATTCCAAATTCCCACATCGCTATAGATTTTTTTTCTTTGGATGCGGCGGAATTTCCCGCGAGATACAAAATTTCCTGGCAAGGAGCTTCCCGTTTTACCGATTTTTTCCCGCTGTGGACCACAGGCCATTGTACATGTGCATGTGGCTACAAGTCACTGCAACAAGGATGAATTCACAGCACATGCTGAAGAGTCGTTACCGTCCACTGCAGGTACAGTACAGTACAGTAATGATCAGTCAAAAAATGATAGTACAGTAGGTAGCCTACTGTAGGCCAAGTTCAATGAACCACACCTTGAGTTTTGGATTTTCCAGATGTGCTACAAATCACACTCCTGAGGAAATTAAGGAGTGTGGTAGGTGTACTGTTTTATTTAACTTTTATCTGAGTTCCCATCCTCTGTCTACCATACTGTAGGTGTGCAAATAATCGCACTCCTTACTGTCATTTGAGGCGAGTGGGGTGTGCGATCACATTCGCATGCCTCAAATTTTAAGGTGTGGGGAACAGAGTATAGAAACAACTACAGGTAGGCCTGGGTATTCTAGGCTAAAATATTGACCATGAATACTATTTACGATATTGAATTAAGGAGCACCGGTTTTGCATTTCAAATTTCAGACACCATGGAGGAAAGCATGCTGCATTGTGGTCGTTATGAGAGAGACTTTGAAGAAATCTTAAAAATTGGAAAAGGAGGTGGTGGGAAAGTAATAAAGGTGAGTTTTAGAGAGCTGAAATCATAATTAAGAATTAGATGTTACAGTACGGTGGGCCAGTGACAATTTCATCTCTGGTTTTGTTGTACCTTTTTATCTTCTTTGCAATCTAAATAAAAATTCTGTCAAAGTTTGGCATGTACACTCTCAATCAGCAGTTTTGAAAAATGTGTGCTGGAGGTGAGATCTACAGTCAACATCTGTAATCAATTTTGCTCCAACTTACTGTACCTCCCCTACAGTACTACTACTATTGGATAGTCCATACACTGCAGAATGAAGACTCATCCAGAAACAAAATATTCCTATAGACACTACAACTTGCACAAGTGTGTGTGATTCTTCATTTAGTTGTTCATCATTTCAAAGTTCTTCAGTCTTCCGTTTAGAGGTCTTCGATCTTCTTTCTTTGTTCAAGAGGTCTTCCTTTTTACAGTAGTAGTGACAGCCTAAAATACTGCACAGTTTATGCCTGCCACCAGAGCTGGAGGGCCAATTAAAATCTTTCAATAATTTTTGTTGCAAAGTGGATATAAATGTTGTATTTGTTCTCTAACATTGTGATATGCATGGAAAGTAACATCTAGGTGACATCAGCGTTTGTCTAAATTTTTTTAAGTTTTTGGCTGTATATTAGCCGTATATAACACTGTTACAAGGAAGTGATAAAAAATGAAAACTTGGCCCATCAAAAAATACTTGGGCAAATTTGAAACATTGTAATTGGACCCAATGATGACTAGATAATGAGTTATCAGTGATGGGGTCAAAGGTCATCTAGGAGCCACTGACTGTACGGTCATTTCATAAATAAGCAAAAAAGTGCTGTCTCCAACGATTCAGTGACCGTCGTGTTTAGCATTGTGATGTATTAAACTTTGGTAGTAATTTGCATCAATGAGGATGTTCAGAACTTTTTGGTTACTGGTCATGTACAGTACTGTAGTAGTCATTTTTGTACTTGGAACTTGGACACAACTCTGAACATAAATTTTACTTCTGCTTGGAAATATTCCTAAAAATATACCATAATTTATTGTTTCAATGAGAACCACCTTCACATTCTTTATCCTCGTCCTACAGTAACAAATGTACGACTGTATTGAGATGCTGTACAGCAGCATTGCTGCTATAAGTTGAAAATATAGTGTCCAAGAACTCTGCTGAGATGTTTTGGTGAGGCACTTCAGAACCCTAAAACTGCAGTTGATGTATTTTCGCAATTTGGCTTTTTAATTTTTATCGCTGTTTGTTTCCAATTTTGTCAAGGTGCGCCATCGACTGGATAACCAGATATATGCTGTGAAGAAAATTAAAATAAAATCTACAGATAACCTATCAATAGAACAGGTAAGGAACTGAAGGAAGCATGTTTTTTATAGCTGAGAGCTACAGTGCATACATTGCATGTACAGAAGATACAATATGAGAGATAATGTAGAGATTAACAATTTGCTGGATGGACTTTGACACCATGAGAGAGAGAGAGGAAGTGTGCGATTCTTGTTATGCAAATTCATGATCATGTACACTACGTAAAATTATGTGTTAGGCACTTGCTGGAAAAAACGATTTTAGGCAACATTAAAAACCACGTTAGAGTCTGGATGTGATTAAAGTTAGTGATTTTGGCAACTGTTTGCCAAATTTACACAGGTTTGGTTGTAAGTTTGTGTACTGTATAGTAGACTGGTACGGTATATTCAATGCAGACAACGGGGAAAGGAAACTTAAGGAATAATTTAAAGATTTATTTTCAGTTTGATGTGGAGCCCCCCTGAGAATAGGGCCAGCTGCTGGTTGCTTAAACCCCACTCTTGCTGTACCCTTTCAAGGGAACCTGCAGTTGTAAGGGTCGTGCAGTAACTCATTGCCTTACATTCACCTCTAGTGGTGCTACATGTATGCCATGTTCGTGTAAATTTGAACCATCCACCTTCCTTCAACATTGCCATCTTTTTTATGCATTACCAAGAAGTCAATAAAGTGCTGGCTATCAAAGTTTACAGTATTTCATTCAAACATTACTTTCTGTGGTTTATTAGGTTTTTCAGATGGAAAATAACATACTTATACATACTTAGCCAACAAATCAGGGTAGGAATTAAGCGAGGGCTCAGGGCGATTAGCCCCCGAAACATGTTAAAATAGCCCCCAAAATATAGTCATGAGGGCAAAATAGCCCATATGTTTAGTGTAGGGCAGGGCATTTTGAAGGCAAATATTGGCTAATCAGTCAAAAAGGAGCCCCCGTGAGTTAAAAACTAATTCCTACCCTGCAACAAATACTGTAGTCTCTTTGTATGTGAGAATTTTGTTTGGTCTTACAGTACTTTTTGCTTTATATGTTTCTCATTATAGTGGACTTGAAAAATATACAGGTACGGTAGGTTCTCTTGATGAAGCTCATTTCTACTTTTGACGTTGCACAGCTTTATACCGTAGTCAACATTTATGGCACTGCTTCTTGCTGTGTGAAACCTAATTTTCTGGCATGAATAAAGGAAGTTGCTTGCCTAGCAAAGGTCACTTCATTCCCCTGATCAATATCTGTTGCGAATAATGCTGCACCTACTTGGTGATTGAATTTTCATATTAGAACACCTATTTTTTTAATCATTTGTGAATTTTGCTTGATTAATTTTCTAATCATGTTGTAGTATTATCAACAGGGATGTAGCTACAGTGGGCAGCACTGGGCGGTGACACCCAGCACTCGATATTCCCACCCTGAAGTAAATGAGGGAAAAATGAAAAATTAATGGCTGAAAAATGGGGTAAATGTCATGGGGGTGGGGTGAGGTGCTTTCCCCAGATCAGACATTTACCCGGCACTCAAATTTGGCTGGCTACATCCCTGATTATCAGGCCTTACTTGTTGGCATACATACCTTTAGTCATTGTGCTTCTTGTTACACTTAACATGTTAAGGCTTGTCCTATAGTGACATTAGTATTTTCACATTTGATGCTCTGTTTGACACATTTTTGTGCTCCATTATTAAGCAAACTAGAAACTTAAATGAATATAAACATTTTACAGTAGCTCTATAGTGCACTTATCATTTGAAAGAGGCACCCCACTACCCCTGGACATGGTCAGTCCTTGTCCACAACAGTGTTGACAAGACATGCACAATGTACACCCTTCAGTCACTTTGGTGACTGACAAGTTAATGTAAAATGATGCACACCTCAGTCACAAAGTTGATGCACAATTTGCAGTTTTGACTGACATGTGGGTCACCAATATTGTCTGGATAAATGAGAATGACAATTGATATCCCTGTACAAAGTGTAGCAATTGACTCACAGTGATCCCGCCGTTGGTCACAACAGTGACCAAAATCGAGGTAACGTGACTCACCCCTCAGTCATGCTGGTGGTTGACATGTGTGTCACACTGTCATTGGTCAATGACTCACATTTCATTGACAATGTCAGGGATAGTGGGGTGCGTCATTCAAATAATGATTACAAAGGATTGTGGGATAGAGTTTTTGTGTGCGTCGTTTTTGTCAATGGCATTTTATTGTGGCCAAAAATGGCGCACACCAAAATTCTGTCCCACAATCCTGTGAAATTGCTTTTTGGAAAAGGGTCTGTTGATAAGTGCATATAATGGTCAACTGGTGTTTTCACTAGTGCAGTAGAGTGCAGTAGCTGCACACTCTTACAGTAATTGCCAGCTGCGTAGGAAAGGTTTTTCCATTTTCTACCAGTTTTTTTCTGGTAATAACCACTTGCTATCAGTTACAGTCTTATCAGTTTTTACTGCTGTCCCGGTAAATATAGGGTTTTTTTGTAAGGCGAAAACCAAACCCTGCTGAAAATCAAATTATTTTATGCTCTGGTGTCTGTGTGTTCATTTAAGAAATAGTGGATTTGAAAAATGATCCACATTCCTGTATCTGAACTATAGATATCGGCCAGCAGCTGCAATTGGCAAAGTACAATATCCCAATGTCATTACCATGAAGAAAATACAGTATACATGCTCAGTACACACTCACTGTATCACCTAAGAACAATCAGTTGGATCTTTCACTATGGTTAGCTCATAGATTGGTCTTGACTCTTGAAGATGGTAAAGCATCAGATTATCTCAGATCACCTGGTAAGAACCATACCAAAACTGACCTTACTGTAACTCAAGTCTCAAGTTCACTTTCTTAAAAAATACATACATGACAAGTGTTGTCCTCATTAACTTCCAAAGTAGAAGTATGACTGTCTTATTTAAGATTCAAAGTACAGTAGCCTTCCAACATTGTATTCTGAAAGTTTGACCCCTCAGTGGCAGTGTGTCCACAAGTCAGATTAGACCGCCAAAAATCCCGAAATTGTGAAACTTACTGATATTGCCCCCCCCCCCCCCCACTATTATAACAATAACCATGAAGGAGTTACTGAAGTCACAAACACCAAATTTCTCTCTGTTGTAGCTCAGATACAAAAGTGTCTACCATGTAAATTATGTCAATACAGTACCATGGATAGTTGCCCACATAGTGGACCAACCACTTTAATGGGGGCCCCTGGCCATTTGGTACATTTTTGTGAGGCCCACTTTGGAACATTGATAGAGCTTCATGCTTGCATTAGTGCTGGTCATGGTCATATCCTTCACATTTGAGGTACAGTACTGCGGGTGTCCTGGTGTGTGCCAACCGATATTGGTCCTTCAGATACCTGTAGTTGTGTCACATATTAGACACTCAATGGAATGGCAGAGAACTATAGGATAGAAAAAGGGACTACTAAGCAAGAAAGTAGAGTACCATGGCGTTAACACAATATATGTATCCATTATGCCGGTGTGGGGTGGGTTCTTTGGTATTAGTTTCCCTTGTAGCCACCCCTTTCCAGTTCCTCATTCTTATTCCTATCTTGGACAGAAAATTTACTATATATTCCCTTATTTTACTAATAGTTTTGCTCCACTAATTCCTGTTTTATTTTTGATGCTCCCTGTAGGGAGCCCTGTTATCATATCAGATCTGAATGTCTTCTGTATCAGTAGGGCGATTCTCCCGTTACGTGTGTGACATTCAGCCAGATTTTGAGCTACAGTAGATATGCTTGCATTGTTCTAACAAAGATGTGTTGGTTAAGACTCTCTTTACATTTTATAAAAGTAAACCTGGGTAGGAAATAGAAGCACAAAGCAAAAAATTTGGAATGCATCGGTCGCAAAGTTCTGGAGGCGATTCTGTGGCACAGAGAAAATTGAAAGTTTGACTTCAAATTTTCAATTGCAAATTCCTGTGAGTTTTGAAAATAAAAAGAATAGCAACTGTATTGGTTGTATTAAACAGACCCTGAGGCCTAAAAAATAAATGGATTTAAATTTCTACTATCACAGGCATGCATGAAAAATGTCTTTTTGTGACCGTTACGTTTGTGACACAAATTTGTTACGTGTGTGACACTCTAAAAAAACACAGACAGGGGGCATTCAGATCGTATAAAACAAGCTTTTTTATCCTGTTAGCACAACTTCTGAAACATGTAAGCAAAGTAAGCCTTGTTGAAAGCTCAAGAGTAGTGTTCATTGTGACAGAGACCTGTCCATTCTGTACTTACAAGTGTTGTACACCTCACATGGGCTTTATATTATGGTTCATTATTTCAACCTACTATTATTATGGTGGTTTTATGGCAAAAAGGATGGCACCAACTGTCAGTCAAGAAGCTGAAATGGCCGCAATGATCTCATTGATGTGGTCAACTTACATTGTGCAATCTCCTTTGAAACTTGTTTAGACTTGTAAAGAAAACATATCCCTCATACTTTAGTAGTCCCATTACTGACACTCTCTTAACTACTACTGCACCTACCATTCTCAGGGCCTCCCCATGAAACTAATCCCTATCACAACTGTACCACATATAGGCCTAGTCTTTGCTGGGACCACCATAAACTCATGAAGTTACTATACATTCACCACTGCTGGCTTCACCAAGTTCTGTTGACTTTGACCACTGATATAACAGGAACCTTCTGCCCTTTGCTACTGTACAATCACATGTGTTACTGTAAATGGCTCATGCACCTGCCTGCTACCAGCTTTTCTGATAAATGACTTCTCAGGCAAACAAGGATTTTGTTCAAATGACCTACTGTAATGTGGTATTGTCACACACGTAACGGTTTTGTTTCGTGTGTGACAAGCATATTATTTCATATAACTAAGGAAGAATACAGGGAGCCAATTATGATAATGGTAGTGAGGAAGGTACACATATGTTAATTTATAATCCCAGTTGGAGTGCTTCCAAAATATTTCAAAATGACACTATAGAAAAATATATAAAATTTTGTTACGTGTGTGACAAAGCAGGGTATACTGCAGGTATTTTTAATTTGAATCTGCAACATTTTTTATTGATTACAGTATATGGATGCTGCTTAACTGCTATCTGTAGCTTTGGGGGTGATATCTCCTTTTTGCTTGAGTACACTCAGCAAACATATTAGATTGCAAATATGCTCTGAGAAAAAAGCAAAATGTGTGTTGAATTACTAGCAGCGTTTAAATATCATAAACACTGTAGAAACAGTGTAACTTCATGTTTTCTGTAAACCCTTTATTATATACTATTTGAAAACAATACCCATTTTTACAAATTTTTCACTTTAAATTTTGACCCTCAGGGTCGTACTTGGGAGAATCACCCAGTAGGCCTACACTATGTAGGTAAGTTTTTGTTAAATTTAAGACCTTCCACCATCTTTATACTTTTCATTCATTTTTATTATTCCTTTTTGTTGCAATAGATTTGTCGAGAAGTTAAGACATTGGCAGAAGTATCAAACAGTTCTTGCCCGAGCATAGTTCGATACCATACAGCTTGGTTTGAATCAACTGATGAGGCAGATTCAGAGCCCTCATCTCAAGAGAGTGTAAGCACATCTGAGGATGACAGTCCAGTTCAAACAAATTGGTCTAATGGTTCTGGAGAACTTAAGTTTTCTCCTTTAGAACCAACCCCCAAGATCGTGGAGATGGTTCACAGTAATGACAGTCAGGATGAAATTGTGTTTGAAGGATCTCAAGATGCTGACAATGCATCACAGATGAGATACATGCTATATATTCAGATGGAACTTTGTGGCCAACCTTTGTCAGAATGGCTGGAAGGCAGAAATAAAGATGGTAAGAAAACTGTAGACAATTGTTCAAATGATGCATCAGCAGCCAAGAACTGAAGTTCTTCCTACAACATTTTATCAACTGAAGTAAAGCTACAGTAAGACTTTGTGAGACTACAGTACAAGAGTGTCTGTAATAGTTATCAGGCCAGCACTGTAAAATGCCAGGTTTGTATAAAATGTAAGTATGAAGTGGGATATCTTAGGAAAGACAATACTTTCATGTGAGGCATATACATTTTTGGGAACAATTGAAAGGAAGACAAAAGTATTATTAAAGGCAATGACAATACTACAGTATATCTGCTGCTGAGTTCTACCCCACTGGAACATGCATGGCAAAGGCCGGCAATCGCACCTTTCCGATGGCCCTTGCATCAACGTAATATTAGCTGTAACAGTTTTATGCTTGTATTATTTGCTGCAAAACTGTTCTTTGACTAACATTTTATTTTTTCCGTGACTAACAATGTATTGTTTTAACCACAGGAAATGGGGATACAGTAAGTTTCTCAAAAAGTTTACAGTTGAGTCTTGACCAATAGTCCAACTTGTCCTTATTGATATCAGAAGCAAAGCAATAGCAATGCACGTTAATGGCACAGATTTTGTGAATTCGTTACTGTACACAGAAACTTTTGTTGCAAAGCTACCCTATGACTAACAGTTAATTTATTAATAAAATTAATGTTGGACTCAGCCTCTGGTTCCTCTTTTTTATTATTTGGTAGAGGCAGTCATACTCCATAAACTAATTGCATTACAAGTTTTTCACTCTTTCACGACTACTCATAAGCCAAACTTTTCGGTAAAATGTCCCATGACTAATATGAAATACTACGGAATATCCGTATACTCCTCAGCACATGATACAGTAGCTGCAGTACAAGCCATCAATTTATGGTGCTTGCTTTGGTACCAACAGTGACGGAGAACTATCAATACTTCTGTAGCTAGTGCAGTAGAGGTGGCAAATTTCTGTGAGGTGGTGGACAAAAACTGTAAGGTGGCTGCCTCTCACACACACACACACACACACACACACACACACACATACACCCACACGCATCCTCACATGCACACTTACACAGCCACACACAAACACACAAAAAGAAAAACATGCCAGGGATAATGCTGTGTAATCACTATTCTCCCTCACTGTTGGTGCCAAAGCTGGCACCATATTACCTCCATGGACTAATAATGTACCCCACACTCTCTTGTCTTGAAGGATTTCATAGTCAGCATACTTTTTGTGCAAGAAAAGAAATTGGTGTAATTGTCACCTGTACTGTACTAGCTTATTCTCCCTCATTATTGGTACCAAAGCTGGCACCATATTACCCCCATAAACTAATACTATTGTATGGTATCTCACATTCTCAAGTCTTGAAGGATCTCATGCTTAGCATTTAAGTCATGCTCTACAGTACATTAAATTAAAGGCATTACTGTTTTTTGTTGGAAGTCAAAAGTCATTTTGAAGTTCCTGGAAATCAAATTGTGAAAACCTCACATTAAAAATATCTTGAGATTTTGAGAAATATCTCACCAAACATGAGGGTACTCCACATTGAGGTTCGGAAGGCTAGTTTTTCTGTAGAGGTCAAGCTATTTAAGTCCTGTAGGTATTACAGAACAGAACATGATGTCAGCCTCATTCATTTTGCAACCTTTTGGTATCACACCGTATCAGGTAGATTGTGCAAAGAACTTGTCATGTATTATTATCTTTTAAGAAATCATAGATTATATCATGTTCTGGTTGTGAATAATTTTCAGGCTTCCAAGTACCCACCTAATACGCTACTTTCTCTTGCACCTGTTATCCTACTTTTGTTTTGGAAATCCTACTTTTTGCAGACATTGTCTTTTTAAAGGAAGTGCACAGAAAGGCATATGAAAGTTCTTCCAGAAATATTTAAAAATGTCATTAAAATACAAAAGCTGGCAATTCCTTGAGGATCAACAGGTGATAGTGTATCTTCAAACGTCTTTTCTTTGTTCTTCTTGATCTATGAAATCTGACTTTCCTTTGATTGAGAATTTTGATCTTCCGCACTACTTTTGTGCAAAAGCATTCTTAAAAGCATGAATTTTGTGTGATGTGATTGTTAATGGTGTTGTCCTTTTTTAACTGTTGTCTAGGTCAGCCTGCTGTTAGCAAAAAGCAAAATTTAGACATTCTGCGACAACTATTGGAAGGGCTGCACTCCTTGCATCAGAAAGATATTATACATCGAGACTTAAAGGTTTGTTGGACATTTTTCATATTTCAGTAGTGATACATATTATTTTTGACATCAAAATGCTCCATAACTGCTGAGCCTCCCACAAAATAAAGTAGTTTCTGTGTGATATAACAGAAATCCATTGTTGAGCAGTAAGAAGCTTGGATACGCTGATTTAAAATACGGTAACTAAAACAGCTGCTATACACAGTCAAGAACTGTATTTTTTCCAGTAGGCCATTTTTTTCCTGAGAGGAAAAATTAGGGAGTGTGATTGGGAAGGGAGAATGTATAGCCTTACTGTAAGCCCCTTCTATGCAACCATATCTGTTTTCAACATCATATTAGGGTAGGGCAATATGTAGGATATATCAGAGATGTTTCTGAAATTTCCAGATCTCAGGAAATTGGAAATGTCAAGCAAAATTCACAGTGAGTCCATTCTGCTAGACAACAGTTATGGCTCCTAATGACGAAAATTTTTTGTGGTAGTTTTGTGCTCTTTTAGAATGACAAGGCCTTTACAACTGAACTAGAATTCTTCAAACTGTTAGATGCAAGACATGCACTTCATTTCTGTATTACCAGCCCCACATAGTATGGACCATACAGTATGTGTCTCTAACTTTAGTATACCCTCCAAGTGGAGTGTGTACTATGGTCCTTTATCAAAGCTTGACAGATTAACCAATGGAATGCTGCAGCCTGTCAGCTTGCTACTTAGGCAAATTTTGGATATGTTATCAGGATATGTGATATGCACCGCTGATTTTTTAGCTCAAAACCTAATGAGGGCATCTCCTGAAATAGCTCTAGCTTAAATATTCATCACTGTGGGGTCATGCTCTGCTCCTTTCCTTCAGATACACCTCTGTTATGGACAAACTTATTTTCCTCAATACCCCAGAAGAAGATATTTTACATGATGATATCACAGAGTCAATATTTGTAACCATTCTTTTAAGGTCAGTGATTACACTGATACCAATTAAAGGGCCTAGAAATGTGAATTCCTTCAGGTATTAGCTCACAACAGTACTAAAACCGAGCTTGTTTGGCCAGGAGTGGTTGGGTTAAAGTTTGTCACCCCACCCTTGCCCGTCCTCCACCCTCCACAAGCCAACTCTTGAACAGAAGTTTTCATCAAAAATTGCAATTATTGCACCAGTTACCATCTGAACCCCCTGGTCTGTAGCTCATAGGCTGATGGAGGTATTCTCCAACTTCATAAAAAATAAGAAATCCATTGCTGCCATATACGTACCCATCCCCCCTCCCCAACCCTTCCTCTCCCCTTTATTGAGAAATAAAGCTGCCATTGTGGAAGAACTAATTTTTGGCAATATATCAGAAGTTGTACCTGATGATGTGGCAGATAAGATATCTGTAGCTATGTTCTCCTTGTAAATAACTATACTGGTACCAAGTAAAGGACCAGACACCATTAACATCCTCAACTAGAAGTGCATGCAAGCAGTTGCTATTCTCCTTGACATTACAATATCACAGTGATTACAACATACCAAACCTTTTGATATTGAAAGAGTGCAGCCTATCTTTGGGCAATTAGTATATTTATGGGCCATAGACATGACATCGTCACTGTGATATATTGTGGTATATACAGTATCCTTGGTGGAAAAAGTTGGGAAGCTGGGAGGCTCCTTCCCGGGAAATTTGGTTATTTGGAGGGAAATTCACACCTTTTATGTACATGACTTTATGGGGGTTGTGGAAAATTTGACTTCCTTCCCAGGAAATAAACATTTTTTCCAGCCTTATACAGTATTCACAGGAGCTTGTTGAGATATATTGTTCGTTGGCAACAGAAGACATTTTATTTCTAAAGAAATTTAAAAATTTGTAGTGTCAGACATACAGTACATTTCCAGAAGTGCCACATTCTAAACTTTTGTTACTTGTCACTGTATGTACAGTATTATGAACCTGTGAACTACACTTTCATAATGGAAAGGTGGTACTTACAGGTTGATGTCTTTTGTTTAGATCTTTTTTTTTTTTTTGTTTCATTTATACAGTTATTTGTAGTTATGCCACATTTCCTTTGACAGATGTACTTATGTGCATGTGTACTACATGTCTGTCCGAAAATTGTGTATCCATCACAGAGAAGTTTTTATACCGTAAATACTGTATGTTGGGGAAGCAACTCAAACACCATTTGACTTCTAGTGATACTTGGTACTGTATACTGAGGGCTTTGCTAACATACTGTATATCATGCAGTGATTTTGTATTCTCTTTCAAATAACAGCAAATTTTCACACAAAAATTGAAAGCTTATAAACTGATGTTTTTCTGGGACCATAAGTCACAGTCAGCTTATTTCTGTATTTCTCTGATAGAAATTTAATGAAAAGAACAGGAACTGAAGTGCTGTATAGTTCAAAATACTGTATATGTTCTACAAAACCCAAGTAAAATCTAACTACTGTACCTATCTACAGCCATTTAGATGGGAAAAGTCTGAAGTGATCATTGCAATAAATTTATGGAATTATCTACCTGGAGAAAGGATGGTTTGATGTTTCTCATAATCTCAATGACGACATCCTAAGTAAGCTACAGTGTATGAAGTCAAATAAGAACCAGTTATTTCTGTAGGTCATTTGAGGTCACAATAATCATATTGGGAAACAAAATACCAGTATCTCATGGTGAGGTTCAGTCAGTCTCATACATGATTTGTAAATGCTCCTTATTAAATAAAAAGCTTCTTTTGTTGGTTGATTCTATGTCACTTTAGATCACAAGATAGCAAACTTAGAACCCTGTAAATGTACATGATATCAAGCAGAAAAACAAACCTGATTCCAGATGTGCATGCAGAAATGTTAATTTTTTCTGGACAGGTGACAGATAGATACTGTTGAGACACTTTGGGGTCAAAGAAACACAAAGCCTTCTATACTTTTCTGGTTTTATCTTTTATTCTTTCCTTTACAGCCTTCCAATATATTTGTGACTAGTCATGAACCACATGTAAAGATTGGAGACTTCGGGTTTTCTAGAAAGATCATTTGCCGGGAAGAGAAAGGTAAAATATTAAACACAAACTATTTGGTTCATAACAGTTATGAAAGTAAACAGATTATTAGATCATCCCTTGCATGCTCTACCCAGGTGATGATCAGTATAGACTAGTAATAAGTGAATGGTGAACAACTTGCATATTGCTGTGGGTTTGTTGTAATGACAGATTGCTGTGGTTCATAGCTGCACAGCAGGGCTCGACAAACCCCCCGCCGGACAGTCCGGGGCAGGAACAAAATGGCTCGGGCAAGTGCACTGTTCAATATCATAGTCCTCTGGGCAAGTACCCAACAAAGTCTTTTCCACAGCGGCAATTGGGCAGACTCAAACTGCACAAGTAAATATTCATGTGGGCAAGTAGATTTAGTAAGCAGCCAGCCAGACGGACAAGTAATGAAAAATCAGTTTATCGAAGCCTGTGCACAGACATTCTGGGTCATGTGCTCCCCTCCTCCACCCATAAAATTTAATTTAGTGACCAGTTTTTCCACAGAGCAAGCCAGTCCCACAGGAAGTGGACCAACAAACCACAAATGAAAGTAGTGACAGATTTTGTTATGTTTAATGTAAAAAACATTGCAAAGTTGATGTTACAATTTTTTTGCATCACATCAAAACATGAAATTTGGGAATATTGTGCAGCACATTCATTTAAAGTGCAGTGATGCTGCCGGGGGAGGGGGGGGCATGCGCCCAGCCCCCCCCATGAGATTTTGGGCATGAAAACGATTGTGCAGAAACACACCATTCACATCACACATATGTCGATATGAGCAGGAGGACCCACTATCACTTAATCCCTCAAACATATGACTAAAATTGCACAAAATGTTCTCAAAACTGCAATTTTGCCCGCGCTTTGCGGGCATCTGTTCGTTGAGCTGTATGAAGGACTGTCTTATTGGGAGATGTAATCCACACATATTGTTTCAACCTTTATTTCAAAAGCTATGAGACTACTGCAGCCTTGAGTCCTCTCCCTTCAGTACAATTCCTGCATCAGTTATCTTTTTTTCAGATCTTATGTTCAAAAACTGTAAGAAAAAGTTGTGATTTTCATTGCGAATTTCAACACGTATCCAAGAAATATGAGGATAATTTAATAGCTTTACTCTCGTAGGCTGATATCTGTTTATTTTAGACACTGGTGCCTTCAGATTTGTGTGGCAAAACTTCCCTCTCCTGTATCCGCGCCAAGGTACAGTCAAGCACCACACCAGGGATCACGAGTGGTGATGCCTCCAACAGGAGTGAAAGGACTTGCATAAAATTTTCATAGATGCTCAAACCAGAATTTTCTGGCTACTTTGCCAATGCACTAGGGATGGTCTGAGCAGGAGCTAGCCAACCTTTTTTATTTATTGGTGAAGAAATGCAGAAATATATATGGGTCATAATTATAATTTTGAGGCCCAGAAAGGCCACTGAACTGCATTCAAGCAGGCTTCTTTTCCACATTTTCCCTCCTGCCCCAGATCTGCGGCCACCAGATGTACCTTGGATGCTCATTTTGCAAACTCTTCCTATGCCAAAACTTGTCAAGAGTTGTCAATACCAATTAGGTGCTCATTCAAGCATTTGTCAATAGCCTCAAAGGTTGACATTTGATGGCAGTTAATCTCAGATTAAACTGAAAGGTGGTCTAACTGTCAATGACCACGAGTAGTCCGATTCTTTTTATCATCTCTATATTCAGGGCAGAATGTGTTGTTAGTTGTAATGGAAACCCCCCAGTGATGGGCTACTGTTGTACCAGAATGGTGATCAAAGCTTTTAACAAAGCTGCTGCTCATTAGAGCAGCTAATTGAAGTAATGAACCAGTGGTCGGGTACCTTGATAAGCGAGTTTGATATTTCGTGTGCACATGCACACATGGTCCAAATTGTGGGGATAAACAAAACACACTGTACCTACAACACGTCTTCCAAAATTTGAGTTTGCTTGAGAAATTTGTCAAATCATCCTTTTTTAATCCATTGCAAGTATAAGGAGGGTTCTTACATGTGGTTTTGTGGTGTAGGCTGCATATAAATTTGCCTCACCTGCCTGTTTCCCACAATTGTGTGCGGCAACAAATTATCGAACTGGCTTATTGGGAACAGCAGTTTTCCCCTAAAAGAGGCAGTTGCTATGACTGATCTGAGCATAGGCAAATTTTGCATCATGTCCAGTTTGAAGGCTTCCCCTCAGTAACATACCTGGAAGGTAGTTAATTGTCTCACCATTAACTCCTGTTGGGCAGCATGAGTGAAGTGATTTACACTCAGTGCAAATATCAACATGATGTGCTCTCCCCATTCACCCATCCCTCCCCCCCCCCCCTCGTTAAATTGTTAGTGCATGTAAGGCCAACACCATGGTCAAATTGTGGTTTTTATTTTTGTGGCCTGTTTTAAGTGAGCTGCAATGAAATTTGGGAGATAGTAAAATGCTTCATTCTAATGGTCACATTTTTATAAATACCCCAGAGCCTCTGCATGGGCTGGACCACTGGAGTGTTGTCCCTGGACCCCACTAGTGGCCCTACAGTGGTTCCTTGGGGCCTAATGCCTACAGGGGATTGCTGCATGTCACTAAGATGCCTACAGTAATGCCCAGTTCTTCATTTTGGTGTGCCCCTCCGGCAGACCGCTTGGTCCCCACAGTGCCCCCCACTTCAAAAAGTCTAGCGACGCCACTGTTAAAATGACCATGCAATGCAAATCGAAATGCAAAATTAGTGAATTTATAAAAAAGGCAGACTGATTTCAAGGTGTATGACATTGTGATAAAAACTCCCTTTAGTTAAAGTATGAGTCGAAAGCAAAACAACAAAACAGCATATTGAAATTTTTCACATTGTCTGATGTTCACATGTAAACAACTTTACAGTCTTGCCATGACTATAGTGAACAACACATTATTTTTCCTTGAAACGTACTGAACCTTATAAAATATTTGCATCTGAGTTAAACAAATGGGTCCTTTCATGTCTAATAACTCAAATTTTTCTGACAGCTTTTGCTTGATCAACTGAAAAATTTGCCAAAATATTTGTGTGGATAGCCTGCCATGGAAAAAGCATACTCTGAAAAAATAAACTACAGGTTTAAAGTTCTCTGAAACTTTGCAGATTTCTAGAAAATCGGCATGCTTGTCAATTTTGCTGTCCCATAATTTCTCTTTAAATATATATTCCACCAGGTTGTAATGATATAAATCTAGGAAGACTGTCTCATAATATGACTAGCTGCAATCTGAACCTACTCTAATGTTGTTTTGTAGAGTCACTGCTTCATAAAATGGCAAAAACTTGGGAGTTTTGACGATTCCTCCTCACAACTGGCCATTCTTTTCTGGTACAGGACTTTAAGTGATTTTCTAATGATGATAGGGTACTCTAGAAACTGGTTACCCATACCATTCCTGAGATTCCTTGTAATTGCTGCATTGGTGTCAATTTGTGATGTACTGTGGGTTCTGCATAACTGATTAATTATCACAGCAACTGTTTAAGTCTGACATTTAAGGCTCAGGAAGCCACTTGCCTCCTCGAGGACCCTATACATTGACGTTCACTTTTGAACTAGTACTCAGAGGGTAATGAGGTAGGGGTGTACTTATTGCTCCCAATTCTGCTACAAGGACTGCTTGTTAAGAACCCCATCTGATGGACACTAGTTTATCCTAAATCTTTAGCTACTTTTCCACATCCTGAGAGGTGTGGACAATCCTTGCTCTGCACCACTGCTCGATATCTGAATGGAGCAAAGCAGATGACTTCTTGAATCAGACAACTCCTGAGTTGGGCAACAGATCTAATTTAAATCCCTCAGTATCACTGCGAGCAGATATGCTGAACATGAAAAGATTAGATCCCAGAAAATTCTCAACCAGTATTTGATCTTGGGACCTCTACTATGCAAGCAGTACATGCAAACCACCAAGCCAGCTCCACCCACTATTAACCAACAAGACCTTTGACTCTCTCACATCTTCTGTCATGGATAATTTTTTTTTTATTCTATTCAACAATCAGATGATGAGCTTTCCAGTGATGTCGGGACAGCTTTATACATGGCACCAGAAGTAAAGGATGGAAATGACTATGATACCAAGGTACAGGAATGCCCTCCTTTGTTTTACTTCTAACATTCCTGTTTCCATTAGGTCAAATTGGCTGACACTAATTTTTCAGGTTGTCTACTTGAGGCTAAGGACATTTGAAATGGACAAAACTGTCACTGTGACAGGCACCCTTTACTGTTTGCTACATGTAATTATGCAGATATACAGTATGCCAACTTACCGTTTCATGCCCAGGAAGGCTTTCAGAAAATGGGTTCAACTCCCAACATTACCACTATGTGTAATCTTGCTAAGGGTTTTCTTTTTCTGTTATACAGAAACCAACAATTAATGAATGTTATAAACCAGTCTATATAAACACTTTTGTAGAGCATCCTTTTTCCTGCAAAAGTTCCCTTGTGTCCACTTGACATAAGAGCAGTACACATTATCTCATGCACTGCAAACAATGCTTCTCCTGGGCTATTCCATCGGTAACAGACTGACATTTGGAAGACATTGTTGAAAGTTTCAGAGCTCTATCTCATGAACTGAACTGAAGGAATGATAATCATTTGTATTAATTACTGTGAACAGTGGACCTACACAATGACCTGGTATGGACAGACCCAGGCTGTGTTATATACATGTGAAATAATCTCCTAATGGTGCGGTAACAGACTGACATTTATGCAACCCTATCATTGGCATAACTATGTTTGTCCTTAAAATGAGTCCATTCCACTGGATATTGTTATCACCTGTAGTTTATGCAAGGGAATGTACAACAAATAAAGAACATAACTTTGAGACTGTCATGCATGGTTACCGCACTGTTATGTCTCATGTGCTTGGTAACAGACTGACATGTTCTGAATTTATGGAAAAACGATCATTAAAATGTGCAAGTAAGGAACAAACTGCACATGCAACATTGATAGGAAGTACAAAAACCATGTCATCAATGACAAAATTCAGTCAGAGCTATCTAAGCAACTATCATATTTAGCATTCTTGAAATGAGTATACCACTACACATTTATCTTCTCGATGCATCATGGTCATACTCATGCACTGATTATCAATGGTGCATTTTTAAAATAAACGTTACACTCATCTATGAAATTTGAAAGCAAGTGCAAAGAAATTGAATGAATTGGACAATAATCAGCTCAGAACAACCTGAGAAAATGTTGAAATAGCAGATCTTGCAATACAGTAATGCAGTTTGCTGTACAGCTACTATACTCTACCACTCAACCAAGTCAACTGAATTCTTTGTTATGAATGATTTAAGCACTGAAAATGTATAGCACTGTATGCTCATGCCTAACTCTCAGCTACAGAAACTTCTGCACGCCTCAAAAAAGAAGAAGAAGAAAAAAAGAAGACCACTGTGAACACATCAAAGGACTTGTGCATCTATTTAATTATAGGGTGCTTGAGATGTTTCTGCATGGCTTTGAATGAATTTTATAAGTTTTGACACCCTGTAAAGTTCGGTTCTACTGTCAAGTGAAATGGGCTCAGAACCCCTTCAAGGGACACTGGCCTCCAAAAGACAAATACTTTCTTCAAAGAATCTATGTCATCTTTATGGTAGGTGGCCAAACTGGCCATCAAATGAGCTGTGGAAGAACTTCACTGTGACAGACTCAGGAGGAGGGGCGAAGCAAAATTGGGCAAAATTGTGTATAGGCCTGTAGTGGTTAAGACATACATATGCTCAGAAATACTCGTATCTGATTTAAGCCTCCCCCCCCCCTCCCCCCAAAAAATACGGCCCTAGAATCAAATGCTAACACTCTACCAATGAAAATGTGGTTAGAAGAATACAGTATAGTACATTTCTTTGAAATTTCCAGTGTATGCTATTGACTTCCTGATATGCATCCTGAAAACATTCACAAAAGAATGTCCATTCCAGACAAAAGCTCTAGAGTGTTTTGCAGGATATGTTTAGTCCAAGTATTTAAACAAAGTAAACTTTCTGTCTACCAGGTACATCAATAGCATTAGCCTACCGAGCATTTAGAAATTCTTTAACACTCTCCTCTTTGGGGTTCATACAATAATGCTGATTCTCTGACACAGTGCAAATTCTGCTGCGGTGCGTACAGGAATATTTTTTCAGACCCATCCCCGGGCCAGCAATTCCTCCCTGATTTTCAGTCCTCAGTGTTGGCATCACTGGTAATGTTCAAGACTGACTTTGATGACACAATATGTAGCTGTCTTTTAAGAGCATTATTTAAACTCACATGTTGGATTTAATGTGCTCCAGTGTTTCTCTATTTCACTGTTGTACAGAACCATGTGATGTTCCTGTACTTCGTGCACAAATTGCAAAGCTTCTCTTTAGTATTGTTCAGATGAGCAAGACATGGCTGGTTTTTTTTAATGTTTTTATTAGTCTTTATTTATTTTATTTTGTTTTTTCCTACCAGTGACATCCCTCAACATGTTGATAAAAGCAGAGGTTAAGTGTTTTTCAATAAATTGAAAAGTACCCACTTTGTTAAACTGTACAAATTGAATTTAGTGATTTTATTGACTTTTTTTTTATTTTATTAGGCGGATATGTTTAGCTTGGGAATCCTGTTGTGTGAATTGTTTAGTCCATTTACGACGGAGTGTGAAAGGTGTATGACTATTTTACAGTTAAGAGAAACGCAGTGTGTTACTTTGGAATTCCGTGAAAGATGGCCAGACATGGTAAGTATGCTCCTTTTAAGCACCTTTTTTGTCACCATGTAGTGATTGATTCCATACTGATCCCACTTGGAATAAACTTTTACTAAACACTTACAAAAGATTAATTGCAAACCTCATTCATTTCCCTTACCCAGTTTTTATTTTATATCTCAATATCTTTGAATTTCTGGGGTGTTTTTTTTTTAATACCTTCACAAGAATCTTTGACTACCAACAATTCAATTGGTTCAATTCAGTTCATAGTTTATTCAACTTGTCACAAATTATTGCACAATCAGCTATTTCAAATGAATTTCAACATTTTATATCTCAGCAACAGAGTTAGTTCAAAATGGGATTTGTATGATTGAGATTTATTTTCAAACCTCCAAAATATATTTTTGTAATTCTAGACTTTAGGTATGCTTTAATCATGTGGTTCAGTACTTTTACTGCACATACAGCCCTAGCTGGAGCCCCTGTGGGCTGGGGGTTGTAGAACATGTCCACCGTATTCCCCGCCTGTCGTAAGAGGCAACTAAAGGGGAGGACTTGCACTGTATTTGAACAATATTTGAAACCGAACTTGAACAGTATTTATCTAGTTGACACTATATAACACATTCGTGTTGGTGTGTCGTTAAATCTCATCTAACTAAATAACTAACCCTAGCTGGAGTTATTGCCCATAAGAGAAAATGTCAATGCTCATGTACATGGATAGAGTTGGAATGGAATGTGTCTTATGTTAAAAGTGCCCATATATACAAATGACCTATCATTAGTGGAACACTGTCCAAGCAGGTATTCATTACACACTTTGTATTGTAAAACATTAATTTGCTAAGAATCACATTGCCCTTCTTGGGGCCAAACCCTTTCTGCAGGTATTATTTCAGTCTTAGAGGAATTCTAAAGACCACTGTCATGCCTGCATTTTCATTGAACAAAAGTGAAATTGCCCTCAGCACAAAGCTCTAGTGCAGTTTTGTGTGGAAACTATATTCACAACACACAAATGTACCAAAAATGGCTACAATAACCTCACATGAAAATTTTACACTTAGTATACAGCTCATTTCTGTTAACTTCATTGAAGATTTTTCACACAGCTCACATGTCAAAAATGTTTCTAAGTGATGAGAAAATTTACTAATATTTGGAAAAATGATGAAGGCTGGAACAATGATCAAGGCAGATGGCGCATCAAATTTGTAGGGACACAAAGGAAGTACATTAGTTAAACTACACCATTGGCAGTCATTTGGCTAATAATCTTGATTGAAGCTTGGCCCCTCCATCAGTAACAAACATCAATTCAAAGCATGTTTTAACAAAGGCAATTGTTTCAGGATTACTTGGGTGTGAAAAAGGCAGCTAATCTTTAAGAAGGGGGAAATCATAAGGGCTAAGCACTAGAAAAAAGAGACCTGTCAGTCAGTTTGATACCTAAATGGGATTAAATCATTTTCAAGTACAGTACTTATTGTCTGGCAGATTTGGTTGTGTCTCCTTCCTAACACCTCCATGATTGTATCGAGTGAGTGCCATCAACGATTATTGAATTAGAGCATGGAGCCATTCACAGTCCAGTAGAACTTAAAAGCAAAACTTTCATGTCATTGCTAGAGATTAGAACCTCCGTTAAGAAGGTCAACATACTGCACCAGCTACATTTCATATGAGTGAATAGCACTACTACTTATCCAAGTGAAGTACAGCCTCCAAGTCAAATATTGCTCCCAGTCTGCAGTTATACTATATTGTTGGAAACTACTATAACAATAGTGTTGTTTCTATTTTTCATTTGCAGGCAGATCTGATAGAACAGCTAATAAGGGAAGACACAACTCAAAGACCAAATGCATCTCAACTACTCGATATTCCAGAACATGTAAGGTGTATTCTACTTTTTGGTTCTTGGTTAGCAAAAGGAACCAATGTAGTCAGGTTGGCGTGTATGTGTGTTTGTCAGTGATGCTTGCTTGGGTATGCTGTAACTCAACAAGGGAAAGTTGGACTAAACTTAAACTTAGTATATAGATTTTCCATAGTGAGAAGGTGTGCCCTATTGTTTTTGGTGGAGGTCAAAGGTCATCTGGGGTCATGGGGGCCAAACACTGAAAACCTTGTTAACACAATATGTAAAGGTAGGAAGTTTGGATAGATTTCATACTTGGTAAAAGATCCACCATAGTTTGTGTGCCCTATAGTTTTTGGTGGAGGTCAAAAGTCATCTGGGGTCACCAGGGGCCAAACACTGAAAACCTGCATTCAAGTTTGGAGGCCATATTTAAGAAAAGGTATAACTTTATTAGAAGGAGTACAAGGGAGAATGACCAGACTTATAACAGGAATGGAGAGTAAATCTTACGAGGAAAGACTTAAAGAATTAAAATTGATGACAATTGAGCAACGACATATGCGCCAGGACTTGTTAACACTTTACAACATAACACAAGGGAAAATAGTACTCAAGCTGGATGATTTTGTGGAATTTATTAGGGACAGTAAAACCAGAGGAAACTCGAAAAGAATAAGACCCCCAACAGTAAGATTAGAAGTAAGGAGAAACTCATATTTCAGCAGAGTGTGGAAAACATGGAACAAATTACCAGAGAATGTTGTTACTGCTCCAACACTGAACACATTTAAGAATAGACTAATGGAATGCGGGATCTTCAAGGGTCAATAGACCTCCTATCCCGTAGAGCCATTCTCTCAAGAAGACTCTTGTGAGCCGAAGACGAGAGGGTGGCCATCCAGGTAAATCCAGGTAAACATTGTTAATACAATATCTCAAGGTAGGAAGCTTCAATAGATTTCATACCTGGTATGTGGATGCATTATGGTGAGTTGATCCTTTCACTTGCAATGGAGGTCAAAGGTCATCTGGGGTCACTGGTGGTCAAATTACAAAAAACATTGTTTATTTTTTAACACATTATCCGGAAAAAAGGCTGTGGCCGGCCCGACTTAAACCAATTGGTTAGAAACTGAGCCATAAAACCTCATCTAAATCTAACTCTAACTCAAGTTAGGAAGCTTTGATAGGTTTTGAACTTACGATAGTATGTGAGTGCCTTATGGTGGGCAAATTACTTGTTTTTGAGGGAGGTCAAATGCCATCTGGAGTCACTGGAGGTCAAACTCTGAAACCTTTTTAAATACAATATCTCAGTGCAGGAAGCTTTGATAGATTTTATTTACTTTACATTGTGTTGCATTAAATCCAGCAGAAAACCATATGAGCTTTGTGGTTGTGTGCTGGATTTAATGCAGCACCATGTGTAGCGTAAAATCTATCCCAGCATTTAAGCTACTCTGCCAAAATCTTTGAAGGTTATGTAGCAGTCACCAGAGTCACAGCTAGGCAAATTTCACATTAGTTAATATTTTGTTGTATGCTCATGGCTCAGTTTCATTACATTCAGCAAGGAACCACAGTGCCCATTGGGCTCTTGTTACTGTTCTTTAAAGTGGCCATGACATGTAAATTGGAGTAACGGGAGACTAATTTAGCCTAAAGGACACAAAAAGATCTTTCTAAAACTGTTTTCATCACCCTTACAGCCTAGAGCATCAAAAAGAAATTAATGTTTCAAAAAATTGCACCAAAAAATAGACTGTTGAAAATGAGATTTCAAGCCAACACAATGATGACGTCATTTTAGGAACACCATGCAGCCTCCGTATACCGAACCTGGCGTACAACATAGCCTTTACATACTAAGAGATAGTAATGATTTTAATTCACGGCATGTCTTGAATTTGAACTTTATTCTGTCTGTTTGGAGAGTGGTGTCGGTCTGTTATATTTTGGGGCTGCAGTAGGCTATTACTAATAATTACAAATACTCTTGATTCATAACCGAATAACGAAAAAACTCGGCAGTGTACTGTTCGGTTCGGTCTGCAGTAATACGTACAGTGAGTGGACTGGCAGCAGCCAGCGAAACACTGTGCACATTGGATAATAGGCTAGTTCCACGATTTCCACTGACACTTGCACGAAAGCAATCTTAAGTTCATATTTTGACTTCCTACATAAAACTTTCCAAGCTAAAGTCCCTTTCAATTACTCCAAATGCTTCTCATGCTCGAATTGTTGTGGTGTTGTTCTTTTACCTCACCTAACAGTCTCAAATCGATACGGTCCTATATGTGCCGTAACGAATTACTCACCCCATCTGCACCACTGACGTCTTGTTCAGTATCGCCTTCGCCTTTTTGATTTCATATCCAAGAAAACTCACATTACCGACAGTCCAACATTCCTATCCGATCAGGGAGTTGCCATTACAGGGCAACACCCTGGCACAGATCCGCCATTCCAAAGAAAGTATTAGATTTGATTTCACATGGTACCTACTACGAAACAGTGCTGGTGATACATTGTGTAGTATCAGGTATGTCGTGTACTGTACCCATGGAAGTAGTACTTCCATGCTGTACCTGTGCTGTTGCGTTGTGAATGTTTGTACATGCAGCTACTTATCATGACACCAAGACGAAAAACCTGCGTGAAATGCATTTAATTGACTAAAACAACTGGTAAGCACGAGAAAAGGGATAACAATTCCAAAATTTACAACTTTTCACGCAGGTTTTACATTGTATCGACCTTGGTAACCGGTACAATGGAATGCAAACACTATCAAATGTCCGAAGGATACCACGGCAAACAACGATCAGTTCCTAAAGTGACGTCACATGACGTAACAAGATTTTGAAAATTTTCAGGAAGACTAACTTTTCAAGGCTGGAAGAGGGTGTATTTTTCTCAATTTTCGAGCGGAAAAACAAGTTGTAAACAAACTGAATGGTTGATTTTCGTTGTAGGAAACGTATTCCTAAAGATACCAAAGGGTTTAAACTGTTAATTTACATGTGGCATAGCCACTTTAAATTTCTTTGTAGTGGTTAAAGTATTTATTTTTCTGGTAAGGTACATCAGGCTGCCTTACGCTAAGGAGGATTAGATCAGGTGCCATTCTGGTGCCTCCCAGCATCGCAGTTTTTCTTCAATATTCATATTTTTGGAAAATGTGAACATATTTATGTAAAACGGCTAATATAATCGCCTGTAGTGTATTTATTGCAAAAGAGTATGTAGACTACATTAGCAGAATTGCAGTCAAAGTTTCCTGGATATAGTTTCAGTGTAGTGGCTGGTGGAATCACGGGGAAAGAGGTACAGACATGCTGATATATTTGGCAGCATGATTTGTTAATAGAAACCTGCCCAAGGGGGTAAAAGGCTTAGGAATTTAGCTTCTTATAAGAATCTTCCTGTGGTTAGGGGACTGTCTAAAAGACAGAAGAGGTGCATTCTTAAAAGCACCCCTTAGTTCAATGTCACTTTGGAGAATTTTCCACAGAGATCGAAAGCTCCTCACAAATTGGATGAAAATTAGCGGTAAAGGGAATCCTTTTAGGTTGGGTAACATTTTTGATTTTTTGTACTTCAAAAATTCTTGCCTTGAAACTCTATTGGCTCTTTCCATATTCTTTCTAATGAATTTGAGAAGGTAGCCCCTGAACACTTGCTTTACTGCTTTATATGCCGGACTTTTAATTATCTTCCAGAAACGGTTGTGTCCAGGCAATCCAATGTAGTCATTGAAACAAGTATAGAATTGGATAAAATAAGAGACTCGAACATATGGGACTTAAAGACATGTCTTTAAAGGCAATAGGCAGTCACCCCAATCAGAGTTAGTATGCCCCGTCACTCTAGTTCATGAATGGCCTACTTTGATCATGTGACAATGTTTTTTTGTTAGTGAATTGTGAAATTCAAGGAGAATTTCTCCTTACTTTACCTATTGTTTGTAATAGTTATGTTCAAAATGTCTTCAGAGGTGCTTGTAATGCAATAAGAGGAGACTTGCTAGAATTTGCTGATTTTTCAAAGCAAATTTTGGGGCGACTGCCCACTGCCTTTAAGTCTGAAACACTACAGATAAACTTGGCTATTCTCTTGTCAAGAGGAATAATTTGGATATCTCCAGAAGAAAAAGAAACAAAAAGGTGTGCTGTAGGCATAATAGTGTCATTATGTCATTCCACATCTTTAAATTGTGCGCATTCAGTCACGGTTGTGTAAAGGCTTAATATTTCCACTGTTTTTGGTGTGTGATCTTTGTTGAAAGTTGAGTCATTTGTTAGATCTTACAAGTGACTGAGGCATAAGACACTGTCTTTTTATAACTGTTTTCTGCTTTATGCCTGATCTTTCATTTTCTTTCAGAAACAGTTGAGACCAGGCGATGTTGTCATTGAAAGGCTGACATCACAAATTGAAAACTTGACCTCAAAGTTCAAACAGTTGAAAGGGTCTGTTCAAAAACAGTTTCTCGCCAGTGCTCGGGCATACAATGATGGTGGTCCTGCAGATTGTGGAGATACCGCAGATAAGAAATATGTGGATGATAAAGATTATGGAAGTTATGATAAAAAGGAAGATAATAAAAACAGTGAAGGCAAAGATGATACCGATTTAAAAGATATTGAGGATAAGGAAAATCATGTAGGCCATGAAGATAATGAATTCATTGAGATTGATGAAATGGCTTAGAGTTTCCCTGGTACAGAACTATCAAGAATTATATATCATGTTATGGTCATCTTTTGGGGAGGATTGTAAGTACAGGCTAACGTTTTGCAGCTTGAAGCAAAACTTCTCTTATGGCTTTAAAATAAAAAAAAAAAATACTTGTTTGGCTGCCTGAGTCAGGAGATTTGTCTTTGGGGGAAGGGGCAGCTCTTCTAGTGCTCACTGAAGCTACTGAATTTTAGTGATTGTTTCATGTAGTGTAGCTACTGTTACAGTGAAATAGAAATGTATGTTAAGTATCAAGATATCACATAGAAATTCCAAAGTCTTGCAGAGAACACCAGAGTTAGAGATGACACATTACGCATTCGTTTAGGCTTTTTGAGGATTTTGTAGGCAGTCTGGAAAATAATTTAATTTGCCCACTCTGCCATCCAACAATTTTCTTTCTCAAGTGTCAGTGAATACCACAACTGTCTGGACAGCAAGGATATCAACAGAGCTTGTGTGGCACATACTCTCTATCCTTTGCACACAAAAAGGGAATATTTAATCAGCAAGTTCAGCCAAGTGTGCAAGGTTTGTGGTTTTCACAGTACTAGCCCAGAGTAAACTTTAGTGTGATCAACTGAAAGAGATAACTGTAATACAGTTTTAGTCACTGTGACACCCATTCAAACCTGCAATTGTTCAGGAGGAGCCTACCTTTCAGTGAACTGAAAGGATGGCTATAACCAAGTTGAACACATAATGTAAATGTAAGTACTGTGTATACAAATTATAAAGGTGCAACATGCAAGGAGTTGTTATTGGGAAGGAGATACATCGCTTTGAAGTGATGTTTACACCACCAAGGTCACACAGTAATCTGTCTCTTGCATCTTCTTGGCATTTCCATAAGACTTGCACTGAATTAGGTTGTTCATACAAAAGAGATGTCCTGTCTGCTACTTCTGTAGTAAGATGGGGGTTGTGGCTTCTACCATAGCATTTTCAGTCACGAGGAAATAAAAAATATTACATCTTTGGATGGTCAGTGATGCCGATAAGGTATGCTTTATGTGATAATGTGAACATGATTCTACACCTGGTCATTTCAGAAAATTTTTGGAAACTTTCAGGATTGTTGTAACAAAATTAGACTTTTGCCTCTGCAGCTCATTTGCATGAGGTTCTTTCTGTAGGAAAGGGCAAACCTCATTGGAATATTTCAGTTAAACAGTTGTCTCTGTTTTTGAAGCACCTGTCCCTAAATTGATGGCGACATCAACTTACCCATCAAAACATTGTTCTGAGTATTAAGCCACTTGCGATAGGATTACTAGAGATGAATGATGTTTCTATAGCTTATATCAAATTGAAGCCAAAGAATAAGAAAAGAAATCCCTGTAAGCCATCAGCCGAATAAGTAGCTTGTCATTGATAGTCTCCTCAAGACTGAGTGGGTCTTAGAGTATTATCATAAATTAAACTTTCTGTTCAACTCCCTGCTACATGTGATTCTTGTTTGAAACAGAGAGTGTGAACAGTAAAAATGTAAAAATAATGGTGCAACTGGTCATCTGACTTGGAGTCAGTGCTTAGCTACTGATGTGAAATGGTCACATCTTCTGTTTAATCTAGGTAATACAATTTGTTTATGACAAAGAAGACTTAGTTGGCTTTGTGAAAGAAGTTGAGACAGCCAACGCTAAGAGAGCAGATGTTGATCAAGTTAGAAACAGTGAATAGAATTGATTTATTAGAGAACCGCCCTAGTTGTAGGCATTTTGTAATTTGCGGTATCCTAGATGGCCCCTCTATCAGTGAGAACACTAGGTTTCACATGATTGTTGGAACCGGGGCTGTGGCCAAGTGGATAAAGGAGGTGGCATTTGAAGCGATGAAGTTTAGCAGTCAGGAGGTCCGGGGTTCAAACCCCAGCCAGGTTAAATTAAGGTGGGTTTTTTATCCAAGAGCAATCTACGGTTTTCCCATCTGAACTGGCCCTTCAAAAGAAACAGTATTTGTTCTAAAGTGTTGAGTAATTTAGCCACTCAACATGAAAATTCATAAACAGTAGGCTACTCCCACATTCGTGGTCCCTTAAGCCAGTGAGCCACAACTGGAAAAAAGGCTGTGGTCGTCTCAACTTGAACCAATTGGTTGGAAACTGGGACGTTAAACCTCATCTAACTAACTAACCCTTATCATCGTAAAGCATCTGCCCTTCAACGCTTCAATTATAGATATGGTGTAGAGTATATTGGCACCACGTATGATGCTTCAGCTTAGATAAGATAAGGGCTGCTGAGGCCTTCCCATTACAATAGACTTTGCACAGTCTTTAAACTGTAATTGTTTTGTTTCTATCATGATAATTCCATCTCGCTGCAGTTACCGTTTCTGTAATTCTTTTGGTAACAACACATTTTCATATAGCCGATAGTGGTTTGATACCTGTACTTCACAAATGGGTGTAGGCTTACTGTAGCTATACTGTATACTATCACACACTATCGCTAAGTTTCATTTACAATTTTACATGAAGTGAAAAAGTGGGACTCAGCCAAAGATAGGAAGGTATGGTTCCCTGTAAAGTATAGACCAGGAAATATTTCAGGTAGTAAATACATTTTTTACCATGTAAAGTTGTCGGAATTAAATTTCAAATAAAGCTAATGCTATTAAGACAAAAATTGCTTAGTTGTTGTAATATATATTGGTATTTACATGCTGAAGATTTTTATTTAACTTTAAATATTGTGTGACAAGTGATGCATAATTCCCTCGCGTATGTTAAGGTCATTGAATAGACCGTTTGCATTAAAGTCACGCCGACGTCATGTTAGAGGACAAACAATGAAGCTAGCAAGATAAAGTACACAATGTACGCACGCCGCCGCCTTCGCACGCGCACGTAGACTAAGGTGCGTATCTGACCGGTGCGAAATTACTGTAGCTGTCTGCGTTTGTGTTGGTGAAAGTTGTAATACCACACGATTACCTCCGCTCAGGGTCACTTTCTGTTATGAGATGTTATATGCATATGGTCTATTTCAATAGAGGTTCCATGAATTTTCACTTGAAACAGTTGAAGTAGCAGATAAAAATCATATTCAAAGTTACATACTTGCCAACTCTACCGTTTAGAATACAGATTTTTAGAGATTTGAACCGGATACTGATTTTTTACTGTAATCTAACCATTTTCGGCAAACCTGCCATAGAATTTATTGAAAGTATGATTTAAGTTACACTTTGCTGTTTAAGAGTGCGTGTTGTGCATAACTCACCCTGAACAGCTCAGATTCTTCCATAGGAACCCCAAATTTTTAATTTTCCTTAACAAGAACCAATTGTTTTCAATTTTTCTTCACAAAACCCCAACTTTTTCGGCGCGTTCGGTGCGCCAACCCTCTTGCGGTCGGCATCCTTTCGGCAACCCGTTGCTTCTGGTGGGACTTCATGTTGCAGGACCCCTTAGGGCATATCCTCTTACCACCCCATGCCGGTTTTACCATGGTAAATAAAATTCCCAACAAAAGTTTGGGGCTTCGCGTTTAGTTCTCACAATTGAAATTGTATCACCAATGAACATTACTGGCCCCAAAATTTCAGTGAATTATACTCAAGCCAAAGATTGGTGAAGTCTCATAGTTAGAACCAGGCATCAAGGGGTTTCATGTGGCAATCTAATACCTTGAGTAACATTCGTAACGTGATGACTGTGGATTGAAGCTAAATTTACTAGTACCCGGCACAAATTTATTCAGAAGTTTATATACTTTTTCTCTCCATGCAAAATTTAGTTCAAAGTAAAAATACGATAATGACCATCTGAATTGTGAACTGTGGAGAGCTTGGTGTGCTCGTCACTCAAATTCCTGCTGAAAGCTCCGTGCTAAGTGTTCTCATTTTGTTAATTCCTCGTACATTTGGGGAAGTTAACCATGAATCCCACCAAAATCATACTGGACCACACAGGGGACCCGGGACTGCCATATGGCAGACTTGCGAGCCTGAACGTGGGATGTTCGTCAAATTAATGAAAAAATGAACAATAGCAATGATGGCGCATAATAAAATGGAAGTCAAATTTGACGAAATCTTTAAACTCCTCGGGGAGTTAGACTCTTCAAAACAGGGGTGGCGTCAGTAAGGGGGAGTATCACCTTGTCTCGGTAGCCCCCCCCCCCCCCCCCCATGTACGTCTTGGGAGTTTCCAGCCATGTCGGGAAGTCGTAATGCGTGCGGTAGGTATGTTATTTCCGACGGTGGCCAGTCATTTCAGCGTGAATAAGTTCAGATTCTGCTACGAAAATCCCATACATAACCAAAATTTTCTTCAATAAAATCTCACAATTTCCAAAATTTGTGGAAGTCATCCTTCCAGCCTGCAAGTCGTCAACTTTGTCAAGGTTTCAGGCTCCGTCGGAGCGCGTTTCCACGATCGCTCAAACACCTTTTGCTTTAAACTACATGCATATTTCAAGATTACCTACTGTAGGGGTTAGTTTGGGTTTGTTGTTCCTAGTTTGATACCCTAATGCGAATTAGCCATTTTTGTTACATAAATTCTATCACTTGTGTTGTTACTGTACCATAGGCGCAGGTGTAGGGAGCCGTTCGAGAGGGGGGGGGGGGGGGGAGTTGGGCTCAACGTTGTCTTTTGAACGTTGTTGGATTGAGGGGGAGGAAGCATACTTTTGCCCTACAACATTTTGGACTGCAAATGAAACTGTTAGACGAGGATGTCATCAATACGTTTTGCTCGTGAAAATTAATTAGTATCACTTTAGGAATGGATAAAGGCAATAACGGCAGATTAAAGAGCGACTAGTTAACCCCGTTACCAGTGAGACTGAGCATGCCTGGAAGGGCAAAGTAAATGATTGCATGACAGGCCTGTAGCCAGACAACTTGGTACCAACTGAAGGGCCAGGCAAAATAGCTTCCAAGGGAGCATATTTTCTTGAGGAAGGGGTAGGGGGAACAAGCGCACCCGTCCTTGGCTACGCACGGGCTCTTCGTTGGAACATTTGCACAAGTGCTGGTCATTAAGAAATTATTCTGTCAAATATGGAGACATGATCAAAATTGGAGGGGGATCCCGAATGCCCCTCAAGGCTACCGTACGGGCTTGACTCGAGTGCGATAACAATATCAAAATACTACAATTCATTCGCAATGGTCTGCTAAAGTAGAGAGTTGATTTTCACTGATTGAAATTTGTCACTTCACTGGCAGCCCTCAAGCTTAGGTGGCCAGTATGTGAGAATTTTGACATTCCATACGCAGTATACAACAGGTATTCCAAAGCGTAGCCAAAAAGAAAAGCAGGGCGCCGAGAATCGCAACTCAAAAGAAAAAATAAGAAAAAAAAAGTCAATCGAGAGATTGTATTCATTCAACAGAGCTATGGAAAAGTGTAATCCCATGTGCATCATCGCTTTGCATGGATTGCTTTAGACGCTGCCACTCTTATTGCAATTGAATTGTTACTACAAATAGCAGTGGCGTAGGAACCGGGGCCATGCCCCCCAATATAATTTGTGGGGGGCCAAATGTCATCCCCCTTCCCCCAATATCGCGACAGTTTACAGTTTCGTTTTACCCGTTTTTGCTCGCAAGGGGACAATTTTCCTTATAAGAACGCAAAATTTTCGGCGCGCTACGCGCGCAGAACAGCTAGTCTACTTTTTTTCAATAGTTCCATTCTACATCGCTAGATAGCGCAAGTCCTTTCTACCTTACCAAATAACATGTAGGAAAAGTACGCAGTCTATGCAAAGGTCGCAAATTTCATCCCATATCGCAAAGCCTAGTAACTTTTCTCTTGTGTGTGTCAAGCGGCACGGTCAGTTGGTGAGGGACTCACGGAGCAATATTTGGCTATTTCATCGAATAGGTAAGATAGTTTCGATACAATATTATCTCCTATACGGTCTAGAACCCCTAAAGATTTTCTTTCTTTTTTTTTTTTCTTAATGTTTACATATGTCTTTTGTGAAAACCTAACCAAAAATTTTCGCGCTTCGCGCGCTTTGCAATTTTTACAGCTTAGATTCCGGGGAAAACATTTAATCAACGCTGAACTATGCTTCTCGATCTAGTATATAAAAATTTTATATGCAATATATGCCCCGATTGAAATGGTCTAGTACACAGGTTTTCTTCAGATCCCACTTACACCTGACAGTTGTCGGGGCTTCGGGTCGGTGGCCCCCGTCGGGCAAATCTTGACGCCACCAACTTAAGAATAGTAGACTCTGGCTGTGGAAAATCTCCATTCCAATCAATCCACCGAAATCCATGGGGCTAACTCCACTCTGAATAATTTTGAATAAAGTCGGATAGATTGTGACAAACTATGTGTTTTAGAACAAATTCAAATCAACCTTTAAAAAATTTTCACAACAATTGCATATCTTGATGGCTGCTATCAAGCCTGGCAAATGCCATTTCCGGCGATCTGAGATGTATTCAATCTCAAATTTTCTTCGTACGCTCCGCGCCAATCTATGGTGGCGCTCCGCTTAGATGAGTAAATGGGAATCCACCTCCCCAAAAATAACTCCAGTCCTCCCAAACAAAAAAAAAAATCTTAGCTACACCACTGCTGTATGGATGTTGATGTTGTAGTTGGTTCCTTTTTCTTTGAATATTTTTATTTTGCTCAAATTAAAATAGGAAAAACCATAATGAGCAAACATGGTATTCTGGTGTGGGAAGGAGGATCAAGGTCGAGAAATCGCATCTGGTCTGCCCCCCCCCCCCCCCAATGTCAAACATCTTCCTACGCTGCTGAATATAGTTAAAGGTGATTTGTACACGTTCACCAAAGTACTTAACCCAGACTGCAACGTTGTCGGCAACGTGTGCAATCAAATTTGTAGAATAATAACTCTGTAACAAGCTATTTCCCGACGTTCTAGGGGTGGACACGTCTGAGAATCACTTGTCCAGAATATGGCTATGGATGAAAAGGGCGTAGCCAGAAATTCAGTGTCAAGGGAGGGGAGACGCCTGTAGACAGACTCTCAGCGTTCCGCACCACCATGGGATTGCGCAAAGCGCAAGAAAATTTTGGCCTGAAATGCCTCCCAGATTGCTGGAAACTGAATGGCACTGCCCAGGCCTATTTACCACATATTTATAGGGGAAACACTAGCAATATTGTAAAAATAAACATTAAAAATGCGAAAATATGCTGGGGGGGGGGGGGGCTACCTCCTTTCTTGGTTACGCGCATGGAAAAACTCATAATGTAAAGGTCTGAAGGTGAAGACCTTGTCATGTTAAGCTTTGTGTCCCTTGAGTGGATGTAGCTTCCGTGGGGAGAGGAATCCCTCTGCCAGGGTAGCGTCTGGTTTTCGACGCTCGGCAACCAGCCGGTAGGATTTTTGAAAAAAGTACAGGTAAAACATGACATTAGCAGAACTGTAGTGACAAATACGTTACGGCAGGTACGTAGGCTTGCAATACAATTTTCTGCAAGGTGGTGCAAATATATTCCCACAAATTTGCGACCCACGCATGGAAACATATACAAATTTGTGTTTTGCGTCGGAGTTTCTTGCAGTATAGTAGAGCATTTGAAATGCCACATTTTATGACCTAATTAGCCTCTACAATGGTTTTTCTCCTTCCCTTCACCGGGATTTTGGCCCTGGACCCTGTCAGGGGTCTAAAGGAGACCATAGTCGGCCTGACCTTCCTAGCAGTGTTGTACTCGAGACCCACGATTTTAAGGACTCGGACTCGAAAGGCAAGGACTCAAATTCGGTCTCGTACAGCCCGGACTCGTGACTCGGCTTTAAACTTCCCGAGACCGGCAGAATTTGGGATTCACTTTTGTGCAATTAAGCCATCGTCACATAGCATTTACATTGTCCCTTGCAGTTTCTGTACAACTCAACACGGCATCTACGTGTTTTCAATATGTGTTGTATTGTATGGATCATAAAAATTCTACTGTATTTTCGCTGGTGGTCCACATTTTTAATCGGAAAGACCTCACGAGTCACAGTCAGACAAATACTCATCCATGATTTTGCCTTTGGGTTTCATTTTGAAATGGTTAGCTTTCCACCTGAATGTGTGAAGTCCAGGGGCCCCGGGTTCAGAGTAGAGCAGAAGAGAATAGAATAGAAAGGACGTTGCCCCGGGAGCTCTAGGAGTATTTACAAAATAGTGGATATAAACCTGAGTACTTATATATCTGTAACTGACACTGAATGCGCGCTCAATAGATGAATACACGTATCGCAATTTGACCATGATTTTGTAATATCATCAATCCAGACTGACAGAGCTGTTAACAAGTAAGATCATGTCATATTAATTGGCGCAATTCTATGTTGAAAAGTGCTTAGCTGGGGAGAAGGGGGTTTGTCGTGACTTTATCTGAGCGGAGCGGCACTATCCGTGGGCTCATAAAGCGTAACAAGAATGTCGTTTTGGCCAAACTGCCTCGTGTAGCCCATTGCCTTGAGTGACACGTTACCAGGCTGTGTAAGTTGTAGCTTGATACGTACCATGTTCTTTACTCTAAAATATCATTATTAGCAATCGTGCAGGTCAAATAATAAAAGGCAAATGAGAGAAAAGTTTCCGACCTACATATGTTTCTATCAAAGGGCATATCGTCTCTTCAAATTTCGTAAGTTCATCTCAACTGGCCTGCCTAACTACCTCCTCACCACCACTGGATTACTTATGTCAGAATAATGATCAAACTAAAGCAAATTTTTTGAAAATGCTTCTAAACCAGTTAAAATTTCCGAGCGCTTATACAACCTCATTGTGCTATGCTTATAACCAAACCGTCTAAAACGTATTAGCATCATTAAACGACAAGGGCTATCAAACTTATGCCAGTTGTTTAAATGTTTATGCGTGATTAAGACGGAACACTGCGTTGCACTTTCGGAAGACATATGTTATGATAATCAAAATATTTCATTCACCATTGCCTTCCAAGTAGACATATTTTGTTTGGAAATTGAAAGTCCGTGTGCAAGGTCTGGATACAACTTTTGTAATGAAATATCGTATTTTCAATTCAACATTTCGGCGCGCTTTGCGTCCATTCGTCGCGGTTTTACACTGCGTCTAAGGGCAATAATGCTTAGTTCTCTTAAATACTTTTCCGAAAATTGAGAGAGAACCACCTTTGTCGGAGCCAGGCATTATGAGGACAACATGTACCAATCAAACATCAAGAGAACGGTAACGTGGGCATCATGATTTAGAGGAATTGGAGAAGACAGTTTTTGTTCTACATTTTTTCCAATAACATTCTTCTGCGCGCTTCGCGCGCACCCATTATCGGTAGATCCTGAGAGTAAATACATTAATCCGTTTTCACCAACACCGCATTTTTTTCTTACGCAAAAATCCCCCATGTTGGAGTAATAAGCGATGCGCAGATAGGCATAATTCAAATGGATAATCAGTCACAGTCCGACAATGGCGTCACAGCTGCGTGTAAATATACTTTGCATGCACGGTGTAGTGTACAACTAGTGTGTAGTGAAGAGACGCAGTGCCCTCAATATGCCCGCGTAAACAAAAGATGACGTCATGTGACATGGTCTTATTTGAACCCCCTCTTGGAAAATCCTGCTTACGGTCCTGAATGGGGTTTTAGCGTGTGTTTCATATCGCTTAAAAAACTCACTCAAGGAAGAAGTCTCATTGACTTACTGTGTAAAAACGAGAATTTCGTAGAACAAGGTTACAGGCAGCTGAAGTTGTGTCGTGTAGGTTAATACGAATAATCATACATCGAAACCGATCAACAGTCGAGAGGTGACTTCAAATTAGGCTCATTAATGTAACGAAATTGGATGATCTGGTGCGTTCGATTTGCCAAAACGTCATCAAAACGTCACAACTGAAGCCGGTCAAAACAGTCAGCCTATAGTGCCGAGGTGGTCTACTTGAGCCGCATGATGGATGCGTTTAACGGCACACGGTATGATGGCGACACACGTAATAGACTTGTCTTCCGGCAAATCTATTCCGGGCCTGTAATTAATGAAAAGGGCCAAGAAAACTAAATACAGTAGGGGTGAGTGGGCCTTACTGTCAATTATAAACAACTTTTCTGTCAATTCACAGTTACTAGCACTTTCATATTACATTTGGTACCGTTTGATACGGTTTTTAAGGCTCGTAAAGTTGCCAACTGCGAGCCTACCGTTGAACTTCAGTGTGATTGAATTAGAGGACTTCGGTACCACAATTGCCGCAAAACAGCTATATTTTTAGCCCGGCTTTAGTTGAATAAATGTCAACAGTTGAAGCGATTACAACTTCTGTCTTCTCGTGCGACTATTCATTTTGAACGTTTCTTCGATACCTAGGGGTCCAGCTGTAAGCCTACAGTGAACTTCTTTAGTACACAGCTGCATGCAGTGCATAAAGCCTGACGTGTGTGTATGCAGGCCCGTAGCCAGGCCGGGGCACGGGGGGGGGTGCCCTCCCCCCGTGCGGACCACTGTGCCCCACCATATGGAAAATCGATCGTGTACCGTGTAATCGTGTACCGTGTAATCGATGGCTCTGGTATTACACCAGGCGATTTTTGACTTAAAATGATCCCAAAAGTCGTTAAATAATGAACGTATTTTGCTTTCTGAAACATTTTTGTTATACAATTACAAAAATTTTCGCGTGCTACGCGCGCTTTCATCTTCAGTTACATATGGCTTTAACACCGGTATGTTGGCTTTATATAAAACTTCCACAGTTAGGTTATTGTTCTTTCGTGTAGGCGTGATTCCCGGAAAAACAAAAAATTGAATCCATGAGAAGTTCTATCCACTTTCTCTTATGATCAGGAAGATTCTTAATTCAGACTCAACATCATGATAAACATATTTTGTAAGAAACGCAAAGTGTCTCAATGTCCAGGGGTGGTGGAAGGTCGCCCCGCGACCAGTCCCCCGGGGTCTTGGTTTTGCTCTTAAAGAAAGACACACATCACCCCACATACATATTGGTTGAGAGAAAGCAAAGTTCTCAATTGGTCAGTGGTGAATGCTCTCTGATTGACATCAAAGTCAAATGATGCACAGTAGCTCACATTACACAGCATGTGCAAAGAATGTTGTGATTACATATTATGGCCTTATATGCCCATCAGGATATGACCTTAAGCAATAAACTAGGTTTGTGTTTGCACAGGGGTGTCCGCACAAGAAGGGGCTCAATACAGTTCTGGAAGGAGAAACTTAGTCGGGAGAACTGGAACTGTCTAGGACGAGCAGGGCAGATTCTTCCATAGAAACCCCAAGTTTTTAATTTTCCTTAATAAGAACCAAATATTTTTAATTTTTCGTCAACAGAATCCCAAATATTTCGTCGCGCGCCAAAAATTTCGCGTTCGGCATCCTTTCAAGTTTCTGTAACCCATTGTTTCTAGCAGGGCTTCGGGTTTATGGACCCCTTAGGGGAGCTTCGTCCCGTCGTCGGGCTTATCATTTCACCAGCTTTTGCTGAGTCTGTATGCAGGTTTTACCGTGGTAAATATTTTCCTGCAAAATTTCGGCGTGCTTCGAGCGCAATTCTCACAAGCGAAGTTATATCGCCTGTGAACATTATTAGCATAAAAATTCCAGTGAACTATTCTAGCCAAAGCTAGATGAAGGGTCAAACTTAGATGCTGGGCATCAAGCTTAAGGGGTTTTCATGTAGTAATCTAGTAACTTGAGTAACATTCGTAACGCGATGACTATATGGTTTGAAGCTAAATTTAATCGTACCCAAATTTATTCCAAAATTTATTTTTACTGTTCATGCTAAATTTCGTTCAAAGTAGAAATACGAAAATGACCATCTGAATTGTGAATTATGAAGAGATTGGTGTGCTCTCACTGTCATTCAAAGTCCTGCTCAAAGCTCCATGTTAGTGTTCCCATTTTGCTATTTCCTCAGACATTTGGGGAATTTCCCTCTGGGTCCTAACAAAATCATACTGGACCACACCAAGACTGCCTAATGGCAGCTCCTGGTCCGCTCGCCGTTCGCAAAGTACTCAACTCTTCACCTGCGCTTGCAAAGCTGAAGAAGTATCATCGTGATCATAGTCTTGTTCCCTTCACTTGTGGAGACTTTCCACGTCTTTGTATTGCAAAAGGTTAGGTTAGATGAGGTTTAACGTCCCAGTTTCCAACCAATTGGTTCAAGTCGAGACGACCACGGTCTTTTTTCCAGTTGTGGCTCACTGGCTTGCAAAAGGAGGTGAAAATGTCCATCACAAGAGTGAAATTTTCGCGCGCTTTGCGCGTATGTGCACACGTAAAACCGATACCTTTAAGCTGTCTGTGGTAAGCTTGAGATATCATCCCCTGTAGTTCCTGCTAACTGTAATCATGTGGTGGCTCTACTGTCTACAAACATAATTATCTTCTTTGGTGCCCCCCTATGAGGTGCCGGTGTCCCCCTATGTAAGAATTCCTGGCTACGGGCCTGAAGAAAAATTAAAAATATTTGGTTTTTATTAAGGAGAATTAGAAACTTTGGGTTTCTATAGAAGAATCTGCCCTGCTCGTCCTAGACAGTTCCAGTTCTCCCGACTAAGTTTGTGGGGTGATGTGTGTCTGTCTTTAAGAGCAAAACCAAGACGCCGGGCGACTGGTCGCGGGGCGACCTTCCACCACCCCTGGACATTGAGACACTTTACGTTTCTTACAAAATATGTTTATCATGATGTTGAGTCTGAATTAAGAATCTTCCTGATCATAAGAGAAAGAGGATAGAACTTCTCATGGATTCAATTTTGTGTCTTTCCGGGAATCACACCTACACGAAAGAACAATAGCCTTATTGCGGAACCTTTACCTTTATATAAAGCCAACATATCTGAAACCGGTGTTAAAGCCATATGTAACTGAAGATGAAAGCGCGCGTAGCGCGCGAAAATTTTTGTATAACAAAAATGTTACAGAAAGCAAAATACGTTCATTATGTAACGACTTTTGGGATCATTTTTAGTAAAAAATAGCCTGGTGTAATTCCAGAGCCATCGTTTACACGGTATTTAAATTTTATTTTCGATCGATTTTCCGTATGGTGGGGCACAGTGGTCCTCACGGGGGGCACGCCCCCCACCGTGCCCCGGCCTGGCTACGGGCCTGGTCTGTATACAGGTTTTACCGTGGTAACAATTTTCCTGCAAAATTTAGGCGCGCTTCGCGCGCAATCCTCACAAGGGAAGTTATATCGCCTATGAACATTATTAGCATAAAAATTCCAGTAAACTATTCTAGCCAAAGCTAGGTGAAGGCTCAAACTTACACTGTAAAACCCAGTTTGTTGGGATAACTGGTTAGACTTGAGGTAACTTACTGCTTGGACCTTTTAAAGTTCAGGCAACTGAATGTCTCCGATTATGCATATCATTACTTAGAGAAACTTAGTTGCCTGAACTTTAAAAGGTCCATACAGCAAGTTACCTCAAGTCTGATAAGTTATCCCAACAAATTGGGTTTTACAGTGTAGATGCTGAGTATCAAGGGGTTTTCGTCATGGGCGGCTCCAAGAAAATTTTTTTGGGGGGCAAACTCAAGTCCGTATTCTGGGAGGTTCGGAAGACCCCTCCCCCTGGCAATATTAATGGTCAGCTCCGGATAGTACAATAGGAGTATGGTTATGATTATGCATTACAGCGATGCCCCGTGTACGTAGCTTTCAAAAGCTCTTCAAAAACCATTTCAGGCCGTCAGTCATTAGCTGACTACTTTAAAAATAAATGCAACCATATCAGCCGATCGCTCCTCCACAGGGACGGAGTAAAAGGCAGGTAAAATGGGCAAAGCGGCTAGATCCATTTCTATAAAATGAGCTCGGCCTTTAAATATTTTGTTGTTTCTTTCATTGTGTCACAATATGTTTCAGTTTGCCAAGAAGCCATAAAATGTTGGTTTTCTGAATTGTTTTCTTAAACTAACGAAAATGTCAACCATGAAGACACTTGAAAACGATGAAATGATAGCACGATTTTGGATCTCAGTACCGTTCCGAAAAGAATTTTTTTATTTTAAAGAGGGAGGGGAATTCCCCTAACTGAGAGCGACATTTCATCCTATATACAAATAGCTAGGCCATTAGTCAAAAGTCTCAACACAGTTTAGATGACTCTTGGTGTGTTTATTTTAAATCAACTGAAACGGTATAGCACAGAGGTGGAGAACCATTTGCTTATAACAGGCCATTTGACAGTCATAAGACCGCTCGTGGGCCAACGGCACTGTCAATTTGGACAAGGGAAGGGAAACCTCGCCTCCTATAGGAACCAATACGTTTACGCTGCATACTACCCGTTACAACTTTTGTAGACAGATACTTTTGCTAATCTGGCCAAGTGACACCCGGGCAAAACTGTTTTTAGTCATGGATGATAAACAACACGGCTATTGGGTTGTGTATCTAATGACCCCGAAAGCTCTGAAGTGTCTAGACAAAATTATGGGCATTTAACTCCAGCATTACCGTTACACTCTGTGACGCTACGATGCCTAAGCTAATCAGATTACAAACCACAGCGTGATCATTTGTTTTAATTACCTTAGATCGCACTAATGACAGGTCCATTTTGTGATGTCTGAAGCATATATAGAAACAAACAAGCAACCAAGAGAAAACGCGCGCGAAGCGCGCCGAAAAAATGTAGTTTTGAAATCACTATATTAGGGTTAATCGTCGCATTGCATTGGAAAGTTACTCACTTCTTTAATTTTAAACCCACTCAAGAAAAAGGGAGGGGGCCTAACTCATCTCGAATTACATGTTTTATGTATGTATCATTTTTTTGAAGACTGAAGACCATGCTTTGCAAACGTTTGGGCCCCCGTGCCCCTATGGTGAGCCGCTAATGGTTTTCATGTAGTAATCTAGTAACTTGAGTAACATTCGTAACGAGATGACTATATGGTTTGAAGCTAAATTTAATCGTACCCAAATTTATTCCAAAATTTATTTTTTCTGTCCCAGCTAAATTTCGTTCAAAGTAGAAATACGATAATGAGCGTATGAATTGTGAACTGTGAAGAGATTGGTGTGCTCTCACTGTCATTCAAAGTCCTGCTCAAAGCTCCATGTTAATGTTTCCATTTTGCTATTTCCTCAGACATTTGGGGAATTTCCCTCTGGGTCCTAACAAAATCATACTGGACCACACCAAGACTGCCTAATGGCAGCTCCTGGTCCGCTCGCCGTTCGCAAAGTACTCAACTCTTCACCTGCGCTTGCGAAGCTGAAGAAGCATCATCGTGATCATAGTCTTGTTCCCTTCACTTGTGGAGACTTTCCACGTCTTTGTATTGCAAAAGGAGGTGAAAATGACCATCACAAGAGTGAAATTTTCGCGCGCTTCCCGCGTATGTGCACACGTAAAACCGATACCTTTAAGCTGTCTGTGGTAAGCTTGAGATATCATCCCCTGTAGTTCCCACAAACTGTAATCATATGGTGGCTCTACTGTCTACAAACATAATTATCTTCTTCGGTGCCCCCCTATGAGGTGCCGGTGCCCCCTATGAAAGAATTCCTGGCTACGGGCCTGTGTGTATGGCTACCTGTAGTAACAAGTTTCTTTCTGCGCATGCCCATGTGACAAGTAAAGGATGTGCCACTCGAGTTTGCATTTGGTTTGTCTCATATCTACGCAAGCGCGAATGCTGGCTCAAGTAACATCATATAGACTGTTCGCAGGTGTTAGAGTATGTGCACCCAAAGAGGAAGTAAATATTCAGCACCTGCTACGAAGTACGTTAGAGTATGTACACCAAAAGAGGAAGTAGGCTACATATTCGACACCTGCTATGATGGTAGGCGAATGGTCGTTTTCGGCCAGGGTGTTCCGCTATGGGTTGTAGTGATAACTGCATTGCTTTTATCTGCCCTCAGATGAGACATATAGGCCTAACTTTACAGACGTCTTTAATTTGTAATCGCAATTTTAAACTAGAAAATGGCTGTTATTCATGATGATCCAGATTTTACAGCATTACTCTCCAAGGAGAGCTTAAAGGGATCCGAGTCTGTGACATCCCAAGCGTATTTAAGAATAGCTACATAGGTCTGAAAACAATTAGTGACTGTACTCTGATTGACATTCATTCAAAATATAGAAGCACTGTGATTGGTCTTTCGCTGGTTACTTGAACAGTAGTGTACCTCACACGGCAGCCTGTGTGAACATGGCCGTGTGCAATTTAGGCTCAGTACAGGCTCTTGTTGCTTATTGTGGGATATCCTAAACAGGTGACGTTTCTTTGGGGGGGGGAGGGGGTGTTTGAAATTGGAGGATGAACTTAAAGTAACTAAGTAAGGAAATTTGTTCGGTTTGGGTAAAATTTGTTGTCTTTAATAAACCCTTCTTTGTATCAATTTCGATCGAGCCACATCTTCAAAAACCTTAGATTTAAATAAAAGTATTTTCAAACCAGCCACCATTTTGAAGTCTACGATCATAGGCGTACGAGGCGGGTGGTCTGGGGGCTGCAGCCCTCCAAGAGCAGGGAAAATGCTTATTTCACGGCACTGACACTTGTATTTTTAGGGCAAGGGGGCAGTGCAGTGGGCAGCGCGGCGGGCAGCGCGTTTGCCAACAGGGCAAAATGCTTATTAGTTGCACAACGCATACTGTAGTATATGCAGTATAGAAAATGTAAGTTTACCAGAAGCGATACTCAGCGCACACAGCAGGGCACCAACCAAACCTCTGCTTCACTTGTTCTTTTTTCTTGTTTGTGGAAGGGGGCGGGAACTAATCCATACCCGTCCTGAGTGCTATCGTCGTAAAAGGGGAAATCAGGGCAATTTGCAAAAATTTCAGGGCAAACACCCTCTGCCCCCTTGTGAAATGTCTTTCCGTACGCCTATGTCTACGATGGCGCTACATATGGAACAGAAACCCTTTGGAATTGGTTTTATAGGCACTTTTATAGAGACATAAACACGGTATTGAAGTCCTTTTCCGACTTCTTCTTCAACTTCTTCAAAAAGTTTAACGCACTTATTTTAGTCTTCCTGCTACCTAAGGTTAAAGATTCTAAAAGGCAATTTGTAGAAATACCTTTAAAAAAGTTGTTATAGGCCCAAGGTCTGTAAGAATCATATGACGTTTCTACTTAAATTCTACAAAATCTCAAAAAGGTAAGTCATAGAAATTTTCATAGTATTTTATTGAATCTCTGTTTTCGTAAGCAAGTTAACTTCCTAAACCGATATTAGGTTTTGCAGCAAACAATCCCTTCAAACTCATAGTCGTGACAGTCAAATGATTATACTCGTACCACGAACCAGGTAGGTACCAATTCAACACCTCCCTGCACGAACTTAGACTTTTAATTAAACACGCAGTACGTAACGAATAGAGTTCCATGTGCACTTTTGTAGTTGATTATTGGACCATTGCGTGAAGTAGGCTAATACGAATAAGAATTAATTTACTGTTTAGTCACTTACACTGTCACCAGAAAACTATGAGGCTACAGTGTTAACTCCCTAATTGTTGTTCGTAGCGAGACTACACTCCTTGTGCCTGCACCAGCGTTCAGTTGATGATCACGATTCTGGTCGACCATCACACAATATTGTTTAGGCTACCCCCTACACTTACACGGGCACTTTGACCAGTCCCTCAGTCATGAAATTCCAGTTTCCCTGGGGTACCCCATCATGGGTCAGACCCTGAGATTGGTAATTTTAACCGTTACCATGGTAACGGTTGCAGGGGTGGCGCCAGGATTTCCCCGACAGGGGGGCCAAGCTCCCCGACGGGGGGCCAGCAACCCCAAGTCTCAACGAAGGAAATAAAGTGCCGAAACGATGTTTGAAGGAAAATTTTGGCGCGCGAAGCGCGCCGAAAATTTTGGGCCTTTTTTGGAGAAAATTTGAGAAAATTGCCGGCATTTTCCATGGAAAATTTGAAAAAAATGGGGCTTTGAAGAAGAAAATTGGAAAATTTGGGGTTTTTATTGAAGAATTTGCCCTAATTTAGACCAAACTTAAGTAAATCGTCGGGGCGACTGCTCGTTGTCGGGGACTACATATTTTATCGTATACATAACAGCTCCCCGACGAAACCGAAAAATTTCCCCGACGGGGGGGCCAGCCTTCCCCGACGGGGGGCCATGGCCCCCCTGGCCCCCCCGCTGGCGCCACCCTTGAACGGTTGTTATTCAGCTGGTATAAGCACTGACATCGTATATAGCTCAACTGGTCAAGTGAAACAATGCCTTATCCCCCGCCCCCACGGCGCTCTGAAATACGGTAGTAACCTAAAAATCGTAAGCGTCGACGAATAAGTTGATTAAAAACCATTATTGCACTACGTTAAAAAAAATCTATTGCGTTTGGAAATAAAAAAATAGAAGACTGAAAAGAAAACCTTTAAAAACATAATATCCTAATATTTAGATACAGTGTTACGCACAGGCTTCGGGCTGGGAAGATTTCTGACAGTTACAGAGCATGGGGTGTCAAGGGGCTCGGGCGAACCCACTACTCCTAGCGCATCCCACCTTCACTTCGGCGTCCCCTTCCGACTTCGCACCAAATAATATTAAGTTGGGATTGTATACTCCATCCCTAATAGTGACTGGGTAACACGTACTCACGATAGGCACTCTCTCTCGTATACTCTACAAAAAGAACTATAGAATTAATTAAAAAACCGACAGTAGTATTGCCGATTTTGTCTGGGAGCGAATTTAAAGAATTTCCACTGAAACCACCTAGTGAAGTGTTTCCATGGAAAATGTGAAATACTGTTAAATCTGTAGAGAATCTTTACAAAATCGGCAAAGAATCTCTGCGACATTATGGTATTTCCATGTTTTCATTGACAACGCGGTACACATTTATGAAATTCTCGAGTTCTGTGATGTACGTATGGTACTTGTTAATTCCATAGACAATGAAATTTGACGCAAGTTTGTAAAAGAAAAATCAAAGATTTCACGGAGATTCCAAAAATTCTTTGTAAACGTCTATAGAAAATCTTTGGTAAGTATATATAGCCTATTTCCATTTAAATTTATGAAAAAGCCAAAGAAATTCATGGAAAGTCCTTTCTGGTTATTATATAGTAACATATTTTGTAACGATAACACCATGCAGTCTTTATTTTCCAACCCACAGTTCCTTTAACCTGCTGTTGTGAAAAAGATATCGTACTACGAACTTAGCCTGTCATTTCAGTAAACAGCAACCAAACCAATAGAATTCAGTATTCAGCATATTGCACTTGACTCCTGGAGCATGCAGTGAGTTAATACGGGTCACTGAAATGAATTTCCCTCCATTCATTTACATCATTATTTCAAAGCTATTGTGTTTGAGCGTTAACTTCGTTGTAATTCGTGGCAGAGTACATCCTTCTGTCTGTTCCGCCATTTTGTTAAATCCACATTACTCATTTCTACGTTGAGCTGTAATCTTTGAGGCAATCTAGAAGTTCTTACCATTTGAGCAAATTCGGTCCTCGTCGTTGTTCATTCGATTTAATTTGAAAAGGATAACAAGACGTTGCTTCCTGAGGGTCTAGATTTTTAGTAAGTACAAACGTAAGTGTAAGTCATTTTGTGAGTCTGACACAAATTCAACTTCCTGTTGTTACTGTGTAAACTGTAAATTGCGAAGTCAACAGCAAACTTCTAATGGTCACTTTTACAAGCAATAATTGTCAGCCGAGGTTCATCAGGCCAGCAGCCAGACACGGTACTGAAGGGGGGAGGCATCTCCAGGGGCGAAAAAATTTGGGAAAATGTACAAAAATGTATTGAAGCAAAGTCATTTTCTAAGGGAAATCGCTCTCTTCCTCACTGGGTATTGGTCCCGGTATTGGCACAAGGCTCCTACTCCTTTGATCAAACCCCGAGTGGTTCCTTGAATTATGCGGGTAGTTCCTATTTACAAAACTGCCGATTCTCAAGTGAGATCGGACGCAAAGAAATGCAAATCTGCAACTTCATTCATTTAGTAGTTTATTTAGTTTTTGTACATCTAAATATCAGTAGCTGGTTGCCTTCAAGAGGAGGGTTCGATGGGCCGGTAAACGGTAGATTCTCTGGGCTCATAAATATAAATGTAGCTTACCATTATTTACCATTCAGTTCCCCATTACTAATCAAATCAAGCCACTACAATATCCTAAAATCAGTGACATGAACAACTTAAAGAGAAGGGTGCAGAAGAAAGGACCTGTAAAGCTCCTTGCACGAATACCTGCAAGGCAAACGTTGTTACTACTTTACCTCATGGTGGATGGTGAATATTGGGAAGGCTTGGACATTGGTTTACTCAGTATCTCTAAAAACAACCCCGAATCAGTGTACAACCGTTGAGAAAGGTCGTGCAAAGTAGAGAATACCTGAATGAAGCTTTGTTATCTATGATCAAGCCATTGAACACTCGTCTCACACTCACAAATATTTATAACGAATATTACTAACAGTGAATTGACAAATATTAAGATATACAGAATGACTGGGTGAGGACGAAAGTGATTCCTTCCCGCTCAAATTAATTGTGAAGACAGACCATCTGACCATGTACTCCCTACCCTTCAGACTTAGTCCAAGGATTTTGCTGATGAGGAGCAAGTAACTCAAGACCCAGTACACGGGAAGCCGGGTTGTGAGAAGAACGGGCAAAAATGATTAACAAAAGTACAAATACACTGTCAAGGCAACTGATCAACATCGGAAACAACCTACTTTACCGTTAAGCTCGCCAAGGCTCCCCGACAAAATTCCCCTAGGGGAAGGGGTTGGCCTTCCAAGACGGGACCATGTTCCTGCCCACTACCTAGCGCCACCTTGTCCTCATCTCCGTGAACTCCGGGACCGCCTTCGTAGGGGTATTGTTTTTTTTTTCTATTTCAAGAAGTGTCCACTAACTAAATATTGAGAAGTGTACGGCCAAATGAGGAAGTCCCATTGAATTTGTTTATCATAATTATAATTTTTAAAGAAACTTTATCAGACAGGAGAGGTGGGGATTTTTTAATAAGGGTACAATGTATCAGCCCCTTAACGTATTCCCGGCGCTTTTAACGTTGACTGGTTGACAAGTTAGTCATATGGGAACTTGATTTGCGTTTTCACTTTATTTTTAGAATAATCTACATCTATTTTAACGAGATTTGAAGCTTTCCAGTTTTGGACGAAGTATAGATCAGAATGGCTAGTAAAATAGCACCTCCGTAAGTATTTTCTCAAGTGCTTGATGCACCGAATTTTATATTTAATCACTTAAATCACACTAAAAATCTAGACTGATCTCGTTAATACTGCATATTACATTTTTGCTGATTATGCTTGTGACTGTCGAATCGATTTTCGTCTCTTTACTCTTTTAAGCAGCCTGCATGTCCATTAGAGTATCTACAAAGGAATTTCCTTGAAAATACTGATACTAGTGGGACATTTTTTTTCCATCCGCATAGACAGTTTTTTACATAGCCTATAAATGCTGTCGGTTATCGTTTGTTATATTATTATACACGATCCAAATTCTTGCCATGGAGCCACTTCTATAGGAAGTGGGGTCTCCCGAATTTTCAAAGGTGGGGGGGGGGGGCGTACTCCTGTAAACTAAATGCCTTTGTGCAGCAAAATCACCAACTGTGAACAGGATTGTCCCGAGTTCCCTACATATATTTGGGGGTGATGCAACACCCTTTCAATCAGTAACGCGATATTTGCTTCTCATGTATAGGTATGGATTTCCTTCTACGATGGACTCTATGCACTACCGTTTATTTGTAGGGAGTTCCTTTAATTTTCAGAATCATTTTGGTGTAACAGGTGAAGGTCTCGACACAGGGACACTGCCTGGGCAAAACTCCTGGGAGCAGTTGATGACGCTATCTAAGCGGAGCACCAAGTGAACGGTGTGCCTGTAGTGGACACCCGGGGCAGACCCTTTCTTTCCATCTGTGCATGGATGTCATCCTAGGGGAAGGCTACTTAGGGGAGGAGTGGCATTTAGGCCTGGCTTAGGTGCAAAATATAGTGTTATCTTAGGCAAAGCTTTGACTGTTTGAACAGATAATATGTTTAGAAATTGTTATTATTTAGTTAATGTTTTCCTATTTTTGGCTGTGCGTAAGACGAGAGGTGCTGTCTAAGAGGAGGGGATGGTATCTCTACCTTTGAGAAATGATTAACTGATGATATGCAAAATGGGGGTATCTTTGGTAAGGTTTGGTAAAGTTTTGAAATAATTATACATTTAGAAATCCTTCTTTTGGGAGATTTTTCTTTTTTTTTGGGGGGGGGGGGTTAGTTGTAAGTTAAGGGGATTCGACCAAGGGGAGGGATGATACCCCTACACTTTAAGGATCTCTTTTCTTGTTTTTTTTTTTCTTCTTCTTTTTGTTCTGGTCTAAGATCTTTCAGTCTTTGGTAAAGCTTTAAACTGATTATATGCTTAGAAATTCTCTTTATGAAATGAACTTTTCGGCTATGGCATGGCACCCCTGCAAGGCTATAGTACCTGGCGCGGGTTCCCCGTCTTAGTGCGCCACTGGGGAAGCCACAGACGGATGTCGCGTAGCAGTAGCGTAGGCCTTGCATGTGAAGCATGGGAAGACACTGTATGAGAAGAAAAAACATAATAACGTCTTTAGTCTGCGTATATGCAGTTGTATTCAAGCTGCCAGTGTGCATCATGCAGGAACATTAAGGTTCCTTTCTCAGGAAAAATAACGCACATAAGGACGCTGTTCACGGCGGGGGTCCGGGAACATCTCCGGAAACTTTTGTGAAAGGGGAATCCTTATGTGCTATATTCCAGGTTATAAAGACTTTAAAATCATGATTAGTTCAGAATCAATTTCAGCAATTCAGTGTTTTCTTTTCTCGAGTAACCAACTTTCGTTTACTGTTTGGAAATTTCAGTGACTAAAGAGGAGGGATCCTCTTTACCTCTCTTTTCCCCTTACCTCTCTTTTCCCTTGTCCCCTTCCCGCAGGTTACGGCCCTGCGAAAGGTATAAATGAAATCAACCATATATATATGGATATATATATATATATATATATATATATATATATATATATATATATATATATATATATATATATATATATATACTGAGCTCGCTGGTATAAGAAGTCTGTTGTCTCGTCTGGAAATCAGAAGCTGCATTGGCTGGTGGTTCTAGGCACGGCCGCGAAAGCCGTTGACCGCACGAGTTCAAGTTCCAGTGCTGCTTAGTTTTCCTCTCTGGTGCTTTTCTTACAACCTTTCCTTCTTTGATAAGGGCTACGCTCTATCTAGGATTGGTTTCAATTCAAGATCGAATGTATTAACCAATTACTCTTCGACCTACACATTCTAACTTCGATTACTACCAATCACGACTTATTGAATATTCATTCCCGCTTCAGGGATTACCATGGTAACAAGGAGAGAGAAACTGAGCTCGCTGGTATAAGAAGTCTGTTGTCTCGTCTGGAAATCAGAAGCTGCATTGGCTGGTGGTTCTAGGCACGGCCGCGAAAGCCGATGACCGCAACGAGTTCAAGTTCCAGTGCTGCTTAGTTTTCCTCTCTGGTGCTTTCTTTCAACCTTTCCTTCTTTGATAAGGGCTACGCTCTATCTAGGATTTGGTTTCAATTCAAGATCGAATGTATTAACCAATTACTCTTCGACATATATATATATATATATATATATTATATATATATATATATATATATATATATATATATATATATATATATATATATATATATATATATATATATATATATATATATATATATATATATATATATATATATATATATATATATATATATATATATATAGATATAGATATAGAACCAATTACTCTTCGACATATATATATATATATATTTATATATATATAGATATAGATATAGATATATATATATATATATATATAGTGAAATAAGTAAATGAAATCAACCTCTGAGAAAAATTGACCACCTCCACTGGGACTCGAACCCAGACCTCCTGCTTTATGTGCAGGTGCCTTAACCAATTAGGCTCTGAGGCCGGTCTTGGGAGCGCGAATATAAGAAAGATGACAATCTCTCATCGAGGGGGGCGCTACCCAGAGCAGTGGACGCCTCGTTCTTTTTCGACTCTGATCGGCCCTATAATTCCGGAAACCGGATATCTCCCTCGGTGAGAGATTGTCATCTTTCTGAGATTAGAGCTGCCAAGACCGGCTTCATAGCCTAATTGGTTAAGGCACCTGCACGTAAAGCAGGAGGTCTGGGTTCGAGTCCGAGTGGAGGTGGTCAATTTTTCTCAGAGGTTGATTTCATTTACTTATTTCACTATATATATATATATATATATATATATATATATATATTGCGTGTCTGGTGTTTATCCGGCTTCATCCCATCCCAGTATCAGTGTCCACTATTCCTGATCAACACCGAGTTCAGTACCCTTCTCTTCCGACCTACTTCCCATTCCAGTGTTCCAGTTCCGGGCCATTTACGAGTCCGACAATTTGACAATGTAACATATCATACATTAATTTTTATACTATTTTCTAACTACATTTAATTGAAAGGTAAGGTTTTAGGAGTAATTTTCATTGTCTGGCCTACCCCGGCTGTAATTTTGTTGACCGTTGTGACCCCCTAGTGCACCAAGGACGATTTAACCTTAAAAGTCTGTAGACGTGTCCAAAACAGTTGATTTCCGCAGTAATGTTAGATTAAGATCCTCTAATGAAAAATCCGTTAGAATTATTTGATTATTTTCTTACGTTCTGGGGTATGTCTGTTCAAAGTTTGACCATATCTAAGATTTCTTATTAACTGTGCAAAATTATGACTTGGAGTGTTGCAGGGTGTCTGTATTCCTTTTGTTAATCCTTTATAAGTTACCTCTTAATTACCTACCAGTTAGTTTATAGTTTGTGGATGTCTAGTGTGGACATTTGACGAGCTTAATAGCTACTTACAAAATACACCCCGAGGCATACCATCATTACAACCGTCTTTGGAATGTACATTGAACAGACAAAAGAGAACATAAGACAATTAGTCTCATGGCCCTGCCCTCTTTCACGTCACGAAGTTGCTTATGTAGACATGTTAATGCATGATTTAGCCTGATGCAAAGCAGTAACTGTCTTGTTATATGGTCAATATGTGATGGGTTTTGATGGGAATTGCGATTATTTTTAATGTTTTTATTATTACATCAAATAAGCAAGTATGACATTTACATTCCCACAGACCTTTAAGTAACAGTAACCTACCTTTTTAATTTTCTGGAATTTGCTCTGAGCCCATCTGCAGCCTATTGCGTTTCCGGACTTTTTATTCTGGGCTAATGCCGGATTCGGGTATTTATACAACCATGATAATGGCCGAATTTCATGGTAGAAGGAAAAAAGGCTGTCAGTATTAAGAGAATCTTCTCCATCAGAGCTATATATTTCGAGGCTCCGTTTTTCATTTAAAAAGAACGCAATCTTTTCTCTTCTGCTGCGTTGTCTGCAATGCAATTCTGGGTGGTAAAACTGAACTTCTGAATCTTGGTCTTCGATCGCGATTGTAGCATGATCAGAAAAAACTAGACTTGGATATGCAGAAAGAGTGACTTGCTTGTTTTCCCGACAACGAATGAAGCATAAAAGGACTCATCGCTTTGAAAACGTTAGGACAGCAATCACGTTTATAGGCTATTTGAAAGCCGTTAAATGAAGGACACGGTGTAATATTTTAGCCTAAAGAAATTTGTTTCTGCGGATTCAAATTAGAGCCTAGAGTCGACCCAATCATTATGTGAGCAGACTGTTAATATTACTTGTTAGCCTAACTTAGTCTAGTCCTTAGCAGGGAGTTGCTATTTGACTGGTCGTATACACAGAGCTCGACATCACGTCATTAGCTTCTTAAAGTCAACAAAAAAAATCAAATTTCCCCAGGACGGCAATCACTCATCCCATTCTTTGCCCCCTATCAAAATACCCTGGCGCCGCCCCTGCTCAAATGCCTGGGACTTACTACTAAAAGGCTTATTACTCAAACTTATTACCGGTATATATATAAGTTAGGCCTAGGTCTTAGGCCTATGACTTTCGGGGACCGGCTAGCCTATAGGCCTGCCTCGCTTTGAAATTTCAATCAAATATAGGTATATGCTAAAATATTTTTAACTTAATGCGAGGCGTACGTCATGGTAAAAGCCCAACCCCAAAATCGAATAGAAAATGGGTGTAAATCTCCCCGCCTTTTTCCTGAAATATTTTAAGGAAAAAGAAGTCGCAGATATTTTGTTATGTTAGGTAAGAAGATCAAAATTTTAATGATAGGTTGTTTTGTGAACAGCAGATCCGTGCCTCTTGTCAGCTGTAACACTGTTACTATAATGTACTTTAATGAACGGAATATCTAAATAGGCAACCCTGAAAGTAAAGTTGACCCTTCTTCAGAACAACACCTAGTCTGCGATGATGCATGATGAATTTTGCGTTTATAATTCTATTTAAAAACTAAGATATTTATGAGGCAATTTTAAAGTCACACAAACTTTACATTTTTTCAAATTGTTCATTGTAAGTGAGGATAGGTAAGATAACGGATGTTAACTAGTATCTACATAAAATGAAAATTCTTCTACAGGAGCGGCCAGCTGGCTGCCCGATCTCCCTCCCCCACCCTTGACAAAGGCCTGCTTACCTTTGAAAATGGAATCCACAGTTGTCTTTCTAGATTTAGTTCGATGTGTATCAGAATCAATTTCTCTGTCAGTATAAGGTATTTTCCATAATGGATTGGAAGTAAGAGTGTATCTTGTCAACGTGTCTAGAAGGCTTGCACTCATATGAATAATTAAGGTGTATATGTGCTTACATGAAAACAATAGAAACCCCAGAAAAGTCAATGCAAGGTTAAAGTTAAAATTCATGTCATGATCTGTTTTCCAGTTAGTTTCGACATATTCGTTGCTATGGTGAGTTTGAAGCAATGCAAGCCCAAAGAAATAAAACAAACTACATACCATCAACTTCCTCTGTGTTCTCCCCTTACTCGAAATCCAGATATGGGCCAGATATCAAATTCCATATATGAGCCGGATATAGATTTCATATCTGGACCATATCTGATGCAGATATGGGATTTATATCTGGCCAGATGAAAAAATTGGGAAGAAATAACCAACAGCTGAACAGGAACCAGATCTAAGCCAACTTTTGTCTGGATCAAGTCTTTATATGGAACCGATACGGAATACACAATGCAATGCCATATCTGCTTTATATAAAGCTATTCCATATGAGTGTCATATAAAGTAATGCCATATCTGGTGAATATATTGATAGGAATTTCATATCCGATTCATATCTGATGCAGATATGGGGTTTATATCTGGCCTGATAAAAATGGGTAGAAATAACCCAGATCTAAACCAGAACCAGCTCCAGGCCATATATGGGCCAGAAAAACGTTTATCTGGATCGTCTTTATATGTAACAGATATGGACCATATAATGCAATGCGATATCTGCTTTATATAAAGCTTCTTGCTATTTGGAGCTTTTTGCTATTTGGAGTTTTGCAAGGATCAGTCCTTGGCCCCCAGCTATTTCTTATTTACATTCTCCCACTGGGTGCTATCATTCGGAAGTATGGATTAGAGTTACAAATGTATGCTGATGATACACAAATTTATACTTCAATTTGCCCTGCTACTGAAGTTGGAGTATTATCCACTGTTTCTAAAACCGAAACATGCACAAGTAAAGTGCAAGACTGGATGACACATAACTTTCCAAAGCTCAATGATGATAAAACTGAAGTCCTGGTTGGTTTTAGGGATCAACTATTGAAATTCAATCTGCCGTCCGAAAACACTGCCGGAGTGAATATGGCCGTTCGATCCCACCAATCAAAAATCTCGAGGTTATGTTCGATCTTGGAATGAGTATGAATGCTCAAGTAACCAAAATTTTTAAAAGCTGCAAACTTTCATCTCATCAACATCAGTAGATCACGTAGATTCCTGACTACTGAAGCCACAAAACTAGCCATACATGCTTTGGTTACATCGCGGCTTGACTATTGTAATGGTATCCTGATAGGTATTCGAATCGTCTCCTAACTCAACTTCGAAATATCCATCGGACTTCTGCTAGACTGATAACTAGCCGGCGTAAAGTTGATTCCATCACTTCTGCTCATCCAACTTCACTGGCTCCCCGTACAACAACGTATTGCCTGTAAAAGTCTTTTGCTTGTGTACAAAACTCTCTGTACCAGACTCCTAGAGAAATAACCAACATGCTTAAAGTAGACATCCAACAGCGACGTCTCCGTTCGTCATGCTCCTGTTCGCATCTGGTCGAGCCTCATACCCGCTGTGTTTCATTTGGTGATAGAACCTTTTCAGTGTACGCTCCTAAAATATGGAACAAACTTCTTGAATACATAAAGGACAGCAATTATGAAGTTTTCAAGTCTCTCCTCAAGGCCCACTTGTTTCATGAGGTTTATCAGCAGTAATGTCTGTGTTTAAGCGACTACGAACATGTTTATATTTTTGGCGCTATATAAATTTTATTGATTGGTTATTGATTGAATTTACCTACAATATAAGGTTGAATTGACTTAGTATAGAAAGTCGGCATCCTTCATAATAGTAAATGGAAAAATGCTTTAAAATGTCTGTTTTATGTGATCACAGTGTAATGTGCTTATTGCATATTTGACTGTATATGGTGCCCACTGCTTTGTGAATATTTTACTTTTAACCTTTCTAAATCATGAAAATGATGTTTTAGATACTGGCTCCGCCCAAATGTACAAATCATTTTCATAAGTTTGCTTAGCACACTGCAGTATTAGGAAACGTGTACCCACTAAATGACTGCAAGGTGAAGGTGAATGCCGCTGTATCCAGTACATGTCTTAATAAGAAACAAGTATAATTGAAGCATCAAATCTAAACAAAAAAATAAAAAAATAACAAACCACTCATTTGCATATCTAACATGAATATTTATTAAGTTATATCTGGCTTGATATGGCCTTATAAAACTTGACTTGTATATCAGGCATGGGTTTTTATCAAGTTATATCTGGCTTGATATGCGCATATAAAACATTATTTACATATCTGGAATTACATTTCCTCAAGTTACATCTAGCTTGATAGGGTATATATTATTTGCATATCTGGGCTGGCATTTCATCAAGTTATGCCTCGCTTGATGTGGCCATATAAAACGTTATTTGCATATCAAGACTGGCATTGTATTAAATTACATCTGGCTAGATATAGCCAAATAAAACTTTGTGTGCATATCTGGGCTGGCATCTCATCAAGTTATATCTGGCTTAATATGGCCCTATGAAAGTTTATTTGCATTTCTGGAATGACATTTCGTCAAACCTTTTTTGGCTTGATATGGCCATGTATAACTTGATTTGTATATCTGGCATGGGTTTCTATCAAGTTACATTTGGCTTGATATTGCCATATAAAACTTCATTTACATATCTGGAATGGTATTTCGTCAGGTTACATCTGGCTTGATGTGGCCATATAAAAATTTATTTACATAATTATCTGTACTGACATTGTATCAAAGATACATCTGACTTGATTGACACATCTGGCTTGATATGATAATATAAAAGTTTGTGTGCATATCTGGGCTGACATTTCATCAAGTTATATCTAGCTTGATATGGCCATTTAAAACTTTATTTACATATTTGGACTGGCATTGTATCAAGTTAAATGTGGCTTGATATGGCTATATAAAACTTTATTTGCATATCGGGAATGGCATTTCATCAAGTCATATCTCGCTTGATATGGCAATATAAAACTTGATTTGTATATCTGGCATGGGTTTTTATTAAGTTACAACTGGCTTGATTTGCCATATAAATATTATTTTCATATCTGAAATGGTATTTCCTCAAGTTGCATCTAGATTGATATGGCCATATAAAACTTAATATGCATATCTGGGCTGACATTTCATCAAGTTATATCCGGCTTGATATGGCCATATAAAATTTTGTTTACGTAAGTGGGCTGACATTTCATCAAGTTGTATCTGGCTTGATATGGCCATGCAAAACTTGATGTAATGTGGACATCTATATCTAGCTGTACAACTAGCTTGATATGGCCATATAAAGGCAGTATTTAGCTAGATATAATCAGATATAGATCCATATCTGGATATCGAGTAAGGGTGCTAGTCCGTCGGGCGGTCAATGTTTACTACACTCGTTGCGAAAATCCTAGGCTAGCAACTAAAACTTATCTCCGAAATAGTAATACTGTATACATGAAGCACAAAGTAACGCTGCACCGTGCAAAATGCTATCGGCCGATAATATTTATACCACGCTGTGCATGTAGCCTCTCGGTGGCTGAAGAGCTGTGTATACAGCCAGCCAAACTCACCGATGAACTACACACAGATATTGGATCGTAATATTCCAGTTATGCTATGATACCTCTCTTTTTAGTAAAGCTAAACTAAAACGAAGCTCATGTGCACACGATGCCTCGTATGTGACAGCAATTACTTAGATAAATTAAAGACAGACAGCCATCACCCCAAAGTATATTTTTACTGTGGGGTATCAAAATTCTCAGTTGGTGACTGCTCTTTGATTGACATCAAGGTTTGCAAATTTGAAAGATGCAGAGTAGCTCACATTCCGCACAAGGCAGAGAGAGTGTTTTTATTACATTCTATGGCCTTGTATGCTCACCGTGACATGGCCTTAAGCAATAAAACAGGTTTATTCCTGCACAAGGAGGGATTTCACACAGTTATGGGAGGAGCTAGAAGTTGCATAATTGGGAGAATTGGAACTGTCTGGGATGATGAAAATTTAAGCCAAAAACTTGTCGCAATCTTTTTGCTCTAACATACCTATATACAGGAAACAAAACGAGCCAAAAACCGGCTACGCATTCGCAACAAGCAAGGTACTGTAGGTACGGTGATAGCATGCGTGAATGGTAGGAAGAAGAAACGGTGCTGCGTCAAACTGACTGACCAGTATTTAAATGAACTGACAAAGAGTTTAAGTTAACTGCAGTCATTTGTGATCATTTTTGTTTAGGCCTAATACAAGAACTGTACACAATAATTTGTGCTATTCTAAATGAGGAGGTTAACAATGACACGTGATAAGTCTTCTGCTAACATTCTTTGAACAAACGCATTTGACCAATCTATTTGAAATATAGCAATTAATGTTTCCGTGGAGTTAATAACTCATGGAACCCTTTGTATTTGTTCTATGGTTAGACTCTCCTCCCCCACCTGCATTAACTTGTAGCAGAATTTTCTTCTTTAAGTTTTAATCCACTTCCATTTTCTTCAATTGAAATAGCATTGCCGTTCATTTAACCTCCAAACGCACACCCAAGATAATCATTCGTTCGTTTATAATATGTCACACTACAATGTTGATTATCTTTGTTTATGATTCCCTTATTCAAACAACCTTCATTCATCCCTTATTTATCCTTCATTACTACTTTTCCTGTATTTGTCCTTTTAAAGTATCCATAAGGGGCCTTATATCCGTGGCCCATCTGACATTCTTCGCTGCCACGGATACATACAGCTGTATGTGATATACATTTCTTTTCTTTCGGTTTGTCTACACAGCCGCTATTGCTTTCAACACAGTCGATATACGAAACAAGATGGTTGGCAACTTCGGGATCTATCCCTCAGTTTGAATGGGAATATCGCTGTAACTGGCCACAACGTGAACACATACCGAACACACATAGACTTGTACACTCTGGTCAGACATTCTGATTCAAGAGATAAACCAAAAATAATTTATTCAAAGGAATCTGAAGTATTCTTATTAGACGGGCTTCGTTGCTGGGGACGATTTGTGTCATTTTACCCTGGTAGTGATACCACGATTTTATCTGGTATTGGTAATAAATTAGAAGTGATTGATTTAAGCCAAGATCAAATTATAAAATCTCGTAAAATAAAATTAGTAAATTATGGCTGGATTGTCTCTCTGTCTGTCAGAGAAGCAGAAATATTTATCGGTTTCAAGGAATCAAATAAAATAACTGTCTATGATGTGATAGACTTAAATGAAATCAAATCAATCATCTTACAAGGAATTCAAGATGGCTACTGGCCTTACGATATGACAGTTATAGCTGACAGAATATTTGTCTGTGTAGGTAAGGCTAAGGAAGAAAGTAACCACAAATCGCTAATATTTGAAGAAAAAAGCGGAAGAATTTTGTCTGAATTGACGAAACCTACAGATACTGTAAAGTGGTATGTAAAGAGTGTAGGAGTGGATATGAATACGTTAGGTGTTGCAGTGGTCAAATGGTATGATTCGTACAGCAAACAAGAAGAAAGACACCGGCAAATTGTATTTTATTCTCTGTTAAGTGAAAACAATTGTAGTTTTCTCATTGTTGAGGTTCAGTCTGGTGTCAATAGAATCAGAATATCTGACGGAGGTGACAGGATAACAACGGGGAACATCTGGACAGGGGAAGTGAAGGTGTATGATATTGTAAGTATTGTTAGGTAGTTTTGGTCTTGCGACTTCAAAGTGTAAAAATGGCGGCGGGGACCAGTGCTTCGGTTGGGGTTTAGCTCCGTAAGAGACGCACGCGGCTGATTCACAAATTGTACCAAAACACAGTTGATTTGGATACAGTGCATTCGTCATGTTTTAATGAATCCTCCATCTCTCCTCACGTTGCAAAGACACAATCACGAAAAATTCAAAGGCCGGCCATATTAATGATCAATTGTAAATTCATTATGCACAAAGTTGACTACATATTTCGTCTGAGAAGTCTAGATCACGAGTGGCGTGGGATCCAGGCTTCCGACATAAGGGCAGGAAGTCTACTGTAATGGGGTAGGCTTCTGATTGGCTGAAAGTACCATGTCACAAATAAATACCCAATCACATAGGGAAGGTGAACCAGGCAGACTAGATGTTGCGTGCAGCGTCTCAAATTTATAGAAATGAGGTATTGCACCATAACCTGCAATTTTTGAGATAAACAACAAAATGGCGTCCCTCTCGATCGATCGAGAGGGATTGATCAATACTACAACTATTGTACTACATGAAATCCACTTTGGTCTTTTAAAATTTTGATAACGTAGTTCGCAAAAATTTACTGTTGTAAATATGCAGGTTACTATAGCATATAGCATACAAAATGTCATGGCATACACAAAATTCTACTACAAGTGACAGGATGGTGTAAGGCAACGTAGAGAGGAAAAGGGAGGTGCATCATCGTTGAGTAAGGAAAACACTGAAGTGTGATTCTAAAGCTGTATATATCTTAAATATTCACGCATTTTAAAATTTGTACCTTACTGTCTGTCTTGACAGAATATGCAAAATACTCTCTGCTATCTTGGTATATCTTACAAAGCTAATATTCTGACATCATAATTGTATAAGACAAATTCTACTAGAAGGTAAATTTTGGACCATAAGCGACCATTCTGATGGTAAAATTGTCAAAAGGCTACAATATCCAAGCGAACACAATATTACCGTACTGCAAATATTGTCATTCAAATATCGGAGAGTGTTAGTGATATTCAAGCATTCACCTTTGTCTGAGAAAACACATTGTACGAGTTCACTAAAATTTGTTCAAGTTGTGGAGTCACATTCACCATTCCTAAAAGCTCATTCATTAAATTACGTCAACAAATACAAATAAAATTTGAGATAATCCTCTCCTTTCTTTGTTCATATAGAAATGTCACATTTCGTTTGTTTAGACTCAGTGATATTACGTTTTGAACGATGACGCAAACCCTTGCAGTGGCAAACTTTGAAAAACAACTGGTCCACTACGAAATTCACTACACTCAAGAGAATGGTTGCCCGCCCCCCCCCCCCATTAACAAACGGACTGGAAAAAACTTTAAAAATTAAAACCAAATATATGCTAACTAGTACCTACTTCCTGTGCTAGGGATTAAGATAATTGCCGAGAGCAAAATATGGTGAAACATTGTCGAGGACAGCTCCTGAATATTAACTTGGGCTGGCTAATTCCCAAGAAAGTATCCAAAGACTACAAAAGCGCAAGGACGTTCTTTTTGATTATTTGGCTACTCTTGCAACAAACGAAAAAAAAATTACGAACATCTCTGGGTCTAACGATTACATTGCAATTAACTCACAGTTCAAGTTATTCACACAGTGTCATTGCTTCTACCTTAACATACTAATTCACTCACTCCGAGTACGATAGTAAACAAACATTCTGATTGGCTAAACCTTGTCACACCTCCGACTACAGCTATGAGATGGAATGTACAGTATTTGCAAATTCTGCATAATGAGCTGACGTCTATCTCCGTTGTGTACTATGGATTACAACATGAAACAGTACGTACATATAATAGGATTAAAAATACGGGTGAAAAAAATCTTCGTACTAAATATCAGCTAGTACGTTAACTGTCTACGTTAGCATGACCTAGACGTTATGTAGTTTCTCTCAGGCAAATACACTCCATGGGCCTAATGTTGGCTAATACGAAAAACATTTCACACGATGTCAAACTATGAACATGAATACATCATTCAAACTGAACATACTTCGGGGAAGGGATCGGCGGGGTTGGGGGACTGCCTCACAACTCACCCTTAAAATGCAATTTGTTAACTTGACTGGAACCGTCGTCTTGAACGTCGGGCTGGTAGCGTGGACGGATTCATTATTGTCTAAACTATGTCTGTGAACAGTGGCTAAAACTACGGTAAAATTTCTGTAGTAGAAATATTTTATGGGATCAGTTTTATCACATTGCTAAATATTTACAAGTAGGTTTTCTCTCTCTAGTATGCCAAAGATGGTCATGGAAATTTAAAGAACAGCAACTTTCACTCCCCTCACTACAAGTTTTGGCTTTCCTCATGTCTGCTTTTGCTGACAGCATCCATATATTCTGAGTAGGTGCCCCAAACGTATCTACTCATGTATTTGTTTTCTTTTCGCACAAGTAACCATACTTGTAAAGATTACAGTAAGGTTGCACCCATAGAGGTATTAAGTATGGAGCCTTGTTGAGATTGTCATAGTGGTAGAAAACTCATGATTTGTAGGGGGAGTGAACAAGCATTAAACACTCTAGGCAAAAATACCCCCCTTACCACTGGAAGTCATCCCATAGGCACACGGTGGCATACACTTTTCTGTCGATAACATGTGTCTCTGTTTTTTTTACTTTGTATCACTGGTACTTAATGTACAAATGATGCACACAGTTATGTACTTCATGTGTAATGCAAGTGCAGAAAGTAAGAAGTTGAATCAAGCCAGAATACGCGATGATTACGAGACGTAGTTTTATGTATTCATGGTTACTTTTCTGAATTCCAAGTTGATTGCAAAACGATTGCCAATATAAGCAAATCATGTTTTCACAATTTTACGTTATATACACGTGGTATCTTATCATGCTTACCGTTCTCTCTTGCAGGCCGAAGTATTCACGTACAGTCACTTCAAAGAGAAGCTGGCATCAACTCTTCAGACATATGAATGTACAAAGCTGGCAAACTTCTTCAAAATACCCAAGCAACAAACAGATGCTATTCTGAGTAGTGGCACACCCTCTGAAAATCTAGTGCATGCTCTTGAAGAGAAAGGCATTTTACAACCTTATAATGTTGAAAGATTAATAGATGCTTTTGGGGACTTGGACATTGATACGTTTTGTGTCTACTTAGCAGACATTTACAAGAAGACCAGGGGTGAGTGTTACAGTTAATTGTTGTATGAAGAACGACACCTGTCAGTCGGCAAAAGTCTCCTGTAATATCGGTTAGTCTTTAGAATGCTTGTATGTCCATCCTGCAATGCAACTCATAATTCTGTAAATAATTTTGGATTTTTTATTGAATATTAACAAGGAGTTTGTTGATTAATCAGATGGGAAAACCTAACCTTCTATCAACTAAGACCAGGCTGATGAGAGGCACATGTTACTGATGTTTAGTTTCTTAAAGCCGTAAATGTAATTCTCAAAGAGGATTCTTTTTTTAAAAGGGAGAGGAAGAATCCTTAAACAGTTAGAGTGCTTGTAGAATGGTGGGGTTTTAAAATACTATGGTCATCAGAAAACCTCACTTCAATAATCTGCACAATTACAGTACACTTTCCTTCACTTGTCTGAATGCAAAATAAGAGTGAACATGACCCATGACCTGCTACTAATAATGTACCTTTTACTTGACTGGAATTTCTTCCTGAAAACTGATCTGTATTAGGGTTTGAATATCTAGGCATTAACATTTGAGTCAGGGCTGGGTGAAATGTTATGTGCTTTTTCCGCTTAACATGTTTTATAATTTCAGACAAAAGTGCTTAACCCACCCCCGCTTTACCACTCTGCTCCCCTTCTGCTTGGCCACGCACCTCCCAGTTATCGGTATTAAGGTTAGAACATTCAAGCATTAGCATTTTAGGCAAAGCTAGTGTGAATGAAAAGTTACATGCTTTTTCAACCAAACATGTTTTACAATTTTAGATAAACGTGCACAACCCTACCCCCTCCCACCACCCCCTCTTCCTCTTTTGTCCCCTTCATTCTGCTTTGCCATGCCCTCTCAGTTTAAAACAGCCCCCACAAGCACTTGCACTTAAGGATCAAGTCCTTCACCTGTGTACTCTATTACATTGCTTCATTGCCTCCTTTTATAATCTCAAGTCACGTTAGTGAGTTATTTATTACATATTCTAGGAGATCGTTTCAGAATTGGCAGCTTAAAGCATTTGCCTAGCGTAACGAAACTTCTAGTAGGTCTTTGTCTTCTCGGTAATATGGGAATTTGGGTGAATCACAGAATGAGAAAGGCAAAACACCCCTGATGACAGTTTTTAAATCTAGGAGCAAGAGATGCTGTGTGTCTGGAAGTTTCACAACAGTACGATGAATCACAGCCAAGTTTGATCCGTTGCTGAGGTAGATCAAAGGGGGAGGGAGCTGGGGTGTTTACAAAGTTTGGCAATTGGACAGAATGGCAAGCAGGGCTTGTTGTGATTACATTACAGAGAAATTCATTCAAAACACTGATGCAGTTGCAGCTGAAATCGGGTCTTGTAACCTATTTTACTAGGATGAATGACATTCAAGGCATGTTTCGGCCAATCGGAAAATTATTTATCACTGTAGCCAATGGAGAGCAGTATTTGTCTGTGTGTACTAGTGTACTATGGTGGGGAAGGGGTTGGCAGATTTTGGGAGGTGAAAGAAGTGTTTCAAAGTCTCACAAGATGTAGACTCCAAGGAAGAAGGAAGTGGAATCAACCCCTGCCCCAAGTTGTGACGCAGGAAAGTCGAGTTTTGAGTAACTTTTAGAGGAGAAAATTCCGTGTTCTTTAAGATGAGAATTTTGGGGTACTTTTGATCCTGTGCAGTAAGCCCATATTGATTCTGCAACAAGATTAGATATTTCTGCCTTCATGAATACAAGTCTGATAATATTCACTCTCTGTACTTTTTAAGACTTTAATAGATTTTATTGAGCTTGGCATACCAGTGTAACAAAATGCCAAGTCGGTGTCATTTTAAGGGAGGAAAATAGGGTTTACGAAAGTTAGGCTAAATTGCATGGAATAGAAAAAAGTTGCTTTTTTATATTTGAGGACCTTCAGTGCCTGTTTGTATATAGTAATAGAGGAGAAGAAACTATTCTGGTTTTATCTGAAAAAGTAGTGCTACTTTTTGAGGCTAATTTTCTCAAGCCAACTGAGTGGTGGAAACTAGATTTTATGGTTTCTTCTGTCAAGTGGGGTTACGAAAAACGTTACTGATGTAACATTTCTGATCATGTAACCAGAAAGGAGGGGTTAGTGAAGAGAGGAGTTTCAGATTAAATAAACCAAGTGGTACCTTACAATTCCTGCCCTCTCTCATTTGAGTCATCGTTTTGTGTGTCGTTAAGTTCCAGTTGAAGAAGTATACCTAGCTACTTCACCTCCTGCTCCGGTACTATTTCCCCTTCCCCAGGGCCTGCCCAGGTGACCTCGTACCCCGCCCTCACGCGTCGATGGCAGAAGGAAGACTGAAGGCCAGCGACTCAACAGTAGCCAAGGGAGCTGGGCAAAGGGGACAAATGCCCGCACCTCCACCGCTTGAGCTTTTTTGTACTTTTTATGATTTTTTTTTTAATGATTTTGCTAGTATCTCCCTTAGTAACAATAGTCAATTTTCAGAACATGAGATTTCCGAATGGAAAAATGTTTAGGGCAAAGCCAAGGGCTCGGAAGTGCCCTTTCCAGAAATCTGGGATGCATTTTCGGCCAAAAATTTCTTTATGCTTCTCGTCAATCTATGGTGGCGCTACGCTTAGTTGGTTTGCCTGCAGGATTTGCCCCCTCCCCCCCCCCCCCACCGGCATATTCCTTGCTATGATCCTGGCTTAAACATAGGAACAGAATGAGGGAATACACAAACACATCCTGTTTCAAAATGTAAGCTTTTTCAAATCATTAGTACCATATTCTTTATACGCCCCAAATTTGATTACTATAGCTATTTTGCTTTCGATGATTAGAGTTCCTATGCATTCATGATGGTGTGTATATGTATGTATGTGCGTGTGTATGTGACACTTAGCTTGTAAACACAGAATCTCAAGATAGCAATGACTGACACCTTTCATATTTCATATATATAGATTTGTCATGTAAGAAGAAGGAATCCTATTGTTTTTGGTGGAGGTCAAAGGTCATTTGAGGTCACCAGAGGTCAAAAATCGAAAACTTTGTAAACACTATATCTCAAAGCAGCAAGGACAGACACTTTCATATTTTGCATATAAATTGTTCATGTTGAGAGAATGGTCCTTATTCTTTTTGGTTGAGGTCAGAGGTCATTTGAGGTCACAAAAGGTCAAAGACCGAAAACTTTGTAAACACAACATCTCAAGATAGCAATGACGGACATTTTTCGTATTTGGTGTATAGATTTGTCATGTTGAGAGAAAGAATCCTGTAGTTTTTCATTGAGGTCAAAGGTCATTTGAGGTCACCAGAGATCAAAACTAAAAACTTTGTTAACATGATTTCACAAGATAGCAATAAGGGACACTTCATACTTGGTATAGATTTGTCTTGTTGAAAGGAAGGTCCCTATTATTTTTGGTAGAGGTCAAAGATCATTTGAGATCACCAGAGGTTAAACTGTGAAAACTTCGTAAAGGGTCTGTAAACACAATATCTCAAGATAACAATGACTGACATTTTCATATTTGACATATGGATTTGTCATGTAGAGAGAAAGAACCCTGTTGCTTTGGTGGAGTTCAAAGGTCACTTAAGGTCACCAGAGGTCAAAAATCGAAAACTTTGTAAACACTCTCTCTCAAAATAGCAATGGCGGTTACTTGTTTATATTTAGTATTTAGGTTTGTCGTGTTAAGAGAAAGAACTCGATTGCCTTTGGTGAAGGGTAAAGGTCATTTAAGGTCTCCACATGTCCCAGACTGAGAACTTCCTAAACATGATGTCTCCCCTTACTTTTTTGTTACAAATGGCACAGTGCATGGCTGCGAAGTACATCCGAGTTGGTCAAATATCAGGGAATTGTGAAGCTGAAAGCACTACAAAAAATCTGCAGTATTATGCATACTGATTTTTGGTCACAGTGACATGATAATATGACCAGTAATAAGATATGTATGAAGAGAAATTTTGTGTGTCTTGCACGTTTGGGTTACAGGCATCATCTTCTACACAAATGGGTAATTAGGATGTATCGTTAAAGTAGGTGGAAAGGATATGGGTAGTAGATATAGGTATAGTGCACAGTAATCAGGTTGCGAGAAACAACCCTACTTTGGGGAGTGGAAGTAAAAGGTAACCTGAGGTCACCAGAGGAAAGATTGCCACATCTGTTATACTTGGTGTCTGCTTACATTACATTACACAAAGAGAGGTCAAATGTTATCTGAGAAAACCTCAACATTTTCTACGGCAAGGAATCACAAGGCCTTTTGGCTTTTTCGTTTCACCTATTTCTCCTCTGGAGTTTGTTTGAAACTAGAAATGGCAGTACATGACCATACTAATGTCAAAAAGGACATAAATCATGGTGTCTCCTGCAAGGCTTTTTAAGAAAAGTCATGCAGACTATTTTCCACTCCAAACAAAATCTGAACTACTCTCAAATTGACAAGTGACAAATTAGTTACAGTACTTGGGATTTAACACCCGCAGACAGAAATATTGTGCAGTGCAAGCAAGGCCTATCTTTAGTGGCTTCAACAAAGGTCAACAGTATTAAGTGTTCTCCAGGAGCTCTGCTGAGTGTACTTAAAGAAATCAATTATCGAGCACACTCTTTGAAAAAATCTTTCTTACAATACAACACTGGAACTACAATATATGTAACTTCTTGATAACATTGTTTTATGTGAGTATAGACTACTTGCTAACTTAAGTCCTCAATAAGGGGTCAGGTATCAAAAAATAGTACCTCAAAGTTTTTAACAAAGTAGAAAATACGGATCTTGTTTTTCCATTTGCTTTACCCCCAACATTTATACCATTCTACTGATGTTTTATTGTGCCTTTTTATGTACAGGATTAAGATTTGTCAATGAAAACATTAGTGACCTGACAGCATCATTCAAGGTGATGGAAAGCAAACTTGGAATGAGGTCAAAACGGCAGGAAATGACGGATGAGAATTCTCATGTATGTATAGTATAACGTAGTATGTCATGACATTTATCACATTAAAGGACATAAATTAAGATTTTAGTACACATATCTAGAGTATATTATTGTAGGACAATATAACAGGCAGCAGAATGTTAATTGAAATGTAAGTAATGAAATACACTACTGGCTCACTCCCAGGAAGTGGTCCAATTCACCAAAAATGAAGCAAGGACATTAATTTGATCATGCAATAAATTGAGAACCACACAAAATATATGTTATAAAGGTACTGTAGTGTATTGGTTAACAACCTTGAAAAAAAGCCCCTGATACCTTTGAATTTGTGTTCTACATTTTGTGTGCAGTATACACAACAGCTCATACTTCATTATTGTACCAGTAGCCTAGTAAAGTAGTCTAGTACAGTACTGCATGAGCTAAACTTTAAGCAACTTTGGTATTGGATGAGGAGGAATTCGACATTCTAGTATTTTCAGCCATTTTTTTTCTAAAGAGCCAGTGGTGTTCTAAGTTTTTGTAAAGTTGGTGGCATTTAACTTATGCAGTGTTAGGGGGCCATAATTGCATTTAACATGCAAGTGAATTAGCTTATGCTGTGTTACTCTGTTTTGAAAGGTGATCAATATAAACGGTTCTGAATAAAGTTTGGGTTGTAGAATTCTACACCATACATTATCAAAATGAAGATAAGAGAAACCATGGTGAACTTTGAGTAAGGTGAAAGGGTACATTTTAATAGTTGGGTTTAAGAATAGGTTCTTTCAGTAAAATTTTTGAAATAACATTAAGAGGATTTCAAATCTTTCTATCATCGTGCTAATCCCTTTTAAAATTTGAAGTTAACCAACTCATGTAAACCTCATACCTCACAAACTGCAAATGTACCAGATTGTTACTCTTTGTCAGTCAAACAAGTATGCTTATTGTTATTATGGATGATGCCACTTGTTCCAAAAATTCAATTGAATTTCTGAATTTAAGACTTTCTACATGCATATGTTAAGCCCAAATTCTTGATAACACTTGTCACCCTCTAGACTAAGTAATGAATGAATTTATAATTAAAATATACCATTGATTTAACATCAAATCATGTCAAAAAGCAAATACCCAATTCACATGATAATGTCAAATTATTCATTGCAAACTGTTATGAAATTGTAGTAAATAACAGATCCTGAATTAGTAATGAACTTCAAAAATGGATACCAATGTTTACTTTATTGCATAGATTTAAATTGTAAACCGTTTTTAAGTGTTGCAACTTTTTGTCACGCTGATGCGATATATATGTATATACATATATGCGTAAAAAATATGTTAAAAACGAGGACGTCGTTTTACGTGTTAACTGTTTATTCAAGCTTTCGGCCCTCTGGCCTGCATCAGGTTCTGGATAAATCAAACAAACGAAACTGGAATTAGAGATAAGATTATTTAAACTGAAGTATTCAGAACATAAATTTGTTAAGGCATTATTAGAAAAGAAAAAATAACAAATATCTTACATGTTAAAGTTGATGAGATGTTGGTGCTGGACGTTGTAGTCGCTAAATGGGATATTGGTGTGTGTCTGTGTGTGTTTAGTGGAGTATGTCACACACACCAAACACACCCATGCCCATAGCACACGCTACACACCGCGGGTGCACACCAAACACACACACACACACACACACATTTAGCTTCTCCATTGTGTCGAAAAAGTTTTGGTGTTAGCGGAAATGTGCTAAAATGGCTCTTATCTTATCTCGGAAATGGTTCAAAAGTAAGGGTCATACTTCCTTAAATGTTTCTGTTCCTCTGACTGTTGAAGTGTCGAAGGGGCCACATCTTTAATCTTGGGTCCATTGATTTTACTGCCGGTTATCTATGGCAATGTTGTTTATTGTTAAGCAGTAAGTGTAGGTATTACACTTGTGATCATTAAGTTGTTAAACTATTTAAATCACATGTTAATAAATTATTCAAATGAACTTCAGGCCATATACTGTTTTGAACACTGCAAAGTTGACATGTTAAAAGATCCTGCTTCTTTTTATGAAAATGAAGGAAAAGCTGAGTTCATTTCTCCAGGTACTGCTTAACAGTTTTAATAACAAAGGAGATTGTGTTAGTTTAAGTGCTCTCTAATCTCACCCCAGACAGTAACAATTTTCCCTACTAAGTTAACTTCTAGCCCCTCTCCAACTTAAATCAAACCTCCTGTCTAGTAAACCTCTAAGACAGAGCTACAATAGCCTGCAGTGAAAATTGCTTGAAGCAATATTATCAAACACAGTGCTGTGTGAGCTTAATTGGAAACATAACTGACTGCAGTACAAGCCATTGTTGACCAACCAGAGTAAAACCGATTGTTTGAATGAATATCAGTCAAAATGCAGTTTTCAACAGTATTAAGAACACTACGGCTTTTCCTTAATATGTTTGGATAGAGAGTTGATGGCAACTCCCTGGTTGGGGGATGTAGGTGTAGGAGGGGTGGAGGTAGAAAAGGTTGATGGTGTAAAAAAGTTGGACGTGGTCTTAAGCCTCAGCCGGCATATTCATTAAATTCTGAAAAAAAAAACACATATCACAACAAAGATAAGAGCTGCTAATCACAATATTCATAACTTAAGTAAATTATTGAAGTATCTCAGTGAAGCTTTCATTGGGAATCTGATTTATAGGTAAGTGTTCTATAAACTTCATGATTATAACAGCTTGTTGTATGGCCTACCCAATAGACAACTTAAGAAAAATCCTCAAAAAGTTCAAAATTATACTGCTGTGGTGGTGGTATCGTTGTTTGGCACCAACACATTCTACCTTAATTAAAAGTTTCTCCTTGCTCCCAGTTGCATTTTAGATTAAATTCAATATTATCCTTCTTGTTTACAAATCTTGTTGTAGAGAAGATTCCGTGTTACCTCCATGATTGCTAAATTGTTTAGCCCCCAGTCTGTAGCTCTAGCAGGTCTACTTGTACCAAGACCAGTTGTTCTATTTTTGAAGCATAGCAACTATGGAGAAAATTAATGTTTTTGCTTATAGTGCTATCGAGTGTGCTTCTTGTAAGCTATTAAAGCTTAATTTGAAACTATATCCTATTAATTGGGCGCTTCATACAGTTGCCCTGGTAAGTATTGTTTTATAGAAGTGTTCTCTATAAGTAATATGAAAATGCAGTAATATTAGTGATCACTTTTAAAGTGTACCTAAAGTCTAGAAAGTATGAAATATACGTTACGAAGCTTGTAAAATGCATCCAAATGGTCCAACTTCCATTTTCACAGGATATTCCTGAGCTGTGATATAAAATATTGAAGTCTATTTAGTCAATTTAAAATGGTAGATTGCGCAATAATGTGTGTTGTCATTTTTGTGCTAAACAAATTACCAGCTTTATTTTTCTTTGTTTTTTTTTGAGAAAAAGATAGCTCCTTCAATTGTGTAAAAATGTGATCGCTGTATCACTGTTATAGAGTGACTTGGCTATTTTAGTCCTCTCCATACAGTATACTGTGCAAGGGAATAATAAATATTTCAAGGTCATGTAAACATGTTAATTTCAAAAGGAAACAAAAGCAGGTAATATCAGTTTTACAAGAAGGACATCATAAATTATTGCGCAATCGACTATTTCAAATTGAGTGATAAATTTCAACATTTTACATCTCAGTAGAGCAGTAAGCTATGAAAATAGGAGTTAGATGAATGAAATTAGTTTTCAAATTTTTAACATATATATTTTAATTTGTAATTCTAGATTTTAGGTCTACTTGATCTTCAGGCTCTATTTAGTAAAAGTAGGCACTGGAGTGATTATGGTTGCAAAAACAATACTTTGCACCAGTGCTTTCTATCATTAAGGTCCAAAAACATATTGAAGGAGTTGCCCAAACCAGAAAAGATGAACTAAAGGCTTCACAAAATCTAATGTTAGCATAAATTGCTGGATTTTGCGTGATCTTCATACCCTGATTTCTTCATACATAGCACAGGTTGTAACATGCCTCGTGGGCTACTTGGCAAAGAAAACCTTGTGTGCAAAGTCCCCCCCCCCCATGTCTCGGAGGCTATTGAATGTTCTGCAGCCTTACCATTTTATGGAGCAAAGCTTTATTTAAGCCAGTACTAATAACATTGACTATCATTTTTCTATTTTCGTTAAAGTCGAAGATCATCTAATATGGCATTTTTGGAGATACGTCAGAAAACGTCTATCATGTATTAGATTTCATTGATTATTCTCATACAAGGTGAGTTTGCCGTACTGACTTTATGAGTCATGTACTTGTTGGTGTAGGACAATGATCATTTGAGGTCACCAAAGGTCAACCATTGTAGTCCTTGTTCATCGAGTATTTACGGTGTGGAAATAATATCCTCTCATTTCGTGTGACTAAAATCAAATTTTAATAACCCAAACTCCTAGGCGTAACTTTGATGTAGCAGTGACTGAGTTATGTTCCACATATGGCTGACCATTTCACTAGCTTGGAGAATGTTTTAATACCAATTTAGGCAGCTGTAGTACTAGTAATTGTTAATATTATACTATTTATTGTGGTCAGCCATAGTCCAATTTTGTTATAACTAAAATAGCGCAAACCTCACTAGATTTTTAACTTAATATCTTCCATTAGTCACAGAGATGGGCTGACATGATTTTGAGAATCAACTCAGAAGTGGAAACTTTAAAGTCTGTTGGATCAATACAATACAGCAAAAAGGAGAAGATTGGAGCAGGTAGCTCAGGGAATTACATATATGGTGGCAAATTTGGAAACAAAACTGTTGCTGTGAAGAGAATTGTCAGTGAAACTGTTCAGAGGGAGTCAGAATTGTATAATTTGATGAAAACAAAAGCTATGTGCAATGTTTTAAAGATCCTTCATGTTGAAGAAGATGACGATTTCACTTACATTGTAACTGAGCTCCGTGAATATGACCTAAAGGCTGTGATTGAAGACAACAAAAACCCTATAGGGGCTAATCTTTCACCAGGGAAGAGAGTTAAGCTATGTGTGGACATACTAAGAGGCCTTAGAGATCTTCACTCCATTGATATTATTCATCGTGATTTAAAGCCAAGCAACATTCTGGTTGGTAGGTTTCGTCTTAAACTTTCTGATTCAGATTTAGTGGTATCTTATTTAAGCACATGAATTTCTGCCTAGGTTAATGAAATGGTATTCAATAGATGAGTTGGGAACTTAGATTTTCCTGTACCATTGTACTACCACAGATCAAGTCCACGGACATTTGCGCACGGATACGAAGACTGGGAGCGACTGCTTTTTTTTGTCTTTCACAATTCACCGTCATACGGTCCAACTTTTTCTGTACAAGTTAATAAAATTAACTTCAAAAAGAACTATTCTTCTAAAGAAAATTCTCTTTGACCTGTGATTGATGTCTATAGAAAACCATACAGTAGATTTGAACTCGAAAATTGTGCCTGATCATACAAAATGTCTGTCTCGCACATGCAGTCTCTGTTGTGGTACACTTTCCTTCCCAGCATGCATTGAATGTCGAAGTTTCCCAACTCGTCTATTGAGTTCTTATCATTGCTGTACATTAACTGTTGCATATTCGTTATGGCACAGAATCCACTGTTACAGGTGCCTGACCAGAGATGTACACTTTACTGATGCCATTCATTTACCATTCAACTGTACATCTTATTCTTCGTACAAAAAATGGGTAAATTGACGCTTTGTAAATGTGACAGGATTTCCATTTGCAATGTTTCTCTATATAGATGCTGTTTGTGAGGTTGTATATGTGGCATGCGGATTCTCCAAGTTGTAAAATGGACAGACACATGTTTCTTTTGGTAGCTGATCAAATGTAAGACAGAGTCAACAGCATATCAATATCTAGAGGAAAGACAGAATTTCACATTAAAATATGTGCGTTTGCCGGGGATAGCTACATGTGAAAACCCGAGAATTTGCAAGAAATTAGCACAGGATTTTTTGGTACAATGTAAAGGGTTCAAGACAATTATTTCTTTGACTTTTCAACCCACAGCTTTTGAAAGGTTGGTTTGGTTTGGCTCACTTGTCTCATTGGGGTTATAACTGCAGTTAAGAGAAAAGCTTAAAACATGCAGTGGTAAACATCCCAAAAGGACGTTACCTAAGAAGAGACTGCTTATAAGTTACGCCTAATTTTCATATCAGGAAGTGAGTGGGTTACTTTTTAAGCTTACAAAAGTCAACTTTTCTGCGGGACAAAAACACTGCACGTTTAGTATAATACCAGAAAGAAAATGTAATTACCTTCCCAGGTTTGTGCGTGTTAAGTTACTCTTCCTGATATGAACCTCGATGACTTTGACATACATATAAAAATGTGTTATAATGGAAATATCAAACATTGCGTTGAAACGTTTCTTCATGATGTAGATCAATGTTTATCTAGTCTGCAAAGTTCATATTTTTGGATATTAATGATTATCTTGCCAACAATTCAAACATGGAACCCCATCATCATGTATCGTCAAAACCAAAACGCGCATGCTTAGGTCTCATACTACCCAGTTGAATTTACATGAAGCTTTTCTATCGATAAGTTTTTATATAAACTCACCAGAGTTTAAAAGAGTATGAAATGGAGTTAAACAATATGCAATTTCTTTGCTGTGGGTGATATAACATGACGGTAACATCCCCATATGAAAGAAGTTAAAAATAATTAAATGATTACACTGCAGGTGTAGATGGGGAAGCATATGTAGCTGACTTTGGGATAAGCAGAAATCTCACTGGTAAAACTGCACATACTACAGGACTCTATGGAACATTATGCTGGATGGCACGAGAAGGCACGCAATCTAAGAATGACAAAGTGAGATACAAGAAGGAATCTGATGTTCAGGTGAAAGCTTTATTCAATTTATAAGTCATATAATACTGTCTTTGAAAAAAAGTGTCATTACACAGTATCCCTGGTGAGTGAGTTAATACTTACAAAGTACCAGTACATATTTTAAAGACTGTGGTCATATGCAATTATAATGATATATCGTCATACCTAATTAACATTTCCAGCAGTGGTAACCGATTTCTTTTAGCCATATTCCATTCAAAGTACTTGTTGGTTATACTTTATGTTCAAAAGTATCTTTGGAAACAGAACCACAAACATAAATGTAGTGTAGCTCGATAAATTCATTACAGCTGTATTTTCCTTCAGGTTGCTGGTTGCTTGATGTACTATGTTTTGTCCAACGGCCACCATCCTTTTGAAGCAACTTTCCCTTTTATCAATGACACAGCAAAGCTGATGAGTAATGTAGCAGAGGGAAATTATTCTTTGTTTCACATAGAAGTATACCCTGCTCAGTGTACAACATTGCTAAAGAGGATGCTAGACAAAGACATGTCTAAAAGACCTCGCATAGATGAATGCCTCAAAGAAATGGAAGGTACACAATTGAATGGCTATGAACATTTTTTTAGGTTGTAAGTCTATTAGGGGGATTCAGTTTAAATGCCCATGTTGGGGCTGTAAGTATGATATAAAGAGCTTGCATTGGCCAAGTTGCTTTATTATGCCACACTTTACTTTATAAGCTAAAATAGCTTGAAATGCATTGGTCGTTTCAAATTGAGCTCATTGATCAGTTGGCATTAAGAAGAGGACAATCTCTAATTTTCATGTGACCCCTATAGTATTCGTAAAGTATTTTTCGTTTTCGTTCGTTTTTCATAAAGAAACTAATTTCAACTGATGATGGGGGGGGGGGGGAGGGAGTAGCATGTCCAGATTTTCCGAAGACAGAAAGGTGGAATTGGAATTGGGGATAATGTTTTTTTTTTCAACTTAAAGCAAAAGCTTTGCTGTGTGGAGGAAACACTCTTTTGTTAAAAAATATCCCAACCTAAATCTGGGCCGTAGTTTTAAGCTAGTTTAGAAAATGGGTGTGCATTTATTACTTTACATGGCTGATAGGCCTGTAACATAATGACCAATGAAATGGAGTGTAAAAGGTCAGCACACACCAAGGGTTACTGTTGCGGCACCCAAAGATAACCGCCATGCAGGCTAAATTATCCCGTATTTAAATTGGAACAATTGAATCTCGGAAACTGGGTATTGTACAAAGTACATTAAATTGTATTATACTAGAAAAGATCTCAAGTACGATCTGACCCTTAGCACTAAAGTTAGACTTCCAAGTATAAGGTCTAAAGTTAAAATAGTGTTGTTACAACTTTGGAAAGGACACATGTCCATGTGTCAGTGAGTAAGGGTCTGGTGAGTTTTATTTGTAAATTTCCAGGATTGCACAACGAGTTTTAATTGAAGTAATGCAAGAACTGATTTATCATTGCTTAAGTAATTATTTTGTGAAAAGAAAACTTTCAGTGTTACCAACTACTTAAATTTTTACATAAAACCAAGCTCATACACATATATGTGCTAAGGCCTATATCGTATTTATTTATAAAACAGCACTTTCGGGCCAAAATTTAAGCTTTAACAACTTAGAGCAGTTGAAGCACAAATATATGCATTTAAAACAAGTCATCACTTGATCACAGCTTACGAAAAACTGTAACTATAGGTCGATCAAATAAAATAACTCAAAGTACAAGCCCAACATTCTGAACCCTATACTATATAGTTATAAACGTAGGAGCAGTGCCCGTTGCAGATGTGTTTTGCATGATGATAGATGTTATGTGTTTTAAGTTGCCTCATCAGCTCTTGACTCTGTCTTGCAGTAAATTCCAAATCCATTTAAGATCCAGAACCCTCGTATATATTTTCTTACATTTAAAGTGAGAAAAATATAGTCGGTTATGGTAAAGTAAAGTATGTTATTTTGCCATCCATGACCATAGGCAGGACTGATGGAACAAGGAAAGTATCTTAACTTCTCGTCAACTTTTTGCAGACTTTTGAATTAGTAAACATCATATTCAAAAATTAAGAAAGGAAGCAAGACCAGAGAAATGGCGAGAAACCTTTTACATAATGGATACTTTTACGATATAAAAGGAAGTAACACATTAAAATAGAATTTCTGCTAAAAAGCTGTTAAAAGCTTTTAATGTGGGGGAAGGGAAAAGAGAGGATTGCTGTCAAGGGAAGTTTTTATTTATATTTTTTAACCTGGGGTGGAGGTGGGCTTCAGTTGTTTCCCATTTTCTTTCTGAAGCCCATGATTAGCAAAGGATGGCCGAGAGACTGGTTGACGTCATAGCTTACAGTTAAGATCCTTACGAGAGAAGTCAGACACCCAATCATATGGGATTCCAAATGCTTAATCGATTTCTCCCAGGTCCAGCCTAAATAAGTTCTCATTATTACATGTCACTTTCTGTACAACAACTCTGCTGAAATTCTAGAGATACTGTAGCTTCAATAAACTAAGTTTTCTAAACCCCGGCTAACCTTTGGTGATCCACTCTCCCCACCCAATCATCAGCATCTTCATCAACCCAGCCAATGGTTATTCCTGGTTACATTAACTTTGCAACCGTCATTATATGTTTGGCTTATATTTACAAATGATTCAGAATGCTCAAAAGGTCATAACAATCGTAAGAAATTGTCTGGAGAGGACACCCAAAGGTTGGCTTTGGCTTTGCAGACCATACCTTACGAAGATACTATCTCCCGCATTGAACATTTTATGGCTAAGTTGAACCAGTTTTAAAGATTCAAAATATAAGAGAATTAAACCTTCGCAAATCGTTTGCTATATATGAAGTACAACCAGTTTAATGTCTTTATTTCCCCTACCGCAGTGATTCTTGTCAAGTGTTTATTGAAATTTTCAAAAGTAAGAATTAATGCAGAGCTTATTTTATTAAACGATACATTGTTAGCAGAAAATTAATGGCTAGGGGTAAATTCTTAAGGGTCATGGAGAATATTTCTTAGGAATCTCCCCTTCCAATTATTATACAATATTATAGATGAGGTCAAATAACCTGCGTAGTGGTTATCATCTTAGTCTAAATATAGCAATTAGCTATGGAAAGACGTTCATCCCCTTCGAAACTTAACTTTTATATCCCCACAAAGCATCTTCCCACGTAGTTTTTTTTTGTTAATATTGACATCCAAAACTAATTAAATCAGTTGATATCACTTTGATTTTTTTTTAATTTTGTCCATTTTTAGGTTATTGATGTTTCCATTCATGAATAAAGGTTTTAATATATTGCCTGGGTTTATGATCACTTAAATGCTGTTGCTAATTGAAGTGGTTTTCAATTAATTTTGACATGAAGAAGTACATTTACCTCATTTTGTCGGTTCATCTGTGTATGTACTAGTACAAAGTAAATATGCTCATTTAATAAATATTTGCTTAAAAGTAAAACTAAAAATGTAGATCATTTAACTACTCCAAGCTCTATCAAACACTTTATGCACAATAATATACATAGTATACATTACCATGCGTACACGTATTAAAAGAAAGAGTTTCATCGAAAAGATATGATTGTTTTCAGCTGTCAAAGATGACTCAAGAACCATGGAAAGTATTTTGACCAGTGGTGAAGTAAGTATTCTTCATTTTAGAAGTCTTTTGGCAGATATTAAATACATTTAAAAAGCTCCTAGAACATTCAGTGTGATTTTAAGTTGCCTTGCGGATGGGTATAACGTATTCCTTTACCGACATTTGTTAATTGATTCAGGCATAAGAAAAGGTGATTTCTAAAGACTTCACCAGCAAACATGTGACTGTTTGAAAAGTTGTACAGAAAGGTTAATTTTGCAACATAGAAATACTTCTGGGATATGATCTAGCTATACTATTGGTAGATGTATCTACAAGAAAGCTAGGCATATGTCAAGAATTTCGTGCTACTGTAGGTGCTTTAAACGCATCAAGTATCAAACACTTCTTCTGTTTATTTTATGAATCAGCTTCACACAAATTTAGCTTTCCACAGATTTTACTGTAGTTTGTACACCAGGAAGGTGGTTCAGGATATCTCAGTCACAACTTTTTTCCGGTAAAAGAACTACCTTCATTTGTTACAACGTAAGTATTCTGTTTTAGAGCGCATTGAGGTTTCAAGGTCTTAAAACAGTGTCAACCAAGTGTTTATGTTGGAATAAATGGGTGATGATTAAGATACAGAGGGTTTTGCACAATTGACCTATTGACTTTCACATCAAACTGTCAATTTTGCGAACTAGATTTTATATAAAGATACGGGATGGGGGGTTATATTACAAGAGTTAGTGGGAGAAGTCCAGGGATCGTAAAATATGAATATTTACAAATTAAGAGTCACTATTCTAAGGTATTATTGATAAAGACACCATGTAATGTATTAAATATTTCACCAAATTTTGTGATACCATAGTTCCAGGATCGTTAAAAGATAAACAATCTAGGGTGCATAGATGAATTTTGAAGTAACACCACCCATGTTACAAGAAAGGGGCTCCTACAAACTTTCTACTCTAAGTCAGAAAACCCTGGCAACCTCCCTGTTAATGGCTGAGACTAGAGCTGGTTAACGTTAATTTTTCTCATACAGTACATGATATGGGTACTGTATGTTAATAGTAAGAATTGTTTTCTCTTTTCATTATCACAAATCCTTGTCTCTATGGTCATTACTTGTGTGTAAAATAAACAGTTATCGCACTTAAAAACAATATAGCAAGAATGAGTGATTAGATGTTAAACCACTTGTGCAAAGGTCTGTGGTCTGTGGTCTGTTCTCTCTAAGTGTATCATTCGTACTACTATCCACTCTTGTTTAACAGATAATTTTAAGGACTTGATAAACTTAATACCCCCATTTCCATAATATCACAGCTAGGCACGCATTTTTGATGGTTAACCATTCTCGTTATGAGCGACAATGAGGAAAACAAGGGATGGACCATAGTACATTACCAACGGAAGTTGAAGACTTTTGAAGACTTATTCAAATTTTGGTGAATTACAAGTTAACAAATTGCATCATGAAGTATTACACAAATCACCATAAATACAAAGCCAGGAAGTCTGGAAAGAAAAAAATTACCTTTTATATACTTGATTGATACCTATATACTTGTTTTCCTATCACAATGTGATCTGCTCATACTGTGGTTGTCGGTGGCTAGTTGAACAAGAGTCCTTTCAACAAAGGTTGAGAGGGGCCATGTAGCTTTTGCTTCCTTTTTGTGGTCAATAGCCCTATAGCTTCGAGATAAACAAAAATTCCACCTATTTACAAACTGCATATAGATATGATATACATAAGATTGGACAAAGGAACATTGCTATTTAAATACAAAGGTCAGTCAAATTTATTATATTATATATTAATTTCTGTAGGGATATACACTCAAGAAATATGAGACAATAGAGGTCAACCATCTTGAGGGGTAAGAGAGAAATTCTCTTACAAGTACTCTGAATTTGAGAATTCTTTTGTTTGTGTATAATGTCCTCTTTTGTCCTGATGAATGGGTGTTATTTTGACCTCGCCCCTTAAAACACCTTGTCCTTCTGCAAACCACGTACTGAGGATGGTATTTAATGTGACAGCATGAGGACCAAAATACACAAGTAATAATCGGTGCCAAATCAAAATATGGAAATATGCCATATTATATATTTCAAGAAAAAAAAAAACTTTTAAATTGGGTATCGTACGTTGTGGTTTAATGTGCAAAACGGTAAAACGTCCCTTCCTTATCAGCATGTAGAAGGTTTTAGCATCAATTTAACAGTTATCTTTGCACTTGCACATGCATAGAGCAGTTGCCCCACATGAAATGTCATTTCTAAGTCTCTTCAGTTTTCTTTCATCTGCTCTTGTTCAATCCTTCACAGCGGGCATCAGCTGCCACTGTTTCAGCACCCGACACTGTGTACCTGTCAGAATCAGCAATCCCAGGTAAGGGACCTAACGTTTATTTGTTGCCAGTCACTAGTTAAAGCAAAATGTATTCTTGAAGTACTGCAGTACAAACAAAGAGCTTGCAAAGCGATTTTAGCGCTTTGCATTATTTTCAAACTGTTTTCTTTGTTCTATGAACAAGTTGTAAGAATAATTTTAAAAGAAGGGTTTAAGCAAAGTTTTCCTTTCTATGTAAAAGAGGACCTAAATCTGTGCATTTTGGTGAAACTTTCATTCAAATCGAACATGTATTACTTGAGATATCAGCAAAAGAAGTTACTACATTTGTAACCTAAAGTGAACTTAAGGGAAGTGGGAGTTATATCACTAGGAATCTCCCCAATATCACTTCTTCACATTGATAAGGAATGCTTTGTTTCCTTTTTTTTAGTTTGTTGTGTTGACCTTGAAATTAAGAGGGATATGACCTCCCCATGAACTTTGTAATTTTCCCATGCCTGTCATGCAATCACATTCGAATAACATTTGATTGTTGAGGAGAAAATTAGTGATAAAGTGAAAAGATAATCGTACTACAAGGAAAAGCGTCAAAGATAATTTAGAAATGGCCCCAAAGAATCAAATATGTTTTGACACATGTAAAGTTCGTGAAATTTCGTTAGAAGTTGGATGTTTGTTTTGAGAGTATGATGGGAAGAAGATGTCCTAGTTCCAATATGTTGGACACCAAACATCACCTCAATTTGTCGTTTAACCTCAAAGTTTTCCTTTAGCTGTATCCTTTATTGACAAGGGAAGCAATGAGATAACAAGTTTACGGTTTGTACGTAAAAAGGGAATTTATTGGGCAAAAAATCAAATAGATGTCCAATCATGAAATGCAACCATTATCATTGTATTGCTTTGTATAAATATGTCAGTGTGTTTATGTGTTCATGACTTTGCACATCTTGTGTTTCTCAGATAGCTTCTTGAAAACGTCGTTTAAAAGGGTTTGAGGCTGTTAGGACCCAGTTCCTACCTTTTTTTATTTACACGTTTAACTACTTCTCCCTTTATCTTTGCAGATGAATTCTCCAGACTAACTGTAAAAATATCATCAAATCTCAGACCAAGCGAATGTGTTTTGTTAGCAAAATATTTCAATTTTCCCCGAGCAAAGATTGCAGAAATTAAAGAGGAACGTCACAATCCTGGGTTAGATTTGCTTGATGCAATGGTCGAACGTAACAACATTAACAAGTACGATCTTACCAACTTGCAAAAAGCCTTGGTAGATTTAGAGCTACACGAAATAAATAAGACCCTAGTGATACCATACCAAAATAAGATTGACCCACGGACTCATGAACGGCATAAAATTTTACAACAATCACCGTAAAGCACCAGATGCATGTAGGTAAGGGACACCAGCTACAGATTGTGTTTAGCTAGACTTATCCTGAATGTATGGTAATGTATGGTAATGTATGGCAACAGAAAAGGATGCTCAAGATGAATTGGGAAAGACTGATATCTGTCAGATATCACTCTGGACAAGTGATAACTGGTTCCTTTTACTAGCCAACTATTATTTTCTACCTAGAACTTTATCACGAGTGCCTTCCATGGGACATGATGCATAATAATGTAGCAATTTGATAGCCTTCTTTCTGAGAACAAAGAAAATTCAATAGATATGTTATATTGCAGACAGCATGTACATAGAATTATGCCATACCAGTTTAGAGGACATTGGCATATCGTACCATAAGTATAGTTTGAAAGTAGTGCTTTTATAGTGATAAATATACCATATTGGAACAGACCCATGTGGGAACAGAATGAGTATGCTCGTAATGCGAAAGGCTGTGCTTGACTGAAGCAAAAGTCATTCATAAACGTTTGATTTAATTTTCATTTCATATATTTTTTTTACACCGTACATATAATATTTACGGCAACAGCAAAATCATGAAATCAAGAATATAATGTAAACGAAAATAGAGCAAGAAACCCTGTTTCTCGTGCTTTATGGAGCGTCCTACTCCCCACTTCGTTACAGTAAAATAAAAACAGTGAAATTACTACTAAAGTAAACAGTGATTTCATTTAAATACAAAGACAACAGCATCCAAAACTGCACACCCTCAGAAAAATGTCAAACCAGAAACTACCGTTAGATACCCCACTCCGTCTATACAATATCTTTACACAGTAGGCCTACAGCCGCAACCTCTTTCCAAGTAATAAAAGATAAAAAGCAGGGCTTATCACACTTTAATAACAAACGCTTGGTTATCAGGATAAATCTCAAAGATTTTAAACTAGGCATCATATCAATTAATACCCTAGGTAAGGAGTTCTAAAATTCAATTGCACGATGCCAATTCATTTAAGAGGATCAGTGCGAGTTACTGTATGTATCTGGAGCTGAGAATTACTTTCACTTTAGTTATAAATAAAGGAAGTAGTTGTCAACAGGTAACAGGTAAATAGGCTGAAAAAGGTTGAGAAAGAGTGTTATAACATAAAGTTGGTCTAAGGATAAGTGAATTAATTGCGCAATTTCTAGTTTAATATGTCAGTAAGTTTAACACAGTGTGTGTAAAAGAAGGGAACCAGAGTAATCACTCTGAGCAGAATTACAAATACGTCAGACAACTCTTCTGTAATAAAGTTTAAGATCATTTAAGTACGGTACTGTACTAGGCTAGTTTTCTGAGGATGGACCATAAAGTGCTGCAATTTGTAAGTGAAATGAAGGCAAGGTAAAAGAAATGAAAAGAACACTCACTCTTGGTACTGTGTGCTGCAGTCTCTCCATACCGATGGTTCCTTTTGCATCTTAAGATGGTAACTAATGAATATGTTCTTGTCGTATCGCTAATAATCAAGAGTAACTCCCTGAAATTACACTAATCGTAAGAACATTTGTGACCATTTTACTTAATGTCTAAAGCATAATGATCTTAGTACTTAGACGTTTATTTTCCTGCATCTAAGGAGAGCTCGTTCGCAGAAAGAAAATTACGGTCTGAATTCATTACAAAACTGTGTTTTCTAGGTGACCAGTGTTATCATCTTAAAAAAAAAACGTTCGTGCCATCAACACATAAAAACAGTAATGAATACTTTTGCGGATTATAATAAATAATAGATAATAAAATGAAGATGGACGAGGATTGAAACCTAGACATAAACACTTTTTTCAATTGACGGTATTGTTGTCTGCATGACAAGTAACTATTGAACCATTTGAGTGGGATCCCTCTCATACCGTATTGGGGAATGTTGGTTAATAAAAGACTCTGTTCAAAGTGTAAGTTTGTTTGGTACTTTTAAAAGATTGCAACTGATGTCTGTTTCGTTTTACCAGCTTTCTTTAATTATCAGTGGTATTTTCAAGAACAGTTTTGTTAGAGTAGCCTGAATGCCAGCCTTATTGACTGTATCTGTCGCAGCTAGCTGATTTCCGGGGCTTTAGCTAACCACAATCCATCTTTGACAATTCATTATTGCTAATAACTTGAACTGGAATGAAAAGTAAAGATGAACAGTTATTAATCTCCGTTAAGTCCTTTGCGTGGATAACATTAGGAATGTCCTTTGTAAACAATACCCCAAGTTGATAAAAAAAAATCATTGAATGTATTAGCAATGTTTAAAAGTTGTTCAAAAGGAACTTGCAAAGTTAATGAGGTTATCAGAAGTAGTAGCATTTCTTTCTTTCGGCAAAATGCTATTTATATGTTGCCTGGTGGGTTTTGCGTTGTTCTTTGAGTCGTCAAATACATCTTTTTAAACTTATTTACTATGCAACACAAAGAATATGGCTTATTTTATTTCAATACCTGTTGTAATTTGTTTTGTTCGTTTGTGTGGTTCGCCTCAGAAAATACCAGCTTCTGTTAACTTAAGGTTTTAATGACACGTGATTGGATCAGAGCTTTAATAAATTACAGTTGTTTGTTCTTCTAATTTAGTTAATGAAAGGGAAACAATTGTTTTAATGTTATGAAAAGTCAGGGACTTCGTTAAAGGCCCATTTAAGGTATTCCAATCAGCAAAATTTTTCACCAATCTGTAAAATAAGGGGAATAAGGAGAAGAGAGGAAAAATTACAATGTATGCGGGCAGTGGGCTGAAAACAAATCATGTGATAATGTTTGAGAAAAACCGTTGACAATAGATGAAAAATATTCGTTAGAATCAGGAACTGCACTTCAGTAAGCTTTTCAGACATGAAAGGTTTTTCATACCAGTGTGATATTTTGTCAAGGTGAGTCGACAAAATTTTACACCAATCAGCAAAATGACTAGGAAAGGTGGGAAAGAGGTGGGAAAGAGAGAGGAAAAGGAAAGAAATTAGGAATTAGGAAACAACTAGTGGAGTGGCAGCCGGGCATGGTTTGATGTGGAATGTTTAGCATTCCTTTCCACCCATGTTCCACCACACTGATGTCTAAAATTGTTCGGGTCAAATAATTCAATACTTAGAAAAGGCCTGCACCAGTCAACTGAATCGGGGGAGACGCAACTCGAGCCACGAAGTGCAACAATCCCGCTGGCTTCCCGTGCGTGCAGGTAGGCGCTGAACCGCAGGGACAACGTTGTATTCAAGAGGGCAATTTAATTTTTGTGATCAATAAAGTTTGGGATCGGGTGGCGCCATCTGCAAGGGAAAAGAGCTATGCCCATTTTCCCGTGGGGGAATTTTTCCTTTCTTTTATGGGGGGGGGGGGGGGGTTAGCGTATACGATAAAGTATGTTATCCCAAGCGGACTGTTTCTTTGTTTTCATTTGCTTTCAAGGTGGTCGATCCTTATATGAAACCCTCACAAATTTTGGCCCCCAAATGAGTTCCAATGTTTCAGTTTGTTTCATAGTTCCGTTTACTTACTGTAGCTAAAAGGAACCAGCCCCTCCACAGAGTAACCTATAGACAGTTTACACGGTTTTCTGTAAAGATCGCAAATATAATCAACAACGGGGTAGTTGTTCTCTTTAGTTTATCACACAGTACGGAGAGCAGCTTGCAAGTGCGGGTTTGACCGTCGTCATCACGGCAGGCCGACGGATTCTAGGACCACCTTATGTTATCTCCGATCTGGGACAGACACCCTGAGAACCGATGTATTTCACTTTTGATGTAAACCTCTAAATTTTACGCTATTCATACGTTTGGTACATCTTGGAATTCAGATCCACTAACACTAACTTAAAGAAAATTAAAACAAACTGTAACTATCAACTCGCCAATCTTGTGCTCAAGGGTTTTGAAACTTGACTGTAACTTTTACAGTAATGTGGCGATTACTCGCCAATCTGGATACTATCTCTGTGGCCGTTATTCGCCGATCAGAAAGGTTCATCGGAGCTGGCGATGTACGCTATGGCGGTTATTCGCCAATTGTAGGTGCCGGCGTAAGCTTACCCGAGTCATAGACTGTATGCATACAAGAGCTCAATGAAACTTTGCTCAAAATGGTGGCGCTATCCACGAATAGGAAAAAGATGGGAGTACAACCCTGAGCCCTGGTTCTGGAGTCCTCCAAACTAACAAATAATAAAACACAATTTCCATACATAAAATGCACACTGGTAACGCACGGCTAAGATCGCATCATCGCTAACAGACTGAATACGATGCACCTAGGTAAATGCATTCTATCTAGCAGTAGCCGGTCACAGGCACTATAGAAACCTAGTCTAATATAGTGGGTCCTGCGCTAAAAGTAACCCGTTCACGCGCTAGGTCTAATTATGCATATATCCAAACAGAAACTCTCGCATTCCGAAATCATGGCAAACATTGATCAAGTAATATCAGCGCACAACAAACACATACTGGTAAAAGTAATACCCAACCAGCATCGCAAAACAGCTGCAACTGCAGGGCACAAACCCAATGCCCACTTGAGGGTAATTTCCTCGCCGATAATATAGTGTATCAGGCCACCGTAACACGCCACGACAACAACAAAGAAGAATCATACATTGCTTTAACAGAAAATACCTTCACAACCAGATACACTGCACACAAGTCCAGCTTCAATTACAAAGACAAAAGAAATGCAAGTACACTCAGCGAATACATTTGGAAGCTTAAGGATACTAATGTCGAGCACACTATGAAGTGGAAACTTATAAGCAAAGTCCGTGCCTATAAACTACATCATCTAAAACTTGCAACCTCTGCCTCTAAGAAAAGTTCTTCATCATACACAAACCTTCCTTAGCCACTCTTACCAAACGGAACGAACTCATAAGCTCCTGCAGACACAGAAATAAACACCTGCTGTGCAATTATTATTCAAATAGGTAGCGTATATTTGTTCACTCGGATTGGTCGTGTCCGTGCTTCAACAGACGGGCACGACACCCAATGTACGGTTAAAAAAGGACACGTACAAAACAAATGCCAAACCTTTGTTGACACCATTCTACACCAGGCTTCTGAAGAGTGAGGACCTACCACACTGGGCCCTTACGAAACAGAACTTCAAAACTGCCTTGTAGTACCCTATAGTCCCAACCTTTCAATATTTAAGCTCCCTTCATAGGTTGGGTAATCTACCATTGACTGGTCACTAGTGGTCTTTTTTTTCCGCCAAATTAAAGGAGTAGCTATGGGCACTAAATTTGGACCTTCTGTGGCCTGCCTCACCATGCTCACTTTGAGGATCAGATGTTCTCTCGATACACCGGGATCAAGTCCATACTTTATAAAAGGTATATTGACGATATTGTTGGGGTCGCAGTGGGTCCCCGAACGATTTGGAAAGGTTTATTAACTTTGCTGAAACGTTTTGCCCGTTTTTGAAATTCACTCACTGTATTTCCAACTCCTCAGTAGTGTTTTTAGACACGGAATTATCCATCTCCGACCGTAAAATCAAGTCCAATCTCTACTCTAAACCCACTGACTCTCACAACTACCTCATGTACCCCACCAACCATCCCAGATCTTGTACCAATTAGATTCCTTACTAACAACGTTTACGGGCCAGACGGATTTGTTACGACGACCAGGATTTCGATAAAGTTTCCAAGCAGATTATTTCTTTCTTTGAATAACGCCAGTATCCACAAAGAGTGTTCTCTAATGCCCTGAAACGCATACAAGGAATTGATAGAGCCCCTGCCCTTGCCCCCAAAACTGACTTAACACCCACCAGACATATCTCGTTGGTCCTATCCTTTCACCCATCTGTAACTCCAATTGTACGTGCAAGTTACAGGAATGTAGAGACTCTCCGTCATGACCCATCCACCCGTGACCATTTCCCTGAACCCCCATCACAGCATTCAGAATTGAAAAGAACATATCTAAGCACTTAGTCCGTGCCTCTCAACCTCTAGCAGTAGTGCCTAACACCCCAGGAAATTTTCCATGCAACCGTGGGAGATGCAATACTCGTCCGGTGGTCAGTCATGACAAAATCCTTTCCATTGTAGGTCCCAACAACAACCGGTTTAACGTTCATCGGCATTTTACCTGTACTTAACCCAATGTTGTTTACGTTCTCGTATGTAAACGCTGTAATATACTGTACGTGGGAGAAACAAAACGTCGTCTTGCTGACCGAGTCACTGAGCACCTGAGGTCTATCAAACAGAACCTCCCAGGGTTCCCTGTAGCCACACACTTCAATCCCCCGTCAACATGCTCGATCCATGACTTGATGGTTTCGGCGGCCAATTCGTGTCGAGGTTCCGATCATGACTGCCTAGCTGCCGAAAACCGCCTAATCATGAAACTTGGAACCCTGTCCCCACATGGTCTGAACGTTAGGCTTGAACTGTTATAACTAAGCAATTTCTGCATTGTTGTTACCTGTGGTAACCACTTAACACTGTCTGTTTCCCTAGCCGGTTTTACCGTGCCCAATTTTATTGTGTATTTTTAAATTGTACGTTTGGCCGTGTCAACGATCCGTTGCATTTTTGCCACCTGATGAAGGGTTTAAACCCGAAACGTCGTGGAATTTTTCGCAAACTTTTAGCACTATTTACTACTTATTTTTTACCTACTTACTTCATAAGTGCTACGCAGTACTTTGACTATATACATATATATATATATATATATATATATATATATATATATATATATATATATATATATATATATATATATATATATATATATATATTAGAAAGGCGTAAGCAGTGGCTTCTGTTTGAAGTATCGACAAGGAAAGAGCTATGCTGCCCAAACATTTCCCTACTTCTTCACGTGTAATCTGTATTGTCGTGTTGATTTGTACATTTTAGCACCGGAAAACACCCTTCATTTGATTGTTCCAGTATTATAAGTTAAGAAGGCCGGTTGGACGTAGCTGTAACGTCATAAATCCCCACCCCATAGTTATTACTGTTTACTGTAGTCATGGTCAAGACCCTAGAAGTACCTAATACATTCCATCGCGAATATCGTAAGTGCACCCTCTCCACACACTTCAGAAATCGGGTATTTCTGAAGCAAAATCTCCCTTCAATTGACAAGTTTAAAGAACGCACCTATTTTGCGTCTTAACAGGGAAAATAATATCGTCTTGACCAAGGCTATCCTTACTGCAGTTTTAAAACATATCTTTCATCTAAAGTCAAGATATATGCGCGAGAAATGCAAAGGTACAGAAATCATTTTCAATGATGTCATTCAAGATAGCAAGTTCGAACGTACGAGTAGGGAGGTTATCCCTTCGTTTTCCACGCCTTGGTCTATTTTGCCTAAGGAATTTTCTGCTGAAAAAAAGTGTAGAAGATACGAGTGTTACCAAGAATTTTTTGAAAGAAACTTTTTGCCAGCACTGCTAGATTCGTTAGGCTTATACCGCGGAAGAACTGCATTACCATCATGGAACTGCTGTAAACATTTTCTTGCTTGGTTATCATCATGCTGGGGGAGGCAATATGAGGTCATAAGGGAGGCTTCAGATAGTGTCTATCCAGGAAAACCGTCGGATGGCGATCACTGGACTCGAAAATAGGATATTCTCTTATCACGTTGCCTTTTTTTTGTTAGAAAGTTCCCACAAGGAGACTGCGATCTTTTGTTGCCTGAAAGATTTACTATACATATTGTAAAATCCAGAGTAAAAGTTGTCTGAGGTAAGTTTTCAACTTAACATACACGTCAAATTACGGCATGGCCCCTCCCTGCATCCTCTCTACAAATGTAACGATTATATATTTACACTAAATTGCTAAATCAGTCTGGGTCCTCAGTAGACTGATTATTTACGCAGCCGTACACTGGTGGTTTTCGCGCCAAATGCTTGGGTTCAAATGCCGCTCTAAGCAGGTATGGTTTTTTTTGTTTCTGTCTTGCAATCCATCTCTTCTTCCACTGAGGCACACTTAATACTGCCTATTCAATTTCAGTTGACCAGACGCCAAATTCGGTTGCGACCCGGACTTATCAGGAGTGGGGGGTGGGGGAGGGGGGCTAGTGTTCAATTGCATAAAAGCATTTACAGTGTGTTCCCTCAGGCGAACCAGTTGTAAGCTATCCGACTTTGCATGCATGCTTGAGTTGGAAGATCACTCGATCGATATATAGCTTTTTCGAGTGTTTACAGTACTTGGGGACTGCCTTAATTTTGTACTATACTTTAATGTGTTTAGGAATAGTTTTTGCCCCCACTTTTTAATTAATATGTTTAAATGCTGAACGCTAGTGTCGAATATAGTATTTGATTGCTACACATATGGTATTTAGAGTTAAGTAGTATTTCACAAAGCTCAGTGGAGGTGTGTGTTGGCGAGTGGGGGCGTTCGGGGCTAGTGTTCAATTCCATAAAAGTGATTTTACAGTGTGCATGGCATAATGAACATACAACCTATAGACTATTGAAACTGAAAGGCGCCCTCGACTGACATAAGCCCCTAACCAACTACATTCATTAAATTCATAGTTTGTCCTCTCATATGACGTTCGCCCGGCTGTCAAGGAAATAATGATGTTAATGCATAGGGTCTATAAAGTGTCACTCAGACAGTATTCATTCATACAATTTTTTTCATTATTTTCGAATTTATCTTGACAATAGTTTTTGACAGTTCCTTGGAGTTGAGCTCTTTCAATTTGAAGTGTCGGGTGAATAATTTCAAAATTGTAATGTTTATCACAGCAATAGGTGTGTTTTAAATTAGCTGAACAATTAATTCATTTTGGTGAATCTTTGTGCATAAAAATGTTAAGCCCCTTACCCTAAGAAACTTAGCCCTAATAATGTAATCTCTCACTATAATCGACACAGGCCTAGGTCTGCCATTAAAACTGGTTGCCACTGATCTTAAATGTGAGACAAAAGCGATGTTTTTTAATATTTTGTTTTTTAATTTAACTGTACTCAATCCGATAAGACAGTTCTGTAGTTCTGTGTCCAATAGAGTTGATCACGGAAATTTCCTCCTGGTTGTCAATAGTATATCCGAATGGGGGGACCCCAATTCTCTTGGTACTGATAAGGTCCTAACTAACTAAATTACCTTATCAAGCCTTATAGCGTCTTATAACTTTTTGGCACGAAATGTCACGAACAGTATTTTCCAGGTCTATATCTTGCCCAACCTGCATGTACGATTGCACACCTCTTAAGGGAGGCCTTTGACAGTACATTGGTATCGGCAGAGGGGCATAGTGTAGGGATGGGGTCATGTTCCCAATTCACTTTGTCTAAAATGTAAATTTATCGCAAAAGAATATACCAAATTTGCCAGAGGCGAATTTTACAAGGGGGAGGGATGAAAAAAGCCGGACCTATATTCGGAACCTCGAAATGAATGGGGTCTGAGGGTCCTATGAAAATTTTTAGGTGAAATACTTTTAGTTGCTATTTTAAAGCATGTAGTAATCTAGATAAATACACAAGTGAACGTTTTCGTGCATATTAAGCGGGATGATTCAGTATGACCCTGTAATTTCGAAATATTTTAGGTTAATCAGTGGATTTATGATCATGTAGTGGTAAAATGTTCAAGACACGGGAATCTTTGGCGGTCCTCCCCCAGCAATACTTTCAAATTAAACAATGTTCGTTTCGTTCCATTTGAGTTTTCCACAAGATGTGATTCAAGTATAACGCAATGTTATATATAAACATGATGCGAAGGACGTAAGCTACAGACCCTCGAGCGCTTGTCGAAATCCCCCCCCCCCCCCGTTCAAAGAAGACAAGCATACAATAGTTAAACGATTACGCAGCAATGTTAATTTCATCCGATCCCATCCCATTTCATCCCATCCTTAAACCGGCAAAGCCCTTGCCCATGTCTAGCTCCCCCACCAGCCCCTCCCCTCCCAAGTTGCTCACACGCCACTATGGTACCATCTATGAAAATTAAGTCAAAGCATAGCTGCAGAAATAAACTGAATCATTCAATGAATTTATTTAATACACGCTGATATCATTTACGACTTTTTTTCCAAAATGGGTGTACACTTTGCCTGGAGAATAAAGTGTCCAGTAAAGAGGTCCAGGGCTTTACTTAATGCAGGGAGATGTTAAGGCAGATCCCTGCTTAATGTAAGGTAAGATTTCTTGGCAACTAGGATTTAAAATAAGTAGAATACAAAGAATCACTTTGTATGAAATCGTGCGTTGATTACATACTGTGACGCTTCATGGTCGTTTCGTCCCTTAACTATTTTGCTCCGATCAGTTCGCCACAAGAGATCTGTTGTTCCACCGATGTTGACCAGTTATCCCTAATATACCAGCCAAATCGCCAGCATGTGCTGACCATTTTGCCTCTTACATGTTATCACCATACCATAATTAAAGTTTTCTAATGACTTTAAAATGCATTCATGATTAGGAAGCTCAAAATAAAGCAAAATGAAAAAAAATAAGTCCTTCTTTGGCAGAATGTGCCTAGTATTATAGCCCATGTTGCAAATTAAATTTCTCAACCTGTTTATTTTTCCTACAACTGCAATTGACCGCGTTCTTTGCACAAATAGCTGCATAGACATGCTCTTCTTTTAATTTATTTGTATTTTTGTTTTGTTCTGTCTCTTTTTTGTTAGTTGAAGGTGGTACCGCTGGAGCTTTAGTGACTACATTAGTTAAAAAATATGAAAGCATTCACAACTTTCCGATAAATCAACTACTTTCTTTTACTAGGGTTTGGACTTCAGGTCATCTTGGGAAACCTAAGACCTCCTGTGCCCTTTAACTTGCTATATGTTATGTTATCTTAGTAACATAAAATGGCAAACCGGTAAGTACTGAGGGCACTTGCACTTTGACGCGAAGTGGCATTGAGGCAAAACGACCTGGCTGAGCTGGCATCAGAGCCATTATAGGCATTACAAGGGGAGAGTCTGGGGCAGCTGCCCCTATGATCAAAAAAGTTGATTTCAGAGCGCACATATGCTGCAGTCTTACAGGGCAAAATTCATGAATAAAGAAACATTAGGTCAAACACCCCCCGGTTTTCAAGAAACGTCTACCCATACCCCTGTGTGTGGCGATATGACGGGCACCAGTGTGTGGCCTCTGCTGGCTCTTCAGTAATGATATCTTGCCAACCAAATGGCCGCGTCAAGGGGATAGGGTCCTCCGCTGAGAATATTTTGAAATTAAGCGCTGTTAGATGAGTTTTCCCGAAAGCTGGCAATCCTGATAAATGTTCCCCGATAGGCCCCTGGGCTGGTTGTAACAAGGGTTGGTTGTAATACTGTCTTTTACTTCATTTAAAAGAAAAAAAAAACGAAAACGAATGGGTAGTGATTCACTCACATTTTTACCGTGCTAACTAAATTTGAACTTAGTCATTACGATAATTTTTGTTTCTGCGGTCTAGACCATACGTGCCTTACCTAGCTTAGCATTTAAGAGAGATTTATTTTAAAGTTATTTTACCGGTGAAAGTTTGTTTAAAATGACAAGATTTTACGCACAATGTGTGACAATAAGTAGAGAAATACATTGGAGTAGGCTGTAACGATGTGCTTGGACTGAGCATATGAGAAGTGCCAGGCCCATCAAGGGTGGCTACAGTGTGCATGTTTTACAAATGCGTAAATCCTGCACTATAGAAGTGTTGCTACACATGGTGCACAACATTTGGATGTTTTTGTTCATTAATATTACGTGAAATATTTTTTCAAAAAGTTCAAGTTGAGCCATCAAAACGAAAAATCCCCTAGTTTGCTTTAGCCGCATTCTGTCTTTGAGAAATGTGTTACAACTTGCCCTCATACCGTGTCACAACCTGCACCAACATTGAAGTTGACTCCAACACTCGACTTGAAAATTTGTCCAGGTTGTTTGTATGTTAACTTTTGATATTTAGCCATACTCATAAAGAACACGTCTGTGCTTATTCGGGTGTAATCCAGACTTTTCTGTCTCGACAAAATTTAATGGATTTACAACCCAATAAAAAATAAAAAAAAGAACAGAACAAAACAAAAAAAAAACGAGCCCCTGTCTCTTCTTAGTAGTCCATACATTTTTTTCTGAAAGGACGTTTTGTTTAGAATCATTCATTATATAATGCGGTGTGACACTTCAGCAGTTTTGAAATAGGGTAGCTAGCAGAAATCTTAATATTCCTCCAAAATGTAAAGATCTCGAATTTTAATCATAAAGAGAGGTTTCAGATGCATAACGTGACGATCATTAGCACAACGTACGGACAGCCATTGTCATAGAAACTTATTTCTTGAACCAAGAGTATTTTCAGTTGTTTATATTTTAATCTTTTATTATAAGAAAGCTGGATTTTTGTCTCCCTTTAATACACAGCCCTTCAAAGTAACCAGACAGACAAAGGCGGGCAAAATATTAATGAAATATAAATTAATCATTGCAGTTGGATGTGTGTCTGACGCATGTAAAATGGGAGAAAGATTTTAATGCCCCAAACTTACTTTGACACATGAAATAATTTTAAGAAATTTCATCTTATATCTAGTACAAGTATCTTTTGTAATGTTTTAGAACATAAATGTGGCATTCTCAAGGTGAACAAAGGGGATGTTTTTCATAAATTTAAAACTCCAGTTACAAAATTGTTGTCAGATGATTTAAAAGGGCCTTTCATTAATTAGGATACCTGGGTATACGGTACTAATTAAATTCGTGTAACAGAATTTTCCTCTTAAATTAACAAAGGCTTGGTGTGTGTTCTTTCCTTTGGATGTAAACAAATAGTAAACCAGCGCAATGAGGTTAAGGTATTGGTTTTCTTTGTGAGATATGATCAATGGTGGTTAAATTTCGAAGAGGTTACTCGTTCTTAGAATTTTGCGAGAACTACTGATAGGTCACTTGTCAGGGGCAAGCGGTACGCTGCCCAGGCTCCAGCAGATACACTACTGGATGTTCGTGTAACATCACAGGGGCTAATACAGAGCTTTTGAATGGAGAGGTCCAAGTCTGTTTCCAGATGGACCCGTTTTGTCAGTATTTAAGTCGCTCGAGGGTAACATAAAGGTTTGTTCTGAAATTCCTCTCATGCATAAGGAAATGGCACTTCCGTGGTCTTGTGGGCTAATAATTTTCAAGCCCCATTCCCATACTCTTTACTTCTGCTCTTGTTCTCTTTTGTCGGTGTCTGGTGCGTATGAGAATCAGTTCTGTACAAGGTCCGCCTTAAAAACAATTGTGGAAACATATCCTGCACCGATGGGTCATACCCTAACCAGCCGGCTTTATAAACGAAAAAAGTTGCCAAAATAGTAAGATTTTCAGTTTCGATATTTAATCCATAGTACATTGATTCTTCCTTACCACTTTTAAGGGCCATCCAGAGTCTCTATGATGAAGGGGGTGGAGCGTCAGTGAGAGTTGCTGTAATAAGGGGGGCGTCTCCTAAATATTCCGCATTTTCTGAGGTAGTGTTTTGCAGTTCCAAAACTCAGTCAATAATAATATCCAGAAAAAACGCAAATTTATTTCAAGGGAAGGGGCTGTGGAATTGGGTTAGCATTCAAGTCAGCACACTCGATTCTGGCGGCCCAGATGCGTGATAAACACCAAAATATATATTTTCTACGCGCTTTGCATAATCGTGAGGGATGTTGCTGCAACCTCTTTTTGCGATTCACAAACCAATTTCACATTGACTTTGTCTACACAACCGTCCTTATAATTCTAATTTCACAAATTTGTTTCTGGCAAATGAAACCTCCGAGGGAAGTATGAGGGATTTCATATGTTTAGGGGATTGAACCTCTTACCTGCTTTAATTTTTCAGTTAGTTTCTTGACAATTAGACATCTGACCTTATGTAACTGAAACAAATCCCATCCATTTGAAGACCCCCTCCCGGTGCCCCATCCCTTCCCCCACATGTACCCTACCCTCTACCTTTATCCAGCCGGGTGTGCGTTGGGCTAAGAGAAGGCTCTTCTTCATAGGCCTCTTTAAACTTTCATGTTGGTTTGTGCAGTGTGCTAAAAATTTATTATCGCAATTCATTGCTAACAATTTTAGGAAGTTACAAATACTCTCAGTGAAGTCGGATAATGCTAATTTTACTGTGCAAATAACGTTATCTTAGAATTTTCTTTTTGAAGTTTGACAGCAAATAAGATGGACTTGAAATCAGTTGTTTATATTACAGGCGGCGCTGAGTTTGATTGTCTATACCTCATTTATAGAAAGTAATACAGTTGGTTTTAGGTGTGGTATACATATACAACGATAGGTGTGTGATTGACTCCTCACATTAGCAAATTGAAATGTAATGTTGGACCTTTGTATATCATAATGACGAGAATTAGAATTCTCTTGGAACGAAATGATAGAAATAGGCTGCTTGTTTTGAACAGCTTCTTTTTAGGTTTTTAATTCCTTGACGTTATTTGGAGCTCTTTGCTACAATTTCGTATCAAACCGCCTTAGAGACAGATACTCGTCATCCCAAGTATGGCTTTTGCTTGAGGGTAAGCAAAAGTCTCTATTGATGACTGCTCTTTGATTAACATCAAAGTTACAAAAACAATATTCAAAAGATGCAGAGTAGCACATATTGCACAGGGAGTGCTTTGATTACACATTAGGTGTAAGAAGGGTGGGCGGAGCCACTATTACACTCGGTCCACAAAAAAGAGTTCAACTCACACGGAGGAAAACAACAGCGCCACCAATCGTGGCTTATGCTAAATAACAAACCCTCCACACTCGAGTGACTCAAAGCAGTTTGCTTTAAACAACGGCCTGTCGTTGTCTACATGTTTTCTCCGAAATCTCACCCTGCTTACCAGAAGGTGAAAATCTAAAAGATTGCCCCATAAATCAAGGTTGGAAAATATCGGAAAAATATAGAGGCAGGCCTACTATCATTTAGATAATTTTTATTGCTCAACTGAAAGCAAGAATGTTTAAACTCATGCCGCGAATGATGGCTCGCTACTGATGAAGTTACTGTCATATGTTAAATATAAGCGACACAACAGAAACTGCTGGTCTAGTTTGGTTATAAGAACCATCCTTCCAAAATATTCACACACGGCAAGTTACAAATCGAATAAATCGCATGAAATCATGATTTCGGGTTTTTCCTAAAAAATGTGCAAAGTTCATCGACTGAGTGTAACGTCAGGTAGTGTCACCGCCTACCCTTCTTACACTCGTACCCTCGAAGAAGTTGGAAAATTTCACCGAAGGGGGGGGGACGGCCTTCCTCTTATTGGGAGCCTCCTATATCCTACCTGGATCCACCTCTGGACACCAGTCCAATCCACGTTTTGCATTGCACTGCTAAAATCCGGTAATACCCAATATTACAATTTACTTCATTTTCTACATCAAACATGTGAAATGAAACCATAAACCGTGTCAGTGAACACAAATCAAGGGAAATGCTAACTAACATTACTTACCTCAGCTTTGGATTTTATGAGTTGGTGGGTAATATCAGGCACATTGTGCGAAGATAAGAAGTTGTGTCATATGATATATGTGTGACCCTGGGTCACCCATATATAAGGGAGGGACCAAGCTCCCTGACAGGGGCCAGCACCTTAGAGCGACGACAAACGAACGCGACGGGGATCCGGAAGGACGGCGGACATACAATTTTCGGCTCCCTTTGGGTGGGGATTGTAAACATTTATTCCAGAAAATTCCAAAAGTTGGGGTCTTTTAGGCAGAAAAGTTTAATGAAATATATGTGTTATATCATATTTGTGTGCCCCTCTTTTTATGACATTTAAGGCAAACAAAGCGTTGCTGGCAAAAAATCACTTGGCACCCACTTATTAAAAGGCTTGTTTACAAACGTGTAGTAGCCCTGCGAAAGTGATTCCAGGTTCTGTATATAAAAAGTATAAAACAAGAAAACAAATGTCCATTTGCTACACAAAAATTGGTTTGTGGTTTAGTTCCAATAAATTTAGAACTACGAGGAGCTAATGGTATTGGGAAACATTCAATAACGTAAATGAGTATTTGGATTGAGCTACTGTAGAAGACTTGTCCACAGCGCCATCGTTTTGGAAAGCCGTAGCAACGACGTATGAGGTTGACAATGGCACACTAACTTTATGGGGTTCAGTGAGTTGTGACAATGTTAAGGTTTACTCAACCCTAGTATACCTGTAGTGTGCCTAACATTCTGTGCCACCGTCGTAGTGTATGGTTGATCCTATTGCCTATATTAATTTGCAATTTGCTAAAGGGTTTGACAGAAGAATTTAAGTTACTGAGTCCCGCATGTTAGAATTTTTAAACCCAGTAGATCAATAAAAGTAAATAATTTTACAATGGTAGTCAACGCTAGTTTTTTGTATTTTTTGGATCTCTACCACATTTTGGTATTTCTATGTTATCATTGACAACGTAGTACATATTTATGAAATTCTCGAGTTCTGTGACGTACGTATGGTACTTGTTAATTCTATAGGAAATGAAATTTGATGCAAGTTTGTAGAAACAAAAAAAAATCAAAGATTTCACGGAGATTCTAAAAACAGAAACTGGTTGGTAGAAATTCTTTATAAACGTCTATAGAAAATCTTTAGTAAGTATATATAACCTATTTCCATTCAGATCTATGAAAAATCCTATACAATTCATGGAAAGTCCTTGGTTTTTATATAATAGCATATTTTTGTAAGGTTAACAAGCAAAGTTCCTTTACCATGCAGTCTTTGTTTTCCAACCCACAGTTCCTTAAACTGCCGCCGTGAAAGAGATATTGCACCAAGAACTCAGCCTGCCATTTAAGTAAACATCAACCAACCAATAGAATTTAGTATTCAGCATATTGTATTTGACCTTTGGAGCATGGAGGGAGTTAATACGGGTCACTGATATGAATTTCCCTTCATTCACTTACATCATTATATCAAAGCTATGGTGTTTGAGCGTTAACTTCGTGGCAGAGTACATCCTTCTGTCTGTTCCGCCATTTTGCTAAAACCACGTTACTCATTTCTAAGTTGATTTGTAATCTTGGAGGTAATCATCTAGAAGTTCTTACCATTTGAGCAAATTCGGTCCTCGTCTTTGTTCATTCGATTTAATTTGAAAAGGATAACAAGACGTTGCTTCCTGAGAGTCTACATTTTTATTTATTAAAACGTAAGTACAAACGTAAGTGTAAGTCATTTTGTGTGTCTGACACAAATGCAACTTCCTGTTGTTATTGTGTAAACTGTAAATTACGAAGTCAACAGCAAACTTTTAATGGTCACTTTTACAAGCAATAATTGTCAACCGAGGTTCATCAGGCCAGCAGCCAGACACGGTACTGAAGGGGGGAGGCATCTCCAGGGGCGAAAAATTTTGGGAAAATGTACAAAACTGTATTGAAACAAAGTCATTTTCTAAGGGAAATCGCTCTCTTCCTCACTGGGTATTGGTCCCGGTATTGGCACAAGGCTCATACTCCTTTGATCAAACGCCGAGTGGTTCCGTGAATTATACGGGTAGTTCCTATTTACAAAACTGCCGATTCTCAAGTGAGATCGGACGCAAAGAAATGCAAATCCGCAACTTCATTCATTTAGTAGTTTATTTAGTTTTTGTACATCTAAATATCAGTAGCTGGTTGCCTTTACGAGGAGGGTTCGATGGGCCGGTCATACGGTAGATTCTCTGGGCTCATAAATATAAATGTAGCTTACCATTATTTACCATTCAGTTCCCCATTACTAATCGAATCAAGCCACTACAATATCCTAAAATCAGTGACATGAACAACTTAAAGAGAAGGGTGCAGAATAAAGGACCTGCAAAGCTCCTTGCACGAATACCTGCAAGGCAAACGTTGTTACTACTTTACCTCATGGTGGATGGTGAATATTGGGAAGGCTTGGACATTGGTTTACTCAGTATCTCTAAAAACATTCCCGAATCAGTGTACAATCGTTGAGAAAGGTCGTGCAAAGTAAAGCATACCTGAATAAAACTTTGTTATCTATGATCAAGCCATTGAACACTCGTCTCACACTCACAAATATTTATAACGAACATTACTAACGGTGAATGGACAAATATTAAGATATACAGAATGACTGGGTGAGGACGAAAGTGATTCCTTCCGCTCAAATTAATTGTGAAGAAAGACCATCTGACCATGTACTCCCTTCAGACGTGGTCCAAGGATTTTACCGATGAGGAGCAAGTAACTCAAAGCCCTGTAGGCGGGGCGCCGAGTTGTGAGAAGAACGGGCAAAATGATTAACAAAAGTACAAATACACAGTCAAGGCAACCGATCACCATCGGAAATAACCTACTTTACCGTTAAGCTCGCCAAGACTCCCCGACAAAATTCCCCCTAGGGGAAGGGGTTGGCCTTCCAAGACGGGACCATGTTCCTGCCCACTACCTAGCGCCACCTTGTCCTCATCTCCGTGAACTCCGGGACCGCCTTCGTAGGGGTATTGTTTTATTTTTTCTATTTCAAGAAGTGTCCACTAACTAAATATTGAGAAGTGTACGGCCAAATGAGGAAGTCCCATTGAATTTGTTTATCTTAATTATAATTTTTAAAGAAACTTTATCAGACAGGAGAGGTGGGGATGTTTTAATAAGGGTACAATGTATCAGCCCCTTAACGTATTCCCGGCGCTTTTAACGTTGACTGGTTGACAAGTTAGTCATATGGGAACTTGATTTGCGTTTTCACTTTATTTTTAGAATAATCTTCATCTAGTTTAACGAGATTTGAAGCTTTCCAGTTTTGGACAAAGTATAGATCAGAATGGCTAGTAAAATAGCACCTCCGTAAGTATTATCTCAAGTGCTTGATGCACGGAATTTTATATTTAATCACTTCAATCACACTAAAAGTCTAGACTAATCTCGTTAATACAACATATTACATTTTTGCTGATTATGCTTGTGACTGTCGAATTGATTTTCGTCTCTTCACTCTTTTAAGCAGCCTGCATGTCCATTAGAGCATCTACAAAGGAATTTCCTTGAAAATACTGATACTAGTGGGACATTTTTTTCCATCCGCGTAGACAGTTTTTTACATAGCCTATAAATGCTGTCGGTTATCGTTTGTTATATTATTATACATGATCCAAATTCTTGCCATGGAGCTACTTCTGTAGGAAGTGGGGTCTCCCGAATTTCCAAAAGTGGGGGGGGGGGGGGGCGTACTCCTGTAAACTACATGCGTTTGTAAAGCAAAATCACCAACTGTGAACAGGATTGTCCCGAGTTCCCTACATATATTTGGGGGTGATGCAACACCCTTTCAATCAGTAACGCGATATTTGCTTCTCATGTATAGGTATGGATTTCCTTCTACGATGGACTCTATGCACTACCGTTTGTTTGTAGGGAGTTCCTTTATTTTCAGAATCATTTTGGTGTAACAGGTGAAGGTCTCGACACAAGGAAACTGCCTGTGCAAAACTCCTGGGAGCAGTTGATGACGCTATCTAAGCGGAGCACCAAATGCACGGTGTGCCTGTAGTGGACACCCGGGCAGACCCTTCTTTCCATCTGTGCATGGATGCCATCCTAGGGGAAGGCTGCTTGGGGGAGGAGTGGCATGTTAGGCCTGGCTTAGGTGCAAAATAGTGTTATCTTAGGCAAAGCTTTGAACAGATAATATGTTTAGGAATTGTCATTATTTAGTTAATGTTTTCCTATTTTTGGCTGTGAGTAAGACGAGAGGTGCTGTCTAAGAAGAGGGGATGACATCTCTACCTTTGAGAAATGATTAACTGATGGTATGCAAAATGGGGGTATCTTTGGTAAGGTTTGGTAAAGTTTTGAAATAATTATACATTTAGAAATCCTTATTTTGGGAGATTTTTCTTTTTGGGGGGGGGGTCAGTTGTAAGTTAAGGGGATTCGACCAAGGGGAGGGATGATACCCCTACTCTTTAAGGATCTCTTTTCTTGTTTTTTTTTTTTTTTTCTTTTTCTTTTTGTTTTGGTCTAAGATCTTTCAGCTTTTGGTAAAGCTTTAAACTGATTATATGCTTAGAAATTCTGTTTATGAAATGAGCTTTTCGGCTATGGCATGGCACCCCTGCAAGGCTATAGTACCTGGTGCGGGTTCCCCGTCTTAGTGCGCCACTGGGGAAGCCACAGACGGATGTCGCGTAGCCGTAGCGTAGGCCTTGCATGTGAAGCATGGGAAGACACTGTATGAGAAGAAAAAACATAATACATCTTTAGTCTGCGTATATGCTGCCAGTGTGCATCATGCAGGAACATTAAGGTTCCTTCCTCAGGAAAAATAACGCACATAAGGACGCTCTTCACGGCGGGGGTCCGGGAACATCTCCGGAAACTTTTGTGAAAGGGGAATCCTTATGTGCTATATTCCAGGCTATAAAGACCTTAAAATCATGATAAGTTCAAAATCAATTTCAGCAATTCAGTGTTTTCTTTTCTCGAGTAACCAACTCTCGTTTACTGTTTGGAAATTTCAGACTAAAGAGGAGGGATCCTCTTTACCTCTCTTTTCCCTTGTCCCCTTCCCGCAGGTTACGGCCCTGCGAAAGGTGTAAATCCAACTTTCAAATATACATACATACATATATATATATATATATATATATATATATATATATATATATATATATATATATATATATATATACATATACATATATATATACATATACATATACATATATACATATACATATACATATATATATATATATATATATATATATTATATATATATATATATATATATATATATATATATATATATATATATATATATATATATATATATATATATATATATATATATTTATGAAATCTGTAAATAATTTGAAATAAATAGGAATCGCTTGCATTCCCAGAATATCGTGTGAAGTGAAATAAGTAAATGAAATCAACCTCGGAGAAAAATTGACCACCTCCACTGGGACTCGAACCCAGACCTCCTGCTTTACTTGCAGGTGCCTTATCCAATTAGGCTATGAGGCCGGTCTTGGCAGCTTTAATCTCAGAAAGATGACAATCTCTCACCGAGGGGGCGCTACACAGAGCAGTGGACGCCTCGTCCTTTTTCGACTCTGATCAGCCCTATAATTCCGGAAACCGGATGATTGAATGTTTAGTCAAGGAATTCTCCCTCGGTGAGAGATTGTTATCGTTTTTTCGGTCTTCGTTTTGGAGATTGGCATAATAGGGCTATCTCCAAAACGAAGACCACAAAAGGAAGACTTTTCGATTGTGCCATCCGTACACCCCAAATAATTATATTTATGTTACAGGAGGTACGTGTATCCCTACCCCGGCCAATCTAACACAATGTATGACAATGTGATATATATTTCTCTGTTTACTTCCGGGTCTTCGTTTTTCGGTCTTCGTTTTGGAGATTGGTATAATAGGGCCAAAGCGAAGACCACAAAAGGAAGACTTTTCGATTGCGCCATCCGTACACCCCGAATAATTATAATTATGCTACAGGAGTCTCGTGTATCCCTACCCCGGCCAATCTAACACAATGTATGACAATGTGATATGTATTTCTCTGTTTACTTCCTGGTCTTCGTTTTTCGGTCTTCGTTTTGGAGATTGACATAATAGGGCAATCTCCAAAACGAAGACTACAAAAGGAAGACTTTTCGATTGCGCCAACCGTACACCCCGAATAATTATATTTATGCTACAGGAGGTTCAACTCAACTCTTCAGGACAGAGTGATGTATATTTCTGTGTTGTTAAATTCCAAAATCTGCACTCAAAATGATGTAAAAAAAAATGTATCAAAGTTAAAGTTAAATTTTAGAATCCTTTGCACAAGAGTAATTGCCAGCCAATATAGCGGAAAGGCGCCGACGAAGTAAAAACGACATAGTAACAAATCCCTACAAAAAAAAAGAAGAAAATAATCCAAAAAATTCACAGAAAATAATCATTAATATATTTCGATTAAAAACTCTAAATGCATTTTTTTAGGATTGTACGTAAAATTCTAAGCATGATGTGTGATATTTTATGCAGGACGCCAACCTAACCATGAAACAGCAAACTGGCCGCCAAAATATCAATCATAAGTTATAAAAAATAATATAAAATATGATCATTTAAAATTACTTTTGGCACAGTTGCCCTAACATCTGGCCATACTTTACGATAAATAAACGAAAAATATTCTTTAAAAACATTTTTTTTTTTGCAACGTAGGTCAACCAAGATGACGGAAAAGTAAGATGGTCGGCATGTACAATAATTATGTCAATTTATAGGAAAAATACTCAACAATAATTTTGCCACAGGTAAACCTAATTTCTGTCCACACATTGTTGTAAACATTCAAAACATATTTTCTGGGCATTTTTTCAGATCCAGGTCAACCAAGATGGCGAAAATACCAAAATGGCCACCAAAGTTAAAAGTACAATTGGCGGTCATTTTGCTATTTCCGCCATCTTGGTTGACATGGATCTGAAAAAAATCCCCAGAAAAATAGGTTTTGAACATTTACAACAGAAATTGGACAGATATTATGTTTACCTGTGGCAAAAGTATTTTTAATAATTGTATTGCACAATGGTTGCATTGGCGCCCATCATACTTTTCCGTCATCTTGGTTGACCTAAATTAAAAAAAATTGTTTCAAAGGAATATTTTTCGTTTATAAAATTAGTAAAAAGTAAAGTAAATTAGTAAAGTAAATGTCTTAAAACTATTTTTAAATGAATATTTTCTTTATTACTATTTTAATGAAAAATATTCATATATTTTGCCGCTATTTTATTTTTGGCAGCCATTTTGAAAGAGTGGGACCCAAAATATTGACTGTGCTACCTGATTTAGTATTCAGGGGACCATAAGGTTCTAAAAATATTGGGCCGAAGAGTTCGGGGGTGTCCATAAGGAGCCCGTGGCCCACTGCCTAAAAGTCTTCGTTTTGTGGTCTTCGTTTCTAGATTGCTCTATTATGCCAATTTCCAAAACGAAGACCCGGAAGTAAACAGAGAAATAAACATCATTCTGTACTGGATGAGTTGAGAGTATTGTTTCACATACTTTTAAGGCATAGATGATAACTCAGGTCGTTTATGGGTGAAAGTAAGACGGGCGGTAGGCGATACAAGACACTGTTCGTAATTTTCAGTGTACATGAAGATGTAGGGCTCATTTCGACGCCATGCATACTTCGCTTTCATTGTGATATCGCAGCCAGCACAGTCCCGTAGCCAGGAATTCTGATATAGGGGGCACCGGCACCGTACGGGGGGGGGGGCACCGAAGAACATTGCGTTTGTAGTCAGTGGTGACAACATATGATTACAGTTTGCGGGAACTACAGGGGATGATATCCAAGCTTACCCCAGATAGCTTAAAGGTATCGGCTTTACGTGTGCTCATACGCGCGTAGCGCGCAAAAATGTCATTCTTCTGATGGTAATGTTCCCCTCCTTTTACAATACAGAGACGTGGAAAGTCTCCACAAGTGAAGGGAACAAGACTATGATCACGAAGATGCTTCTTCAGCTCCGCAAGCGCAGGGGAAGAGTTGAGTACTTTGCGAACGACGACGATACCAGGCCGACTGCCATTAGGCAGGCTTGGTGTGGTCCAGTATGATTTTGTTAGGATCCAGAGGGAAATTCCCGATGTCCGAGGAATTAACAAAAAAGGAACACTAGCATGGAACTTTGAGCAGGAATTTTGAATGACAGTGAGAGCACACCAGTCTCTTCACAGTTCACTATTCAGATGGACATTATCGTATTTCTACCTTGAACGAAATTTTGCATGAACAGAAAAAGTAAATTTTTGAATAAATTTGTGGTACGAGTAAATTTAGGTTCAAACCATATGGTCATCACGTTACGAATGTTACTCCAGGTACTACATTACTACATGAAAACCCCTTGAGCCTTCACCTAGCTTTGGATAGCATAGTTCACTGGCATTTTTGTGCTAATAATGTTCATAGGTGATATAACTTCGCTTGTGAGAATTGCACGCAAAACGCGCCGAAATTTTGCAGGAAAATTATTAACCACGGTAAAACCTGCATACAACTTAGCACGAGGGGGTGAAAGGATAAGCCCTACGAAGGGACCAAGCTCCCCTAATTGGTCCAGCAACCCGAAGCCCCGGAAGAAGCAATGGGTTACAGAAAGGATGCCGAACGTGAAATATTGGCCTTCGGAAAATTTGGGGTTCTGTTGAAGAAAAATTGAAAATATTTGGTTTTTATTAAGGAAAGTTAGAAAATTTGGGTTTCTATGGAAGAATCTGCCCCTCCTAGTCTTAGACAGTTCCAACTTCCAGAAAACGTTACTCCTGGCCCCTTCCAAAACTGTCTTGAACTCCTCCTTGTGTAGACACAAACCTCGCTTCCATTGTGTTATATCAGCCAGCAGTTAATTAGCTTTAACACATACCCTGGTTGATGTGTACCTTATTTAACTAACTACGAACGATAACAAATATTGACCATGGATCGTGCTTTTGTATAAATTAAGGAAAAAAAGTGAGGAAATTTTGTATAACTTTTGGGAAGGATTGGATCCAATGAAACGTTCTTTAGTACTGATATATCAGTGCTAAATTACTGTGTTTGACAAGGGCCTCCGAGGATTGCCCAGAAGTAAACAGAGAAATATACGTCACGCAGTACTGAATGAGTTGAGAGTATTGTTTCACGTACTTTTGAAGCATAGAAACCATAACGCAGGTCGTTTATGGGTGAAAGTAACGCGGACGGTAGTCAATACAAGACATTGTTCGAGATTTTCAGGGCACATGAAGATGCAGGGCTCATTTCGATGCTACGCTTCACTCGCTTCCATTATGTTATCTAAGCCAGCAGTTAATTAGCATTAACGCATATCCTGGATGATGTGTATCTAATTTATTTTAACTACTTACGGTGACAAATACTGAACATGGATCGTGCTTTTGTATAAATTTAGAAAATAAAAGTGAGGGGATTTCGTTTAACTTTTGGGAAGACTTCGATGCTGTATGAAACGTCTATTAACAGGGACGGATCCAGACATTTCGAAAAGGGGGGGGGGGGTGAAAGCCCACTGGCATCTTCTCCTAGATTAACATTATGCTAATTTTCGCTTATTTGTTATTGTTTATGTGGCGAAAAAGGGGGGGCTAAGGCAGGAAAAGCCCCCCCCCCTCTGGATCCGTGCCTGACAAATACTAAAATATCACCTGAATCACTGAGTTTGACATAGGGTCTCCGAGGATGACGCAATCGAAAAGTCTTCGTTTTGTGGTCTTCGTTTTGGAGATAGCCCTATTATGCCAATCTCCAAAACGAAGACCGAAAAACGAAGACCCGGAAGTAAACAGAGAAATATATATCACATTGTCATACATTGTGTTAGATTGGCCGGGGTAGGGATACACGTACCTCCTGTAACATAAATATAATTATTTGGCGTGTATGGATGGCGCAATCGAAAAGTCTTCCTTTTGTGGTCTTCGTTTTGGAGATAGCCCTATTATGTCAATCTCCAAAACGAAGACCGAAAAACGAAGACCCGGAAGTAAACAGAGAAATATACATCACTCTGTACTGGATGAGTTGAGAGAATTGTTTTCACATACTTTTGAAGCATAGAAACGATAACTCAGGTCGTTTACTGGGGTGAAAGTAACACGGACGGTAGTCAATACAAGACATTGTTCGAGATTTTCAGTGTACATGAAGATGCAGGGAACATATTGATGCTACGCATCCCTCGCTTTCATTGTGTTATCTAAGCCAGCAGTAATTAGCATTAACACATATCCTGGGTGATGTGTACCTTATTTAAAGACAGACAGTCATCACCCCAAAGTATATTTCTAGTGTAGGGGTATCAAAATTCTCAGTTGGTGACTGCTCTTTGATTGACATCAAAGTTTGAAAATTTGAAAGATGCAGAGTAGCTCTCATTCCACACAAGGCAGAGCGAGTGCTTTTATTACATTTTATAGCCTTGTATACTCACCAGGACATAGCCTTAAGCAATAAAACAGGTTTATTCCTGCACAAGGAGGAGCTTCAAACAGTTATGGGAGGAGCTAGAAGTTGCATAGTTGGGAGAATTGGAACTGTCTGGGATGGTGAAAATTCCCCTTCAACTGACGAACGGGAACAAATATTGAGCATGGATCGTGCTTTTGTATTAATTTAGAAGAAAGTGAGGGAATTTCGTTTAACTTTTGGAAAGGATTGGATGCTATGACACTAGTTTCTTTAGTACTGGAATATCAGTGCTGAATTACTGTGTTTGACATAGGGTCTGCGAGAATGACGCAATGAAAAACTCTTCGTTTTGTGGTCTTCGTTTTGAAGATGGCCCTATTATGCCAATCTCTAAAAGGAAGACCAAAAAACGAAGACCCAAATTTAATAGACAAATGTATATCACATTGTTATGTATTGTGTTAGATGGACTGCGGTAAGGTTGCACGGACCTCCTGTAGCATAAATATAATTATTCGGGGTTTAAGGATGGCGCAATCGAAAAGTCTTCGTTTTGTGGTCTTCGTTTTGTGGTCTCCGTTTTGTGGTCTTCGTTTTGAAGATTGCCTTATTATGCCAGTCTCCAAAACGAAGACCCGGAAGTAAAAAGTAAAAGTAAAATTATCAAGTCATATCTGGATTCATATGGCCGTATAAAACTTAATTTGTATATGTGACATGGGTTTTTATGAAGCTATATCTGATTTGATATGGCCATATAAAACTTGATTTGTATATCTGGCATGTGTTTTATCAAGTTATATCTGGCTTGATATGCCATATAAAACATTATTTACATGACAGGAAAGGCGTTTACACAAGTTACATCTAGCTTGATATGGCATATAAAACCTCATTTGCATATCTGGATGGCATTTCACCAAGTTATACCTGGTTTGATATGGCCATATAAAAGGTTATTTGCATATCAAGACTGGCATTGTATCAAATTACACCTGGCTTCATATAGCGAAGTGAAACTTTGTGTGCATATCTGGGCTGGCATTTCATCAAGTTATACCTGGCTTAATATGGCCATATGAAACTTTATTTGCATATCCGGAATGACATTTCTTCAAGCCTTATCTGGCTTAATATGGTAATGTAAAACTTGATTTGTATATCTAGCATGGGTTTCTATCAAATTACATCTGGCTTGATATGACCATATAAAACTTCATTTACATATCTGGAATGTCATTTCGTCAGGTTACATCTGGCTTGATATGACCATATAAAACTTTATTTACATATCTGGACTGACATTGTATCAAGTTATATGTGGCTTGACATGGCTATATAAAACTTTATGTGCATATCGGATACGGCATTTCATAAAGTTATATCTGGCTTGATATGGCTGTATAAAACTTTGTGTGCATATCTGGCATGGTTTTTTTATCAAGTTGTATCCAGTTTAATATGCCATATAAAATATTATTTACATATCTGGAATGGCATTTACTGAAGTTACATCTAGCTTGATATGGCCATATAAAACTTTATTTACATATCTGGACTGACATTGTGTCACGTTATATCTGGCTTGATATGGCCATATAAACCTTTATGTGCATATCGGGAGTGGCATTTCATCAAGTTATATCTGGCTTGATAAGGTCATATAAAAGTTTATTTACGTATCTGGGCTAACATTTCATCAAGTTACATCTGGATTGATATGGCCATATAAAACTTTATTTGCATATCTGCACTGACATTTCATCAAATTTACATCTGGCTTGATATGGCTATATAAAACTTTGTGTGTATATCTGGAATGATGTTTCTTCAACTTTTATCTGGCTTGATATGGCCATATTAAACTTTATTTGCATGTCTGGACTGGCATTTTATCAAGTTCTATCTGGCTTTATATTGCCATATAACACTTTATTTGCTTATCTGGGCTGACATTTCATCAAGTTGTATCTGGCTTGATATGACCATGTAAAACTTGATGCAATGTGGGCATCTGTATCCGGCTGTACATCTAGCTTGATATGGCCATATAAAGGCTGTATTTAGCCAGATATGTTAAGATATAGATCCATATCTGGATATCGAGTAAGGGTCCTAGTCCGTCGGGCGGTCAGTGTTTACCACAATCGTTGCGAAAATCCTAGGCTAGCAACTAAAACTTATCCACAGAATAGTAATACTGTATACACCAAGCATAAAGTAACGCTGTACCGTGCAAAATGCTATAGGCCGACAATATTTATACCACGCTGTGCTTGTAGCCTCTCGGTGGCTGAAGAACTGTGTATACAGCCGGCCAAACTCACCGTTGAACTACACACAAATATTGGATCCGTAATATACCAGTTATGCTATGATACCTCGCTTTTTAGTAAAATTAATCTAAAACGAAACTCATGTGCACACGATGCCTAGTGTGTGACAGCAATTACTTAGATAAATTAAGCCAAAAACTTGTCGTCAACTTTGTGCTCTAGCATACCTAACTACAAGAAACAACCGAGCCAAAAACTGACTACGCATGCGCAACAAGGAAGACACTGTAGGTACGGTGATAGCATGCATGAACGGTAGGAAGGAGAAACGCTGCTACGTCAAATTGACTGACCAGTATTTAAATGAACTGACAAAGAGTTCAAGTTAACTGCAGTCATTTGTCTTGTGATCTTTTTGGTTTAGGCCTAATAACAGAACACAATAATTTGTATTATTCTTTAAATAATTCTCTAAATGAGGAGGTAAAGAATGACACCTGACAAGTCTTCTACTAACATTCTTTTAACAAACACATCTCACCAATCTATTTGAAATATAGTAATTAATGTTTCCGTGGATTTAATAATTCATGAAACCCTTTCTATTGTACTATGGTTAGACTCCCCTCCCCCACCTGCATTAATTAACTTGTAGCAGAATTTTTTCCCTTAAGTTTTAATCCACTTCCATTTTGTTCAATTGAAATAGCATTGGGGTTCATTTAACCTCCAAAGTTTAAACGCACACCCAGAATAATCCCCCAGAATCATTCGTTTGTAATATGTCACACTACAATGTTGATTATCGTTTTGTTTATGATTTCCTGACAACCTTCATTCAATCCCTCATTTATCCTTCATTACTACAATTCCTATATTTGTCCTTCAAAGTATCCATAAATGGCCAAATATCCCTGGTCTATCTGACATTCTTCGCTGCCATGGATACACACAGCTGTATGCGACCTAAATTTCCTTTTCGGTTTGTCTACACAGCCGCTATTGCTTTCAACACAGTAGATATACAAAACAAGATGGCTGGCGACTTCTGGATCTATCTCTCAGTTTGAACGAAAATATCGCTGTAACTGGCTACAACGTGGACACATACCGATCATATATGTACGTGTACACTCTGGTCAGACATTCTGATTCAAGAGATGAACCGAAAATAATTTTTTCAAAGGAATCTGAAGTATTCTTATTAGACGGATTTCGTTGCTGGGGACGATTTGTGTCATTTTATCCTGGTAGTGATACCACGATTATATCTGGTCTTGGTGATAAATTAGAAGTGATTGATTTAATCCAAGATCAAGTTATAAAATCTCGTAAAATAAAATTAGTAAATTATGGCTGGATTGTCTGTCTGTCTGTCAGAGAAACAGAAATATTCATAGGTTTCTGGGAATCAAATAAAATAAGTGTCTATGATGTGATAGACTTAAATGAAATCAAATCAATCATCTTACATGGAATTGAAGATGGCTACTCCCTTTACGATATGGCAGCTATAGCTGACAGGATATTTGTCTGTGTTGGTCACGATAAGGAAGGAAGTAACCACAAATCGCTGATATTTGAAGAAAAAAACGGAAGAATTTTGTCTGAATTGAAAAAACCTACAGATACTGTAAAGTGGTACGTAAACAGTCTAGGAGTGAATAGGAATACTTTAGGTATAGCAGTAGTCAAGTGGTATGATTCGTACAGCAAAAAAGAAGACAGACACCGGCAAATTGTATTTTATTCTCTGTTAAGTGAAAACAATTGTAGTTTTCTCATTGTTGAGGTTGAATCGGGTGTCAATAGAATCAGAATATCTGACAGAGGTGACAGGATGACAACAGGGAATATATGGACAGGGGAAGTGAAGGTGCATGATATTGTAAGTATTGTTACGTAGGTTTGGGCTTGCGACTTCAAAGTGTAAAATAGCGGCGGGGACCATTCGTGAAGTGCGGCGGCTTGGTGGTTTAGTTCCATAAGAGAGGCACGCGGCTGAATCACAAATTGTACCAAACCACAGTTGATTTGATTACAGTCCATTCGTCTTGTTTTAAAGATTCCTCCTTTTCTCCTCAAATCACGTTGCAAAAACGCAATCAGGAAAAATTGAAAAGGTCGGCCCCATATTGATGATCAATTGTAAATTCATTATGTACAAAGTTGACTACATGTTTCTGAGAAGTCTCGAACATAAGTGGCGTGGGATCCAGGCTTCCGGCGTTCCAGGGCAGGAAGTCTACTATTGTAGGATAGGCTTCTGATTGGCTGAAAGTACCATGTCACAAATAAATACCCAATCACAGAGGAAAGGGGAACAAGACAGACTAGATGTCGTTTGCAGCGTCTCAAATTTATAGAAATGAGGTATTGCACCATAACCTGCAATCCCTGAGATTAAAAATAAAACGGCGCCCCTCTCAATCAGTACTACAACTTCTCTACTACATGACAGTATGGCTATTGATATAGGCCTATGTAGCCCGACTTATGATTGAAGGAACTACCACCTGGAATGGTCATTAATGCCACATGATTTTGTCGATTCCCTAATATGTTTATGAACAGAAAATTTTAAGAATATGGGTATCTCCAGGTGGGTTGGGGAAATATAACGGGGCATTTACCAAGGCTCAATTAACGTGCTGAAATTTATAAAAGAAAAAAATCGTAGTAGGGGAAAGAACAAATGCTATTATTTTACACTAAAAAAGCCGAGAGTGACAAACAACCCACTCAAATTATTGGCCAAGAAATTGTCTTTTGGTTGATTTGCAGAATATGCGAATCACGTGACTAAGGACGTCATTAGAGGCAAAGAAGTTACGAAATTTGACGTTTGACTTAATCTTGACTTTGCCATTCTAGAATGTAATTGTCTACAGTAAACTGCTTCACTTGTTCCATTTTCACCTGAAATGATGTTTTCACACGCCTCTAAACAATTTTAAAAAACCAATGTTCCAAAGCTTTCACTGATGAATCACCAGTGAAAAATAAAACCCACTAATGAAAAACTGTTAAAAACTTACTTTCACAATCCGTTCGCGGTTAATAATCATTGCACGCTGTGTATCATCTCGAGTACACTTTCATATCTACATGAACTTACCTCTTATCGCAAGTAAAATAAACCCATATCTCCACGTGTATATCAATATCCTTGGCTCTTCTTTATTCTTAACAATTTGCAAAACAATATGATGTAATATCCGATGTACTGTATATGTAGGAACATGACTTAAAGGAACATGACTTAAAATAAACGAAAGGTTTAAGCAAAAATTAATTTTCGTAAGGGAAAGCGCAACTAAATCTACCACACTTTGTTGAAACTTCCATTCAAATCGGACATACAGTACAGTACTTGAGATAACAACAAATGAAGTTACTACATTTGCCACTCAAAGTGAGCTTGAGGCAAGCAGGGGTTTTATCACTTCCTCACATTGATAAGAAATGCTTTGCTTGCTATTTCAGTCTGTTGTGCTGACCTTGAAGTTACTGTAATAGGGATAGGACCTCCCCATACAATCACATGCAGTCACATTCTGATAATATAGGATTGTGGAGGAGTAAATTGGCTGTAAAGTTTAAAGAAAAACAAAAGCCTGCTTGAACGTCAGTGTGAGGCTATGACGTCATATGAGCTTTCTTCAAGTTCACTTTGTGTTGAAAATGTGACAACTTCAACTTATAATATCTTGAGAAATAATAGTACTTATAATAATGATGATGATGATGATGATGATGATGATGATGATGATGATGATGATGATGATGATGATGATGATGATGATGATGATGATGATGATGATGATGATGATGATGATGATGTTTAACCATTGCCATCGCCGTCGCCATCGCCGTCGCCGTCGCCGTCGCCGTCGTCGTCGTCGTCATCGTCATCGTCATCATCATCATCATATTCATCATCATCATCATAAGGCGCCTTACACAAAAAGTCTCAAAGCGCTAACATCGGATTTCAATGCAGATTTCACCAGAATGCTTAGAACAAGTACCCCCCTTATATATTAATACTTGACTTGAGCTTAGACCCTACTTTTAAGGGGAAAATTATCAAACCCTCGGTAATAACGATTCTCCCAACTAAGTTTACTTCTATCTTCCCCCTCCCCTTCCATTAAAAAATGTCTATTGCTCATCTAAACCAAAGCTACAGTAACCTGTACAGGCTGTACCAAGTTTAAACTGCAGTCACCATAGAGAATAAAGGTACATACTCTGAAGTATATTCACATGTAGCGGATGGTGTAGAAGTCCCTTTTTGCCTTTTTGCAACTATCTTCAGCTTCCTTCATTTTTTGGTACAGTTTACAAGTAACCATACTGTACTTGTAAAGAATACAGTAAGGTGGCACCCATAGAGGTATGAAGGTTGAAGCCTTGTTGAGGTTGCCATAGTGCCGGAAAACTCATGCTTTATTGGGGGAGTGAACAAACATTAAAAACTCCCGGCAAAAATACTCCCCAGCCCCACTGGAAGTCACCCCATAGGCACACGGTGGTATATATACTTTTTTGTCTGTTACATGTGTATCTGTTCTTTTACCTTGTACCACTGGTATTAAATGTACAAATGGCAAACAGTTATGCATTTCATGTGTAATGCAAGTTCAGAAAATAAGGAGTTAAACTAGTCAGAACACACAGTGATTACTAGATGCAATTTTATGTATTCACGGTTACTTTTCTGAATTTCAAGTTGCTTGCAATTGGATTGCCAATATAATAAGCAAATCATGTTTTTACAATTTTACTTTATATACAATTAATATTTTATCATGCTTACCCTTCTCTATTGCAGGCTGACGTTTTCAGCTATAGTCATTTCAAAGAGAAGCTGGTATCAACTCTCAAGACAGATGAATGTACAAAGCTGGCAAACTTCTTTAAGATACCCAAGGACCAAACAGATGCCATCCTGAGTAGTGACAAACCTTCTGAAAATCTCCTGCTTGCTCTTGAAGAGAAAGGCATTTTACAACCTTACAATGTTGAGAGATTAAGAGATGCTTTTGTGGACTTGAAAGTTTATACATTTTGTATTTACTTAGCAGAAATTTACCAGCAGACCAGGGGTGAGTGTTACAGTAAACTTGTTACATGAAGCACAACACCAGTCAGTCAGCAAAAGCCTCCTTTAATGTCAGTTTGTCTTTAGAATACTTGTCTGTCCATACTGCAATGCAATTCATAATTTTGCAAATGATTTTGGATGTTTTACTGAATATTAGGAAGGAGTTTGTTAATTAGTCAAATGGAAAAATTTGACCTTTTATCAACTAAAAGAAGGCTGATGAGAGCCCTTGGTACTGACGTTCAATTTCTGGTAGCCTTAAATTTACTTCTAAAAGAGGTTTTTTAAAGGCATGAGAGGAAGAATCCTTAAACAGTTACAGTAATTGTAGAATCGTGGGGTTCTAAAATGCTGTGGTGATCAGAAAACCTCACTTTAATAATTTGCAAAATCACAGTACACTTTCCTTCACTTGGCTGAATTTCTTATGCAAAATAAGAGTGAACATGACATATCTACCTTTTACTTGACTTGGATTGCTTCCTGAAAATTGATCTGTATTAGGGTTTGAATATTTAAGCATTAGCATTTGAGGCAGGGCTGGGGTAAGATGATATGCTTTTTCAGCCAAACATGCCATGTCCCTCCCCGTTATCTGTATTAAGGTTTGAATATTTAAGCATTAGCATTTGAGGCAGGGCTAGTGTGAAATGTTATATACTAATTCAGCCAAACATGTTTTACAATTTCAGACAAGTGCTCAACCCTAGCCCTCCCCTCCCACCCCCTCTTTCCCCTTTTGTCCCCATCCTTCTCCTTTGCCATACCCCTCCCAGTTTAAAGCACCCCCCATTCAAGCACTTGCACTTAGGGATCAAGTCCTTTACCATAATACTCTATTACATTGCTTCATTGTATCCTTTTATGATCTCCAGTCAGGTTAGCGAGTTATTTAGTACATACCGTGGGAGATTGTTTCAGAGTTGGCAGCTTAAAGCAGGTGCGTAGCGTAACAAAACTTCTAGTAAGGTCCTTGTCCTCTCGGTATTATGAGTATTTGTGTGAATAACAGGATGAGAAAGGCAAAACACCCTGAGGAAAGTTTGGAAATCTAGGAGCAAAAGATCCTGTGTGTCTCGAGGTTCCACAAAAATAGGATGATTCACAGCCAAGTTTGTTCCGTTGTTGGGGTAGATCAAAGGGGGAGGAAACGGGTGTTTACAAAGTTTGGTAATTGGGCAGAACGGCAAGCAGGGCTTGTTGTGATTACTGAGAAATTCATTCAAAACATTGATGCAAGTATGGCTGAAATCGGGTCTTGTAACCTACTTCACTAGATGAGTGTCGTTCTAGGCATCTTTCAGCCAATCAGAAAAGTTATATTATCACAGTAGCCAATGGGAGAGCAGTATTTTCTGTGTGTTCTTGGCTATGGTGGGGAAAAGAGGTTCGCAGATTTGGGGATATGGAAGAAGTTTCTCAAAGTCACTCAAGATGTCACTCAAGACTCCAAGGAGAAAGGAGGTGAAATCGACCCCTGCACCAAGTTGTGGTGCAGGAAAGTCAAGTTTTGAGTAAATTTTAGAAGAGAAAATTTGGTGTTCTTTGAGAGGAGAATTTTGGGGTACTTTTGAGCCTTTTCAGTGAGCACATCTTGATTCTGCGACAAGATATTTGTGCTTTGATACAAGTCAATTTTTAATCCTTTTACTTTTTAAGAGTGTAATAGATTTCATTGAGCTTGTTATATGAGTGTAACGAAATGCCAAGTCGGCGTCATTTTTAGGGAGGAAAATAAGCTTTACGATAGTTAGGCTAAATTAGAATAGAAACAAGTTGCCTATTTTCTATTTGCGGACCTTCAGTGCCTGTTTGTATGTAGTAATAGGGGAGAAGAAACAATTCTGGTAAAGTATTTCTACTTTTTGAGGCTACTTTTCTCAGGCCAACTGATTGGTAGAAACTAGGTTTAATGGTTTCCTTTTGTCGAGATGGGGCTACGAAAGACTTTGCTGATGTAACATATCTGATCATGTAACGAGAAAGAAGAGGTTAGTGAAGAGAGGAATTTCAGTTTTAATAAAACCAATTGGTACCTTACAGTTCCTGTTCTCTCTCATTTACATCCTCTTGTGTGTAGTTAAGTTTCAGTTGAAGAAGGATACCTGGCTACTTCACCACCTGCTTTAGTCCTATTTCCCACCAACTCAGGGCCTGTCCAGGTAATCCCGTACCCCGCCCCCACTCGTCAAAGTCAGAAGGAAGACTGAAGGCTGGCGACGCAACAGTAGCCAAGGGGACTGGGCAAAGGGGCATGTGCCCCCCTTGAGCATATGTTTTGTATTTTTTAATGTTTTTTATGAGATGCCCCCCTTAGACATATTTTTCGTATTTTTAATGATTTTTTATGATATTGCTACTGTAATAACTCCCCTAGTGACAATTGTTAATTTTTAGAACATGAGATTTCCAAATAGAAAATGTTTAGATGCAAAGCCAAGGTTTGGGAAGTGCTACGGTATCTCCAGGAATTTGGGGTGCATGTTCCGCCAAAATTTTTTGTACTCTTCGTGCAAACTATGGTGGCGCTACACTTAGTTGGTGTGCCTACAGGCCCCTTAAGTGGTTTGCCTACAGCCCCCCCCCCCTTAACCCCGGCAAATCCTGGCTATGCGTCTGGCTAAAACATGGCAACAGATTGAGGGAATAAACACACGCATACATTTTCAAAATATACGCTTTTTCAAATTTCTAGTACCATATTCTTTATACACCCCGAATTTGATTACTATCGCTATTTTTGGTTTCGATGATAAGAGTTCCTATGCATTCACGGTGGTGTGTGTGTATGTATGTATGGTTGTGTGACGGGAAGGTGTTTGTATTTGTGTATGTAACACTTACTGTAGCTTGTAAACACGATATCTCAAGATAACAATGGCGGACTCTTTTCAAACTTGATATATAGATAAGGGGTCTAAATAAGCCTTCAACCTTTGGGGGCCAGCCGGGCCCCATCAAGCGGCCCAAAACGTACAAATAAAAAAAGGCTGTAAAAGTGTACCCGGAAGCTTTTTTACGTGTTTGGAAACAGACACGGAGTACAAAACAAAAACTGGAACCTGATTAGAACACAGAGAGACAAATAGTCTTTACAATGAACCAGGAAAGAGAAAAATGTGTGATGCAACCAGCCCAAACTCGGACTATGTACATTTAGCTAAGAACAGATAGTACAATATTTACAGGTCCACCCTTCCCCGTACAGAACGAAAACCGGGACCAGACGTAAACACAATCGTGTTTGGAAACACGGTGTAGTATGGGTATAATTAAGGCAAGAGGAGACTGAAACTAGCCAGAAACCAATCTGTCCACACCCTCTTGGACCAGTACTTACAACCGTACTTGTTGCATGTAGTGTACATTTTCAAAATTTTCTCGTAACTCCGGAAGCTATTACCCGGTAAAATAAAGGGCACTGTTCAGTTCCCGCCAACCAGTCAGCCATGAACGCCTAATATTTGCCTGAATGGCCTAGCCATAGTACGGCAGGTTTTACAAATCCCCTCAGTCACTCATATCATTGTTTACTGTAATTTGATTGGATAAACCTGACATCATTCATATGTGCACTACAGTGATGGCATACTCGCAGTTTCCAGTGCATGTCTGTGCTTTACAGTACAGTGTAAATAAAACAGTGCAAATACCACGCGGGAAGGACTGGAGGTTGAAAAAGGAGATTGTCATCAATTGAGTGATCTTCCGTGTTGTGACAAAGTAGACTGTTTATGAGCGATGTGAACTGATTTCAGAAATAATGTGTGTTTCGCAGGTTTTTAGTGACTGTTAGTAAATATACAGGCCGTGGGAGATATAAGATCGTTGACTTGTGGATGGAGAAGGTTCATGTGCAGACTATACAATTAGACTTGAAATATTTAGGAGCCAACCGGACCCCTCTCCCTGTAGACGCTACGGGTCCAAGCTAATTTGCAGGGGCATCGGGCCCACGGGCTCCGGTTGTTCGAGCCCTGACTGCCATGTTAAGAGAAAAAACCCTATTGTTTTGGTGGAGATCAAAGATCATTTGAGGTCACCAGAGATCAAAAACCAAAACCTTGTAAACACGATATCTCAAGATAGCAATGACGGACACGTTTCAAAGTTTGCATATAGATTTATCTTGTTAAGGAAAAGATCCTTATTGTTTTTGGTAGAGGTCAAAGGTCATTTGATGTCACCAGAGGTCAAAACCCGAAAGTTTTCTAAACACAGTATCTCAAGAGAGCAATGACGGACACTTTTCGTATTTGGTATATAGATTTGTCGTGCTCAGAAAAAGAACCTATCAGTTATTGTTGAGGTAAAAGGTCATTTGAGGTCACCAGAGATAAAAAACTGAAAACCTTGTGAACATGATACCTCAAGATAACAGTGACGAACACTTCATATTTGATATAAATTTGTTTTGTTGAGAGGAAGGTCCCTATTGTTTTTGGTAGCGGTCAAAGGTCATTTTAGGTCACAGAGGTCAAACTGCGAAAACTTCGCAAATGGCTTGTAAACACAATATCTCAATATAGCAATGACAAGCACTTTCCATATTTAGTATAAAGATTTTTCATGTTGAGAGGAAGAACCATCGCTTTGGTGAAGATCAAAGGTCATTTGAGGTCATCAGACATCAAAAACCAAAAACCTCGTAAACATGATATCTCAAGATAGCAATGAGGGTTACCTTATAGATTTTCCATGTAAGTGGAAGAACTCTGTTGCTTTTGCTGGAGGTTAGAGATCATTTTAGGTCACCACATGTCCAAAACTGAAAACTTTTTAAACATGATGTCTCCTCTTACTTTTTCGTTACAAATGGCACAGTGAATGGCTACAAAGTACACCTGAGTTAGTCAAGGATGAGTTAGTAAGTTAGTTAGTTAGTTAGTTAGTTAGTTAGTTAGTTAATTAGTTAGTTAGTTAGTTAGTTAGATAAATGAGGTTTAACGTCCCAGTTTCCAACCAATTGGTTCAAGTCGAGACGACCACGGCCTTTTTTCCAGTTGTTGCTCACTGGCTTGTTTTCCCTACTCCATTGCTTATGCTGAGCACCAAGCACAAAGGCAGTAGGTCAAGGATGAGAGAATTATGGCTGAACGCACTAAAAATCTGCAGTATTATTGATTCTGATTTTGATCACAGTGACATAATATAACCAGTAGTAAGATATGTATGAAGCAAAATTTTATGTGTCCCGCATGTTTGGGTTACAGGCACCACATTCGACACAAATTGATAAGTGGAATTTATGGTCAAAGTAGGTGGATAGGGTATGAAGTAGGTATAGGTATAGTACATAGTAATCAGGTTGAGAGAAACAACCCTATTTTGGGGGGTGGAAGTCAAAAGTGATCTGAGGTCACCAGAGGAAAAATCCAAAAACCTATTATACTGTACTTGGTGTCTACTTACATTACATTACACAAAAGACAAGTCAAAGGTTATCTGAGAAAGTCTCAACATTTTCTACGGCAAGGAATCACAAGGCCTTTTGGATTTCTGGTTTCATCTATTTCTCCTTATGGGTTTGCCTGAAAGTAGAAATATCAGTGCAGGACCATACTTCTATCAAAAAAGAAGGACACAAGTCATGATGTCTCCTCCAAGGCTTTGTAAGAAAAGTTTTGAAGACTATTTCACACTACACGCAAAATTTGAACTGAATAGTCACAAAGAAGGTATGTCTCAGACAGCAGTATTATGCAGTGCAAGCAAGGCCTGTCTCCAGTGGCTTTAACAAAGGTCAACAGCATGGAGTGTCATTGTCCAGGACACACTTTGAAAAGAAAAATTCATGCAATACAATACTGAAACTAAAAAATATGTAACTGCTTGATAACATTGTTTAATGTGAGTATAGAGTACTTGTTAACTTAAGTCCTGAAGAAGGGGTCAGTTATCGAAGAAATGGTACCTCAAAGTTTTAAAAAAAAAGAAAATAAAGATTTTGTTTTTTCATACACTATTACCACGCTGCTAATGTCTCATTGTACATATTCACGTACAGGATCAAGATTTGTCAATGAAGACACTAGTGATTTGACAGCATCATTCAAGGAGATGGAAAGCAAACTTGGAACGAGGTCAGACAGACAGGAAATGACAGACGAGAATTCTCATGTATGTGTGTTGCATTATGACGTATGTCATTCATCACATTAAATGGCATTAATTTAGACTTTCTAGAGTATGTTATTGTAGGTGAATGTAGAATATTGAAAAATGTAAGGGATGAAACCCTCTTCTTTTTTGCCAGTATGAAGATTCATCACAATTACTACTTGATGCATGTCTGCTCTGAGAGTTATTCTATGACCACTTCATTTTGTTGCTTGTTCAGAAGGATAATGAAGCAGACCAAAATGTGACGTCAATAGCAGTAGTACATGGAATGTGGTACAATTAAAGTGCTATCTTAACACAATCATGGCAACACCTACCTATTATAACTTTAGGATGAACGTGATGCTTAGCCATACCACATACAACCCTGCTGGAAATTCTGGAGTCAGAATTTTAATCTGGAATATGGCAATTGCCTGACAACCATTTCTGACCATAAAGTAGTCAGAAACAGTCTGAATATGAGCCCAAAACTGAATTCAGAAGCTTGTTTCAGTCAGAAACAAGTCTGAAGTTGAATCGATTTCTGACAAAAATCCATAGAATAGTCTGAAATCTAACCTACAGAAACCGACTACGTTGTTCGAAACCGACTGTAGTGGGAAAAGGGTCTGAAGATAAAACGATTCCAGACAAGAACTGACTACATTGTTTGAAACCGACTGCAGTCTTCAACAAGTCTGAAGTTGAAATGATTCCAGACAAAAACCGACTACTTTGTTTGAGTGTTTGAAGGTCTGAAGTTGAAACGATTCCAGATAAAAACTTACTGTTGGAAACCGACTGTATAGTTGGTAAATATAGACCTGAAACTGATTGAACCTCCAGACAAAATCAGACAAAAACTGACTACTCTGTTGAATACCCACAGGAGTTGGTAATTAGTCCTATAAAGATCCCATGCAGGCAAAAACAATTCTGTTTTTGACACTCCCTTTGCAACAGAAATGATTACAGTGACCCCAACTGACATGAAATTAAAGACACAAGTATACCCAAGAAGAAATCATCAGCATATGGCATCTAAAGCTTATAAATAAATCAATAAATAAAATCACATAAATTTACAGACTTAATTTCATTTTGGTAGAACCTTATTTATCTACATGATTTTTTTCCTCTCAGAAATTCACTAAAATATTTCAACAAACTCTTAACTTGGGTAAAAGGCAAGAGCACATGATATGACAAAAACTATGACATGCACGCAAAGGGTTCCTAAGTTTAAGATGAATAGACGGTTTCCTGCAAAAGCTTGATGTGTGCATTACCTGTGTAATGTTCAGAAAAAAACTGTTAATTGAGTTAAGGTATAGCTAATTTTTAAGATCTGCAGATAATTAACACCATCTAATGAACACACTGATTGATAAGATTTGACATGTTAGCAAAAGAGATCCTGGTAAACAATTTGACTGTGACATCATTTGAACATACAATATCTCTTCCCAGACAGACATAATTCTCCCTACTAAGTTTACTTTTAGCCAGCCCCTTCATCTAATAATAGAAATAACACCAGTGTCATAAATGATCCCAGACAAACCTGCAGTTTCTGTAAGGTGTAGATTGCTAAAGATGGTCATGTTCCTAGATATGTTCACAGGGGATGCAACTGCCCCTTTAAACTGAAAAAGTAGTGAAAGTTATACTTGGCCCAAGCTTGGTTGTAAAATCAGAAATTTCACAAGATGTACTAGTACTAAGAGTGGGACTGTTCCTTAAAAAAGCTCATGTTGTTGTACTGCAGCTTCTTACAGGGGTACATTACTGTTAATTTGAGTCTTCACAATATGTGTCCTCGATCAATCTTGACCAAAAAATGTCTAATATATTCCAGAGTGTTACATAAAGGATAATAATATTACTCCTCAAATGTTCAAACTCTGTGCAGCAGACATGATCACAGCTTTTTCATGTTGTAGGCTAGCCACATGTACCTTTTAAAAATTAATCAACTTCATTTTTTTACTTGATCAATCAGCACAGAAATGTCTTGGTCAGAGGGGTGAGAAACATGCAAATTGTAATTTTCGACTTCTGTTGGTGCATATATGCTAGCCTAGGTTAACTATCACAGCAGCAAGAAAATATCATCCTGTTGTTACAACTCTACAAATAACTTTTTATTTAATTAAAAGTAGGAAAGAATGCAATTTGTTTCCCTGTTGTACATACAAATTTGTACTGTAAACCCAACCCACTCGATCCCCACATCTCCCTCCATGTCCACATTTAAATGTTTTAGAAAATTCCAGCTGCCTCTACTAAATCCGATCAGTCACCCAAAATTTATTTTGAATTGTATCAGCTTTAAAATTTTTAAAACCTTTCATTTTTCTTACAGTATAGTATCTTTACAAGTGATTCAGAACATAATTATAATTATATGAAATCTACTTGCTGTTTGAAATAAATTGAGTAATTTAGAAATAGGCTAATAAAAATTTTATGTGACATAAAAGGAGGTGTTCATGAATTAATTAGGAAACCAAGGTAATAACTAATTCAAACTGGGAGAGTGTTTATATAGTTTCAAAATGTACCCAATCACAAAAGTTCATTCTCAATGACGCTCTCAGATATAAATGAAAACATACCTGAGCTCTTACAGTAAAGGTACAGTACTATATACTGTAGCTTAGAGACTTTCCAAAGATGCACACAAAAAATAGACTGCATAAACACACTGACACTAACAATATTATTTTTCACCTGCAACTACTGTAAACTGTGCTGCTTCTTGTATCATACAAAAGTCATGACAGTAGTTGTTTATACATATATAGAGAGCAACTATCCTTGCTGCTATTCAGTGTCCTAATTGTTCTCCTTCTTACTAACATTTAAATACACATTTGGGTACTTAATTGTAGCTTAGTTCCTAAGATCCAAACCTCAAATTTCTATTCTTTAACAATCTTTTAAACATTTCCTTGGAAGAACTGAAACACTGACCTGTGCAGTCCTAGCTGCATGTACTTCCTTGTGAAGCAGTCATTATTGTGATGTACCCAGACCAACAAGCAGTTCCGAGCTGCCTTTTTTTATCTCCCTTTACCCCTTTCTCCTGTCATTGCCTACTTTCAGTTACTTGTTTTTCCATATCCCTGGCAACCCTCTGAGAAAGAAAGGAATTTACCAAACCTTCCTTCCTTACTTGCAATGTAAGAAAAATGATAGACAGGAACCAAACCTTTCAAACAACAGGCAATTTTGCTCTTTGTTTGCTGATGCCGACCCGATTCCGACTCAACTCCAACTAAAAATTTGATTGTTTTCAGGTTTGTTCGTAACAGTTCTAGAAAAGTTGAATTTTTTCCAATCTCATTGAAAAATTCTAAGTCCAAACTTACTCTGAAAAAAAAAAACAAAGTCCAGTTTTCCTATATCTCTACTGTGGGCTGTCAGTTTCAAAGAAAAATTCTATCCCCTTGAAGTCGGTAATAGTCTGGTTCACTGTCAGAATTTGTAAGCAAAAAACAAATCTTTTTTCCAAGTGAAGGCTGTTGAGGTGAGATAAGGAGTCAGTTTTGGAATCAGTTTTTGATTGGTATATTTTGAAGTCGGTTTAGAATCGGACTGGGATCTGTTTGGAGTCGGCAGTTATCTGTATGGAATCAGTATTTACTCATTTCTGACTCACAATGCAGCAAAGTGATTCTCATCTGACTCTAGACTAATCTCACACCAACTAAAATTTCCAGAAGGGCAGTTACATAAATATCCGCTCAGGTGAGAAAAAAGCAAATTGATCTTGACATCATGTAAATGCTTTGTGTAGCATAATTTTCGAACTAAAAGAAGCTTCAAAACAGTCTATATAGCGTTTTGAATAGATGTTCTGGTGCTTACTCAATAGTCAATATCACACGTCTAAATATGAAGAGCTCAGAAATATGGTTATTAGTAGACACAGAAAGGAGCTTTATGGTATTATTTCTCCCAAGGCGTGTAAGGGCATTGTACTATATTGTCCCATTCAGTTTTTTAACCCCATGTGACAATATAACAGGTAGCAGCAAGTTAATTGAAATGTAAGCAATGAAATACACTACTGGCCTACTCCCAGGACGTTGTTTAATTTACTACAAAAAAGGAAACAAGGACATCATTGTTCTATGGTGTCATATTCAAATTAGAAATCATACAGAATTTATTTTTAGAAGGTACTGTAGTGTATTGGTAAACAACCCTGAAATAAAGTCCTAGTTGTTACCTTTGAATTTGTGTTCTGTATTTCGTGTGCAATATACACAACAGTTCATAATACAGTAGTCTAGTACAGTACTGCACGAACTGAAATTTTAGTAACTTTGGCGTTGGGTGAGAAGTTCAACATTCTAGTATTTTCAACCATTTTCCTAAAGAGTCAGTTTTTGTACAGTTGGTGTACTTGCATTTTACATGCAAGTGAATTAGCATACGTTGTGTTACTGTTTCAAAAGGTAATCAATATAAAAGGTTGTACCTGAATAAAGTTTGGGTTGTAGAATTCTAAACAATGTTATCAAAATGAAGATAAGAGACACCTTGATACACTTTGAGAAAGGTGAAAGGGTAAATTCTTAGTTGTTGCATGCTACTAAACTTTTGGTTAAATAGCTTTAACATCATCAGGATTGTAACTCTATATACCATCGTGCAAATCCCTTTTTAAAATTCTGAAGTAAATTAGTCCCTATGAACCTTACACCTCATAAGGTGAACAACTAGGTTAGAGTCTGATGACCAATCTCTCCATGTCAATCCTGTCAATCACTGAACATAATCTCTGTGATCAACAATTTTGGGTATGGCCAATTAACCGATTATTCGCGTAACTTCTTCACTGGAGGAGGACACGGCGACCACTAGCTCCAGCTCTGACTGAAGTCACTGTTAAATTGGCATTGCATGTTATTAATAGCATTACCCGAAGAAACTTAATTGAGCAGCCAGGTGACTGGCAAAGCAAGCAAATCAATTGGCACGTTCAAAAGGAAGCAAGCTGGATCGTCCGGGCTTTCATATCAAAGCCCGGGGAAGCATGTAACATTTCCCTAACGGACTTGTACGCGATATTACAAATTGTAAATACACCAGTATGTTACTCTTTGTCAGTCAAACAGGTGCAGTATGTTTATTGTTATTATGGATGATACCACTTGTTCCAAAAATTAAATTGAATTTCTGAATGTGAGACTTTCTACATGCATAGTAGTAACAGCTTCATGTCTACGGTTGTCAAAACAGTTACCATAGCTCAATTGATTAACCACCTATTTACATACTACCCTTTACCAAGCTATCAATCTCAGTAAAGGAAACATCATTTAACTAAAACTCTCTCCATAAAACTAGATTCAGTTACTCCGTAGTGTGGAAAAAAATTCGTTGTTACCGGTACTGTGCTAAAACGGTATCTTATCTGAGAAACATGGTTCAAAAGTAAGGGTGCATACTTCACTAAATGTTTCTGTTCCTTTGGCTGTAGAAGTATCGCAGGGACCACATCTTGGGTCCATTGTTTTCATTGGTTACCCGTGGCAATGCTTTTTACTGTTAAGCTGCAAGTACAGGCCTTACACGTGTGATCGTTAAGTTGTTAAATTGTTTAAATAAATAAAATATATAAAAAAAAATAAATAATATTAATAAAATATTCAAATAAACTTCAGGCCATAAACTGTCTTGAACACTGCACAGTTGACGTATAGAAGGATGCTGCTTCTTTTAATGATATTAAGGGAAAAGCTGAATTCATTTCTCTATGTATATGCTTAACAGCTTTAATAGCAAATGAGATTGTGTTAGTTTAAATGCTCTTTAATCTCACCCCAGATATTAAGAATTCTCTCTACTAAGTTAACTTCTAGCCCCTCCTCCAACTTAAATCAAACCTCCTGTCTAGTAACAGGCATATTGTCAAACAGAGTGTGTGTGTGTGTGAGCTTAATTTGGAGCACAGCTAGCTGCAGTACAATTCATTGTTGACCTACCAGAGTAAAACTGTATTGTTTGAATAAATTTCAATCAAAGTGCAGTTAATTATCAACTGTATTCAGATGTCCAGGGTTATTCCTTAATATGTTTGGGCATAGTAGTTGCTTGCAACTCCCTGGTCTGGAGGTTGCAATATCCCCTTTAAGGGTATGAAGGGTGGAGATAAAAAAGTTGATGTTGTTAAAAATGTGAGTGTTTTTTAAGCCTCAGCTGGCATATTCACTAAATGCTGAAAAACACTTATCACAACAAAGATAATAGCTGCTAATCACAATATTCATAACTTAAATAAGTTATTGAAGTATCTCAGTCGATCTTTCATCGAGAAGCTAATTTATAGGTTAGTAATACTTCTATATCCTTCATGACTGTAACAGCCTGTTGTATGGTAGGCACAGTAGACAAATTGCAAAATCTCAAAAAGTTCAAAATTATGCCGCTATGGTGGTGGGTACCATTGTTTAGCACCCACACATTACCTCTACATTAAAAAGTTGCCCTTGCTCTCAGTTGCATTTTAAATTAAATTCAAAATTATCCTTCTTGTGTACAAATCTTGTTGCTGAGGAGATTTTGTATTCTCTGTGATTGGTGAATTGCTAAGCCCTCGTGCTATAACTTTAGCATGTCCACTTGTACCAAGACTAGTTGCTCTATTTGTGAAGCAGAGCAACTATGGGGAAAATAATGTCTTTGGTTATAGTGCTATACGAGTGTGTTGAAGTTTAATTTGAAAATACATCCCTTAAATTTGGCTATTTTTCAGTTTCCAAGTAAACAATCACTATTTTATGGCAGCGCACTGTATAAATAATTTGGAAATGCAGTGATCACTTTGAAGTCTAACTGTGTCCCATGTGCTCTTTCAGTGTACGGTAATTGAGGTAAGAGGACAAGGTTGGTCAAAAGTTTTTTTGGCTTTTGCAGCTTATTCCGCTAATTGCTAAGGAAAACGCATTAACAAAACTACATTAAGGAACTTTTAGTGTAGTTATGTTGTTCTTCAACGGTTTTAGTTAATAATAACTGGTGTGTCCTACTGTACCTTACATTTCCACTCTATAAATGTTCACATGAATGTCAATTTTTTTTACCTGACCAGAAAAAAATACTTTTACTGGAATAAAGTAGCACTGTTTGTACGGTCTTCAGGTTTTATTTTAGTAAAAGTAAGCAAAGTAATATGGCTGTGTGAACAATGTTTGCACCAGTATTTTCATCATTGAGAGCCAAAACCGTATAGAAAAGAGCTGCCCAACCCATAAAAGATACACTAAAGGCTCCACAAATTCTAATGTAAGTATTAATTGCTGGATTTCGTCTCATCTCTATGCCCTGATTTCTCCATACATAGCACAGGTTGTAACATGCTGTTCCCCTGCCTCAGGTGGTAGGAAACATTCTGCAGCCCTACCTTTCTGTGGAGCAAAACTTTATTTTAGCCAGTAATTGTTTCATTAACTATCATTTTTGATTCCTTGCCAAATGCAGGCAAGGAATGTATGTGATGGTGATGTCGTGTGTGTATTTGAATGTGTGTTTGTGTGGCTTGTTGTAATCACTATACCTCAAGATAAGAATGACGGACACTTTTCATGTTTGGTGTATAGATTTGTCATGCTAAGAGAAAGAACCCTACTGCTTTAGCGGTGGTCAAAGTCATTTGTGGTCAGCAGATGTCAAAAAACCGAAAACCTTGTAAACATCTCAAGACAGCAATGACAGGCACTTTTCATATTGGGTATATAGATTTGTCATGATAAAAGGAAGAACCCTATTGTCGTTGTTGATGGTCAAAGGCCATCTGTGGTCACCTTGTGAATGGCCTGTATAACATGTTATCTCAAGATAGCAATGAAAGACACTTTTCATATCTGATGTATAGATTTTTCATGTTGAGTGGAAGGAATCTGTTGTTTTAGGTGGAGATCACAAGTCATTTGAGGTCATCAGAGATCAAAAACTGAAACTTTGCAAAATAACATTAGAAGGAAGAAAGCACAGACTCATTTTTATTCAATTTTTGGTGGGGTTTAAATGTCATGTGAGGTTAACAGAGGTCAAATTGTGAAAACATTTTAAAAATGTTACAGTCAAGCAGTATAAATTTGAGGGATGAACCTCGGTGTAACAAAGCACCCCCTTTCGGCAAGGAGTCACAAAATCTTGGGCTTTCTGGTTTTATTTTCGTTAAAGTTAAAGTAATCTAGTAACTTCAATGGAGATACTGCAGAAAACTTCAGTCATGCAAGCTTTAATTGATTCTGCTCATACATTGTACAGGTATAAGAGTTTTCCATACTGACGTTTTGGAATCATGCACGTACTCGTTGGTGTAATACAATGATCATTTAATTGAGGTCAACAAAGCTCAAACTCTGAAATCCGTGTTCACAGAGTATTAAGGGTGTGAAAGTCATATGTTTTCACTTGGTGTAAATAAAACCTTTTAATAATCCTTACTCCTAAGCTTAACTTTGATGTAGCAGCGACTGAAATATATGCCACATATGGCTGACCATTTCACGTAAAGAATGCTTTAATACCAATGTAGGCAGTTATAAGACTGGTAATTAAGTTACAATTATACTATTAAGTGTGCGCAGCCAGACATCTTATTCAGTTATGAGTAAAATAACGCAATCCTAAATAGATTTTTAACATAATTTCTTTCATTATAGTCACAGAGGTGGGCTAGCATGATTTCGAGAATCAGCTCAGGAGTGGACACATTAAAGTCTGTTGGATCAATAAAATACAGCAAAAAGGAGAAGATTGGAACAGGTAGCTCAGGAAGTCACATATTTGGTGGCAAATTTGGAAACAAAACTGTTGCTGTGAAGAAGATTATAAGTGAAAATGTTCAGAGGGAGTCAGAATTGTATAAGTTAATGAAAACAAAAGCTATGTGCAATGTTTTAAAGATCCTTCATGTTGAAGAAGATGAAGATTTCACTTACATTGCAACTGAACTCTGTGAATATGACCTAAAGGCTGTGATTGAAGACAACAAAAACCCTATAGGGGCTAGTCTTTCACCAGAGAAGAGAGTTAAGCTATGCGTGGACATACTAAGAGGCCTTAGAGATCTCCACTCCATTGATGTCATTCATCGTGACTTAAAACCAAGCAACATTTTGGTTGGTAGGTTTTATCTCAATTTGTTTGTGTGTAAAGTTACTGTGCGTAATGAACATTGGTATCTTTGACATGCATACAAAAATGTGTTATAATGGAAATATGGAAGATTGCAGGAAAAAGTTTCTTATTTTCTTCTTGATGAAATGTGGTAGGCACAGTTCATATTCTCTTGATATTACTGATTAGATGGCCAACATACCGTCCACAAACATGGAACCCTGTAATCATGTATCGTCAAAGGCAAAACACTCTTTGCCCAATTAGGTCCCACACTACCCAGTTGAATTGACATGAAGCTTTTCTTTTGATAGTTCTGAAACAAACTCACCGCACGAGCTTTAAAGAGTGTGAAATGGAGTTAAACAATACGCAATTTTTTTCCTGTAGGTGATCTCACATGCTTTATATGAAAGATTATTAAATGATTTATACTTCAGGTGTAGATGGGGATGCATATGTAGCTGACTTTGGAATAAGCAGAAATCTCATTGGTGTAACTACACATGCTACAGGGGTTTATGGAACATTATGCTGGATGGCACGAGAAGGCATGCCATCTAAGAATAACAAAGTGAGATACAAGAAGGAATCTGATGTGCAGGTGAATTCAAGTTTATTTCATTTTTCACTCGTATAATAGTCTTTGAAAAAATGTGTCATAACACAGAACCCTTGCCAATGAGTAAAGACTCACAGTTACCAGTACATATTTTAAAGATTGTGATCATGTACAGTTATGATGAGATATAGCATCATATCCCATGAACATTTCCATCATTGGTATCTGATTTTATTTTGGCACTATTCCATATATATTTCTTGTTGGTTATAGTGTTCAAAGTGTCTTTTGTAACAGAACCACAAACATAATATCTAGTTTAGCTCAATAAACTCATTACAGCTGTATTTTCCTTCAGGTTGCTGGTTGCTTGATCTACTATGTTTTGTCCAACGGCCACCATCCTTTTGAAGCAACTTTCCCTTTTATCAATGACACAGCAAAGCTGATGAGTAATGTAGCAGAGGGAACTTTTTCTTTGTTTCACATAGAAATATACCCTGCTCAATGCACAAAATTGCTGCAGAGGATGCTAGACAAAGACATGTTAAAAAGACCTTGCATAGATGACTGCCTTAAAGAAATGGAAGGTAAACATTTGAATGTATATAAACACTTTTTTAATCTTTAATTAAATCAATTAAGTGGGTTCACTTTAAAAGCCCATGTTGAGGCAATAAGTATGATTTAAACAGCTTGCATTGGTCAAGTTGCTTTATAATGGCTCACTTCACTTCATAAGTTAAAATAGCTTGAAATGTATTGATCATACCAAATTTAGCTCATTGGTAAGTTGGCATTCAGTACAGGACAATCTCTAATTTTCCTGTGACCCTTATGGTATTCGTAAAAATTATTCGTCTATGATTTTTTAAAGGAGCTAATTTCAACTGATTGGGGGTTAGCATGTCCAAATGTTCCAAAGACAGAAAGGTAAAAATGGATCTGGGGATAATTTTTGTTTTCTTTTTTTTAAGCTTAAAACAAAAGCATAGCTGTGTGAATGACACACTCATTTGTTCAAAAATATCCCTAACTAAAACTGGACCCTAGCCTTTAGCTGAAGATTAAGCCCCTGAACATGGGTGTGCATTCATTACTTTACATAGCTTATAGTCCTGTTATTCTATGACTAATAAACTGAGGTGTGAAAGGTAAGTACACACCAAGGCAACTTTAGCAGCACCCAACGATAGCCGCCATACAGGCTAACTGATTCTGTATTTAAGTTAGAACAGCTGAATCTCGGAAACTAGGTATTGTACAAAGTACATTGAATTAAATACAGAAGTATACTAGAAAAGATCTCAAATACAATCTGATCTTAGCACTAAGTTTTGACCTCCGAATATGATGTCGAAAGTTAAAAGAGTGTTGTTACAAATTGGGAAAGAACATGTGTCCATATGTCAGTGAGTAAGGGTCTGTTGAGTTTTATTTTTAAATTTGTAGGCTGGCACAATGAGTTTCAATTAAAATAATGAAAAAACTGATTTATCATTGCTTAAGTAATCATTTTGTGACAAAATGTCTAATGTTACGAACTACTTAAATTTTTACATAAACCCAAGCTTATTCACATATATGTGCTAAGGCCTCTATCGTATTTATAACAGCACTCTTTTCAGGCCAAAATTTAGGCTTTAACAGCTGAGTGCAGTTGAAGCACAAATATATGCATTTAAAACAAGTCATCACTTGATCACAGCTTAATAAGGGCTGTAACTATAGGTCGATCAAATAAAATAACTCAAGTACAAGTCCAACATTCTGAACCCTTCATTATATAGTTATAAACGTAGGGGCAGTACCCGTTGCAGATTTTTTTTGCATGATGATATATATTAATGTGTTTTAAGTTGCCTCATCAGCTCTTGTCTCTGTCTTGCAGTAAATTCCAAATCCAAATCCATTTAAGATCCAGCGCCCTCGTATATATTTTGTTACATTTATAGTGAGAAAAATACAGGGGGTTATGATAAAGTATTTTATTCTGCCATGACCATAGGCAGGACTGGGGAAACAAATGAAGGTAGCTTAACTTCTCGTCAACTTTTTGCAGACTTTTGAATTAGTAAACATAATATTCAAAAATTAAGAAAGGAAGCACGACCAGAGAAATGGCGAGAAGCCTTTCATGTAATACCTTTACAAAGTAAAATGAAGTAATACATTAAAATAGAATGTCTGCTAAAAAGCTGTTAAAAGCTCTTAACTTGGGGGAAGGTAAAAGAGAGGATTGTTGTCAAGGGAAAGTTTTTATTCATATGTTTTAACCTGGGGTGGAAGTGGGCTTCAGTTGTTTTGCTTTTTCTTTCTGAAAAGCCCATAAATAGCAAAGGATGACCGGGAGACTGGTTGACGTCATAGCTTACAGTTAAGAGCCTTACAAGAGAAGTCAGAAACCCAGTTATATGGGATTCCGAGTGCTCAATCGATCTTTTACAGGCCCAACCTAAATAAGTTTTTCATTATTACATGACACTTTCTGTAAAACAACTTTGCTGAAATTCTAGGATACTGTAGCTTGAATAAACTAAGTTTTCCAAACTCTGGCTAACCTTTGATGACCCACTCTCCCACCAATCATCAACATCTTCATCAACCCAGCGAATAGTTATTCCTGGCTACATTAAATTTGCAATCGTCATCATATATTCGGCTTATAATACATGAATGTCTGCAAATGATTCGGAATGCTCAAAAGGTCATACCATTTGTGAGAAATTGTTGGGGAGGACACTCAAAGGCCGGTTTTGGCTTTGCAGACCATACCTTATGAAGATGCGACCTCCCGCACTGAACATTTTATGACCAAGCTGAACCAGTTTTAATGATTCAAAACATAAGAGAGTTAAAACGTAGCAAATCTTTTGCTGTATATGAAATACAACCAGTTTAATGTCTTTATTTCCCCTACCGCAGTGCTGACTCTTGTCAAGCTTTCATTGAAATTTTCAAAAGTGATAATTAATGTAGGGCTCGATCATTTCATTAAACGATGCAATGTTAGTAGAAAATTAATGGCTAGGGGTAAATTCTTAAGGATGATGGAGAATATTTCTTAGGAACCCCCCTTCCAATTGTTATACAATATTATAGGTGAGTTCAAATAACCTGAGTAGCCCTTACCATTACGTCTACAAAAACGGCGGTTATCATCTTAGTCTTAATATTATCTATCTAAAGACGTTCGTCCCCTTCGAAAGTTAAATTTTATATCCCCGCAAAGCACCTTCCAAGGTAATTGTGTTTTTGTTTTGTTTTTATTTTGGTAAATAGTGAAAGCCAAAACTAATTAAATCAGTTGATGTCAGATCGATGTCCTTTTAACTTTGTCCATTTCTAGGTTATTGATATTTTCCTCCATTAATAAATTTTATTGATATAATGGCTCGGTTAAGAAGTACATTTACTTCATTTTGTCGTTTCATCTGTGTGTACTAGTACAAAGTAAATATGCTCATTTAATAAATATTTGCTTGAAGGAAAAACTAGAACTGTAGATCATTTCACTACTCCAAGTTTAATTAAATGCTTTATGTACAAAATATACATAGTACACATTACCATGTGTACACGTATTAAAAGAGAAGGAGTTTCATCGAAAAGATATGATTATTTTCAGCTGTCAGAGATGACTCAAGAACCATAAAAAGTATTTTGACCAGTGGTGAAGTAAGTATTCTTCATTTTAAGAGTCTTGTGGTAGATATTAAGTGCATTTAAAAAACTCTAAAAACATTCAGTGTGATTTTAGGCTGCCTTGCTGATGGTATAACGTATTCCTACACCGACATTTTTTAATTGATTCAGACATAAGGAAAGGTGATTTCTAAAGACTTCAACAGAAAACCTGTGACTGTTTGAGAAGTTGTACAGTAAGGTTAATATTACAACACAGAAAGACTTCTGGGATATGATCTAGCTATACTATTAGTAAATCTATCTACAAGAAAGCTAGGTTATATGTGAATAATTTCGTGCTACTGTGGGTGCTTTAAACGCATCGAATATCAGCCACTTCTGTTCATTTTGTGAATGGAATTCACAAATATTTAGCTTTCAACAGTTTAGTGTAATTTGTACATTAGAACGGTGGTTCAGGATTTTTTGATCACAACTTATTTCCGGTTAACAAGCTACCTTCATTTGTTACAACATAAGTATTCTGTTTTAGAGCACTTTGAGGTTTCAAGGCCCTAAAACAGTGTCAATCTAGCGTTTACGTTGAAATAAAGGTGTGATGGTTAAGATGATCCGGACTTTGCACAATTGGCCTATTGACTTTTGACATCAAGTTGTCAATATTGAAATGAAAACTACATTTTATATAAAGATAGGTGATGGAGGATTTACATTACAAGGGTTGGTTGGAGAAGTCAAGGAATCATAATATATGAATGTTTACAAATTTAGTATCACTATTCTAAGGTGTTGTTGATAAAGACACCGCGTAATGTATTAAATATTTCATCAAATTTGTGATACCATAGTTTCAGGATCGATAAAAGATAAACAATTTAGGGTGCATATATGAATTTTGAAGTAACATCACCTATGTTAAAAAAAGGGGCTCTACGAACTTTCTACTTTAAGTCAGAAAATCCTGCCCACCCTCCCAGTTTATGGCTGAGGCTATACCTGATTAATTTACCACATACAGTACATGACATGGGTACTGTATGTTGATAGTAAGAGTTCCTTTCTGTTTTCATCATCACCAATCATTGTCTGTTTGGTCATTTTTGTGTATAAAAGAAACATTTATCACACTTCAAAACAATATGGCAAGAATGAGTTATTAGATATGTGAAATTACTTGTGTAAAGGTCTTTGGGCATTTCTCTGTAAGTGTATCATTCGTTACTTCTATCCACTCTTGTTTAACAGATAACTTTAAGGACTTGAAAAACTTAATACCCCCCTTCCATAATATCACAGCTAGACACGAATGTTTGATGGCTAACCACCCACGTTTTGAGCAAAAATGATGAACACAAGGGATTGGCTAAAGTACACCACCAACTTTTGTTCATAGTAATTGAAGGCTTGAGCAAATTTTGGCGAATTAGAAGTTAAAAAATTGCACCACGAAGTATAACACAAATCACCATAAATTCAAAGCCGTGGAGTCTGGAAAGGAAAAATTATCTTTTATTTACTTGCTTGATACCTATATACTTGTTTTCTTATCACAATGTAATCTGCTCATGGTGTGGTGGTCGGTGGCTAGTTCAACCAGAGTCCTTTCAACGGAGGTTAAAGGGGGCCACGAAGCTTTTGTTTCCTTTTTGTGGTCAATATATCTAGGGCCTCGAGATTAACAAAAATTGGAACTTTTTACAAACTGCATACAGATACGATATACATAAGATTGGGCAAAGGAAAAGTGCTATGTTCATACTAAGGCTGATGCCTTAGCTGATGCCCTAATGAGTTGATTTAAGCTGTTAAAACTAAGCCGTTTCTGTAGGAATATACACTCAAGAAGTATGTGACAAGAGAGGCCAACAATCTCGAGGGGTATGAGAGCGATTATCTTACAAGACTTTGAATTCGAAAATTCTTTCGTTTGTGGATATTGTCCTCTTTTGTCCTAATGAAAGTGTGTTATTGTTACCTCACCTCTTAAAACACCTTGTCTTTCTTCAAACCATGTACTTAGAATGTTATCTAACGTGAAAGCGTGAGGACCAAAAAATAAACTTTGTCACCGTCAAGTAATAATCGGCGCCTTATCAAATTATGTAAATATGCCATATTATATATTTCAAGAAAAAAATTTTAACTTGTGTATCCTAGGTCCTGGTTTTATGTAAGAAAAGGTAAAGCGTCTATTCATTATCAGCATGTGGAAGGTATTAGCATCATACTAACACAAATATCTTTGTGTCTGGATATGCATAGAAGGGTTCTGTCACATAAAGTATTTTAAGTGCCTTTGGTTTTCTTTCATCCACTCTTGTCTATCCTTTACAGCGGGCATCAGCTGCCACTGTTTCAGTACCCAACACCGCATACTTGTCAGAATCAGCAATCCCAGGTAAGGGGCCTAACGTTTGTTTGTTGCCAAAGTCACTAGTTCAAGCAAAATGTAAAATCCTGATGTATTGTAGTACAAAAGAAGAGCATGCTTGGTGTAGAAAATATGATTAGTGACAAGCGATTAACTGCTTTGCATCAATTTCAAACCATTTTCATGTTGTAAGATTAATTTTAAGGGTATTTAACTACCGATTATCGGTCAGAAACTCCTAAGAAAAACGTAACTTGAAGTTAATTTTGAAATGTCCTGAAAGGATAAAAAATATTTGGGCACATTTAAAGTATGTGAGATGTAGTCAGATATTGGATGTTTGTTGTGAGAATATGATAGAAAGTAAATGTTATACTTCCAATATGCTTACTAACAAACGTCTTAAAAGAATGACAGTTTCCCCTTTAACATCAAAGTTTTCCTTCAGCTGTTTCCTTTATTGACCAGGAAAATAATGAGATAACAAGTATACAGTTTGCACTTGAGAACTGAATTTGTAGGGCAAAAAAGTCAAATATATGTCCAATCAAGAAATGCAACCACTATCCTTGCAGTGCTTTGTGTAAATATATTAGTGCAGAATAATGTGTTCACTTTGCACATCTTTTGTTTTGCTGATAGCATCCTGAAAACGTCGTTTAAAGGGTTTGCCTTTGTAAAACCTAGTTCCTAAAATTTCTTGACTTATACGTTTTATTACTTCTCCCCTATCTTTGCAGATGAGTTCTCCAGACTAATTGCGAAAATATCCCAAAATCTTGCACGAAGCAAGTGTGTTTTATTAGCAACATATTTCAACTTTTCCCAAGCAACGATTGAGGTAATCCAAGTGGAAAGTCAAACTCCTGGGTTAGATTTGCTTAAAATATTGAAAGAACGTAACAAAATTAACACGTACGATCTTACCAAATTGCAACAAGCCTTGGAAGAACTACAGCTTAACGAAATAAATGAGAAACTAGTGATACCATACCAAAGTAAGATTGACCCACGGACTCATGAACGGCATAAAATTTTACCACAATCGACCTGAAACACCAGATGCATGTCGGAAAGGGACACCAGCTACAGACTGTGTTTGACTGGAAATGTATGTTAATGTATGGTCACAGAAAAGGATGCTCAAAATGAGTCGGGAAAGACTGATATCTGTCAGTCATCACTCTGGACAAGTGATAACTGGTTCGTTTTCCTAGCCAACAAGAACATTATCACGAGTGCCTTCCATGGGACATACGCATAATAATGTAGCAATTTCACAGGCTTCTTGCTAGGAACAAAACAAATGCAATAGATATACTATATTGCAGACATCATGTACTGAAAAGCAACCCTTACAAGTTAAGAGGATATTGGCATACCGTACCATAAGTATAGATTGAAAGAAGTGCTTTTGTAGTGAAAAAAAAAATACTAGTATGTCCGTAGTGTGGGAAAGGCAGCGCTTGATTAAAGCAAAAGTCATTCATGAACATTTGATTTAATTTGCATTTATTTTTTTTTTACATCGTACATACAATATTTACAACAACAGGAAACTCTTGAAATCACGAATGTCATGTGGAGAAAGATAGAGCAGAAACCATCGTGTGCTAAACGGAGCGCCCTACTCCCCACATCGTTAGTAAAAAATAAATACATTAAAGTTACTACTAAAGTAAACGGCGATTACAATGAAATACAAACACAACAGTATCCAAACCTGCACACCCTCAGAAAAAGTCTAATCAGAAAGTACGGTAAGGTACCCCACCCCTACAATATCTTCACACAATACAGCTGCAACCTACTTCCGAGCAATAAACATGAAAGACAGGGCTTAAAGTACAGTTGAAGCCCTAGTTAAAAAGTTCTAAAATTCAATTGCACAATGCCAAATCATTTAAGGGGAATGAGTGCGAGTTACTTTATGTATCCAGAGCTGGGGATCACTTTCACTTTAGTTATAAATAAAGGAAGTGGTTGTAAACAAGTAAAGTGGTTCTAGAACAGCTTGAGAAAGAGTGTTGTAATATAAAGTTGGTCTAAAGATAAGTGAATTAATTACACGATTCCTAGGTTTACTATGTCAGTAAGTTTAACAGTGTGTTTTAAGGAGGGAACCAGAGTAATCACTCTGAGCCAGTGGTTCTTAACCTTTTTCGTCCCATTCCCTCCTTTTCAATCAGCCACGCTGTCCCATCCCCCTTCCAATCAGCCACCCTAAGTACCCCCTCCTAACATATATTGAAAGTGGTTTACTCTATAGTTCACATTCACAGCAAACAGAAGCCTGTGGAGAGTGACAATGACCTTTTTGACTGCTTCATGCCGTCATAACCTGGTAATAGCTTGACGACACTAAAAGAACATGCCCAATATCCCTGGAAAACAGACCCTAACCTGTTTTCCTAAAGTACCCTAACTTTACTTTGGAGACAATGTTCCAATTAATAGTCCTTTTCCTTCCGTAAAGCGGTCCTAAGAACCCAGTCATCTCCCAATAGGCCTATGTGAGTACACTAAAATGGGTCTGGTACCTATATCGTACTGCTGTTTAGTACTTCCATTCACCACAGTGTCAGATCGTCGGACTCGAGAGTAATCTTACAGAACTTGGATAATTTAAAAACAAAATACTGGACAGGATCGGCGGTCAATAATTACCCACCTGAGATAACAAAATTACCCCCAGGGGGTAAATACTCACCAATTAAGAACCACTGCAGTCTGAGCAAAATGAAAAATACGTCAGACAACTCTTCTGCAAAAGAGTAAGACCATTTAAGTACGGTACTGTACTCTGTACTAGACTACTCTTCTGATAACAGACTATACGTTGCTGCAATTTGCAGGTAAAATGTAGACAAGGTAAAAAGAAATAAAAAGAGCACTCTTGGGTATTGTGTGCTGCAGTCTGTCTATACTAATTGTTCCTTTTGCATCTTAAGATGGTAACTAATGAATATGTTCTTGTTGTATCAGTAATAATCAAGAGTAACTCACTGAAATTTCACTAATCGTAAGCAAATTTGTGACCCTTTTCCCTAATGTTGAAAGTATAATGATCGTAGTACTAAGACGTTTGTTTTCCTGCATCTAAGGAGAGCTCGTTCGCGGAAAGAAACTTACCGTCCGAGTTTATTACAAAACTGTGTTTTCCAGGCGACCATGCAATGTTATCATTTTAAAAGAAACGTTGATGAAAAACTGAAGAAACTGAAAGAAATATCAGCACATGAAAACAAAAATGAAGACTGTTGCGAGATAATAAATAATAGATAATAATATGAAGACTGACAAGTATTGAAGCCAAGTCATTATCACTATGTTTTCAATTGAAGGTATAATTGTTGTCTGCAAGACACGTACCTATTGAACCGTTTGAGTGAGAGCCCTCTCATACCGTATTGGGAAAGGTTGGTAAATAAAAGAATATGTTCAAAGTAAAAAAAAAATTGGTACTTCGTTTCGTCAGCTTGATTTAATTTTTCAGTGGTATTTTCAAGAACTATTTTGGCCGAGTAGCCTGAATGTCAACCTTATTGACTGCATCTGTCACAGCTAGCTGATTTCCGGGCTTTAGCTAATCACAGTCGATCTTTATAAATTTATTAGAGGTGATAACTTGAACTGTAAAGAACGGTTAATCTCCATTGAGTTCTTTGCATGGATAAAATTCGGAATGAAATTTGTAAACAAAACCCAAAGTTGATAAAAAAAATCATTGAATGCATTAGCAAATGTTTAAAGAACTTTCAAAAGGAACTTGCATTGTTAATGAAGTTATCAGCGTAAGTAGTAGCGTTTCTTTCCTTGGGCAAAATGCTATTTATACATTGCCTGTTGCCTTTAGTGTTGTTCTTTGAATTGTCAAATACATTTTTCAAATTTGTTTTCCATGCAATACAAAGGATATGACTTATTTTGTTTCAATACCTGTTATAATTTGTTTTGTCCGTTTGTGTGGTCTGCCTCAGACAATACCAGCTTCTGTAAAGGTTTTTATTAACACTTGATGGATTGGAACAGATTACAGATCTTTAATGAAGCATAGTTGTTTGTTCTTCTAATTAAGTTAATCAAAAAGGAAACAATTGTTGTAAATGTTATGAAAAGTCAGGACCTTCTTTAGAAGCCCATATACTTATCCAGTCAGCAAAACTTTTCACCAGTAGCTAAAATAACGGGAACGAGGAGAGGAGAAATTACCATGTTTGTGGGCTGTAGACAAATCACGTGATAATATTTGAGAAAACCCGTTGACAATACATAAAAAAATATCCGCTCTGCGGAACGGAACTTCAGTAAGCTTTTCAGACATGAAAAATTTTTTCATACCAGTGTGATATTTTGTCAAGGTGAGTCGACAAAATTTTACACCAATCAGCAAAATGGAGGAAAGGTGGGAAAGAGAGAGGAAAGTGAGAGAAAGAAGGAAAAGGTAACAACGCGTAGAGTTGCAGCCGGGCATGGTTTGATGTGGAATGTTAAGCATCCTTTCTACCCTACTGGCGTCTAAAATTGTACCGACGCCCCATTTGAGTTCGGGTCAAATAATTCAATACTTAGAAAAGGCCTACATGAGTCAACTGAATCGGGGGAGACGAGACGCAACTAAAGTCACGGAGTGCAACGATTCCGCTGGCTTCCCGTGCGTGCAGGTAGACGCTAAATCGCAGGGACAACGTTGTATGCAAGAGGGCAATTTAATTTTTGTGATCAATAAAGTTTGGGATCGGGTGGCGCCATCTGCAAGGGAAAAGAGCTATGTCCATTGCCCCGTCGGGGGGATTTTTCCATTCTTTTATGTGGGGTTTCCATTCTTTTATGGGAGGCGTTAGCGTATGCGATGTATGTTGTCCCCAGCGGACTGCATATTTACCTGTTTTTGTTCTCAAGGTGTTCGATCCTTATATGAAACCCTAAAAATTTTTGCGCCCAAATAAGTTCTAGTGTTTCTGTTTATTTAAGAGTTCCGTTCATTTACTGTAGCTAAACGGAACATCGCACCCTCCACAGAGTAACCTATCGATAGTTTACACAGTGTACTATAAAGATTGGAAATATAATCGGGTAGTTGCTCTCTTTTGTTTATCACACAGTACGGTGAGCAGCTCGCTGGTACGGGTTTGACCACCGTCATCTCGGAAGGTCGACGGACTCTAGGTAGACGTTATGTTACCACCGATTTGGGACAGGCACCCTGAGAGCCTTCGATCCACGCCTGGCTATTATCTTCGTGGCGGTTTGTGGAGAATCATCGGAGCTAGAGATGTCGGCTATGGCGGTTATTCGCCAATTGTAGGCTACGTGCGTGAGCTTTCCCCGTGTCATAGACTGTTTGCATACAATAGAGCTCAATAAAACTTTTCTCAAAATGGTGATGCTATCAACGAATAGGAAAATGATCGGAGTACGATTCTGAGCCCGGGTTCTGGAATCCTCCAAACTAACAAATAGTAAAAGTCACACATTTCCACACAAATTTCCACACATAAAATGCACATTGGTAACTTACGGCTAAGATCTTATCATCGCTCACAGACTGAATACGATGCACCTAGGTAAAGGTACTCTATGGCGCAGTAGCCGGTCACAGGCAATACAAACCTAGTCTAATAGAGTGTGTCCTACGCTAATAGTAATACGTTCACGAGCTAGGCCTAGTTATGCATACATCCACACAGAAACTCTTGCGTTAAAAAGTTAAAAAATGCAAATTCCTGCATATCTAGAATGGAGAATATAAGAATGATAGCTTTCACTGATAATCTTAGAAAGTTTATCGTTTATCGAACAACTCGGTTTTTCGACCGAAAAGCAGGGTTTTTCTAGAATCTCTGTTTTTTTGATCAAAAGTCCTTGTTTTTCAAAAAAAGTGTTTCTCAAAAAACTCTGTTTATAGATCGATAAACCCTGTCTATTGAAAGACTGTGCTTTGGGGACAAAAATAGAACTCTTTGGGATGAACGATATATTTTTTTTCGGAAAACCGAGTGTATTGCCAAAAAACACTTTTTCGAATTACTGTACATTAGGTTTGTAATAGCCGCGCCCTTGCAACTTGCCTTCAAGTTGACAATTTTCCGTCATCAACTAACCTAATTGTTGGGAAATTCCATGGTAAAATGGACACAATAGGTAGGCTGGTCACCCCACACTTCGTCCTCTTCTTTCCTTCATAACGGGTTTATATAGGCCTCCCAAAATCTATGCTTGCCGTAGGGCTAAGGAGTGCAACTATTAACACTGAAACTATAAAGAAGAATATATTAACGGATGTTTAAATATAATCGTTGAGTTTGTCGTAGATAAAACGTTATCTATATCCTGTGAAAATTCTCACATTTTTAACTGCTATTTTTAAGACAACAGCTGAATATTATGGTATAAGGGGACATGCTACGATAAAATAGGGAGCAATCGAACCTTTTTCATTATGTGGTTACACAAATGTAATGTGATTATCAAATTGCAATCGTCATAAAATATGTCACGACATTTTTAAGGCGACGTAGGAGAGCAACATATCGTCAGCCTACTATTTTAATATTTTCACAGTATGCCATATGGGAGTTTAGGGACTTGGAAGGGGGTTCCTTGGACCACGGCCTTCCATTCGGATAGAATATTTGTCATTCTGGTCAAACGTGCTTTAATTTCCAAAAAGTATGCCCCCCCCTCCCCCCGCATGATGTGGGTCTAGTTCGTTTCAAAACTTGCTCGTGTTCCATTTTGTCATCATGTGACCCTTTTGATTTGAAGGGTCATCCCGGTTTCTTTACTTTGAGGGTACAAAACACGTTAACATGACAACGTGACACGAGTTATACAACGAAACATGCAAAATATATTCTAAAATACAACAAACATTTGTACACTCATAACGCCAAAATATAACGTAAAAGATAGTTCATTTTTTTTTTTTTTTGCAAGTTTATACTGGCCATTCATGCAAAAGTTCCAAGAATACTTCCGCGAAGCGAGTCCTTAAAATTCGAGTTCATTTATGGTTGGCAAACTGATGACAAGGTTATCGTCTCTTGAATCGTAACTACCTTGTTTACAGTCTGCTTGTCGTGCCGAGTAGGCTGTAAAGAATTTAGACCAATCTTTAAATAGTTTGCCTCAAAATACAAAATCCAGCCTTCATAACATTTTTCTCTGAGTTCCAACCTGACATCAGCACAGTCAAACATTATCCAACACAAAGATGGTTGTCTCTCTACTTTTCGGCGATACTCTCTAACGAGTGATTACACAATTTAAAGATTCGAGCCCATCTAAGTTTCTCATATATGGCAAATTACAACTTTACATGCTTTTCTATCATAATTTCTGTACACTTTCCTATAAAATGACCTTATAATTTGTATTGCACCAAAGGCACCATTTCGTCTGAATACATAAACATTCTAAATTTTGCTATGGCGTTTTTCTCTTTCTCCCACTTCTTCTTTTCTTTTACACCAACACCAGCAACATCAAAACATTCAAATACAAACTTAAACTGAAAAGAATCTGAAAAAAACTTTTACGGAATACTCACATGATGAATTTATACAACGTGACAGCACCCGAGCCTTTCCATCTCCATGTGAACCCTGGACATATACATCCGCAAGCTTTCATAGTTATAATCGGGCTTCCACAATTACTTTACAGAATAGTACTGGCTTCAGCACATTAACCAGTTAACCAAGTCTATTGGCACACCAGGCTTGAATATAAGTTCTCTACAATACTTTTAACCAGTTAACCAAATAGATGGCACACCAGGCCTGAATACAAGTCCTCTACAATAATTTCTCAGTAACTGCACCTCAGTTACTAGTTTCACTGAATTGATGGCCACACCCAGGGCCTATCAGTAACTACAACTCTACTAACTGCACCTCAGTTTTCTTTGCAGTTAACCTAATGGCCTCCTGGAGTAAAGTGAATACAAATCCCACAAAAGTTGAACGCACATCTTCCCAAGATTTTTTGCATTACAAATACCACAATACAAAGCACAGCTTACTAGAATACTTCATGGCCTCAGCCCCTACATGAATAGACCCAACCTACCATTGTCCTGAATACCTAGAGAGGTTGCATACCTATAGGTGCTCTTACTCACAACAATAATAAAGGGCAATCTGGGTGCAATTTTACTGCCACACATCATACCACATTAACTTAGTGAACAGAGATGTTTATTCTGTGACGTATACTATGCCAAAAACAATTCATCGTACTTGCTTTTGTGCGTGTGAGACCAGAAATAGCAATGAAATTGTGATGTCGTGGACGTATGATCGCTACTATAGCTTATAGGCCTACAAGCACATTTTACAGCGGACGTGTGCCAGGAGTCACTAGAAGTACCTCCAGGATTTGTCCGACGGAGGGGCCAATCTCTCAGACAAGGGTCTAGGACCTTGAAGCTCCGAAAAAGGCGACGTTAATCTGGAAACACTGCGCGAGTCGAAAATTATGGACATTTATTAAAGAAGATTGTAAAAATTTTGGTCTTTAATAAAAAAAAAACATTTTAAATGGTCGGAATTTATTGAAGAAAGTTTTGAAATTTTGGGAGGTTGTCGAAGCAAAGTACCAAAGTTAGGGTATTTATTGAAAAAAAAATTGAAATTTGCTGTATTTATTGAAGAGAATTAAAAAAAAATTAAAATTAATTTTTTTTTAACAATTTATCCTCTCTGAGAGCACAATCAGGTAACCGTTAGGGTCATTATTTTCTGTCGGCGATCACAGGCTTTATCGTACCCATTAATCCCTCCTCGCAGAAACTGGAAAATTTTACCCGAAAGGGGGCAGTCTTCCTTATACGGGTGGCCTCCTATATCCTACCTCGATCCACCTCTGGACACCAGTCCAATTCACATTTTGCATTGCACTGCCAAAAATCCGGGAATACCCAATATTGCAATTTACTTCATGTTAATCAAACATGTGAAATGAGACCATAAACAGTGCCAGTGAACATAAATCAAGGGAAATGCCAACTAACATTACTAACCTCAGCTTCGGATTTGATAAGGTGGTGGTTATCATTTAGCACCATGCAGGCACATTGTGCGAAGATAAGGTGGGTCATATGATATATGTGCGACCCTGGGTCACCCATATATAAGGGAGGAGCCATGTTACCTGACAAGAGGCAGCACCTTGAAGCGACGACAAACGCAACGGGGATACGGAAGGACGGCAGACACACAATTTACGGTCCCGTTCGCGTGCCGGAAATAGGCATTTATTGCAGAAATTTCAAACGTTGTGGTCTTTTAGGAAGAAGCTTTTAATGCAATATATGTGTTATATCATATATGTGTTCCCCTCCTTTTATGATACTTGAAGCAAACAAAGCGTAACTAGCAAAAAATCACTTGGCGCCCACTTATTATAAGGCTTGTCTGCAAACGTATAGTTGCCCTACGAACTAGTTCCAGGTTCTGTATATAAAAAGTATAGAACAAAGTATAGTCCATTTGCCGCACAAAAATTAGTTTGTGGTTTGCTTCCAATAAATTAAGAACTACGAAGAGCTAATGGTATTGGGAAACATCCAATGACGTAAATGAGTATTCAACATAAGCTACTGTAGAAAACTTTTGTCCACAGCGCCATCGTTTTGTACATAAATTTGCGATTTGTTAAAGGGTTTGACAGAATTTAAGTACCTGAGTCCTCAGTGTTAGCATTTTAAGCCCAGTAGATCAATAGAAGTAAATTTCACACCTCTCATGGTAGTTTTTGTATTTTCCTTAAATGAATAGAAATGTTTTGTTTCCTGCTTTTTCACGCAACTGTTCGTTGTTGATACTGTACAGCTTCAAGAGAATACAACAGTAAGTGTAAAACAAATGTTTCCGAAAACACTTTACATTTCTTTTGCACTGGTTTATGTTGATCTGTGAAAATGATATCAACTTTGGGAAAGTTTACATTTGTCATGTGCTCATTCGAAGGACTAAAGTTTATCTTTGAATTCCTCGAGTTACTCGGTTGTCGTGGTTTTACGAGGTAGCATTTTTTCGTAATTTACTACGGGTAAAGTTGACTCACCCAGGTCGTAACTACACTAGTATCTCTAGGCGGGTGTGAGATCCAGTTTTGCCGAACTGACAAGGACGATTGTGCAGACTAATTGTGTAAAAAAACAGTTGATAATGTTTAAATGTAATGAACCTCTATGTGAATACATCAGAGCGTGTCTGTGTAATAAACATAAGGTACACGGATTGTATACAGACTGTACGCTGACATCAATGCCGTGGCGGCGGCACCACAGGTTTCAAAGTGGGGAAAAAGAAAGATAGGTAGAAGAAAATTAACAAGAAACCCAACGACACCGATGAAAAGAGCTCCAACGTAGGCGTCAGGAGGATGGAGTCCACGGCAGCTCCCATGTGGGGGACGGGGGAGGAGGAAACCCCCGGAAGGCCTGAGCTATTTTCCAAAATTATGGAAACAGTAATGAAGCAAGTTAGCTATATTCAAAAGGCGCTTGATGTTCATTACATAGGCCACCAAATCACGATTTGGAAATGTATACTAGTCTCACTCGCAGTAACAGCTGTTCTATAGTTGATGATGAAGAAAAATTGTTGATGGGGGGCATGGATGCCGGTAAGGATTACAATATCCGTATGAAGAGTTACATCAGCCAAGCTGTTCTACGTAAAATAAGTGTAATTATGTTTAAATAAAAACAGTGATGCGAGTGCGCCAAGCAGTTTTAAGACATTTTTAGTAACTCAGAATCTAGTATATTGATTTTAAGGCTATTTCTAATGCAAACGTTTAGCCTAACGTTGCATATTTAGGATAAGTATCAGAATGCAAGAGGAAAGAGGAAAATGGGTGGGGCGGGGCTGTAACCTCAACTAGAACCACCTATGATTCTATGTTCAAGTTCAAGTTCAAGTTTATTTCTACTTTCCATACAAAAAAATTGTTACATTGACAATAGTATATATATATATATATATATATATATATATATATATATATATATATATATATTATATATATATATATATTTAAATATAACAGGACATGTACACAAAAACAAAAGATTCGCATAATACAACATGGAAGTAGCGGAACCAGAAATAAGTTAAAACTTTTTAGGTCTGGTTCCTTAAAACAAAAGCGTAACAATAAAGAAAAGGAGCTAAGAGGTGTTAAGAAGACTGCAAAATATAATAGAAAAGGTGGAAAGGGAGAAAAAAAGGGAAAGAAAAAGCTGTGAAGTTACCTAGGCCTATTTACTATTCAGAAGAAAATGCTTTAACCTGCGCTTGAATACCTTTAGTGATGGAGAACTTTTAATGTCATAGCAAAGAGAATTCCAAAAAGAGACACCTGTGCTTAGTACTTGAAAAGAGTTAAGACTTGTTCTAGAGTATGGATGGTGTAGAAATTCTTTGGAACGAGTGTTGTAGGTATGATAGTTTGAATTGTATGTATAGAAGTCGTCAAAAACTGAGGGAAGAAGTGAATGATGAAATTTGTTAAGAAAAAATTCCCAGCTGATACTTATACAGTTCGTTCAGTGATGGTATTTTCGATTGAGTGAATAAGGGAATGGTGGGTAATTTGCATGGCTAATGTTGCGGATAACACGTTTTTGGAACTTGAATAAAATTTTAAGTAGATATGTATGAGTATTACCCCAAACAAGAAGACTATAATTTAAATGTGGAAGCACAAGAGCATTATAGTGAGTAAGAAGTGTATTACTAGGCAGATAATCTTTTAGTGTATTGATAACACCATTTGATTTAGAAACCTTTTTACTAACCACAGAGATATGTTCCTTCCAATTTAAATTTTCATCTATAGTGATGCCTAAGAATTTTGTATGAGGTGAAGCAGTAACAAGATGACCATCTAGCAATGCACTAATTTTACTTGAGTCATTGATCCTATTATCGAAAATCATAAGTTTCGTTTTCATAATATTGAGAGATAATTTATTAGATCTGAGCCAATTGGAAATATGCGAAAATTCACGGTTAGCTTCCGCAAGAGCGTTACTTAGATTCTTATTTTGGAAAAAAAAACCGTTGTGTCGTCAGCAAATAAAATGAAGTCTGACTTGACAGAAGACTTATAAATATCATTTACGTAAAGAATAAATAACAGTGGTCCAAGTATGGAACCTTGTGGTACACCAATATTACAATAAGTGTGATTTGACGAGGAATTATTAAATTTTACATAATTGCAACGATCGTGAAGGTAACTTCTAAACCAGTTATAGGCAATACCTCGAACACCGTAACAAAACAATTTACTCAAAAGAATTTGATGGTCAATGGTGTCAAAGGCTTTAGAGAGATCAATAAAAATACCAGCTGTAGTAAGTCTATTATCCAAATCTTTTGCGATTTTATCAATGAGACTTAGAGCTGCCATATATGTAGAATGATCGTTGCGAAATCCATACTGGTGTTCATAAAGAATTTAATGTTTTACAATGAAATTATAAAGTCTGTCATATGCAAGACGTTCAAAAATTGTTGAAATGGAAGGCAATATGGAGATTGGTCTGTAATTAGACACAAATTTTTGGTCACCCGACTTAAAAATTGGGACTATCTTAGCTATTTTTAGCTCCGATGGAAATACTCCATTTGAGAAAGAAAGGTTGATAATATGAGTTAGAGGATATAGTATTATATCCACAACACAACATCCTTAAGAATGTCAAGAAAAAGAATGAATGCAGCGAAATTTTGTTTGCGTGTCTCCGAAACATGATCATAACTTTCTGTTTCTGGCTGTATGTACCGTTGTGTTAAAGATATCCTAAGCCTTCTGCAAAGCCTAGAGTTTCTGTGGATCTTTGCATGGATTACAAACAACGTAGTCTACCCACAAAAGACAAGACGATAAGACGACACATAAAGGAAAGCTCAGAACGCTGCCACGCCTGGGAATATTAGCTGCCATGTTTGATGGTTTAGTCATGCACATCTGGCATACGGACAAGATGTCTTGAACGGTAAGCACTTCATGACATGGACTTTTCTAGGTTTTTTAAGACGACCGGGAGATGGGAATAGGAAGAATGTAAAGATAGCTATCAAAAATGGCTAAGATAGCCAAATAGTTCATTGTCATACCCATGGGCGTCCGCAGAAAAAAATCCAGGGGGGGCAAAAATTTCTAGGGGTGGGCAAAACCTCCGCGTGACCATGAGTTGGCGCGAAGTGCAAGAAAATTTTGGCCCGAAATGCCTTCCAGATCGCTGGAAATGGCATTTCTTCACCCATTTTACCGAACAGAACCCGTAAAACTCGTTTTGTTTGGTTTTTTCTTTAATTGGTACCCGTTTTGTTCAAATTTTTTATTGTCCAGGGGGGGGGGGGAAGTGCCCCCCTGACCATGCCTGCGGACGCCCATGGTCATACCACATTTGGCACAACCTTAATACTTAATGTACCGTGTTTAGTCCTAACTTACAGGGAGTATTTGAAGAGTTTACTTGGAAGAGGGTCAAATTTAGCTGTATGGATCTAAACCATGGCAGAAAACCAAACTATCTCTATTGCGAGCGGAGCGCGTAGAAGAGATAGATTGGTTGTTTTATGTTTAAAAGATTTATTATAAAAAAATTTATTTCATATTCGGGAATTATCAAGCATTTTGGATAAATTCAGACTTATAAAGTGTACTTATAGGTGACTAGGGTATCGAACCAGTAAGCCCAAAGGCTTAGTGATTCCTTGCTGAAAGGGGTTGATTTGTTGCACTGAGTTGATCCCTCAAATTTTTACTTCCTAACTATATCATTGTTACGATGTTTTACACACCTTGACCTCATATGACCTCATATGACCTCATACGGCCTTTGAACCCACCAAAACGTGAATAACAAAAAGTGAAAAAAATGTCCTGGGAGAGATGCGTACCCGGACTGTCTGCGAGAGAAACCGACCTCTGATCCACTATGCCATCAAAGAACTCGTTAAGCGTATAGTAAATCTAATCATGCTATAGTCACAGCATCATTTCACGTGTTCATAATAAGGTAGTTTAAATTTTTATACTGTAACAGTTATGCTTGTGAAATAATAAATGTTGCTTGCTATAACTATATCTTTGGAATGGTAGAAAAATTCAACTCTAACGTTTCGATGGTCACGAAACGCCGGACACAATTTGGAGGTAACACCACCGTCTATTTAGTTTACGAGGTTTTCCTACTTGCACCTCCGATGACGTCATATGACATTCGACCTCCAGCAAACTCATAAGGTTCCCTCTTTCTTAAAGTAACACATCTTTATACCACGTTTGAAAAGAGTCCATCATTCCTGTCTTGAAGTATCGTGCCTCTTCAAGGTTTTCGGTTTTTGACCTATGATGACTTCAAATGACCTTTGACCTCCACTGAAAACAATGGGGTTCTTCCTTTTAATATGATTAAGTTGTATATCAAGTGGGGAGATTGTCCATCTTAATATCTTGAGATATCGTGTTGTACAAGCGGTTTAAGAATTTCGTATCTTCACCTCCAGTGACCTCGGATAACCTTGACCTTTACCAAAATCAATACGGTTTATCTTTTGACCATAACGCATCCACATGCGAAGTATGAAAAGCACCCATGCTTCCTTCCTAGAGATAGTGTTGAAAACGTTTTCGGTTTTTGACCTCTGGTAACCTCACATGAACGTTTACCTCTACCAAAAACAAAGGAAAGGTTTTCTTAATATAATAATTCTGTATCTCAAGTACGAAAAGTAACTACCATTGCTCTCTTGAGATACCGTGTTTACAAGTCAAGCGTCACAAACACACATACATACACACACAATCGCCCTCGTGGTTGCAGATTCCTTTTGCCTTCAAAAAAGGAATCAAACACTGCTTTTTCTATATGCGTAATCAAACATTTTCAGATACAGGAACTTAAAGTGACACTGCGTGGGCAGTATCTATGGCTACACAGATTAAGGAATGTCAGACTTAGAAGACCTATGACCAGGCGGAAGACTCGTTGCGAAAATTTTCTCATGATACTCGGAAGATAATTATCAAAACTGTCAACCTATTTTTAATCGTAAAAGTTTGGTTGCTCATCAAATTACCACAACGTAACAGCTTCTTCCGCTCTCATCTCATTTTTTTTTTCTCAAAAGTCGATGTGTCGACTGATCGTTGATTTGGCGAATGATCCGACCGGGGTTGGGGGATGTCAGACACTTCCATACCCCAATAGCTGTGTTCCTGAAGGCACCTAAATTTTACGTTATCGATGGTCTGAAAAATTGGACGAGAAGTCTTCATAGTCAGTGAAAAAGTCACCTTATATCAATTTTGTAAAAATGCACGCGAGGCAAACAACAATTTTAATCTACGAGTATTGAAGAAAGTAGTTCGTTGTTTCCTCAGCAATTCTGAAACACGATGAATTAGTCATACACAAATGTTCCTCTAAATTCTTGAGGTGATTATTTCTCTGTCATATTCAGAAATGATAATTCTTACCAGACCACCTCAAATCTGTTTGGAATTATTGGTGCCACTTACTAGCTGTCCTTGGGTCGATCGTCGGCCTTGAAGACCATTGTCTCAAGGGCCTATAGTCATCAGGTCCCTTAAACTGAAATTAATTCTTTTGAAGGAAATAACAGATTAGTTTATTTCACATCCCGAGACTGTAACAACAAAGCGTCTGATATAAGAAGCATTCTTTATACATTTTGTAACTGGCACTGTTGGGTAATATAAAAACTGTAAACTTGAATTCACATCTATGACCACAAGCGTAGGAAGTTGTTCTCAGCTGGTTAAGGGGGTGCTGAACATTTAAGACTGGCGTCATTGGGAGGGGTCAAAAAGTTTGGAATATTTGAGAATCCTTAGATGCAATGTGATGCTACATTTGCACAGTTTTTTTTTTTTGTTCGAAAGTTGATATTTTATTGAAACATTTGATCCTTTCTATACTGTGGACAACGGTAGGTTATAGCCCTTGAAAGTTGGGGACGAAACATACTTTATCCTCACATTCTTGACTGAGCCAGCATTCCCCAAGCCCCTGTGATCCCTAGACGACACCACTCCCTACGTACTTTAAACGATTACGATGTAGGACTTCTATCGAACTTCGTACCTATAATATATTGTCTGGAAAATAGAACGCACAATTCACCTACGAGCAACGTTTCATCATCCTGACAAGTACACTCGGTGTGTTTATGACCATAAAGCGTATACTTTCAAATTTCTGTACGACCATTTACATTTTGTGAGCTCATAACTTCTGAAGCACGACGTCCTAGAAAGCAAATATTTAGAATTTGTGGGTCTCCTATTATTTACATTTACACACTTTACAAAGCCATACAGATTCTCTTCAGGATTAACAAGACTATAACACAAGGGTTGTAATGATAGCTATAGAATGAATCACGGAGCTACAAAGTTATAGCTCAATGGATAAATAGTCTCGTACTTTGCAGTGCTTACAGAGGTCGTGATAAATCTGCTACCAGCTCAAAACATACTTAAACATTCAAAGACCATCGCCAAACGTGAATGACCTCCCTAACGAAGATTTCAGACTTCAGTAATAAGGGGACGGTAAGATAGCCCTTTCTGAAACAATGGGCATTATAAATGTGAACGTACGATTTCTACCCGATAGGATTGTTTTTGGCAGTATGATTGTTTTCGCATTTTCCCCATCCAAAAAGTAACTTGTTATTCTATCTTCAACTTTACCCGGAATATAATGCGACACCATGAAAAAATATCTTTATTACTAAGTCAAAGCTCAAATAGAAAAAGTCAAATACAAAATCGAAAAAAAACTTCTTAAACAAGTTTTGCTAAATTCGTAAAGGAAAGTTCCTTCTGTATTCATGTCTGAAGTTTACGTCATGGTACAGTCAATGTGTTCCCCTTCAAGTTAATGTAAGATAATGTGGTTTACTGGTCGAACAAATGATTACCAGTGGTCCTTAAGTCGGAGAGTGTATGGCACTAGCAGAGCGTGATTATTTCATAAGTATGACTGGGTAGAGAGTATTATATTTGGCAAAAGACTTATTGGTACAATATACTTTCAAATGTAATACATGCAGGGACGGCGCTAGAGGGGGTATGGGGGTGTGACACCCCCAAGACCCACGCAGTCGGCAAAACCCTGCACTAGTCGGCAAAATGAAGGAAAGAGGGAAGTGCAAACGAAGGATAGTTAGAGGGAAGAAGATAGAGGGAAAAAAGAGAAAAAGTGGAGAAAGAAAAGGGGGAGAGAAATACCGAGCGAACAGAGAAAAGAACAGGGGAGGGAGAGACAAAGCAGGTCAAGAGAAAAGAGATGGTGCAGACGGAAGACAGGAGATTGAAATGCGTTTGTAGACAACGTTTATTACAATATTTTCAAAGCCCGTAAGCAACATTTTTTGAAACTTAAAACATTCTGTCGGCAGAAAAGCTACATAGGGGTTTTCAGTATAATTGTATACTAAAGGGGTTCATCACTCATGTGGTTTCTGGCACTGAGTCGGTAAATTCTGTACCAGTCGGCAAAATGAAGGAAACATTAGGAAAAGAAAGAGGAAAAGAAGTGAAAGAAAAAGGACAATTTCTGTAATCAGAACCCAAAATTTTCTCGACGCACTACGCGCGCTGTAATGTCACTCCAGTTCCTTCAATAGTTCCATTCCACATAGCTAGATAGCATAAGTCATGTCAACATACCAAGTAACATGTAGGCAGGGTACGCAGGTTATGAAGAGGTCCTAAATTTCATCCCATATCGCAAAGCCTAGTTACCCGTGTGTGTCATGCGGTAAGGTCAGAAGGGTCATTTCTGCGATAAAACCCCAGATTTTCGGTATGCTTTTCCCACTCTTCCTCAGTTTTGTTACTAATGGCTAAATATAGAACAAACTCTCCATCTTTTCAAGTAACTTAAGTAGAATATACGTTTAACTTAAATGCCGGGAATCCCATCTCATTTCGCTGAACTAAGTTAATGTTCTCTTGAGTCTGTCTTTCGGTACGGCTAGTGACTTGAAGAGGGAAGTACAATGTAAGTTGTGCCCGATAGGGCCCAACTGCCAGGAAAGTCGGTCTCAGTTGCGTACACCGGAAGGGGGGGGGGATTGGGCCATATCCCCCTCACGGATGCCATTTTTTTCAGGTCCTAAAAAAACTTAAATGTTTTGACACAAATTTTACTTCCAAAGGTGGCATATGTGGCACCAGAATGCATTTAAGGACACCTGATTTTTCAAAAATTTTCAAAGGGGATGGGGACCATCCCCTTACACCCCTCCCTCAGGCCGGCGATCACAGAACATATTGCATGCCCCCTTGAGAGAAATCCTGGGTACGCCACTGGTTGACCTGTATAAGCTTTAAATAAGTGCAGATTCTTTTTAGTGTAAGCTTACCCAAAAATTTCGCCCGCTTCGCGCGCTTTGCATTGTCACAGTTTAGATTCCTGGAAAAACCTAAAATCGGGTGGAACTATTTACCTCTAGTATGTACAAAATTTTATGCAATACATGCCCCGCAGTGGCATGGTATAGTACACAGGTTTTCTTCAAATCTCCCCTCACCAACGCATCGGGCTGTCGAGGCTTCGGGTCGTTGCCCCCCCCCCCCCTTAGGCAAATCCTAGTGCCACCCCTGCTGGACCACTACCGGTTGGACTAACGGTTCTCAGCTCTAACTGCATCTTTTATCAACACTTTCAGTCGGCATTTGTTTCTTCTCAGTCGGCAAATACGGCACCACACCCCCATGATAAATGCTCTGGCGACACTCCTGAATACATGTATATTTACGACTTTACAGGCAAAGATCATCTTTTGTTATTGATGAAGAAAAACAGGGACGAAGAAGTGTAACTAAAAGTTAAATTGGAAGACTACAGCGAGGGATACAAGCATTATTTCCAGGGCAACCTTTCCGGACAATTTCTGCCCACATTATACCATTCCCCAGGGCAAACTCCCCTATAGGACCAACCCGAGCGATTCCCATCAGGACAGCACCAAATTGTTTGGTGGGGGTGTCTAAGGGGGTAATTGTCAAGGGTGGGAATTTTCCCAATGGGAATATTTTTTGTGGAAGGAATCATCCTGGTGGGAATTGTCCGGAGGCCGGGGGGGGGGGGGGGGTCCTGTCACTGCAAGTATTGCACCTGTTTACGTTTGTTCTTGCTGTAGAATATCCACTAGATGTACGAGTTCTTGTGAAAAATGCTACTAACGAGAACATACAATTAAAACCTATTCAAATGAAGCATTTGAAAGGTTTCTTTCGATCACTACTTAAAGTACATTTATAGGACACCTGCATGCAGGGTGTGAAACAAAGTATGAAATTATGTATCATCGGGATGGTGGTGTTACGATTCCTCGCCTTCGCTTTGTATTTACCGGAATGATGGGACTTTCATCCGTTCATTAATTATTATTAGCTGAATTGAATAACCCCTATCATAGATGTCACCCTGCGAGGAAATAGACTGAATAAATAAATCATGGCACACTTTTAGAAGGCCACTTCGGATAACTGAAGAATGTCCATACTGTATCTAAATCTGAATTAGATTAAAATTTTGCTCTGCTTTTGAAATTGGTTTCCTGACTTGCAATTGAAAAAAAGATTAACCTCTGGTGTGCGAAATGTTTTAACATAAAAGCAGGCAAATATCTTTGTGTGTTAGTTCTCGTTACATACCATAATTAATACGGGTGTCGACCAATGGGAGTGTTGAGATATATGGCCCCTACAAGTTATTGTCGATTGTTGGGAATTTTGTTGACATCTATGAGTGTGAAACGACTTTGCAATAGTTGAAAGGATTTTAAAAGATCGTTTTGCATGACACATATGGAAAGATGAATGCCATGCATATTCATCCAGGTATATCTTCTTCGTTGCTATATATACAACCCCATACTGATTGCGTGACTATTTACGATGGCATAAACAATTTAAGTTAAATGAATTTCTGCTTAAAGGTTTCAATGCTTTGATTGTTTGCGAATTTCAACCTTAACGTGGTTATTCATCCCCAAGCAGAGAGTCAAACTGAATTTTTCTTCACCTGATGCTTTAAGTTGGATGCTCAAAAATTTTGAGCATACAACGCTCAGAGGAACAGGTATCCATTCCTGAATACCAAGTCACCAATACTTTATCCCATTCAAGTGCTACCGTCCAGTCTAGCCACAGCATGTTTCACTTGTCAAGAATATTGACAGATGAGAAGTGTTAACATAATTATAAAGGGTGTACTCAACATAGTTAGCTATTTCAAATTTTCAAAAGTGCCTTCCGCCCCCCTTTTTTTTTGTAGTTACCCCAGAAATGTTTAAAAGCAAACAAAATGCGACGATGAGTTACAAAGCTTACCGTGCTGAAATACAATATTACAGTTAAAAATTACAAGTTGATGAAATAGGTATAGGATTTAATGAGATAATATGTCCCTTTGGAATGGCTCCTTCCTCCCCTGTTTTGCCTTGCAGTGCGCTCTTAAAACGTTTCGTTTCGAATCATTTTGTTTGCCCCCTTCCCTCACCCTAGTTCCTTCTTTCCCTCTACTAGCTCCTTTCGTACTTGTAAAAGCCTGGCGGGGCCACTGCTCAAGATACACTTCCTGAAGCATGTATTACCAGATAATTCTAAACAGGAAAGTGGTATTGTCACCTCCCTGTTTTAAGGTTTTTAGAAGTGCTTTGCCTATAGTTCACGTTTCCAGCGTAAGGTGGGAAATAACGATAATGGGACCAATCAAACCCTTAGCCAGGGGCCAACGTTTGGGAAAGGGCTTCTGTCTTAAAGGGCATTGGCAAATACAACTTTAGCTTTTTGAAGAGTCAAAATGAAGATATTGATTTAAAATTTGAAAAGCATTAATCAAAATGGAGGTGCTCCCCACAGTGCCTACCGAGTTCGATATGATAACAATGATAATGAAATAATAATTATCATGAATCATTCACCAATCAAGTCAAATCTCAGGATTTATTGACTATAACACAATCATTGACCTTTAATCTTTCCTGTTACATTGTAGTATACATGATCTAGGCGTATTTGGCACCAAAGTGATGAAACCAGAAGATATGTCTACACTATACACGCCTGCAAACGTTCACCGAACAGGAAATGCTTGTCCTTTAACTGAAAGTTTGTACAACCCTCTTTGCACACACATATGGCTCGGTCTTTTTACCTACTTATCAAATGTCAAGATTATTTTGTATGAACTCACCTGGATAGAAAGCAAAAAAGAGTGGTATATGCACCCCCTTGTATTCCTCCCAGGGTGGTTAACAATTTACATAAAATTGAACTTCAGACAGGTATACCGTTTCATTTCAGTTACTATCAAATTGAACAAATAAAAATTACAGTTTTTTGTTAGTTTGTTAAAGGGAGAACAGTGTCCTGATTTAAACATATCTAACATAGTGTTATGAGAGGTAAACTAAATAGTGTATACGTCGTAAAAGGGAAGGAAGCACAAATTTTGGTTCAAAGAAAGAATGAGGAAAAAGGCAAACACTTGGGGAACACAGGGACGAATACCGAAACACTTGTTAACAGAGCACCTACCCCCACAACACCCCCCCCCCCCTACAGACAAAGGGATTTTCTGATATGTTGGCCTGCACCGTTACCATCTTCCCTGTAAACTGGGTTTTCAGCTCTAATCGTAATTTCCAACGGAATCTAATCGGGGAAATCTTCCAGTTTCGTCGGGGGAGCCTTCAGGGATACGCCAAAGCATGCAATCCTAGGCCTTGACCCATCGACTCGACGGTTCACTTGCTTGTGCTCTCGGGGAAGGCAGATTCCACACGAAAGATCCAAAATTAAGGAATTTTCTTCATTTAAATCAGACCAGAAATTGTTTCTTTAGTAAAGTCCCATACTACTGAAATCTCTCTACCATATATATATATATATGGTAGAGAGATTTGCCCATTGCAAGGGTTTCCGGCCGGGAATTCTCTCGAGAAATTTTCAAAATAAAGAAACCATTATGTGCTATTTTCGGTTTCTGAAAAGATAATCAAGATCCGTATTAAGCATATTCATCAGAAATAAATGCAAGTGCTGCTCCAGACAGTGCGAGACAGAAGCAGGAAATCTCCTGGGTGGGGGGGGGGGGGCAACTCAAAGCAAATGTGAGGAATGATTGCAGCAGGAGATGAGAAGGTGATACGAGGTCTCCAACAAAATCTCTTTGAAAAAACTATTCTGTATAATATACAATATAGTTTTTACAATGAAAGTACTTGATTAAGTGTCTCTCCAACATTTTAAGTAAACATTGAAGAGTCTACAATCTTTGAGAGCAATGTCGGGACAGATGAACCGACGGTACAGCTGACTTCTGTTGGGGATAAAATGATTTGTATCCTAAAAACCCGACCTCCCCTACATCAGATGGCAGTATCGTATGACAACTACAAGAAACATATGCGTTTGTATATAATTCTCGACTTTAAAGTCCCAGTATGACTTTGTATAAAGAAATACTTAAACCGCCAAAAATCGTCATAGCACGAGAGCCAGATATATGAAGTTGGTAACAGTTTAAGAGGTTCTAACATACCTAGAAGAACAGTCTTAGCTTCTTTCGGGTGTAATCTTTGTCCGAAATGCAGATGCTGAATTCGGACTGCCAACTGAAATTCGAGTTCTCTCCTCGTAATGAGCCTATCAGTCAGGAGTATGAGCCAATGACAGTCTGTTTGTTTATGATTATTCATGAATAAACAACTACAGTATACGTGCCTTGCCTAAATGCTCAACTGTAGTGAAATGTACGCACGTAAACAGTGCAGAGCATTTGCTTGTATATTCGACGGATGGACCATACAAACAGCCTAGGACTATACTCAGGTTAGTGTAGGCTTAGGATTGAATTGTAGTTAGAAATAATTACCCACGCCAACAAAATTGGTGCACAACTAACATGAAAAAGGAGGAAAACCTCACCTGAAATCCTAAGCAAGTTAACGTTGCCTGGCACAGCGAGGCAAAATACAGGCAGGTTATACGGACATGCACGCCCGCATACGGCCGCCAATGTCACGCAAGTTGACTGCTTGTGCGTTACGGCCCTATAGCTACATTCTTTGTGCAACAAGCACATCGTAGCCTAGCATTCGTCGTTGATTAGTGCCCAATGAAAATACGGTAAGCGAGTGCGTATGCAGTAGCAGTAGATGTACGCTGGGCTGCCTCGCGTGCTGGACAGTCGTCGACATGATGTGATCTCGAAGCAGCTGAGTAATGAATATTCATAATGATCTTGAACTTCCCACCGTGATGAACCTTGTGCATATTGAAACAGCCGTTACGTTTACAGTCACGATTTGTTTAAAACAACCTTTCCCTTTCGTAAATGTCTTTTTTTTTTTCTCCAACAAATCATTTCTTTGGTTATGTTTGGTTTTAAGTAACCTCAAGCACCACTCATTTCTCTTATCCAAATTCGTATACAAAGTCGTACTAGGACTTTAATAGAAAATTTTAAGTGCGTAAGTAAGGTATTGTGTACTATATTTTACTTGGGGGGGGGGGGGGCAGTACCTTGCTGTATGAACGGGACTCTTGAAGAAAGTGCTACACCGAAACTTTGCAGTGTGCGAAGCGCAGCAAAATTTCAGGCCTCCTAAGATTTCTACCCCTCTTTATTTCCACCTTAATTCATCAGAACGTCGGAACGCCCGATCGTAGCCTCGGATGGCATACAAAGGTGAAAATTAGCTGTAAGGTTTGGGGTTGCCATTATTTTTAAGTGCCAAATAGGAACCTACTGGCTGAGTGTGGGGCCATGAGTGGAAATAAAGGAACGGTTCAAACTAGTGTGTTAACTAGGGTTGACCGGTCAGTTTTCATGTCATACAGTAAACGCTTCTCCTCCAAATTTCTCTACTTTTCTTACAGGGCAAATGCTGCCACTCCAATTTAACTTAGCGTATACCGGAATCCTAATTCATGAAGGCTCTATGTAGGTCTTGTGACAATGTTTTTTACACTGAATTGTTCAAATTATGCAGAAAATTACTGTACTTAGTTTGCCTTTTAATATGAAATATTTTTTGTTTGGATAATCATAAAAAACTTGTGAAGGAAAAAAAGTAAACTTGTAAGATTTAGCTAATGTAAGATTTAGCTAATGTTTTAGCTAATAATTTGGGTCCACTACTCTTTCCCTTTACTTTTGCTAATATTAAAATCATGTCGGGCACATTTCTGGAGATATCTTTGTTTCACCCATTAGTTTTATTGGGAAATACCCACTTTCCTCTCCCTATAACCCCACTGGAAAAGCATTAAGGGATAGTTTGTGTTACTGTAGAAGGGGTGCGACACCTCCGGTTAGCTCGTAATGAACCAAAACGTGTTTACCAAAATACCTCTACAATCCGTAACAACTATTTTTCAAAGGGGTGGGTAGATCAGGGTACTAAAAAATTACATCTAAAGCTGAACAAATTTACTGGCATATGCAGAAACGGAGGAGGGGGATAATTTGGGCGATTACTTGATTCTCCGATACAGGCCTGGAGAACAAAGGCGGGGAAGGGAATGGAAAGAGCAAATGTTAAGAGCCGGGGAGAGAAGGAAGTGACTGTAGAGTTAATTGGGGATGGGGATAACTTTTTACACATTGTCATTGAATTGTCATTGTCTTAGAACATTTGATAACAAGTGCATACAATTTAAAGGATCAAGCTTTGTGACCGTTTTATTTTCTGGAAAATCAGGGTGCATGAATAGCGCGCAAGACGCCAACACTTGTCGGGCGACTGACCACAATCGGGAACTCGGATAACACGCATTGTAGTGTATCCAACCATTCGACGGGCAAAGTGATTCATCCCTCCTACGTCGTTCACTGAAAATTCTTTAGACAGAGATTACATGTGAACAACCAGGGGTGTGATAATATCACCTCCCAGGAAAAGTGATGTGTCGATAATGATTCTGGCCTACTATTACAGAAAATATTGCTTTGAGTAAGCCTTAAGCACAGTTTACTTACTAGAGGGTGTGTCGTCCCAAACTCCATGACAAAATGCGCAGGCTTGGACAATGGATCTAAACACTTGCCCCCTCGTATTTTCCGAAGGTTGGGGGAGTGGTTGGACTAATTAAATATTAAAATCAAGCGTGTTGGTATGTCACACTCCCGTTTGGCGTGAATAGGACTATACCCACCCTTATTCAGTGACATATTTGGGGAGACATTTATAAAAGACCAGTAGCACTTACCAGGGAGCTGCCACTAGAGGTAGCTTTCTGCTCTTACTTCGCAGTGCATATCATACTGATCAGAGTCAAGTTTTGATACGCCTAGTCATAGATATTAACTGAGAGCAAGCACCAAGCTGGTATTTGTACATGTAAGTTCAGGATGGAATCAACGAACAGTGCCAAGAAAGAATATGGAACTCGATCGGTCCTTACAATTTGGGCACTAATTGATCCAGAGCTCCCAGGAGGCCCTGTACAGGTATCTGCCAGCCTTAGATGCCTTTTTATAATACACAATGAAGGGGAGAAAAAAATTCGTAATAGTGCAACAATGTTTCTGTGGACTCCACGCACGTATTTTTGGGTAAAACCTTTGCCCGAATAGAAGGCGGTAGCCAAAAGGGAGTCTTCAGCATGTTAATATTCATATCATATAGGGATGCACCGTTTATCATACCGCATGCCAATTACATACAATTATTTGTCGTGTTACTACCCTCCCATATTGGTTATAATTTTGGGGGAAGTCGTTACAATAATAATCATGATAACAATCAGTCACGTACGTACCCAGGATTTCTCTCACGGGGTGGAGGCATGTAGTGTGTTTGTGATCGCCGGCCTGGGGAGGGGTCTAAGGGGAGGGCTGTCCACCTAATTTTTCAAAAATTTCCAAAGGGGGAAGGGGAACACCTCCCCTTAGGAAATTTTTGAAAAATTAGGAGTCCTTACATGCAGTTTGGTGCGTGATGCCACATATGCTACCTTTGAAGTAAAATTTGTGTTAAAAAATTTACGTAGCCTATTTTAGGTTCTTAAAAAAACAAGTCGGCAACAGTGAGTGAGAGGCATGGCCGAGTGGCCCCCCTAGTACACACCACTGTTAATCATAATATAAGTTTAACGATTAAAAAACACACTGGTGAATTAATACCGAATATGTAGGTGCTGGTTCAATTCAAATCAGGACTTCATTTTAATTACCAAGGAAGTTTTTAAACTATTGATTACCATTAGCTACCGTACATCATTGCATTATTTTTCTTTCAGTAGGTGCCCGAAAAATTCTCTGCACATTGCCCGAATTTTCACAAAAATATTTAGTTGGCGGCTGTAGCCCCCCTGCCTCCTACACCTATGAAAATATGGGGCTGCCATGGCAACTGATGTCAAAGGTCACGTGACAGAATGTTAAAGATAAAGTTTTTGTGCAAAAACTGCTACTCGTCGGATTGACCGATTTTCTTCAATTTAGTGGAAAGACATATCGGGGTGAAAATTCTGATTTACAGACCCCCGGAAGTGACGGTCAAAAGCTAACGGGACATAGCTCAATTTTTTTTAAAAATTGTGTTTGGATATAGTTTTAAGACACAACATTGCACTGACATGAAACTTCACACAAATTATTGGGATCTCATGCTCTAACAAAATATGCGTTTTAAAAGGCAACTGTAGTCAAAGGTCACATGACAGAAGTTCAAATGTACATTTCTCGTGTCAAAAACTCCTAATAGTCGGCTGGACAGGGGAGGTATCCCAGCGTGTGATATTGTGTACCTGGGCCCATACAAGTAAAAGTCAAAGGTCAGAGATCATAGGTGTATAGCATCTTCCTTTATATGTATATATAAGGTTTGAGCTTATTTTGTCTGTTACTGTTATCACGTTGCGCTAGCAATGAGATTTGCAACTCCGAGGATTGCTCGGCCTCTTCTTTCAAATTGCATTCCCTCGTGCATTTAGCTTGGTTTTTGTTTTTATACTAATCATATTACATTTTCTCCGTTTGTTCTTGTTAAACTGTGATCAGTTTTTGAAAGCTGGTCTGGTATAATGTAGTTGGTTGTTAGTCTAGACTAGTACTTTTGTTGTTTATCTTTGTGCCTTATTTACTGCTGATTCATATTATTTACTATGTTCTTATATTCTGTACTCGTGTAATGTCTGCTAGAGGTTCTAAATTCCCTTCAGGGAAAATAAAATTCTATCTGTCTGTCTGTCTGTCTGTCTGTCTGTCTGTCTGTCTGTCTGTCTGTCTGTCTGTCTGTCTGTCTGTCTGACTGACTGACTGACTGACTGCCTGCTTGGCTGCTTGCCTGTCCGTCGGTCTGTCCGTCTGTTTGTCCGGTTATTACCAATATGAGGAAGATCTCCAGTTTATCCGATCGAGGAAACTTTGACTAGGCTATAATGGGTTGATTCATCGATAGCTTAATGTTTAAGCATTTTCTTGACCAAACTTCAACGATTGGTGTTAACGTTTTGACGCAAGAAGAGGGGGTAGAGGGGAGAGTGGAGAGTATTTCCAACCTCATGGAATCCCCATTGGTCCGAACTTGCCTTGCACCTGCACTCATGACAGACAAACAATACAATATAACCAGTAATCAGGTCCAGTAGCCAGCATTCTCATTCGGAAGGGGGGGGGGGGGCAATCGCGAAATAAGGAGGCACAACTCTGGGTATGTGGAATTACAGTTTAATAGACTAGTGTTAAAAAGTTTTAGGAGCAAAACATTTTTCAGGCGAAAGGTCAGTCCGAGGCCACCTTCGTTAACATCCAGCTGTGAGTAATGACCTCGAAGAAATGTTGAACACTTTGCAATTTGTCTGTAAACGGAATGCCGAAAACCCATACTCACGATCGTCATCCCGGCCCTCGTCGTGTACTCTGCAAAAATGTTTAGAATTCTTTGACAAAAAAAAAATGTATAATGTCCGATATTTTACCGGAGCATGTTTACAGAGTTTTTACCACTTACCTACTGAATTATTTCTTTGAAAAAGATTTCTATAAAATACCGTGAAATCTCTAAAAAAATCTCTTTAAAATCCCGAAGGAATCCGCTATGACATTACAGCATTTTATACATACTTGTGACATTGTCGAGTGCTGTGACATCCGTATGATATGTTACGTGTTCATTCTATAGACAATGAAATTGGATGTAGGCTTGTAACGGATCTTCAAAGATTCCATACAGATTCTAAAAACGTTTATAGAAATTGTTAATAAATGTCTATAGAAAATCTTTAGTAAGTATAAACATTTCCATTAAGAGTTATGAAAGTCTAAAGAAATTCATTGAAAGTCCTTAGATTTTTGGTAGTTGTATAATATTATAGCATAGTTTTGTACAGGTACCAAGCAAACCTCCTTCACCAGTCTTCGATTTTTCAACCCACCGTCCCTTTAAACTATAGTCGTCACACTCTGTGATAATAATCGTACCACGAACTCAGCTTGTCATTTAAGTAAACAGCAACCAACCAATTGAATTTAGTACTCAGAATATTGTACTTGACTTTTGGACTATTACGTGAGTTAATACGTATCATTGGTATGAATTTATCTCTATACATCTACATCATTACACCAAAGCTATGCTGCTGCTGTGTTAACTCCTTCTGTGATTCATAGCAAGAGTAGGCCCTTATGTCAGTTCCGCCATTTTGTTAAATCCAAGTCACTCATTTCTAAGTTGATTTGGAATCTTTGAGACAACCGTTTCATAGCGATTGAGTAGTCTGTCTTGTCCACATCTTTATTCTAAAGGCTTCAACCATTTGAACAGACCTGGTCATCGTCGTTGTTCCTTCGATTTAATTTGAAAAACATAAGAAAAAAGACGTTCCTTCCTGAGGGTCTAGATTTTTTGTTTACTAAAACGTAAGTAAAAATGTAGTAGTTTTTATTGTGAAAATTACTAATTACCAATGTCAATACCAAACGTGGAATGATTACTTTCAGAATCATATAACTATCAGCTGAGGCTCATCAGTCCCGCATCCAGACACGGTACTGAAGATGGTGGGAGGCATGACACCTCCCAGGGGAGAAGCAGTTTAGGGGGATGTACTAAACTGCATTGAAGCAATGGTTATTTTTAATTTTCTAAGGGAAGTCGCCCTCTTCCCAACTGGGCAATGGCATGAGGTTTATATCCCTTTGATCAAAATGTGAACGATTCCGTGAATGATTCCTTGAATTAATTGCCTTTAGAACAACGGGTAGGTCTTTTTTCAAAACTGTTGATTGGTCAAGAGAGATTGGATTCAAAGAAGTGCTTAGCCGCAATTTAATTCACTTAGTTTTTCATTTAGGTTTTGAACATCGATCTATTAGTAGCTGCACTGTAAAAAGAATTTCTGTAGATTTACAGGACAAAAATAAGGAAATACATAAAGAAAACGGAAAATGTGGTGTCAATTTGTTTCAAAAAATCGACAACACTTTTTCCGTTTCCTCTGTGCATTTCTTTATTTCTTGTTCTGTAACTCTACAACAGTTTTTAGACTTTTTTACAGTGTGGTTGACCTCTGTGAAGAGTTTGATGGGCCGGTGGTCAGTGACCGTAGGTTCTCAGAGCTCATAAATACAGATGACATACCAGTACCAAATGAGAATTTCACATTCTAATTCCCTATTACAAATCGAAATCCCCCCTCCCCCGTCATATCCTAAAATCAGTGACATGAACAACTTTGAAGGAAAGGGCGCTGAAGAAAGGAGCTGCACAGCTCGTCAATACTTGCACGACAAAGGGGATAATTTTCTGGGTAAAATATACCTTGTGGTGGATGGTGGATACTGCAAACAGGGGTCGTCCAAGTAACAACTCGGCACTCCCTGCTGCAAGGGTTGGACTTTTTCCAGTCAGACACCTCTCAAAACAGCACCGAATCAGTGTACTGTCTTGAGGAAAAGTACGCGTAATGTAAAGCATACCTGAGCATATACCTGAATGAAGTTTTGTTATCTATAATCAGGGTTTTACGAACTCGTCTCACACTCACATAGCAACGAATTACCAGCAGTGATCGGACAAATATTGAGATACATAGGGTGAGGATGAAAGTGATTTCCTCCGCACAACAAAAATATAAGGAAAGACAGTATACCCCCTTTCTGACGCGGTGCAAGGATTTTGCCTATTAAGACAATCTCACCAGCTGGACAGCAACTCATGAGCCTCTGTTGGTTGGGCGTCGGGTTACGTGGAGAACGGGCAAAATATGGGTTAAATCCGCTTGCCGGTGACTAAACAAATGCATTAAAGTTACAGCCCACCAAGGCTCCCCGACAAAATTCCTCCAGTGGGAGGGGGGTTGACTCTACGAAGGGACCATGTCCCTGTCCACTACCTGGCGCCATCCTCTCCCCATTCCCGTGAACGCCGGGTCCGTCTTTGTGGGAGTATTGTTATTTTAAAAAGTGTGCACTAACTCAATACTGAGATTGAGATACTGGGAAAGTAGCATTGAACCTGTTTATTTCAATAATAATTTTTTTAAGAAAATTTATCAAACAGGAGAGGTGCAGTTTTCTTTTTTAAATGAGGAATGTACATTGGTCTCACAACGTATTCCTGGCGTTTTAAATTGTGACAAGTAAGGTTCACAAGTAAGTCGTATGGGAACTTGTTTGCTTTTTCATTTCATTTTCAGAAAAATCTTCATCTAGTTACCGGATTTAAAAGCTTTACAGTTTTGTACGAAACAGATCAGAATGGCTAGTAAAATAGCACCTCCGTAAGTATCATCTCAAGTGCTTGATGCACTGGATTTTATGCGTAATATCACTGCAATCACACTAAAAATCTAGACTGATTCCGTATATATAAACTACAAATTACTTTTACTTGTATCATTATACTCGTAATTCTCTAATTCGATTTACGAACAGTCTCAAAAATGACTTCCTTAGTTCTGGGCACGGTCCGGATGGGAGGAGTCTGTGCAGCTGGTGCTAATCAATGCCATGTGAGCATTTGCCAATTCATTGAAAATAGTGACACGGTACTAAAAGTAGTGGGACGTTTTCTCCGTCCGCGTAGACATTACTACATAGCCTATAAATGTCATCGGTTCTCTTTTGCTATATGATAATTCACAGTCAAGATTCTTGCAACGAATTCAACTACTTCTATAGGCAGTTCCGCCGTGAGAATTTCAAAAGTTCAGGGGAGGGTTAGAGTGCTCCCGTAACAAAGTCACAAACTGTACAAAGTCACAAACTGTTCAAAGTGACTATAGGGTTATCCAGGGTTTTCTAGATATGACTGGGGTGATGCAGCAGCCTCTCAATCAATATCGCGATATTTGGTTCCGGTATTCATAGGTATAGTTCTCTGCATGAGAAGTTGACTCACAGAATCATTGGGCGTTATGCTCACTGAACTGAGCTAATCCCTTCATCTCTTGTTACCAGTATATGAGCGTTTTCCCCGGCTCTTCCAACTACATACCCACTCCCCACTAGATGCATTGTTTAGCACAACTTTCGTAGAACAGTCACGCTGCACTGTTAAAGTGAATAATGCGTACATAATTGGTTGCAGTAATAGATTTAGAAGGTCACACGCAGCACATTGAGCACTTTGAAACTTAATCCTGCAAGGAGAGCGGAGAACGGAAATTTAACTGAGCTTTAACAGATCTTTCACCCTATCAGTTGTTACTATAAATAGTTGGTCTTTCTTTACACTGTGCAAGAAAATAATTAGATTACTTCTTATTAAACGTTCGAGCATTGTCTCATCCGTAATAGTTTCATCAGCTAGGGAGTTGCCATGGTTCCATGAGAGGATTATAGTTGATACGGCATACCTTGAGTGGCTTGAGTGAAAGGACTATTTGAAACCAAGCATTCAGAACCCTTTTTGCTCAAATTGGTTATTGTTTACAATGGTATACCGCTAATAAATATATAGCGTTCGGATGAGGACGCAATATCTAGGCTAAGTTAAGTTGTCCTTCGTAAGGCCATTAAAGCAATGAAATAGAAACATATCACTAGGATTCACCCGTTTTTCTTTACTACTAAAAAGTGCGTCTATTTTGACCATTTCTGGCTGGTTGCAACATGCCCTAGCATATGTTTTAAGTTAACCTATTGGTTTGATCTTGGATAAATTAGAAATTGGTCTCAAATCTTACGGGAGCTAAATTCCAAGATGTGTCTATATACAGGAATGAAAGTTTCAGTGTAACATTGGAACAACATAGGTCATTACAACTACTTACTTTAAGTTTATCATTGGTAGGAAATGTGAAAATTCATGTAATAACGCTTCGACACGGAAACACTGAAATCGAATGAGAGTTTCACCAAAATGCGTTTATTAAGTTCCCCTTAATCAGTTGCTTAGCCAAGAAATTAACGTTTTTTTCTACTCTTAGTTTTAGACTTTTCTATGGAGACAAGTCCTTTGGGGACGGTAGCCCTCCAATAGCCTCTGGCCCTTACAGCCTAACTCTTCCCCCGCCCATTTTAATCGTCTAGTTACTCTGCCAAATGCGGAAAGAACCGAAACCATGACAAAAACTTGATGATGATTAAAAACAATCATGAAAAAGGCATTCGTTTGCAAAAGCTGATTTGTTACCTTAAACTTTCAGCTCAAAACATTTCTCCATATGTGATACAAAGATAAAAGTGAGGGTACTTCTGAGAAGAAAGGGTATAGTGTTGAAGCGGTCCTCCAAAATAAAAGGTCATCTTCATTGTCACATGAACATAAATGCAGCACATTAACAATGATACTGTATTTCATTCATAAAACTGTTTTGGAAGCGAAGCTCACACATGATGGAAATTCACATAACAAATCTGGAAGTAAATGTAACAAATTAAGAGTTCTATTAGGTAGTCTTGAAAGTATGTTATTAATGCAAAAGAATATAAAGAAGATTGGTGGGCTGTATGGAGATCACTGGCTGTTGCAAAATCCTGATTTTCTGAACACAATGGCAGTGATACTATAGGAGTACTTTGAAGAAGATTGTTCTTGTTCAGTATCCATTTTTCCTCCATCAGACATACGTAACAATTGAGAAAATTAAAAATGACAATGACTTTGTATACTGTCCTCCGGTTTCAACATGTTTAACGTTTCTTGTAGGCTAATGCCGAAAGTAAAAGTAGAATCCTTCAAACAAATCAATCATTCTGCTGAACAGAAAGTACACCAGGTAGAGCACTGGCATTATCAAATTTTTCACTTGGCAAGATTGTTCCTGATCTTCAAATATTTTTTAATGTGAGTAGGACAGAACATATATTGGTCCTGTGCAGCACTGTTTATACACCGTTAACATTTGAATTGGTAGTGTATATCAAATACACAGTCTTTCGTCTTGACTTTCTGCAGCTGCAAGCCATCCAGTCAGTCACATGGATATTTCGCAGTCGGTAATCGATAATCGTCAGCATATATTTTCTATAGTATGACAACATTTTTAGGCCTCCTGGAAAAACAAACATGAATTTACAATGACAGGTGGAGTACACTTTATTTTTCAGTCCCAAATCTGTAATATTTTGATCACATATTCCCTCTAGACCCAATATATCAATTAACTGAGCACCGATATGGATCCAAAAGTTTCGAGGGGGAGTGCCAAAGATGAGTGGATAGGCCTATTTAGTGCAACACGTCTCCCTCGATTGCACAAATTTGATTCTTCAACACAAATTTACAGGTAAATGCGAACATGTCCTCACAGTGAACCTGTAGACTAGCATCATTTCTCAGCTATTTACCTGTTTTCGCTCCTTGTAGCCCTGTTCTTGTTGTCAACTTCTTTAACGGATTTTGAAGAAATGATCTCAACTAGAAGCTCAGCCCAACCCCTGCAAAAGTATGTTTTGAATTCGTCTTTAGCCTTTTTGTTATTTTTCTTTTCTTTTTTCTCCTTTCTTCATTCTTTGTTTTCCCCCTTCTTTATTTTTTGTGGCACGAAGAAGGGGTGGGCTCCCGAGGCCCCCTATTGAATCCGCATCGGACTAAGCAGTACAGTTGGAGCATTTCATAACCTCAAGAAAACAATTGTGACGAAACTTATTATTTACATGTCTCTAGTTTAATACTCACGTTTACACAATCTTATATAAATTGAGTTGGTAATAAATGTGATGTAAAAATACTTACCCAGGTGATAGGCATCGTCATTTCGGCTAAAGGACTTTGGGTGGGGAGTGCATGACTCATATACTGTTGTTGCACTTTTTTTTATTCCCAGGCCAGGTAAAGCCACCCTCATGTGATGCGACCGACGCCCAGAGCAATGCAAAACAAAAATAACAAACGGAAAGGATTCACAAAATTGATACAAAATGTATACAGTCATACACACTCATATCAGTAACCGAGTAATAAAAAGGCTGTTATCAGTACTTAATTGATCACGATCGGAACAATGAGTTATTCACCAGGATGGAAATTTTGTACCATACACAAGGATGCTGAAAGCTCCATTTATTTTTTTATGAAAGTACCCTCTACCCCACCCTGCCACGACCAAAACGGCTACACTATTTAGATACCCCACTGAACGAAGACATAGCCCGACAAACGAACGTGGCTTGGTCTTCAAATACATGCTTTTGACCCTCTAATCTAGAGATAAAGTTACACATTTTTACAAAAGTACTGTCTACCCCACCCAAAGAGTTTACACAACATTATAGATATCCCTACAACAAAGTCATAGCGTGACCAAAGAACATGGTTAAGGACTTCTTATGCATGTCTCCAGCCCTCAAATCTAAAGATAAAAACTGCATATTTTTAACAAGAGCATCCTTACCCCATTGTTCCAAGAAAAACTTTTAAGACACCTTATAGGTTAGACCAACTAGCCATAGCGTGACGAGAAGACAAAGCTAGATTTTCTCATAAATGCCTTCGGCCCTCTTCTCTAGAGATAAAAGCTACATCTTTCTAGCAAAAGCACCACTACCCCACTGTTCCAAAGAGTTTGCACTGCTTAATAGACACCTTATAGACCAAAGTCATGGCGTGTCCAAATAACATGGCTTGACCTTCACATACATGCCTCCGGCCCTCTTATGTAGTAAAGATATTAAAGCTACATAATTTTACCAAACGCACCCCAACCCCACTGTTATAGGAACAAAAAAGTTTATACTATCCAATAGATACCCCATAGACCAAAGTCATAGCGGGGCCAAAGAAAATCGCTTGGTCTTCGCAAACATGTCCCCGGCTCTCTTATCTAAAAATATTAAAAGCTACATATTTTTAACAAATGCACCTACCCACTGTTTATAGCTCAAAATGTTTACGCTACCTAATTGGACAAACCATAGGACGAAGTCATAGCGTGACCAAAGAACATGGCTTGATCTTCGCATACATGCATCCGTCCCTCTTATCTAAAGAAATTAAAGCCACATATTTTTAGCAAAAGCACCCCTACCCCATTCTTTCAAGATAAAAATGTTTACACTACCCAATATAAACCTCATAGGCCGAAGTCATAGCGTGACCAAAGAACATGGCTTGGTCTTCGCGAACATGCCGCGGCCCTCTTATTTAAAAATAAAAGCTACATATTTTTAATGAAAGTACCCCTACCCCACTGTTCCGCGAACAAAATGTTTAAATTTCTTTATAATTCACACCTCATACATAGGCCGAGGTCATAGCGTGACCAAAGAATATGGCTTGGTCTTCGCATACATGGCCCCGGCCCTCTTATCTAAAGATATTAAAAGCTGCAGATTGTTAGCAAATGCACCCCTACCCACTGTTTAAAGATCAAACTGTTTACACTTCCTAATTAGACACCTCATAGGACGAAGTCATAGCGTGACCAAAGAACATGGCTTGGTCTTCGCATACATGCCTCCGGCCCTTTTCTCTTCCAAAAAGTTTACACTACCGGTACTTAATAAAAGACACCCCATAGACCAAAGTCATAGCGTGACCAAAGAATATGGCTTGGTCTTTACATACATGGCCCCGGGCCTCCTATCTAAAGATATTAAAAGCTACATGTTGTTAGCAAAAGCACCCCTACCCCATTGCTTCAAGATCAAAATGTTTACTTAACCTAATAGAAATCTCATAGGCCGAAGTCATAGCGTGACCAAAGAACATGGCTTGGTCTTAGCATACATGGCCCAGGCCCTCTTATCTAAAGATATTAAAAGCTACAGACTTTTAGCAAATGCACCCCTACCCAATGTTTAAAGATGAAACTGTGTACACTTCCTAATTAGACATCTCATAGGACGAAGTCATAGCGTGACCAAAGAACATGGCTTGATCTTCGCATACATGCATCCGTCCCTCTTATCTAAAGAAATTAAAGCCACATATTTTAAGCAAACGCACCCTACCCCATTCTTTCAAGATCAAAATGATTACACTACCCAATATAAACCTCATAGGCCGAAGACATAGCGTGACCAAAGAACATGGCTTGGTCTTCGCGAACATGCCGCGGCCCTCTTATTTAAAAATAAAAGCTACATATTTTTAATGAAAGTACCCCTACCCCACTGTTCCACGAACAAAATGTTTAAATTACTTTATAATTGACACCTCATACATAGGCCGAGGTCATAGCGTGACCAAAGAACATGGCTTGGTCTTCGCATACATGGCCCCGGCCCTCTTATCTAGGCCTAAAGATATTAAAAGCTACATAGTGTTAGCAAAAGCACCCCTACCCCATTGCTTCAAGATCAAAATGTTTACACTTCCTAATAAAAACCTGATAGGCCGAAGTCATAGCGTGACCAAAGAACATGACTTGGTCTTCGCATACATGGCCCCGGCCCTCTTATCTAGGCCTAAAAATATTAAAAGCTACAAAGTGTTACCAAAAGCACCCCTACCCCATTGCTTCAAGATCAAAATGTTTACTTTACCTAATAGAAACCTCATAGGCCGAGGTCATAGCGTGACCAAAGAACATGGCTTGGTCTTCGCATACATGGCTCCGGCCCTCTTGTCTAGGCCTAAAAATATTAAAAGCTACAAAGTGTTACCAAAAGCACCCCTACCCCATTGCTTCAAGATCAAAATGTTTACTTAACCTAATAGAAATCTCATAGGCCGAAGTCATAGCGTGACCAAAGAACATGACTTGGTCTTCGCATACATGGCCCCGGCCCTCTTATCTAGGCCTAAAAATATTAAAAGCTACAAAGTGTTACCAAAAGCACCCCTACCCCATTGCTTCAAGATCAAAATGTTTACTTTACCTAATAGAAACCTCATAGGCCGAGGTCATAGCGTGACCAAAGAACATGGCTTGGTCTTCGCATACATGGCTCCGGCCCTCTTGTCTAGGCCTAAAAATATTAAAAGCTACAAAGTGTTACCAAAAGCACCCCTACCCCATTGCTTCAAGATCAAAATGTTTACTTAACCTAATAGAAATCTCATAGGCCGAAGTCATAGCGTGACCAAAGAACATGGCTTGGTCTTCGCATACATGGCTCCGGCCCTCTTATCTAAAGATATTAAAAGCTACAGACTTTTAGCAAATGCCCCCTACCCAATGTTTAAAGATGAAACTGTGTACACTTCCTAATTAGACACCTCATAGGACGAAGTCATAGCGTGACCAAAGAACATGGCTTGGTCTTCGCATACATGCCTCCGGCTCTCTTCTCTTCCAAAATGTTACACTACTTAATGAAAGGCACCTCATACTGCGAAGTCATAGCGTGACCAAAGAACATGGCTTGGGCTTCGCTTACATGCCTCCGGCCTTCTTATCTAACGATATTAAAGCTACATAAGTTTATCAAACACACCCCTACCCCTTTGTTATAGGAACAAAGATTTTTACACTACTCAATAGACACCCCATAGACCGAAATCATAGCGTGACCAAAGAATGTGGCTTGGTCTTCGCATACATGCCCCGGCCCCCTTTCTATAAAAATATTAAAGCTACATATTTTTAACAAACGCACCCGTACGCACTGTTGAAAGATCAAAATGCTTACACTACCTAATTAGACACCCCATAGGACGAAGTCATAGCGTGACCAAAGAACATGGTTTGATCTTCGCACACGTGCATCCGGCCCTCTTATCCTAAGATACTGAAGCTACATATTTTAACAACCCCACCCCCCCCACAGTTCCACGAACAAAAAGGTAAACCCGCATAATAGACACCCCATCGACCGAAGTCATAGCGTGACCAAATAACATGGCTTGATCTCCGCATACATTCCCCCGTCCCCTTATCTGAAGATATTAAAGCTACATATTTTTAAAAAATGCACCCCTGCCCCACTGTTCCAAGAACAAATGTGTACACTACTTAATAGACACCTCATAAGCCGAAGTCATAGCTTGACCAAAAATCGTGGCATGGTCGTCCGGCCCTCTTATGTTAAGATATTAAAAGCTACATATTTTTAACAAAAACACCCCTACCCCCACTGTTCCACGATCAAAATGTGTACCAGTTTGGCCAGCTATAGGGAAAGTTTCAGGATAATTAGCCCCTATTGAGATGTAATCTCTCATCAGAATTAGTGTGTCCCATCATCGTTATTCACGGATGACTATTTTGATCAGGCTGAATTGTTAAATTCACAAAGAATATCTCTTTGCCTAACTTGTTGTTTGTAACAGTTATGTTAAAAACATCTTCAGGGGTACCAACAAGGCAAATAAATGAAGATTTGTAAGGGTTTGCTGATTTTTTGAGCAATTTTTGGGAAATACCTATTGACAATTGCCTTTAAGCCTCCTACCGTACCACCCGGCTTATTTAAAGAGTCCCTTTCTAATTCCTGCCCCTTAGTTCCATCTGTCAGTACACGCCTTTTTATTGGGAAAATGTTTATCATCAACACGGGATTATACTTGAATAAGATCTTTTTTCATACAGTGGTAACCTTGACCAGATGAGAATTACGACTGCACATCATTCCCTGTGTATGCTATACGACCTATTGTACAATACAATTGGAAAAAATTTACACTATAGAATAGGAAAGACTTACCTCAACATTTTTAGAGAAATAGCCTTGTCTCATCGTTAGTTCCGAAATTAAAGATTCCGTCCCCGTTTTGAACCGACTCTTGGCTCTAGCCTTTTCCCCTGGAATAAAAATCCATGACAATACCACGAAAAAGAATATTTTGTCCAGATTCGAGACAGAAACCGAGGCAAGTTTCTATAATTCGTCTTCGCTACATTTACTTCCCCCAAAAATCTCTAAAATGAAAACAGATGCAATCTCCTTCGGTCCAGCCGTGAATCAACTTCGATAGTTTCGCGTTCCCGCGAGAAAATTGCCAGGTGCAAAATAAGTACTTAATAATCATTTTGTTTTGAAATGTTGCGTTGATGAAAATTAATTGCGCTTCATATATGTTAGCCCATCGATACGTACCAATTTATATAAAAACTTCATATGACACAAACGAATTACTTTTTACTATTATCAAAATGAAATGGTGATCGCCGAACAACCAGTTTGTGACCAGCGACAAAGCATCTGGTTCATTTAAAGCATTCTTTGTTTTCCAGTGTGCTTTACTGTAACTCAACTATCACTCACTGCCAAAACAACTGTCCACAGAATCACTCATTCGTAAATCTTATTTCTTTACCATTTTGACATCGTCCATTGCCAGAACGAATTAGCCACAGAATCACTCATTCGTAAGCATATTTCTTAACCATTTTGACATCACCCATTGCCAGAGCGAATTAGCCACAGAATCACCCATTCGTAAGTCTATTTCTTAACCATTTTGACATCACCCATTGCCAGAGCGAATTAGCCACAGAATCACCCATTCGTAAGTCTATTTCTTAACCATTTTGACATCACCCATTGCCAGAGCCGATTACGTAAACTTAGATCAATGCATGGCAGCATGGTAGTCTGTATCGTGAAACAAAGAGCTTTTTGTATTGAATTTCCTCTGGTTACTTATTTACAGTGAAGAGGTTCAGGTGTAAGATCTTTTGACGGAAGGCCCTTTTGAAACTTGTGTGAGACTTTTGTAACAACTTTTTAAGTGTTTTCAGAGCGTTTTTACTTGTTTTTTAAACAATAATTATATGGAATCGTAGGTAAATTATCCACAGAAATCATTTGTAGCAAAACCAAATTCAAAAACAGCAGATTTATTTGGAAAGATGTCTTGGAAAAAGGTCTTCAGTTTTAGTCAACCGTAAAGTATCAGTTTCACACGAGGCCTTGATTGCCGCGATTACCCATTTCATTGCCAATCCAATGACCGATGATTCTGTGGGAACGTCTGGGCATGTGGACTCCATGCACTACCGTGCTTAGTCATTATTAGGACAGGAAAATTTTCAGCATTTCACTGTATTTTTCTCAAGCAGGTCAACTTTCATTTACGGTTTCGAAATTTCGGAGAAGGGGGAAACACCCCCTCCTCCCCTTGCTCCTCCAGCAGACTACATCCCTACAACTCCGGGTCCAGTAGGCCTACCCTTCGCTTCAGTCACTTCCCTGCACGTTTGACTCCACCTAGGGGTGTTGTGCAGTAACTATCCAGATGCATTCCAGTGTTTCCAGTTCAGGGCCAATTCCGAGTCCGACAATTTGACAATGTTGCATATCATACAATCATTTTTATACTGCTTCTCAACTAAATTTAATAAAAAATGAATGGGTTTTAGCTTTAAGGAGTACTTTTCATCGTGTGGCCTACCAAGGCAGTAATTTTGTTGACCACCTGTGACCGCCATTTATGTATATGAATTACCTCCTGTTACACATATAAAGATGTAACCCTAAAGGACTGTAGACGTATCCAGAACAGTTATTTTACGCCACCATTTTAGGTTTAGATTCCCTGATGCAAAAGTCATTGGAATTATTTGAATATCGTCTTCCGTTCTGGTGATTATACCTTTTTAAATTTTGACCATATCTGAGACCTCTCATTACTAGCTATGCAAAATTATGATGTGGAGTGTTGCACAGTGTGTGTATTCCTTTTGTCAATCCTTTATGAATTATCTGTTTATTACTTACCAGCTAATTTATAGTTTGTGTCTAGTGTAGACATTTTTAAATTAATAAATAGCTACTTACACAACAGACCAACGTCACACGACGTCATTCTGAAGGCAAACAATGAAGCACTGCGCGCACGAACGAAGTTTTCGCAACCGCGCGTCGTAGACTAACGCCCGTATCAGACCGGTACACAAATCAGATGTATGCATTTATTGGTGTAAGTTGCAATGATACGTGCTTGCCTCCATTGGAGGGCGCACTTTCTGCTCTGTGACATCAAATGCATAAGGTCGATAAACCCCTCAGGGCCGCTGTACAATACAACCCTACTTGGAATGAAGGTTAAACAAAGGAAAACATAAAACAAGTCCTAATCATTGGCGTAGCCAGAGGGGGGGGGGGGCACAGGAGCCATGCCCTCCAATCGAATTCTATTTTTTTTTTCTTTTTTCTTTAGAATTAAAAAGAGTAGTCGGCTCTCCAGACCTCAGTGACGTGACTGAAGTGATGATATTTCTGGATATACAAGATACCTATAATGTATCCTAGAACAGTCAAATTACCATATTATGGTAACTTAAATAGGAAATAAGGAAACTAGGGATGGGTCTGGTTTAAATGGTATAGAGTCACTTTACTTGGTAGTAAGCCATAGCTGGTATGATATTGCTAGACGCGTTTCGACCGTGGAAGATAAGTACCGCATTCTATCGCCGACTTTACCCTACGCTACTGATGAGACCCCAACGAGGTGTCACTTAGAAATTTGGTAAACTAGTCGTGAAATCTGAATTCTCGTATTCTTCGATAAGCTGGTGCGTAGCTAGCAATAAAGAAAAACAAATCGGTTGCATGATAACGACAAGACCCCATCTCCAAAGCAGTACTTCACTCGATGGAAGGATTTAAGAATGTTAAGATTCAATGCTTCTTTTCGGGTACTGTATGTCGAGTTTGTGCCAGTAGTGGTTAGAAATATCAGGGGTGAATGGACATTAACGTAGCACAAAACTGCGTCTATGAATGGTTTACAAAGGATAAAATTGCGGTGAAAGAAGCAAGTATGTAACTGGATGGAAAAATATTTTTTCCAAAATAAAGTAAGAGCTAATTCTTTGTAGGTGTGGAAATTTTCCTGAATTTACAGAAGGATATGTTTCTGTTTTAGGAAGTTTCTCGAGTACAGATAAATCTTGATAGCTTAGTATATCCCTGGTAAAGTGAAAAACATTCTTTGGGATTTTATATTAGCTTTGATAATACAAATGTCTCATCAGTATGACCAGAGAGGCGAAAAATACTCATGATGTGAGTTCCTTCAGATAAAAGCACACCTCCGATACGACTTAAGTTCCGATGAAAATAGAAAACGCCGTTATTCGGTGTATTTTATTCGGACGAAATTTGGTAAAGTTTCTGTGACACTTTAAATGAAGTTGTTACAAACGCATAGTGCGACCAGTGTTCCGATGGGTTGGAAGCGTCGTGCGCGTAAGCACTTACAATTCTGTGCTGTAAAAAGGTTAGAAACTTGAGCAATAGCACAATCGCTATAGCCTACTACGTACAGTCAACCAACTACCTAAAACCAGACCCTACACTGGTTTCCTGAAAATTTACTCCTATTGACTATTTCTATATCCAATGATTTTATCCCGATATATACTACTTGGGTCACGTCACTGAGTTCTGGGGAGCCGACCATATCCTCTAATTATGCCAGTGCTCAACCCATGGCTTCATTAGCATTTTGAAGTCGAAACTATTGGTCATGTTCCGTTATAACGCTAATGACTTTTGGTAATTTGACATTTTCTTATGACTGAGTTACACCAATACCCCCGGAAAAATCTGCATAGGCTAGTGCCTACCCCTCAAAAAAGGCCTGACACAACTACACCAATGTACTGACAAGTTCCCAACCTTTGATTTGCTTAGCATAATTTTCAAAGGGTTTACGGTCGTTTCGCCCCCTTGCCAGTTCGCCCTAAACCGGTTCGCCCCCCAAAAACAATTCACCCCCAAGCGATGACCAGTTCGCCCCCTAATTTATTTCGGCGTATTTGTGCGTTTTCATTATTCACGTTGCGTCTTTTTGCCTATACTAGCTTCAGAACCGTATATTAAGAGGATCTGTTCTGCGTTTAAAAAGAGCGCCATCTCCTCCCGTGCTACGTCGTCTGCAACGCAGTAGCAAACAAACACCACTATGAGCGGCAAAATTGAATATCCGGACCTTGATTTTCGATTGCACCGTACCTTCACATATACGTACGTAGGTGGCTAGTTGATCAGATACAAGTTTGGCAGAGTGTTGACTCGCGTCTTTTCTCGAGAACGAATGAAGCATAAACTACCCTTCATGATCAGTTTGAAAAACGTTAGTAAAACAAATACATTTGTGGGCTATTTGAAAACCGTTAACTCTTAAATGAAGGACAAGGTGATTTTTTTTCTGATTCTAAAGTGAGCCGACACCATTCCGTTACTAACGTTAATACTTATAGCCTATTGCACTTAGGCTAACCGTTAAACCATGTTGGGCATAGTTAGTCCTCAGTTAGGCCTAGGCCTAACCACAGGCATTCGGAGTATATAGGCCTAGGCCTAATAATACACTATACATATAGGCTAGGCCTATATATGTATAGTGTATATAGGCTAGGCCTATGTATATGCTCAGAACGCCTGTGGGCCTAACCCCGTGTAGGCTAAGCCTAAATTATCCTGGCCTAGGCTAGTCCTCAGTAAAGGTCCGTGTATGGCCAGTCGCATAATTGCAAAGGGTGCAATTCTGCAACCAGCCAGCCATACACGGGTCTTTACTGAGGACTAACGTTAGGCCTAGGCCTGCACTCTGGTCAGTCACACAGCAGAGCTCAGAGCTCAGATCTCCTAAAAAAGGCCTAACGTTAGGCCTACTGTACCCTAGGTCTAACTAAATTTTATGACTTTTGGGGACCGGCTAGCTTACAGGCCTGCATGCCTCGCCATGAAATTTCAATCAAATATGGCCCTAGGCCCTAGGGTAGCTAGACTAGCCCTTGAATATGACCCAGCATTACATGTACCTTCTAATACTAGGCTATAGCCTAGGCGGCTAGGCCTACAGTGCTCCATTTCTTTTTCTAGGAAGGAGTATTAAGGAACTGATGATAGCCTATGGTCACGTTTAGTGACTAAGCTAGGTCTTGCCCAGATTAGGCCCAGGCTACACGTAGGCAATAACTTTAGTTAGGCCTGTAGCCATAGGCCTAGTTCTAGAACTACTACACCGGTGCTGTGGCCGAGCTAGTGGATAAAGGCGGTGGAATTTGAAGCAATGAAGCTAGCCACTGGGAGGTTCGGGGTTCGATTCCCGGCCGGGTCAAAGTAGGGTGGGTTTTTCATCCAAGAGTAATCTACGGTTTTCACATCTGAACTGGCCTTTCAAAAAAGAAACCAAATTTGGTCTAAATTGTTGAGTTGGTTAGCCACCAGACGTGAAGTTGTAATTCATAAGAAATAGGCTTCTCCCACTTCCGTGGTTGCTTAGGGTCGTGAAACAACTGCCCTTCAAGGCCTGAATTATAATATTTTTTTAGTTAATTATGCGAGATGTAGGCCTACAGTATGTCAAGGTCAAAGTTCAACCTGAAAACCAGGTAGAAAATGGGTGTAAATTTTCTACGTGGACCATATTTGGTAGGCTACTCCTCAGTTTGATCTAGCCTAGCGGCCTAACCAAGGCTAGGCTTTAGTCATGAATATTAAGATCTAAGCTTAACGCTATAACTTTTAGGGGCAAAGCTACCTCATGAAACATTTTAGGTATGAAAAATGATAGTCAGGGATGTATGCCGGGTAATTGTCCGATCTGGGGATAGCACCTCACCCCACCCCGTGGCATCTGTCCCATTTTTCAGCCATTAATTTTTCATTTTCCCCTCATTTTACTTTAGGGAGTAAATTTAGGGCTAGTTTTAGGTCTCGGTAGGCAGATTTGTGGTGGGCGGGGGGACATGTGTTTGCCTGGAGTGCCGGGCAGGAAGATCGAGTGCTGGGTGTCACCGCCCAGCGCCACCCACCGTAGCTATGTACATTCCTGATGATAGTCTACTTTTCAGCTCCAAGTTCATTGGACTAACGTTTGGGGAGGGGGGGGGGGCATGCAGGGTCTATTATTGAATATCACATTGCTGTCTTGAATAAAATGCAGTTTAGCTTAGTTCTAGAGCTCTATAGCATGGTCACAGTACCAGAAGTCAGCTGAACTTAAATGGTATTGTGCACAATTTAGGTCTAGGCTAAGTAGTCATACAATTGTACAGTAGCCTACGCAGCGACCAACTCAAGGTACTAACTGACTCAAGGTACTGTACACTCAGACTCAACTATATTTTTAAAATTTGGCAATATACACTGTTTTCATGCGAAATTTTTACAAGTTGGCAAAAAATATACCCTGGGGTATTTTAAGCTTTTACAGTACACTACAGTGTACTGTAAGTTGTTCTGTGAAGATATTGGCCTTCAAAAATAATGGCCAAATTATTTATTCCCAGAATTGGAGGATACCCACTGCCTAGGGCCTTGACCAAAGGTTCACTTTATTGAAAGTTCACTAGACCGTTCAGCTTGAACCAGTAGGATTAGGGTCTGGGTTACATACAGGGTTACAGTTGGGATTACCTGTAAGTTTAGATGGAGTTATAGATCTTAATTTGGTCTAGCAAACGTTCGATGTAGTGAACCCTGCCCATACAAAGCTGCCATGCTAAGAAATGGGCCAGGGAGTGAGGGGCACCTTTAATGAGCTACAGTATGTTTCTAATGGTTAGAATTTTGGCCTATTAAATGTTTGCTGTGTGTTCTTTCAATAATTGCAGGTACAGTATGAATGTCCATTAAACTGATCCATTTGTTGAGTTGACAGAGAATAACTTGACTGCCAAAGTTACAGTAGGTGTAGTTACTGTATATACTATTCCTTATATAGTAATCATATTTTGTTGGCGAAGCGATCAAGTCGAATTGATATGAAAATACTGGAGATTGTGCATTGCAAATATTGATTAGCCTTAGAATAATTGTTTGCTTGGGAATAGGATCAAATGTATAAGTTTAAAGCATTTGACTTATTTCCAATCTTCCATATTTCAGATATTCACAGTACAGCTGAAAACTTTTCATCTTCAACTTGATCAGAAATTAAGATGTCATCACTGGGATTCTGGAAGCCTAGCAGGATGTACTCTTCCTGGCAATTAATATAATGCACTGCAGTTACTGGTAATTCAATCCTTGAAGGACATTAAATTTGCTTTATGATGCAAAGTGACTGCAAATGTGCAGGACGCCTTTGGCTTGTAAATTACAACTTGATGGGGGTGGGGGGGGGGGGTTGTCTGACCAACTCAACAATTTAGATCAAATTTGATTTCTTTTGAAACGCCAGTTCAGCTGGGAAAAGTAAGACTGGATTGCTGTTGGATGAAAAACCCACCTCACTTTGAGGAGACAGAACCCCAAACCACTCAGCTTCTACGTTTCATAGCCCAAATCCCACACTGGGCCTTTATCCAATTGACTACAGCACCAGTTTGGAAGGCACTTTTTTACCATTTCTATTGGAAGCAAACCACTACAAAGCTCTTTCACTCAGCTTTCTTGGTTTGCAGTATCATTCACTTGTGCAGTTCAATAACAAATTGTTACCTTTCGTGCAAGTGATCAGAGCAGATGAGTAGTGAACATAATACCACCATTGCAAAATAATCTCTTCACTCTGCTAAAAGAGTTTTAACCATTGCTGAAAACAATTTGACAATTTGTACTAGTCATTCAGTAGCATTAAATAAGGTTTCTGATGTATACCTCTGTGTGGTCCAGTGGATAATAAAAATGTTGCTGTCCTGTTGGTAGTGTAGAATTATCATGAATAGTATGAAGGGGATGTACAGCAAAATGGTCTACAGCGAATTTAGCGATTATTGGGAGATTTAAGTTTATATGAAAAATTAGAAACATGTACGCATTCGTCTTATGTACAAACTTACAAAACAAAAGTGAATTACACCAAGCCTTACCCTTTCCTATTCCTCATGTTGCCCAGTTGGCACCATACCCTTTATTTGTAGCATGTATGTTTCTGTGTGTAATTCTGACTGAGCCATATAAAATTCTTGATAATTGCTTTGAACTTACTACTGAGTGGAGTTTCTGATCTGTAACAGGTGCAGAAAGTACTTAAATTGTAACCTGTAAAAATTTTGGACCGGACCTGCATTACGTAGACATGACAAAGTAAAGGACTCTAACACAAATTACACTGTAATGTACTATAGTACTAATTACACCGTTACATCACCTCAAATAAGAATACCCCTACAATACAGCTACAGTATCTCTAAATATAATTCATTACTGAACTTTGATTGACATTAATTCAAACAATAGCTTCACTGTGGTTGTTAATGATGACTTGTGCAGTCAGTTGTGTTCTCAATTAAGCTCACACAGTAATGTATGGAAATGGCCTTGAGCAAGTTTAACTCAGTGCAGGCTACTTTAGCTTTGTCTGGGAAGTGTACTAGACAGGTGTTTTTGTATAAACTGGGGGAGGAGCTAGGACTTTGCAGGGAGATTTCATGAGGAAACCTAGCCCGATGCTGACCATATAGCGCCTTCACGGTTGATTAAGTCAAATGTAAGTAATGCTCACGTCCCACTGACCACACTGCTCATTGACTGACTACACTGAGATAACAGCACAAAGCTACCTTATGGAGTCACAGTATACAGTAGCTTCCTGGAGAAGAGTCTTCTGGCACCCTATCTGCAATTTCATGGTCCACTGGGCCAGGGAGGTGTTATCTTAATGTGCAATTAATGAAGTAGAAATACCCTAAAAAGGCCCAGAAATCAGATGTTTTGGAGTATCGGAGAAGTTTGCCTAATGGTTTACTGACTGGGGAAATTGTATGGCCTGTAATGCATAGTGATGGTGCTTTGAGGATATTTAGAAAGTTTGTATTACTTTTCTTGATATCACTGAGCTGTGTGACTAGCAAAAGAAAATTGGAATATTTTGTAATATTTATACTTTTTCTTTGATCCTTTGAAACAGGTTAACGAAGCAGCACATGTTCAATGGCTTTTCCCAGGCTGTACCCAGGATGCAAATCAATTGCAAGACTTCTGTAGAATGATGCGTCAAAATAATCTGTGACCTGGTGATTGGACTCTTCGTCATTCTGGTTACTCATAAATAAGAGTAAGACTGGCCTTCAACTTTCAGGAATCCAGAAAGGATACACATGAAGAGATTTCATTCAGCATGGGTTTGTGTTTCCCATTTATTTTGACATTTCCTTCAATATTGACATTAAAGGTTCTCTAGTTTCAGTCCAGAGAGTAGAAAATTCTCCCCAGTAAGTTTACTACTAGCCCCTTTTCCAATTTAAACAAAAACACCTGCCTAATACACCTCCAAGACAGAACCTTGGTAACCTGCACTGAGTTTCAATTATTCGAGGCCATAGTAACACGCAACTGTGTGTGAGCTTAATTGGGAACACAAATGTCTGTACAAGTCATCGTAGACCAACCGGAGTTGAGCTATATTGTTTGAATGAATGTCAATCAAAGTACAGTCATCAACATAGCATCCTTGGTTTGGGGGGTGTCAAATCCCCTCTAACTTTTCTTCATTGGCCAGCTGTGGAAGCTGACCCCTCGAAATGGGTTTGTCTACCCCTGCTTGATGTGTTTGTTAAAGATAGGTCTTTGGATGGTCTCATTTCGATTTTTTTTTAGTTCAAAGCTTTGCTAAGGATAGTGCTGTTTTGTAAGTGAGCTGCTGTACCTTTAATCCAGAACTAACATTTTGCAGATGATAGGTGTCTCTGGCACCTTAAACTCCTCCATAGGATGATCTGATCTCCAGAGAAAAACCAGAAAAAGTCCTGGCAATTGCAACACAGTATTCAGTGTTCTCCACTAGCTGTTTTGTTAGGGTGCTGCACCCGGACAAAATTTGCACAGGGTGCTCAGCACCCGGACAAAAAATGTACCACCTGGTCAAAAAGGTGAGCCACCCAGACAGAAATTATCAATTCAAAACCATATAAAACAGTTTCAGTGTGAACATTGAGTAATGATAATCAGAAAGAATAGTCATCAAAGAAGGCCATAATTAAATTTATCATCTACAGTATTTTAGCAAACATTTTTTTTTAAGAGAGCGCCCCCTCTCTTTATAGACAACGATCACTCTTAACCTTTAACCTTCAGTGCACACGGTCAAAAATTAAATCAGTGGAGATTGGAAAACACTGTATGTTGATTAAAATTTCATCTGCCGTTGGTGGTAGATGATTATAACTTGAATTATGGTTATTAAAGGAGTAATATGAGGTAGTGGTAGTGGTTATGATGGCTTCAGTCAGTCTTACTGAAGGTCATTCATGCAACAGTACATTGGCTGCTGCAAGCTGATAGAAAGTAGATAAAGTCCCAAGGGTGTCCCATTTTAAACTTCAAGGAATATTCCAAATTGCATTTTATGAAGGTGCATTAGTTTAATTTGTATCGTTGGAAATGTTCTCACAGCTCTCTGATACATTCTAATGTACTGTAAGTGTGTAAGTGTGATGACATTATTTTGGTATGTCGTTCAGCATCAGGGTGGCTCTAAGTGGGGGGGGGGGGTTGTGGAGGGAAGCTGTGGGGTGTGGACCCATGTCAGAGTAGTCTGTCTACTTCCTTTTTTTTCAGTTTTGTTTAAAAGCTCTAATGGGTATCCTGAGAGCAACAAGTCACACTCTGATGGTTTTCTTGGTTTTGCTCTCATGGAGAACAGTTTCTTTAATGAAAAGCTCAATTTTTCAAATTTTCTTCAGTATGTCAGAACCTTCTTGCATTCAGTTGAAATAAGAGTAACTTTGCGTATTAAATTTTATGAATGACAGTTTTGCATCAAGAACATGAAATAGATGACCTGAAACTTTAATAACTTCCTGATTATAATTTCAGCACAGATTCTGTAATTTTTTGTTACAGCACATCAATGATGCAGCCAGAAAATTTCGGTGGGGGGGGGGGGGAGTAATAAGGAGCAGTATATTTGATATAGTTAACAGTTTCCCATTGAGGACAGTTGGTAAATGGTGTCAAGGTGCAAGACTTGTGGGGGGGGGGGCTAGTTTCCCCAATTCCTTGCCCTCCTTCCCCTGCGCTGTGGATTGTTATTTAGCTATTAGCATTGATGCTGTTGGTATGTGTAAAAATAAATATCTTGAAAATTTGGTCAATAATTGATTCAAACTGAGAGTTTTTGACACAATTGTGAACGCTTACTACAATCTAAGTACAGTATACCAAAGTCGTCTCACCTTTAAGAAATTGAGCTTGACTTGGGGTCTTGAGTAACTGTATTGATCCAAAAATATTAGCATGTAAGTAGCTAGCTACTCACAGAAGGAAGAGTTATGTAGCAGTTAGGGTGGGGTGGAGTAATAAAAGAAAATGCTACCTCAGAATATTCCCCCCCCTCCCCAGTTATGTGCCCCACCACCCGGCCACCTTGCAATTATATTGTTTAATGATATTCTTTAATTTTCTTTCATGTTTACCTTGCAGAAGGCCAGTCATTGATGAGAATCTAATAAAGGTGTGTCTCGTGTTGCCAAGTATCATGGACTGTGATCACCAACCAGTGAGAATCTAAGATGTCTTGTGTCTATTCCTGGAAGCTTGGACTGTAACCAGAAACTCAAGTGCTAGTGGTTCATATGCAAATTAATTGAAAGGAACGCTAACGCAAGTCTTGAACACTCACAATTTGATTTGCACTGCAAGAAGTTACTTATAAAAATATTTAGTAACCTCAGTTTTGATCCGGTTAATATTCCACAATATTATAAGTCTTTAAAATAATTCAGAGTACCACAAGGAAGTTAAAAATTTTAAAGAAAAAGAAGTCACATATAAATTTTTATTTTTGGCGGATCAAAATTTTAAGTAAGGTGGTATGAATGAACAGCAGATCTGTGTCTCTTGTCAATTGTCAGTCGGTTACTATTGTTTATAGTACTGAACAAAAAGTCTACGGGCGTTTCTCAACTTAGACCATACTTCAGAAAAATTAACAGTGTATGATGATTGTCGTGAATGTTGTGGGTTTAATAGTACTTTTAATATGGTATGTACTCCATCAGGTAATTTTAAAGAAAGTCCCATAAACCATAAAACACAGTTTGCTGACTGTCAACAGAGTGAGGATATAGGATTAATTAGTGTAGCTATATAAAATGAAAACCCACCCCCACCCCGGCCCCTTGACAAAGGGCCTGCTTAGCTTTGAACATGGAATCCATAGTTTATTTGTGTAGTATCAGAAAATTTCTCTGTCAGTAAAACCTGTTTTTCATCATGAAGTTAACTTTAGAGAGTATAGTCTTGCTGTCCTAGTTTCTGGAAGAATCTTAATCTCAACTGATTGCACTCATGAAAAAAATAAGTAAGTACTATGCTTACATAAAGACAATTGAAACTCTAGAAAAGTCAATGGAAGGTTAGAGACAAGCAGTCATCACCCCAAAGTATATTTTTAGTGTGGGGGTATCAAAATTCTCAGTTGGCTCCTGCTCTTTGATTGACATCAAAGATTGAAATTCAAATGATGCAGATAACTTACATTCCACATAACGTAGAGAGAGTGTTTGGATTACACGTTATAACTTCGTATGCTCACCAGGACATGGCCTGAAGCAATAAAATAGGTCTGTGTTTGCACATAGGAGGAGATTTATGCAGTTATGGGAGGAGCTACAAGTTGCTTAGTTGAGAGAATGGGAACTGTCTGGGATGATGAGAATTGCCCTAGGTTAAAATTCATGTCGTGATCTGTTTCTCAATTAGTTCTGACATATTAACTACTATAGTGACAGACCAGTATTTAAATAAAAACAGTGTTTTAACTGCAAGCACAATGTCATGTGATCTTTTTTATTTTATAATAACTCTATCTAAGGGAGGAGGAAAACTGAGCCTGAATATTCTGCTACCAGCATTCAGTTAATTTAAACTCTCCATCAAACCCATCCATATAAAATGTTGTAATTAATTTTTCTGTGCATGGAGTTAATACTTCATGGAACCCTCTTTATTTGTTCCTATGGTGCGACTGCAGAACGCGGTCAACTGTTTTTCTTTTAAATTATTTGAAACATTTGCACCTATTTCCCCTTTAAAGGATTCCCCCTCCCCTCCCCCGCCTCTCTATGTATTAACTTGTAACAGCATTAACTGTCTAAATTATCCTCTTCCCCTAAAGCCTTAAAGGTATCCCCTATATACACACCCCACCCACCACCATGCATGCATTAACTTTTAACAGTATTTACTGTCTTATACACTTCCCCAAAAGGTATCCCCTGCCCCACCCAACCCCACCCCCATACACTAACTTGTAACAGTTCTTTAAGCTTTAATCTACTTCCATTTTCTTCAATTGAAATAGCAAAATTGTGGGGTCATTTAACCTCCAAAGTTCAAAAGCACAGCCAAAGTAATCTCCAATAAATAATCATTCCTTCATAATATGCCACACTTCACAATGTTGACAATCCCTTTGTTCATGATTTTCTGACCCAAACAACCTTCATTCACCCCTTATTCCCTTACTCAAAATCCATATCTGGCTTTATATCTGGAAATATCTGGTTCATTAAAGACTTTATATGGCCATAGAAAGCCATATATAACTTGATTAAAACACAAACCAGATATGCATATAAAGTTTGATATGGCCATAGAAAGCCAGATATAACTTGATATAATCGTGATCCAGATATGTATATAAAGTTTGATATGGCCATATAAAGCCAGATATAACTTGATAAAACTGTGATCCAGATATGTATATTAAGTTTGATATGGCCATATAAAGCCAGATATAACTTGATAAAATGGTGATCCAGATATGTATATAAAGTTTGATATGGCCATATAAAGCCAGATATAACTTGATTAAAACATACCCCAGATATGCATATTAAGTTTGATATGGCCATATAAAGCGAGATATAACTTGATATAACCGTGATCCAGATATGTATATAAAGTTTGATATGGCCATATAAAGCCAGATATAACTCGATATGCTAGATATGCAAATGAGCATTTTGTTAGTTTGTTTTATTATTTATTTGATTTGATTCTTGGATTATGCTTGTTACAAACTAAGACATATTTTGGATACAGCATCACCTTCCCAGACATTGCAGTTATTTAGTGGCTACACTTCTGTTAATACCGCAGTGTACTAAGTGAACTTAGGCAAATAATTTGCATATTTGGGCGGAGCCTGTATCTAAACCTACATTTTTCATGATTTAGGAAGTTTAAAGTAAAATATGCACTACGCAGTAAACAAAATTTAGAGTCAAATACGTAATAAAGTTTAAAATAAGATGCCCATATCACTGTGATTACATAAAATAGGAAATTTCAAGGCATTTTTCTGTTCACTGTTATGAAATAAGTTGAATTTATGTACTTAAGTCAATTCAACCTAATACTTACATTAAATTCTAATTCATGGAGCACTTAAACATTGTTTTCTGGTGTTCAAATTCTCCATGAGGAGTGTGGACTATAAGTCCTAACTATGATTCATAACTAGAGCAGATCTGTGCCATATAAAGGCTTGATCCAGATCGAACTTTATCTGGCCATATATGGTTTTTATCCGATCTGATATAAATTCCATATCTGGTGCAGATATGGGCCAGATATAAATTTCCATATATGGGCCAGATATGGGCCATATAAAGAGTGAGCCATATAAAGTTTTCTATGGGTCATATATGGGCCAGATATAAATCTCTTTATATGTGGCATATATGGATTTTCCATATATGGGCCAGAAATGGAGTAGCCATATATGGGGCATATCTGGGCCATATAAAAGTGAAACTTTACCTGGGCCATATATGGCCTTTATATTATATCAAGTTATATCTGCCCAATTCTTGTACAAGCCAGATATGAATTCCATATCTGGCCCAGATATGGGCCAGATATGAAATCCCATATCTGGGCCATATATGGATTTTGAGTAAGGGTTTATTCTTACTACTTTCCCTATATTTGTCCTTTCAAAGTCTCCGTAAATGGCCTAATTTCCGTGACCTTCTAACATTCTTCGTTGCCATGGATACATACAGCTGTTCGTGACCTAAATTTCTTCCTTTTCGGTTTGCCTATACAGCCGCTATATAGTATTCAACACAGTAGATTCACGAAACAAGATGGCTGGCGACTGTGGGATCTATCTCTCAGTTTGAATGGAAATATCGCTGTAACTGGCTTCAACGTGAACACACATCAAACATACATAGACGTGTACACTAATGTCAGACATTCTGATTCTAGAGATAAACCAAAAATAATTTATTCAAAGGAATTTGAAAAATATTCAGATGGGAAATGGATTTATCTCGATCCAGTAGTTTCATTTATTGATGATGATGTATTAGTATCTTGTCTTGGTAATAAACTAGAAGTGTTTCAAGTAAATAAAGATGAAGTCTTACGATCTCGTAGAGTCAATGGTGAAGCTAGGTGTCTGTCTGTCAGAGAAAGAAGGGAAATATTTATCGGTTTTGATCAATCAAATAAAATAACTGTCTATGATGTGATAGACTTAAATGAAATCAAATCAATCATCTTGATTTGCTCGTAAAAAACACCCTATCCCCTTTAAGTACCTTCTCAATAGAGTGGAGCTCCCAAATGTTGATTGTATTAAGTATTTAGGGATAACCATCACCAAAGACCTAAACTGGGATCAGCACATCCAAAGTATTTGTAACAAGGGAAATAGAGTTTTAGGCATTCTGTATAGGAATTTGTCATTTTGCCCTAGAGAAGTTAAGATTGCAGCCTATAAAGGCCTTTTACGGCCAGTTTTAGAGTATGCCAGCACTGTCTGGGACCCGCACCAGGTTTGCCTGCGTAATAAACTAGAGGGTATACAGAGAAGAGCTGCAAGATTCATAGCTTCTGACTTCTCTAGTGAGCCTGGTTTTATGACTAACCTCTTAAACGAGTTAAATTTAGCACCTTTAGTTGACCGACGTAAACAAAGTAGGCTCATCCTGTTTTCTAAAGGTGTCTTTGGCCAGGCCCATATTCCTATTGACCGTCTGCATCACCCTTTACGGAAAACCCGTCAGATGCATGACCTTCATTTTTGTAATCTGTATGCTAGGTCCAATTGTTACAAATTTAGCTTCCTACCTCAGACTGTTAAAGATTGGAATAGTCTCCCTGAGAGTGTTATTAATGCTGCCTCTACTAATAAGGATCCTGTTAGCATTATTACTAAGTTTCTTAGTAAGGTTTGACCCCTCGGCGCGTGCGTGGTGAGAGAATGTCTTCGGATGTTTCACCATATTCAAGAAGAAGAAGAAGAAGATCTTACAAGGAGTTCAAGATGGCGACAACCCCTTCGATATGACAGTCATAGCTGACAGAATATTTGTCTGTGTAGGGCCTCCTGGAAAAGAATATAACCAAAAATCGCTGATATTTGAAGCAAAAAGTGGAACAATTTTGTCGGAATTGACAAAACCTACAAATAGTGTAGAATGGTGTACACAGTCCATTACAGTGTGTATAGCGGTAAGTGTAGTGGCAGTTTTATGGACTGACTCGTTCTATTACAAAGAAGATGCACGCAGTCAAATTGCATTTTATTCTCTGTTAAGTGAAAATAATTGTAGTTTTCTCATTGTTGAGGTTGAATTTGGTGTCTATAGAATCAGAATATCTGACAGAGGTGACAGGATGATAACGGGGAATCACGTGACAGGGGAAGTGAAAGTGTATGACATGGTGAGTATAGCTATTGATATAGGCCTATAAAATATACTGTGTACAGTATGTTAGCAATAACAGGTAGGTTTGGTGAAAAAGACCTTTTTTTGTTTTGAGCTAGAAAATGTCAGGAGATAGTCAATAGTTCTAATTTAGGTATTGTTGAATTCAGGACAGTCTAAATAACTGGGGTTTTGTGATGGTTTCGTCAGACGGTGATGATTTTATGAAATTCGAAGGTGATTTTCAGTGGCAAAATTTAGAAAGGGGGCATTGGAAATTGTATTGACTTAACTGTGTAAATGCATAGCAAAGTTGAGGGTGGACTGGAAAATGGGGGAAAGTGCCATGTTTGTTTTGATTATTAAAAATTCAGAGGGCAGTTAAATGTTATAAGATTGGTGACGGGGAATTGCCCAAAGATCAAATAACAAGGATGTGATAGCGTATGGATTAAAGGATGAAGAATTGCAGAGATAAGAGTTGAATTCTTAATGCTAAAATTCAAAATCTATGTGACAATTAAAAAGTGGAGATTTTTACTGTGTAAATTACATATAAGCCCATGCTGGAAAATGTAGAAAACTGGTGATTTTATTCTGATTCTTGAAAATTCAGGAGGCAGTCTATTGGTATAATTTAGGTATCGGTGAATTCAGGACAGACTAAATAACAAGGATTTTGTGATGATTTGGTTGGATGGTGATGATTTTATGAAATTCGAAGGTGATTTTTAATGATAAAATTTAGGAATAGGTTACGAAAAATTGTATTGACTTAACTGTGTAAATGCATAGCAAAGTTGAGGCTGGACTGGAAAATGGGAAAAGTGCCATATTTGTTTTGATTATTAAAAATTCAGAGGACAGTTAAATGTTATGAAAGTGGTCACAGGGAATTGCCCTGGGATCAAATAACAAGGATGTGACAGTGTGTGGGGTGTAGGATGATAAATTACAGAGATAAAAGTGGAATTCTTAATGGTAAAATTCTAAATTTATGTGACAATTAAAGGTGGAGACATTTTACTATGTAAATAACATATAGTCCAGTACTGGAAAATACGAAAAACTAGGGATTTTATTTTGATTCTTGAAGTTTCAGGAGGCCGTCTGTAAGTGTAATTATAGGTATCGGTGGTTTCAGGAGAGACTAAATAACCAGTGTTTTGTGATGGTTTCATCAAATGATGATGAATTTTTGAAATCTGAAGGTGATTTTTAATGGCAATTTCAAGAAGGGGGCATGAAAAATTGCATTGACTTAACTGTGTAAATGCATCTAGCAAAGTTGAGGGTGGACTGGAAAATGGGGAAAAGTGGCAAATTTATTTTGATTATTAAAAATTCAGAGGACAATTAAATGTTACAATTTGGTCACGGGGAATTAGCAATAGATCAAATAACAAGGATTTGACAGTGTTTTAGGCGAATTATGAAGAATTACAGAGATAAAAATGGAATTCTTAATGGTGAAATTCAAAATTTATGTGACAAGTGAAAATGGATACTTTTTACTGTGTAAATTACATATATACATATAGGCCCATTCTGGAAAATAGGGAGAAGTAGTGATTTTGTTTTCATTTTCCAAAATTCAGGAGGAAACCACTACTGATGAAATTGGAATTGGAGAATACCCAAAAGGTCATAAAACAAGAATTTGAAAATTTGGTGGTTGAATCTTGTATAATTTGGAAGAGAGAGATTTTCACTGGTAAAATTAAAAATTTAACTGGCAAGTGGAAATGTACATTTATGCTGTACAGACTGTTTACAGTGTAAATGAGGAAAATGGCCCAGTCTAGAATATATGAAAACCTAGTGATTTTGTTTAGATTCTTGGAGATTCAGTAGGCAGTCTGTTGGTTAAATTTAGGTATTGCTGAATTCAAGACAGTCTAGTTAGCTAGGATTGTATAATAGATTTATCAGATGATGATGAATTTTCAAAACAAAAAGTGAATTCTAGTGTGAAATTAGAAAAGGGGCTTGTGAAATTGTACTGACTTAACTGTGTAAATTTATGCATATATTTACAGGAATATCTCAGGCTGTAGCCAGACAATGTACTGAAGGGGGGCAAAATGGCTTCAGGAGGGGCAAAAAGTTTTTCTGGGGGGCCAAATATTTAAACATGTATTAAGTCAAAGGCAACTTGAAACATTCTGGGAGGGGCAAAAAATTTCAGGGGGGCTTTTCCCCCCAGGCCACTCTGGCTAGGGGCCTGTTTGGTAGTGTGAAAGTTACTATTTAAAACTGTGTATACTGTATAGTGGAGGTACCATAAAAGGCCAAAAAATGAAAAATGAAGTTCAAATGCCGTGAGTCTTGTAAAATAATATGGTGTCTCTGTTAGGCTAGTGATATGACCACCTGCAATAACCCTGGTTGCAAGTTTACAGATGTCCAGCAGCCATACCAATGGGACACATGCACACAAGGTTGTATGCTTATTAGGTGCCCTCCTCACAGTCAGCTTAGGCTAGAATTTGGAGCAATTTGTCTCAACATTTCAAGGTATATACAAGCAGTGGCAAAGCCAGAAAAATTTGAAAGGGAGCTTCACCATTTCATGGGGGGCTTTAAATGTGAAGGAGCCATTATTCACAGAAATTTCTACTTTTCTTCACTCCTGGATTTTCCAGAGGGGGAGGGGGACTTAAAATAGCCCCCCTCCCATTTCCCCCAAAATATGAGAACTAGTGGTTTTGTTTATATTCTGCAAACGTAAGTGAGTAATCAGTGCTTACTTTAAAATTCTGTGGACACGTGAGCTACCCAGACGTCAATAACCAGTGCTGTATGTAGTCAAGTGCCCACCTTTGGAGTTTGAGATATAAACTGTAGGCAGAATGGCAGTATGCGATTGTTCTTCTTTTATTGGCCATGTGGTGTTACTGCATCACATTCACTCAAAATGGTAGATTGCATGATAGGTTGTGATGTCATTCATTAACTACTTTATTTTTCTTTGTATTTTCGAAAGCTACTGCACCTTGTACCAAAATATGTTCACTGTGAGCACTGTTAAATATTGGATTGACTGTACAAGCCATCATGTTATGCCAAAAACAGTAAGGTGTCAAGGTCATACGAACATTGTTATTTCAAATGAAACAGAAGCAAGTAATGTGAGATGTACTGTACAAGAAGGACATCACAAATTAATACGCTATGGACAGTATTTCAAATTTAAGTGAACAGATTTCAACATTTTTTCCCACCACAACATAGTAGGCTTTTCAAAATGGGAGTTGGATGAATGAGATTATTTTTCCAGTCTGTAATGTTGTAATTCTTCCTTGTAGAGAAGGTAGTCTTCAAGGATTGAAACCTTGAAGGGTAACATTTACAATTTACTGTATATGTATAATAATGTGGTTTGCACTATACTTGTGTGGGGTATAATTTTATTGTATGCCAATATAAGTAACTGAGTTTTTATTTATAATGATGAAAAATGGGTGATTATGAATCAGATTTGTCATTTTCCTGTTAGGTATGACCTTTACAAACTAAGGAAAGCTGTTCATTTATTACTGATGCAAATGATACAGTACTTTTACACTTGCAGTATGCAGGAGTAGTCAGTTATTCACTGGGCATGTATGTACACTGCAGAAATGTAGGGAAATGTGAAATGAAATGTTATTGTAATGTACACAAAAAGTAAAAGGCCAGTGCACACTGCCAAACTTGACTGTGACACAACAACACAACACAGTAGTATTGTTTGCGGGATGGAGGGGGGGGGGGGGGGGGCAGAAGTACACTTCCTCCCCACCACAATTTTAAATCCCACCTCCTATGTCTATGACTTCCCAGGTCCTGTGAGTCATAACAATTTGAAAACATTCTGTGCAGGGGAACTTCCTTGAAAAAAAGGTAAATAAGAAAACTTTTATTCTGTAAAATAACTGAAGCCACAGGTGATTGTAAAAGTCACTTGTTATGCATGCTTACTTTTGAAAGCCTGTACTATGCGTGTCTGGCAAATGTGAACATTACACTACTGTAAAATGGGATTCGAAGCTATAATGTACGACCAATCAGCCATTTGTCAGTGAGATTTAATACAGCAGATAGTGCATATAGAGGGATTTCAGTCACGTGACTTTAACCAACTAGACGCAATTTTGAAGGGCAAGATCGCGCGTCAAGTATTGTTTTGACGGGCACGCGCCCGATGTGTCACAGTAGTATCTATGGTTATGCCGTGCGCGTGTGCTGTAAATACGCTTACTGCGTATGTGTTTTGCCCTTCAGTGCCTGGGAATCCATTGTGCGTGACGTCACATGAAATCCCTCTATAGGAGAATCCAGCAATATTTCTGGGGAGAGGAAAGATGCAATTTTGACTGGAAATTTGAATTTTTAATCAAGCAGGTTAATGTATTTGTTGTTTTAAAATCGACATTGAATAAGCCTAGTTGATCAAAACTATGGTGACTGGTGAGACCACTGACAAACCTATAAATTTGTATAGTGACCAATCTCTGTTCTGATGAAGAGTTGTTGTCTCATTTCGAACAAAACTTATGATGGAAAGTGCCGAGATACAAAATAGTGTTACCATTTTCATTTTTCATTATGTTTGACATCATATAGGAATTTTTAGAAGAAAACAATCTAGAAATCAAGATCCTTTATATGGCTCCTTGACAAAGGTGAAAGGTATTTGGAACAATGAAACAACAAGAGTTCGAAGGTCAGAGGTGGCTTAATTGATGGTTAAGTGTACTGCACTTCTGGTGACTCATAACATTGCCTGTTGGCAGTTCACTGTTCGCAGTGCAAATTGTACTCATTTCATCTCTCCAGGCAACAGTTTAGGGCAAGGATTGTCCAGTGGGAGGGGGGGGGGCACAACCTGTGATCCCCCCGACTGATATGAGGAGTGTCATAAGTGCCCCGAAGGTGCACCACGAGCATGAAGCGTGAGTTCCCACGCGTGGGGTACTGCAATGTAAGATAACAAGACCGCCGAAAATTGGTTCTAGGCTTTATTGATTAGGCATTTTTGTTTCAGATTTTTTCATTAGAATCAGAGTGGTACAGACTCAGCGTTAGGTGCAAATAGGAGGTGGCACACAAAGTCAGGGATAACAAAGGAGGCATAAATTCGCAGAGAAGAATATCATGCATGGAATGCCTTGGGAAGCTGTCCTAAACACGGTACCATAATGAAATCTCCACGAATTGACAGTTAAATTTATTACTGCAGTTGTGCTTTGTTTACTACCTACCCTGGCTGCATGTATACTGCTATATATACAGGCTACTGAAACCTACACAAAGGGTGGTAGGAAATTTATAGTACTTATGTCACTGGCTATAACTTAACTGGTTTTCAGTCATGACACATATGGGTTGCAGTCAGGTTAGGGTAGTTCTGTACTGGCCTTTATAGGGTGTCACATTTTGTAAACTTCTTGTAGGTGAATTGACTATATACTAAAAGAGATTGTGTGGTAAATATTTTGGGGGAATTTTGGGAGAGGCTTTTACTTTTAATAAAAGAATTGCATTGTGAATATAATGAACCTAGTGTACAGTAATAGTTGGAGAGAGTTGCAGCAGAAATCAGTTTTTGAGAGTTTTGGCTAAGTTTTACTTTGTGAGGGACACTGTTCAGTGCTCTCTCTGCTGCAATGAGACACAGCTGGGAATTGACTGATTTCCAAATTTTCCATCAATGAGCTGTGTAATAGGTAGAGTTAATTTTGACCTCGCTGGCAGTACTGTAAGTGTGTGAAACAGTGCAAAAGTTAAGTTTCTTTTTAGGAAATAATAAACTTCTTTCCTCTTTTGTATGAATAATAATAATAATACAAAAAAAAAAAACGAAAAGTTTGTTTGGGGGACAATATGTTTTGAGGCAGTCTTACATGAAGTACCTCCTGTTATTAAAGCTTACATGTCCACGTTCATTCACGAGGGGAGAGGAGGCAAGTGAGGGGGTGGCAGTAAACACCCCAACATTTAAACATGTATGCCCATGAAATAGCATACATTTTGTCTGAAAGTATCTCATTTTCTGCTCTTCCTCCTGAATCTATCAGTGCCAAAGTGCTTAAAAGGCCCAAATTTTATCCTTCAGCATTTACCTTTTAGAGCCATGCTAGGTATTTATGTTGAGGCCAGCTCAGCTCCACCCTACATAAATACAAATCTTTGAATTCAGTTAAAACCATAGAATTAGCAAAGCTAAATGAATTTCTTTCTTTTCATCTAAATCTTGTAAATTGAAGGGGAAAAGGGGTATCATACAAATCTCTATCACTATGTATTTTAGTACACAGTAGCACAAATCCTGTAGAGTACAGAAAATTAAGTGTGGGACACAAGTTACATGAGTGTAGTAAAGACAGCAATCAGAGTGTCCCTTTAAAAGTTTTGCTGGGAAGCAATTTGTTCCAAGTACACCTAAGTCTGCACTGTACTATTTGAAAATGATTCACTTTTTTTAATGTTCCACGGCCAGTTTGAAATGCTCAAAGACACATTCCTACTAGACAAATACTGAAAGGGGGTTTCAAGAAAGTTGGGGGTCTACATTTACAGCTTTATGGTGTAACTGGATGTTGTATGGTATGTCACCTCAAAGAAAAATGCCTCCTCAATGTAATATAAATTCTACTTGCAGTCAACCAAATGTACCATCATTTTTCTATTCTTTAACACATTAACTAAGGATCAGGGTAAGGGATCATGTTTCTCAATATATTGCATAACTGTACCTGCATAACGGAAGAGCAGTTTGAATTGTAATAAATAGGTAACACTGTGATGATAATATCTGCATACAAAACTGAGTTCCCCCACAATATGAAGCATTGATACCAGTTCTGGTGGGGGGAAAAGTGGAGGAACTACTGTACTGTCCACACATCCTGTTCAATAGTATCCATGTACCATTTCACTCTTCAGCCTGTCTTGATTTCGTTACTAGTAGCCAGAATTTGCTGTCAGCCATGTAGTTAAGTCACTTTTTGCCTTTTTGCAATCACTCTTCAGCTTCCTTCATTTTTTGGTACTATTTCTGTAGTAGAAATATTTCTATGGGCTCAGTTAATTTTATCACATTGCTTAATATTTACAAGTACAGTAGGTTTCTGTCTAACTATATACCAAGTATGATCATGGAAATTTAAACAACAGCAATGGCCTCTCCTTTCACTTACAAGTTGTGACCTTCCTCTTTTCTGCTTTTGCTGACAGCATCCATATTTTCTTATGAGTGAGTGCCCCCCAAACTTGTCTGCTGATGTATTGGCCTTCTTTTTAGCACAAATAACGATACTTGTAAAGACTTCAGTGAGGTGGCACTCATAGCGGTACAGGTATGAAAGGTGGAGCCTTGTGGAGGTGGATCTTGTGTTAGAAAACTCATGCTTTTGGGGGGGGGGGGGCAAAAGCATTAAAATGTTTGGCAAAAATACTGCAGCCCCCCCCCCCCCCCCACCACCATTGAAAGTCATCCTATAGGCTTACAGTGTAATATACTATTCTGTCGATAACATGTGTCTCTGATTTTTTTTTCTTACCTTGTATCCCTTGATATCAAATGTACAAATGATGCACACAGTTCTGTACTTCATGTATTATGCAAGCTTGTGCAGTTCAAGGTAAGGAGTTAAACTAGTCAGAACACACAGTGATTACGAGATGTAATTGTATGTATTCATGTTTTGTGAATTTCAAGTTGCTTGCAAAAGGATTGCCAATATAAGCAAATTATGTTTACGATTTCACATTACATACACTTTGTATCTTATCATGCTTACCCTTCTCTCTTGCAGGCTGAGGTATTCACCTACAGTCACTTCAAAGAGAAGATAGCATCAACTCTTCAGACAGATGAATGTACAAAGCTGGCAAATTTCTTCAAGATACCCAAGGACCAAACAGATGTCATCCTGAGTAGTGACAAACCTTCTGAAAATCTCCTTTATGCTCTTGAAGAGAAAGGCATTTTACAACCTTACAATGTTGAGAGATTAAGAGATGCCTTTGTGAACTTGGAAATTTATACATTTTGTCTTTACGTAGCAGAAATTTACCAGAAGACCAGGGGTGAGTATTACAGTTAATTTGTTATGAAAAAAAAACACCTGTGAGCAAGTCTCCTTTAACAAGAGTTAGTCTTTGGAATGCTTGTCTGTACATCCTGCTTACACAATTCCTAATTTTGGAAACAATTTTGCATGTTTACTGAATATTAACAAGGAGATTGTTAATTAGTCAGATGAGAAAACCTGAGCTTTTATCAACTAAAACCTGCAGGCTGATGAGATGCACTTGTTACTGAAGGTCAATTTCTGGCAGCTGTAAATGTACTTCTAAAAGGGGATTCTTTTGTAAGGAGGGGGTGGAATTAAGGATCCTTAAAAATTTACTTTTAGAAAAGTTGGGTTAATGTTTTAGTGATCAGAAAACCTCACTGCAGTAATTTGCACAATTACACTGGCTTTCACTTGGCTGAATTTCTTATGCAAAAGAAGACTGAAAATGACCCATTACTAAAATTGCATTTCTTTACTTTTCTGGGGTCACTTCATGAAAATTGACCTACAGAAAGTATGAACATTTACTCATAAACATTTTAAACAGCTGGGCTGGAGCAAAATTTTATTGCTTTTTCATGCTTTACCATTTCAGCTAAAAGTGCTCAGTCCCTCTTCCCCAGTCTGCCCCTCCCTGCTTCCCCGATGCCCCTTCCTATTGAAAGCAGTCTCACAAGCTTTAGCACTTATGGGGTCGGTCGGTCTTCCTGGTTACCCTAGCAACTTTGGAGTGAAAACAAGAACTGACTACAGTATGACCATATGGGAACACTTGAAACACTGCAGTTTGCGCAATAAATTGTTTTCACTCCAACACATTGTCAGTGATTTCACTGACTCGGGCACCAGGGTCAACGATGCACAACTTTTGATTTTGATGCACAGGAACAAAACCTCTGGGGTCAAACTGACGCACAGCTTTTCACCCTAACAACATGTAATGATATAGAAAATAAAGATGAGAGAGGAATGAAGTTTGTTGCATTAAACTCAGATTTGTTTTGACCCCTTCTGTTTTAGTTTTGACTCTTGTAAATTTATTCTCATGGGTCAGTGACTCCTGAAAAAAATGATGAGTAAAAACCTTGATTGTTGTTGTTCGAAAGTGATGTGTCACCGACCGATCCCGTAGGGATCAAGCACTTCACCTTTGTACTCTCATATATTGCTTCCCTTTATGATCTTTAGTCAGGTTAGTGATTTATTTATTACATATCCTGGGAGACTGCTTGAGAGTTGACAGCTTAAACATGGGAACATAATATTTAGTTTCAGAACAGAACGAGCGAATAAACACACACATTTTCAAAATATGAGCTTTTTCAAATTTCTAGTACCATGTTGTTTATGCACCCCAAATTTTATTAGTAAAGCAATTTTACACTCCTAATAAATTGAATTCACTTCAGATTTCAAACATGTGTAGCTAAGCTTGATCTAATCTACAAGCTGTGCCTCATGTACATTCAGGGAGAGGGATAATCTACCAAGGGATTTGTGCATCCACTATGCTACATGAAACATTGCCAATTGGTGAAAGCATATTCATGAATTTGAGAGTTAGGTTATACTGTAAGTTAATGTGTGCAGCATGTGGTAGTGCCGGCTTTGGCAGGCCTGTAGCAGTTTGCTCAGGCCTATATTTGAAAAGTTACAATCTAATTAAGTAAGAGAAATTGTTAGACTTGAATTGTATAGCCAATGCATTATCTAAGCTAGTAGCCTGTGTACTGATGTTTTATACTAACGACATGTTTCTGTTACAGTATTCATTTTAAGAAGTGTCAACTTGCTAAAATTGAATAATATTTTGTACTTTCCATTCAAAGCACAATCAACATCCTACGGTAGATTTCTGGCAACTCTGTCAGCTCATCTGACAGCATCTATACCAGCAGACCTGTGTAACTTCTTCAGCATCTCTGATGAGAAGAAGAGCAAAATCATATCCAGTCAGAATCCAGGACTCTCCTTGCTGCTGTCTCTAGATGAGATGGGTGTCATTAAAATATCTGAGGTTGGAGCTCTGGTGGAACCCCTTCGTAAGAAGCAATTGGTACAGGCTGTAGCAAAGATCCACGAATATCAACTGATAGTGGAGGAAGCAGAGCGTCTGCTTCAGAAAAGGGAGGATCTTACAGAGGAAGGTAATTTGCTTCGATACCTATTTAGTATGGTGCTGACTTAATTTGCTTTGTTGTGTTGCACCAAAAGTGTTGGTTGGCTGAATTGTCTTTATTTTAATATCACATCAGCTGTGGGCAGGCATCAGCTGTTGTAATCAAGTGCATCTCTCTCGGCCTGTCTGTCTGTCTGTCTATCTGCCTTTCTGTCTGCTTGTCTCCCTGCCTGTCTGTCTGCTTGTCTCCCTGCCTGTCTGTCTGCTTGTCTCCCTGCCTGTCTGTCTGCTTGTGGGGTTGGTCTGTAGGTCAGTCGGTGGGTCATTTGTTAATAATTTCAGTTTGCAAACCTTCTAGCCTGCCATTCAGTAAATTTGGACACAGTTCTCTTTGTGCCATGGGCTATCTGGGGTGTTGAAATTTGGAGACTGCCCTCAACAGCTCAATCTCAGGAAGAGATAGTGGGCTGTATCTCCACCTTGTGTCGTTTTGTGGCCAATGAAAAGGGAGGGCTGAATATTTTTGTACCATTAAGTCCAGTGATAAAAATTGTAGGGAACAACATCTAACCTTCCCAAGCAAATTGCTCATAAATTATAAGTTACAGTACGAATTCCAAGTATAATTACCCAATGATGGTCTTGTGTAAAGGATACTGTGATCATTATTAGAATTAATTAGGCTTTCAATTAATGTGTCTGTTGATGGTGTGGTAGAGAGTGCTCAGTTTCCCATTCTGATGACCTGGGTTCGAATTCAATGGGAGCAATTTTCAGTTTTTGTTATTCAGTTTTGTCTTCTGTTACTTATCACACTTGTGATAGGCCTATAGATTTTTAGATATTTAGAGGAAGTACCCTATTGTTTTGGTGAAGGTCAGAGGTCAAAGCTGAAAACCTCTGAAAGGACAAATTAGGAATCATTAATGCTTTTCATACTTGGAATGTAGATACATTATACGTAGAAAAATACAAGAGCTGTTGTTTTCGGTAGATTTGAAAGGTACGTCATACAAGGTCACTGGAGGTGAAATTATGAAAACCTTGTTAACTGAGTTATCTCATTCTTGGATACCATAAACTAATTACAAGAACATTTTGGTTTTTGGTGGAGAAGAAAGTTCATTTGGAGTCACTAGAAGTCATATGGTGAAAACCTTGAAAACATGATAGATCATATAGGGTAAGCTTGATGGATCTCAATGTAGGCATGTGGATGCCCTCACATTGCATTCAGTAATTCAATTGTTTTGGTGGAAGTCAAAGGTCATTTGAGGTCTAAAGAGGTCAAACTTTGAAAACCTGGTTTGTTACTGCGAGGGATCTAATATATGCAGCAGGTGGAAGACCGATGTTGTTAATAATTAGCCGGTTGTTTTTGGTGAAGGTGGAAGAACATGTGAGGTGATAACATCGTAGTCATTGAAAAGTGTGATATCTCAAGAAGGATAACCTTTTGAGGGATAAACCTCAGTGTGGTGATGCAATTCCTTTCAGCAAGGAATCACTAAGCCTTTGGACTTTTTGGTTACATGTTGTCATTGCCTCTATTGGCCAAGGAAAATTTGTGATGGAAAATTGACAATAGAAGAGTGTACATCAGTAAAAGGAAGATACATACATCCATAAGGTACTTAAGATTTGAAAGAAAGAGCTGATGTTTTAGAGTAAGTTCAACATAACCTGTCCCTGTAGAAAGCTGGTTCACGGGATACACTGGGTACAGTACACTTCCATAGTCCATGGTGGGATACATGTTGCAATTGACAGGAAGTAATTAAGGGACTCAGCTTTATCTCAAACTTTTTGTCAAAGTTTTAAAATAAAAATCATAGAAATTATATAGCTCTAATTTGTTGTGAAGAGCCTATACTTTACAAACCTGCGAGGAAAATTTGCACGAAAATGGAAAACGGTGACAATGCATTTAAACCCGAGGGACGTTAGAGGCAGACAGGGCCTTTACTAAAAACTCAATTTCATTTTCTGTAAAAGTGGTGCTTCCTCCTGTCAAAGGCAAAATTACGAAAAAGATATACTCTGACATACTCTGATAGATGAACTGTTTGTCCCTTATGCAGGCACATACCGGGGGGGGGGGGGGCAAAGGGGAAAGCTCCCCCCTCCTTAAGCATATTTTTGGTATTTTTTAATGATTTTCTTATGATATTGCTAGTAACTCAAAAATAAGAAATGTTTAGATGCAACTTACAAGGCCTGGGAAGTGCCATTTCCAGCAATCTGGGAGGCATTTTCGGCCAAATTCTTTTTTTTTTTTGTAGCACAATGCTTAGATAGTTTGCCTACAGGTTCCTTGGCAAATTCCTGGCTATGTGCCTGTCCCTGTGCCATATATAGGTCTGTAAATAGCTGTCTGCCATACTACAGCTATATTTCACTACGTGTTTTTAACACTAGGTAAAATTGACAGAAATGTTCTTAAAGTTGTGTGTCATTCTCAAATTTTCTATTGTCTAGGGCAGTGGTTCCCAACCTTTTTCAGCTCACCTTTCATAGAATGGAAATGGGCAACGCCAACCAATCCTGTCCTCCAGCTAAACTACAGTATTGATATGACTTGTGAATGAAACAATTATAAAAACATGTATTGAAGTAAAGGGTAGACCTACACACACATTGGTATCAAAACAGTGGCATGGGACTTACGAACTGACACCATTTCGAGATAGCGATTATTTATTCATGATTTACGACAGCTTGAAGGCGTGATCACAGTCAGGAGTGGAGAAATGCATTTTAAATTTAACAGATGCCAAGGTCCCTACAGGTTGTGGACCATTCCCCAAGGGCGTTAAATGAGGCCCAGGGGCAATATCCCAGTTGTTGACCAGGGGCTAAGCCCCTGGAAGCTCTGGGGTATTTGCGATATTGTGAACATAAGAATGAGGCACTGTCAGTCATATTTTGACTATCTTCCAACTACCTAACACCGTAATTGCACACTAAAGGGATAACAAAAATTACCCTTAGACCAGTTTGTATTTTAATAATAAGTAATGGAAGTTCCATTTGATTCTGCAAAGGACGTGTCCTGTGGGTGCAAGGGTTTGCTGGGGTCTTTGAAAGAGTTATGCCACCCAACCTGTTTTACAGGTAGACACAATGAGAAAGCTGAAATTGGCACACTGAAAAAGTTCATTTTTGAAAAAATTTTAACATTTTACTTTATAGTCCATTGCAAAAGTTAGCTATTATGTTACAGTTCCCTACATACAGTTGTCACTTCTTTCAATATGTCATGTTTATGGACCACAAGGGAAAAACTATTTACAAAGTTAAAGTGGTGGGACAATTTTTAGATATGGCTCCTTCGGTCACCGCTTTCACTTTCACTGATGGGAATATGAGGGTCCTCACCGGAAAAAAATTGAAATTAAACACTGTTAATTGCAATTTTGTGGCATCTGTAGGGAAAGGAATATTTGACCAACTTCACTTGACTTCATTTATCTCCTTTTCATGCCAACCAATTTGTGAGTTCAGCAAGAAAAAGCTTTTGAATATTGTAAAGCCCTGGTATAAACTGAGTATCTCATTTTTTTATCACCCCCTCAGCGCTCCTCATCCCCCCTCTGAGTTGTGAAAATGCCCTCCAGGAGGTGATAATGTCCAGGATGGGAGAACTACTGGTCTAGGGACCGTCCATTTTAAGAATAAACTGTTTTGAAGGAAAATTTGGAATATTTCTCACAGAGAGAAGTATAGAAAATATTTTTATTTCCCTTCAATTACATAATTGGAATAATAGGATTTTTGTGTTTATGTTTGGGGTGGACCAACCCCACAAGAAGTGTCAGGGAGGTGGACACATCCCCTTCGCAAACTGTTTGCTTATGTTGGGTGGCATACATGCAAAATGACTTTTCTAATTGGCCAATCTAAAGCCAGCCTGTTTTTATGGAAACTTTCCAGGGGACAGAGACCCATGAGGGCATAGTAGCTCTCCCAGTCAGCCCACCAGGGAAAGCCCTTGAATAAGTTCTTTTTCACAGACCACACTAAGAATAAGATTTTCAATTTAGATAGTGTCCAATGTCAGCATTTTCATTTTGGTTTCAAGGACAGAGAACCCTATGCACTTGATATTGCATGTGTGTATGAACAGGTGTATGTATATGTATGTTCCTGATAGATATTAGCAGGTGCAGATCCAGACATTTCGAAAGGGGGGGGGGGTGACTAAGAGCCCCCTTGAATCATCTTCTAGATAAACATTATGCAAATTTTCGTGTATATGTTATTGTTGATGTGGTGAAAAGGGGGAGGGGCTGAGGCTGAGACCCCCCCCCCCCTTGGATCTGCACCTGTATTTGTAATATGTAGCTGGCATGTATCCACATCCTAGTTTTGCTGGTCAAAGATTGTGGGGGATTGGCACTATGGTCAAATTTTGAAAGCCATGTAAACATGGTTTCTCAATTAAATATGTGGATGCTTTATATTAATAGATGAATGGTCAATGATCAAAAGTCATCTATGGTCACATGTGTACACTTATGGGGAATGAACTGACCATGTTAATGGTTTCCTTGACAATTCTACTTTTGATTATGACTGAGTTGAAAATGCAGCCTAAAAAGTTGGGTATGTTATTTTTGTATGGTCATGTTTGTGATCTTTTTAATATTAATCCCAAGACAAATGATTTAACACATGGTACACTCTTACATGCACAGACTCTAATAAAGGTGACCTGCCAATGAATCATTAAAGTTATTTGAGTCAACTACATACAGAAGTCGTGTACCATGCCACTGGGTAACAACATGGTTTAGTTCAGAATGATGTATTCAGACATAAAAGCCACTTTGTGAGGAGCAAAAGGGAATATCAACTTCAGTTATCTTTTGCTTAGTTTGAAAGATAAATGGATCTTTCAAAAGTAGTTACTGCTTTCACTTTCGAATATGAGCTAATTGCACTCTTAACACTCTAGCTTTGTCCATAGTCATGCGTTGGGGTGCCTGAATAGACTATGTGGAGTAGTATATTGCATGAGATTCTCATTAGGGTGTGACAAAAACTAGTGAGAAAAGGGTCAGGTTTTGAAAGACAGTATTAAATTAGCTGTTGAAGCCGTCAGTTTTCAGTAACTCATGCTACAGTATGCTTACATGAAAGGCAAAGGGAATTTGTCGTGATTGCAAGGACTAGCATTAAGAGAGACTCATAAATCATTAGTGTCAGTATGCATTTTACTTGTTCTACACAGGAAAGAAAGACATATTTATCCAGGGTCTGAAGAAGAAGATTTATAGCTGGTATGAAACTATGACTCCTGTTCCCTGGAAGAAGTCTTGTAAATGGAAATCAACAGAGTTGTTTATTGCTTGTAGTTTGATTTTGACTGACAAAAAAGCTAAGGGTATGTCAGCTCCTTCTGAGCCAGATATAAAGATGCAGTACACAGAAATATTTAGTCATGAAAACCTAAAATCAGAAATTCGAATAATACTTGAAGGGGACCCAGGATCTGGCAAAACTATGCTTATGTCTCAGCTGGCATATGATTGGTGTCTGGGAAAATTCAAGGATATTGAAGTTCTTATCCTTTTACCTCTGAAATTTGTGGAACAAAAGTCAATAGTGCAAGCTATAAAAGATTTTTATTTTCCTGAAGATGAGAGATTTTCTGTTAGTGATATTGAATCTTTCCTCTCAAATCGTGCAATATCAAAGTACCTTCTACTAGATGGGTTGGAAGAGTACAATGATGGTATGATAGAAAGAGAACAATCTGAAGTCACTAGGATAATGTTAAAGTTCAAATATCCTACTTGTAAAGTTGTTATTTCATCACGTTCAGATTATGCAAAACATCTGCCAAAATGTACAACATTAAAATTAGCTAAATTCAGTGATGATGAAAGAAATTCTTACATTCAGAAAGTGTTTCCTGATAAACCAATGACAAAAGTGAAAGTGAGGAAAGCCATCAAAGATAATCCATTCATTCGTGATCTCTGTAGCATACCCCTGCTCTTTGTTCTGGTTGTGCATAACATAGAAAGCATGCTGAAGTTAGGGATGGGTAGGTTTGATAGAGTGACTCCCTTTGTAAAGAATATGGTAGATACTCTGTGTCCAGTAGGTACTTCAGTTACAAAAACAGAGGAACTTGCTCTGGAGTATGGCAAAACTAAAAGAACAACATTGGAAGAACTTGCATACAATGGACTCTGTAGAGGACATCAACAGTTATTCTGGCAGAAAGATTTTGTTGAATTAACAATAAGTAACAGCAAGGATTGGATAGATGCAGGGGTTCTTGTGGTGGAGGAGAGTAGTGGAGCTGCTGTAACAGAGAATATGGATCAAGATCTGACTGGGATCACTGCTGCTAAAAGAGAAGATGTAAGTGTTGCAAAACAGGGAAAACATCCAACACCTTCAAGTACAGGAGCAGTAGCTAGACTTCCATCTGATGTCAGTGTCAAGTCAAAATCAGCTTCATCGTTAGGTGCGGGTTCTAAAAGAGATTCAGAAACAAGAACAGAAGCAGGTGACAGTAAATTACAAAGTGAAACAATGCTGACTGGTGGTTCAACTGCTAAACATGTTCCTCAACAAGTTAGATTCTTGCATAAGATAATTCAAGAATGGTTTGCAGCCAATCACCTTGCTTACACAATCTCAAGATACAGAGGTGAAAGTTACGTAGAGAGATTTATAAATGAACAACTTCCCTTGATTGATCCTTCTGACCTTCATTTTGTGCTACGATTTACGGTAGCTTTACAGCCACCTTGCTGTCACCTCATCATAAAATATCTTTTGAGAAGTTATTCAAAGGAAGGTAACATACCGGAGCATATCATGGACTGTATATTTCTGTGCTTTGCTGAATACGAAGGAGAAAGTGGGTCTAATATGCTAGACACTGTGGCTAAAGTCTGCAAAGAGGATATAACTATATTTCGTAAAAATAGCCGGTTGCTGCAACAAGCGAAAGTGAGATTCATGGAACTTGCTTCCATATGTGGGGTTAGTGTATTTGCTCATCACTATTTACCGACTATATACGTCACACTAGCTACTATATGCATTAATAGCAATTGCTCGTAATGAGGTAAATATTCCTCCTCAATCTATTGTACGTTTCTGAAAGTGTTTCTTGCACTGCATGACAACTATTTCAACAGTTGTAACATTCAGACATGATGTTACATATTGACATGATTCTTGATATGGTGAGGATTAGTGAAGCATCAATGGCAACCTTAATAAGTACTCACCAAATTGAAATTGATGAAACACGTTTTATTTCTCCCAGATACTAAGTAGAAAACTTCAACTTTCTGACGTTGTGGTGTCTGCCTCAAGTAATGCCTTGGAGTTCTCCTCTGGTATTATGATGGAAGCTCAAGATACTCTTGAAGAGATCGAAATCATTGACCGTGGTGGTGCTGTTACAAAGGAAGATAGTAAAAAAGTTGTGAAATTCATTACAAAATGTCCATTGATTAGACAAGCATGGTAATTATTTCCTTCCAAAGTAATTAATTTGGTTTTTTAATTGAGGTGTGATGAGCCGAGGAATTGTCCAGTTTTTGAAGTGGTACTTTTTCAAAACATTTTATGTTAGGCCAGTGAGCCACTTTAAAGATGGCAGTTTCATTTTATTACATTTCATTTATTTTGTATATACATACATACATAATGCACAAAGAAACAATACATGATGTAGTATAGTATTTAGTTTGTAGCACTGTATGTACCTATAGATACACAAAAAACTTTTAACAGTACTTAAACAAATTACTTGAGATACGTATGTGAGCTATGTATGTTAATGATGGACATGGCTTCTAAGTATGAAAAACAATGTGTTGTTTTTGGTTTGCCATACATTACATGATAAAAAATTTGATAGCTGATGACTTACATAAATGATCTCTGTTTTAATTTTAGTTTTACCTCTCCAAGTGAACCACCACTGCTAGATAAGAGGACAGTCAGTTTTTTAAGGGAAGATGAAAAAACAGGTGAGATGGTAAAAGAGAATCATCAGTAACCTGCCTCATGACCATGAGGGGCCTCCCCTTGATTTTAATTACAAAAGCAAAACAACTCACGGTTTGAAATAGTATACCACAAGAATGGCTATGAGTGACGATGACTGTGTCAATTTTTAGCTTTATTGCATAGGAAGCATTAATTGCTACAGTTATCATTACCTAAAATTTCAGGAGACAAGTGTGACACATTATAAATTGTAAGTAATCACAGCAACATTGTAAGATTTTGTACTGTTTATGAGGTATGAATCTTTTGTTTGCTATATGGCTACTGATAATGGTGACAAAAAGTTACATGGAACGACCAGAAACATGTCCACGTAGATGTTTCTATCATTCACCTCAATTGTTTTCTGTGATGCTGTCAATATTAGAAAGGTATTTTCAAGTTAGGTTTTCAGTTCGAATTTTGGGAACTGCCAAGACACTGTAAATGATTTCATTTCTATTATTTAAAACTTGACTGAAGAAAACAAGGAAATTCCTCACAAGTAGACTTTATTCAGGATTTGTTATGACACAAAATCTTCTTGTAAATTTCTTTCTGATAATTTTTGAATGTTAATGATTTAATAGCTGTTTCAGAATTCCCGTGACATCCACATTATCTGTATTAGAGGATTATGATATATAACTGATTTACTTAACTTATCACTGAATGGTTTTGCCCTGATTTTTGCTTTCTTTAAAAAAAAAATGCAAATCCAATGGAATTTATTGTTTGCAAAATTTTGACGTCAATTAAAAAGATGTGATTTGTCAGCAGTGAGCAGGTGAAATTACAGTACGCACCAAAGAGCTATATTGGAGGATAATGGCAGTTGCAGAAGTAACAGTATCGTTATGTTGGGCACTTTGTCATACTTTTCTACATTACATTAAAATTATAATGTTACAGATTGTTACACTCTGAATTCAATTTTTCTCCGCAACTTGACCATATTTGTCTTCAAATATCTCTATCCTTCAGTAACTTGGAAAACAGGATCTCAAAAGAGTCGAACATTCAACACAATCAAGGAAACATGGATGGTAAAACACTTCACATTTCATGTAGAAATTTTCTGCTTGTTGCGACAATTATAGCATATTGGTAAAAGAAGACCAGATATGAGGTAGAAGAATTAACAGCCAGTCATTGTTTAGCTCTTATGCTGGAAATATTTGCAACAAGCAGTTTTATTTTATATTGTCAGCAAAGTGGCCAATCAATACTCATGATTACTTTGATGGTGTACATGCATGCTTCTACAATAACTTTAATCTGTATTTACTTAAGAGGTAATAATTATATTTAGATTGTGCTATGAACAGTAAAAATCATAAGTTCACTGAAGTTTATCGTTACGATTTGGTTTTTTGAAAGGTCAGTATGGAGTACATACCTTGCATAATGATTGCTTTAGCTAAAAATCTAACCTTTCGATTATTTAACTTTATGTTTCTTCCATTGGCCATTTCAATAAAAAGTTGAAAAGAAAACACAGTGCTGTGCATTGTAGATTGTGTGGTCATAGATGCTGTTCTTTTGCTGCAATGAATGAGAAATCATTTTGTTTAATGTTAACAGATTGGAAGTGAGACATCTACAACATCCAAGACTAGTACAGGTGCAGACTCTGGTAAGTAAAGGTGTGCATCAGTCAAAGTTTTGATGCCCAAGCCACCCATCGTCGGTTTGGACACAATCAGGATCACCCAAAAAGCTATGTAGCATTGTGCTCAGTCCACCCTAGACTAAGCCGGCATCGGTTTGGGGTTGGTGAAACCGACAAAGCTCACAGATGACCCAGGACCAACTCAAAAAAAAAAAAAATGAAGCAAGCTTCATGAAACAAGAACAGTGCCTATGTTGATAAGGTCTCCTTCATGGTATGCACTATGGAAATTAAAAAAGTACAAAATATATACTGAGGAATATTCATGGAATTTAATACAGGGACATGAAGTAGCATTCACTTTGATACACAGAGAAGTGACCTACACGGTTTAGGGATTTTTGGTGGGGTGATAGCTGTGTCTTGGCAAAAAGCTTTAAATTTACACCAATTGAATTGTCGGTTTTTTTTTGGGTTGGGTCAAAAACAGACAGACCACCTGGAACCAAGTGATGTCAGGTTCAAGACAGGTCAGACAACTCTCTGTCCAAGATCACCAAGACAACTTAAAAACAACTCCGGTTTGGGTGTTTCGATTTGGTCTCAGCTTTTGGTAGTCTATCTACACCTTTAGTGGTACAAAGATCATTTATGTTTGAAATATTATAACTGCAAAGCTCCCAAAATTTGTGAAGATTATTGTACTATTTAGTCTCTTCAACATTTCCCCCGTACACAAGAATGCAAGAAGAACTGCACGCATTTCCCCAGTAGGTTTTCTTTTTCATACCTCGATCATGGCATTTGACTCTTTGGTTTTTGCTTTACAGTTTTCATATTGTGTCCATACTCATATTTATGTTCATTTTTATCTCCATAATTTAAAATAGACTGGACAACCCTAGAAGCCAAAGGCATTATTTCTACCAATGGTGGCATCATAGAAATTCCTAATACTGGTGTGCAACTAGAAATTCCACCAAACGCACTTCCAGAGGGAATGCATCAGTGTAATATATGTATGAGGATTATTCCACCAGATTCCTCTGACAAGGCTTCTACTGATTTTACCATTAACTCATCAGTGATTGTTGAACTCCTCCCTGACAATCTTACATTCCAGCATCAGGTGAAACTCAGTATACCACACTGCTTTCAGTTGAAAAAGGAAGCGAAACCTGTAGCAAAACTATTCATGAGCCATCATAAAGAAGGTATAGTGTCTTAAGTCTTATGTTTTCATGTTTCAGTATTTCATGTGTAATGTAATATCGGTTTATGCTGACTTTTCCTTATGCTGTCCCAATGTTTCATAAGCGTAGGAAGCTTCTTGAAAGTGGAGTGGGCAGAAGTGAATGATAGTGATCAGTTTCCTGGGGCAAGGTTTAAGGGGAGGGTTGTTCCCCTTTGGAAATTTTTGATTATTTAAAGTGCCGTGTCCTATAGATGCAAAATGGTGCAGTGTTTGACATTATTATACTATGTGCCTTACATTACTATTGATTCTTGTCCTGCCAGGAGCCAGACCTATTTGGAAGGAGAAGACTGATCAGCCATATGAACTGACAGATACGAGATGTGTAATATCACTTGATAGTTTCTGTTGGGTGAAGTACTATGTTGATGGCAGGGTTGTTGATGGCAAAAGGTTAAAAGTTTATGCAGCAGGAAAGAAGCTGTTTCCTTCAGAATCTGTTTATGTAGCAGAAGTTGGTTACTATCCAGATGTACCAGGTGGAGGACAGGTAACACTAATTTGTGTATATTTTTCATTCCACAAGTGTTCAACATTGCCAAGAAGTGTACTTTTTCCAGATGTTTACAGAAATTTCGAGATGAATTGGTTGGTAATGAAGCAAGGTATTACTGATAGAAGCGGTTTTAATGCAAAAAATTCATCATGTTAGATTTTGTTAAAGCAATTCCAGATTAGTTTTCAATTTACTGGAAAAAGTGAAGAAAAAACAGAGAAATCAAATATCTTTTCGTCACATATTTGGTAAGAGAAAATGGTACTGTCAAGAGTGAGATGAAAGTGATTTAGCCTTTGGTGAACCTAATAAATGGAAGTCCCATAAAGAGTATATATATGGAAAAAAATACACAGTGTTGAGAACATTGCACAGTATTATACCTTCCTTGTTTGTAGGAGCCAATTATCTGGCCCCTTCAGCCTCTGTTGGAAGCTTAGGGGTGCAGTGATTTGCATGCATGATCCATTTCCACACTTTTTCTTTAAACCACATACATTGCTGGGTGTCAGTCAAGTTTTATCATCACATTTTCTTGCAGAAACTTCGTTCTAATCCTCAGCTTCTTGTTGCGTCGAAAAAGTCCTTTGTTTTCTTTAGGGAAGGCGAACAGCCATTAAAACTTTTGCTTCAGAAAATTGTACCAAGCAAATGGCGACATCTTCAAGAGACGCAAAATCCAAAGGTGGGTAACAAGTATACACCATATTCATCCACTGACAGTACTTTTACTTGCACACTTCAAGACACACATCAAAACAGTAGTCTCATCATTGCAAAGTCTCTAATTAAAACACATTTCCATATCTCATATTTTTAAAAGCTTTCCACTATAATAGTTCTATAAATCAAGCAAGAGCCATCATAACTGACACAGATATTTCTGACGATGTGGACCGCACAGTTCCTGCCTTTATGTATTTAGGTTTGGGTCATTGTCTGATCAGTGAGGTAGCACAGTGATATGTCTTAAGACAGTTGTCCACTAGGTGACTCCTTGCAAAAGCTTGCGACCATCATTGCTTACTAGTTCCTGCAATTGACTGTGCTTGCCACTGGTTGCAATCATGTTCTCTCACACTTTGCCACAACTTAAAGGCAGTAGGCAGTCGCCCCAAAATTTGCTTTGAAAAATCAGCAAATTCTTGCAAATCTCCTCTTATTGCATTGCAAGCACCTCTGAAGACGTTTTGAACATAACTGTTACAAACAATAGGTAAAGCAAGGAGAAATTCTCCTTGAATTTTACAATTCACTAACAAAAACATTGTCACATGATCAAAATAGGCCATTCATGAACTATAGTGACGGAGCATTCTAACTCTGATTGGGGTGACTGCCTATTGCCTTGTTTTTAAACTTAGGTTGCAAAATTTTTAAACATGTTCAAAGCCTTGCTGACATTTGCAAACCTTGCTTTTGCCAGGAAATTAACTTGCAAGCACCCATGACCAGTTGTGAATAAATGCTCTGCCACCAGGAGACTTTCTCGATGTTGCGGAAACTTAATATTAGAAATCGCAAGTGGTTGGTCACCTAATGGGTGACAGGCTGTAGAGAAAACCGCAACTTTCTTGGTGGTAATATAGTGCACATTGTTAGAGAAGCTTTCAAAGCAGCCAAACAGGAGTCAAAGATGGTTAGTCTACCTCTACACTCATTTTTATGTTGCTTTAAGTGTACATCGGTATTGGATTTGTTCCCTCCTCCTGAAAAAGAAAAAACAGTATGCTACCTATGTTTTATGCATTTACATAGCTTTGTTGTTGTTTTCATCTTCTTTCCTTAAAGGAAATTCCCTTCGAGTACATAGCTCAAGGTGAAGAACGTTCCTGCCCGTTTGTTTTCATGAAGGACTCACAGGGGCCAGCTTTTCCGATTTTTATATTCAGAGCATGTCAGGGTAGCAGAGGTGTCCGTCTGCTTGATCGCCCAAAGATTTGGGTTAGTAAAATGCACTTGGTGGGTGTCACCTTAGCTGTATAATTAAGTCTTCATCTTTGTAAACTTAAATATCATGTGCAGACATGGTAAGTACTTTTAAGTGCTGAAGCTATTTTTAATCATAAATATTACCAAGAATACATGAAGGAGTAACTCTCCTTGGATTTAACAGTTCGGTAACAGAAATATTATCATGGTTAAAATGAGTCATTCATGAAGTCGGATACCCCTGTATACCAATTCTATTCGAGGTGACTGCACACCTCGTTTTGCATACACAAACTAAGGTAAGTGATTACATGGTGATCTTTAACAAATAATATTGTAATGATCTTTTGCATTTAAAGTTTTGTTCATAAAATATGATGACATTTCAAAAGGTGATAATTAGCTAGACAAGTTGAGCTATTGTCTTGGCAGCGCATCAGTGGTAAGGTCATAAGACATATCAAAGGCTTGATAATTAAAGTAAAAGAAAGAATTTCAAAGGTTGTACGGGGCCATGAGAGGTCAAAGAGTGAAATCACACAAAAACTTTCAACTCGTAGTGGTTATGTTGGAATCTTTTCAAATTTGACAGGAATGTTCAGTAAATCAGTAAATAACAGTTTATTAAAGATATTCTTTTGAAGTAGGTCAAAGGTCAGTTGGGGTCAAAGAGAGGTCAAATCAAAGGAGGTCAAACAGTGTAATTTTGCAAAAGCCTTTAACTTCTAGGGGTTATGTCTGAATTTTATCAAATTTGGAAAGTGTTCAGCAGATAGCAGGTCATCAAAGTTGTACTTTTAAAATAGGTCAAGGGTCATTCAGGGGTCATACAAAGGTCAAACTGTGACATCACTCAAAAGCCTCCAGCTGCTAGGGGTTATCTGCAAATTTTATTTAATGTTGCCAGAGTGTTTAGCAGATGATGGGTCATCAAAGGTGTACTTTTGAAGTAGGTGAAAGGTCATTTCTGGTCAAAAAAAAGTCAAACAGTGAAACCTGGCAAAACCTGTAGCTCGTAGGGCAGGGGTGTGCAACCTGCGGCCCGTGGGCCAAATGCGACCCGTGACTTCCTCCTGTGCGGCCCGCGAACCAATTTCGATTTGCCTAATTTTTGGCCCTTGTACGTCTTGTTATTTGACCACAACTTAAACTTGACGTAATTACATGATATCGTGAAAACAAAGAAACGATCACTTCCTTTGATGTAAGTTGGATATTCTCGACCAATTCATTATTTGATAAGCTAAGCAATTCACTTGTAAAACGCCTTCTAAATCTGAATTATTTGTCTACAAAGTAGAGATGCAATACACGGGACAAGTTTTGCAACAATTAGTAGGCCCATACTACAATACTTTCCAAGTGTATGTGGGTCTACCTAGATGGGCACATTGGTAACTAATGGGGAGGGAAGGGGTGAGGGTGAGACGCCACCCTAGTATACACATCTCTGTTCCACTGCGGCCCCCAGATGGTCACAGCGACATGATTTGGCCCGGTGTATGAAAAGGTTACACACCCCTGTCGTAGGGGTTGTATCCAAATCTTATCAAAGTTTGCCATTGTGTTCAGTCGATAATGGGTCATCAGAATTGTAATTTTGAAGTAGGTCAAAGGTCATTTAGGGTAAAAAAGGTCAAAGAGTGAAATCACTCAAAATCTTTCACCTCATAGGGGTAATATCCAAATCTAATCAAGGTTGGCCAGGGTGTTCAGTAGATGACAGGTCATCAAAATTGTACTTTTGAAGTAGATCAAAGGTCATTTGGGGTCAAAGAGAGGTCAAGTATTAGAATCATAGGTGGGGTTATATCCAAATCTTAATCATACTTGGCAAGATTGTTTAGTAGCGGATGGGTCACAAAAGGTGTCTTTCTGAAGCAGGTCAAAGGTCATTTGGGTCATAAAGAAGTCAAACAGTGAAATCACTCAAAAGCCTACCCCTACTAGGGGGTTACATTCTAATCTTATCAAAGTTGACCAGTGTGTTCAGTAGATTATGGGTCATCAAAGATGTAATTTTAAAGTAGGTCAAAGGTCATTTGGGGTTAGAGAGGTCAAACACTGGAATCAGGCAAAAACTTTCAACTCCTAATGGTTCTTTTTCAAATCTTGTCAAAGTTGGCCAGAGTGGTCAGTAGATGATGGGTCATCATAGTTACACTTTTGAAGAAAGCTAAAGGTCATTTATAGTCATTAAATAGTTGCACAATGGAATCATGCAATAGACTTGAACTAGTGTCTGAATCTTATGAAGTTGGCAAAAGTAACCAGTAGATGATGGGTCATCAGAGTTGTACTTTTGAAAATGTTCAAAGGTCATTTGGAGTCAAAGAGAGGTCAAACAGTAGAATCGAGCAGAAGCCTTTAATTACTAGGAGTTGTGTTGGTATCTTTTCAGGCCAGAGTGTACGGCCAGAGTGTTCAGTGGATGACAGGTCATCCTAGGTATACTTTGTGTTGATGTTAAATGCCATTTGGGGTCACAAAGGGTCCGGTGGTGAAATCCAATACTTTTCCATAACAGTTTTGGATTTGTATGATACATATTTCCATAGGAATCATTTTTGATGGGCTTACCAAATTGGGGTATAAATATCACTCCATTTTGTCAGTAGCATTACTCACAGTATTAATTGTGCTGAGCGACTTTGATATACCACTGTTGTGATCTCTAGCTTACACCTATAGCAATGAATGTGTTAGGTCATGACTGTCCATGACTCCTTGGTTTGGATACCTAATGGAACTACATAACAGTAACTGTGTGAGGGAAATCGTAGTTGAGCTACAGCATCATTAATGGTCTTCTTGGAAATGTGTGTTTGTTTTTATGAGGACTTATATTAATGTGCAAATTGAAGTTCTTGAATCACAAAATTGATTGTTATTGAAATGTCTTTTTTGTCTCCCTAGGGTCAAGAGGATGAGCAGGTTCCGGAGGTGTAAATGTTGGTACACAGATTGGAAAACATTTCAGAAAAACATGGACATAACTTTATATTCAGGTTCTTAAACATTCAGTATAACACAAAAGTATACTTTATGTTCAGTTCCTGAAAAATGAAAATTCCTTTCCAAAGATAAAGGCCGGCAGTTGTGACCAATTTTGTTTCTGTAGAAAGTAGTAAATTATTTTTAATCAAGCCATGTACCTTTTATGTAATTGAATTGGATTGAAGATGTCACTTTTCAGAGTGTTTCATGTTTGATTCTAGTTGCCATTAAAAGAGTCATGTGCTTCTTTATTTATGGGATGCTAGAATTTGTTGCTAATGATCTTTGAAAACTAGAGAGAATGGTATTTTTATTTGCCAAAATATTTTATTATTTACGTAGTTATAAGAGCAGTTGATAGTTTGTAAAATTTACAACATAATATCACTAACATGTTACATCATTGCAGAAAGAAAATTTTGATAAATCTCATGCAACAATATTTATATGACACCTCGGTGTACGAACAAGCACCTGACTATTTCAATGTGTCTTAATGTTAGAAGTCATAGTGTTTTGCTGGCAGAGTATCTTTACCATACCTGCTATTGCCAAGATGTTACAGTATATTTCATATGTGCATAAATGAACATAATTTTGTACTTTAAGAAGTGTTGTTCTTTGAACTTTAATAGAATAGTATTTTAAACCCTGCACCCTTGGGTGTGTCATTAGTTTCCTTTGAAGTTTTGTCTTAGTTTTATTTAGGGGTCAAGACAATCAACAAAAAATTGAGAAATATATGCTTCTTTGTGAAAACATTGACATGCTGTGTACTACTGTGTCACAACGTAATAGTTGATTGTGACATAATAAAAATTTAGGATGTTTATATAATATAATGAAAAATATGGTGTTTGTCTTTTTGGCGCCACCACAAAAAATTCAAATGTGCCAGGTGTGCAGGTGAATTTTTGTATATGTATCATATAGTATAAACTTTTTTCAAGTTTCCTTTCTATGGAAAACTTTAAATGAATCTTAAAAGTTTGTAGATGTAACTTTTAGTAGGTACAGTAGTTTCTCAGAGTCGACGGCATTTTTTTTTTCTTTTTTTTTCTTTTTTTTTTTTTTTTTTGCTGGAATTTTTGTATCACACTTTTTACTTGTGTTGTTAGTTCTTTAAAATTCCAAAATTTATATGTATGCTATGTTTTAGTTTACTTTGAGGTCATCAGTTAACAGTTTTTATCATACAGTATGCACTGAGTTTATAACAAGCATATTTTGAGTATTGATAGGGATAGCAATGGACTTCAGTTGGCTATTCACTGCCAGCATTCTTTTGTAAAGTTGTGTATATAGGAAAGTAAAATGTCAAGTTAAAAATGATGTTTTCTTTATTAGGTTTCTAATTATATTGACATGAATTTTCACAATACAAATTGAATGGCACTGGGGCAGCCTCCACAATCTTTAAGTGTTATCTCAAGGTCTGCCATTTTTTGTAGATAATGACTGATTATTTATGTAAATGCTACCTGTTTGGTTAGAGTAATCAATACACTTCTCTTGAAGAGACATGTTGAGTGAACACTTCATTAGTCGTGGGATACAAAGCAGTGCATTTCTTTTTTGTGAAAATTTTATTCCATGAAAATAAAGTTACCAAATTTCCAGAAACCGACTGTTTTGCGAAATTCTTCATCCCTATTTCATGGTAGGTTAGGTATAAACATTTGTGTACCACACAGAGCAAAAGCTATTCTATCCATAAAACTGCAAATCTCACCTCACTGACCATTATTGATAACAGTGGCAAACTATAGCGACAAAATGCCTTGCCATAACTTTGCACTGTAACATGGGGCACCCAAGGGCAACTTTGCATAGTCATGACAGTCCAAGACTTTTTGTAACATGATGTGACAAACCACTTTCGAATAAATTTAAAAGACACAGTTTTAGGATGACATGACCTCTGACCTATTAACGTCATCAATAAGGCATGTGCAGGTAGGCTTTATATGGGCAGGTAACTACCCGGCATATTTTGAATTTGCTCAGACTTGCATGATTCGATTATTATTTCATCACTGAAAACTTGAAAAAAGAATTCAAAGAAGAAAATTTCAAATGATTATGGCAAGTAGGCCGTCTTAATTTTGAGCAAAGCAAAATACAATAAGGAAGTTGTAATAAGGGCTTTAAGAGATGTTTTTTTTTTTTTTGGGGGGGGGGGGGTCAAATATTTGCATGCTCGACGGACGATCTGCTTTTTTTTCTGCTTGGGGCTCAGGAAAAACCTAAGGTCCTTTACCCTTAGCCCTTGAACGTACGAAACTGTGCTATGCTTCACATGAGGTGGGCATACTTAAGGGTAGAGCCAGGGTGGTAAAACATTAAACGAGCCAGAATCAGTGTAAATGTTTCCTGGTATCGTGATCTCCTGTTAATTAAGATCATAAGTTCATCGTATCAGGGAAGTGTATCGTATGGAAACATTCTCCTCGAAACTTATGAATGGACTTTGTAAAAATTGAAACGTGAGTTTCATTTTTGATAGGAAAGGTGCCAGTAGATATTGATATAGGCAAAATTTTGAAGCGAAAATTTCATTTCATCATGCAATATGTAACTTCTTATTGTGGAACTTGTTAATACAGTCAGGGACGTAGCGAATGTGTTATCTTGGGGGGGGGGGTGGTAGAGATTTTGTTTTGCCGAAAACGAGCTTTAGCGGGTGGGGTCTACCTTAGGGTCCAGGGGAAAGCCCCGCTGGGGGGATAGGGGGGAAGCCCGCGGAAGCTCTGAGGTTTAAGCATATCTCTGGGGGGAAAATTAGGTCCCAGGATGGATAGGCCTATATTTCGGTTCATAATGCATCATCAAATGCAATTAGATTCCCAATAATTTTAATGTAGGCTATTAGGCTATTCCTCTCGTCAGGCCGCTATAGTTTTAATCCTTTGAGACTCCGAGGCCCGCCAGTGTTTTAGCTAGGACGTTTTCTCAATGAGACATTTACTGATCTGTGGCCTGAGAGAGGGTTTTAAGAAGAGGGGTGTCCCCCTCTCCTTTGAAAATTTTTGGGATTTGAAAGGTGCCTAGATCGCAAATGGTGCAATATTGAGTGGATTTCTGCCTTAAAAAGGAACCTCAAAATTTACACCCCCGGTAGAATTTGCTTGTAAGATTTGTTAGTGCGGCATTTGTCGCGGCTTATGCGACATTAGTTGTCACACAAATAGGGGCTGGCTAAAACACCGGGCCCGCCTTGGGGCCCTGGTGGGGTTCCAGGGAGCTTCGCCCTCGAAATCTCTGAGGTTTTAGCATTATCTCTGGGTAAAAAATTAAGTCTCATGCATTATAGGTATATTTTGGTTCATAATACGTCAGTCATCCAATGCAAAGATTCCGGATAGTTTTAACTTATGTCCTGTCATGCCACTATACATCAGGAGCTGAACCTGTCGTTCAGAATTGGAACACTATGCGTTCAGCATTTGAACACTAGACGTGTCAGGCGTTCAAGAACGGAAAGCCTTCAAATAGGTGTTCGACGTTCAAAAGGGAGAAAAAGTGTTCCGAGAATCTTAACACAAGCGTTCAACTTAAAATATGCTTTGAACGCCAGGAAGGGTTCTGTATGTTTCATTTCGGTATTCAAAAGCTAATATCCTGACATTGCAGTGAAGGGACACGCGCCACTCATTTTATATTTATTTTTTGTTCTCAGGAAGCATTATGATTTTTTTTTTGTTTTTTTTTGTTTTTGTTTTTTCTCACAGCATGTGTGTGGGTAAACCGGATCCTCATCGAGTTTGCAAAATGTGTTTGAAGTCAAGGTAAAGGTTTAGAAAACGGGCTAAGGATGCCCTCTCCATGGGTAATCGGGTGCTGCTCCCCGTGGTGATGATAAAGAGGAATAATGCAGGCGCGGATCCAGGATATTGAGAAATGGGAAGCGCACACATCGTCGGCCGAAGGCGCGAGGCCACGGCTGGGAAAATTTGAATTCTAGATGCGCTTAGATGCGATTTCCCAGCATCCGGAAAGCATATTTTCCATATCTATTTGCTCCTTTTTTCGGAGTATTTAAACCGTTGGTCAAAAATTCGTTGGTCATCGAAAAAAGGGGGCGTGCGCCGGGTGTGCCGGTCCACACCTGGATCCGCGCCCGTAATGTGCAAAACGTGGTTTTTCAAGAATGTCATATGACCCTAAATAGTACGCCTATACGGAAGCCTTCAATTCCATTTCTTTCCCCAAGTTGCCACGACGGACTCGGTCACTCGGCCAATTAGGCTACACCAACGGCCGTTGATACGGCCATCACATGCATAATCAATTTGCCGACGGGCCTTTAACTTGAATGGGCCAATTAGATGAAGAGCCGAAAATCGAAATAGCCGATAACAGACTGGCCACGCACTCCCGTTCTCTCTTTCTCTTTTTTCTTTTCATTCTTCGTCTTCCCTTTCACTCCCTTCCTTTCCATTCTTCTCTCTTTTTTTTTCATCCTTTCCTCTTTTCCTCTTCAATCTTTTCCTTTCCCTCTCCCCTTTTTTGCCGACAGACCGAAAATTTGCCGAAGGCGACCAAATATTGGGGGGGGGGGGGGAATGACACCCCTGCTCGCTACGGCCCTGAACACAGTTATCATGTAAGAACTTGTAACCTGCTTACTCATGTATTCAAAGAAGGTTAAAGGTTATATACGTCTTCTGCTTGATGAAATGTTTCTGAAAGTTTTCTCAATTATGCATACAAATATAACATTTTTTATTCTCTTTTATTTATTCTGCTTTGATGTGGGAACCAAATTGATATATTCTACTCTTGTATGCTTAAAAGGAGGATGTTGATTAGTTACTGAAAATGGGAATTCTTTGCCCAAGTCCTGGAAGACTAAGATTGGTAAACACAGAAAACAAAGGGTTGTCGTTGTCACCCACGATGGTCTTCTTTTTACCATCCACCTATACAGTGTCCACATTGTGCAGCAACTCGCGATCGCCTATAATCTCTTTCTCTTCTTTGATAATATGTTCAATCCTACCAAATCACACTTTGCAACTTTTCCTTCAAAAGATTAAGACCCAAAGCTAGCTATCTCAAACTTATCAAACACGGGTAAGATATTTAGATAAATATATTGAAAAGAACCGAGTTGATGTAAACATGCAGTACACTCCTGCAATAAGCTTACTAAATGCCAATAGTATACCATGCCATTCGACTCATCAGTAGTAGTTACTGCTAGGTGTCTAAAGATTTGGACACGTTAAACTTCAGAGCCTTTGATACAGGGCTACTAACAGGATTATCTCTATGAAAATCACTTATACAATGTCCTGCATTGATATAAGGGGCCATAAGGGCACACTGAGGGAAAATTTCTTCGACACACTAACCCAAACTTTGCAAATAATTGTCTCCATTCTTCGAGAATAACATATACTAACATATTAGTAGGGCGCATTATGGAAGACAGCATTCATTCATCTTATAGAGGTCAAATAATTTTTATTGGTCCACTTGACCATAAGTCATTTGGATTAATATTGGACGAGGCGTCGTTACTTTTCCTCGTCCCATCAACAAAATTTCTTACCCCCTTATATATATGTATATTTTTTTTTGTATGTGCGAAGTTGTAAATATTGAGTACCGTAGCATTAATCAACAAACTAACTCAATTGATCTTCACGCAATGAGAAATGGTCTTTAAATAGAAATTAAACCTACCATAACAGAGTCACCTGCAAACTTAGTTAAAGCGAAAGATAACTCAGTTCATCAGTGACGTTGCTATAAGAAGGGCTGTGGGTGCGAACTGCGAACCACTCCTGCCTAAGACTCCCACTGAAAACTTCAGGAGTGAAAAAAGCATAATGAGAACATATTTTACGCCCACTGTCCAATATGCACTATGAAATGAAGGGCCATCCCCCTTCCCATGAAAACTTTCTATGATACATGGCACGCATAGGCTAAATATCCACTAGAAGGGAGCGAGAACGGTTGGGGGCATATTTGAAGGAATATTGTTGAAGTGTTGTCGTATGAGGTGAGTCTGTCGTGTTTACTGTTGAGGACGGTTGGTCAGATACAATTGAATTCCTTCTCAAGGCACGAACTATCTCCTCCTGATATGCTAGACAGAAGGTTTCAGTCGATAAGTATGGGGGTAATCTCTGTACGTAAGAGGTCCACATAAATCTCCGGTCATTTTTATGTTTCTGCTGTTCCTTCAATAGACCGTAGAGAAGATCCCATCAAACGTAGGCCCTACATTTTCTTTGAGTTTTCCGAATTGGTCCCGGGAGGTCTCAGTGTCTGAGTCTCTGAGAGATCGTTGGTTAGGGTAGTTTAATATTCCCCCTATGTAGATGGCCGTTTGCACATGAGCGGACTGAGAACAAATTAGTTTCGGCAGTCTCGGGTGGTTTCGGTTGTGTTCATATAAAGGACTGGCTGGTCTGGACATCAAAACCAGATCAACGCACACCTTATGACAAAGTCGTAGCCTTTTAGATTGTCATGCCAAGTATGAAATCAGTTCCCTACACACCTCGAAACAACTTTTGATATTTGGAAGTATGTTGAATAAGAAATTATATGTAATCGTGCAGGAGGGGGGGGGGGCACAGGGGGAAGGCAAAGCCACTGATACCAGGGAGCTGTAAGGGATAGAGAAACAACACTTGTTCCTCCTTTGAAACTAGGTGTTTTTCCGACACTTAAGCTTCGCATTGTCTGATTCCGAAATTCCCCCAAAACTTAGGGGGACTAAGCAGTGAAGACAATTGTTCTTGTCGTCTGCTACATCTGAGGGAGCTCATAGGATGATGTCCCCCATTGGTCTTACATTGCTAGCCGTCAAGGAGAGCAAAATTTATTTCAACTTGTGCCACCAGGTGTCACGTTTTAAAAGGGTACAGTGTATCTTTTAATCACTTTTTGAATACAGATACATTGTTCGCTATCTCAGGAACACTCCGGAAACGTTTGAAATGTCATCATCAAAATTTAGACTCCCATTGGTTTTCAAACAGGTATATTCCTTTCTTAATGAAGAAATTAGAATAATAATGGAATTGTGCAACTCAAGAGTGGGTGAACAGTCGTTTTGATAAAAACGGTGAAATGTTTCACATATTATCGGCTGCGCAGTTATCTTCAAAGCAACATCTTGACAATGGTCTTCGTTACAGGATTACTGTGCTTTAAAAGAGGGAGATCATCATTAAGAAGAAGAGTCAACAAAGTCAAACAATAAGAACAAAGAGACCTGTCAATCAAATCTGGCTTACCTGAAAAGAATTAAATTATTCTCGAGGACATATTGTCTGACAGATTTGGTCGATGTTTCTCCATCTCGTACAGCTCCCTGCTGATACCAACAACAAAAATGGTATGATTTAGATTTACCCATTGTAGTCAGTCTGTCCATTCATTTTTCCACATTGCCCAATTTTACGAACAGAAATAATTGAATAGAATAACATGTAGATGGAGGTGAACTAAAAACTTTTGGGGGCTTCGTTAACAGTATAAAAAATAAACACTCAGACAAAAAGCAAAGCTTTCAGTACCTTGAAAAACCCTTCCCGATCACTCCGCCCCATCCCAAATCCACCCTATTCCATCAACACGATTGATGTGCAACACCTGCTTTCGGTTAGTGTAGACCTACTGGCATCAGTCCCCGTCTAATAAACAAGTTTAAAGGGGAAATGCAGTCACCCCAACTTGAAGTAGTGTAGTAGACTGTCCTGTTTCATGATTGGCTCTTGAGAGTCATGTGACAATATTTTTTCTCCTCAAATGTGAAATTTACTAGAAGTAACTGATTGGTTTACCTTGAATATGCAATATTGAAGTCCTAAAATATTATGAAAGATACTTTGAAGGGAAATAAGAAGACAATTGTGAGATTTAGCTGTTGCTTCAAAATAAGTTTGGGGCGACTGCTCTTGCCCTTTAAGCCTTCCCCACCAATCCTGTCAGTGGCGTATACACTAGAAAGTGGGGGCAAGGGGGCGATCCTCCCAGGAAACCCCAAGTACATACATGGTCATGAATGGTCATCGACTACATACTAGTCTATGTACAAACAGTTCAAAACCCTATAGCCTTGTATGCAATCCAAATACTTCATGAAGTTTTCCGGCACGCTTTGCAGCAATCAATTTAAACTACTTTCTCATTTATGTTACCGATTTCTGCAACTGTGCAACTTAGTTGAGTGAATTGTCGTATTGTTACTTTCTCGGTGGCAACATGGATAGGATTTTGGGAAATATCACAAATCCTTCCGCAGTTAACTGTGTTGCCAACTACTACTCCCAAATGAACTCCACCGGGCGCTAGTCTCTGGTATTATTTTAATTTAAAGATGATCAAGTATAATCTTTTTGGTCATTGCGCTACCACTGAGTGCCCTTTGTATTGGGTACAGTTGATTGTTTCATTCTAAATTCCCGCAAGTTAGTAAATGATTACACATCCGTCGAGGGTTTGTCAGTGGACCTGACATGATCCGTGACTTTGGACCAGTGGATCTAAGGCACATCCTAGGTCACGCCCTCGAGGGGCGTATAGCGTTCTAACTTCCAGCAAGGTTGCAAAGGGAGGTATAACTGGCGTCATCGTCAGCCAGAACATTTCATACTATGTTTAAATTTGAACATAGAAGGTACCCCCTCTCCTTAAGATTTTGCATATTAACTAAATTATGCAAAAACACACTGTTTATAAAGCGATTTAACACGAAGACCGACTTTCACTATTCTAGTCAGGGTTACAATTGCACAAAATCTATTTAAAACTATTTTTAGGAGCGCTTCGCGTGCATTTATCTATATTTGTAAACTTTGGTAAGCACCGCCGAACAGGGAAATATATACCAGAATTTTCATTAAAACATCTTTTCCACGAGTTATGGGACCACTGCTTCAGTTGGTCCTCTGCATTTAATGAAATTCTCACATCAATTATATTCTATGTTTGAAAACTGTTAAGTGCCTTTATGTAACTCGCATCCAATAACCAGATGAAGATAACTAAGTAGCTTCATCTCATAGATTAATGTCCGTTTGTTTGAAATACTGCAGGTACCTTAAAATTTGCAAGGGGAGTCTTGCTCTCGTGGGGCCTGCCGAGGCAGAGTCAAGCAACACAACTGGAATCATAACGTTGTGACACTTCCATAAGAAGTGTAACAGCTTGCGCGGAAATTTGGTTAATACTGAATACCAGAACTTTCTGAACACTTCTCGCATGCACCATACATTGTTCTAGAAGGCAAGCCTTTTTCTCATTTAATACTAATGGAAATGTAAGAAATTCATCTGCTATCAGGTGCGTAGCCGATGGGGAGGGGGCAGTCTCCCCCTTGAGCCTTTGTTTTGTTTTGTTTAATGGTCTCTTATGATATCGCTAGTAACTCAAAATAGAATATGTTTACAAGGCCTGGGAAGTGCCATTTCCATCGATCTGGGAAGCATTTTTTGCCAAAATTTTCTTGTACGCTTCGCTCCAATATGGTGGCGCTACGCTAGTTAGTTTGCCTAAAGGCTTCTTCCAAATTTCTGGCTACGCGCCTGTCTGTCATAGTTACAATTTAAAAGAACCAAGACTCCCTAAATCACATGCCGGTGCAAGTGTTTCTTTCTCCCAAATTTGCCCGGCTTGGCTCTATAATCCGCCACCGTGGATGCACCTTTATCGCTCCAATGTGAGAGCTTTCCCATAATGGGATACCTGATACGTACTTATCACAACATCAATTCCCTTTGGCCAGTATGAATCAATTATCGTTTTAAAACCCAGTACAAACCTTAACATGATCAGTCGTCCCCATTTACCCCCTCCCACCTCAATTATGTTCCCTTCAGACTGGGAAAGGCTAACAGAAATGGTCATATTGTGTGTTTTTTGAATTTCCGTGGTCTGCTTATAGTGCGGATCCAATGCCATTTGCAGACAGATAAACGCTTCATTCCTAATTTTGTCATACACCAGAGTCTCCGGCCTCCGTGGCTTCCCCCTGGACCCCAACCGGGTAGTTTCCCTGGACCCCACCAGAGACCTTAGTTCTTCATGTTGGGATGTCCATTCGACGGAACATTGGGCCCCCAGTACCATAAAGAAACTTACTTAGTCGGTATGTCAAACAAAAGTAATTACAAGCAGTTATAGCTTCTACTTAACAAAAAAATTGCAGAAATGGTGCTTCTTTTTATACTAGATCCCAGTGTTCTCCATAGGGGTTTTTAGAGGGGCGCAGGGGTGACACCAAAATTTACCCGAAGGGGGCCAGACTCCCTGACGGGGAGGCCAGCCACCCGAAGCTCCGAGGGGGGATTTGAAGAAAACCTGTGTACTATACCATGCCATTGCGGGGCCTATATCGCATAAAATTTGTACATGATTCTAGAGGAACATAGATTTCCGTTTTTATCCGAAATCGAAACTGTGAAATTGCAAAGCGCGAAGCGCGCGAAATTTTTTTAGGTAAGCCTACACTAAAGAGAATCTGTACTTGTTTAAAAATTAATATATAGGTCAATAGTTCGGGCAGGTGGGCCCTATCAGACATAACTTACATTTTACTTCCCTCCTCGGGTCAATAGCCTTACCTCACGACAGACATAAGAGAACATTAAGTAGGTTTACGGAAATGAGATGACATTGTACTATATTTAGCTATAAGTAAAAGAACTGAGGAAGAATGGACAAAGAGTACCGAAAACTGTGGGTTTTATCTCAGAAATAATCCTTCTGATAGCCAAAATAAGTAAACCATGGGTGGCGACAGATGTTTCCCGAACGGGGGCCGGGCCATGCCAGCGACCCCAAGTTTTCCATTGTTACTTCATAGGAAAGCGTCCCATGTAATGTTGAGTAGGTAGAGTTACGCAACGACTACGTGTATATATAAGCTTTCAAAATTTCAAAGGCTGCACTTCCGTACCTCTTGCAATTCATTATACTTTGGGGAATTCAAGCTATAGACAAGTGATTCTCAAACTTTCTGAGGGTGAGGACTAAATTATAGATGGGGATGAGGTCGAGGGCTGCAGGGAGGATCACAGGCTTAGAGAGGACACTTAAGAACGAAATATAATAAAAGTCCCGAATCTGTATCTATGACAAACATTGGCAGAGCCCTAAGAAGTACTAATTTTTCTTTGGGAGCGGTTCCTAAAGGGAAAATCTGCACTCTGACGACGTCTTACGGGAGCAACCCGACCTCAGCCCCACGTCAGAAAATCTGGCTTTCCAGACGCCCTAGATATCAGGATATCGCACTTTAAATTACAAATTTGTGTCTAAATTTACAGGTGGCGAAAGGGTTTACCCTACAGGGAACCAAGTTTCTCGACGATGGGGGGGGGGGGAGCTCGAAACCTTGCCTACGTATCAGGCTGTGCGGCACCTTCCTTGTTCAGTATGAGAAGTTAAAGAGGCGCTGAGCAAACAAAGTCCGCTTCACGAGGTACCCGAAACCTAGACAAATGTGACTGGTTGCAAGGAGGGTGAGTGATGCGAATTTAAGCGCCCCGAAAATGTTGAGGTACCCATCAAAGACCAGTAAACGATTTGGGGTTTTCATTGAAGAATTTGTCTTCCTTAGGGAAAACCTTAGAAACTTTTAGGTTCGACTGGTCGATGTCGGGGGAATAATTACTTTTTCGTAGATATTAAGGCTCCCCGATGAAACTGGAATTTTCTGAGGGGGCAGCTTTCCCCGACGGGGCTCATGTCCTCCTGCCTCCACCTCTGTCTACAATTTTGCGTCTAGCATTCGTGAGTCATCATTATGATCATTTTCGTGTTCATTGTTAGAAGGTTTGCATAACAGGAGAAATGTTTGAGTAGGTTTAAGTAGGTTGCGGAAAAACTGCACCCTGAAATGGATGAAGTCACGACAGGCCGCGCTCATCCTATGCTAGTGGTCAGTAAACTCTTGATCAGCTATTCTGGAACGCAATCAGACGGAGAAGCGGGGCGAGGTCGAAGGGCCGCAGTCAAAATAGTCGGAAAACTTGAAAGATGACGGAATGATTCTTTATCCATTTAACAGAAGCTGTGGAAACTGAGTGAGCGCAGATAAGACGGACCATTGGTAGGTGATACCACTCAGCAATTGCATTTGATTTTGCTTCCACAAGTACATTAGAAGATGATTTGCAGAGGTTGGGATTTCAGTAATCAATCAACACACTTTCAACAAGATATTTTTGAATAGTGCAATCACCTCACCCAAAATTATATTTCAAGTATATATTTTGCTGCAAGATTTTTTTAATATAAATACACGCACTCAGTAGTGCACCACTGCATATCTGTATGCCACCGTGTACAAAACAACACGTTACCGTACACATAGCAAAATACCCAATCTTTTCTAGATACTACTGTACAAGGAGTACACAGCCTGCTGCGTAGGCAATCTACCACCCCTTCCAGAAAGCACACTTGGAAAGAGTCAATTAGTGCCTTCAAAATACATAATTTAAAATACCTGTCAGCGTGGATTATTGGCCGTTATTCCAATTTGGCTACGTTTCGTTGTCAGTCATTAAAAAAAAAAAAATAAAAATAATAATAAAAAAAAAAAAAAGTAAAATCAATTCAGGTGCAGCACCGACAGGTCCAGGGTACTAAATAGATATTTCTACTTCCTTCGTATGCCATATTAGTCCATTAATTGCAAACACAATATATCCCTTCAAACGGAACTTTTCTACTACCTGCTGCGCACATTTTCAGTAGTATGGGATCATCTATTTCTTTTCACATAATTTTCCCAAATTTCAACACTGACGTTGAAGCAGGGAGTCAAAGCTCCCAAAACGATTAACTGGCATCGTCGACTATGTGGGAGACTGTTAAAAATTAACTGCATCTTAAAGGCATGTTTAAATAAATGCAAAAACGGGAGGCTTCTCGCGTAGAATGAATGCCGGGTTGACGGGTTGACGGCAGTGGCATGCACTACAAGAGCAGTCTCCTCGGCGTTCACCTTGAATGGCGCCTTTCCATAATGCTCGCGCCGGTCCATATGGTTGAAGGTATACAGAGCTGCATTAGCATTTTCTTATTATCCTACTACTTTAAAGTTGTGGTGACAAGCCACCAAAAGGAGATGATTTTGCTTGGCATTTAAAGATTAAAAGCTCACTGAAACGTCCGTTGGAATTATGTTACTATCTTTAACCGTTCTCAAGATATACCAGTTTTGAAAGTTTGATCGTTTCTAGAATAATTTCCTATGCAAGGATAATGATGTGCTAGTGTGCGGCTAACGCCAGTTTGGTCCTCCCTGCTACCAGCTTTACGAAAATTTTGCAATCAACCAGAGCTAGGGCATCCTTCAACACTTTGTGGGAGAACGAGTCTGAAATAATTCGGACAACAAAGTTTGAAATATTTCCGGCATAGTTGGTGCTGACATTATCCTTTCATGAAATTTCTTGGGGCTATATCCAAGAAAAAAAGAGAAAATAGTCCCAAAATGATGCACTATCATAAAGAGAGCCTTTAGAGGTTAGGGTACCAGCGTCGACCCTTATCATAAATTTCGCCCCTAGAAAGGGAAGGATAAAAATAACTTGCGTGTTATGATACCTTAGTACATCGCACCCCCTGAAAGATATTTTGCCCAACTATCTCCTTTCTACAATAGCCTTGTACAGCGATGCGTTTCCCCCCAAGGAAGGAGGAGTTATACATACCCTGCAGAAGCCCAGTGTTCCCATGGTCACTTCAACATGAAAACATGCAGTTACTTGCTGGAGGACATATTACGAGGAGCATGGTCGTAGCTAGGGTCATATGTTTGGGGGTGTGAAGGCCCCAAATTCCGATTGGATGGATGTTTTTCCCAACTGAATGGCGGCGTGTTAATTGCACCTTTTTACGAGCCTTGCGATTTTATAGACAGTAGTGGGGATCCTTCCTTTGTTACTATATAAAGGTGCCGTCCTGCGGGAGGGGTCTAATGGGGAGGGTGTCCCCCTCCCCTTTGAGAAATTTTTGTTAATTTAAGGTTTTTTAGATACAAAATGGTGCTATCTTTGGTATTTTTTGGAGCTGATCATATATGGTGGAAAATGTCCATAATTAAATGAATTCTAATTTTCCCGACAGGCTGGATGTTCTTTCCAATTGTGTGGCGGAGCGTAAATTGCAATACTCCCTGCGTTTATATACAGCTGCAGTAAGGATCCTTTCTTTGTCACTACATAAAGGTGCCGTCCTAGTGAGGGGCCTACACGCTCTCCCATTTGAGAAATTTTTTTGTTTATTTGAGGTTACTTAGATACAAAATGGCGTGTTATCTTTGGTTTTTTTTTTCTTTTTGAGCTGATCATATATGGCTGGAAAATGTGCATAATGTAGTGAATTGTTCTAATTTTTAGTTAGGTGAAAGCAGAGAATACGTTGTAAAGAAACCTCCTGAAGCCCCCCCCCCCCCCCGGCTACTTTACTGCCTTCTGTTCGGGCAAACTTTTTTACCCTAAAATACGTGCACGGAGTCAACACTCAGAAACATCTTGGACAATTACGAAAATTTTCCTTTCCTTTATTGTGCATTATAAAAGGACATCTAAGGCTGACAGATACCTGTGTAGGGCCTCCTGGAAGCTCTTGATCAATAGTATTAAATTAATGGTACAATGACATAATACTTATTACCTGACATCCAAATGATACTTTAGAGTATGACGCCAAGCACTTTACATCTACAGTGTTTTTACTAAATTTGAACGAAAATCCAGACGAACAGCTTCCAGCAATGGGGAATGGGCGGGAGGGAGAGTATGGGTGCAGGAAGGTGATCTTAGACCTCCCTGATAGGTATAACAAAGGGGTGAAGGACTAACAGGCGTGTTTCAGAATGCTTTCTCGTCGTAAGTGTATTAACAATCACCATCTATACCGATAATGGCTGCGCGCGAAGAGGTCCTTGAAAATTTTGAAAAATATGTAACGGCAACAACGTACTTTCAACCTTCCACATCATGCTACAAACTAAATTGAAAGATCCCATATTGATGGGAGGCCCTTACAGATGTTTGGAAATGTATCTTTGTTTTTCGGAAAGTGCTGTGATCAGAATAATTTCATGCATAATTAGGCGCCTACGTATGAACGTGCGCACTAAGTGCGCGAAAAGTTCCTTCCCTGTCGGCAATTTGTGGAAAGTCTCTCAAGTGAACAGAACAAGGCTATGGCCATAATGGTACTTCTTCAGTTCCGCAAGCGTACATGAAGAGTTGAGTGCTTTTCGGACGGTGAGGGGACCAAGCTACCATGAGCTACCATAAGGCCCCAGAGAAGAATCAGCATAAGAGTACACCTAATTTATGCTAGAAAAATTCACTGGTACTTTTTTTCCTTTTTTGCCTATAATGTTCATAAGTGTTACAAAGTGGATTGTGAGGATTCCGGGCAAAGAGGGCCGAAATTTTGGGATATACTTCAATGTCAAAAGCAAAAACCTGCATGAAGGCTCAGCCAGGGTAGGTGCTTTGATTTGCCGACATAGGGGCCAAGCGCCCTGACTTGGGGTCAGCTACTCTAAGCTCCGAAAGATGCAATGGGTTACTGCACTCGACATAGCCTAATGGCGCGCAAAGCGTGCAGAAAATTTGGGGTGATATTGAAAAAGATTTCATATTTTGTTTTCATTAACGAAAGTTGAAAAAAGTTTGGTTTTTTTTTGAAGAATCTGCCCTACTTAAAAGAAAAGCCAAGAAATTGTTTGGGGCAACTGCATGACCCCTCGTCGGGGATTACATTTTTTATCTTACCCATTAAGGCTCCCCTACGACCCTACGAAACTGAAAAATCTTTATCTTACAAATTATGTTTGCCACGATGGCAAGGCTGAGGAAAATATCTTCCAAAAGTTAGGAAAAGAGGACAGAACTTCGCAACGGTGCATTTTCTTGTTTCTCTAGAATCACGCCTACACGGAAGAACGATATTTGTGGAAAAGTTGAATAAATCCAATATATTTGAAAAGGCAGGCGTTACCACTAGATAGAACTGAAGAAGAAAGCGCGTGTAGCGCGCGAAATTTTTTGAAGTTATAGAAAGAATCGTTACAGAACTTACTGGCTAAGGGCCTGACTAGCCATTTGGAATATTTTCTGAGCATATGTATGTCTTCACCACTACTAGTCTATATAAAATTTTGTGCAATTTTTGGGAGCTAGGAAAATTTGGTGGCTAAAGCCCCCTAGTCTCCCGTAGAACCGCGCCTGGTAGAATTACCTTAATAATGGTCATGAGATGAGGTGCAAATCGTGACGCATGCGCGCGAAGCGCGGCGAAAATTTTCATGAAATGACATTTCCATGACAAAATCTGCATTCAGAGAATCTGCATCGAGACACTTTCAATTGGCCAACAAACCTACATACCACTCAAAAAGCCAGCCTCTTTTTACCTGGTAATTCGAAAACAGCTTTCACCTTCTGCTGCTGTGCTTCTCCGAAACTTGCTATAGGAAGAAATTAAGATATATTAAGAACAACACTGAGTTAAGGATTGAGGAGCGCGGGGCGCGCGAAAATTTTGATATTTTGCAAAGAATTTGCGAAAATTCTGATAGTTTGAGAGAAATTTGTGATAGGAAATGATATTACAATAGATCGATCACATACATAGGCCTGCATACATACACAATATTCCCTGACAAAGAACAGTTTTGATTCGAAGGGAGGAAAATAATGTTTGGTATTATTACCACTTGATCTAGTTGGAAAATATATACAAAGTTGACATAGGCTCAGTCCGGAAAATGTGCTAGACTGAGATCTCAGAAATTCCAGCTGGTATTTCAGATTTTCCGACTATCGTCGCTCTGATGAACTTTGTGGGGGGGGGGGGGGTGAGACCCTGGCTGATATACAAAGCTGGTCTTTATTATTGAAACAGTAGTTTATACCTATCAGGCTCAGAACCTAAACCAAATGTAACATACTGATAAGATAATGCTAACGGGGGAGGGGCACCGCCCCTACAAAAATTTTCATCTCCGGAGGAAATCAAAATTTACCACTAACTTCATACATTTTAGTAAATCTCTCCCCCTAACGTATATGTTTCACTGGAAACATTCTCAGCCCTCGCAGCTAGTCCTACCCCTTCAGTGCCTTGTCTGGCTACAGGTGTGTATACTACGCGAAATGAACCAAGTCAAAAAAGAGTAATATGTCAATTGCTCCTGCTTTACTGTCTGCACTAAAGCTTCCTAACACACACTGTTCTGTTGTCTAAGTTGAGTTTATCATACTACCAACCTCATCGCCTAAGGCCTTTGCAAACATATGAGGAAATCCCGGGGAGATAGGGGGATATATTCCCACTTTCTGGAAATGCTCCCATTGACTTTTACTTTTTCACACAATAACCTTTGCCTCAAGGGTCCACTATCCCCCCCCCCCCCGCCCGCTACTGGTTGCAAACTATTGGCTCTCAAAATGCATTCGTATGCATACTGTTTGTGCCGATCAAGTGTCTCTGTGCACTGTTTCACAGGAACTGAACACACAAGGGCAAAGTTAGAAAAGCAGCAGATGACCATGTTAGGGATTCCAACTCGTCATGTTCAGATCAGATCAATTTAAAAGATCTACGCAAAATTCTTCCTATCACCTACTTGGATGAGTTTCCACATTTTACTTACACAGCTTTTAAACAGCTTGTCGCGAGGAAAGTTGTAACGCATTGACAGCCGACATAGGGCTAATAACTTTTAACCAATCATCCAATTTCCTGTGATGACGTCATGAAATGAGTCACTGAGCTCCAGCGGATACGTTGTAGTCTGCATAGCATGCAGTCATCAGCTGCTAATACATAAGTTACGGATTACATTGTACTGATTGATATCGTACCGTGCCTCTATACTGACAAAGTCATTATAGGCTAGGCCAATGTCAATGTATAAGCTAGATAGCTAACACAGAAAGACAAAGCAGAGGAAGTTCGTATTTACCTAGGCCTACGTCTTCTCCGTCCTTGAAATAAAAGTTGTATTGTAATAACGCATTCCTTATGCACTGACACAGAAAATGGATTTCACTGTGACATATTCCTTTGTTTGTTTGATTTTATCGGGATTTTCACTAAAATTTGCCTTTGGTAAGTTGGAAAGTCTGCTGATACACAAAGATGAGTACTGTAGGCCAAGGGCCTAACGTTAGGCTACAGTATTTAAATTCTATTTCTAGGCCTACTATTTTGGACGCTCTGTGGCTTCCCGCCATTTATATACTTCCATAGGCCTAATGTTAGGCCTACACTTCGTTTCGGGAACAAATTAAGTAGCCTAGCCTAGTAGCTTACGTAGGCTAGGTTCACTGTATCTTATGTGTTGCATTGTAGCTTCCCGTACTGCACACAAAACAAAGTAGGCCTAGGCTAAGTGAATGATGAGAATTGAGAAGTAGGCCTAACTTAGGCCTGAGTTAGGCCTACAGTTACACTTCAGAGCACAGGCATTCGAAACATTTATGTACATACATACTACACACTATATATATATAATAAGACAAGGTATGACATTTTGATAAGAGAAGACTTCGGCCCAGTGACTGCACTGCCACCCAGTGCTTCCACACTCTAAATTCATTTTTCCTGAAATGGAATCTAAAATTACCTGAAATCAGCCAGTTCAGGAAAATGATTTTAAAGGGTGGAAGCACTGGCTGTGCGACTGGGCCGTGTTCTTACTTAGGCTAGTTTTTATTCTTATTTTTATTTTATTTTGTCACCTTTTTTTACTGTTTAGAATTTATCTTATGCACGAAGTTGCATCCGAAGAGGTGTTGGATATTCTGCTGGAACAGATGATGTGATCGACTAAGTCTTTTGAGGTTCACAGTAAGAGTAGAGTGTAAAAATTGGCCAACATTCGTGCTTTGTCCTGAGAAATGTCATACCTTGTCTTATTATATATATATAGTGTGTGTAGTATATGTACGTAATGTTTCGAACGCCTGGGCTTCAGAGTAGGGCCAGGGAGCTGAAAGACACTAACAGTCTAAGGACTGCGGCACAAACAATAAGCCTAATTGGCTAGCTCTAGCTTAGCCTAGGGCTAGGCTACTCCTAAGTTAATGTTGTAGCCTATATAACCATATTCCAGATTGGAAAGTTTGCCCTGTGCGGGGGATCAATTTAACAACTGACAACTGCAACCGCACAAACTTGTTGGCAGCAACCAAGCAAGTTGGCTGGGAAAGGCAATTTCCTGCAATCTAGGAGGTAGTTTTGGCTTAAATTTTCTTGGTATATTCCGTGCCAACTAATGGTAGCACTCCGCTTAGATAGTATCGGCCGCGCAATTGTCTTGGCCATTATTAATATCCCCCGCGCGCCATTGCAAGCTTTCCAGTCTGGACCGTATTAAGCCCAGTGATTTTTCAAGACCAAAGATCTGAAGTTAGGCCTATTAAATGCAGCATATCAATTGAATGATGCACCCCTCTACCCCCTGGCATTGTCAGTCAAATGTGGGTCATTGACCAATGACAGTGTGATGCACATGTCGGTCATTGAACCACTATTGTCAGCCACCAGCATGACTGAGGGGTGAGTCACATTACCTCAATTGTCAGTCACTGTTGTGACCAAGGGGTGGATCATTGTGAGTCAATTGTTACACTTCGTGCAGGGGTACCAATTGCCATTCGCAATTATTCAGTCAATATATGGTGACCCACGCGTCAGTCAAAATTGCAAATTGTGCATCAATTTTTTTTGACTGAGATGTAAGTCATTTTGCATTAAGTTGTCAGTCACAGAAGTGACTGAGGGGTACGTCATTGTAGAAGATTTGTCAACACTGTTGTGGACAATGACTGACCATGTCCAGGGGTAGTGAGGTGCATCATTCAACTGATAAGTGCATAATGCAGTTAGCTCTCAATCAGTAATTAGGCTAGGCTTAGGACTATGCCCAGTGTAGCCTAATAGGAACAATAAAGTGACATTGCATTTCAGAGAGGGACCCCTATTCCCCAGTCTCTTGGAGATTGACTTTCTATAGTAGGCCAATACTTAGTAGCTAGGTAGGAAGGCCTGTGTTAGACCGCCAGGGTATTGCCATCCACAATGAACATTTCTGCCAAATATGAATTTCTTGAAGAAACAACAGTAAAAATGCATTTGCCACCAAGTATGCCTAGGCCTACTATGCAGGGAATAATTAAGTATTTAAATCTTGGGTAGCAGTTTTTAGAATTTTTTTCCTTCTGTAGTGCAAAATCACGGAAAACCCTATGGTTATATGCACATACAAAAGTGGTACACATTTTTGCATTTGTGTAGCAATTTGGCCACCATGTGTAGCAGATTGCGATGTGATTATCCCTGCTAGATGAACTAGGCCTAGTGGCAATTCAAAATCACCAAACTTTTGACCCAAGATAACCATTTAATATAATCCAAACCTGAAAACTGAATGCATATATATTGGCTACAAATTTGTTTCAAAATCATGTTTTCTTAAATGAGGTATAAGCCACATGACTTAGTCTATTTCCACATACCTTCACAGCCATAAACCTAATTATTAAGTGGTCAAATATGAAAATCTAGATAGATATGGGTTGTTGGAATGTTGTAATGAAAAGAACCTGCCTTAAATTGTTTTTGTCCTCATTTAGTGGGGAGGTCGAAAACCACATGCACTACTTTTCAATGTGACAGGCTATTTTCGACTACCTAATGTTAGTTTTTGACAGGCATAAAATCAGGAAAACTACTACAGTTTGATTAATTTTAAGTGATATAATTAATGGCCATATGTAAAACAGTTACCTTCATATGTAACTAATTCTATCACATCATCTGCACGATGATCACTTATGTCTCTTTCAAAATTCATTTTACCTTAAATTAGCATGGTTTTCAATGGGGCGGTTGACAATTCCCTCAGGTAGGTTGAAAATAGTCAGTTTTGTCCACTTTTATCATCATTTCATATTCCTGCAAGGGAAAACTAAAACAAAGGACATACACTGAATGGTAGTACAGGCATTGTAGGTGTTGACCAAAGGTAAGGTGGTTCAATTACTTTGCTCGTTTTAATTTTTGAAATCAAAAACGCTTAAGCAGTTGAACCCCCCTCCCCCCTCCCACCCTAGGCCTAGTATGGGTATCATGAGTGGATCGGTATCTTGAGTTGTTCACTGCATTCTGTGTCATAAAACCAGCGGCAGGTAGGCACAGTGTAATTCTAACATAGCCCACTGTACGGCCTAACATTCAGGGATGTGAGAGTTCCGCGTTTCCGCGATTTTCCGCGTTTCCTATCAGCGCGTCCGCGTTTTTATTATTTCTAGAGCCGCGGATGGCCATTTTCATAGTTTTCCGCGTTGCTCTTTTCAGCATGTCCATTACGCGTTTGTTTGGAGGCTCAATCGCTTTTCTCGTATGCACCTGCGCTGCTAGCTTCCTGTAACACTTCTTAAGCTTGATTACTTCGCTCTGTCGCATGCATTATATTCCGCACAACGTGCTGTGCTGGCTTCCTGTCCGTTTCTATTCGTATATGTGGCTATGCACTAAAAGAGCCTTTCCTCGCGCGCGTGTACGTCCATCGAACATTGACTGTCCGTACGTCCATAGACAACGCGTGAATATTCCGTAGTGAATGTTTGTCCGCACGCTCAAGATGCATATCCCATGTGCATGATGGTACGGTGCTGCACTGTGCAGTGTCTGAGTGTGTAGCGGCGACGATGTAGTACATTATTTTATTTATTTAACATTAACATGAGGGTGGAAAACTCGGTTAGCTCACAAAAGGCTAATCTTACCCGAGGCCCTCGTAAAAATTAAAAAGGTATAAGAGGAAATAAAAAGCACATTTACAATATACAAGTATAGAAAAACATTAAAAGAGAAACAATCAAAGTAGTAAAGGTAGTAAAAGGGAAAATTACGCTGGCATACATAAAACAGAGAAATAAAAGAAAAAAAATAAAAGGAATAAAAGGAAGATGACCAAGATTATAAGAGGGAAATTTACAAAATTGCACATAGCCTAAAACAGAGAAATGAAGAGTGAAAAAAGCATAAACCCTATAAAAACATTAAGGCGTAAAACATAACAAACATGAGTGTAAAAATATCATAAGTAAGAGTTAATAAGACTTTTAAAATGATTCAAAGACTTTGCGTTCCTACATTCGTCAGGGAGTTCATTCCATTCATGAGAAGCTAAGTATGTGAAACGTCTCTTGTGGTATTCTGTGCGTACCCCACTAACAAATAAGTGATTAAAAGTTTTTGATCGAAGGCAATACGTATGGACATTGTGAGTGTACTGAAAAAGATCACGGAGATACTGAGGTGCTAATCCATTCAAACATTTATAAAGCATGATTAACCTTCGAGCTTTTATGCGTTTGTCGAAGGGTTGCCAACCTAAAGTTTTGAAAAGTTCGTCTGACTCGCACTCAAAGCCAGCATCTAAAATTACTCTTGCTGCTGTTTTTTGCAAACGTAAAATCATATTGAGGTCACCAACATTACAAGTGCCCCATAAAATACTACAATAATCTAAAATTGGTAAAATGTATCCATTATAAAAAGAGATGTGAGTGGTTGTATCTATAAATGGCTTAATTCTTCTCAAAAGCGCCAGTTTACTGTTAACAATCTTACACACGTTATCAACATGATCGTGCCACGTTAGCTCTTTGTCAATTGTAACACCCAGCAATTTTTCACACGATGTATCCTGCAATGTCATATCATTAATATCAATAGAAAGTACATTAGCTCCAAGCGTCGACAAACGTTGCCTTGACCCAATGATCATAGTCTTAGTTTTACTAGCATTAATCACCATCTTATTTTCTCTCACACCATGTTTCAATACTTGCCATATCATCCCTCAATTTATCATTTATTTCTTGGACGTTTTTACCTGCAATGTAGAAAGTAGTGTCATCGGCATACATATCTGCTATTGCATGATTTAAAGACAGATCCATATCGTTTATATAAATGATGAAAAGAAGGGGCCCTAGGATTGATCCTTGCGGTACACCACATGTAACGGACATTGGGGTAGAAAATTCACCTTTAACATAAGAACATTGAACTCTTTCAGACAGGTAAGACTTAAACCATTGTAAAGCATTGTCTGATACACCATACATACATAGCTTCTTCAATAAGACATCATGATTAACTAAGTCGAAAGCCTTGCGAAGATCTAAAAAAATCGCACCAATTATGTTACCGCTATCAATAATTTCCATCCATTTATCGATAATTTTTAAAAGTGCTGTCTCACATGAATGCTTTGCTCTATACATCCACTGCACTGTACTCGTACTCGCACTTAACTTTGCAGTATGCTTTGACAGAGTTAGTACACTCAAAGCAACCATGGCGAAGGCAAAATTAAGAGATCGTAGTTTCATTGAACGTGGAACGGAAAGAGACAAGGAAGCACTTGCTTCAGATCGCGCGGATTCTTTTGTTAAAAACCCATGGAGATGGGAATGGTTAGATTATGTTTGTCAACCGAACGATCAAAAGCTATCGGACTGTATTCGGCTGATCAAGAAACCTGGTTTTGCTGTCTGTGTAATTTGTGATAAAGAAATTAAATATTCATCTCGTGGACGTATGGCCTTGACTGATCATGTGAGCAGTAACACTCACTCGAAAGTCCTGAAATTGAGGAAGTCAAACACCTTACTTCCAGGTAGGTTTCATATAAAAGTATGATCAAGGTAGCCTAAACACTTGGTTCAAGTTGTTGCCTTTTCAGTTTTTTGGTTAGGCTAATTTATTTCGTACGTAGGCTAGGCCTAACGTTAGGCCCAACTTTAGCCTAAAGTTAGGCCTAAGTTGCGCCTAACGTTAGGCCTAGGTTAGCCAAAGGCTGCAGGAACGTAAAGTTAGGCCTAACCTAATGTAGTAATGCGACAAAATACCGAACATAGCCTAACGTTAGGCTAGACACACCAACATACTACGTCAATGCAAATCAGCCTAGCCTAGCCTCGGCGTAACTTTAGCCTAGCCTGACCTATCCAAACCACCTAGCCTATTGCAACATTAGCCTAGGCTAGGCCTAGTCCTGGGACTAGGCCTAGGCTAGGTTGGTAGGGTTAGGGTTTAATAATATAGCCAAGCCTAGCCTACAAGATAAAGTAAGCTAGTAAGGCTATTCCAAACGTAACATAACATAACAGGTTAAAGGGCAAAGGAGGGCTAAGGCCCCATAAGATGCCCTGAAGTCCAAACAACCATAACTGAAAACAAAGAACCAACCAACACCAAACGAACCCAGCACAATTAGATTCTACCACACTTATGGAAGAACTTGTCAATGTTAACCTTAAAGCAGTGCACAGATGTGGAGTTAACTACCCACTCAGGCAGACTATTCCACTCGTTAACAACTCTATGAGAAAAGCTGAACTTCCTAATGTCGAGCCTTGCAAAATTCTTAACTAGCTTCTTACAATGGCCTCGAACCCGAGAATTACATTGAACCTTTAAATAAACCTAGGCCTAGGCTAACAAGCTAGCCTAGGGCGTAAGTGCGCAGTACGAGGCTACGTGCAGTGTTTTCATAACGTTACATCATGATGAGTAAACAGTGATTGCAGACACAAATTTCGAGCATAATATTGAGTATCATAGGCTAGCCTGACTGTAAGTTTTGTAACTGGCTAGGCCTAGGCAAGCCAAGCCTGAACTCATGATGTGGAGCACAAGCTCAGCAGTATTTAAGAGATAGGGGGGGGGGGTGGGGGGGGGGGGCTTCTGCTGCAGGTTTCTGCGCCGTATCGATGATGACGATGATGACTATGATGATGATGATGATGATGTAGCCTAACATTTTAGGCCTAGGCTAGCCTGAACCTGTAAGGCTCTAGGCCTAGCCTAGGCCTAAGCATATAATTATAAGGAAAGTACAATGTAAAGGGAAATATAGGAAAACATGCACATTGCATAAACAGTGTACCTTTCCATTTCAAGAAATTTTAGTAAGAAAAGGGAAGCTTGATCATCGATCAGAATTCAAAACATACAGAACGGGGAATACAGCCTATCAATTGACAATCATTGCTACCATGTACAAGTTTTAGTATGAACTATGAAAAATAAATTAATACTTTTAGTACGGTACAGTATGAAGTGAAAATAGTTCATACTTTCTTTAAAACGTTGTCAGTACTCCTTTGATTTCCTCTCAGGGTTGGACCTTTTATTATTTATTTGCAGGTCAAAAGCTACCATTGTCAAGTCAGTCTGTGACGTATGGCATACATCCCATGTTTCGAAAACAGCTAGAAAAACAGCAACTTAAAGGGAGTCTTCCTGAATCTGTTGTGCATGTGAGTGATCGAGTGGCAAATGCTGAAGCTACCTTACTTGCTTTTACTGCTGAACATTCATTATCACTAAAGGTGGTTCCAGATTTGATTTCACTATCAAAAGAACTGGCCAGAGACAAACATGCCTTAGATAGGTTATCAGTCGATCGGACTTCAGCATCTTACAAAATGAAATATGGACTGGCTAAAACATTTGAAGAAGAACTTCTCGAGGACTTAAAACAGTCTTACTTTTCTCTCAACATTGACGAATGCACAAGTGAAACCAATCATCGTGTTGTAACTGTGCTTGTTAGTTATTTTTCATTAAAGGAAGAAAAGGTAGTGACTAAACATTTGTCTTCATTCTCTGTGACAAAAGTAGATAGTGCAACACTTTACAATGAACTAGTAAAATTGTTCGAAAAATTTGAACTACCTTGGAAGAACCTAGTTTCAATACTTATGGATTCCTGTGCTGTAATGCGAGGTTCAAAGTCTGGTCTGGAAACCCAAATCCGTAATTTCAAAGCACCGCATTTACTGGATGTAGATGGAGACTCCTGTCATCATGCTCATAATGCCTCAAAGAGCTTTTGCAAACCTTTTGACAACTATATTGAGTCATTATTGAATGATATTTACACAGACTTTAAGTGGTCAAGTGATCAGAAGGAGGTCTTACATTTGATTTGTGATGCAGTTGGAATTAAAGGCACTGTTCCAGAGAGGTACGTTCCACACAGATGGTTGTCTGTGTATGATGTGTGTGTTGATACTTCACGTATGCTAGATGCTTTAGTCCTCTTCTATTATTCATTTGTATCGGCCACAGATCGGGCAAAACACTTATCCTTAATACAGGAAGTATACAGCAAGCATGGTACCTCGAAGAGTACTCAGAAAGCAATTGAAACACTGCAAGACAAGGTAGGGAAGAAAGTCAAAACTATGACACAATTAGGCAAAGAAAGAAAGAACCGGATTGTGAAGAAGATGTTTGATACTCAGAAGAGAACAAAGGTGATCCTACATATTTACAGTACTATTCTTCCAATGCTAAAGAAATATGTAATGTTGTTCCAGATGACCAACCCACTAATACACAAGCTAAATGACAAGCAGCAAGAACTTCTTAGAGACTTTCTCTCATGCTTCATAAAACCAGAGCTTCTAAACAATCAGCCATTACATACTGTTGATATCAGTGAGAAGAACATGCTACCTGATAGTGTAATTTTCCTTGTCAGTCACATCAACAAATATCTGAAGAAAAGTGACTTGGTTCACAAATTGAAAACTGGATATTTGAACTGTGCTAAAACCCTTCAAAGCAAGATGCCTGTTAACAATCAACTACTCAAGTGTGCTTCAGCTATTGACCCAGCTTGTAGAGGACATACCATCACCATTCAATATTTGTTAAAATTGCCAAGTTTGCTGCCTAATGTTCTTGAGGAAGACAAGATTCAGTCATATGATGAGGAAGTTAGAAGGTATAACATAGACAAAGACATAAGTATGAATACAGATAGCAGAATTGATAGTTGGTGGGGTGCATTGCAAGGAAAGTATCCACACATGGCAAAAATTATGTTAGCACTTATCAGTTGTTTTCATGGCCCTCAAGTAGAATCATCCTTTAGTATTATGGGACAAATGCTTAATTCTGACAGACCTAACTTGCAAATAAGTACATTTGCAGCAATGCAAACTGTGAAGTATGAGATGCGATCAGCTAACAAGACAGCCCTAGAATATTTCTGGAGGAAAGATTATCTACATGATCCGGTCAGTTCAAAACTGTGTAAGAACATGGCAAGGTCTTGGAAAACATATGTAGAGGTGAAAGAAATGGAAAAGGAAGAACTGGAAGCAAAGAGGAAGGCAACAGGGGTGCAAATACCAAAACAGGGAGGAAGCACTTCAAAAAAGCAAGCAAGACAATCTGCAATGCTGTCAGCAGATAGGGCAAAAAAAGGCCATGAGGTAAAGCTGGTTAGAAAAGATAAATTGAAGACCAATGTAAAGAAGAGAAAGGCAGCAGATGAGGGTGAAGGGAGTATCCCAATGAAAAAACATGCAGGAGAGAGGGAATAAATAAAGATAAATGTGAGCATAATTGTTTTTAAATTGGCTGCATTTTGTGTTAATTTTTGCTTCAAATTCCAAAATTTTTCCAGGGGGCGCTGCCCCCTTACACCCCCGCCAGGGGGCGGCACCCCCTGGACCCCCGCTAGAACGGCTCGCGCTGCGCGCTCGCTGCTTTGCTTCGCTCAGCAGTTTCCTCTTTTTTTGTCAACCTCCACTCACATCCCTGAACATTAAGAATGACCAGCAGTGCATTTCTTCAAGCAATATAGGTCTATCAAAAAAGAATTTGCCTTGCTATTTTCCATTACCAAAGGGAAAATTTTCCTGACAAATTTCAAGTTTCATCATAACAATGCATATTGTTAGGTCTAGCCTACTAGTAATCTGCAAATGTTCCAAAAATTGTGACCAACATGAGTTTGAGAAGCTTTCATTCAACTTGACAACATCCTCTTTGTTTATTCTTGTATTTGGTAATTAATAGTATTTAGCTGCACTATTTCTGTAGTGATTGACTCAAGATAAACATAGTTGTTGGGTGCCTCTACCTCCTCAATTCAAAATTCATTTTCTTTACAATTGTACAATGAGAAAGAGTGATTAGGAAATATTACTGGGAAATTTCATTTCATTTCACTTACAGTTTTTCACACATTTTTACAGAGTTTGTTTTAAAGTGATTGACTCAGGATAGCCCCTGCATACATAGGCCTTTACTGAAAACTGTTGCTAGTTGCTTTGATCCCCATGAGAGGTGAAGAATATCTTTTTAATATGCTTTGAAGTATTGATACATTGCCAAATATATCCGGGAGGCAGAAAAGATGCAGACCATACTGAAAGTCTGCATTACACAGAATCGTGCCATTTTCTCCTGAAAATTATACCTTCTTCAACATACCATGTCAACCTTTCTCTAAGGAGTGATGTCAAACCGTCTCAGAATTAGGCCTACATTACTATACATTATGTGAAATGTCATGTAACAATGATATTGTCATCATGTACAGGCCAGTTGCAAAGGCAATTGAATTTAGCAAAACTGTCTTCACAAAAAGTTTGGTATCATACACATTTCCATATATGCCACTGATCTGTATTCAGTATGGGATGCAGATGAGAACAGGTAATCCTACGTTACAACCTATGGTGGCCATAAGTTCCTGATGTCAGGGACAGTCACTGGAGCTCACATTGTAGAAGTGTCCACCTCAATTTCCTATTTAAAATAAGAAAGTTCATTAAATTTTTTGAACATTTTATTCAGGATATATTTACACATGTTGCAAAACCTAGCATTTGTTATTCTCATGTCTGTACAATACACCTTGGCGCTACAATATGTGAATCAAGAATATAGGCTACCATGTTCACAAACTGCACATTGCAGATGTAAGCACTTCAACACAAGAAGTGTAAACATCCAAAGGCAGAGATGCAGTCCCCTATTGTAATCTTGGTAAATAATTTTACTCTCTATGTGCTTGGCCAATGTGACTATGTAGGTATTTTCAGTGCCTGAAATACTGTACTGTACCTCTTCATTCTGTTTTAAAAAATAGTCATCCCCATGAATGCCATTTTGGATACTTCTCTGAGGATGTCAGGTGCTAAGTGCGTTATTGGCCTTTATACTCATCCTTGAATGATTTTCCTTAATTTTTTTCAAAGTACATGTACTTCAGGAACTTTTTTAGTGGTTAATACAAATTTGCACCTTGATTCCCCCTTGCTTTTTTGATGCTGTTATGGGATGTTTGCATGCATACAATAATAAACTCGGTCTTTCACTTTTATTGAGCTTCGACAGTATAGGCCTGTACTTGTTGCACATGGTATGAAACTATTAAAGACACGTGTAACAACTTCTGCATGCAAGAAACAGACATGCTGAAGTGCATGATACGTGTGCATTGTGCAGTTTGTGTATTAAACTTGCTTTTATTCACATACTGCAGGGTTAATTAATAGACATGAGAATATCATAGGCTAGGTTTTGCAACATGTGTAAATATATCCTAGATGAAATGTTAAAAAAAATTGGTTAACTTTCTCATTTTAATGTAGGAAATTGACAGGAGGACACTTCTAAAACCTGAGGACAAATTTTTAGCATCAGTGACTGTCAGCCCTGACATCAGGAATACAGTATAGGCCTATACTTCGTACATATGACATGAAACTACGAAGGACACAGTAATGTGTAGCAAACTGCATGCAAGAAACAGAAAACACCCCTAGCAGACAGCAGGGTTTTTTCAACTGATCAGCAGTGTCCAATAGGCCGTGGAGCATTGTCTCATGGGCCATCTATATAACAGGAAAATAAACATACTGTATTCTGCCAATTAGTTTTAATTTAGTTTTAAACCATAAATTTCACAAAGATGAATTCCAATAGAATAGCATACTTTCCTTAGCATTGAAGCTTACATTCAAGTTATATGGAACTGGAAAATTTCATCAGTAATAGTTGGCCTTGAACTGAGGAAAAATTGATTGAGGAAAAATTAAGCAAGGCTTTACTTACAGATAAGAGAATTCTCAGTCAGTTTGTGGACAATTTCTGCTGGGACGATTCCCTTGTGGATAATTCCATCCCGGACAATTCCCATTTCAACAGTTTCTGTTGGGCAGTTCCCATCCTTTACCCCTTGTCCAGGTTGGGCATTTACCCAGGTTTGGGAGGGAAGTGTCCTGGGTGACAGGTATGATGAGGGGAGTCATCCAAGAGGAAGCTGTTATAAAGTGGGGGGGGGGGGGTGGGAGCAAGGTTGGGGAAGTTATCTGGTCACAAGCTTGGCCAGAATGCTTGAGAATTAATGTGACAGATCGTGAAAACACTTTTCTGAAGCTCCTGTGAGACATTTATGAGCACTGTGGTATTCAGTCCTGAGCTGTAAAGAAGGGTAATGAAAAACTTATTAGGAAAAAATGAGTACTGTCAGTCCGGAAGATTCCCCCTTTCAGGAGAAAACCATTTTACCCCAAAAAGAAGGATTTGTATATAAATTTATAAGCCATCATGAATAAATAAAGCCTTGCTTTCATAACAGTCGTTTCATATGCACACATTAGTGTCAGGTGGCAGGGAAGGTAGAACAAACAAGCATGGCTGTGTGTAGTCCGTGTGCTGGCTTTTCACGCAAAGTGGCATTGGTAGTGCCTGCAGTGGTAAGTACTTATCCTTTAGTTCTAGTATGCTAGTTCTTGTGTCATCATTTGAAAAATGTTGTACATAGCCTAGTTCCTAGTAATCTGTTAAGAACCCTAGCCCTGCAGCCTAGCTGTTAACCATGTAGGCCATCGCTCGGCGAACGTTTGCAGGTTGAGCCTGTGCACTGCTCAATAAACATATTCAGCTGTCGCTATGCACACAAATTGCATATGCAGTGAGAGGCAACTGTAAAACGTCTACAGTAGTAATGAGGCTGTCGCAATGTCACATTGAGATTTTAACAATTTTTGTAAAATGTGCATGGACCTTTCACTAAGCAGAAAAGTCATAGATAATGTAAACCAGCTTGTATGCAGGTTTCCAACTGTCCTTCACACATACAAATTTTCCAGAGGGGTTTGTAAAGTTTGTTTTGTATTGCCTAAATGGTGTGGCATAGTGGGTAAAGCCTGCAAAATGCCTTTCGCAATTTTTGCCTTTTGGGGGGAAAATGATTTCCCCCCAAAAAGGAGAATCTCCCGGACTGATTGTATGTACACCCTACAGGTGGCAGTTTAAAGATAAAAATTGTGTTCTTTAGGAATTATAGGCCTAGTCTTTTGTGAGTTCGAATAATTAAAGGTACACTTTCAAAATTAAATATTTTTGTAAAACAGAAAACACAAACTCAGTGTACACTTGCCTGTAATTTTGCTGGTAGGGAGATGGGGGTTGGGGTTGGGATGGGAGAGGGGTACAAAATGACCTTGCCTAGTGTTGGGTGCATGTAACATAGCATTGTTCATTGTCCTAGCATGTATAATAAACAAAGTGTCCTAGAATGGCAAAAGTAAACTGCTAGAGTCATTTCTCAGATTTAAAATGTAACTTGCCTGAGTGAGTGAAGTGAAAGGGTAGGACTACGAGTATGTAACTGACTGCAAAGTACTGCTTAATATATAGTCTTTGCCCCTAACTTCTCACAGGACAATTTTAATGGACACAGAGAATTTGCGGTAGCGTAATTAATTTCTTACTTATGCCACGGTTCAGATTAATTTACAAATTGTCATTTGAAAAGTAAAAATAGTAAGCCTGACCATTTATACAGACATTTTATACAGAGAAGTACAGTACCGGTATATGGTTAGCTGAGCTTATAAGCAGCATCACTGCTCTTGTTGCACATGGCAGCCCCTTATTGCATGCTGGACACAAAGATTTGGTGATTTTGTTTACTGTTTGGATTTGTTGCTTTCATTAATGCATATTATAAAACATTTGGATTACTTACAAATTTTGTTTAAAACCTTGGTCAGATTTTTCTATGTGGATCCCTACTGTAACTACATTGGCATTATTCAACTGTATGGTGGAAAGTATTGGGATGCAAGAAGCAGGGAAGTTGCTGTATCTTTCCTTCCTCACAACAGTTTTAATAAGAACATGAGGGACTTGACTTGTACTGTACTATACTGAGAGATTGAGTTAGCATGCACCTGAGAGTGAGGCAGCTATCACACAGTACGCTTCAAACAGGGAAGCAAGAAATTAAGATACTTCCCCTTTAGGGTGTCTTACTCAACTGATGATTTGTCATGACTGTATATAGTACACTAATGAGAGCTTAAATCTTGTAGAGGAAGTCAGTCTTTTTTCTGACTCTGTTTTGAAGGCTTCTTCCTGTGCAATGGGAGCAGTGCAGTATGCACAGTACTACATGTAAGAAATGCTGCTTAACCACTAGCCCCTATGAAATTTTCAGTACATAAATCTACATGCATTCAACCAATAAGTTGTGAAAATTATATCAGTGCGGTACCTTTATAGAACCTTCACATGTGCCAGTGATTACGAGCTGGAGGCAGGGGTGCCTTAGTTTAAGGTTGAATGAATTGGAACTATACAGTTTAAAGACTTTTTACCCAATGTTTCATCTTCTTTTTGTTCTGTAAAACATAGTAGTACCGGTACTTAACATTTATGTCATGTTTCACTGGTGTGCTATAGCACAGTGAGTGTATATCTATATAGATGTGGGAAAAAATTGGAATTGCCAGATAGAAGTAGATGTACATCTACGTAGGCCTCAGTTTCAGCTGGATTTATCGGCCAAATGTCTGCATACAGTGAACATTGTTTTAATAAGATTCAGTTGAGTGACAAAAAAAAAAGAGGTTTCATTAGCTAAAACAGAAGTAATTTATTTTCAAAGGCACCTACTTAGTTTAATAACACTAGGTACTAGTGTTCTTGAGAAGGTAGGGGGGGGGGAGGGGAGGGGCAGAGAGACAGTGTCCCAAAAGTTCCATACTAAGTTTCAGAACACGAGATATTACTTTAGATAAAACTGTATCATTTAATACAAAAACTTTTATGTTTCATGTATCATATATTAACATGTATACAGGCCTACAGCTGAGCACAGATCAAGAACATTCCTTTACAATCCTGTCTGGTACCAGAACGGTGCAGTTTACATGTTCTGCCACTACAACAGTGCCCCCTGTCATCTACAGATGGTACTTCAAAAGGTTCCCCATGGATGTACAGATTGAGGTAAATACAGACTTACCATTCAGAGATTTTCTCTTTCAAACATATCCTGCTCATGGCTCAGGTTTATTCTTGCTTCTGTGGGTATTCTGTAATGTAACACTTGAAGGAGGCTTGAAAATCACTCAAATGACTTTTGAAGCCCTGATCTCATTGATTTTCACTATTGACATAAGTGCATGGAATTTTTTGGATGGGGGGGGGGGGGACTTTTGGGCCTGATTCTCAGTCCTTTTAAGAAGAATTTGACATCTGCCTGAGTTTTGGAGTTGTCCAAAAGTTTTTTTTGGGGGGGGGAGGGGGGGCACAATGCCCCATCACCTCTCGTCAAATATGCTTGTGGCTATTGATCAGGTGAAGTGTAACACAACAATTTCTGGCAAAGTTAATCCTGGTTGTTCAAAAGCATGCATAGAAGGTATTCAAAGCCTGTTCAAAATTATGATAAGAAGACTTCTTCCACAATATTAGTGGAATAGACAAATCAATTTCTGTGTACTTGACTATTTTACACAGGGTGTCTGCTCTTGGCTGGGATTAAGCAGCATACTCTGCTGTACAATGTATTGCATGAGAATGTGTGGGCCTCATATTTGCATTCAGCATTTGTCATAATAATTATGTTGTATGTTCCAAATTCATTTTGTGATGGACTGGTAAAATGTTAATAAAAATGCAAATAAAATTGTGAATTAAATGTAAACAAAATTTAAATAAAAATGTAAGTATTCCAGCATAAAAATATTAATAAATTATAATTTTTTTTTGCAGCTTACAAGCAATTCCCACCAGACTATAGTTGATAACACTATGACCATTGACCAACTGAGGAAGACTGATAGAGGAATATATTTTATTGGTGCTACTGATGGAGCAGGACAGAGGAGTAATTGTACATTCATCTTACAGGTTGCTTGTAAGGCTCTGTTTTGTTTTAATTTTAAAATTAGGAATGTGTGACTTAAATAGAATGTTTGCAAGGACTTGCTTAAATTACTAATAGAAAGCAAAGCATCATCTCTGGTTGAAGTCCAGTTGATGGAATTCTGAGGCTTGTCAGGGCATGGCGTGTCACCTCAGAGGTCGTTACTCCATAGTCAGGGGGAGGACATTTGAGTTTAAAACCATTTGTGACAGTCAATGAATTCATTCTTGCCTTTTTTTATAAGATATAGGTGGCAATTTGAATAAATATGGTCAGGGAATACCACCTAATGTACTTGTTGCCATTTCTCATCATGTTCATGTTGCAGAGAAAAATGTTGAGTATCAGTTGAAGCAGAAGTGTACCTCAGTTTTGAGAACAAATATAAACATATGAAAGAGTAATTTGTAAACAACAACCAGGCAGTTTCACTAACGAAATTTTGTATTCTTCTGTGTTTTTAATTGGCTGTTGATACATGCAGCAGGATAGGAATCAATTTCAAACAAAGCAAGACCTATAACTTGTAACCTTCATAGCAGGTGTCTAATATGTACCTCTCTTTGACTTATTGGTATTGCGAGTGCAGTCAGTGTGGGTGTAGCATCAATACACATCCACTGGGCGGGCAATATAACTCTAAAACTTCTCTAATTTCTGTCTATAATTTCATCAAATTTGACTGTTGGAATAGCACTCATGGGTGTAGTAGAACAAGTATTCTAATTCTTTGGGAAGGAATAATTTTTTTTCCTTATGGGGGCCATTTTCAATCTTTGTTTTGAAAAATGCATCTGTCAAAGTCTTTACCCAGGCTCTTTTCTTAATCATGTTTCAAATTTTCTATTTTATCCACCCTGCCATGTTTCATTTCAGATCCACCAGTATTTACTTCATCTATGCCAGCTGAGAAGACAGCAAGTGATGAGATAAGAACTGTCATCACCTGTCCTGTCACAGGATTCCCAGAACCTACCATTTCATGGCTGAAAGATAGCATGCCACTAACCACAGGAACCACTTATGAAATTAATGGAACTGACATTATTTTTTCAGGTAAATTCTCCTTCACTGGGTGGTTTTTATGCTAATTTGTATAGCACATGTACACTTACAATACACACTGTATGTGCTGCAAACTTAAGGTGGGAATCCATTCGATTTCGTGCATTTGCATGATGTTAAAGACAGACCTTTAATGTGGTAAGCTATATGAAGACATCAGGGAATCATAGCAGTGTTGGTATTATGATCAGCAGTTTTGGGTCTTAGTTGTTTTTAATTAATGTATCACTTTGTAAAAGTCAAAACCCAAGGTAACAAAAAAAAAATAAATAAGTGAATAAATAAAAAAAAAACTGTTACATTATCCATCCGTATTTAAACAAATGATTTCCTGAAGTAAAGGGCATGTTTGCAGTAACTAATGCTGGAAGTGCTATTATTTCATGCTAGTTATCTTATAAAATTATCCTGTCTTCTCTACACCTAGTGCCTTTTTATTTCACGAAAGGTGAGTTCATGATTTTAAAATTATGTCCAACTTAAAAGTTTAATACAAGAAGGAGAAAACAAACCTGTGAAGAGTACAACATTTGAAGTTGGTCATCACATCTAAGCCAGTTGGTACTTTGTTTTGCCTGTCGGCTGAGGCTATTGGGCCTTTTGAAAGAAAAGTTTAATACCAGTGGTAAAATGGGGGTAAAGCCGTTTCTTTTTTTTTCTTGTTTTCTTTGGTTACACATTATAGTTGCCACTAAATTTGATGAAGGGCTCTACCAGTGCAATGCTACCAATCACTATGGGTCTGTAATCAGCTCACCTGTCAGATTGACTGTAATTGGTGAGTGTAACATTTGAATTGAACATTCTCATTTAGTGTCATTTAGCTTCATCTGTAGATTTGTCTTCCTAAGCTGTTGGGTTATGTAATAAAGGTAACGTTGACTGGCATGCAGGCTGAAAATTTCATGTTTGGGTCTCACAATGCCTCCCTCACCCCCACCGCCATGCCTCACCACGCCCTCCCCCCATCACCTTTGTTATATGAAAACAAAGAATAAGGGAAACTGAATATCACTTTTAAGAGAACAGTAGTCAGGACATTTGTGCTAAATTGAGAACCTTAAAACTTCCTTTATGTAGACACATCGATGTCATGGTCTTAGAAACGGTATTTTATCAATTTTTAGTCTAATTAAGTTTTGATATTTTGTAATTTTAAACTAACAGTCCCAAAGATGGACAAGTGCTTGAGTCTTTGGAATGTACATAGTTTTCATTGGTAGTTTAGTTGCATCTTCTCAAAAATAAAGTGATTGTAGATGAAAAAGAAAAGTCAGTGTAACTCTTGTTTTCCCCACAAGAATGTGTGAAGTTTTCGTCAATTTTAACTTAAAAATTTTCACAAGATAGGACAAAGGTAGTAGAAGGCATACACAGATAAGGACAATGTGACCATGCAGTAGAAATGGGGTGGGACAGTAATTGGGGCCACTGTTATCTTTGGAAGGGATAATGTACTGTTTTTAGGGACCTGCCTTGACTGCATGCATTTATTGAAGACATTGCAATAAGGGACGCTGTTGTCAAGATCAAATTCATGGTGGGACAGTACTTGCCAGCCACTGTACACTGTTCCAAGTGCAGTGACAGCTCACAACAATGGCCACAGCATGCATGCATATAGTGGGGACAGTGTGGTAGGTATGCCAGTATTAGTGGCATACCTGCCACATTGGGCCACTGTGCAGTAGTTGATGTTAAAGGTCGTGTGACATGCCACCAAAAAGAGCTGTTTCACTTGTCACTTAAAGAATGAAGTCCTCCAATCAAAGATTCGTTGGAATTATTTCAATATCTTTTACCGTTCTCAAAATATACATCTTCAAAGTTTGATGGTTTCTGAAGAAACTAATTGCCTGTGCAAAAATAATTATGTGAAGTGTTACACAGTGTCATGATTTCTTTTGTTAACCGTATATAAATTATCTGTTAATTACTGATCATATATATTACAGTTTGGTAAGTGATATCAACATTTTTCAAGGAAAAAAGTTAAGTTTTGTAATCAACCCCACAGGGAATAACAATGCCACAAGTGTCCTTGAAATTAAGGATGAAAAAACAAAGGCTAACATGTGCCATGTATGGTATATCCCTCTTTCAATGTCACATATTTGCATATTTAGCTCATGTTTATTTGTGATACAAGTGTGAAATAGAAAATTTCCTGTAATATGGTCAATATTTGATGGATTTTAATGGAAATTGCGGTTATTTTCTGTATTTTTAATGCTTTTTACATCAAATATCCAACTATGTTGTTTTCATGTCACACGACCTTTAAGTAAGCAGATCATATAGCAAGCTTAAGTGCTGCCAAAGATGCAAAAAAATTGCAAGGGACATTACCGTAGGAATGAAAGGTCATGGAAATGTGAGTTCTGGTCTTGATACTTTTGTTTATAAAACTTGTAATTGGTTCTTTCCTGGTATACAATTCACTTTAACTAACCAAGATGGTGAACCTCAGTACAATGAATGAAGGTAAGGGGCAATGAGTAAATTGAAATGACCTGATCCTTCGCTGCATGCTTGCTCATTAAAAATTTTTTGCTTTCTTTTGCATCTAATAGAGGAGGTTGTATTTGTGTCTGCACCTCAGTCAGTGGTATACCTACATGAAGGGGATCCTGCAGTATTCCTCTGTAATGCCACTGGTCACCCACCACCTCAGCTGGAGTGGCATAAGGTATGGGAACAAATCAGGTTATCTTTACAACAGCATTAAATGGTATTTAGTATATATGTAGGTGTACAGGTTTTTTAGATGGTTTTAAGATTAAAAACCAGTAGTGTCAGAAACAACTCTGCACAAGTTGAAGAAATTCCACTCTCGCATGGTGATGAATCCAGCCCTACATTCTGGTAATCTCAGAATTTTGCCCATCATTCGGAGGAATTTTTGATAATGGGAGTAGGACGCTTGCTTGCAAAGAGTCTCTTGTCTGTAATTTATACTAAGAGGGAAATGCAGTTAACTCAAATTAAATAAATATACCAGGATATCCTAATTTATGAATGGCTTTATCAAATCATGTGACAAGTTTGTAACTGATTTTCTAAATTTATGCAAACTGACCACTTGGTTACCTTAAGAATGCCATGTTCATGTTCCAGAATACCATCTGTTGATGCATTGATGTTTTACAATGTAAATTCATGTTTTTCATTGTTGATTAGTGTTGATCGATACAGACTGCTGTTGGTAAGTATTTTGTACTGGTTTTAATCATCTGTCGGTGTTAATATTTTTCACAGACATTTTTCCCTGAAGATCCAGTGACATTTTATACCAATAGTACCCATCCTGTAGTTACTGTCAACACTGGGCCTGATTATGCCTGGTCTGAGCTCAGTTTCACTAGTGTACAAATGAGTGATCATGGCCTCTATGAGTGCAGGGCTAACCAGCTGTCGACGGTTAGCAAATCTCGTTTGTTTGAGGTAGTCATCTATGGTAAGACTAACGTACAGGTTCTCTTTTATATAAAAAATAAATTGAAACACATAAAATAATATTTTATTAGTATGTGGATGGAATCAAGTGATGTACATCAAATTATTATCCATGTATTGGCTGACAGTCTCTAAGGAACCAAACGTGAATTATCCATACATTGGCTGACAGTCTCTATGGTTGCTTAAGTTAATTTACACCTAGCAGTGTAGGGTGAAAATATTTTACAGAGTTTCTATAATCATTGAAAACCTTGGTTGAGTCGGGAATATTACAGGTTACAAAAAGTCAGAAAAATCATGGAAGAGGGTTCAGATTTTGATGTAGTATATTGAACCTCACTGTAAAGGTTTGGGCACAGATAGCCATGATATACAGTATGCCACACACTGGTGTTAATACAATAAAACAATGAAGAATTTGCTTCTTTGAATACAAGACAAATGTTTTTGCCCTTGGTTCCAAATGCCTGGACGGCGATCCAGGAGGGGTAGGGGGCAGGATGGGGGACAATATTTGAGAAATAGCCCATTGACTTTGATTTTTCATACAGTGTATTATTGGAAAATGGGGTCATGTCCCCCTCCCCCCCCTCCCTCCAATATTGAGCCCCCCTCCCTCCAATATTGAGAACAAATTGCTGCCTTTGCCACAATGTCATGACTCTGCATATGCTTACATTAAGTAGTGTAACATACAATTCTGATGGCCCTTTTCTGAAGCAGAAAGAGGCTATCAATTATAAAAGAGGAAGATGGAGAAGCAGTGATAAACTAAAGAAGGAGAAGTGTGTTGTTGAATAGCAGTTTCATTAAAGGTTGAAATTTTTTTGCACTGCAGGTGGCTACCATAATATAGTTACAAAGACAAAACAAGGATTTCCAATGTTCGTGTAGCGATTAATTTTCTTCATTTATGGCTGGGTTTGATTTTCCTTGAAATTTTAAATACTTTCGTTGCATGTATCATAGGAGAACATGCCATTATAGACCAGTGTTCTGAATTACATTGACCATTTTTGTATTTCTCATTCAGCTAGGCCAGCCATCACTTCCTTGCACTCTAGTGAGGTGACTGTCCTTCTTGGGAATCCGTACACATTTATCTGCAATGCAACAGGTTTCCCAAAACCTGAACTCACTTGGTACAAAAATGGACTGGTGAGTGTTTTGCTTAGTAGTAGCAGTAAAAGTGTAACAAGAAAAAGGAAGGTGAACGTTTACATCAGAAACTAAAACACCTCTCACCATCAGTCTTGATACATAGTCTGGGGTGGGGACAGAATTTGACAAAAGGGGGCCAAGCTCCCTGATGGGGGGCAGCAAGCTGAAGCCTTGTAAAAGGCTATGGGTTGCCAAAAGGACGTGTAGCACTTAATTTTCGGCATGCAAAGAGCTCTGAATATATTTTGACTTTTTTACAAAAATTTGAAAATTTGGGAGTTTTAAAAAAAGAAAATTTGAAAAATTTGGATTTTTATGGAAGAAAATTTGAAAAATTTGGGGTTTTATTTAGGCAAATTGGAAAATTTGGGTCTTTTCTGAAGAATCTGCCATTCCTGTGAGCAAAATCAAGCAAATCATTGGAGCAACTGAAGATCACTGGGATTACATATTCTGTCCTACAGATTAAGGCTCTCTGAAGAAATTGGAAAATTCCCCCCCTCCCCTGGGGCATGGTGCCCTGCTCTTGCCACCCCTGACATAGTCCCATTGGTAATCATCTACTAGTAGGTGAAAACAAAAAGCATAAAATGCTATACAGAATCTCTGAGTGAGTTCGTCTTGTTGCATCCTTAAAAGAGCATGTTATTTACATTACAGTAAAATAGCCCCTCCCCCCCTAAAAAAAAAAAGAAGCCCCTCCCCCTTAAAATAAAAAAAGGGAAAAAAAAATATGTTATTACGCTTACAGGTCTGGTGACAAGGGAAACAACATAATTGGATATTTGATGTAAAAGCATTAGAAAATTCAGAAAATAGCCACAATTTCTATCAAAATCCATCAAGTATTGACCCTACCCTTTCACACCTGTATCATGAATAACCATGAGCTGAATATGCAACTTTATGATGTCCAAAGGTACCAGATATGGCTAATGTTAGATTTTGTTTTTTCAACCTCCATTTCAAGGACACTTGTGGTATTGTTTTCCCTTGAGGGATTTAGTATGTAAGTTAAAATTGTTTCCTTGAAAAATATTGATATCACCCACCATACTGTAAACTATTTGATCAATAATTAAGAGATAATTTATACGGGGTAACAAAAGAAATCTTAACAATGTGTAATGCCCCACATCATTATTTTTGCATAAGCCATGAGTTACTTCAGAAGCCATCAAACTTTGAAGTGGTGTATCTTGAGATCAGAGAAAGATATTGAAATAATTTCACCCGATCTTTCTTTGGAGGATTTTATTCTTTTACGGTACTGCCAAGTAAAAATAGCTCTTTTTGGCGGCATGTCATCATAGTTTTAATTACTTCTGGCCAGCAAATTCTGTTAATTGCATTTTCCTAGGCATATTATCCATTCCAATTAAGTGCCGATGTTGAATCGTTTGCAAGCTAACATATATTTAAAGGCAGACAGTCATCACCCCAAAGTATATTTTTAGTGTGGGGGTATCAAAATTCTCAATTGGTGACTGCTCTTTGATTGACATCAAAGTCTGAAAATTTGAAAGATGTGGAGTAACTCACATTCCACACAAGGCAGAGAGAGTGCTTTTATTACATTTTATAGCCTTGTATGCTCACCAGGACATGGCCTTAATCAATAAAACAGGTTTATTCCTTCACAAGGAAGAGCTTCATACAGTTATGGGAGGAGCTAGAAGTTGCATAGTTGGGAGAATTGGAACTGTCTGGGATCATGAAAATTCCCCTTTAATGTTAACTTCCCGCAAAGTGAATCTTACTCACTGACAATTTAAGTGTTGTACCCCTGATACCTAAGTTTGTATTATTCACTTCTCTTCACATACTGTACAATTCATTATTTCAAAGAAGCAGCTCAACTTTCTGTACTACAATTGCATCCCCTATTCTATCCCTTTTTTTTTGTGAATAACATGTTTTGCAAACTCCTCAGCAGACATTACCATCTTTTATTGATTTGAGGAGAAGAGAAGCAGGGGCACTGTGCCCCACAGTGCCTCCCCCAGCAAATTTTCATACGAGCAATATGTTCAGGTAGAATCTGTGGAAATAATTGGGCAAAATTCTCCTAAAAAGGCTCAGATGGAGATTTGGACAAAAATTTGTGTCCCGCCTCCAAATTCAAATGTTCTTATATGCTTATTAATGCTGTTACGTCTTTGGAAGGTTTTAGTACTGTAGATATTAAACTGTAGTATCTGACAACTGGTCACATTAATCAGGTCACATTGATAGCATACCACAATTTAAACTACTATAATGTCAAGTGTCACTTACTCCTTCCACAGGAAGTGATGACCAACAGTAGATTTGTGATGGCCCCGGGGGTCCTTCACATCATAAGAACAGAGGGCCCAGACTCTGGTGTTTACTCCTGCCATGCCAGTAACTCTGTAGGCCAAGTGGACAGCTCACAGACTAACTTCTTTGTCCAAGGTAAGTACATATTACTAAATAATAATAGGTTAAAGAGCTGGTATACACTCTAAAAAACATCTGGTGAAATTTCAGTGTTGGTATGCCACCTACACAATCCTGGTTATTTATTTCACCAGAAAATAATGGTCATATGAACCAGTACACCAGTGAATTTAACCAAATACCTGATTATTCTAGTTTTTAACCAGTTTTTTCTTTAAGTCAAGTAAGAATTCCTGGTTAATCAACCAGGGTTGTGTGGGTGGCATATGAACATGGAATCTGGTGAAAATTTCACCAGATATTTTTTAGAGTGTATGGTATTAATAAAGGTTTGTGTTCATTGTGTTCTCTTTTAATCAGTGAATGTGCATTGTCAAAGGTAGTGTGTAGGCCTATTCAATAAAACAATCACTTAATAGTTTGTGCAAAAGCTTCCATATTGGATGGAGGCTGTACTCTTATTGCCAGTTTATGTTGATGTGGGTGTTTTATCTGACTGAGGGCTGTCTGTCCAGGGGATAGGATATGGTTTATTGGGGGGGGGGGTATGGAAGGAAACTTTTGGGAATTCCCTTTTTAGCCCTAAGTATAGGATATGCAATAAATTCATTGATTGCAAAGTTCCTTCATTGTGGGTGAGTTCAAAGATTTGTTCAAACAGGAATGCTTCCTACCCAAGTGAATTAATGAAACTTGTTTCGAAACTTTCCGTGTACATTCAAAACTAAAGCTAGCTGTGTGTGAGATGTGACTTTTTTTTTTGAGCAGGAATGGTGTGATCCTGCACTAGGGCATGGTTAAAAGGGAAGGCTGTGCACCCATTTCCTTTTGACCCTTTTGAAAATTTGTGCACCATCATGAATGGTGCAAAAAGTGCCATACTTGGCATAGTTTTGACATGTGCCTTTTTCCTCAGAGTACTAAGATAAAAATGTACTTCAAAAGTCATATTTCGAAAAAGCTAGCCTTACTGAAACTAGGTTTTTCACATCAGCTTATTTTTAGTGTGAACAAATTTGCTGGTGACACATATTTGCTGGTTGGTTACTGTAGCAGTCTGTGAGTACTAGCTAGAGTCAGCCACCATCAAAAGCTATATTGAACTTGGGCACATTTTCTTGATTCCATAAAGCAAGTTTTTGTCTGAAAATATGTGAAATGTTGCATTATCAGATGATTACAGTATTTGCATGTTTACTGCTGTTGATCTCTTGTGAATTAAAGTGCCTTGGGCTCATAGGGTGGGTAGGGGAAGGGGACAACTATCAGAAGGGGTCAATAAAATGCTGGGGACTTGTAATGAGTAGCCAAAATGAATATACATTCAGCTCTTATCAAATTCGTCTATGACTCATCCCCAGTTCATGAGAATCCTGTGTATCACCTCGGTCCTTGGTATGGGTTGCTGCATTCAGCAAGTATCCAAATGCAGTAGTGTGCTAAAACATGCTACAACTCAAGTTGCAAACAGCGAAGAAGTAGTTCCCATTATAAACCCCTAATTCTGACTGACATGCAACCTCATATTCAGGTCTACTGTGTGTTATCACTGGGAAGAAAACAAAACATTCTTTCAAGGTGAAAGGGACTAGTTCATAGGATGAAGAAAAAGGCTTTAAAATTGACGTAGGAAACTGAATTGCTGTACAGTTTCCAGAGTGAGAGTGTTGCATAGAAAAAAGCACTTGGGATTTGATATGAGTTACAGCACCACAAATGATGTCAATGGGCAGATTGCTTATTGAAAATATACCAGTGAACCAAGGTAGACTTTTTGTTCCCTTCAATCACTTTTTGTTTGTTCGTTTAATGGTACTGTGCAATTTTCTTCACTCCTAACCATTTCTTTTAAAACATCACAATTTTTTAAAATTATAATGTTTGATAACTCTTCCATCAGGTCTCTACTTCACTAAGCAACCACCAGCATTGGTCCACCTCAACCTAGGTGATTCCATTACTTTCAACTGTTCTGCTGCTGGTTCCCAGTATGCCATTGTCATTGAGTGGTTCAAGAATAGCGTCAAGATCAGGGATACATGTGCATCTCCAGAGTAAGTCAATCGTACCTTAAAACTGAAAGATGAATGTATGTTAAATCATTGTGCATTTATAAATCGCCCTAACATACTGCATTACAGGAAGCAGCAGACCCAAGTTCCTGGATTCGAGGGTTACAACTTTTCAAAGTTTTGTCATTCGTCAAGGCACCAATTCTAAGCTCAGGCTGGACATGCATATCTAGCATTAATATGTTACAAAAGTACAAGGCATTTCATCTTTCTTAGCATTACTGAAATGTGATAAGATTGAATCTTTAGCTTGGTGGAACCTTTCACTGAACTGCTGAAAGGGATTAACACTTCTGGGCTTTTTTTCTCCAAAGAAGTGAAATCAGATTTTTGTGTAGCAGCAATAAGGGAATGTACACACTCTGTTTTAAAATAAATATTCCCAAAACTTTTTGGGTAGTTCCCTTTCAATATTTTTCAATTTGAAAGATAAACTTTGTTTTATGCAATTCCCTCCAACAGCTCAGGTAATTGTCATTTATTTACCAATGGATCAGACCTACACATAGTGAACATTAAGAAGAAGGACATTGCTAACTACACCTGTGTGGCTAAGGAGAGGGGCATGGTATTAGAACCTCACACAATCAGGACAAAGACACAACTTCTGATTTTACGTAAGTAAAAAGAGTCAGGATATGAAGCCTGCCTCATTTCAAAAATTTAAGTTGAACTGTAACACATGGTCTATGTTGGATGAGTTGTACTACTTCTGTCTTCCTGCAAGGTTGTCTTTCTGCAGGACTGGGGTAAAGAAACCTTCCCTAGGATCTGTGGGGCCAATTTTACTGACGTCAACTTCAGCAATAATCAGGGTGCATTTACACTAGATCCGGATCTGATTGCCTGAGCAGGTCAGATCCACTACTCGAGATCAAATTGATAGTGTAAATGCAGATCAGATCTGGATCTGATCCCCTGGTTTTGATCTTGGTAAGAGGGGAGGATTAGACCCTGTGCAGGGGATCAAAACTTGTAGTGTAAATACTTTAGGATCAAAGGTGACCTGAGATCAGCAGTGACCTCACATTATGCACATTAATATGGTCACACATGTGTTTTCTCATTTCTTTATTTACATTTTGGTGCACACGAGCGTGTGCTTCTACTTCGTAATTCATTTGGAGGCCACTTCCACTGAAGCAGGGAGGAGGATCAGAGTACGAGACAAGTGTAAATGCTCCAGGATCAAGCCGCATGTGTGATTTGTTCTACTGATAAGATAGGGCAATCAGATCCGGATGTAGTGTAAATGCACCCTCAGTAAACCAATCACTAACTTGAATCATTGCTAGTAACAATAGATGCAATTTATTGCTAAAAACAATGGCAATGGGTTGATTTCTTTGTGTCTGTTATGACTTTTATCGCTAAAACCCATCACAACAGAGCTTGTTTTGCATTGTAAAGTTGATGGCAAAATGTCTCTTGCAGTCTGTTGCAAAACCTGTAGCTAAATTGCACGACCATCAATGGATGGCATGTTCCATCATCCCTAACATAGCGAAACCCTCTCCTAGTAGTGGTATGGAGCTGTAGCCTGGATCTAGTCATGTAATCACAGTGCTTGCCTGCAGACAGTTTGTTACAATAAGTCAGTTTATAAAATTGTTTTGCAATTTTGCAGTGATTTTACTCACATTTACATAACACAAAGTAATGTTATAACTTCAGATTCCCCCAGTGTTTCCCCTTTTCTTCTTTCCTGTTTGTGTAAATTTTATTTGAGGCCACTTGAGACCCACCCACGGAAGTTGGAGTAAACCCCTCCTTTTTCCAGCTGTGGCTTTGTACATTTGTTGAAGAGCTATATATATGTGAGCTGACCTGCCACTATAAAGAACTTTTACCCTAAATGCAAATTGTCTTTCCTTACAGAGGCCCCTAGGTTTGAGAAGCTAATACCAGAGACTATTGAGGGTAGCTACCAAGGACAGCTAGTGATTGAATGCAAGGTGTCAGGAGTGCCTCAGCCATCAGTCCATTGGTTCAGGGATGGGTTTGAAGTAAGCAATGACAATCACAGAAAGGTGAGAAGGTATCTGCTCCAGGGGGTGTGTGGCAGGGACATAGCTAGGATGAAATTTTTAGCGGGCCTAGGTATCAAATGAGTCACAGCATTGATCACCGTCCCTAATTCTTGCACATTTTATTAGGACACACAATTTCTGGGGGGCGTAGCAAACATCGGGGGCCAGGCCCCCCCCAGGCCACCCATGGCTATGTGCCTGGTGTGTGGAATGGTTTCACTGGGCATTATGAATAACAGAGGTTACCCTTCCCTGTGTATGAATGGCATTATGACTCAGAGTTGATGTTCCTTTCTTGTTTGAAAACTGTGAAATGCCTTATTTAAATGAATTTTTCAGGTTACATTATCAAACTTCATTCAATAATGACATGGGGGGAGGGGGCTAGACAAAAGAAATAAGACATTAAAGGATGATGGTAAGGTATTGTCATGTAGTACAGTGGCTGTAGTACTGATCGAGAGGGTAGCTAAAAAGGACGGCTAGTGATTGTATGCAAGGTGTCAGGAGTGCCTCAACCATCAGTACATTGGTGCAGGGATGGGTTTGAAGTAAGCAGTGACAATCACAGGTGAGAAGGTATTTGCTCCAGGGGTGTGGAAGGGGTTTCACCTAGTAGTATGAATAACAGAGGTTACCCCTTCCCTGTGTATGAATGGCATTATGACTGAGAGTTGATGCTAGTCCTCTTTTATTTGAAAACTGTGAAATCCCTTATGTAAATGAATTTTTCATGTTACGTTATCAGAGTTCATTCAATAATGCTAAGTTTTATAATATAATGTCAAATTTCATATAATTAAGCTGAGTTAACATAGCATTAGAGATAATAACTCTACATCTAAGTAATATATTTAAAAGGACAATTTTCTTGGGAGAGGAGTTGGTTTGGATAAATGGAAGCTGCTTTTTGGGGGGTGGGGGGAGAGGTAGTGGAATAGGAAAAAGAAATAAGACATTAAAGGATGATGTTAAGGTATCCTCAACAAAAGCGGTTGATAAAGGACTCATTTGTAGCAAAGTAGTCATATGTAAAAGATTTCATTAAGTTCTTCTTCTTTATTACAGGTCAGTGGAGGTAACTTGACGTTTCTGAGGGTAGACAGTAACGACAGAGGTCTGTACATCTGTGTAGCTGAGAATAAAGTTGGTGAGATCAGACAACAGACAAATATCACTGTCTTGAGTAAGTAAATCAGATTACTGGGTCTACAGCAAAGATGAAACAAAAAAGAAGAAAAAATGATTAGCTTGCAATTCTTAAACTTAGTGTTGGGAGAGAGGGGAGAAGGAGAGGGGGAGAAGTAGGGGGGAGAGGTTGGCATGAACCAAATTATTCTTTCATCAACATCACCTTTGCTGAAAGTATAAATCTTTAACCAGTATTCAAGTTAAAAAAAATGATCTCGATGGGGCATGTCCTGCTTTTTAAAAATAATTGTAATAAAAGTATTACAACTTTTGGTAATTTGTAAAAAAAAAAAAAAAAAAAAAACATGTTTGTGAATTTTATAAAGCTCATTGTTGCAGTTGTTGATGTTTTTAACTACTCTATTCAATTTCCATTTTCAGCCCCACCCAAAGCTTTGAAAGTTTCAATAGCAGAGGGTTTTTCTTATGCTGTTATAAAATGGCAAGTGTTAGATGATGGAGGTCATGAACCCTCAACGCTTCGGATGCAACTCAGGGAGGTTTCCCCTCGACTTACACCATGGGTTGCCATTTCAGCCAATATATCAGGCACAGAGGTGAGTAAGCAAATATGATCCCCCTCCCCCTCTGAGTCAAAATTTGTGTCGTGGGGGAGTGGGGGTGAAAGTTTTGTAACATATCAAACTGAGATTTTCCAGTCAATATACATCCAACAATTTCTGTGAACAAAACATTTGAAACCCAGGAGTGGAATACAGTTTTGTTAGACATTCAGAACCTTTAATCAAAGAACCATGCATGTTCATAAATAATAAAGAACCAAACAAGAATTTAGACAGGTAGTAATTGACACACTTAGGGTGACTACATTTACCATGTAAAGTAATAAAATCCCTGTGTTGAAGCCAGAGCCTTTGGTTTGTTTTCTCATTTGACTCAATGAAAAGGAAACACTTTTGTACAACCAGATGCATTAATTACATAGTCGCATCTGTTGGCTGTCACATTTGTAGCTTAGCTAAGTTAAAAGTTAATGTGGTAGGAATGGACAAGGAAAGTTCAAATGTTTTCGTTTTATCCAGGGTAATTACATTTTACATGGTCTGGATTATACAGCATCCTATGAGCTGAATGTCTGGGCAACGAATGACATAGGGGATGGAGAGGTTACTACTCACACCTTTAATACAACATCACCAGATGAAGGTAAGTTCTCCTAAATATGACATCCTCAAGAAGTTTATTATCCTGCTTTGAAGATGCATTAAACCACATCCTCATTGAATTTTACAAACAGATTCACTTCCCATGCCCCCTTCCTTCTGGGATGAAAGTAGAATAGTAATTCTTGCATTCTTTAGAGTTACATTTAAAGCCATAGATGAGCTGACAATGGCTATCATATTTGTTAATGTTTGTGCTTTACCAAATGTGTTTTCATCCTTCCGGACTTCAGATGTACCTCTTCCTGTTTTCTTCCAATAGACTATAGGGAACAGTCATTTTCTGACCAAGCAACATGCCCTGGAACTTACTTAGTCACAAAGGCATGGCCCTCCCAGTGTACAGGCAAATTAGGAGGCATGGTGAGCCCTGGCTTAGGAGGCATGGTGGGCCCTGGCTTGAAATGCCATGTAAGAAAGTGTGAAATGTAAAATATGTCAGAAAACAAAAGGGAATTCTGCTCAGAACCTCTCAAAAAGCTTGGGTCATCCCCTGCTGGTAGGTGTCTGTGTTGTGCAATAGAATCACAAATTTCAAATTCCATAAATCCTCTAAGATTTGTTGAAAAAACCACATCATTGCATTCAATGAGTAGGAGAATAAAAAAAGAAAAGAAAAAACTAGTTGCTAGTGAAATATCCTTCTTGATGCCTTTTTAACATGTGTATTAAGAGTGAAATAGCCTTCTTGATGCCTCTCTTACATGTGTATTTAGCACATTTCTTATTAGTTGCAGAAGGACACCTCCCACCCCCCCCCCCCAAAAAAAAAAAAAAATATGGTAAAATGCAAGATCCATAGCAATTTTGAAAACTTCAATATTTTTCTAAAGCATATGAGCCATACGACAAACCAGATACCAGTGGTTCTGAAGAGGAAGGGTCAGTCATACTTATTATGGTGTGTGTCATTGTGGTAATCCTGATAGCCTTCACCGTTATCGTGATACTTGTAGTCACCAAATTCCGAAGCCCGAACGGTAAGTTGCCTTTCATATTTTAAAAATTTAATGTTATACTGTTGGTGCTGGTTAACTTCAAAAGTATCCTCTGTGGTCTCAGAGTTAGGGAAGATTGTAGCGTGTATGCCAACGTTAAAGCAACCTGAAATTATCTTAAAGGGGAATTTTCATCATCCCAGACAGTTTCAATTCTCCCAACTATGCAACTTCTAGCTCCTTGTGCAGGAATAAACCTGTTTTATTGCTTAAGGCCATGTCCTGGTGAGCATACAATGCTATAAAATGTAATAAACTCTCCCCTGCCTTGTGTGGAAGGTGAGCTACTCTGCATCTTTCAAATTTTCAAACTTTGATGTCAATCAAAGAGCAGTCACCAACTGAGAATTTTCATACCCCTACACTAAAAATATACTTTGGGGTGATGAGTGTCTGTCTTTAACTGGGGTGTAAAATCATGAGGATTTTGTTGCTACATGGAGGAAGTCTCCCTGGAGTCTAGCATTTTAAAAATATATGTTAAAAAGGTTACCAAGAGAAAATTAATAGTACCACTTCCATCTTCACAACCCATTTTGTGCTAAGATGTTACATTTAAGAATTAATTTTCTTACAGGTAAATTTAAATGGGTAAATGTTGAACTTATTCCTTTCGAGGGCATGAACAGTCGCCCCAAATTAATTTGAAATTACCACCTACATCTTATGGATTTCCTCAATATTCCCCTTAAAAATAACTTTCATGATGTATCCTAACAAAAATATTTCATATGTAAGGTAATCTTAATAGTTATTTTAGTGACAAAAATATTTTCACATGAGCCATCCGTGAATTAGGATACCAGGGTACACTTACTCATTTAGTCAGGGAGGGGGGGACTGCATTTCATTTTCCCTTTAATTTTGAGAGAATATTTGGCAGAACAAGTTGCAGTATGTTGCTCTTGTTAAACCCAGATTAAACACCCTTGTTTTGTCTTATCTTTAAGCCACTATGGTGCATCATTTTTAGAATGTGATTATGTTTTGGTACATAATACTTTAAAGGGAAATGTTGCACATGTTTGCAGGAAATTTTCTATTTTATTTTTAAAACTTATTTTTATTGATACAGCGTGATAGATAATCCAGCACATGGCAGTATGATGGCTTTCTTTTCAAGAAAGGTTTTCACAAAAAGAAATTGAGTTACTTGTTGCTCAAGAATAATTCGCTGGCCCAAACATTCAAAAATTTGAATGGTGCAACTTCCGTAACTCTTGTAATGTATGCTGTTTTTTTTTTTCTCGGGGAAGGGGGGGGGGAGGGGGCAAAGCTATTGCTGGAGTTTATTGGTGAGACTGAACGGGTCAGTAATGGTAATAAAGCTCTTTTCTCTGTACATATGCCATGTTGGTGTTTTTAAATGCGATGTCTCCCTTTAATTATACAGAGGTAACCATGCACTGTGATTGCCAATCAATAAAAAATTTCAAGAGAATGAAGCATAATCAAAAATCATGAGGCCAACATTTCTACACAAAAATGAAAATTGCTTTATAGAATCATTTTTATGAAAGACTCTGTCCAACACCCAAAATTGCATTAATGTAAAGGCAATAGGCAGTGGCCCCAAAATTTTCTTTGAAAAATCAGCAAACTCTTGCAAATCTCCTCTTATTGCATTACAAGCACCTGTGAAGACGTTTTGAACGTAACTATTACAAACAATAGGTGAAGGAAGGCGAAATTCTTGAATTCCACAATGCACTAACAAAAATATTGTCACATGATCAAAATAGGCCATTCATGAACTATAGTGACAGGATACACTCACTCTGTTTGAGGTGACTGCCTACTGCCTTTAAATGCTGGCAGTAGAAGTAAAAATATGACACTTTCTTTGCTGTAACCAGCTTGTGTGCCTTCTACTAGGGGACAGTATGTATAGATCTTATTTGACAAAGTAGAAAGTATTGCCTTAATGCCATGAACCTTAATACCATGTCCTAACCTATTACAGATAATTCTTCCAGTGCATGTCAGAGAAAATTGCTCTTCACTTGAAAAGGAACAAATTTCAATAAGGGAGGTGGCGTTAAGGTGGGGGTGGCAGTTGTAGAAGAAATAGATATCCGTAAGGTTGGGAGGGTAGGACAATGGTTTACTGCACCCTCTCCAAACTTGGACCAATCCAAGGGGCGTAGCTAGCATGAAATTTTTAGGGGGGCCTAGGTATCAAATGGTGGGTCATGGCATTGATTGCTGTCCTTAATTCTTACACTTTTTATTAGGACACATATAATTTCGGGCAAACATCTGGGGGGCAGCCCCCCAGGCTGGCCCTCCCCCTGTAGCTATGCACCTGACCAATCACAATTTGAATTAATTTTATGACGTTTATTGTTCATCTCACCCAGGAGACAGTGATGATGGTCAGTCTTTAGTCAACAACCTCCATGAAAGTGTGTCATCCCACTCCAACCCAGTATACAACATGGACAACCAAGGGGCAGCAGCTGCCGCCAATGGACTGGAAATGCATGACGTTGGTTTAAATGGAGATACACCTAAATGATGGGGTGGTAGGCGGAAGGCTGGGTCTGCTTCATATTCTTGCCATGACTTCACAGAAAGAGATAGAGAGAAATAACAGCATTGAAATTAAAATTATATCAGTGTAATATATAGTCTATGTATTTCAAGTTTGTATTTTGTTCTTTTGTTCCATTTTGGCAAAATAATACTTTTTTTACAAATTACCACATAACTTTGACGTTGTGCTAGGTTTCCATGTTTGCATGTATGATTCATACCATAACAACTTGGCCGGTGGATACTTTAGATTACAAATATGCACACCTGCCACGAAGCTACCCTTTCAGTTCCTTATAAAACGTAATAAAACTAACTGAAAATGACAACATGCTTGTCCTGGTAGGTGTTCAGTAGGAAAATGGTGTAATGTCTGCTATTGTAGCAGTGTGACACATTTCACATCACCACTCCAGAAGGGCTGCAAAGCAACAGTTATTTTCCAGCCTTTCCTATAATACTATATAAAGGCCTATGTCATTTCACATCCCCATTGATACATTAAGGAATTGAAACTGACAAGTGCAGGCAACATTTCTGTCATGAAAATGAATTTGTACATTTTACAATAATTCAGAATGGAGTACCAAGATAGTAAGATTACTTGCTCCCATTCCAAATATTTTCTCAGTGATCACCATAGGGTTGCCAGCATAAAACAAATTTCCTGAGTGTATAATTTCCACAAGTTTTGCCTTTTGGATTTCCAAAATGCCACTGAAGATAATTCCACTTATTTCCATCCAGGATCCCTTGAAAGGTCACCATAGCAGATGGTCCAATGAATTTGTTGCTGGAACTTATGACAAAATGTATGCACTTTTCCTTCATGGCCAATCAAACTCCCTGATTTTTCCCAAAATTGAGGCATTTTTCTGTAGTTCCCTGAATTCTCCCTGGATGCAAAACAAGAAACTCCTTTCCAGGCTTTTCCCTAATTTCAAGAGTGACTGGGAACCCTGCATCAGCATTTGAAACTTTTTTAAATGAAAATAAAAGCTTCATATCATAATTGTTTATGAAGTTAGTTTGGTATTATGAAGCTGTAGTGTCATTCCTCAATATTTAAATGAATTAATTCTAAAGCATCAGGTAAATAGAAACTGTACATCTGGACTTAAAATGTTTATCAAGAAAATGAAGGTATTGCCTGTAGGTACTTTTACCTTGAAGAAAGAATTGGTCCACTTTACTTAAGCTGTATTTCAAATATAGGGCTTACTAAAACAAAAATATGAAAATTTTGGGTATTTCACGGGTTTAAGTCACCTGCTTTTAAATAAATTTTATATGTTGCACATCATAATATCCCATGGATCAGATTTTTAACAGATAAAGCAAGATCATCACATGTAGGTACTGTTTACTTATCAACAAGATTTGTACATTTAGCGACACTTGAAACTGGTGTTTTTCAAAAAGGGAGAGGAAAAACAAGAAAATTCTAGACAAATGTATGTATGTGTTTATAAATGTTATATCTTACAGTACAGGGTTTTCCCTGGGTTTAGAATTGAACGTTGCGGCTCTGCCGCGTCCGACGGTGGATCGCCGGCCTGGGGGTGGGGTATAAGGGGAGGGGGTGCCCCCTCCCCTTTTCGAAATTTTTTGAATTTTAGAAGTGTCTAAATGCAAAATAGTGGCACTTTTGAGGCGAATTAGTCAACAGAATTTCTTTAAGTTTCTGCCAAAATATTCACCATTGGTGCTCACAAACTCGTAATATTTTAACCTCTCCAAATGATAGCGATCATTGGCTATTAATAGTAGTTACCGCAATTTCTAATGCAGCACAGTTCCCTTTTGATCTTCGCGAAATAGCATGGTTATTGCAACTAACAAAATGTATTTACCCCCCACTCATTCACGATTATGTTGAAATGAAGTTGTTTTTGTCTGTTTCGTACCATGCTTTTATTACATTGCATTTTTCACCAGAAACAAGCCCCGCGATGCGTGTTTCTAACATCAAGCCGCCCCTATACTAGACAACGAAACAACATAGGCCTACTATACTGTATAATAGCCTAGCCTATCTCTAGAAATGAACGTCGAAAGACAGCTCATAAATTTTTGCACGCAGTGCGTGTGGGATGAGTAACGTCAAAACTAAGGCCCAGAAGTAATAGGACACGTGGCCTCGACTTTCGATGTGCTAGATTTCATACTTGTCAAGTTATCAACTAACATTAACATGACATGATTTCATGATCTAAAGAAGTAAATTTTGGTGATACAGTTATGTCTACATAAGGTACACTTATTTCAACCACAATAATATTCTTTTGACTCGAATCAGTCGCCAGAACTTCGTATTTTTGGTGGAGAAACTTTTTTCTGAAGCAAAATTCACTCCCTCAGATTTAAAATCGTACAAATTCTTTCAAGGTGTATTTTTGCGTTGTGTGCACGAAAAAAAATCTTCTTTCCTGTTACTTCTATAGACCTTATGCCAAATAGAAAGGGGGCGCTTCAAAACTGCATTCTGGGAATGATTATTCCATGATCAGACGGCAAAAGTACATCGTTACCATGGAGAAGGTTGATCGTCACAATGCTCAAGCTCGCCATTTTGGAATTATCCTTCCCATGGTGCTTCACGATCTGCTATTTGGCATAAGGTCTATCCTGGTACTACCTTACATACTAAAATGATTCCTATCTCAATATTGCTCGTAATTTTTTATTGCTATTCAAACTACTTGCAAAAGTTTTATGTCCAAAGTTTCCTAAATATATGGCAAAATAAGAGCAAAATATTTTCCCAGTATTTTACGTACCCCCCATTTGCGAAAAATGGAACTTGCCAAAGTCATGTGCTAACTACAGCAGAGAGAGCACTCCGGCAGCGAACGAACGAACGTTCGTACGTACACGGTGTCTGCCGTATCTTACCGTACATTTTTAACGGTGCTGTGCGGGTGAAATCTCGGCTAGGAGATGCATTAGAAAGTTTTTTACTGTCATTATCACGAAGGTGGATTTTTCATAAGAGTATCAAGAAAACAGTTTACGAGAAATTTGATCACATGGTTGAGGTACATTACAGTACAGAAGTTGCAGTGACAAACTGGATGTTACGATGCACACGTTACGGCACACTTGAACACAAAGCCACAGGAAGTAGTGATAGGACTTGTTTAAAATTTGTACTAACTGCACTAAAATATGGTCAAATTACAGTTTCGACACAAAATGTCACAAGCCCCGCCTAGCCTATAACCTGCCAAACGGGGCATTTGGTTTTGGCTTTGCAAGTTGCGTCCACAGAATTATAATACCTGTGGTTGCGTCTCACGGTATAGTTTACTCAGAGCCTGGCACTCCGTGAACGTGTGTGGCATGCATACATACCGAACGCTTAGCTTTCTGTTTGCATCTTGAGACTTGCGTGTATGACTGTGGGTACGTATGAGCACGAAAGTATTACCGCGAAGGTAGTACTACATGGCTCGTAATTTTGCCGTGACAAGGTTTCGGAAATAAGCTTGTGGTTTCACTGCACATTGTATTAACAAAAAGGCGATCGTTGACAAAGTTTAAGTAAAAATAAAACAGGGTACCGGAGGAATTTTTGAACATCGCGGCTGTTTTTTGAACGTCGCGGTCTTCCTGTTTTTGAAGTTTGAACGTCGCGGCCCGCGACGTTCAAAAGGCCCAGGGAAAACCCTGCAGTAGTTTATCTTAAATATTTGAGTATCTGTAGATATAGCAATTTCTGCAGGTTATGTTGTAAATGAAGACAAAATTGGAAAATAAGAGCAGCATTTCAAATTGGAACATGTCAAACAAATATAAGAAAATTCTGGATATTTTCAGAGATCACCGGCTACAGGGAAAAAATAGTTATAAAAGGTGTATCGCAAACTGTCACAATGCCTGTATGCTTTGCTTTGAATGCTTACAAGCAGGGATGTAGTTATGGTGGGCGGCACTGGGCGGTGACACCCAGCACTCGATATTCCCACCCGGCACTCAAGGCAAACACACGTCTCCACGCCCACCACAAATCTGCCTACCGAGACCTAAAACTAGCCCTAAATTTACTCTCTAAAGTAAAATTAGGGGAAAATGAAAATTTAATGGCTGAAAAATGGGGTAGATGCCATGGGGGTGGGGTGAGGTGCTTTCCCAAGATCAGACAATTACCCGGCACTCAAATTTGGCTAGCTACATCCCTGCTTACAAGGTACCTGCTTTAATATGCACACTTCAACACGAAAGTCAAGGAACTGAAGGTTAGCACATGCAGGTTCTTTTCCCCTTATTCAATGAGATATTTCAAAATGGGACTTACACAAATAACAAAAAAGAAAAACCCAGGTCATCTACAGTGATTACTACCTTGCTTTGAAAAGATGTTAGATGCTATATATATATTTGGCTACATTTATATTACATGGCACAATATCGACACCAATTACTGTACAAGCTTAAGAGATGACTTCACTGAAAACCACTACAACTTGGGGCTAAGATTTAACTCCAATTAATTATTTAATTAAAATTAAGTGCATTAAAGTATGTAAAAATATTCTAAGGTGAATGTATAAAGGTGATGATATATACTAAAATGCAACTACTCTATGTTATGAAAACAATACCAATTACAAGACAGCTGCAAAACTTGGAAAACAATACCAAAACCAAGACAGCTGCAAAATTTGGAAAGATTTGTAATGAAATTTTAAGCTAAATTCAATATAAAAGTCTAGCAAAATAATCTCTTGATTGGCTTCATAATTTCATTTTCCAAAGTTTAAACACCTGATGTTAAAAAGTTATGCAATGTTACATACCAATACATATTTGAACACTTCAGATATATATTTCCATTTGTGGTTTTTAATTTGTTAAAATGTGTGTACTATATAGCAGTTGTTTGGGGCTATGCAGATAATCTTTGCACACAAAGTACATTGATTGTGGACACAGCCAGTTTTACACCATTGAAGCAGTTCAAAGTTATACCTGCAAAGAGACTGGTACATTTGACCCTTCCCAAAAGCAGTAGCAGAAATTTGTGTAAAAAAAAAAGTGGCAGGAATAATGGGCCATTGAGGCAAAAGTTACTGTGTGAAAAAGTTAAGGTCCATGGCAGCATGTCCAAAAAGTGGAGGGAGGGGGATTTCTCCCTATGCCCAAGAGGGTTCAGACTAATACACAACAAACAGAAACTCTGCAGACAGAGAGCACTGACTTTGTACATAATTACAATTAAAGTTTCCTTTCAAACCTGGACAAAACATGTGGCACCAAACTGCTCTGTGGTGCAGTTTAAGCAACTAAACACAAATCCTTGGACTAGGAAACAAAATGGATTGTAAAAACTTTTCAATTTTTTAATAGGAGGGGTGCAGCTAGGGTAAATGGGGCTAATGGAAAGAACTGAAACTGTGACCCTGCCCATATGTCTCACATACACTTTTCAGATAGCTTCAGCAAGAGGTGCTAGTAGGGATATTTTCCAGGGCTTACATGTGGTTGAAACTGTAAGTTAAGTACCACCATCACCACTGTCCATTGAAAGAAGAGCATGGAAGTTTTGCATTTAAGTTCATCTGGATATGCTAATGGAGCCTAAAAGTGGTTGCAAAGGGTGTACACCTTTATCTTATAGGGTGTGAGTGACAGTGACTAAATACATGCAAAAGACATGGCTGTCTTGTATGACTTCTAGTGCAAGCTGATATGTAGCATCCTTTCTTATAGGGTGTGAGTGACAGTGACTATAAAATACATGCCAAAGACATGGCAGTCTTGTATGACTTCTAGTGCAAGCTGATATGTAGCATCCTTTCTTATAGGGTGTGAGTGACAGTGACTATAAAATACATGCCAAAGACATGGCAGTCTTGTATAACTTCTAGTGCAAGCTGATATGTAGCATCCTTTCTTATAGGGTGTGAGTGACAGTGACTATAAAATACATGCCAAAGACATGGCTGTCTTGTATGACTTCTAGTGCAAGCTGATATGTAGCATCCTTTCAAAGTGATGCCGAGAGGCACTTGATCTATCTACCCAACCCTCATTATGACCTGAAGCTAAATAATTTAGGCTTTATACTTAAAGAGAAGCAAGAATCATCAGCATAACAAAGATTATTTTCTGCAAGATTTCAGCTGGTATTCATATGTCTCTACTATTGTTTTTTATGGCAAGAGATCACGTTGATATTATCTTAACAAAATAAATGAAGACCTCACCCTTCTGGGTTACACATACCTGTTTCAATGTTAACATAGGATTTTCATATTGCTAGAAAGAGGAATGACTCCAGCCTATTGCCACTGAGATTTCTCATCCTAATGACAATATGGACGGCAATGCAAATTTACAAAAATGTGGTATAAATTTTAAATCATAGGCCATCTAACACAAGAAATGTGGGGGATGGGGGAGTGAAGGAAGTCTACATCACAATCCCTTGACACCATTTTCAAAAGGATTTTCTTTTCCCAGACTTAGCAACTCTCACAGTTTCACTGTGAGTCTCACAGTTTTAGGCACCGTCTTAAAGTGAAAATGCCAAAAGACAGAGCAAAAAAGTCTCCAGGTTTGAAATGTGATTTTCAGGTTTCTTGCAAGAACCTAAAAGTTTGCCATTTTTGAGGTTGGAAAGTCTGTTTTCCATGTGAGATGCATATCACTGGTCCTTGTTCCCATACACTGACATACCTACTTAGTCACATCCTCTCACGTTTGTGTTGGAAGATACTAAATAAGCTATACAGCATAATATACATACTTTGGTACAGGTAATAACACTAAAATTGCTCAACATTACAATCTAGTAATCTATTAAGTACCCTGGAAATATTGAAAAAAGAAAAAACTGTCCAATCAACATGAAACAATGAGATTGCTGATGTATATCATGCATTGCATCTCTGAGAATACGGCATTACATGAAAAATATAGAACTTTCCAAAGGCTAATGCTACTATTTAGGATGGATGAAGTTTTCACCTCCATCAAAATAGTTTCTGCATGCAGTAAAAGCATCAAATGCCTTCATGGGATTTGAAATTTCAAATGACATATTGCCAAAGTGAACATCACCCCCAATTTATGTATATATTTATATATTTATGTGCAAAATGAATACACCCTGCTAAAAGTACTAGCCAAATGAAAAATATTTGCAAAAAGTAAAATACAAAATGAGGGTGCTGTCAAGAATATCCTGGCAAGATTGTGTGTTATGTTCATTGTGCTCATATAGTTTTGAACATGGCAATAAAAAAGTTATGGAAGTTTGATAAAGTAGCAACTTTTACCCTGGAAATTGAATAATGCAAGTTTATTTCTTTTCTAAAATCCAGCTTTAATATCAAAAAATTTGGTAATAACACGATACCACAAAATATGATTCCCTGATGGTCAGGAGTGACTATATGAACCAGGTGATCCCTATCTACTAAATCCATTCTGGATTAATTTCTAGTCTAACTGGATTATTTTCCTCTTGGCATGTGCCCTACTGATAAATGTAGAAGATAAATATCCTTAGAACAACTATGATGTGAAAAATATGTGCACTCTACACAAGGGCTGTGTTGGAGGAGCGCAACAGAAACATACAGCACTGTTCAAGGGCTATTATGGACCAGTTAATCTCTTATCTACATGTCAATTATGGGCTAATTTCGAGCCTCTTGATTTTTTTTTTTTTTTGTTCTCATGGTATGTGCTTGCTGGTAAATATATGGTGTTGGCTATCATTCATACAACTCTTAATTTAGACTGGTAGATCTCTGCACTCTAAAAATTGTTAAAGAAGCACTTAAATCAAAAGGGATGAGGCAGATCTACATAAGGTTATGATATTAAGAACAGCAACTGTTTTTCCTTTAAATATAACACAAAGAGAATAATGTTACACAACACACTGCAAACACTGAGCTATGTTGTAGAACTAAGGACAGACCCTGTAATCTGTTGAACAACACACAGCAAACCCTGTAGTCTGTTGAGCAACAAAGTCAACACAGCATGCAGTCCACTCTTGCACAACAGACCACAAGGCAAACCCTGCAGTCTGTTTAGCAGCACAGTCAACACTGCAAACTGTTGTAGAGCACTGTGTTTCACAGAAACCCTAGTCTGTTGTTGTACAACAGACCACAAGGCAAACCCTGCAGTCTGTTGAACAGCACAGTCAACACTGCTGTCTGTTGTTGTACAACAGACAACAGGGTGGACCCTATAGTCTGGTGAACAACACAGACAACATTGTAGTCTGTTGTAGAACATTGTGTGTTTCACAGAAACCATGAAGTCTGATGTACAACAGTCCACTCCCTAGTGTGTAACACAACACAAGACAAACCCTGTATTCTGTTGCACAGTATATCACAAACCCTGTTTATGATACTACAAAACTAATACCTAATTGTAAAAATTCTACATAATTTTTAAGTCCATTCCTAGGCTGTACAGTGAGATGGATTATGACTACCATTGCACATATGATATCACCTTTTAAAAACAATTTCTGGCACACATTTCTGACACAAAAATTCCCTTTTATTTGTAACATTGCAACTTCACATTAGGAAGGTGCAATTTGTATCAGCCATGACAATGTCGTGACATATGTCTGCATTTCATTGCTTCATTCACTGGTCTCTTTGTACCAAGACCTAATGTAAATGGCTACCAACAAAAATAAATAAAATTTTAATTGTTTGAAATCAGTTTGAGGTAATCTCTACATAGCAGAGGAACATAGGCCTCTGTATATTTGTGTTTAATACAGGCCTAGGTTTATTGATATGACAATTTCAGATAAATTGAGACTGGTCTCTTCTTGAAAAATAAAAACTTATCACTTGCGTAGACGTAGCAGGATTTCTGACAAGACTAACAGGACTGTATTCCAAGCTAGGGTGATGATAAAACCTAGGTACACTTGAGGGTGGGTGATTCCCCAACCTGCAGAGAGATAGAAAAGATAAGTAAAAGATAGGATTAATTGAAAGAATTTAAATTAACAATGATTTAGTGTATGCCAATAGAAATATTGTTTCACCAATAAAGGCTGTTTGTGTGAAGAATACTGACAGTGATAAAAATTACACTAAACTCAAATAGACATTAAAGAATGTTTTAGAGCAAAAACTTGAGGAATAGTTGATAAAACTGAATGCTGATTCTACAAAATTCATTTCATTTCACTGTTCAGGGGGATGCATGGGGAGGAGAGAGAAGGCAAAGGAGAGAGAGGTCGACAGTTTAATGACAAATAATGCTAGTAAGGTATCGATGTGCTTTCAAGACTGACCAAGTTTCACCCAGAAGCATTAAAGCTGACTATTCAGTGATCTTTGCATTAGGATCAGGAAGTAAATAAACTAACTGGGTTCAGAAGAGAAGTAAATACTGCAGAAACTGGTGACATGTGTAAATTTATTTATCATACTAGACATTTTGAACATTTGCAATGTCTATAGCACTCTAGGGGAAAATCTTTAAATAGCTCCTATGGAAAGCACTGAAATGTGCACAGGTACAAACATATTACATCCATCTATTAGATTTTTCTACCACCTCTAGCCATCCTTTACTGAAAATTCTGCATTCTGATTGGTTAAACACTGACCTGTCATTCCACAACACATAAGTTAGTAAATGCAAACACTGATAAAAATGAAGTTTTACACGCATTTCCGTGGTAGAATAGGAATAAACCACATTTGTCAGACTAGTATTGTCTAATAAACCATCTTGACTACAAATTTGGCAAAATAATGCACTCAGCTTCTGCAACTAGACGTCTAATGTAACTACATCCGAAAAATGTTTGACAGATTGGGTTCCTGGTTTTGCTGTAGGAGACTATCAAACTCACAAGCATATTGCTAAAATTTTCTACATCATTTTCTTCATCAATGTAGAACTTTCATCTTCAGCGGTCCTATGGCTACAGTATCAATTTTTGAGTGACAGAATATTTGTCTGGAGAGCCATTTGGGGAGGGGGCACATATATGGATCCACCATCAGGGTCTACTTGGGGGAGGGGGAAAAACTTTGGGGAGGGAACACCGCCAAAAGATATCCCCTATGGTAGCAGGCCGCCTGCTATCAAGTACTTACCTCTCAAGGCTACTGAGCGAAGTGTCTCTGAAGCATAGGTCTGTGGTAGAGCTAAACTGATGTAATACAATGGTAAAGGTATACCCTGGATAGGCCATATGATACCTGGAAAGACAGAAATGAAAGATGGGAGGAATTATTGAAAAGCTTAAAGGCAATGAAGGCCTAGGGTTAATCGTCCTACTGCAGGGGCCATCCATACCTTCATTTACATGAGCTGGATTTCATATCACCAAAAGTAATGTTTCTCAGTCTAGTAACTAGAGAAACTTAACCCTTTCGGCAGAGATGGTAGCAAGTCAGTACTGGCAAGTCTGAAGTCAAGTCAAAAGTCATTCCTTGCGAGTCCAAGTTGAGTCCCAAGCCTTTTTTGTTTCAGTCACAAGTCAAAACTCATTAAAAGTCAAGTCACAAGTCATTTGGTCTCTGTACAAATCAAGCCACAAGCCTCTTTGCATGGGTAGAAATAAAGTCACAAATTTTTTGAGGTGTCACCTTCAGCCTTTCTCAAATTTACATTTTTCACTTGATGGAAGACAAAAAATGTCACAACTTCATTTTTAAACTTATGTTTTCTTTGCAAGCATATTTAGGATACCTGTGACAATGGCTCATCACAATGTACAAACAGCAGCTCATGGTACTTGTATGTTGGCTAGGGGTACCCTGAGTCAACGAGTGCATTCTTAACCCTAGTACAGCGCATATGGTGCTACATAACTACAACTTAAGTACCACATGCAACACATATTCTTCAACTAAAAATTTTTAATTCTTCCTGGCATCAATGAAAAACTTACTTCAACTCAGGTTTTTAAGTTAAGCACTGAACAAAATTAGAATTAGGTCCAGAATGTCTTCCATGAAACTGGCATTAAAAATTTTGTTCAAAAGCCAGCAATGAGTTTAAGTTGTAAATATTCCTAACTTTGGTGAGTAACTACCCTCTGAGTTGCTCTCAAGACAGAAGTGATCAATGCAACGTTCCTTTAAGCAACATTGTGCCAACTGAGTATTGCCACCTCCAATCTAATACTCATTTGCTGGGGAGTGCTCTTTTTCTCCGAACACGACCAAAGAGTTACAGAATGAGGAAGACACAATAGAGCCTTTCATCCACCTATACACCCTCTTTTCTGTATTTGTACCATTAAAAGATGTGTTTTATGATCGATTCATGGTGGCACCAGCATATACATACTTGAAATGTAAATGTAATGAAATTCTCCACTCGTGGAATGATAACAGTAGCTACTTTGGGTGCAATAAATTTATTCGATAACTGAATGATTCAGTGTCAGATATATAAGTATATGGCATGCGCTTGTATGAACAGCAAGGCAAGAATGAAATTTGAGATTGAAGAGGCAGGTCAATTTTGATCTATGGACCCCATGCTCTCCCCCCCCCCCACCTCCCCACTTTACCACCACCGTTGAAAGGTATGGGGTCCTCACAAGGAAAAGTTTGAAATCCAACACTGTTAATGCGATTTCTGGGAGCTAACAGATGAGATATTTCATGACTTGGTAATGAACCTAAAGAGGGAATGTTAAACCTATAGACTACTTGTTAACTTCATCTTATTAATACATACTTATATGAAAATTCAGCTGAAGGAAAACACGATATATTTTTAAGCCTCAATTAAATTTAGTATCTCATTTTTGCCAATGCCTCCCTCCCACCCCTTTGACTCTTATTCCCCCCCTCCCGAGATGCAAAAATGCCCCCACTGGCAATACTCCCCCCTCCCCTTGGGAACCACTGAGCTTGAGAAAATACTTGGTAACTATTTAAAGTATGATTTCACTTTTTCAAATGCCCCCACTGCCGCCCCTTAGCTCTTATCACCCGCCCCTCCCCTTAGTTACCAAAAGCCTCTAGGGGGCTATACTACCCTGTTGGGAACCACTGATCTGTGGATATGGGTACAAGTAAAAAACCCATTGCAACATACAGGTACTTTTAGTCACTGTTTGCTAAATGAAGTGAACCTTTTACAATCCATTTATCAAAGTTTGTGCAATTATTATTTAAATTATATTTTACGTATTAAATTGTGAACAGTACCAGGACCAGGGCAGTATTTACGTACTGGGAATCACCAAAAACAATTTGAAAAACAATCCTGTGTACTATTTCCCAAACCTGGTGAGGTTATCAGAAATAACATCCCTGTGTTTCCTCATTTACTAATGAATTAAATAACAAAATTATCATTTCAAAACACAATTCATAGTTTCTCCACATTTTTTAAGGGATTATGATAATCTCTGGTTACAAATTTGTTACACCCTTGAAGTCGTTTCCTGTAAGCTAATACACACGATTAACATGCCAGCTGTTGCCACAAATCCACTTTGCCTAGTACTTTATCAGTCTTCAAGGAAAATGGTGGAGTTAAATAGACCAGACTTCCTCATTCCAAGGGCTAAAAAGCAAAAGCAACATTTTAACATCTTCCCTTATTTCAATTTCTCGGACCCACAAAAAGCTTTCTTTCCTGGGAGGAGCAATCTCCCATGAGCTGCAATCCATAGAAAACAACTGCTACTTTTAGGCCATTCGTATGAAACAAGGTAGTAGTCCAAACCTCGATATCTAAGACCAAAACTACCCCTTCAGAGACTGAGACACCACTTCAGAGACCAGGGATTTTTCAACTGAATCAACTTTCAACACAATTAGTTTTACCTTAGCTCCTTATTCTGTAACACTTGTCCATATTCAAGTCTCAAAATGCTAATATTGCATGAAGTGTTGCCGTCAGCACAATTCTTTGTGACATCATTCGTGACCATGTGGTAGCATACATAACTTCATCATGGGGTTCTCACAAGGAAAATTTTTGAAATGCAACACTGTTATACGTGATTCCTGGCATCTAGCAGATGACATAGTTCCCAGACTTTTGTAATAAACTTAAAGAGGGAAAGTTAGACTTACTCCACTTGTTGACTACATTTTATCTCAAATTTATTGAATACTAATTTGAAAGTTCAGCTAAAGGAAAACACTCGATGTATCTTTCAAATCTTGATTTAATTTAGTATATCGTTTTTTCAAATGCCCCCCTGCCGCCCCTTTCACTCTTAGCTCCCCCTTGAGTTGCAAAAATCCCCCGGTTGATACCACCCCCATTACCAACCACTGATTTAAACTTAGACAGATATGCAACCTGGCTTGGAAATCCTGCTCTATAACACCCCTAAAAAAATTGATAACCGCTCTGCAGTCCTCTCACCCAAGTCAAGGACATATATCTGAGTATCTAACCCCTTCTCAGGGTGTGACTTAGGACTGCAGTTTCTACAAGCCATCTACGTCAGTATTTGGTTTTAAAGCTACTGGCTGAGGCCTGCTTTTTAAAGCTGTTAATGGCCCAGCTTGATTATGAATGACCCCACTCCCCCAGCCAAATCAAAGCCATTTTCTTTTCTCCCAACTGAGGTCCCTCCCATCCTTTGACCTCTCTTCACAGTATACTCATAACATCTCTTGCAAGCCTAACATGCTCCCTTCCCTATACCTTCCCTGACCCCCATCCCTCCCCCTCCCACCACCGCCTCCATCCCCTTCACTTTCACAATACACTCCTCAAATCTCTCACGACCATCACTACAAAACTTACCACTGAGGAGCATGATTGGATAAAAGGAGCCCAGAGCAACTTGTACAGCTGAGACTTCATTGTCACATACAGCAGAGATACAGAGACCAAAGGCCATACCACAGAGACCTTGAAGGGCTGTCAGTACAATAATCAGGACTATGTTTCCCTCTAAAGGAACCTGAAATGTAAAAATTCCACCACAAAAACAATGAAAGTTATGTAAAGAAAATTTCCAAGGACACATTTACTATTCAATGAATGACACAAACCATGCAGGCTTTGAAGGCTGATCTAATCCTTGATTGAAAGCTATCTTTACAACTAATCAATTACCACCACCCCCACCCCCTTCTGGGTGTTCTCATCCCATACTCATTTCCCTCCTCAGCAATCTGGATGTAGATCATATGGGAGGAGTACATTTTGCCTTTAACCCCCTTTCTGGTGGAATCTTACAGAAATCTTGGCTTGGCTTTGCTTGAGAGTATCTACTAGGGCTTATCAGTTACTGCTTTGCATTAGGTAGCTTCAATTCAACATTTTAGCTCAAAATTCAATTTTTTTTAATGAAGAAGGTAAGCACAAATCAGCAAATAGTAACCAAGGGAGTGGCACAACTTATACACTCAACATCAGTCCTGTGGTGTTTTCACCAGATTAAGGAGCAAGCTTTAGAAATACCTATTCCGGATAGCAGTCCACTAATATGTCTCCTACTTTTCAGAGTGTGGTTGTTTTGAAAAGGGCCACTGAATATACCTTCTATAGAAGCGTGCACTAAAGAAATGCCAGTATAATTATGATTATACATACCCCACCTTATTTTGACCTTAAACCAAGACACAACCTCCCAACATCTTAATTGCTTGACCTTATACCGTTCAAATAGCACTGACTACTTTATCTACTCGGTCATAGCACCATTAAGCCTTGCCTCTAAAGGGTAAATGTTACAAAATCAACCAAATCATCTGGTTTGTGAATTTGTTTGTGTTGATTTCATCTAATACAAGAAAACGACAACCCACTACTACAGAAATAAGGGCAACTGCACCTGACTATTCTTTTCTTAGGCCGGGTGAGGTCCCACTTGTGCCTCACGAACATACAAATTATCATTATAATTAACCACAGATTCTGAACATGCTGAGCAGTTTCTGGCTGATGTTTATTACCTTTCTTTTCAGGACCATAACAGTTACACAGAAATGTACACAAGTGATCCTGAGTGTCAGATAAACTGGAACAATCAGGGGGTGGGGGTGGGGTGGGGAGGGTGTAACTTTCCTCTTTGGAAAAACTGGCCTTTTCCAGGCTTCCTAGAGGCAAAAGATATTTTATGAAAATATTGCTGGGTATGTTTGGCTATTTTTGCACAAAAGGCCGCTTGAAATGCATAGATGCTAAATCTGTTGGTGTGGATATACTGCCAGATGATATACAGCCCTGTACTGTGCTAACTGGATCGTTAACTGCTTGGGGTACAAGATAAAGAAAGGACACCGTAAATTGAAAGAGACTTACCTTGAAAACAGCAAAGATGAAAATAATGACAGATGTCATCTGTACCAGCATAATTATACACTGCGTCCAAACGTGAGCTAATAATACTTCAGATGGCTTTACACCTAAAGATAAAGAAATAGTGGGATATATACATCAGTATTCCCACCCAGACTGTAATGTATAGACCTTAAGCATATGATGGCACACGCAGAAAGTGCTCCCTCGTTTGGATGAAAATGGCGTATCACTGCAAGTTACACTGACAAACGCAGACAGCTGATTTCTCAACCAATCGTATACGTGCATATAAAGTCTTCTACACACACGTGCGAAATACACTGTTGGTGCACATGTGCTTCCTTGTTTTCCTCCAAAATGACATCAGTGTGACGTCAATGCATTTAAGGTCTATTTATGTATGTTACACTTCATACCTTTGGCAATGGACTACGACTTGACACACCAATTTGATGGTGTGATTTTCAGCCTGTTACACACGCACACTGTCCTTAATAATAAATCGCAGCAGTCTGGCATGGCATACATATAAATAAAAAAGGTGACCAGGTGCAAAACTTCAGCTAATCATATACTGCAGTATGGTTTCCCACAATGAGTAGGGATAAGGGATATCAAATCAGCTACATCCATTTTCTAATATCTGGGGAAATTTAAGGGGGACTTATGTGGTTCATAATTGAAAATAAATTCAGCCAGCTTTGTTCATTCCAATCTCTTCCCCCCCCCCCTTCCCCTTCTCCCCATGCTGATTAAAGTTGATGAACGAATGGCTGTTCAGAATGATTGCTCAAGCTCTATACTTTTTTTTTTTTTTTTGGCAGTTCTTGCAAAATCTGGCATAAATACAATGATAACACAGATATTCAGCCAAATACACAATGTAAGATAAAAGATTTGCCACTGGCTTGTGGCCAGCAATGATCAAGTGACAGTGGTACAGAACAAAATGCCATGTGTACATAATTCACACATAAATAATTCACAGTGTTCACAACTACCCACAACTCATTAACATGTGATGTATCCACTCATAGCCCTACAGCAAGGTGGGCACTGTTGTATAAACTTCATTTATTATGGCTTCACCAGAAAAAAGAAGGAATAGATACCTGCAACCCAAGAACGATCAAGCAAGCCCTCTTTCCTCTCAGTGACAAATGTCAAAGCAGAAAGACCAACAGCTAAGAAAAACACAATACTGTAAAAGAAATAAATTGTTCAAGTGTGAATATTTTTCTTTAGATCTATGGGAAACATTGTTAATGGCTAGAAAAATGTACCCCTTTCTAAACGTAAAGCAATGCTGGAGGGATATTATCAATGTCAGTTTTTAAAGTTATTTGATAATTCATGTCTCAATATCAGGCAGTACAGACCGCAATGAGTGTACTAACAAACAAATATAAACAACAGGCTATGAAGGGCTGTGTCCCTTACAAAAAAAAACATGTGTCAATTGGTTCCAGATCCTCAGGTTTTCTCACATGTCTGCCATGGGTTTTCACATGTTTTTGCAGGGAAACCTGTGTTTTCCCAAAAAATTGACACAGGTTTGCCAGTTGCCACACTTTGCCACAGGTTAACCACAGGTTTGCCGCAGGTTTGACACGCAAAACGTGTGGCAATTGAAAATAATATTAACAAAGAGTTCTGATTCAAAACCTGTTGCTTAAAATTGAAAGCAAGAAAAGGTGTGTAAACCTGTGTCAAACCTGTGTCCAGAGGGTTCCAAAAACACGGGTTTGCGTGATTTCTTTTGTTTTTCATGAGTGATCATGCGTGGTAACTGACAAAGGTTGACACACTATTTTTTGTAAGGACGTATGTCATCACAATGCAATTTTACTTTTTGGAGCTAGTGTAGCTGAATAGGAAGCACATTGGTCCAGTTGATGGAGACATTTAAATATTCAAATAATGCAGTAGATTTGTGGTTTATAGAAGTTTTGTGAAGAAGTGTTTGCTTTACCTGAGAGCAAACATGCTGATTTAAAATCAGATGAAAGTCAGTATGCAATCAACAGAGGGAAATTATTATTTTGAAATAGCACCAGAACATGACAAATTATTTTGGACACTGCTTTTCAACCACACATAATTCAAAACTTGACCATTTTGTCTTATTTTTCAATGCACTCTGCCTACGGCTTATCATCACTCAGATTTATCTTTACATACTGTGATGTAATAACTTACGTGAGAATGACACCAGGTGCCATGAAATCTGTGAAATTATCATTCTGATCACCAAAAATGGGTTTTCCAAACTAAAGTGGGATAAAAAGCAAGAAAATCATATCAGAACTTTAATATTTTACAAGACTGTCTTGCTCTCTATGTAGGTACATGTTACTTAAGCTCAATACAATCACATGATACATGGTTAATTAGTACCGTTGGAAGATATCTAAGTGGAAGGGGGGAGGGTGTTGAACCAACCAATATCAGAAGTTTGAAGCTTTGTAAGGTAATTTAAATATTTTAAAGCAAAAACCGTCAAATTATAAATTATTGCAAGGGATGTAGCCCATGTTTTCAGTTGTCACTCCTGCAACTATGTACAAAATGAGAATAATAGTTACGAGCGTAAACAACACATGCAATTAATTGTACAGTACTGAGCTCATGTGGAATCCAGTACTTCCTTCTGCCACAATCAACAACCACAATCAACACTACAGAGGACTACTGACAATGATTCATTTTTGAGCATGACATCATATGTATTCAGTAAAACCTCCATGGAATTTATTTCCCCCACTTTCTTTGGTTATAAAAAACTGGAAATTATGCATAATAAAACGTTTTCAGCTAGTTGCTTTGTCAAAAACAACCAAAAACCTAGAATCAGTTTTCCACACTATAAAGCATTTTTTCCAGACTAAACACACAAATTTTTGGTTATGTTACTGAAATATAAATATTCCAGCCTTTTTGCTGGATATTTCCATAATGTGTAGTATATATGCTACTGAAGACAGACTAAATACTTATCTTGTACTTACATCTACAGGTATCTGACCTAGTTCTGGATTCAACTGTAACTCCTTGAAAAAATCTGTCAGAAAATCCTGCAAATCAAAGAAAGGAAGTTTTTTTTGTTTTAAACCAAGCAAGTATGAAAAAATTTAATGTGAATCCTCTTCAGAAGTGTTACACATTATATGAACCTACCAATGCCACCCTATCCCTCCCCCTCCACAACTGAATAATGCCGACAAACAGAGAGTGTGAAATGTGACTTCTAAATGCACAAAAGCAAAATGACTCCTAAATAAAGCATCAACGTTCATGTCATTATATAGAAGCAGTGTTCACACCTCTCTCAACAATCCTGCAAGTTTTAAAACTGCATGTGGGAATATCCCACACCTGCTGGGAAAACATCATTTGGAAAAAGTAGACATTTTATGTTGCCAATTTATCCAAATCACCCTCTTTGAACCCAAATCCCTATGAAATATTTTAAAAGGGGTGGGGATGGGGGTTCCCCTTAAATTCTGAGACCTAGTGCCAACACAGAGTAGGAATTAAGCAGGCAGCACCAGCTGGGCATGTCATGATTCAGATTAAAAACAGTATTTAGAAAGGGAAATCAGTTATTAAGGGAAGGGTACTGTAGATACCACTCCGGGTACACCATGACGAATCGGGTATTATGTCAGTCTGCAAGCACATGAACTGCATCTAGATTCAAGAAGTTTCCCATCAATTTGTTCCTGCATCTAAAGTGGGCAATGTTAAACCATCCTTTAAAACATAATCCATAGGAAACTCATACACCTATGATGTTGGTATCAAAAGACAGCTTCAACTCTGTTGTTTTCATTGACACTCAAAATTCATGAGAATGGACTATGCCTGGCATAATACCTGGTCTACCACAACAGCTCACATACTTGCTGCATCTCCAATTGGCAAATGAAGCTTGCCTTTACATTTATGATATAATATGGTTACTTTACACTGCCAATAGACCAGGCCTATTGTTGGGGTATCTCTCATGTCAGTAATGACAAATGAATAAATCAGCGTCTTCAATTACACAGTTGTTACACCAAGTTGCACAACCTTCCTCACAGGTTGTACAACAGTTGCCTGACTGAAAGAGGACTAGTTCTAATTTGTCAATTGATGGTCAAGGCTGTGTTGTCTTTCAAGAAAGTGTCTGTTCAATGGACATAATGGACTTTTATGCATAATAAGGAGTGATAGTATAGGTAATTTCTTTTGGTACAAAACTCATAGAATTTGATCAGATAAATTCTCTTCTATTATTGGAAAATAAACACTAAAGACAAGGAAATGGTAGTGATACCTCATAGGAATTTAACATTTCTTGTTGGAGGGATACGGCAATCTGTACATCTGTGGACAAAATGTGAATAAGGGTTTTGTCTAGTCATTTATCTCATAGTTTATGCTCTGTATTTCACAAACATGAAAATTATCATATGCAATCAAGCTGGGGCACCCTTCACTGGTGTATGTTACATATTGAAAGAATATAATTATTCTGGCAGTTATACACATGCAAATAGGAAAATCTTAATGCATACGGAACCCACAGACCTTCAGCAAAGAGGTAGAAATTAGTGTTTGCACCAGTACCCGACCGACGATGTCAGGACCCGGCTGGTTCTGAAATTGCTACCCGGATCCAAAGTTTCACTAAAACAGATTGCATGTGTGACAGAACACCTAACATGTTACTTTTTCCTGGCAAAATTTATCACGCACACGCCTAAGAACACTTGTCATGCCCGTACGTAAGATACGTTGGTGTTCAACGTGCAAAGCAAAATTTCTTATTATGACTTTACAACAAACTTGTAGTCTAACAGAAGTTATATTTTCGGGTACCCGGGTACCCGACCGACCATCGACTTCGGGTACCCGGTTCCGAATTTTGGACCCGGTGCAAACACTAGTAGAAATGAGCTGATTTGAACTGCTTCGTCATTCCTAATGTCACTTTTCCACAACTTTTCCTCACATGTTTTTTTTTCTGTGTATTTTGAAACATTGGGTATACTTTGAATTAAAATCCTCTTAAAAGTTATCAGAAAAAATGTGTTTCATACTTGACTCATCCAATCTGACATCAATTTTGCTGCCCTCTAGTGTTGCATTGAGTACAAACGGTAAAAATCTGTGAACATGATAGCAAACAGAAAAATTTACGTAACACTTTAAAACCTCCTGGCTTCTAAATATGGACCAAACTTTTGGTTGCCCTTAAACTTTTTTAAAGGTAAAACAGACATTTTACACAAACTTTGATACCCTTTCATTTGTATTAAGTGAGACAGTACAGAGGCTCTCTCATTAGAACCTCCAGTGTAATTGATAAGTAAGGATCTCACATCATATCTAGCTAAGGTATAGAAATTTCTTGGGGAAATCAACCATTTTACAAAAGCTTTCATTCTCATTCATTTGTAGCTAGAATATTACTTAAAAATCCCTGATCCATAAATGTAGGACAATGAGAGATTTTAGTCTCTAAACATCGGTTGAGGTGGGACAAAGATGGGACAAAAGGCTTTTAAAAGAATCATCCTTAAAAGGCTTCTCCCTTACCCACAACCTCTCCCCCCCCCCATACCACCAGATGAATTAACATATTGCATCTCTAATTAAAATCATGAGTACAGGTGATCTCTGTAGCACTAGAATTGTGTGCCAGCATAAGATAATTTGCAGAGTTATAGTCTAATGATGGTGAATGGATTGAAAGACTTTGGGGTCTAACCTGCTAACTAATGACTCTCCTGCTGTACTGCCGGTTTCACCAAACACGACAACAGTTACAGAATAAGTAGAAGTGGGAGGGGGCGTTATTAAGTATTATGTTTAAGTGAGGGCCATGGCCCAATTGTTTCTGCATATCTTTTGCAGTAAAAAATGTCCACCTTCCATAAGGAGTAAGTAGGGCTCCCAATTTCTAAATCATGGCTGAGGCCTACCTTCACTTTAAGTGAATTTCAAACACATACTGTTTTAAGAATAAACATATGGGATAAGGATGATGAATATACAATTACCTCCTTGAAAGATCTTTTGAATAACTTTCCTTAAAATGCATCACTCCCCAGTAGTCTCCATTCTGAGCATTTTCTAGAGCTACGGAATAATTATCTGCCGGAACCTGGAAATGAAAAAAAATAGTTTAGTTGAAAGGGCATAGGAAGTTACCCCAACTTGCTTTGAATACAAGTTGAACATATCACATCTTTTCTAAATTCCCTTCTGAGTATATTTATGACATTTCACACACAAAAATTGCATACAACAGGTGAACCAAATCATAATCTATCAAAGTTTAATTTATCACATCATTAAAATAAAATTTGTACAATTTAGCTAATTTGCATATAAATTCAAACTGAAAAATCTCAAAACTCTGAGGAGGCTGACTACAACAACTTTGCCCAATTTAAGCAGCACATATAGCATAAGGGCATTATAAACAAATGAATTATCAATCCATACATAGAGTGTACATTCCCCCATCATTCTTACAATAAAATCTGTTTCTCATTTCTGAAACATACAACTCAAAGGTGTCAATCCCTGCACAGTCAATTAAAAAGAAGCTTCCTGTTCCACCAAGTAAATGAGACTAGATTAAAGTTCATAACAAAAAGCTATGGATGGCTGATGGAGCTACTCACTGTTCTTATAAGAGTGTGTTACAAAACCGAAGATGTTACAAGCAGGAATTATTAACACTCTTCAAGCAGAAGTGTCAAATTGGTGGTTTTGGCATTTACTTAAGTTTGAAAATTTTTATCTCTTGAATCCCAACATACAGTATTACTCTGGTCTGTCTTTGTGGTACAGTTTGGATGTCAGCACAAAGAAACCACTATGACAGTGTACAGTATGTATTGCATTTACAAAAATATATAAATACAAATACCAATCTACTCTGAGTACTGTTCAAACATTTTAATTAGTGTTTGCACCAGGTACCCCGGCAACCGACCGACAATGTCAGGACCCAGTTTTGAAATTGCTACCCGGATCCAAAGTTTCACTAACATAGATTGCACGTGTGACAGAACACCTAACATGTTACTTTTTCCTGGCAAAATTTATCACGCACACACCTAATAACACTTGTCATGCCCATACATAAGATACGTTGATGGTGTTATATTATATCAACGTGCAAGCAAAATTATTATGACTTTACAACAAAACCTGTAGCCTAACAAAAGTTATATTTTCGGGTACCCAACCGACCATCCACTTCGGGTACCAGTTCCGAATTTTGGACCCGGTGCAAACACTAATTTTAATCTGTATACAAGAAAAAGAGCAACAAGAAAAAAGTCACTTGCCAGTTTGTATGTACATGTCTCCATCAAAAAAAGTAATGCAAGGTTTACAGCATTTAGGGACAAGTTAATTATGTCTGAAATACCCATATTTACACTAGTGAGGTAAGAAGCATCTATGAGGACACAACTAAATGTGCACAGGACTACTTCCAACTGAAGGGGTGAGGGAGGGGAGAGGCAGTTGTAATGCAGTTTCGCCCCCCCCCCCCCCTCCCGTTGTATTCTGCCCCCAAAAATAGCATTCACTCTACCAGAAAATAGCAAATTTTCTTCCAGAATAGGGGCTACAGCCATTGCCAGCACTACCTTCTCTGATCTGCCTCCATTACCTACGGACACAACAAAAACAAGCCCACCCTATATCAACCACTACAGTAATCAAAGGATCACACACCCAATCCTTTCTGTCCACAACACTCCTAACCAGTTTACCACAATGAGGATTTTACTGTGGTCTAGCCATACTCACCTGAATAATTGTCACATTATTGAGGTAGCTGAGGTATCTGTTGCTTAGGCTTTCATTTCTGAAAAGTGTCACATCTTCATTCACAACAGCTATGCGGAGATTCTTAGGATCTACCCCAACACAGAGACAAAACAAACAGATCTCAATGGCTGGAATCAGAAACTGGAATGCTAGGGCCCTGTAAGACAAAAATTATTCTGCATGATTTAGTCTTTAACCACCTCAGGATATAGAACTGATAAGGAAGGGGAGGTTGCAAGGAAGTGTGATGGGCAATGGTGGGAAGGAAGATGAATGATAGGAGGAATGAGGGAAACAGACATGTGGAAGCATACATAGGACAGGTGGAGGAGAGGACAGACCAGTGTTGGCATGAAGTCTCAAAATTTGAGGGGAAGTTTTCCCCAATGCCCTCCCACATCCCTCTCTAAAATATTTTGAGCAGCATTTTGGTTCTAAAAGAGTTAATCTCAGTAAGCTGCAAATAAGAAGTGACTTCTTTTCCACAGGTGCTGGAAAGTCACTCATATGACTTTAAAACTTGCAGGATTGTTGGCAAGAATGTAGAAATCTCTCAATCTGGCAGCTCAATGCAAACACTGGAACAGACGGAGCAATAGAAAGAAAAGGGGGGCAGATAGGGGAAATGAGGAAAAGTTGGTAGGAGGGTAAAAGAAGGGGCAGAGAGAGAAAAAGAAAGGCAAGCAGGGTGGAAGGCTGGGGGTAGGGAGGTCTTTGGCAATGAAATTGGGTATGGGAGGGTGAGTTTCTGAGAGGACACAATTTGACAACCTGTATGGACTGTGATGACCAAAATGACACTCTGTATAATTTATCACACCTGCTAATTTTGTTCAATTGTTACAAGTAAAGGAAATTTTCTTCCTAAATTTCATACATCTAGGACATACACAGAACACTTAATAATGAAAAAAGAAGTCACCTTATCCTCCTGGCCTATTGCAGTTTTGTGAAAGTTAAGTCATGACTCTACTTTGGGATGGTGTTTTTCAATACCCTCTGAAAAGAATAACCCTAGTACATTTTTCCATTGAAAATTTTCTCATGATGGAATAATTTTTGAGATTTTTAGCATTTGCTACAGTGCTGTGATCTTACTTGACTAGATTGAAAAGGTATTTGATTCACTCCTGCATGAGATAGATATTCCTGCCTCTGAAACTATTTTACAGAGGAGCACAACTCACCCTGGTGTACGGACCATCTTTATAAGGTCCTTAACAATGAGAGCCCACAAGTTGAGAAACGAAGGAAAGAAATCCAAACATCGGAATGGTGGCTTCTCTATAAGAGTGAACATAATTGTATTAAAGCAAAGAACTACATGTAAAGATCCGATGAGATATTAATGGCACAAAGTAAAGCTTCAACCCCTCCCCCCTTTTCACACCAACTCCCTCTTCATCCCAAGAAAGTTGCTTAACAAGAGACATATTCATTAACCCTTACATGAAATTAATCCAATTAGTTTTAATATACATAGTGCAAGACGGCCCTGAACCAGTACATTGCCCTGCAAACTTTTTCCTTCCATGTATTATATCAATGGGGGTATACCATTGAGTGAAATGTAACAGAGAGAAGCCAAAAACTTAAAACTAGGGAATATGGCCAGAATTTCTGGTTGTTTTGCATACAGATGATTTGCTGTTGAAATTAATTTCGATGTATTCACACTTTTTATTGGAACAAGTTGACGGTAGAGAAATAATTTCACAGCTCCCTGGATTTCCATCTTTACATCCTTATTTACCAAAGACTGGGTGGGACAGAGGATCCTTGCTCATGACCATATGGCTTTTATGGCCAATTTGGTCCATTTCTTGAGAAAATCCTGCTTCCACCAGGTGTAATTTGAAATGCTAATGAAATAAATTTCACATGATGATGGCAAGTTTAAGACAGTAACCATCAGTCAAATTGCTAAGGATGGTAGTACTTGGTGAGGAAGTAAACAGTTAGAGGGTAGTGAGGGTTTTGGAAATGGTAATTTAGTCAAGCTGTCCTATAGGAAGTAATAAAGAGGCAATTCCACCAAAGTTTTCCTAAGCACAGCAGTACAGAAGTACTAATGAGACATCGATTTATATAAGGCTCATGCGAGGCACGCCGACTTTTTTTCTTTTTTTTTCTCGAGAATTGCGGTTCTCTATACATGGGTAGGGTTTGGGACTTTGTTTTCAAGGACCAAGTTGCATTTTATGACGTACATTTGTACTTCCAGTAACCCTTATTTCACAACTTTCAGTCACAATAATGTGGCATGTAGGATGAAAGAAATTGTATGGTGCCAGACAAAATTTTCTGTTGTATTAGTCAGTTTACTCTGGGGGTGCGTGCGACATGCGCCAAGAAAAAGTTTCCTAAAAATTTTATGGTTTTGATATTAATATTTCCCTTCATTAAACATTGCAAAATTTTATCATAATAGGCTATGAAAATTCCCCTATAATTTTCTGGTCTCGTTTACTTTCGCTCATTTTTTTTTATTATTATTTTATTTTTTAAGGAAAAAAAGTGGGGAGGGGCAAGTGCCCTCGCTTGCCCCCCCCCTCCCCCCTCATAATCCAGCTTATGCTCTTGACCACTGCATAATGTAGGTACTATTTTAAGGTATAATCATGTCGTAAGTGTATTTGGCATTGCTTTTTCCTGCATTGTATGGGTATTTTCAAATAAAAGAGCCTTGAACAAGAGTGACTGGTTGAATTTTAGGAGCAGATGAAACCTTCATTTTTTCACTAAGAATAAGTGTGCAACCAATCAGCAGGCAATTCAATAAATATCTTCCGAACAACTTAGCAGGAATGCTGCTACTCTTCTCAACTAAAAACATTGCCAGGGCAGCCACTGCACTTCATAATTATTTCTTTTTAACCACCCACAATCTACAAGTACTCACATTAAGCAATTGTACTAGCATAGAGTAACCAATAGTGTTCCAACCTATGATGTGGTATAGGAACCATTTCCTCATCCCGTCTTAAACACTACTCATTTTAACCGTAGTGCCAGCCTAGTCCTACAACAAATGCTTCACGACACAATTAGCAGCCTACTTACCATATTTCACAAATATTTCATCATCAGAGTCATAGTTGCTATGGTTACTGAGATGTCCTTTCTCTAGTTTATCATCATTTAACAGCTTTGAGGTGTCATCTTCAGCAGTGAAAGCAGATTGCACCCCAGCATGGCCCTCAGGAGGATCCTAAGGAGAGATCATCATAAAACAGTTTCTATCCTTTCTCTTTATTTCCAATCCAAAATTTTAGCCTTAGTTTTCCAAAGCTTCTGTGAATTACACTGTTTTGAAAAAATTCTCTTGTTTTCCAACATGTTACAGTCTTTTTTCTTGTATTGAGAGCTGATTGATATTCCCAAGCCTGAAAATTGTCTTTAAGATATTATCTCTCTCACATGTGTCCCATGCTTTCTGAAAGCCATAGGATTGATGATACTGTGCATGGACATAAGTATTAAAGTCATTGCCAAGTGGCAGCAAAGGTCCAATGGTAAAGAAAAAGTTCAGTGCTACACCTAGCAGTATTCCTTGACATCATTAAAAATTCATGCCACACTATAACATACCCTGTCAATGCTACCAGTAAACACATCTTGAAACCACTAGATACGACAGTATTCCTCGACACCATAAACAATCAATGCGTACACCAGTTAATACCCTACCACCACTACCAGTAAACATGGCTTGAAAACACTAAACAAAGCAATATTCCTTGACACCAGGATCAATCAACATAACAACATGTGATACCATATCCTCTAAACATCAATGAATCCCTCTTGAGACCAGAGATGTAGTACTCAAGACTGGTTTTTTGAGGTCTTGGCCTCAGTCTCAGCACCCTATGGTCTGTCTCGGCACCCTGTGATCTCAGAAATTTTTCCAGCCTCACTTCCAGAGTAAACCACTAGAAACAAGTACAATATTCCTTAACATCATAAATAAGCAAACTAACACCATGCCTTTCCCTCCCAACACCAGAGTTGTAAAACCATCTTGACAAACCTACAGGCACAAGCAATACTCTGTGACTCTTACAAACTAGTCAATATAACACCATTTCCCACCCTTTAAAAGAGGCAAATCACTCCCTCTAACAATATTAGTACTTCTCCCAGGGTACCCTACTAACACCATCTGCCCCCTACAAAATCCCCCCTCCACCAATCCTCATACTTACAATGAGGTTATCATCTTCCTGGACATCAGCCATACAGAGCTTCAAGAAGACTTCCTCCAATGTCTGTCAAAATAAACATTAACATACCATAAATTTACCCATTGTCAATACACTATAAGTAACTTACTGCAAGTCTCTCTAAGAGTTCAATCATTTTACTCAGTAAACACTAAAGACCAATGATAACATCTGAGACGATAAAAAAAATTGTGACAAAAGCAAATCTGCCATCTTGCTATGTGATCCTGCAGAACCTACTGATATAGAAGAATCCTGAGGGACATTTCCTACAAACTTTCTGATCAAACAATATTTGGGTACTATTTCATTAGTTTTTGTTAAACCCTACAGTTCCCTTTACATTTTTACCTCAAAGCAGATACAGAGAAACCACTTTTTAAGGATTCATTCACCTAAAAGTTTTCTAACAAAACATAGCAATGTGCTGAGAGAGGAAGCTGCAGGGAGCGGCAGAAGGGGAATAAGACAAGCTAAGAGGAGATTACTTTACCGGAGTTTGATGAAGATCCATCAATGCTTGAGGTGATGACTCTGATAGCAGCTTACCATTTCTCATCAAACCAACCTGAATAAAATACAAAATAATAACCTGAGCAGTAATTCAACTAGAACATATATGTGCAACTTTCGTGGCATAAACAAAACAGAATGTGGCAAAAAATATCCTCATGAACAAATTCTGCACAGGTGTGTATTTCAAAATAACCATTGATTACACTAGGCTTATGCAATATATCCCATTCCCTTTCATAATTACTAAATTTAAGCCAATGTTTGGCAAATGCAGCCTTTGTCAAATTCCAATTTTTCCAACCTCTTCTCCCCAACCACCTTTTCAAATGTTCAAGGCCAACCATTTCGAACGCTGCATTGGAAAATTGACTGAGCTAAATCACTGTCTCTATGGTGTGCCATGCACCCTCAGAAAAACTAGGCACTGTATGCTTGCATTTTCAGGCAAGTACAAATCAAAGCCAGTGAATACACAATACTGTACATGTTTTGTGAATTGCCACTGGAAGCAATTTAGAGTCAATTGAAGAACTGAAGACAAAGGTATGCACAAACATAGATCATGATCAAAGCAACAAGAAACTGATTAATGATTAGAAGACATGCAATATCTAATAGTGGCAAAACAAAATTACAGTGTGAACAACATGCATACTGTACTTCTGAACCACAAGAAGAGGTATAGTATGGTAGAGATACTGCATCAATGGGAAAATTCTCTTAAGGGATATTGTCACATGCTTTTACCATATTTTCAACAACTATGGCACCTGTTCAGACCATACATAAAGAATGTATGGTTGTTTTGTGGGGAAATAATACAGACACCCCACTATGAATTTAAGGAAAGGTTTGACAGCCCTGAAGTAGTCTAGGTACTATATAGACTTGGAAAAGTTATACCATGATAGAGTCTTCTGCAAGAAAGGTGTGGGTCTGTTTGGTTTTATGATATCAAGACCACCCAATGTCAGTTTTAGCACAACTAGGACCACCCGAGAGCAAAAAACATTGTACTCAGACCACCTGTGACCAGAACAGCCCAGCATTGGCTTAGGGGTTAGCCAAACAACCCACAGGCGACAAAGCTCTCAAACCACCCACGAACAACCTGAAAAATCCAAAGCAAGCTTTTATGGAACAAGTACAAGGCAATTACTTGATCTTCTCCATGGTATGCAACTTAAGAGACATATCGCGTATAAGTCGGTTAGGGAAATGTTACATGCCTCCCCGGGCTTTGATAAGAAAGCCCAGGTGATCCATCTTGCTTCCTTTCAAGCATGCTAATTGATCTGCTTGCTCGGCCGGCCACTTGGCTGCTCAAGTTTCTATGCTTAATGCTATTAATAACATGCAATGCCAATTTAACAATGACTGCAGTCAGATCTGGTGCTAGTGGTCACCGTGTCCTTCTCCACTGAAGAAGCCATGCGAATAATCAGCTAATTAGCCATGCCCAAGATTGTTGATCACAGAGATTATGTTCGGTGATTGACATGGAGAGTGTGGTCTTCATACTCTAACCCAGATGTTCACCCTATGGTTCAAAATAAACTGACAAATAATCAGGGGATTTATATGGACTTTCACAGTATTTTCTCTGATACACAGAGATCATAACATATAATTTTGGCATTTTTGTATGGTGGAAGATGGTCACTGAGCCTTGGAAAAATGCATTATCTGTTTTAGCAGTTTGCTTGCATTGCATCAAAAACAGACATAACACCTGAGATCAAACTGATATCAGTTTAATGACAGGTCAGACCAACCAGCCATCAATCAGGTCAACAACACAACCCCAAACCAACTAATATGTTTCGAGTAGTTTCTGTTGGGTTCTGATATTTGGCAGTGGCAATCTGTTCATTTAGTACAAAGTTCGATACTCTAAATATCGGCACAGAGCACAAAGTGCACTACAAAAGGGTAATAGACTGTGGTCTAGACTCAATACATATTGCCTCCACAATCTGTACATAAGGGTTTTATCTGATGAGACCACAATATTTGCATAATCAGTTCCTATCTCACCATATCTGCTTGTCTGGCTTCCTCTATGTAATGTGTTGTTAAGATAATGGTTGTCTTTCCTCCTTTGGCAAAGCTTAATAAGTATTCCCAGATTCTGAAATAAAAACACAATCTTTCATAACAGAAGTACATATTGCAAAAAATGCACCTTCAGCAAAAACAAAGGGAAAAAAGATTTTCCTGTGCTTCTTCCACCCAAGCACAAATCATTGGCAAACTTTCCAAGCTTGAATAATTAATTAGAAGAGCTTATCTTTCAAAAATTCTAGAAAAAGCTTCAGCATATTTGGATTTGATGAAACACAAAATTTCCAAAGCATGTGTTCAAGTGTAATTTCTTTTCCAAATGTAGCACAAAGGTGGGATACACATAGCTTTATACATCGTAGAAACAATAATTTCCTCAGGTTTCATTTCTTCTCCATTCAGTGGGAGAGGAAGGCAAGAATCTACCTACTTCCAAAACTTTTATTGCAAAATAACACTTTCATTTATCCTTTTTAAAACACTAGCAATTGTACTTTAAATTCTGGTGACTTTACCAATCCTGTTTAAATGAATTGAAGCATTATAAAAGAGAAGAAGGAAAAAAATAACTCAACAATCTATGCAATTCGTATGAAAACCCTTAAGTTTCATCACATTCTTATATGAGCAAACATTCAATACAAACATTTACTTATAAAACTTCCCCACAACAGTATTAAGAAGAACAACATAGCCAAGTTCTTACTTTTCTCGAAGCAGTGGATCCACTCCTACTGTAGGTTCATCTAAAATAAGAAGTTCTGGTTCCTGGAGGAGAGCTGCAGCAAAGGACACTCTCCTTTTCTGACCACCACTGACAGGAAGAAAAAAAGGGAGAACAAATAAAGATAAAATTGAATCACACCAATTCATGGTTTGGACAACATACTGTATCATCTCATCAGAACTAAAGTGCCTTAAGTCCAAATACTAAGTTTTGAGTAAATCAAGAAACAAAGTTCTGGATAGGAATTGACCAATGGTCACTTAGTCCTAAAAATGACATAAAGTTCTAAAATGGACAATTTTAGGTTATTTAATGATTTCATACAGATTTGAAAAAGTAGCATTTCTGAGCTAATAACAACCTTTTTCGTATTAAATTTTGGACATAGGGCTGTTTAAACTTAAAATTTTAGGTCATTTGGACATACTGTAAGCAAAAAATCTGCATCAACTGCTAATTTAAATTTGCAATGGAGTCAAACTTTATTGGAAATCAAATGCAACTTAACAAAGTGTTACAACAATTTGTATTGAGCAGAAACAAGTTAATGTACATGAAGTTAATTTTAGGGCCTTATGTCCTACAGCTGATGACACATCTTCATCACTAAACAGCCTTTTGTCCAAAAAAAATGGACCTAAGGCAATTTAACCTTGAACTAATAACTTGAGAAGGATATAAGGGTTTTAAGAAACATACTTTCTGATCACATTTCAGCTATCTTACTATACCTGCTGGATAGCCCAGGGCCTTATGACCAAAAAAATAAAAAAAAAATAAATAAATAAAAAAAAAAAAAAAAAAACTCAAAAACTGGACATAAGACACTCTAGATCTGATGTGACGATATCTGTAATATTTTGGACACATGTTGTTGAATTCATTACCTCAAATTCTTTATCAGTGACTTTTTATGAGGAAGTCGTAACAGTTCTATTAGAAATGTCTTCCTGTTTTCTAACTCCTCTCCACGTAAATGAAAAATTGTTCCAAAGTAGTTGAGAGTCTCGCTGATTGTAAACTGGTCGTAAAGGGCAGTTTCCTGGGAAAATAACATAATAAAAGAACTATTATCAATGATAGAATTTTGAGAAAATCCAGTATTAACATTATGTCAAGAAAAGTGGGATTTATGCTAGATTTTTGGAATCCTTGAATGTATATATGGTTACAAATGGGTGCTTCCTGCACCCATTTTACTGGCCAAAACTATTTTCTTATAAAACATAGTCTAACTGCACAATCTTGAAAATCTGAAACAGGGTTTGCGTTTCTCTGAAAAAGTCGTCGTAAGTTTTCATGATAGTATTTTCTTTTTTACGACCATTCAAAATTTCACGTCGTAATTTTTAAAATTGCTGACGTAAATGATTAAATATACAATGCCTACTGCGATAAGCCATAAACGGCAATGTTAGGCCTAGCCTAGCCTATATACTTATAGCCTACAACAAGGTTAGAACAACTTATCGATAAATTCAAGTGTGAATGAAATAAGTTAATACCAAAATGTTTTTATGATGAGAAATGATTCTTGGATAATAAAAAATATTTTCACTTCCCTCAAAGAGAAATTTGGCTGAAAATATCAAATACAGTATATTCCGTGTATGATCCAGCAACAGGTGTAGCCTTACCTAACGTTAGCAATATTAGATTAAACACAATGACAAGGGTATTTCCAGGGAGTTGTTATTCCCTGGTATTTCCATACAGTGTACATACAGTATGTATGCATATGACTGTGTGACAGTGCCGTTCGATCCGAAACATTCGTTGTCACTTGTCAAAAGTTGCAAGACATTGGGATAGACCATTATTTTGGAGATGTTCTTTTTGTTAATTATTTGGTTAAGAAACCCATGAATTTTCAGCAGGTGAGTGTTTAGTGAGTTGAATTTTCTGTCGTAAAGATGGGCAAGTCAAAATTTATACTTACGACTGAATTTTATTTTTGGTCGTAAGTAAAATTTCCGTCGGCGTAAAAAACGCCAGTTTCGGCGTAAAACGCAAACCCTGATCTGAAACTGAAAGACGTCAGTTGAGCAATAAGTCAACACCAGGAGTACAATCTTTTCTCATTCCTTTTCTAGTGCAAATACTGCTTTTGGGTCTGTAAGAACGGGTCTCGTTTAAAAGTAAATGTGTACTGGTGAAACACTCGTCTAACAACCTGTTTGGGGTACTGTGTGTAAAGTGGGGGTAAATTTGAAGCTGAAGGGAGGACACATTGATTCCTTTTGATGATTATTAATTTAAGTTCCAGGTCTAAATACAATCAAGGAGTTCACGGTGGTGTCCCTCAGTATTCTTTCAACCCTGCTAAAAGCAAAAACAAAAGTTTAGGTATGATTTCTTATCATTTTCTGAACTTTCATGCTTTATTGGAGGTAAATCTCATCCTTTCTTATGGTCTCATAGTTTCATCTTGCAAATTTCTTCATGTGCATGTCTCAATGACTAGGCTTGAGGGGAAATACAACATTTTGGCAGGGACGTGGTCAGGACATTCCCATAAGGTAATGGGACTGTGAAATATGTGCTTATGATTTCGTAATCTTTTGTGAGGTATTGCAGATCTTTTTGAACTACACATCTTGGTTGAAATTGTATGACTTTATTTATTTCATGCCATAGTAAAGACTGCATTGAAATCCTCATCATCCTCCTACCTGAGGCATATATCCAACCATAGCTCCAGGCACACCATGACCTCTTGTGTTTGGGGGTTTCCCCAGGGTGAGAACAATGCCACTGTTGAAATTGAGTCTGCCCAGACAGCATCTGAGTAGAGTAGTCTTACCACAACCACTTGGGCCAAGTAGGCCATAGCTGTAACAAAAAAAAACGAGCAACGAATAAAAATATACACAAACTGTATCATATGACATGAAAAAAGCACACTGGTAAAATAGGAAGAGATCAAGAGAAAGATTAAATAAACTCACAAACTTCAAGTTCACAAACAGGATGGTATACTGGGTCAGTCTGAGCAACAGTACTAGAGTAAAACAATCAAGGTCAATTGAGGATTGTGCAAAGACTTGCCATACAAGCTGCAGTTGCAGTGAGAGCTTACAGTATATAGAAACCACAGACAGAAAAAATACAGGTATTTACAGAATTTAAATAGCAATTTTTAAAGTACAGTATTAAGGTACTGTACTACCAGATCTAAGACTGTTCTCATTTCACCAAAAGCCAGAGTTCTATTATTTCAGATCATACAGCTACGGTACTGTAAATAAGTCCACATTTGGAGGCCTACTTCTGTACTGTATAGGGTTCAGGTCTATGGTAAGGGATCCCCCCTAACACACACCCACAAAATTCTGAAACTTGAGTACAGTATGTTAATGGGCACAACATTCAACTTGACTCATTTGCAGCCCTCTGACTGACCCTGAAATCAAAGTTGTTTTGCAATACTGTACTAGCATGCTGCCTTTAAAAAAAGGGGGGGGGGTTTCAAAGGTAAGGGTGGCATCCAAATGACAGCTGGGGAGTTGCCATCTGGCAAAAATACTGTACTGTACACTGTACAGTATACATGCAGTAGATGTGACTCTGCATTGCTGTACATGACAAGTACTGGGGCATCTGCCCAAAATTTGTGCCATGAACCAGTACTGTGCCATACCAGAGTTATCTATAATTGACTGCACATGTCCACATGACTTTGAAGGTGATCAAGGTCCCTGGAAGATTGTGGTTCAATTACCATAATGGTAGCCGATAAATCTAAACACTTACAGTAAGTACTGATAAAGCATTCTATCATAAGACCTGCAAAGCAGATCACACTCTTAACTTGAAAACAAGCCAACAAGTTCTGCGTAAACACAAATTACCTTCCGTGTGCCAACTGTGTAGGCTAATCTCCAGTTGATTGTATTACAGAGATACTAATCAGGTTAAGTAAGTACACTAATAGCCCTAGTAATGAGCTTAGGGTTGCATAGATTACTGGCAGAAAAAAAGCAAACACTAGACTTTGATCTAAAGTAAACCACAGCATGATTTTCTTAACTTGCACTGTACAGTAACAACGTACAGTTTAAGATGATCATTGCAATGCAATGAAATCAGCGCAGAACAGAAATTATGTAAGCACATTAAATACTGTACAATATTTTCATACCTTAGCCCAATTCTGTGTAGCAATTGTATATATATCTTTGTATGTGCCATTTTGCACAGACCTACTGCAATCATGGCTTGAGTTTAAAGCTGGGAGCAAAGAATAAATTGGAGTGCTCACTGTAATTTGATTGAAACTAGAGTATTTTTAATACTGTAAGTTTCTGAATGATCCTTTAACCACTTGCAAAACATGCAAATGGAGCAAAGTTAGTGTACTGTACTGAACAATAAAGAACTCTACAGTACAGTAGTTCAACCCACAACAATATTGCAGTTTCTAGTCCATAGAAATTCATTTTTATCACTGTTTTGCTGTTGGGGAAAAAACATTTACTCCCCAAAAAGTAAATCCAATTCCCACCATTTCTTTCATGTTTTTATGTTGTAGAAAAACCCACTCCCAAAAAGCAAATTAAACTTCCCACCATTTCTGAAATGTTTTCACTTACAAAAAAAAAAAAAGAAAAGAAACTCCCTCGAAATTGCCAACAGTTCCTTCCAAATACCCAAATTTTCCAGCAAGCTTTCCAGATTACCAATATTATCTACTCATGCTGCTTTGTGACAAAGAAATCAGTCTACAGCGCACAGTAGTATTGCACTCTACAGGATTTGCTGTATAGCCTACAGTGTCAATACATGGATGACAGACTATTTTGAACCATGTGACCCCAAATGTTGCTCCTATCAAGAATGAGCATCTACAAGTACATGTAAAGTTGAGTTCTTAGATAAACAGTAAATATTTACAGACTGTAAAGCATACATGTGGTAGCCTCACTTGTTCCAACACAAAAGTATATGTGCAAATTATTCAAGATATTTCAAACAGGGAAAACTACTGGCTGTGCTTCATCTATGCCTACTTACAGTAAACCTTAAAACTACACTGTAAAATACCTAGTATTCATAAATTATACAACATACATCTAAGATAGCCTACAGTACATCATGATCATGCCATACATCTGCATTTTCAATGCTTCTCAATTCAAAAGATGACGACTTTTGATCCTGGGAAAATTATGCTGTTTCTGCCAAAATCCCTTTGACCAGGGACCATAACTCTAATACTGTAAGCTACGACAACTTGCTTGACTACAGTATGCATAATTATTTGCTTCAACGGCATTCAACCAAAAGCACAGTGAGAAAAAGCTGTTAGTACAGAAATGCTGCTCTTTTAATTAAGAGAGACCTTTACAAGTTTAACAGAAAATGTTATGGCTCTAAAATTATGAAATCCACACTGAGTCTCTGGAGAACAAATCACCCCCCTCCTCTCCCCTGCCCCCCCTCCCTCTCCCCATCTCCCCCCATGTTACCAAGCACTGCCATTTCTTGACTGACTGTAGGTTCCTATTGGGTAAAGAATGAAGGATTGCTTGACTGCAAAAGAACACAAAGTGCTGCAATTTTGCAAAGACCAAAATCAGAAAACTAAATGAGTGACTTCTTGTAGATCTATACAGAAAAATGTGCAGATGCAGGGCTTGACATAAACGATGACACAACAGCAAAAAGCCCTCAATGTTTGCTGCAGCACCCCTGAAAAACAAACCTGTGCAATGGCAAAAGTTGCCATCATGCCTTTTTAGCTCAGCTGAAAGCTTTCAGCTGAGCTATTGCTGTCGTGCACGGCAAAACTTCTACGTCACGGCAAACGTCTGTCACCATAACATTTGCCTTTAAGTGCCTGACATTTCGCTATTTTTCGTTAGATTTGGCTGAAATTCAGTAGAGATGTTAGCAAAAGTGGTATCTGTATGCTGCAACTCTTTTCGATTAATTTGGCTGCTATTTGACCTCGGGAGGAGGCTTTGTTTGAAAATGTAAAATTCCCTACTTGTCTTTCAGGTTTGCACCAATGGGGATAATATGTTTCAGATAGATAGTTCAATTTGTGCTGAACAAAAGTTAATTTTTTTTTCGTTTCTGCAATCATTAAAGGCATGAATTCATCACTTTTTGAAACAAATTCTGGCGAAGTCCCCATGTTCGGGAATACGTCGAGAATCCCAGTTGTTATCATTTGAGAGGCTGTGCAACAAAAGGAAGTACAAACATATACTGAACATATGTACAGGACGTCTCATGACTAATCGTGTGGAAGTGTTTACGCAGAGTGCAGTGTATCGACTTTTGAATACCGTACAGGTACGTTGGCTACCCCACTATGTCAGACTATGTTTGCTCAGCTCTTTGCTTTCCAAACCAGGGATATGACATGAATAAGGAATATACCATACAGCCTACTATGGAGGCGTTACGTCATGAACATGTGGTGCTAATTTCATTCAGGCGTTTTAATAATAGACCAGCTAAATTGGTTGGATCATGGTTAGGCCTACTCGAAAAGAAATACCGGACGTTTGAAAGTTATGCAAGTTCTTGCGAATATGTGGCCTTGTGCGAAACATAGGCTAGTGGTATAAGCTAGGTGGCAGAAACAAGTATTCAACTTAGCCTGATGTCTGAATGGTTTTAGTAGTTTGGCTTAAAGTTTAAAGAGAATATATCCAGTCGCCTCAAGTTTCAAGTTATTTGCAAACATTACCTTAATCTTTCAAATCTTCTTGTATCTCCTTTACAAACATTCTTCTTAACATTTCTGAACAAAAAATATTTAGTATGAAAGGTAAACAAATGACTTATCCTCCTTAATAGCAAATTAGTTTATATTTGTCGCATGAAGGAAAGAAGCTACTCGTGAATTGGGATACCGGCTCGGGGTACACTATTTCAAGTTACAGGGTGAATGTTGTCTAGGAAATGTCGTACGAGGAAAGAGGAACCCACCCCTTTCTTTTAAACAAAGATCATAGCACGTTGATTGAAAATACAAAGCTGCATATGGTTTAAGCTTAACGGTTGTGCTAACATTCCAAAAACAATTTTCGGTTTGAAAAGGAAAATGTGCTTTTTGAAGGCGTGTGCCTTAAGTCAGTCTCGGAGCCTGCAGGAATTGTGCAGCTCAGGCTTCTAGTCAAGCGGGCCAAGGGGGCGAATCCCTCTTTGAAATTTGTTCGCCCCCTAGCAAGTTTCCAAGTTGCCATTGGCTTAATGGCATTTGTATACATTTGGCCCCCTTAAAAATTTTTAGCCCCTGGAAGCCATTTCGCCCCCATTCAGTACCTTGTCAGGCTACAAGCCTGGTGCAGTCACATGGGCGTCGACACTGCAGGAACCGCCCCAGTCTTGTTCTTCGTTGCCGAAAGCCCCACCAAGTTGTTAAGGGGAAGCCATGGGGGATGATATTTCAATAGCCTTAGACTTAGTATAAGTGTGCATATTTTCCCAATGCTCTCTAGACCCTCTGGCCTGTTGCGACACATTCACGGGTCCTAAAAGCGATCGACGATTTATATACCTGGTAGATCCCAATCATAAAAATGTTATGCAGTAAAATAATTTTGTAGGGGAAAACGGGACTAAAGAGTACTCAGAATTCGAGCCGCGTAAAGAATTTAATTTAGAAATTATCCCTTTATATTGAGCAATTGTGCAGTTTTGGTTTTTCCAAATCATAGTGGCAACACTCATTGGAACTTCTGTCCCTGGACAAGCTCAAGGAATATCTCTGGGGCAAAATATTGCTTTTAAGACCTTTAACCATTTGTAAAATTTCTTTATCGGAAGTTACTATCTGGGTCTAATTATGGAAAACAAATGAGGTCTACAAAGCAGCACACTCATAAACATTATACTAACATCTGTGCAGTATATAAAGTTAACATTGTGTACCAGATTTAGTCTTTCAGAGACTTCAGGAGTTCAATAGGCCTACATATTTCATTGCATTTATCTCTTTGTTTTCTAACGTAAGTATGATCAACATGAGTTACAGATCCATCCAAAATATTGACTGCAGACTTTTAGGTCAACAGGAAAAGCTGAGCTTCCCCAACATTGTTGCGCTTGTTTGATTTGCGATCAGTATCCCTCCTTTCAGTGCTGTACATTTCAAGGACTGTAGTCTGTTATAAGCAAAGTAACACTATAAGGAAATCAATTTTTTCTTTTTTTTGTTTGAATTGTCCTTCATATTGCTGTTTCTTGATTTGGCAGTTAGTCATTTCTTGCACAAATGAAAACACAAACTGAGTGTCTCCCTTCTTAATGCATACATGTTAAAATATCTCTGAGATCATTCTAAATTTGAATTCTGTCCTTCGCAGCAACGATGTTCCTATGACCCTCTTACACAATGAGTCAATGGGACCATCTCGCATTTTAAGCAAGCAAAATCATACTGTACACTTAGTCCCACTACTGTATAAACGTTGTTCACGAGACAATGGAAATCAGACTGGAAGGGAATATTAACAAAAATCCCCTTAATAAAAGTAGAAGCCTTCCATGTAGTGCAAATACAGTATCAACAAACAGGCTCGGGTCATACGGAACACGCACTGTCAGTTCTAGGGTTGACAAATGTGTGTTTGTCACTTAATTCCTCTTGCGGGGCGATATTAATTATAGGCTAAAAAAGTTAGGTTTTTGGCCATCATGCCCTTTCTCTTTGCTGTGATGCCCTTCTCTATTATAACCTATCAAAGACATGTTTACTGCATCCTTTTTAAAGCTAATCTCAAGCCCTGTACAGTAGATGGCTTCATGTGCTGCAGTATAATGTTGAATAGCATGCTAGTTTCACCATTCTATGAAAACAGTTTACAAGACAAGTTGGCTTCCCTAGGATAGCCTGCGGAGCAGACTCTGTAGCAGCCTTCTAAAGATGGCGCTCTCTCAGAAATCATAATACAGCCCTGTATATATTCTATACAGTCTGCAAACCTTCGTCCAGTTTCATTTACACGAATCCCCAAAATGCCGGATAGATTATTATTCATAAGAAGGTCACATGGTGTTCACAGTACTGACTATTCATGTCTATCAAAGGCCTGCGACGATGCACGTAAACGAATACTTCTGAAGATATGGTGACATCTTAAAAAGGTAAGTACCTACAGTATCATGTATGGGCTAAGAATCAAGCTAATCTTTGCAGTGAAAAGTCAAACCTAACGTTAGGCGTAAGATCTTGTCCCAGATCTTGCCGGTTTGTAAAAACTGGCCTGTATATAGGCCCTCGCATGGACAAGACAACGTTCCTTGCTAGCTGTACATATACAGTATACATGTACATGGTAGCAGCTGAGCCAGTAACTATGCAGTAACTGTACTGCACTGCATAACGTGTACACAAGTAAAGCAAGAGTAATTGTCTGCTGTAGCAAAGCAACCGGTCGCGCATGCAGACTCAAGTTATTTTTGTCATGGAAATGAGATTGGCTAGAAAGTTGGCAGGCTATTGTATTGTATAAAACTTCATCTGTATTCTGTACATTAACATTTGGGTAAGCAAATATTAAGAATTGTACTTGCAGCTGATAAAACTCAACAATAGCCTGCTTACACTGGCTATCCCTAGGATGGCTTTGTATTTCCTAGTTTTACCTATGGGTGCAGTTACAGTTTACAGTAGGTGTAGCCCTTGATCCAACAACCTGACATAAAACATCTTCCAATGCTTACAGTACATTTCAGAGTTCCTTGCACGGAACCACATTGCCTTTATAGGCAATGTGGTTGACCAGTACAGTAATTAGGATGTGCCCCACTAGACCAAAGTGTAGTGGGGTATGATGAAAAACAGCCTTTTTAGCCTGGTCAGCACAGCATTTACAGAATTTTACAGTACATGACACCGTGCTACACTGCTCATGGGCAATTCCACACCAAAGAGGACATGAGTGACAAAATTTTAAGTTGATTCCACAATTTTGTTTCATCAATTGCAGGTTCGGGGGATACCTAAACCTTAAGAATCTGTATTGGTATTACCTGTTTTCACTTGTTGTCATTACTATTTTACCGTTTATACATGACCAGCATGGGAAAACTCAAGAAATTGCAAATTTTCCGTAAAACTACCTCATTTGGTCCCGAAGTGAAGTCCCTCTTAGAAAGGTTTACTACTGTATTATTATTTTGTGTTTTCAGTAATGCTTGGGAATGATCCTTTATTAGTAACAACAAAAAAATTGTTATTTCTTTTTTGTTGATAGAGTGGAGTTTATTGAATTTACGCTATTACATTTCCATGGAACCTGTAACGTCCATAACGTTTTTAGCATTTTTTTCCCCTAAAATACAGTAGAATGAACCAGTTTTAGTGATACCTCATCTTTAAAGCTAACTTTTGATGAGTTGTCCCATGAATCATAAAAAGTGAAATTTGGGTAACTAAAACTAGAGTTAGAGCGTTACGGACGTTACATTTTGGACAATATTTGACCATAGCCAAAAATGACATTTTTGTCATTTACCAGAAAAATATAATTGCTTGATTTCAGTTGGGCTATAAATTTTAAAGTACTTTTGATGGAGCAACTAATGAAGTAGAAATAGTAAAATTTGCCTAATTAAAACTGGGCTAAAAATTGTAAAATTATGATTTTGAGAAAATTGTTACGGACGTTACATGCAATATCATTAGAAATTTGTAACATCCGTAACATTTTTATTTTCGTCAGTAATTTCACTCAAATTAAATTTATTGATTTTAATGATTCATGTTATATTTGGAGCTTATTCATGGTTAATTATGATGCGAAAAAGAAAATGTGAAATAAGATTTATTTAAGCTTACACCCCCTGTACCTAACCAGCACTTCAAAGTATATGTAACGTCTGTAACTTCTAAAATGTAACGTCCGTAACAACAATCAATGGAAGCAAGTCTAACAAGGAATTGCTTTTTACAATATTTTTGTCTATGTTTCTAGAGTGTGTACTTAGACCAACTTCAGCACAGAAAAAAATATAAGATTGAACAAGTAACTTCACAGAGTTCTTCTAATATGTCAGAGGTTTTAAAAAGTCATGTCAAAATATGTAACGTCCGAAATGCTTGTTATCAACACCACTAGCTAATTAGCAAATGAAGATAAAACTAATCCTACTATGCTGTCTTATACATTTGAGTGTATATTCATCACAGGCAAAAAAGAAAAAGTGTGCTTTAACTGCAGGTCTTTTGTTTGTTTGTTTGTTAAACATTGCAGATATCCTGCAAATGTAATGTCCGTAACGGTGGAATTGCCCTCATTCAAGACTGACTTCTAAGGTCGCCTTTTTGGAAACAAAGTAAAACATGTACTGTACTAACAAATGGTGAGATCCATGGACAAGACCAAAAATCAAGTGTAGAAATGTACACAGCAGTTTTTGAGTACCAGGCACACTGATTTGTACTCACATAACTCCTTGCTCTGAAACGTGCCCAGCGTATTTAGCATACTTCACACACTGATAACTATCTTGTGGGAGAGACCTAGATTTGTACTCACATTACTCCTTGTGGAACTTGCATCTTGAGATCCTGCAGCACATGCAAAGCTGAGGATCCACGGCCGTAGGTTTTGTTGAGGCCCCTGACATCAATAGCCATCGTTCCTCTTTTTGAGGGACCTTCCCCATGTTGGTTACTATTCTCCATGATTTGATGCCACTTGATTAGATCTCAATCTTAATTCTCAAAATGGTTTTTGAAATGATCTGTTCAAGGATGAGAAGAAATGAACATTATAACAAAATTATGGTTTTATGCTTCTTTCTACAAAGCAAAGTATACCAAAGAAGTCATGGGGCATCTACTCTTTTTATAGGAAAAGGACTCATTCCAGTAAATGTGGAAGAATCTTAAACTATACCAGACATGGCATGGTCAATGTAGATGAGCCAGAGACAAAGGGAATAATCTTCCACTGGAGCTAAAATCCACCCCTAGTGTGCTCTCCTTCAAGCAACTTCTGGACAAGTACATGTAATCCGGAAAAAGAAGGAGCACACGTCAGGAGTCCTGTGGGGGATTTGTGTGGCCTATCAAGATTAAGGTAAGCCTAGGCTAGAATCTACAGTACAGTAGCATGGAGGGACCGGATTTTGTTCACCCTAATATTTAGGTGCCTTCCAACCTTGCAAAAACTGTATTATTGCCAGAATTTTGTAATGGTTGTGAGTGTAATTTCCTTAGATATCCTTGGAGCAAACACAGCCTAGTTACCAAAGAGTTTACAGGAAAGGGGGTCGAATTGAAGTGGTTGGTTGAATTCCAGTCACCAATTATGCAGGTAGTCCGCAATTCGTTCACTCTAATTGCGATGTGCATTATGGTACATGGTTCCTTTGAAAAACCACAAAATGAATTCTAAAACATAGCATCAGCTTCCAACTTCTCAATTCAAAGAAGCAAGGTGTCAGGATTTTACTTTGGGCTTTACAGGGCTGTGAAGTACATGGTTAGCCTATGGAAGTTTACTAGGCTAGCTGTGGTTAAAACGATATCACAAAACAGGGGGGATTTTCGTCTGTCTGACTCATTGTATCCTTGTTGAATTTTATCTACAGTATTGCATTTTTGGAACGTTTTAGCATGTCTCCAGTTCACATGCGTGTTTTAGTGTGAACCGAATGCGTGATTCTTAACAAAATATCAAATCATGTCCCGTTCACAGTAACAAGAGAATGAATTCCAGGGTAGGCCTGCTGCCAAAATCGGATCATGGCCACTATCCGTCCGGCAGACTAGTACAGTCCGATATTAGGAATATTGAAGTATTCATACTTTTTGCTAAACAAAATAAGAGATATTAAGAGAGTCGTTCTCAAAATGTTTTTGGTTGTATATTATCCACCTTTATTTTTAAATTGTCTAAGAAGAATTATATTGAGAACAACACATCATTTACCATAAAAATGTGAAAGTAAACTAAAGATTGCAACCCCCTATTTTTCAATGGAATGGAACAACCGGACGGATAGTGACCATGATCCCCAAAATCCCGTCCCCTAACCATATACACCAGAGGTCTGCCCCCTTTGCTGTCATAGACCCAGCGTTAGAAATAGGCATAACTCTGGCTATGCTACTTTAGTAACGTTACCACTGGCACTAACTCAGGCTAGGCTAAGCCAATCCATCTCCGAAATAAACGAGAGTAAAACACCTTTTAAATAGCCCTAGGCCCTTGGCCTAGGCGAGTCCCTGAAAATTAGAACAAGATCATGGGTGTGAACAATCTTACCATAGGGTTAAGCTGAGCTTATTTTGGTTGATGATTCCGACGTAGATAGGCTGGGTTTGTCTTATCTACAAGCTCCACACAACACAATGATCACCAATCTATGAAAAAGCTAGCCAAGTCAAGAGTTTATGCGCAAACCTTACATGTGCCCGTCCCTGTGCGACCGTACAGTAGTTCACTCTCTTGTTCAATTCTGTACACTACAACTAGCCTACAATTTACTAGGTAACATATATATACTGTACTGCGGAATACCGCTGTACTAGCGCTACACGCGCGTACGCTATGTACTTTGTTGTGGTGACCTTTCGTGGTCATGTTACGTAATCGATCGCGAGCGTGGGAACCGTTGTGGAAGGGGAACTCCCATTCTCTGGCAGTGCGCAACCTGCCATGGCATGTCAGGTGTGATATCGCTGGTATATAACATAACATAAACTAACAGGTTAAAGGTCGTGTGACATGAAAATAACATAGTTGGATATTCGATGTAAAAAGCATTAAAAATCCAGAAAATAGCCACAATTCCCATTAAAATCCATCAAATATTGACCATTTTACAGGTAAATTTCTCTTTCAAACTTGTATCATGAATAAACGTGGGCTAAATATGCAAATATGTGACATCCAAAGAGGGACATACCATATATGGCACATGTTAGCCTTTGTTTTTTCAACCTTAATTTCAAGGACACTGGTAGCATTGTCATTCCCCAAGGGGTTTATTATAAAAGTAAAAAATTTTTCCTTGAAAAATATTGATATCACTCACCAAACTGTAATCTGTATGATCAGTAATTAAGAGATAATTTATATATAGGGTTAACAAAAGAAACTCTTCACACTGTGCAACACTCCACATCATTATTTTTGCATAGGCAATTAGTTTCATCAGAAACCATCAAACTTTGAAGACGTATATTTTGAGAACGGTAAAAGATATTGAAATAATTCCAATGGATTTTTGATTGGAGGACTTAATTCTTTAACTGACAAGTGAAACAGGTCTTTTTGGTGGCATATCACACAACCTTTAAAGAGCAAAGGAGGGCTAAGGCCCCCCTGAAGTCCATACAACCTTAACTGAAACCAACCAACCAACCAACAACACCAAACGAGCCCGAGTATAATATTAGATTGTACCACGTACAGTCATGGAAGAACTTGTCAATGTAAAGCAGTGTACAGATGTGGAGTTAACTACCCACTCAGACAGACTCTTCCACTCGTTGACATTTCTATGAGAGAAGCTGAACTTCCTTATGTCAAGCCTTTCCAAAACACTTTTCTAGCTTCTTACAATGGCCTCGAACCCGAGAATTACTTTTTGAACAAGATGACAAAGGATTCTTTTCAAAGAGAAATTTGTACACCTGAAGCATGCCCCCTAATCCTTCTCAACTCCAGGGCGGTAAGCCCAAGATGCTTAAGAATAACATGAAAAGGTAGATTTCTCACCTTGGCTATAAGGCGAGTGGCTCTCCTCTGAACTTGCTCTAAAAGAAACTTGTCCTTTTCATAGTTGGGACTCCAAGCCTGGGCTGCACAGTCGAGGTGGGGTGTTACCAACTGCTCAACAGCGGCGATTTGTTCTCCATATTGGGGGGGGGGGGGGCATGACCAGATTTTTCAATAATTTAGTCGTTAGTGTGAAAAATCAAAGTGGCAATGGGATATTTCTCAAATATTGGGGGACATGTCCCCCCTGTCCCCCCTACCCCGCGGAGCGGACTCTGTTTGTTCAGCTCTTTAGCTTCCCAAACCACCGTCCGCCAAAGCGAAGAGGATTGCGTCCATTTTTAGACGCAAACTTCATTACCATAATATGACTTATTCATGTGCTCTCTCATTATTCTTGCTATGTTTTTGAGTGTGTGAACTCCTGTAGTCATAAACTGAACGCCTAGACTGAAACTTGAGACGAAGTACTATCATTACTGTATTACATAACCACCTGCAGTTTGCACTACCAGGGAGTTGCTATTACAATGACACACCAACTCTGTGGGTGGCATAGGCTGCTGCAAGATTTAAACGGGACTAGATGTTGCCTTCTTATAAATATTAACCAACTTTCAACCAGTCCTGAGGCCACATATTTCCATGAATATCCAAAAGAATTGGTTCGGTGTTCACTTTGGCAGGCGTTGAGGATATGACTGAACAAGCAATATGCTATACAGCCTGCTACGTAGGCAAGCCCCTCCCCGGGATCGCCGCTCATGCATCTGCTAATACAGACTTGGTACAAAGTCTTTACTAAAACTATTGAAAGTCCTCTTGATCGATCCAAGCACCCTATAAGCCCTAGCAGCAGCTGCTGCACACTGTCTAGATGGCTTTAAATCGCCTGTAATTACTACACCCAGATCTTTCGCAAAAGTCACATCACTCAGAATACCACTAGTCATGTTATAATCGTAGCTAAAATTTGTAGGACCAAAGTGAAGGACTTTGCGCTTATCTGCATTAAAAGACATTTGCCAAGTCTGAGACCATGAAAATAACCTATCCAAACATTGCTAGGACATTGTTCACGGTAGTGTTGTGCCACTTTGCCTACTAAAAGAATAGAAGTGCCCGCGACAGGAAAACGATTGGTCTAAGGTTTGTGCGTGGTCATGCAGGTAGGGCCAAGGAGCCCAATGAAGTCCTTTGCTGGGGTTCAGGTATACAGAATATACCAACACGGAGGGGGGATATGTTGAAATGGCTCTATCGTCCATTTTGAACTCTGCATATGTATTGTAAAGGCATGGGAACGTCAGAACAGCTGGGGGTAAATAAAAATTTCAATGAATACTACCATCAAAGTCATAAGATGAGTAAAGAGAACTAATGAACCATTGTGCCACGCTCGTGGCAATATTAAGTCGTTTAGCCTATCTGTTTTTCGTCTTCCCTTTGAAGATGACTTTGACCCAGAACAACTGGTTGAATGAATATTTTGTTAGCAGTGTCGGATCCGTAAAGGAACATTTTCGACCTTTGTCTCGCCTGCTATATGGTTGGGAACTTGCGGTTGAGTTCAGAAGCTAAGCATGATGTCCCAAATGTTCTCCATATTCCAGATTAACGAATTCTAAAACATAATCGCACACGACGATTCTGCGTCTGCTACGAGTGGGGTGCCAGTTGGAGACGGAAAATCCGGGAGGCCATAGCATAGGATTGAAGGAAATCGTTCTCCAAAACACAAATTTGTCACCTCTGACAGTTGCACATCGACCTTGTATGTGACCCGAGTATGGAAAATTATATGCAAACGCTCTAAATCATCAGTGTATTACACTAGGTATAGGAGGAGGGGTGGGAGTTAAGGTCTCCCAGTCAAAAAAGTGGGGGTAAATATGCTACCACCTTAGTTTCCTTTTCAAGGATAAGAATATCTTATTTGTAAACATTGTGAACTTTATCAATTTTTTTCTATAAAATGTATTAGACAAGTTTTTCAATACGTGTGTAAAACACCATACAACCATAAAAACAGCCCAAAATCCAGCATCAAATTGCATTTTGAGTCCCTCAAATATTCAAACACATTTTTGCGAACATACGGGTAACGCCTCCCCCCCCCCCCCCCCGTTAGACCTCTAAACCACGAAGGTATTGTAAATATTAGGCCCCAGTTGACAATTGCTTCCTACGTCTGTGCTCGAAAGTTGTAGGAGATATCGGTCTAGCCTTAAACATAATTTTTGCCTCAATTCTATGACTTAATTAGGTGGACGCAAGCATGGAGAAAGAACGCCCAAAATTTGCCCACAAGGGAGCCAATCTACTTTATGGGAGGCAGCACGTTTAACTCAATTCCCTTGACAGGGCCAAAGAATTGCGGAAAAGGTTGCGAACGAGGTAAGGGGAAATTACTGGGACAATTAGTTTATAGAGGGGTTTCACCGAGGTCACGTGATCCCGCGTCTCTGGTTTTGAAGGGCAGGCATCCATTGTGTCACAATACCATCTATGGTTATGCCGTGTGCGTGTGCTATAAATTAGCTCACTGCGTGTGTTTTGTACCCTTCAGTGTCTGGGAATCTCACTCGTGTGACGTCACATGAAATCCCTCTTTAAACCATTCAGTGATAGCATATTTTGCATAATATACATATATTTGCCGATATATATTATTATTAATGTATCATGTTTAGTTTTGCTTTACGAAAACGCCTAGCTTGTGGGACTTCCACAAAAGGAGGAAAAAAATTTAAGGTCCACATAGAAAAATATATTTTTATTAAAGGCAAAAGAGCTCAAATGTGGGGGGAGAGGCTGTTCCTTGTCAAAGATGAAATGTATCGCATCGTATTCACCTCATCTACCCGACAGTACTATAGTGACATTTTCCGAGTTTCTTAATATATTGGGCGAAAAAAAACACGATGGGGGAGAAACTCCCGGTCTGAACAGAAAACTTTGCAAACTGTCTAAATAGTGATTATGTGTGTATTCCCGTAAGGACTCTTTGTACGCAGATTCCGTATGCAGACATACGGAATTTGGTCACGTGACACCCGAGTAAAGCTGTTTTATTCGGGGATTATTATCAACAAAACTAAGGGGGTTGCATAATTATTTAATGGTGCTCGGTTGGGCTCGTATTCGTTGGTTGTGTGGAATAGAACTGCGAAAGAAAGTAAACAAGGGTGCAGGAAATAATAATAAAAACATTCTTTTACCTTTTAAAGAATCTGCGTACCCTCTTTGAACGTTGACACATACATACCGTCGGTATAAGCATAAACGTAGGAAGTTTTTTGAAAGTGTGTGTGTGGGGGGGGGAGTGAATGTTAGTGATCACTGTCCTGGGAAGGGGTGTCCCCCTCCTCTTTGGAAATTTTTTTGACTATTTAAAGTGCTCTAGACGCAAAGTAGTGCAATGCTTGACAAACTTTGAAGTAATTTTATCCAATTCAATGCCATATTTTGGCAGCCTATCATCCAAAGTAGGGGCGAAACGAGGTTTCCGCCCACCAATTAGTGTGCGGGGGCGGTCACCCACGCTGCCCCGCCCCCCCCCCCGTTCCTACGCCTACTATGATAAGTTAGTTTATTATACACACTAAAACTTCCCGCCAAAATCGTAGGAAAATCCCTGATGAAATTAAAAAATCCCCTGCAAGGTTACGGGTCTCCCTCGACAGGCATCTTGGCCCCCGTATCTCACGCGGAGCCATGCTGCCACCCCTGATCCAAACGTGGTAGACTGCAAGAAATCGCATCCTAAAAACAAACTCTTAATACGGTTGTGTTGACGTTGCAAGGGCGCCATCAGATCGTAACAACTTAGTAACAACTCATTTATGTCTGAGATTTCCCTTAATACAAATAAAACGGTGACTAGAATCGATAACTTGACTGGAGCTCTAATGCATGTTTCCTTACAGCGTGCCGTCGGAAGGTTTCCAAGATTGGATAAAGATGGGGATGGACCATTCAGTCTAAGACTTTTGGGCACTCTCTGGGCAATTTGTGACAGTCACATAAAAACACCGGACTTCAAACACAAAACTTTGGGTGTTGTAGCGCCCCCTCTTAGAAGCCAGCTGTGGCGGCCCAAGTTACAAGTTACTCTATTTACCCCTATGTTTGAAATGTCGCCTTTTTAGCCCCCCCCCCCCTTTCAAAGCATGTCCGAACCTCACTCTCGCTCCTTCTTCCCTTCCTATCTTTTCCAATTTTTCTCCCTTCTTTCCCTTCTTTCCTTCATTTTCTGGCTGGTGAAAACTTTTTCCAACTCTCATAATATCACACATGCCGTAAACAGCTTTTTGCAGGCATGAAAATCTTCCTGCAGTGCAGTTTCGCAAATGGAATATATTTAAAATAACCCACCGTCTTAGGTACCAACAATCCTACGTTTGCACTGTTTATGCCGAAAATTAACAGCGCCTGTGCAATAGTTCTTTTTGGTGTAATACTAACAACCATGCTTAGCAATTTGTTTCAGGTTTCAATCAAATGACTGTTCAACAGGATAGCATGCCTCAAGAATTTCCTCATTCACACCACCTCCTGAAATTACTTACCGTCATTTTGAGACAAGGATTAAAGAAGAGGGTAATTCTATCTACAAGCAGTTCCGTCAGTACAGACTTATCCACGGGTTCAGGGCTGTGCTCCACCCAACCTCTCTTTGTAAACTACTCAGTGTCACGTAGTACAGAAGTTGTTCTAGTACTATGATTCAAGATGGTCGACATTGTATTGCAATTTACCTAAGAGTTATATTTCCACCTTGATTTTCCCCTTTTCCCAAGATCTCTAGTGCTCGTCCTCCGGGACTTCATGAGATTTTCACCCCATATCCTAGATGTCTAGTATGTGCAGTTTATGTGTGCGGTTTTCGAAACCCTTTATCCCACTCTGATTGGTGAACCCTATCAGCCCATTCATTTATATCGCACAGAACCAATCAGGAGCTGACAAATTTATATCTCATGATAGAAGTCATCACTAGGACCAGAGCCCCGACTCAGTGCATCTGATCGCCTGCCTACACAGGTTGTACGGCATATTTCTTGTTGAGTCATATCCCTAAGCCGTAAAAGGGGGGGGGGGATGGGGAAACAAAGTCCTCTCCGTGGGGTACTTGATTTGATCAACGCTCCGAGAGAGAACATTATTAAACAAAGCATCAGAGTTGACGTAGGGGTATAGATGGCTTGCATTCATCAGCAATGCGACTTTCTTAAATTTCAATTCTGAAGATTGCAAGAGCTGAAGAGAGACCGGTCTTAGTTATGTCAATTTGCAATTTTGATTAAAATTGAAGGGTGTGATTCTGAAAAGCAAGAATAACCAGAATGAACGTCACGATTATATTTGTGTGTCTTTTTGTTCTTGTTCCGGTGGTGCTTCACCTCCAAGCCTTTGACATCGGGAACCACCCAAACATTATCTGGCACTACCCCATCCAGTGGCGTAACTAGATATTTTTCGTGGGGGAGCGGGGGCGGCAAAAGCAAAAGATTTCCGACAGATTATTATCTTGAAGTAATGATGTACTATCTAAGCGTAGCTCCACCATCATTTGGCGTGTAGCGCGCGGAAAAATTAGATTAAAATATCTCCGAGATTGCCTTAAATGGCACTTCCAGGCCTCGTCAGTAACCATTTCGATGTGTAAATCTGCTTAAAAACATAAGAAGTGTTGTAAGTGTTTCAAATGCATTGTTTTTATTTATTCCCGACAGAGGCCTTCGGAGGCTTTGTGGGGAAGGGCGACCGCCCCCTGCCCCCTCTAGCTACGCCACTGACCCCCATCCCTGTTTTACGAATCGACCTGCCAAAACAATCAAGGTTTGAAATAATAGTCCTGCTCCTACTCCACATCAGAATGAACGGTTAAGGGCCTGTTGGCAGCGCATGGAACCCATCAAATGCTCTTTTTAGGTTTGATCGAGATGCCGAAAACTCAGCGATTGTAGCAATATAGAATATATCAGTTTAATAAAACAACTGGGTTCCTCTATAGCCAGGGCTGGGTTCTTTTATCTTGAGGAGCATGTCCCATACTAAGGGGGAGGCTGCCCCCTTCTCCCCCTCCCCCACCCCCTAGGCTACACGCCTGTTCCGAGGAACTATAAAACCGCGTTCCATATTTAATGAGGGCAAAACTGAGGATTTAATAAGAGCACACTCGCGATCTGAAGGCCTGACCACACCCTTGTCCGTTGGCCGCTGTTTTACAGGGGCTGTTTTTGCTTCCTTAAATTCATACGTCCCGCACACAGTAGTGGATTGTCTGTTAGTCTGTGTACGCTTAGCTTAAGCTTATGGGCCTAGAAGGACCAGGGTTGGAAAATTGGAGGAGTCTGCAAGTGGAGACTGACGGTGTAATTTGGTTACCTCAACTTACCTCAGCCTTGTCCAGGCGGAAAAACTTGTTGACCAGGTCTGAAAAGGTTGGAACACGCAGAACAGTGATTGATAGCAAATTTAAATATCAAACTGTTTCGAAAGGTACCGAGGGATACCTATGAATTTCATAGGACTAACTCGTAGATACCCGTTTTCTTTGTAAGTTCCAGTTGGTGAAAGCGGGGTTGCCATTGTCTGGTCGTACATGCTAGTACCAGTTTAGCTTGTTGGCTTAAAGTTCAAAGGTTTCAAAAGGAATTTTCGTCCAGGCGATGGCAGATTTGTTAATTGTACGTGGGTAAAAAAATGATCAGTTATGTGGCCTTCAAGTTTAGGCTGGTAGCGCGGTCTTCACCTTCATACCGTATTAAACCGGTTAAAATTGTTAGATTTCCGACCCCCAAAATTGAACTTTCGTGGGGTAGGATTATATGTCACCCAGGAAAATCCAATTGGTTCTGAAAGTGAGGGTCATTTCTACTGAAACATATCTGCTGTCCTGGCACCTGGAGTCATGAGCTTCTCGAAAATGGGGGAAGCCATGAACGTGACCAGAACTAATGCCAGGACGGAATGCTGGAATGCAAAGCTATATAGCGGCTATAAGTCCTGGACCCGAATAGCTTTGTATTTTAGCATGCTCAGTTGAGTTACTTCGAAAAATTTGTCACCATTTTGCCTTCTACACTATTTTCACTTTGTTTTTACTAAATTAGACGTTTTAAGCTATAAAATCATTCATTTGCCGAATGTTTTATTAAGGTTCTGACAAAAAGGGATTGGGACTGACGGCAAGATACCCTCATATTTAAAAGTGAAAGTATGCCCACTGTCTCCGCCAGTTGACATCCATGTCTAAGGGAAAGGCTCCCCTTCACATTGAAAAAAAAAATATGGACAGGATGGTACTACATGTTTGTATTTAAGGGTACTATACCATAGGCCATGAATCTTCCAAACCCTTTTATTATAACCACTGTGAATACAACAAAGTAGTTTAAGAGTTTCTTACGTTTCAAATGGGGGGTGGGTGGGTGGGTGGGTGGAGGTTAGCCGTATGAAATCCATGCACTTTTCAACATACATTAGTCAAGGCAACCAAATGCTTGAGAGGAAGGGGTTGGGGGTTGGGACTGCAGCCGCCAGCCCCACATTCCGGCAAGGCATTTTCTACTTTCGGATAAAAATGCAATTTTTCGGACAAACCTTCTGTATGCCAACATTCCTGTTATCAGTCATGTGAGACATCGTTTTGACGCCATTTGGACACTTTGTTCACGCTATTTTGAGGATGTTTTAATCCTGTCTTCAATCGATTATCACATACTGTTTCTATACGCTGTTATCCTGTTTTAACAGTGTGTATAACCAACAATTAACATCAGGATATAATGATTGTGATAATTTTAAACATACTTTCTGAAATTCCCCCCTCACCCCCCCCCCCCCTCAGCTTTATACTCAATAAAAAGCACGAATTAACTTGAGTGTTCAGGCACGTTAGGTTTACATCACCACCCTGAAGGTGCTTTGAAAATTATAGCTCCTTAAATTAATTTCTGTGATTTTGTAATCGAAGTACGTTAACACAATTTGGCAGAAGATGTAAGTTGGCAGATAATTCTTTAAAGAAGTAAACTTAAAGCAAAAACTACGTTTTAAAGCTCCTTAATATCTTTTTGTAAAGAAAAACCGAAGCAATAAACTGAAGTATTATGTGAATTATTATTTTTTTAGCTAAAAGAAGAATCTTTGTTAAAGATCAAGTAAGTTTTTGGAAAACAGAAAAAAACGAAGTACTGGAGAATGTGTGTAAATTTACAGATACTTTTTACATCAGAAGACTTTTTACTTTAGAAGGTGGGAAAATTTGCGGCTTTAGTCTATCTAACTGCAGGTTATACTTTTTTTAGCGTAGCTAATTAAATTTAATATTTTTCTTAGCAATGGCTGATGCTGTATTACATAGGATAGTTTAGCGTTTGTTTTCATCATGCATTCTTTACTTTTTGAAATTTGATTTGGTTATTTGAAAACAGTTAATTTTCTAAATGATATAAATCCCAAAATCAAAACTGCCAGTAGTACAAAATTGTTGTTTTTAAATTAGATCTTTTTTTGAAACCGACCTTTTAAATTGAACCTAGTTGTAACACTATTATCTTAGAAGTTTGATGCATTTCCATGCACCCACTCAACGAACAATGTAAATAAAAAATTGAAATAACAAAGAAATAATAAAAACTACACTAAATGGGCATTTTCGGATTTATATTAACAGATCAAAAAGTCAAGAAAACAGAGACAGCTACCAGCTACACCACTGAGGGGAGACCTTACATAGAGTATCGGAGGTGCATCTACGGAGTTGGATCCTGGGCTTCGTCCGAAATATTTGGAAAAAGAAGCTCTGCCTTTTTTTATAAGATTTGTGGTGCCTTAAACTCATATTACGACAAATATATTCCCTACCTTTTTTCAGAAATAAATGAGAAAAAGGGTGGCTAGTGCCCGTAGAGACCACCCTGATGCACACGCGATGCTTTTTACCTTATACTGGGGTACTAAGTATTAATGAGAATTTCGTGCAAAAAGTACTTATACTCCTTATAGAGGGGTCGCCATTTTATCATCCCTAGTGTGGTTCTTGGCTCCACCTAGCTAGGCAAGAATTAAGGATCCTTATATTTAAGGCACCGGCTTTTAAAGTAGTAGGACAGTAGCTTATGAGATGAAGCTATTTAATTATCCTCATATGTTGTTGGATGCCCGTTAAACAAGCAAAAAATCGCAATCTTAAAAGATTTCGGACAAAAAATTGGACTAAAATATAATCGATGTGGGAACTGTGCTGAATGGAGCGCATCCCCCTCCCGGGGTTGTCTCATGGCTGCAAAACATAGATGTTGAAACATAACTCTGTAATACATTTCCTAGTAAGGCAGTGCTTCACAAAGTTCATAAAAATAGATGCGCGCGAAGGGCACCGCAGTGGGTCCTGGTGTCCAAATCGATGTATAGAGGGGTTTCACTACGTCACGTGATCGCGCGTATCTTTGGTTTTGAAGGGCAAGATCGCGCGTCTTTAGTGGTTTTGAAGTGCACGCGTCCATTGTGTCACAGTAGTATCTATGGTTATGCCGTGCGAGTGTGCTGTAAAGATGCTTACTGCGTGTGTGTTTTACCCTTCAGTGCCGGTGAATCTAGCGTGCGTGACGTCACATGAAATTCTACTATAGGCGTTTCTTCATAGGCGTTAAATACCCAAAAATCATTAGGGGAGGGGAGGCACGTGCCCCTGGCCTCCCGTGGCGACGCCACTGTGTGCAATGGCCGCGTCTGGGCTCAAACTGGATGGAGGGTCGCACTGAAATAGGTGCGATGGATCGCTTTACCCAATGCTATAACAAGGCCTGTTCCAGAAATATGAGAGAGCGGGGGAAGGGGGCGTAATGTACGATGGAAAGCTGATTCAGAAAAAAAATTGCCAGATGCAAAGGTCTAATTCTTGTCAACATTTGTTTTATGTACTCTGTTAGGATTTCTTCTGATCATACCTTTTCATGGGCTTGGAAATGTAAAATTCTGCCAGTGGTTACAAATATCATAGCTTTACCGTAAATAGGAGCGTAGGCCCCTTACGCACCCCTTTGGTTCCGGCCTTGCTATAGGGCACCCTTTACAATGATGCACATCAACGACACTACCAAAACGTCTTCATTATGAGTGAATGGGTCGATCAAATTTATTTCTTAACAGTATGTGGCTGATCCACGATTTTCTTTGAGAAGATGGTTTCAACAGAGGGAAGCCGTACAGGACCAAACCTCAGCCGAAATGTGGGTGGAGCTGAGGTCAGAAAAGGTGGCATTTCGAAAATGGTAGATTGTAGGGAATCTAAAACAGAAATTTGTAGTACAGTTCTGAATCTAGTGTACGTCGTCAACGGCTTCTCAAAACGCAAAAGAAGAGGGGGTATGACTTGCATATAACTAATGTAAGGACAACTCCCTTGTCGGTGGGATTCGGTGTCCCAAACTTAAGCGGGTACCGGAAAATTTTGGATTCTAGAAACTTTATGGTGTAATCTGAAGCATTTTTGATCAGCCACTGGAAGCTGTAAAATCAAACATATGCGTAGGCCTACTATTTTTATTAGGGTTTTGGAAAAAAGTGGGAGACAACGGTATGATGTTCCACGTGGTACAGCAGCCATGGCGTCCTTCATGACTGGGCCCGGCCCCCGCCGGTATGGCGAAATTTTAGTATCAAAACCCTTTATAGATTGCATGAATAGTACTCTTAAATACAAATTCACCACTATAGCGATACATTGACCTTGTGAGGGTGCATTATATGCGGGGTTGGAACACAAACAATTGCGATCGAAGTGCGCTGAAATTTTTCATTTAAGAAATTTTTCATGGTAATAATTGAATTCAGGCAGTGCTGTAAGACACTTCAAGTTCCCAACGAAACATGTCTGCCAGAAGGCTAGGTCTGATTTTACAATGTTACATTCATCGGGTATACTTCTGTATTGTAAAAGGTTAACATTACAGTTCTTTTGACACAAAATTTAAAGTTATATTCTCTTTGTAAACATTTGTCAAAACGTATCGTAATGAAACTTAGAGGGGCGTCACCATCAGTGGGCGCGTAGCGTTCCAACAGAATTTTCACAAAATTACCTCTCAGGTTACTGAAGGTAGAAAAGACGGTAGCGGAAGGGAGTGAAAGGAGCCTTAGAGACTGAAGGGCAAAGAAGGCGCGAACAGGGACTCTAGATGAATAAACTTTACAAGGGAGGAGACGGAACATAAGAAGGTGAGTGGTCTGGAGGACGGACTAGGCAGGAACTTGATGACGAAGGCACACAGCTTATCCGCTTAGACAGAGTGGGAAGAAACGGGAAGGCGGAAGGAACAAATTATGAAGAGACAAAAGGAAGTGTCGAAGAGCATAGGCGTAGGAGCCCAAGTTGATGGGGGGGGGGGGGACTGGAACGACTTGCCCGAAAAATATAACCCAAAATTTCCGCGCGCTCCACTCACGTTTTCAACATGTTACTGTACATATCATATGGGCATGCATCGTTTATCACACCGAATGCCAATTACATACAATAATATGCCGTGTTACTACCTTCTTTATTGGTTTTAATTTTGCCGAAGTTGGTGATCGCCGGCCTAGGGGAGGGGTGTGAGGGGAGAGGGTTCCCCCTCCCCTTTGAAAATTTTTGAAAAATTAGGTGTCCTTACATGCAATCTGGTGCCATATATGCTACCTTTGAAGTAAAAGTTGTGTTAAAAAATTTCCCTATTTTAGGTAGGAAAAAAATCAGCATCAGTGAGGGTGGGGCATGGCCCCTCAAATGCACCACTGATAATCATAATATAAGTTTAACCATTAAAAAACACACTGATGAATTAATACGGAATATATAGGTGCTGGTTCAATTCAAATCAGTACTTTATATTAATTACCAAGGAAGTTTTTTAAACTATTAATACCCTTTAGCTATATCATTGCATTATTTTTCTTTCAGTAGGTGCCCGAAAAATTCTCGGCATTTTGCCCGAATTTTCACAAAAAAAAAATGGTTGGGAGGCTGAATCCCCCGCCTCCTAGACCTATGTCGAAGAGAAAAAGAAGACTGATATTCATCATAAATTATGAATCTGTAAATCACTGTCTCAGTAAACGTGCTGTTTTGCAGTTTCACGATATCTTTAAAAATGCAATTGCGAAGTCACTGAATAGGTTAAGCGTCGGAACCTCTGTCAGTGTGTCGGATAAATTATAGAGTAGAAGTGAGACAAAGAAACTTGAGGGAAATTATTTAAATAATGGAAAATTTTAATAAAGTAAAACGAGGTACTAAAATGTGGTAGATAATCTCACTTACTCTTTTCACGCGCATCAATCTCGGAAGATCGTATCGATAAGGCTTTCGGCAAGGAAGTATTGTTTGAATCCCTTTCAACTTCGACATGGTTGGCGCCAGGATTTGCCTAACGAGGGGGGGGGGGGGGAGAGGGACTGAGACCCGACGCCTAGACAAAGGTGAGGGTTTGCCAAAAGGATGTCGCCTGTAAAATTTTGGAGCTCAAATCCCTCGACAATTTTGGACCACCTACTTAAGAAAAAATAATCTTTGGGTTTTCATCGAATACAATTAGGACAACTTGGGCTATTATTTGAAAGAAATACTCTTCTGAAAAGCAAAAAAATAAAAATGGTCGGGAGGCTGTTAATCGTCGGGATTACATACTTAAGCCATACCCAGGAGTTTTCCTTATGGGAGCCTTCCTCGACGAGGGTTGTGGCCTCGTGCACCCACCTGGCTCATCACTGAACCTCGGCCTACTATATTAATCCATACCCCAAGGTGCTGATCCAGCTGTTCCAACGAGAAAATACCTTAAATAGTTTAAAAATAAAGTTACGGAAACAAAAGTAAATTTAAAACGTTTTGAGCAAACTAAATAAAGAAAAAGCATTTCTTTAACAGGCTAGCTATGGCATAATGGACAACTTTTTATGTATCATGGTAGGCATGTGATGTTACGGTACTTCTTTAAGGTATCATCAAATCCACAGGCCTTTTATCCGGATTTTAGGATACTGCGAACAAAGAATGGTTAATTGTGATTAAAATGACTTGTAGGCTCTATTTCGTTCTTATTCTCCATTTGAAGGCTTTAGTCTATAGTGCACAATGTGTAAAACATTCCAAAAAAGGCCCGTTGCTCATGGTAATTCTGAATTTTCTAATGGAGGAGGGTGCGAAAAACTCGTAAGGAGCCATCCCCTGTCCCCTTCAATTCCAGAGCTCCACAAGGCCTCTACGGGGCGTTATCGTGAGCCCTACACCTTCAGGAGTGGTGGGGGGGGGGGGCTGTTCTTCAATTAGTTAAAAAGTCATGAATTCGAGATTATCACCTTAAGTTTGAACCTTGGATCTATTCGGCTGGCTGCTCTCGTTTCTGCAGAAAACGGCCCTCCAATTGTTGTGGCCAGCGAGCCCTAGAACAGATTTGTGCTGTGTGAGTTTTAGTGGTAATAACTTTGTGGGGGGGGGGGGATGGGGGGCAAGAGGATAAAGCCCGGGAAGCTACGGGCAGGTAATTTCAAACTGGATACATTGTGGAACTACGTACGGCACCACAAGTCAGCCCACAAGAGGCAATCAACCTGATCAAAGAGAAGCGGGTGCGAATAAAAAAAAAGAAAAGAAAACCATTGCTGTAATAAAATCCTGTCTATCATGCCACGAATGTTAATGTAGTTATGATAGGCCTGCTGCTACTATATAGATAGCTAAATGATCTTCTACATCCTACGAAAGTTGGGGATACCAGTACTTTAATACCGTTCTAACTACCGTCACTTCATGGTGAAATAATGCAAAGGATGAAGAAGGATCTAATAAATGTTGTATTAAAATGATTTTCTATGAAAAAGTTGCATGCCGGATCTACACAGGGACACTTCATTTTCCTGATGAAACAAGTCCGCAAATCAGGTTCGTAGCCTGGGAAAATCCGGGGGTGGCAGTTCATGACAGCGTCCATTGGCGTACCTAGGATAGCTGGCACCCAGTCGGATCTTTTCTTTGTCACCCAGTGCCACCATAAGGAGGATGGGTTTAATGGAGGAGGGGGATAAATGGAGGACGTGGCATTTATGTAAGGTCGCTTGGGTGCAAAATTGGACTGTCTATTGAGTTTGACAATGCTTTGAATTGACTACACGTTCAAAATATTTTATATTATATGTCTTTTTTAGAGGGTGTAAAAGAGTACGGGTGATACACCTTCTCTTTGAGAAATTACGGTATTTGGCTTAGATTCAACATTTTGCTATTTTTGGGAAAGCTTTAAACTGGTGACATGTGTGCAAATTTTCACTCTCAGTGCCTATAATTTTTTCTTTTTTGGGGTGCAAGGGAAGTTGGTATTCAAACACTCACCCACCCCCACCGTGTTTGAGAAATGTTTGTTTGCCTTATTAAGATTGCCTGGATACAAAACTGTGTTATTTTTGACAAAGCTTGAATTGATTATATTTTTAGAAATCTTTTTAAGGGTTTGTTGGCTGTGGCATTGCAAGGTGCAATATGCCACAGCCGAAGACTTGGAGGGTCCTTTTTCCTCTTAGCGCGCTACTTGCAAGGCCACCATCCGTTGGTACGTAGCGTATAGGTCTCTTTTTTGTGGAAAATACCTCTTAGCCTATTAGCGGATACAACACTTTCTCTAGATCTGCAAAGTTGCATCTAAATACTTTTGAGACTTCATGCAAATATGCTTCAAAAAAACTACGATTTCAAGAAGAAAAGTTAAACATTAAAATTGTATTCACTAAAATCACTTAGTGGTAAAAAAGAGGACACAAAGTATTGAACAAGTACACTGATTTTAGCAACGCAATCACAGGTTCTTTTATATAAACATGCTGTTGCACTCAGTAAAAAAACAATACTTAAGATCAATATGGACTTCAGCTATAATGTAACATCATGCATGAGGATGGGGATTTACTCGTCAGTGTGAGTTACCCGCATAAGAGCCCGTCTGCGGGCGGGGGTTTGGGGAACCTCCCGTGAAAATGTTGGGATGAAGGAACCCTTTTCATGCGATTTCCCAGGTTTTGAGGCCTTAAAAACATCAGGACAACGGAATTTTTATCATTATTACTATTTTTTCAAGCAGTTTGCTTTTCATTTATTACTTGGGAATCTCAGGGGGATAAGTGCCCCGCCTCTCCCGCAAGCTATAGTTCTTCTACTAAACATGGCTGTGAATCTGAATTAAGATTTTTCTGGCCAAATTTTATGAGCTTTCAATATTCCTAATAACTGGAAAAGTTCAAAACAAATCCTTTGTCCTCGTTGTTAACCAGAAAGCCAAAAGGCCTAGTGATTCCTTGCCATATGGATATGTTGTAACAAACATGAATCACCCACATCACAAGCATGAGATCCCTCACAGTTATCCTACTTGAGCTACCATGTTAATAAGGTCAAACACTTTTGAAATCTTGCCACCCAAAATGACCTACATGCTAAAAATTAACAATCCACAGGCCAAGTATGTGATCAATCATAGTCATCCTTCTTGAAATATCATGTTTACTAGCCTTTGACCTTTTGTGACCTTAAATGACCTTTGACCTGCACGAAAAATAGTAGGGATCATCTACTCTATACGAACAATCCACATGTCAAGTGTGAGATCCCTCATAGTTATTTTTCTTGAGACATCGTGTTTACAAGTTTTGACCTTTTGGCCTCTGGTGACCTGAAATGACCTTTGACCTGCAGCAAACAAAAATAATAGAGATGATCTACTCAACATGGGCAATACACAAGCTAAGTATGAGATCCCTTACAGTTGCCTTCTTGAGATCATGTTGACAATGTTTTGAGCTTTTTGACCTCTGGTGACCCCAAATAACCTTTGACCGCCACCAAAAATAATAGGGATCATCTACTTAACATGGGCAATCCACATGCTAAGTATGAGATCCCTCACAGTTACCCTTCTGGAGATATTGTGTTTACAATGTTTTGACCTTTTGACCTCTAATGACACAACATGACCTTTGACCTCCACAAAAAATAATAGGGATCATCTACTCAATATGGGCAATCTAAATGCTAAGTATGAGATCCCTCACAGCTACCCTTCTTGAGATATCATGTTTACAAGGTTTTGATCTTTTGACCACTAGTAACCCCACATGACCTACACCAAAAACAATAGCGATCATCTACTCAATATGGACAATCCACATGGTATGTACGAGATCCTCGCGGTTATCCTTCTGGAGATCTCGTGTTTACAAGGTTTTGACCTTTTCACCACTGATGACCCCAAATGCCTTTGTTTGACCTCTACCAAAAACAATGACCTCTTGTGACCCGAAATGACCTTTGACCTCCACCAAAAATATGGAATATCTACTTAATGTGGGCTACCTACCTGCCAAGTATGAGATCCCTCGGAGTTTCCCATCTTCAGATATCGTGTTTACAATGTCTTGACCTTTTGACCTCCTGTGACCCCAAATGACCTTTGAACTCTACCAAAAACAATAGGGATCATCTAATCAACACGGGTAATCTACATGCTAAGTATGAGAACCCTCGATGTTACCCTTCTTGAGATACCGTGTTTACAAGCGAAAGCATCACATACACACACATACACACATACTTATATCATGGCTTACACAGCTTTGGCTCATACACCCACACATACACGACACCACTATCGCATAGATTCCTTCGGCCTTCGGCATGGAATCAAAAATGCACCGTGTTCCTTCTTAATTACATCAAAGCCAACGAACAATCGCCCTGATTGTAAGACTATAAGACGGTATTGATTATAAGAACAGCACTGAAACTTAATTAACCTCGCGGAGCGTCGGAAAAGTCTGATATTTTGCAGATCACCTGTGATTTTTTTATACTTTTTGCTACATATTTTGGGTGGAAAATAATAAAAAATATATTCAAAAGTCGTTTCAAAAGACACTTTACCCCTACCACCCGCTGAAATCTTTAGCTCAAAACGTGTTTGGCAGTAGCGTAGCTAGACTTTGTGGCGCCCGGGGAAAGAAACGAAAAGGGCTCCCCTAACCCCATCTTCCGGGGGGTAATCTCATGAATACTTACACAACTAAAGATCTTAAATAGAACAAATGTTCATGGGCGTCCGCAGAAAAAAATTCAGGGGGCAAAATTTTTTAGGGGGACCAAGTTTTTCATGGGAAATATTTTACTCCCAGAAAAGAGTTTAGATGCCACCTCACACAGTGTTTACAAAGGCGTAGCAAGGAATTTGTCAAGAAGGGGGGGGGGCGAAGCCCATAGACAGACTCTCAGCGCTCCGCGCCACCATGGGTTGGCGCGGAATGCAAGAAAATTATGGCCCAAAATACTTCCCAGATGGCTAGAAATTGCGCTTCCAAGGCCTATTTACCGCATATTAAAAGGGGACACACTAGCAATATCGTAAATATTATTTTATTTAAATATAAAATTGCTGTATCAATCTCATGCTCATGGCAAATGGTAGTTCCAACATTTTTTAAGTGATCTCGATTTGACGCCCCCCCCCCCTAGAAGTGGCACCTGGGGCAACTTGCCCCCTTGCCCTCCCCTAGCTACGCTACTGGTGTTTGGGGTTATTTTCAAAGTCTAGTTGAAATCGATTGGGGAGGGGAAACCACCCCCACTTGCACTGTGCACTACTTTCGAATTTGGTACTACTAAAGTCTAAACTGGCCCCAGGACTGGGTAAACGGATTACTGCCTAAACGGTAAGGAACCCTAGAAGATTAAACAAATGAAAGGCATTTGGCGTAGAAACATAGGCTTAACCGTAATGACAATGTATTAAAACAACTAAAGGGGATAAGAAAATTCAAGTATGAATTGGTCGTTGAAGTTGGTTTTAAATCACCTTGGGAAGCAGTTCCAACATCGCTGCTAATAAGGTGGCAGCTGTCACATTTGGACGCAATAAGCAAAATAGCCTAAATGTGGGCCGAGTTTCCTACAGGTCTAAGAGCAGCTGCTACCAACAACTGAGGATTGGCCACCAACATACCGAGGCTGGAATTCAATAGCTCACGGAATTAGAAAAGGAGCAAAGTCAGACTGCGAAACGGATGATCATTCCTTGTCTCCTGGCTGTGGCCCATGGTATCAATCCATCACAAAAGGTATCAAAGGCCTACGCGAGCCGCCCTGATACATTTTAAGAGACCATTAGATTTCACTCGGTTCGGCAGCTGGAAGACTCGCAAACTTTGCTCCCAGCGTCGCATTATTTGTTGTCAGATCAAACATCGAGCACTTGACATGCGGAGCGGTGCAACAGGCGATCTGCAGACTTTGAGCTACCCTTCTGCCGATTTTTCGTTAATCTGTATTCTTTCGAACCTACGGCGGTTACTGGACTCACTGCTAGATAAAACAACTTTTGCACTCAATTCTGTAATGTTTAAGTGTCATTTTTTGAGTTTATTAAATAAACTCCAGTGCTCATACATACAGTACGCATTTATAACTAGGACAATGAAAGAGTGATGAACAAGTATAAAAGTAGACGGTAAGAAGTAGAAAATAAAAAAAAAAAAAAAAAACAAAGGAGTAAAAACACAAATATGCCCGCATTTAATAAATTCATGAAATTTTGCAAGATGACTTTCCCGAGCAACCGTACCAGACGACTGTAGGCCACGTGTTGATGCAGCACCTTCAGGGAGTTGTAACTTTCTGGTTCAACTGGATAACAACTTTTACAACGTCAACGGGGGCATTTTTATATGATGAAATAGGTCATAAGCTATGGTTTGAAAAAAGGAAAAAAGAAAAAAGAAAACTTCAAAATGTCCATCCATACAAAGGTTATAAAATATTTTGGTTGTAAGAAGTAGTTCCCGTAATGGACCAATGTCTGAATACTGTCTGTAAAAAAAGAAAAAAAAGAAAAAAAAATCAACTACCAGTTGGTCCTTCTGGATTTGCTTCAATTTCAATTTTGCTATTGCACAAGTGGTAATCTGCATGTTTCAACTATTTTCAAGCATATATTCTTGTCGTTTTGATTCTTTTGTTAAAATTTGCTGAAATTTTGCACTAAATTGCAGACAACTTTCAAGAATTACTGGTTGAGTGAAAATTTTCAAAACAGTGCTTATTTTAAGATTGTGAATGGCAAAGGTGGGACTTACAGCAATTTGTATACTTTGTTCACCTGCCTTTACCTTTTACCATCATATATACATGCAAATGAAATCCTAATTCAAATGTTAACTTAATTTTTACATACTTTTATTGGATGTAAAAACAAACTTAACATGCATGCAACTAAAGATAAGATGAAAAGTGTGACTCTTCATATTTTATGCTACATCCTCTTTCAGAATTACATTTGATAAGCTTTAAATTGAGGATTTTTCAAAAATATGAACAACGTGGTTGCTACATTTTATTTGAAACCTTCCTATATTTTAAAAATAATAAAAAAAAATATAAAAATTAAACTGTGATCTAAAGGAGGTGCACAAAGCCAATTTTACAGTACCTTAGTATGATGATAATGCAAAATGACTATAGAATAGGTCATGCATCTCGGAACGTACACATTTTGAACGTAAAACTTTGAAGAGAAATTCTTATACAATAAAAAATACAAAGCTTCTTCTCCATCTATGGATAATATTCCTGATGCAATTATGCTATTTACAACATGACTTAAATGATCTACTCTTTGGAAATTTTTCCCACATTTACCTTCATCGAGTTCACTGCCAAACTGTACTTTCACTGTAACTCACTGACTCATTCTGGCGTGATCTACTACAGGTGTTTAGGTATTCTTTTGAGGGCAGAGTATGGGGTGGCCTATGTTATGTTTCTTCCTACTAAGTAACATGACAGAGGGTATTGTTTAGTGGTTACTCTTATTTGTCAATTATGAAATGTATCCAAACTTGTTTTGACTAAATGTAACTTCCTTCCATGTTGTTTTCTGGTTCTTTTCATGAAACAAAGGAACACACAATTTTGCAACTGAATACATTACAACTACATTCAAAGACAGTTATTGCAGTACTCTTTTTACAAGAAACTGCATAGTTTGAAGGGAATCACCGTTGCGGGCCACCTTCCTCTAATAGTCCTTGTTGCTATATGGAAAGTGCGTCTTTCCATGTATGAAACAGAAATGCAAACAGCTAGTTCTGTTATCTTCTGACAGAGGACTTCAAAATGTGCCCCGCAGAAATCTGTGCGTCACTCAGTCTGTGTGGATACATTGGTTTGGTCTTGAACCTTAAAGGAAAACAATGAAACAATACACAGTTGAAATGATGCTGTGCTTGTTTACTGGTATCTCATTGATCATGTCATAAAATGTTATATGAAAACGTGTGCACGTCTTAATACAGTGTTCCATTTTTTATGAAACATCTAATGCTAATTCTAGACGATCATGCAGTGCTGATAAACACTACAATAAAACTACAACTTGCTTTTAACAAATATGCTGGGCAATAGGCCCAGCCTTTTGGGAATTTTTGAAGGAGTTAAAATGTCAGATAAGAATCCTCTTCAAGCAACTTTACTTGTGATTTCAGCTTAAGGTGTAAAGTTTGCAGGTTATGTTGCCCCAGTCTTTTGCTAAAAATTTCTCAGACATTCATGCACTTATCTATCGTTTGATGCACTTGTTAATGACTCTTCATGGATAGCAAACTGCAATGGATACTTCGCTAGGAAAGTTCTTATACCAATTTATGGTATGAAGCATTAATCTAAACCAAACCTCTGGACGGTAATTGAGACGGATGCTTCTCTCTCCCTGAGCTGCTCTGAATATAAAACGGGGTATAAGTGGTTCTTTCGACAGTTTCACGAATACAAATCTGCAGGAAGACTCTTTGGATTGGTCAATGGACTCGAAAGGTATTTCCTGTAATGTTATTGGAAATAGAAAACAGGAAAGATTTATCAAATAACAAATGCCAAATTTCAATATGTTAACTATGATTGCAGTAGGAAATCTAGGTCAGCATTTAATAAAGTTATTTTCTTCCCTTCCTTTTGATGAACTCATAATATAAAATAAAGCATTAAAAGGTTGCCTTTTAAGTCTTACTACATTGCAACATAACCACTAAAGGCTCGTAAAGAGAGTAAGAAAATTTCCCATGGCAAATGTAAAGGGAAAACAATGTTCATCTTTTAGAATCATGTTACCTTCTTTGTGTATGAATTCTGTGATTTATTCAAGATCAGTCACTGGGTTAACTGTGATATGTCATATTTTCCTTTCTAGATACCATCAAGACATTAACATTTGTGTGAAAAATACTAGAAATTGTAAAAAGGTTTAATATTCTTTCCAAATGACATCTAACTGAAGCTAAAGCCCCTCACAAAGAATGTTGTTCAATTTCAAAATTTAAAACATAAAACGCTTTTCCAGAATAATATTCCATCAATTACAAACTACTTAGGCATTTCAAAGTTGGCAAAAGGTAAATCATGAAACCATTGTCACGTGATGGTTACCTTTGCTATTTCTCCACGAGAAAGGTGTATCCACTCGCTTGGTATAATTTTTTGAAGCAGGAATTGTAACGGTTGTTTCCCTTCCCTATATAACAGGAATGTCTTCTTCGATACAAGACTGAGCTTTTTGTTTGAGCGAAATTTCTGCAGATAAAAGCATGAAGAAGTTACAACAAACCAAAGTTCTAAACGTACTTCGTATAACTGGTTGCAAGCTATCATTGCAACTGGGTAATATACTTGCAAATGCAAAATTATCATCTCACCTCTCCAGCACCTGCCGTATCTGGGAAGAAACCGGCCTCTGTCTCATAAAGGGTATCAGAAGAAGCCATGTATTTCCCTGCAACGAAGACTTGCACTCTTTGAGCCTCAACAGTTTTACCGTCAATCACATACTTTACCCAACAAAAGCTGCTAAGCCATATTTTACATGTTGTCTCAGTCAGCTCATATAATGCATCAGTTTTCTCTTCCCAACAAGGATACATGCCTACATTGACAGGAGAATATCAAGAAATAAATTATAACAAATAAGTGTATTCAAATGTCGTGTTCATTATGACAAAGTAATTGTGCAAACTTTTCTGTAATGTGTCAAAGAGTTTCTAACTCCAACATACCTTCTTCATGATGACTAACAAATATTTTTGCCTTGTACTCTGCTCCTTTTTTTAATTGTAGAGAATGTGGTAAAGTAAGTTCAAACGGTTCTTGAAATGTTAAGTTATTTGGAAGAAGCTCAACAGTAGCTGATGAATTACTGGTGAATTCAGTATCAGTCTCATCAGAAACGTCTGGTGGTACAATCTTCATACAAATGTTGCATTCCTCTAAACCCTCTTGAAGAGCATCTGGTGGTATATCGATTTTAAATCCTGTATCTGGGATCTCTAATGGTCCACCCTCTTTGGAAATGGTGTCTTCTGCTTCCAATATTGTTTTCTCTCCCCATCCTGTATATGTCAGTTAAAAAGATTAACAAACGGTATGGAAGTAGTTTACCAGTGTGGTTCTTTGTAAAAGTAAGTTTAATACAACTTATCAATTTGGCAGTTAATCATTTGTAATTATTATTACATGTGTACTAATATAACGAATTGGCAGCCTGATATCCTTCACAAAGGTAAATGAATAATTACAAATTGACATGAATGAACTTACCAAAATTTCTATTTGTACCAATTTCAAAACTTGTAGAACTCTCTCCAATTTCTATCTATAATTACAAAAAATTGGATCATAAGTAACACAATATATTTATTACATACAAAACAGTACATCTACAAAATAACAAGGTGACATAACTTGGTTGATCGCATGTATCACGTTCTTTATCTTTGCCATTGAAATATTAGATTGGTGGCACTTCCATTTTATAGGTTTCGGAAAAGTTACTAAGAAAAATATTCAAAACCAACCCTAACTGTATTCATCTGAAGCTAAAAATTTGCAAACATAAAATAGTGGAGGCAGAACTCTCGTCAGAGATGTTGTAATTATTTGAAACAATAACTGTTCACCCTAAATCGAACTATTCTCTTCAAGAAATGCTCGGAAATGCTGAAGATTAACCTTTTATGAACAAACTTTTCCATGGATTTATAACAAATAATCTCATCTTACCTAGTTCTAAACCAGTGGCATAGCTAGAGGGGGGGGGGGGGCCGGGGCGGTCCCCCCCGCAAAGCCTCCGAAGGCCTCTGTCGGAAATTTCTTGTCTCTGTCGGAAATTTTGACCACCTTAATTAAAAATTCTTACAACGGAAATTAGTAGCTAAAATTATATTCTTAGGGGTTTACTTACAACACGCCAGATGATGGTGGCGCTACGCTTAGAAAGTACATCATTGCTTCAAGATAATACAAGATAATAATCTGTCAGAATTTCTTTGCTTTTGCCCCCCCCCCCCCCCAAAAAAATATATCTAGCTAGGCCACTGTTCCAAACTTAATTTTGCCTAGAGTTATATTGCAATACAATGCTCAGAATGATCAATGTCACTGAAGTATTTCTTACCATCCATTCTCCAGTTACTGTGTTTAGTCTTTGCTTCTGGTCAGGTCCCATTGTCCAAATTACTAAACAAATTTAAATGGATAAAAACCGTTACAGTTGTCAAAATTAAATATGAAAGTGAAATTGTCTACTTTTTATTTAACAAAACAGCAAAAATTCAAACAGTTCCAAGCACCTTTTATTGATTCCTTGCCGAAGGTGAAAGGAATCTTTGCAATCACGCATGTGTATGTACGCTTGTGTGCATGTATGTGTGTTTGTGATGCTTTGCTTGCAAACATGGTATCTCAAGATGATAGAGACTCTTCATACTTGGAACACAGAATTATCATCTTAAGAAAAAGATCCCTATCGTTTTTGGAGGAGGTCAAAGGTCATATGAAGTCAACAGATGTAAAAACCACAACCCTTAAAACACAATATCTGTAGGCAGGAAGAATGGATACTTTTCAAACTTTTTTGTGGTTCAATTTTGGTAGGGTCAAAGGTTATGTGAGGTCAGCAGAGGTCAAATTATGAAAACATTAAAATGATACAGTCCAGAAGTATAAATCTGATGGATGAACCTCAGTGTAACAAGCGACCTCTTTTAGCAAAGAATCACTAAGCCTTTGGGTCTTCTGGATAACATTACAAACGTTAAGGGGTTCAATCCAATTTTCCATTCGTGCACTTATAAGCCTTTGCTTGACTTTTTGATGCATTCTTACATAATTTACCAGATTGTTGAATCAAGACCTTATCTTTCTGAAACAACCACTATATTATTTTATCCCCTATAAAGTGGTCACGATATCAGAACATTACAAAATACTGCACTATGTTCTGATATCGTGACCTAGTGATTTGTTAAATTGGCTGAAAGGATGTTCCACTGTATGGTCCATTGTAAGCCAGGCTGATCATTGACTCTTCTTGTACTAGTTCTATATCAATTAATGTCAGTCATGTTTAGGAACCTTGAAAATTGGAAGAGTTGTTAAAAATGTAGACAATGAGGTGTTTTATACGATAGACCTTGGGCTCTATTAGGGTTAGCCTCTTTATCTAATAGCCCATATAAAGAAACTTTAGGTCATATATGTGATTTTTTATCAAATGCTATAATGGTTGTATGCATATTTTCAATATTTTTAATATTCAGCGGTAAACCAGTTTCCCAGCAGCAGAGGCCGGTATTTTTTCAGTCTCTTACTTGTTTTTCCACTTTCTCTAAAGTGATCTATGGTGTCTTTCTCTAAGCTTGGTGGTGGCTTGGAAATTTTTAAACTGAAAATGAAAGACAGAAAAAATACACATGGGACTTGGGAATGAAAATCACAAATTATTCATGTGTGCAGTACAACAAATGAAAACAGTACCCACTGGCACAGAAATAAAACCATCTTATACCTTGACGATCTAGCATTTTTACTATCAAATGCAATTTGTCCCCTTACTAATCATATCTACTTTTCTCAAACACCACACAGAGTAACTAACAGGTTTACTTTGAATATTCAAAGTGTCGTGCAACATCACCAAAGATACTTTTAAAAGGAGTAAAGGAGATCTGTAAAATTTAGCTGATGTTTCCAAAATATAAAGTTTGTCTGAATATAGTCCCTTTGACTTAATGGTATGATAGCCCATCTTTTGGTTTTACGGTTAGTTGTGTAACCAATTGTGCACATGCAGAAAATACTTGTCATTATACCAAAGTACCAAAACTAGATGAAGTAAATGAAATCTATTCCCATAACATTAAATAAAGGTGTGACTTTATTTTAAAATTGTGACTACATTACAGAACACCTAGGGAGGGTTACAAAATTAAAGGTCATATTTTATACATTGCAATATTTCTTTTCTAAGCACATGCACTTTATTAAAACATCACATCCGTCCCAATCTATCATCAGATTTCTGCAGTGAACAGAAGTAAGTGTTCCTTGCTTAGGAAATGTAAGCGGAAAGAAATAAACATTATTATCTCAAATTATGTGTAAAAGAATATACAAAGGAATTATTACCATATATCCTTTAACCAATCACATGTTTTAATAAATTCCAAAACATTTGCACAATCGTCGTCTGTCAAATTTTTATTGCAATCACTAACTTCCAATACTTCAAGTGTATCTAACACATTTACTGAAACCCCAGAGGTGAAGTGCAATGTGTCTCCAGTGGCTGAGTTGACAATGTTGGCAAGAATGAGTTTTCTGCACATAATCTGAAAGAAAATTGTTTATTAGGAGATCAATGAAAATTGTTTAAATACTAGTTATGATTTAAATAAATGGAAAAGACAATCAGATGGTAAAAATAAAATAAAAAATTAGCTTTATGGAGTTTGCCCTTGTTTGTTGTTTCACTGATTCATAAAATATAATCAGCATAAGGTGGCACAGTCAACTGTTCTAATTCTACCAAAAGGTAAAAAATTACCCCACACTTAGATGCTAGCTCCAACATAGCTACTTTGGCTTGCTGCACTAATCTGCTGTCATCAGGGTGCACTGTGATTTCCTCCTTACAAACATCTGTCACAGCTGCTTGGATACCATGCACTTGTTCACCATCACACTCAGAAAAGCACAGGAAGATATAGTCCATGACGTGTTTGGGTAAGTTACCCTCCTCAGCACGATTACTGCTCAACAAATATTTCAATATATAAGGACAACAAGTAGGATAAAGGGCTACTGTAAACCATAGGAAGAAACGAAGATCAGATGAATTTACAAACAGTAACTTTTCTGTCAAATGCTTCTGTATATACTCGGCATTTCTCAATCTAGATATCATGGATGAAAGATAGTTGGCTGCAAACCATTCCTGGATTATTTTATGAGCAAACCTGATTTGAAGAGGGACATATCTGGCTTTTGTACTTCTACTTTCAGTAGTTGTAACTTGAACTTCACTGCTCTCTGGTTCGGCTGGTGATTTTACTCCACTGTCATCATCTGGCTGTGGTTCAGCGGTTGCTCCTGGTACCAATGACTCTGAGTCTTCTTTCTCTTTTGTAACTGCCACATCATCAGGACCCGTTTTTGGCAGATGATGGCCCCTCCTCATCAATGGCACAGTTGCTATTATATTCTCTTCAACTACAAGGACCCCTGTAGCTATCCATTCCCTGATACTACTAACTTTAAACTCAATGACTTCTTTTGGCCAGGATAACTGTTGGTATTTTCCACAAAGGCCATTGTATGCAAGTTCTTCCAAAACTACTTCATCCTGCTTTTTGTAACCAGGACCAGATTCCTCTATTTGAGTCATTACTTTACCCAATGAATGTAAGGAACACAACACATTTTTCATGAAGGGAGCTACCTTATTAATTTGTGCAATATCTAAGTTAACCAAGCTTTCCATGTTATGCACAAGTAATACAAAGAGCAGAGGAGAGCTGCAGAGATCATGAAGGAATACATTCTCCTTAATGACTTTTTTCACTTCTTTTTGTTTTTCTGGACTATCTGGGAATACTTTCTGAATATAAGCATTCCTCTCAATGTCATTAAATTTGGCTAATTTTAGTTCCACACTATTTGGTAAATGTTTTGCATAGCCTGAACGTGACGAAGTGACAACTTTGCAAGAGGGAAATTTGACTTGTGACATGATTGTCACCACTTTGACCTCTTCTTCCTTGGTTGCTATCCCATTAAACTCTTCCAGTCCGTCAAGTAGGAGACATTTTGAAGTTTCTTCATTCAAGAGAAAATATTCAATATCACTGAGAGACAACCCCTCTTCCCCTGGAAAGTAGAATTCTTTTATAGTCTGCACTATTGTCTTTCGTTCTACACATTTCAGAGGTAAAAGGATAAGAATGTCAATTTTCTTGAATTTTCCTTGACACCAATCATATGCCAGTTGAGACATAAGCATAGTTTTACCAGAACCTGGGTCTCCTTTAATTATAATTTGGGTTTCTGACTTTAATTTCTCATGACTAAATAGTTCTGTGTAGAGAACTTTGATATCAGCCATTGTTGTGTGATGTGCATCAGCAGGAGCAAAAGTTTCCTTAGCTTTCTTGTCAGTCAGTAACAGACTTCTACCAATAAACAGATCTGTGCATCTCCATCTACAAGACTTCTTCCAGGGTACAGGAGTCATGGTTTCATACCAACTTTTGATCCTCTCCTGAAGGCACTGGATAAACAAGGTTTTCTTCCCTGTGCAGACCAAAGAAATTGCAGATTTATGGTGACAATTCTCTATTCATACCTGTCTTTGTAATTCAAGTTCTATTATTTTTTTTTTATAAAACTGGGTATTAGTTTCTCTAGAGTCTTAGACTGTATTGGTCCAAGGGTATTTCCATGCTATGGCCCTTACACCACAAATACGTTGTGCAAGTTTCTGATACATAAACCATGTTCATATTTATATTTTGGATACCACATTTGAAAACTTTAGACAGCTGTCTCATGCAGAGAGTCTGCATGCCTTCTGTAAAAGGAATAAATCATCTATGTCATTCATCTACAAAATACTCAAATCTTTCCTACGATGCAAACAACTCAGCCTACTACCATTGAATTACCTTCTGCTGTAATATCCTTCTCTTGGGGTAAGTTTTCGACTTCTTCTACTATGGACTGGTATTCATGGATCTTTGCTACAGCCTGGATCAATTGCATCTCAGTAAGTGCACGTTCCAAAGATTCCACTTTGTATGATGTGATGAAGCCCATCTCATCTAGAGCCAACAACAAGGTGAGTCCTGGATTCTGACTGGATGCAATGCTTTTCTTTTTCTCATCAGAAATGTTAAAGTACTCACACAGGTCTCCTGGCAAAGATGCTGTTAGATGTGTTGACAGGGCAGCTAGGAATCTATCATATGATGTAACTTGCACTGAGGAGAGGAAAATGTAAAACACAGTAAGGTCAGTTCTTTTCTGGAAAACATTCAATTAACACTAAACTTATGGTAAATCAAGTACGTTTATCAAGCATACTGCTTTTTCATGAGATGATATTCTATGCACAATTTTCTTCCAAACCACTGTTTCTTTCCATACCCCTTTCGACCAAGCTGTTTATTAAGGCTGTCTAGATTGCTGACCATGCCTGTAAGTGAGTTTGACTTATTCCAACATTATCTGCAGATCCTCCCACCATCTGTGCATAAAGTTCTGTTCCATGAAACAATTTTCACTGAAAGCAAATGTATTAAACATTGTAGCAAGAAACTGAATGCCAAAAAAGCTTTCTCAAAATTGCTTTAATAAAATGGAAGTAATAACAAAACTGAAAAATTGAAGCCAAATCAGGAAAGTGGCATTTTCATTACCCTGCTATAACTCTTGGTGGTTAAAGCAGCCTAAAGCATGCACTCTAAATAAACCAAATACCAAATTGTGGAAGGAGTGATGGAATGATCCACCAAATTGAACAAGCTAAACAAAGAAACATACTTTACAAGAATGACCAGTGTAACTTGCCCTTGAAAGTGAACAATAACCCAGCCAATTCCATTGACTTGGTATCGCCCAACATTGCAAGGAATTTTACTTTAAGAAAAAGAAAAGTCACAACCACTCTCAATCTTTAGCAAAACAAATTTGTAAACTTTCATCTTTTTATCCCTCTGTGCTTTTTTTTTATTATTTGGTAATGGTTCTTGTGTTGCATCTTTTGATGCTGTCTGTCTTCAAAGGATTATGTAACATAAACTTGTTACTTATCAAGAATGCTGTCACTGCTATTTATCCCAGTTAGGGCAGTACAGACTTAAAGGAAACTGATTGCGTCCTGATATTTTACTTGCTTTAGCATGCATTACCCATGATGCACTCATTGTATTAACGATATTGATAAGTTCAAAAGATCACTTGACAAGCATCTAACTTTCATTGCATGGTAACAAATCACTTTCCGAAGCCTAAGTAAGCCCACAGCTTATTATGCAAATTTATATCAAATCACAAGTCACTTCTTGTAGCTGAGTCACCATTGTCAGGGGCAAGTCCACCTGAAGTCTAATTAACAACTAGAGTCTATGATCTTGTGCACTTTTCATCACTAAAGCTTCTGCAATATTTCTTCTCACCCAGTAAAACTTGTCCCTGGAGCCAACCACGGACTTAGTTTGTATAAGACTTCTACCACAGAAAATTTTGCTTTGTGTTCTTAAAAATCCCTTCAGCTGGATGCTAGATGTCAAAAACCAAAGGTTACCCCAAAGACTACTATCACATGACCCACAGGAGATACATCTCCTAGGCTTACCAATATGGCTGCCTGCTATGGTCTTCTGTGTAGAAGTTTGGACTTGCTCAAGTGGTTTATTATCGACAGATTTTGCAAGAAACTTGTAATATTTTCAAAAGAATGCAAGGTGAGGTCAAATTCCACACACAGAATGGAGGACTATAATACTGTCCTAATTTCGCAAACGACAGAAGCCCAGCCTGTGGCCATATCGGTAAGCCTAAATTTCTTTGAATAGTGGTGACCAATTGTTGGTTGGGTGATCCCTCTGTCCATATGTAAATTTAGAAGTTCGTAAAAACGTATACGGGTCTTTCATGCTTTGCCCATGATAAACCGGCTGCAAAGAACTGATACTGTACCACACATTAAGTATGTCATTGTAGCCTACACTGACACTTAACAGATTGTACAGTGTATCTTCAACACTTCACATTCTCCGGGCATTAAGTTTTCATACTTACTTCTAGTCTTCTTGTAAAAGTCTACCAGATACAAACATGTTGAATCAACTGTAAGATCACTGAATGCTTCTATTAATCTATCGACATTGGCTGGTTGTAGGACACCTGTCTCTTCTAAAGCAAGGAGGAGATTCTCTGCCGGTGCTGCACTCCTCAAGATGATATCTGACTGGTGGCTCGGCAGTGCAAAGTACTTGATCAGCTTGACACAAACATCCTTCTGTAGCTTTGACATTAAGTTCTGCTTCAAACGACTGTAGGAGCAAAACTCAGTCTGAGAAAACAAATTTTAATGGAAACGTGATACTAAATTTTTCATTGGTTTGTTCATTTCCTAATTAATGTGTCCTGGATCTATGCAAGTTCACTGAGACTTACCAGTAAATCTGAAGGTGCTGTATAACATGTAAAGTGTGAACCTCTGTGACATCCAACCATTCCTAACGACATTTGTGCAAACCTTTCATTGGATGTGAATCAAAAAAAGACTTTCCTTTTCACCTTTTGACACTTATTTTCGACAGTAATCAGATGCATCACAGTTCATTACTAAAGTCTATACAGAATAGCTCATTGCACTACTGTGTAAGTTTGAGAATAATCAGGTGCACATGCAATGCTAAGCAGTACGAATGTTCACTCCTGTAGCCATTGAGCAGAATTCATGCCATACAATTTTTATAATGCCCACTCCAACCCTTAATATATTATACATTTATCACCTTCTGCAGCAATTGAATTGGTCAGATACACACTTATCACCATACTTTCCTTTTAAAAGAACAATTCAATCATAAATTGCTGAGAACCATTTGAATTCCCTTCACAATTGAGTGTTTCTTTATTTTAATGTTTTCTTGTAAAATGTATGTTGCTCTCAAATTTTTTAGAAATGACAATCTTCCTTGTAACCTTCCACTTCACCAGCATATGTCCTGAAGAGGGTACAGTCTAGTCACCTGCATTATATCCAGAAGAGAGCATATCACCTGCATGGCATAATGTCCTGAAGAGAGCATGTCACTTGTATGAAATTATGTCCTTATGAGAGCAGTTACCTATGGTCCATCATCAGTCCCTCTGATGGTAGTCAGGTCTGCATGTCCACATGTAAGCAATCATGTGTGTTTCATTGTATCCATACAAATTGTCTAATGTGATAACAACATTTTCAGGAGGCAAGCTGAACAGGGTCAAGTAAATGTTCGTGTGAGGGCAGTTTATCATACACTGTATCTCTCTATGTGTCCTGTTCTGTATCAATAGACCTGTGGCTGGTATAGTCCTATTATTACTACATCATAAACCAGTCCCTGATTTTCATGGACGCATGCACTGATCGGAATATTCACTGCAGACTAACTAAACTGGTGTAAAAATTCCCCAGCTGAATACCAGTACGCTAGTGGTGTCATCTATAGAAGGATGACAATACAGTTGCTGGAATCAATTCTAATTCTGTTTTTATTAAACATGCTCTTGTTTAAATATGATGGCTATCCACACTGCCACCTGTCAGTCACATGTAACCCAAGAACGTGTTTTGTTTTAAGGGACTGAGCAATTACTCCAAACCTATTTTCAAATGTCATGTTAAACTTAGTACAAATTTGTTTTCATTTCCACCAACAGAATTTTCACGACATTTCTGAATGAAACTGAACGTAACCTAAGGAGGTAGAAGTAGCACAAACAGTGACATTAATATGGGGTTACCCCAGTCAAACAGGGATGTGTCAGGAAGGGTGGGAAGGGGCATGGGGACTATGCCCCTCTTCACAGGAGGGAGGGACAGGGGACTATGTCCCCCATTAGGGATGACTTCCTACAAGGAGAAATTTTTCAGTCTCATCTGGCAGCCCTAAAGAGTACAAAAAAGTGTATAAACCCCTCCCCCATGGACCAGTTGCCCTGACGGGATACTGTAAAGTGGGGATACTTAAGACAGGTCAGAATTTTGTTTGTTGCACACAAATTGCAAGCGTGACCTGGGTCATTTTTACAAGTTTTCCGGTTTGTCAGAAGTATTTAATTGTTGGACAGTTTCTTTAATTCTTATTTATCTTTGGCACTCATATACTTAAAATTGTCTCAAGTTACCTTAGGGTAGGGGATACTTGAGACGGACACAGGATTCCAATTCATGGAGTGGAAAATTCATTTTCAGCCATCTCTAGTATAGTTGAAAAGACTCTATACTGTTTTTTACAAATGAATAAAAAATAAGCAAGTGTAAGGATGGAACCAAATTTGAGAGATGATCTCCCCCATCTCTTTGTGTGTTCTCAAAGTGGGGTTACTTTTGACAGTTTCATATAGGTTTTTAATTGTATAATACACTTAAAATGTGAGTTTAATGTGGGTCAATGTCTATATTCTTTTGTAACTTGGGAATATAGTTAATATATTTTTCTTTACTTATAAAGTGTCTAAGTTTACCAGGCATAGGATTTGGGTGTGTTACTGCCCCAACCCCAACCCCAACCCCAATGCCAAGGTGATCCCCACAGGACTGGCAGAAGTTAACATGAATTGGTAATGGACAGCCAAAATGTGGAAATGACTAAGAAGGTTTGCTACCTTATTTTATGGACTTTTCAAGGTTTCTGAAACTGGGTACTGTATATCATGAGACATTTTTTGAAAGTACAGTAAAAAGCTTGTCAAGAACTTTAATTGAGCAAATCAGATTCTGAGGACAACTTACGATGTAAATTTAGTTCAAATCATGCCCAAAATGTATGTATAATCGAGTTATAGTCACACCATTAGAGTTGAAAAAAATGTTTATTTTCCAGCAAACAAGTAAATGCTTCAACAATATGTTCATGTTTTCATTTAAAAAACTTGCCAAATGTCTTTTAACTGCTCACATTTTCATCAAAATACCAGAGTTTTTCTCCACAAAGTTTCGTATTCCTGCTTTTTTCACTCTTCCATGTGCAGCATCTTTCACATGTATTCATAAGAAGCTAATTAAAATCAGAATTATACTATTAATGCCACAGTTATGATTTTATGAAGAAATCTATGCTACTCTCTATAATTTGTTCTTTGGAATGGTTGAAAAATTGAAGTTTCTCACTGTCAAATATTCATGCGAATCATGGTACAGTACTCTAATTATATGCTCTGTACAAAGGAACTATAACATTCAGCCCACAAAACAATGTAGCACAGCCTGTTATCACCTTGTGCTGGACATATCTCACTAGACTGTGCAAAAATTAAATGTCATTTTTTTCCATCTCTTTCTGTACTTGCTAGTTTTTAATTCAGCTATCATAGCAATGGTCCATGGGAGTTAACCGTATGTTTTATATCACACCCTTTTACAGTGTAAACGCTTACTGTACATTGCTATATACTTGCCCTTTGCATAGTGTTTATATGTTGAGAAATTTTATGTTAAGAATTTCTACCTCAACCAGCCTGCACAATGAACAGCTCCATCTTTCCATGTCATCTTTCCAAAATTTGTTCCCGCTGTTATGAAGGGACCCTTTTTTTTCTTTTCTTTCTGTATATGCAAGCTTGAATTTCAATATTCACTGTCTTCAGGCTCAGCTAGGACTTAGCAATATATGCACAAATCACACAGTAACTAGCATGAACCAACAATATATTTCAGTGTTGTATTCGAGACCGGAGGGTCCAAGACCAAGACCGACCTCTCAACGGGCTTTAAACACTGTTTGCATAGGGACTCAAGACCTGTGTCGGAGGCGAGACCGACAATTTCCGGTCTCGAGACCAGTCTCACTACAGCACTGATTTTTATTAATTACTTAATAGCCTAACCATAAAACTTTCAAATCTCTGAAAATACAGTAATATATCCAGGGCTACACAGTTCCCTCATACCACTCCTCCAACTATATGTAAACTACTATACCCTCTTCATTTTGGCAAATCCAAAACAAAAAAATAATCACTGTTTTTTTTTTTCAGTTTTGTCAGATTGCCACCGTCCCACTGACGAAGGGTGGACCCTGCTCAGGAGGAAATTTTCCAGTTTTGTCGGAAACCTGACTAAGGTGTACAGTTTGTAACATGTAATCCCTGATGACCAGTTTACCCTACAGTTTACTTGACCATTCTCTCTTGGAGGGCACATTTTTAAACAAAAACCATAGTTATGGGTAATGCCCCTTAACTTTATGAGCTTGATATCCCCAAGTTTGCAGGATTAAAACAAAATCACTAATTATCCACATTTTGCTGATTTGTCTTCCCCTTTAAAAATAGATATTTGTCACTCCAAGTATGACTTTCACTTGGGGGTAAGCAAAACTTTCAATTGGTAACTAATATTTGATTGACATCAGAGTTACAAAAAAAAAGATGCAGAGTAGCTCATATTACGTAGTATGCACAGAGAGTGTTTTGATTACACATTAGGGCTCCCCAGGATATGGCCTTAAGCAATACACGGTTTGTGTCTGCACCAGGAGAAGCCAAAAATATATTATGGGCAAGGATAACTAACTTATTTGGGAGACATGGAACTGTCCGGAATGAGATGATATCCCCTTTAAAGGTAAAGTATGCACTGTAACTTAAACAGTAAACAGTATCCATTTTCACTTACTGTACTGTACAGTACTACCTAAATTTTACATTCTATCCTTTAGAATGCCATTTTTATTCCTGAAAGTGTCCACAAATTAATGACTGCACTGTAAAATACCCTCTTTTATCTAAAGGCTGCTTGATTCCCTGATAGCAATTTTGTAAATTGAGACTGCTTCAAGGCTTTTTGAGAATCAAATAAAATTACCAGTTTTCAGTAATTTCCAGATCAAACAGATTTGTACAAAGGTACTGTGAAGGGTACACTTCTTATATTCCAACATCCCTATCTCTCAACACGTTTCTGGTTACCCGTATACCGGGGCCATTTTCACAGTCATAATTCACTCGCGGGCTACAGACAGTGTGGGCACAACACGTTTGTCCTATACAGCAAAGGTGAAGGGGACCCAACAGGCACTGGTCACAGTGGGGTAGGGGGAGGGCGAAGCCCAGATAAGGAACTGGGGCTGTCACCCCTGGAATCTCTAGATTGTACAAAGTCATAGGTACTATATAATGTCCATTCACTGTCTAATTACTTAAATGGCATGAAATGTGCAGGGCTACACAGGCCAGAAGTGTAACAATGTGAAGTGATAATGAATGAGCACATGTGCATGAAAAGGATGCCAAAAAACATTTTAAAACCAATTTCATTTTTCTTTACTTTGCATTGAATATTTATGCACTTTTTAACATATCATTAACTCTTCCCAGGGACACCCTCTTAACCCCCCCCCCCAATCTACAGTACCAGAATGAATGCAGTGAGTTTTGTACTGGAATGGAATAGCCTACCTGTACATGTGATAATGCAATTATGTTGAATGCTACATAGCCTAGCTCCCACACAAACATTGCACTAGAAGTACAAGGATTCTGTATGTGGTCTGCTTTATGTCCAATGAAACCGTGGGCACATGTGCATAGTTACAGTATATGTTTTAGCAGGGAGACTAATACCACCTCAATGGTTGTACTGCAGTGTTTTGCAGCAGTTGTGAAATATCCGGAAAGAGGTTTAAGCAGGGTAAATGGTTGTCACCACTGGCTAAAAGATTACAGTATTATCACTTATCAAGTGTAAATTGTGCAGCATGTCGTACAAAATGGTCTCGCAGCCGCATACGTCCTGCAGGCAGTTCCCCACCTCTGCCCTAGATTTTCAAAATCTATTCTTAAGCTAACCCAAACCTCACCCTAACTACAACACCAAACTATTTGGAACATAGAGCATCCTACGAAAGAGACTTCTGACAAAGGAAAGTCAGAATATTAGAGATCAGTCCCTTATTTGTAATGCCTAGGGCAAAGAGTATTCAATTTTCACTATCCACCTAAATTCTTACGTTTATCCCTAGCAATTCTTCTTTTATCTCTGAACTTTTCACAACTGAACAAAAACACAGCCAAATCCTTGTTCTTTGATCTCTGAACAGTTCCTCATGACCAACTTTATGCAATTGACCTGCTTTCTGAATTTTTCACAATTAATTTTAAGTTGGCACTTTCCTCAACTTTCCAGTCCAATTTTAATTGCCTTATGGATTACACAGTAAAGTCAGCTAACTTTACCATACATACCCCCCTCCTAAATTTTGACATTAGACATCAGCTTCAAATTTCCAAAATTCAACATCATTTGATGAGATGAAAACCAATACAAAATCATTGTTATTAAGACTGTTCCAAATTTAATGATACCTTAATATAAACTATAGACTACTTACTGAATTTTCAAGAACCAAAACAAAATTACTCAATTATTTTCTATATTTTCCTGAATCTGCCTGTTGCATACACAGTATTTACACAGTAATAGTATCCATTTTTACTTGTCATGTCAATTTTGACTTTTAGTATTAATAATTCTATTTTTAAGCCTGTTATTCTCCATAATTCAACCACAACAATGCCAAATCCTTGTTTTTTGATCTCTGGGCATTTACCCATGACCAATGTTGCAACAATTAACTGCCCTCTATATTTTTATTAAAATAAATTTGCCTTACTCCATTTTCCAGTTTACCCTCAACTTTGCCATGCATTCACACAGTACTTAAAGTCACAACAATTTTTCATGCCTGCTTCCCAAATTTTGTTATCAAATACCACCTGCAAAATTTAAAAGTTCATCATCACTTGATGAAACCATTACAAAATCCTACAGTAGTTATTTTACTATTTAGTCTGTCCTGAATTCAGCAATACCGTAATTTAACACAACATCGTAGACTGTCTTCTGAATTTTCCAAAGTAAAAACAAAATCACTACTTTTTCATATAATCCAGTAAGGGTCTATTTGTATGTACTACAGTTTACATATTAAAACACATCCATTTTTACTTGCCACATAAATTGTTAATTTCATCATTACGAATTCCATTTTTATCTCTGTAATTCTTCATCCTTCAGCCTACCCACTATCAATCCTCATCATTTGATTTCTAGGCAATTCCCCATGACCAATTTTATAACAATTAACTGCCCTCTGAACTTTTAGTTATCAAAAACAAATGTGGCACTTTTCCCCATTTTTCAGTCTACCCTCAAAATTCCATATGCATTTACACAGTAAAGCCAGTACAAGTTCACATGACCTTTCCTAAGTTTTGACACTAGAATTCACTTTTTATTTTAAAACTTCATCATCATCTGATAAACTTATAACAAAATCCTACTTGTTTGGACTGTCTTGAATTCAGCCATGCCTAAATTAGACCTACAGACAACCTACTGAATTATTAGGAATCAAAACAAAATCACTAGTTTTTCATACTTACTAGATTAAGCCAAGGTCCTCATTTACATGTAGTAAACAGTATACATTTCCACTTGCCAGGCTAACTTAGGAGATTTTGCAATAAGAATCACTCTCAAAATTTCCAGAATTATACAAGAATCAACCAACCACATTTTCAAATTCTTATTTTATGACATTTTGGGTATTCCCCGGTTTCATCAGTACTGGATGCCTCCTGAATTTTGGAAAATTAAACAAAATCACTACTTTTCCCTATTTTCCAGAATGGGCCTATTTGTGTACAGTATGATTTACACAGTAAAGATCCATTTTCAATTGTCAAATAAATTTTCAATTTTAGCATTAACAATTCTATTTTTATTTCTGTAATTATTCATAATTCACCTAAAACATTGTCAAATCCTTGTTATTTTATCTCTGGGCAATTCCCCGTGATCAATTTTATTACAATTAATTGCCCTCGGAATTAGTGATAAGCAAAATAAATCTGGTAGTTTTCCCCATTTTTGTGTACAATCAACTTTGGTGTGCATTTTACACAGTAAAGTCAAAGCAATTTCTCATGCCCCCTACCTAAATTTTGCCATCAAACATCACCTTAAAATTTTAAAAATTCATCATCATTTGATAAAACCATCATAAACTCCCATTAATTTAGTCTATTTTGAATTCAGCGATACCTAAATTACACCTATAGACTGCCAACTGAATTTTCAGGAATCAAAACAAAATTACTAGTTTTTCATATTTTCCAGTATTGGCCTATATGTAATTTACACAATAAGTTGTATCCATATCCACTTGCCATCTCAATTTTAAATTTTTATTACCGAGAATCATAAATTTATTTCAAGAATTCTCCAAGACTCAACCATCACGTTGTCATATTCTTGTTTTATGACCTCTTCGGTATTCCCCAATATCAATTTTATAAGTATTAGCTGCCTCCTGAATTTGGGGAAATTAAAACAAAATCACTAGTTTTCCATATTTTCCAGAATGGGCCTATTTGTATATGCAATTTACACAGTAAAATGTACCCATTTTACTTGCAACCTAAATTTTGAATTTTAGCAGTAGGAATTCTTTTTTATCTCTGTTATTCTTCACAATTCAGCCCAAACATAGACAAATCCTGGTTATTTGATCTCTGGACAATTCCTCGTAACCAATTTTATAGGGCACAACCAAAATTCCTCTCATAGGGACAATTAGTGTTACAGGTATAGGACGAAGACCCCAAAATTCAAGATATTTACTTCAAATCGGAATCATATCAGAAATCCTTACAATATGTTCTACCTTTTCACAAAACTAGCAAGATTATACAAAAAAATCACAAAATAACACTAGCTAGCTTGAAAATAGGATGATTTTCTGCTACTTCGGAGCCACGGACTTCAATACATGGACAGAGGATTGCGCAATCAATACGGTCGCCACCGTTCGAACAAATTTAGGCTAACCAAGATGGCCTCCGGGCTACTACCATTTGTCCAATTTGACGATGAATCTGCAACATTTCAGACAAAATGTCAGTATGAATGGAAGAACAATATCACAGTCCTCCATTCTATTTGATGAATTTGACCTGAGCTTGCATTCTTTCGAAAATATTACAAGTTTTTCACACAATTTGTCGATACTGAGTCACTTGAGCAAGTCCAAACTTTTACACACAAGACTATATCAGGCAGCCATATTGGTAAGCCTATTTGTGTACGTACGGTGGAGACAATTTACGCATAGGACGTTAGTGCAATATGCTCTGTCCATGTATATAAGAAGTCCGTGGTCGGAGCCCTTGGAAGTGTTCATTAGAAAAAGATGATTGCGCAATAAAATCACCGTGTTAGCCTTGCGCCAGTCGTTTCTTTCTCGTGAATATATTATGTGTACATACATAGTATATTCCAGACATAAGAAACGACTGGCACAAGGCAAACACGGTGATTTTTTTTCGCAATCATCTTCTCTAACGAACACTTCCGAGCCCTCCGACGATGCAGAAAATCATCCTATTTTCAAGCTAGGTAGTGTTATTTTGTGATTTTTTTTTTTTTTTTTTTTTGTATAATCTTGCTAGTTTTGTAAAAAGGTAGAACACATTGTAAGGATTTCTGATTTGATTCCGATTTGACGTTAATATCTTGAATTTTGGGGCTTTCGTCCTATACCTGTAACACTAATTGTCCCTATGGTTCGAATTTCGGTTGTGCCCTATAACAATTAACTGCCCTCTGAAATTTCAATAATCAAAATAAATTTGGTACCTTTCCCCATTTTCCAGTCAACCCTCAACTTCGCTATCCATTTACACAGTTAAGTCAATGCAAATTCCAATGCCCCCTTCCTAAATATTGCCACTAAAAGTCACCTTCGAATTTCATAAAAATCATCACCGTCTGACGAAACCATCACAAAATGCTAGTTATCTAGACTGTCCTGAATTCAGCAATACCTAATTTAGAAGTATTGACCGTCTCCTGACATTTTCTAGATCAAAACAAAAACAGGTCTTTTTCCACAAACCTCCCTATTACTGCTACTGCTAGTGCTGCTATACTGTATAAGCCTATACTTAGTATGTTAGTGTACAGTACTTACCATATTATCATATACTTTCACTTCCCCTGTACTGAAGTCCCCCGTTATCATCCTGTCACCTCTGTCAGATATTCTGATTCTAGTGACATCAGATTCAACCTCAACAATGAGAAAACTACAATTATTTTCATTTAACAGAGAATAAAATATAAGTTGCTGACCGGCTCCGTTGTAATCGAACACTGCAATAACAACTACACTCAGCTGTGTATTTGCTGTTATACCATCGATAAAACGACTCGAAGTACTTGTAGGTTTTATCAATTCTGACAAAATATTTCCACTTTTTTCTTCAAATATCAGCGAACTTTTGTGACCTTCTTTCTCAATACTTTGTAAACAGACAAATATCCTGTCAGCTATAGCCGTCATATCGTAAGGCCAGCAGCCATCTTGAATTCCTTGTAAGAAGATTGATTTGATTTCATTTAAGTCTATCGCATCATAGACAGTTATTTTATGTGATTGATAGAAACCAATAAATATTTCCCTTCTTTCTCTGACAGACAGACACATAGCTTCACCATTGACTCTACGAGATCGTATGACTTCATCTTTATTTACTTGAAACACTTCTAGCTTATTACCAAGACAAGATACTAATACATCATCATCAATGAAAGAAACTCGTCGTCCATAATACATGTATTTTTCAAATTCCTTTGAATAAATTTTTTTTGGTTTATCTCTAAAATCAGAATGTCTGACATTAGTGTACACGTCTATGTATGTTCGGTGTGTGTTCTCGTTGCCACCAGTTACAGCAATATTTCCATTCAAACTGAGAGACAGATCGTACAGTTGCCAGCCATCTTGTTTCGTGAATCTACTGTGTTGAATGCAATACTGTCTGTGTAGACAAACAGAAAAGGAAGAAATTTAGGTCATGTACGGTTGTATGTATCCATGGCAATGAGGAATGTTGGTTAGGTCACAGAAATTAGGCCATTTGTTACGGAGACTTCGAAAGGACGAATTTAGGGAAAGTAATAATGAAGATTTATAAGGAATTATAATAAGAACTGTCACTACAAGGATTTGGCCAAAATAGGATCAAGTAGTAAAAAAAATTTTCAGTGATAGGTTGGGGAGAATGATTATTGAGGATCATTTTCGAATGCTTTTTCACTCATTTTTCAAAATAAAATGGATACAAATATTTTTCTCTAAATGTAGAAAATAAAAATCAAATTAAAATAAAAGTAAAAAGGAGGGTTTTACTGTTGGTTAATGAATAGGTTACTGCCTGCAAAGTACAGTACAAGGTGTAAGCAATAAAATATAGTTTATGCACTATATAAATTTGTAGTTATTATCAATAGAATTATTTTTGGAATGCTGGTTTGCAGACCATAAGACACAGTTTGCAATCGAGTTTACAGGCAAAATTAGTAAGCACAAATTGATTTGGGTATAATACTGGGATAATTGAGGATGGACAATTTTTATAGCATGGTGGTCATATATTTTAATAGCTGCCTTTGGAGAACTTTGCATGATTTAAGAAACCTTTCGGAAGTGGTAGGTCTACAAAATAAAAATGGAATTCCCTAAGCCTTGCAAAATTTAAATCTTCTTAAGTTTTTCATGCAGTGTAGAAAGGCCTATGTGCTGCAGTCATTTCAAAGGAAACCCCTACTTTTTATTTAAGAAAATGTTGAAGCAGATCATAATTAAAACAAAAAGATTTTATTAGTTGTGATACAAACTTTATTTTGAGATGTCGTAAGCCCAATCCATTGAATAACAAGGTATGGTGCCTATCTAATTTGGGATCATAAAAACCCCTTCTTACAATTGTTACTTGCACAATTTTTATTGACACACCAAGGGTGGCACCAGGACACAGGATTTGCCCAAAAGGCGAAAGGGAGGGAGACGCTTCCCACCCCCACCTGGGGGTCAGCAACCCCAAATCCCTACCATGGTGATGAAATGCCACGCCCAAAGGGCAGTGAGAGTAAAATTTTGAGATTTTTTTGAAAGAAATATGAAAAAGGGTTTGATGTGGGAAACTTGAACACTGGGGGCTTTATTTTAGGAAAATCTAAAAATTTGGGATTTTATTGAAGAATTTGCCCTTCTTGAGAGCAAAATCATGAAAACTGTTGGGGCAACTGTTTGCCATCAGGAGTTACAGGCTTATCATTCCCCTCAAGGCTCTGAGATGAATTTGGAAAATTTACCCGACGGCGAGGGAGGATTCTCTTTTCCCCAACCTGATGCCACCACTAACATACACCATTTTGTTAAGAATCATGTCTTGAACATAACAATGGGCTTTCATATAGTCCTAGAAAAATATGGTAGACTGATGACGAATGAAGCCCCTCCCCCACCACCAAAATTTGGGAGTTGACCAATTTATTTGCTTAGAAGTGCAGCATGAGATATCACAACATTTTATCAGATACTATCAAATAAGACTGTCATAAACAAAAGCAAATAAACTGAAGGGTCAATCTTCCATGTGGTGAGATTGAGATTTGCTAATATTATCCTTACTGTATAATTTGCATGGTCTACCCTTCCCATCTTCAATGAAAATGAATATGACAGTGGAAAGAAGTTCTTTAATGAAGAAGGCCAATCGATGCTGATTAAATTAAAACTTATGGTACCAAACTTGGAGTTGCACCTCCCAACCAGAACTTCATTTCACCGAGCTGTCCAAACCAGATAAAGAAAAGATTGGAAATTTGGTGAAATCATCACCAAAATACACTCTTCTATTTGCAGGGGAGGGGGGGGGGGAGGGTATATGTCATGGGAGATTCTTTGTTCACAATAATTGATTTTGTCTTTGGTATACATAATATATCTGCAATGTTTTGGGATGGTTAACCTAATTATTGGTTCATTTGACAGAAACACTTGTTGACTTTGTTGTCTGTTCATTTCACAGTGCACTAATTGCTAACATACACTTTAAAAAAATCCCCAATTGAATTCTCCTTACATTTATGTAGGTATAACTGAAATTAGACAAAATAATAAATACTTGGAACTGCCTCAGAAAACAGCAGCTTATCAGCATCCCTTGTGAAGATATGCCAAACAGTGTTCGTGCTTGACAATGGCCTGCTGTACAAAGTTTTTTGGATTGTCTTCTTTGCCAGGCCTTCTCAAAGTGGCTAATTTACTTGCCCCTCATCATAAAATATCTGCTAGGGTTACAGCAAAATATTGAGCAGAAATGAACAACTGCAGGACACATCAAAATGTCAAACGTCAAAACTTGCTGTACTGTTCCAGTTTCATAAAGATGCCTCTCTGGAACCACTGCTTCTGATATTCTTTTTGTTTCTCTCCCACTGTCCTTGTACAGGCTCCAGGGTTGGCCCTTCAAGTACCCTATTGCAGTGTTAATGGTTGGCCCTTCAGGTACTAGACTGCAGCGTTGCATTGTATCATGGGGTGCTACTCCTGAGGTGGTAGTGCCCTGAACACCATCAGTAAAAAGGAGACGAAAACAGCTGATTAGCAATAATGAAACAATACATTGTGTTTTATTTGATTTCATTATGAAGGCACCCTATGGTCTGATATATACAGGCAGAAAGAAAGTTGTGATATTAACCATACACCCTCTTTAATCTAACAAATGCCCCCTTGATTTTTCGTCCCATTGCACGGAGTGAAATTGTGAATTCCTTTTGTGGGGCAGTTGCCAAGAGAACAGTTGCTAATCTTCTGGTATTTCGTGAAGCATCGGAGGGAGGGGGATCACTGTTAGGATTACGGAAAAACGGAGACATAGCCTTACTGATGGCAGATAAGAGTCCCCTGTGAACTGATATTTTCTGGTTCACAATCTTTAATACAGCATTTGCATAAGCTTCTGTAATGCTATTATTAAAGATAAGATTCCTTGCCAGTAAATTTGACTCTAATAAACGCCCCCCTTCACGACAATTTCACGTCCCCGGGGCGTTTATTAGAGTAAATGCAGTGCATATATATATGTGTCATCCTTGAATTAGCCCCATGATAAATGCATAACATTACAAAATTGCAAACTTAAAACACCAGGTTTTGCAAACTAGCATAGTCTGACCTACATACAGTGCTAGCATTGCAGCACTGGGAACTGTGTTACTTCAGACAGATGCTAACAATGAGTTTCTCCTTTGATTAATCAACCTATTGAAGTTCAAAAGTGGAACCCCCTTGTCAACACCAAGAAATTGCTTGTGCTTACATTCACAGGGGCTTTTGATAAAACACAAACAAAAAATCAAGTAGGCCTATCCTACAACATATACTGTAGCTTCCTACAGCAGAAAATAATTTAAAGTCTGAAATTTGCATGACAATTTTGAGGTTTCTAATTGGCTTTTTAATCACAAACTTGTCAAGAACCTTAGTACGTAAGTAAAACATGGTCCATGGACCGAAAGACTTGAGAACCCTGCTTCTGACTCATGATCAAACCTTCTTTTTACAAAATTGAATTAAATTTGTGTTGCTTCATCATTTACATCAGCCATGAGATGAAAGTTCCGAAGGGTCTACTGTAAGCCCTACTTCGGTATCCTATCTTAACATATCTTACACAAAACCCTTTCTAACAGTTACTTTTTTGAAGTGAAGGAACCAACCCTCTCTCTGGTATGATCTCTTCACCCTACAAAATGCTAATCGCTCACATAACACTAATTGTACCAGGAATGTGCCCACGCCAGGTGGGCCAGATGGTCCAGCCCGGCGCTAAAACTTTCCACCCAACACTTCTGTAACTTAAGAATCACTGATCCTGCCGGGCATTTTCTCTCCATACTTCCTGCCCCAATGAAGAATAATTCAATCTTAAGCTCAGTGAGCCAAAAACAACACACATTTTTGTACCCTATGTGCAATTGTTTCCAACTGAATGTTAACAAGAATAAAAGTGAGTAAAAACAAATTAATAACACTTCTTTTAAAAAAGGAGTACCATGAGAATATGTCACCGATGTGGCTGCTCCCTCATTGTTGTGCAAGTATCATCATGAACAAGTGGTGGTTGAGGGACACAAGCATGTTTTTCTTGAAGTAGTTAATGCAATGATGAAGAATGGAGATGGACACAGAGTTTGTGGATACTGTACTGTACAAAGTCAAGAGTTGATGTCACTCTGCTTTCAAGATGACCCCATTTGCACATCCCTGTTAAAAATAAACAAAATTTAAAAACAATGAAGTCATCAATACTGTAACTCATCTCTCATCCATTAACAGTAAACAAAGGCATAATTGAACTGTAGATGCTTTCTTGGTGATCTCTGCAATGCCACAGGTATGAGGCAATGCCCCACAAGGAAACAGTGGCTGAATTCCACAAGAAATGCAACTTATCAGATACAAGGCAGAGGCTACAGTATCTATGGCAGTGAATGCAGTCATGTTGTTTCTCTACAATCTACATTACTGTAGATCACATCATAATGAAAACAAGACTTCTTCTACTTCATGGCTACTTGGTTCTGAAAAGGAGGATGTATCTACCAACACTTGTCTATCAAAAGAGCCTCATTTAACGTTCAGTCAACAGATGAATATGAATGCAACATGCAGTTCTACTAGTACGCAAACACAAAGTATGCCCTACATTCAATCAAGGGTACAGTATTTATGTACAGTACTGTAATGACTGGTAATGTCCTTTAATGGGTTGGTCATTGCAGCATCTCTTAAGAACTGTTTTCATAATTTGTTGTTTCTGTGTAAAAGACTGCCCCCATTCATAAATACTGTAGTCATGTTAAGTAAACACCTGCATGCTCCCAACCAAAATAACAAGTTCCCATATATCTCAATACATTATAAATGTATGGAGCCACATGGGTTTAACATGTGAGAGAGCATGTGGCCTTTGAGATGTTCTCAGGTATCTGTTCAGCAGCAAATATACTACTACTAATGTTACAATTAGTTCAATGTCAACTTAAAAAAACACTAAATGAATAACAATGCCATCAACTGTTTGCTACAAAGTAAGAGATATTTACAGTATTTACAGGGGCTGGTGTATCTCCCCAAATATATTATGGACTATCCTATTCCCTACATATATGTCTAAATACAATTGGTGACTGACTGCATTTTGATTGACATTCATTCAAGCAAGAGTTTGGTTGGTGAGTGAAGACCAAGTGCAGTCAGTTGTTTTCCCTATTAATTAGGCTCACACATGTACAGCTTGTGTTAATATGGCCTTGAGCAATTAAAACTCAGTGCAGACAACTGTAACTTTGTCTGGAAGGTGTACAGGTGTATACAAGACAGATTTTTGTTTAAATTGTGCACATTAATTGACCCTGAGAAAATTTTTCTTTCCCAAAGACTCACTGACACTTGAAACAGTCTCCTGGATAGAGTGGTATTAGCAGACACTTTTAATTTAAAGTCACCCTATTTTATTTTCCAAAATCTGCTTAATCTTACATATTTCATTTCCTTCAAGTACCTTTCATTATGTTTTTGTATAAAAACATTGAATATCAAATGTAAACCAAGGAGTTATCCTGAATTCAACGAATACATAACTAGAAATAAGTTGCAAAAGATGTCACATGATTGACAGGAGCCATTCCTGAATTAGGCGGCCAGGCTACACTGATTCAATTTGGGGGACTCTATTTTCCCTTTAAGGGCTACTGCACATTGACAAATTTAGGAGTCAAGAGTGTGGGAGCTTATAAGACCAAGAAAACTAGCTCCTTGTCCCATCATCCCCACCTACAGTATCTGTACCAACCTTTGGGAAGTGGACAGTATCAGGAAAATAATACATACTCCACTGTAAGAGTGAAAGGTACAGTATGCTACTACCGTACTTACTACTATTGTTCGGACAATATCTTCATGTTGATGTTACTTGTCAGTTGTCACATCACAATCCTCTTGATGTAAACGGTTCAGCTCTACAGATGGAAAGAATGCAAAGGTTCTAAGACAATGTACAGATCTTAACGATTAAATCTGGTCAGATAATTGTTAGGAAGTACCTCTCCAGATACGATGTCCAAGGAACATTAGTTCCAGGGCCGTAGCTAGGGTCATATGTTTGGGGGGGTGTGAAGGTCCCCAATTCCGACTGGATGAATATTTTTTCCAACTGAATGGTGGTGCGTAAATTGAACCATTTTTTATGCGCCCTGCGTTTACATACAGCAGTAGGGATCCTTCCTTTGTCACTACATAAAGGTGCCGTCGTGGGGGAGGGGTCTAAGGGAAAATTGAGAAATTTTTGTAATTTAAGGTTGCTTAGATGAAGAATGGAGCTATCTTTGGGATACTTTTTGAGCTGATCATATATGGGTAGAAAATGTCCATAGTTAAATGAATTCTAATTTTTCCGACTGGTTTGATTCTTTTTCCAAATGAGTGGCGGCCCGGAAATTGCATTTTCGTTTTATGGACGTTACTTTTGTATGATACAGCAGTGAGGATCCTTCCTTTGTCACTTCATAAAGGAGCCGTCCTGGGGGAGGGGCCTAAGGGGAGGGGGTGCCCCCTCCCCTTTGAGAAATTTTTGTTAAGGTAAGGTTGCTTAGATGCAAAATGGTGCAATCTTGGGATACTTTTGGAACTGATCATATATGGCTGGAAAATGTCCATAATTTAGTGAATACTAAGATTTGGTTAGGTGAAAGTAGAAAGTATATTGTCTAAGAGAAGAATACCTACGTTGTCAACAAACCTCCTGAAGACCCCCCCCCCCCCGCCTTTTGACTATTTTAATGCCTTCTATTCTGGCATCTAATGCTAGCATGTACCTGTATAGGCCTCCTGGAAGCTCTGGATCAATTATATAAAATGGCAATGACATAATGCTTATTACCTGGCATCTAAATATGATAATATAGAGTATGACGCCAAGCACGCCAAGCACTTTACATCTATCGTACGTTTACTACTTTTGAACTAAAATCCAGACGAACAGCTTCCAGCAATGGGGAATGGGCGGGAGGGAGAGTATAGGTGCAGAAAAATGATACTAGACCTCCCAGATAGGTACAGCAAAAGGGGTTTAGGACTAACAAGCGCGTTTTCGTTTTCAGAATGTACACCTAGTTTATGCTATAAAAGTTCACAGGAACGTTGTGCTTATAATATTCATAAGTGATACAACGTATATTGTGAGGATTGCGCGCGAAGCGCGCCGAAATTTGGGGGTATAATTCAATGCCAAAATGAAAAACCTGCACGCAGGCTCAGCCAGGGGTGGTGCTTTGATTTGCCGACATGGGGGAAGCGCCTTGACTGGGGGCCAGCTACTCTAAGTCTCGACAGATGCAATGGTTGCCGAACTCAAAATATAAGGCGCGTGAAGCGCGCCGAAGAATTTGGGGTTAATTTGAATTTTCATTAAGGAAAGTTGAAAAAGTTGGGACTTTTACTGAAGAATCTGGACAAAACCAAGAAATTTGTTCGGGTGACTGTATGGTCGTCGTCGGGGATTACATTCTTCATCTTACACATTAAGGATCTCCTACGAAACTGAAAGATCTTTTTCTTACAAAATATGTTTGCCACGATGGCGAGGCCGAAGAAAGAATCTTCCAAAAGTTAGGAAAAAGAGGAAAGAACTTCGCAACGATGTATTTTCGTGTTTCTCTAGAATCACGCCTACACGGAAGAACAACATTTATGGAAACGTTGAAATCCAATATGTCTGAAACGGGTGTTACCACTAGACAGAACTATAGATGAAAGCGCGCGTAGCGCGCGAAAATTTTTTGAAGTTATAGAAAGAATCGTTACAGAACTTACCGGCTACGGGCCTGATAAATAGACGTTTTGAATATTTTCTGAGTATATCTATGTCTTCACCACTATTAGTCTATATAAAATTTTGCGCAATCTTGTGGGGCTCGGAAAAATTTGGGGAGGGGGCTATAGCGCTCTAGCTCTCATAGAACTGTGTCTGGTATAATTACCTTAATAATGTTCATGAGATTGATTGTAAATCGTGACTCATGCGAGCGAAGCGCGCCAAAATTTTCATAAATAAGATTTCCATAATAAACCTGCATTCAGAATCTGCATCAAGATACTTTCAATTGCCCAACAAACTAACATGCCACTCAAAAAGGCAGTCTTTTACCTGGTAATTTGTAAACAGCTTTCAACTTCTGCTGTTGTGCTTCTCCGAAAGTTGCTATCGGAAGATATTGATAATAAAAACAACACTGATGTAAGGTTTGAAGCGCGCGGAGCGCGCGAAAATTTTGGGAGTTTGAGAAGAATTTGTGAAAAAAGACGGCTTTGATTTGATTTTATGTGAGGAAAATAACGTTTGGTATTATTCTCACTTGGTCAAGTTGGAAAATATATATAAAGTTGACATAGGCTCAGTAGTCGGAAAAATGTGCTAGACTGAGATATCAGAAATTCCAACTGGCATTTCAGATTTTCCGACTATCGTCGCTCTGACAAACTTTGGGGGGGTGAGACACCCCCCACACCCCCCCGGTCGCGACGGCCCTGATTAGTTCCATGTCAAAGGGAAGTGCTTGTGAGAGTTGTGGTATTTCACATACTGTAGCAACACATAGCAACAGTACTGAAACATAGCGGCAGCATGATGCAACATTGGTTTCCCTTTCCACAATGATTTTTCTATTAAAAACACCCAGATGACATCACAAACATCTCAAAACAGGTCTGCAACACATCGCAACATGCGAGATGCTGATTTGTCAGTCCATCCAGTGGGGGGACAGAACTGATATTTAACATAGCAACACATTGCAACAGTACTGAAACATAGTGCCAACACGTTGCAACGTTGGTTTCCCTATACAGTATGATTTTTTTTCAGAACACATATGACGTCATAAACAGCTCGAAACAGACCTGCAATACATCGCAACAGCTCGCAACATGCGAGATGCTGATTTATATATGCTATATTTTGAAACATATACTTAAAGGCAATAGGCAGTCGCCCCAAAATTTTCTTTGAAAAATCAGCAAACTCTTGCAAATCTCCTCCTATTGCATTAAAAGTACTTGTGAAGACGTTTTGAACATAACTATGACAAACAATAGGTAAAGCAAGGCGAAATTCTCCTTGAATTCCACAATTCACTAACAAAAATATTGTCACATGATCAAAATAGGCCAATCATAAACTAGAGTGACAGGATACACTCACTCTGTTTGGGGTGACTGCCTACTGCCTTTAAGGGAACTTTACTTCAGTATTCATCTCCCATTCTTCGTTTGTCGGCTGCTGTGCTTTGCATGTAGTAATAGTACCTTGTAAGAACCTAATACATTCACTGCATGTTTTTACTGAGTACAGTACCTTGCAGGTTTGCTTGGTCCATGCAGTGCTGCATGCTCTGTGTGGAAGCATGTACGCGAAAGTAGTATACTGGGCGTATCATGAGTCGATCACTTAAGGAACATTGTGACCATAAAAATATTAAAACATTTACAAATATCAATTAAACTTTGCAGTAATATTTTGTTATATGTCTTCCTCATTGTGCTATATTTTGGTGTTGCGTTCGGATCGCGTAATCCGTAGAAAATGAATTTTGAAATGTAAGTGGCAGTACATGTAACAATGCTTATGAAGGAATCGTGAGTCAATCGCTACAAAAAAACAAGCAAATAAAATCCTATAAATTACCACATTCAAGAACAGTTATGCAAATAATCTGAGAGAAAAATGTCTTTTCTATCAAAATTTTTAATCAGAGCTTCATCAAAGACACTTTGGTCACCATTTTTGGTAATTTTTGCAAATTTCTATGTCATACTTGGGCCGAAACTTGAAAATTTGGCCATGAGAAACATTTTTGTTTTGAACATCAAAAATAATAAGGCAAATAATTCTTTTTGATACTGTTTGGAGAAAATGCATTGCAGGTCATCCATACATTGCAATCACATCGCGCCTGCACTCTGTACTGTCATTTAGAATGCAGTGATCGACTCATGATACTGATCGACTCATGATTACTTACTATACTATTGCCATAACACCTACTGTATGCATTATGCATAGTTTGTATGCCATCTAGCACGTCAGTATTCAGTATTACAGTGGCATTAGTAATTCATTCGAACTCATTGGCCAAAAGTGTAGCCTAAGTCTATAGGCCTATTGCGTGTTGATTAATATTTATATCTACCAATCAAGTGACACCCTCCGATAGCTGCACATCATCTGCCAACTCATAGACATAGGCCTAGCCTAAGCCTAGTGGTGCTCTGCTTAGTAACTTAGTAGGTTGTCCTCCTTTTCTGTCATCAAGGCAGCCCTTCCAAATAAGATATTGGCTACGGCAAAAAAATTGCTGAAGTAAAAAGGATTTACTTCGGCAAAAATACACTTTACCTCGGCATTAGGGTAACTGTCCGATGCTAAATACAAACTTCTACCACAGTAGGTTAACGTAATTTGTTTGTTTAAGCTCCAGAATTCCATTGATAAAACTAATACAGCTGCTTTGGGAATTTTTCCCACTTTATTACACATTAAAAAAGATAAAACGGCTGGTTCTGAAATCTAAAGGTCACACTCTGCCGTGTCATACTCATGCGTGTACAGTGATCACTTTCTTGACAGCAGACAGTGAGTTTTGTACAGTAAATACTAGGGCTGTCACGTTTAAACGGTTAAACGATCGATCGGCCGTTTAAACGGCGCATAATTCAGCTAAACGTTTAAACGGTTTTCCTTTTAAAAATACAACAAAAGTTTTAGCAGTTTTCTTCCCCAATGTTTTCTTGGATATCTCTCATTTAACAACGATGTTTATTTGCAAATTCAATGACCAAATAAAGCTTCAAAAATAAACTGTCCTTGTCTCTCCATTCATAGTATATAATTCTGTGATTGAATTGACTTCCACCTACTCACAGTAAGCCTACTAATCCCCCTAACAATACGCAGCGCCCGCATCCCCAATCGAAGCAGTCGTACACAATATCGCCTTAACCACAATTCACTCTCTCTCAGTTTACATCGTATTTGTGGCTCAAGGTGCTCACAGAACGAACGTTAAAGGGGAACATTTGTACAGCTTTCTTAGCAAGTACAACATTTAGAACACATTTTTCCAAGCATTGTGATACCATTAACAACTAATATAACTCAATATCTTATTTAACACGAATTTTTCAAAAACATTATTGAAACTCACTAAACGCCACTGCGTAGGCAGTCATGATATTGTGAAATTACCCACAATGCAACGGAACTGTGATGTCACACCTGCACCTCGCCGAGGGTTTTACAACAACTGCTTGTGTAGTTTGTAAGCACACACCTACAGTATTCACGGTAACGTCAAAACTATCTTTAATTTTCAAAAAATGTAGCAGTTAAATTTGCCATTAAAATCCAGAAATCTGTACATTACTACCTAATATCATCATACAGCCTTCTTCTTACTTGATACGTATGATTTTTAACCAGTTAAAAAGTTCGAGAAAATCCTTCACCCTACACTATAAGTGCAGCTCGAAATCCATATTGACTCTATATGGCATATCACACACATGCATGGTACTGACCACTGCACTGCATCGCCGTAGTCCGAGGGGATTCGATCATAATTGTCAAAACGTTATAGATTTATCTAAACTCTCAACAGCCAATCTGCCAATAAAAGTTGTAAAATTCAAAGTAAAATACTCAAACAATACACAGAAGTCTCTTACCAGACAAAATGCGTCTGATTGAAGCTTACTCAACCAAAAAGAAATTCTGTGCCTGTTACCGATAGCTCGAGGCAGCCATGATGGGAACACATCGCGGAGAATGGTTAGGCTTGCTTCCGGCAGACTCAAATACAACTCTCGACTGACATTTCAAGGTGTTGCTGAAAGAATGAGGCCAGTACTCCGCCAAATATGCAATAATCGATATCGTACTTCACAGTGTCTACGCAAAATCCTCATTATATGCACTAAATCAGAAAATATCACAAGACTTTCGTCTCGAACGAATGCTAGGCCCTCGCGAACACGTATAGGTTTTAAGGAGAATAGTGTTTCCATAAGTTAGACAAAAATTTCCCTCAGTGGATCAGAGTTTCCTTAAGTTTTCATGACTACTACCGAAGAGTTGAATCTCTTAATGTTCTTATGGTAACATAAGAGTAAAAACAGATAATTATCATTTACGTATAGAAATCTTTATAAAGAACTATCCAAACACCGCATGAACACAGCCCTTCAGCGTGATATCATGGGCTCGGAAAATGGAACCACTGAAACAGAGTATTCCTTGATAGCATCCTCTTGCAATACTACGAGAAATAAATGGGGAAGAACTATTTAGTATTTTCAGCTGTGGTGCATAAAAATCCCACAGAAGTTTTTTTTATACTTTCTATATTCTTTATGATTTAAAATACATAATTTTGAAATTTTGAACCACCACTCAGAAAAATTAAGAAGGCCTATTTAAATTTATTTGAGCTGGCAACATTTTGCTCTGGAAATCGTGGGGTGCACGTTGTACGTCAGCAATCAGCTGATATCTAGTCGTCTTCTTTCGAATATGTCTGCGCACATGCCAGCAAGCGAGGGAAATTTGAAATATATTATTCTTAATAAAGGTTTCATGTAAGGTCCACCAGGTAGAGATTATCTGTAGTATTTATATGTATACTACACATATGTAAAGGGTCAAATGGCCACTATAGTTCCCCTTTAAAACAGACTTAAGCCAGCCGTACACTACACGACTTAGCACACCGCAACCCAACTCGATCGTCGGGTCGCCAACAGTCGTGAGGTGTGCAAGAGTTTAAGACTGCGATTGGCAGTTTTAAGATCAGTTTTAAGTCGCGCCGACTTCAGTCGGGAAGAACCAACATGTTCGTTCTTCCCGACTGAAGTCTGCGCGACTTAAAACTGGTCCTAAAACTTTCAGTCGCAGTCATAAACTCATGCACACTATACGATTGTTGGAGATCCGACGATCAAGTTGAGTTGCAGTGTGCCAAGTCGTGTAGTGTACGGCTGGCTTTACTTAAAAGCCCGAAAATTGCCGCAGAATTTCAATGCAGCTTTCACACCATCCTACCATGCTTTACCTATACGTAAACAGACAGTGTAGGATCGCACACGTGTTTGTTTTGAGTGTTTCATATAGCAGTACATAATTCATGCACGCACTATATATCCATACGTAAATATCTGTTTGAGTCATGTTAGCGCCCCGCGGCCCGCTTGCTGTGTGCAAATCAATGGAGCTATAGTACGTAGCATAGGACGAATCTATCATAAACTTTCGTTCATTGGGGTAATGTTCTAGACATCGTTTTTGTTTAAATCGCAAAAGTAAAAGGCACACGTTTATTTCACACAAATTAACATGCATGATAAACATAAAAGTACCTATCGTAAACTACTGTAAAGGACGATGAAACAACCGGTAATTTAGCGGTACAAGCAGCGATCGAAAAATGTTATTTTCCATATCATGCCCAATGTAGTTGCGATGTATGTCAACTTTTGTACAGAGCAGGTGCGTAGCCTAATGTGTTACTGTTTGCATGTAATAACGGACCTATACACGTGCTTTAACTCTCGACTTTTTTCTTGCGTGTCACTTGAAATTCTGCATTTGCACAGTGTACAACATGGCCTAATATTATGTAGGTAATATTATGTATCGGTGTTTGCGTACAGTGCAGCCTGATATCAAACGTATGGCCCTGTATCAAACTTATGATCATTGACTGCGAATTTAATGCTTGGTTTCGTTCATTGGCAAATTTGGATGAATCAAAAAGAAATCGCTGAAATGATCGCTAGATTTTTACGTACAGATTTTAAAAGCTTGCGCTTACTGTGAATATCTTAGTGAATGTTCAGTGAAGCCATTAATGCATTACACTGTTGGTTCAGAATAAAGATACCGTTTAAACGGTAAATGAACGTTTATTCCGACCGTTTAAACGTTTAGGAGATTAAACGGAAATTGACAGCCCTAGTAAATACCCATCGTAACGAACTTTTTAAATCAAGATTTTCCGTTAAAACTTGAAAAGTTGCAACTTTGTGTTGTATATAAAGCAATAATACTGAATATATTTGCTCATGTTACGATCGTGGTGGAAATTTTATCAGAAAACAATTTCTTTTCAAGTCGCTACTCGAAGCTGCATTTCGAGCCGTGCAGGCCTAGTGTGCAGCTTTTGTAACCGGTAAGTCCCCCTATGCGTGTCCTGCAATCTATCGCCTCGGCAAAATTTTTGCCGAAGTCCAGTCAATTTGTCTCGGCATTTACCTCGGCATTGCCGAATGCCGAGGCTATTTTCGAGGGCTGTCAAGGAATGGTCACCTTACTAAACTACTTGCTAGGCTGGGCCTAAGCCTATAGGGGCCTATGTATTCTTCAGTTGGTTTTAGCCCTACAGTACCAGTACTCGAGCAATAAGTAGAATAATCCGTTCGAACTACTAGTCTATCATAGGCTAGGCCTACTACTAAGTACTAGGCCTAGAGTAGAGGCTATAGGCTACTCCTAGGCCTATAGTCTGGGCCCTAGGCTACGTGTAGGCTAGATAAACGTTCGGACGAGTAGGCCTACCTTAACAGTAACTGAGGCTACGGTACACCAGTGATATTCACCTCCCTGAGTGTACTGAGTAAAAACTTGATATCTTGGCAAGGAATTAAACGTGAATTTTTGACAGCGTCTTTAGAAAGTAACACAGCTAGGCTACATGTCTTACTGACAGACTTTCAAGTGTACGTTACCTGTTCTCACATTGCAATGCATAATGGCCTTGACCTGGGCTAAGTCCACCGTAGCAACGAGCTGCATGCTGCAGCTGTACACAGCATACATCATAATATTGCACATCAAATGTGTGCAGAATTTTCGTTTTGATTTCGCCACCAACATCTGATGCCGTCTGATCTCTTCTCGACTACTAACTGTTGAACTGTTGAGTTATCGACAGTGTAAAGCCGCGGTCACACTACAACGAATTCGGATTCCGATCCGATATTTGTGAGTTTTTATTGAAATTTTCTCCATTTCGGGTCAGAAAGAGCCAAAAATTTGCCAACCAGTGTAAATATATGATTTGTATCAGAGGTCTATGAAAATGAAATGTTAACTGACTTTTTTTCGTGACGTCACACCGACGGACAGCTTTTATCGGACACGCGTTGTCCGATAAAAGCTGTCCGTCGATGTGACGTCACGAAATAATTCGTACAAATTTAATTTACGTAGTCCAGCGATAAAAATCATATAATTACACAGGTTGGCAAATTTTGGGTTCTTTCCGACCCGAAATGGAAAAGATTTAAATAAAAACTCACAAAAATCGGATCGGAATCCGATCCGAATTCGTTGCAGTGGGACCGCGGCTTAAGTCCGTCTTAAAAGAGGGCAGCATTCCACTTTACATAACATGAAAGAAACCCTTTGGCCCAGATGGAATAACCAAATTTATGACGGCACAAATCACGCAAAAGTATGATTCACACCTATGCATTTACCCATATAACCGTGTGCAACAATGAACTTCAATCAAAATGTCCGACAGTGGCTCAGCACTTACATCATAAGAAGAGCAATAATCGCCATCGACATAGCTCTATAATGAAACCTTATCTGTAGTTTATTGTTTCATCAAAAGAACTCGACATCAAAATAACTAGAGCACCAATGGTGTAAACTTCGACATCGGCGGATTCAGGATTTCAAGCACTAAAGGGAGGGGACTAACTCCATAAGGGCAAATTCTGCAGCTACGAGTCCCAGCTGTACGAAGCCTCAAAGAGGAAGTGGGGTGGTCTATGGAAAAAACTTAAAATTTATGCACTCGATTGGTATTTCTGACATCTGGCAATTAAAATGTACACCACATATTGTCAAGCAGCTTTAAGACCGTCTTAAAAAGGTGGTGTCGAAAAAGGGACCCGCTTCAGTCGGAAAAGCCACCTCTGAATCTGCGTCTCAGTGTAAGTGCAATTTTGGTAAATAAACATATTGGAAGGTGATTCGAAAACATTTGAAAACGGGACAATATATTCTCAACAAGGAAAGTTTCGCTTGGACAATCCACCCAATACGCCTACATGTGAAAACACACTAAGTTGTTAACAGCCATTTACTGCCCTTCAATGGCATCTCATTTTCAGGCTGATTTCTTAACAAGAGAAGGGTTGAACTTGGGGTAGTGATTTTTCAGGCAGTCCAAAACCCTTGATTTATTAAAAATATGTGTATCTTTTGTAATTGCTGATTCGATTGTAATTACATACTGAAAGAAAAATTTCACGCAAATGTCGTAACAATCCTATATTTCAAATCGATACAGAATTTTAAAGCAAAGACAATATTCGAAAGGAAATTGAATCGTTCATAAGTAACCGGGGCAGCAAAATAGCTCCCTTCATTATCGACTGTTGCCATTGCCTACGTGGCAGGCTGCACCGCATATTCGTTGTTCAATCGTAATTATGTTTGGGAATCCCCAAATAGGAGATGAGCAAACAGAGTACACTTCGTGGGGTACTATTTTCATTGTTCGAACACGACGGAGCTGCTACTCTGTGGCAGCTCCCTGGTTCGAATTAACCAGTGCAGGGAGTTGTTACGTAACAACTGCCTGCGTTGTGCAAACACTAGCGAAATTGCAAACAATGCATAGCTTTGTGTAGCTTCGCTTTGTATGTAAACAGATGGATTACTCCAGCGAGTCCTGTGTTTTTATCATGGGTGCATTGGCAGGGAACATGTTCGTTTGGCGAATTCGTGCGCGAAATATACAGCGAAACTGAATGCCAAATCATTTCACTTGGCGTTGTCTTGGCGGTCTTGGCTTCAAAACGCCAAACAAGTGTTTGCACTTAGCAGAATTGATTGTTTAGGATGGAAAGAAGGCAAATTCATTTCGGATTTTCTCCAATACACTTCCGTGAAATGAAATGAAATTTGCAGAGAAGATTATTGACAAGATATCAAAGCAACTGGCACCAGTTACTTTTTTATTTTTTGTTCCAATCAGGAGTAAATCCTGCCAACGCAGAACGGTTTGCAATTCAAAATTGCCCCCTAAAAACATTGTTTCTCGTGATATCGACTATTCCTGAAAAAGATATGGACATGGATGAGCCATAAACTAGTGTGCAAACTTTCGGGCACAAATATTAAAATCAATAGGGGAAGATAGGTTTTATGGCCAAACATTGAAAAATAAGCTCTAGTGACGTCATATAACCATCGATCAACGCAAATTTGTAGTGGTAAAATTTAAGTAGCATTTTACACATCCTCTACAAATTTCAGATCCATAGCTTACAAAACAGCCAAGAAAACGCAATTAAAAGACAAAATTCTGAACGCCTCGCCAAAAACCGCTGTGGCGTTCGCATTACTTCGACAAAAGTCGTCTAGACGAAGTAAAAACTAACTTTTCCAACTTTGCAAACAAAAGGCATATTTCAGGACTTTTTTTATTGATTCCTTGCCGTAGGCAGGCAAGGAATCTATGCGATGGTGATGTCGTGTGTGTGTGTGTGTATGTGCGTATGTAAAAGATGTAAATCGGGGACATGAGCGTTTTTTTCCCCGGGCAAGTGGGTATACACCTACAAGTGGGGATATCCCCAATTCCCGAATGCAAAATTTGCCATGAAATTGGATTTTGCACCTTTCAAAGATGTGTCTCAGTAAGTTTGAGCATTTTTGGCGTTTTCCCCATTTTACATGTTGTGAACCTATCAGTAGTACACACATCATGGGTCGGTGCATGACCGATACTTTTCATAATTGGTATGGAGATTTGTCATGTTGAGAGGAAGAACCTTATTGTTTTTGGCAGAGGTCAAAGGTCATTCGAGGTCACCAGAGGTCAAAGTCCAAAAACCTTGTAATCGCGATATCTCAAGGTAGGAATGACCGATACTTTTCATATTTGGTATGTAGATTTGTCATGTTGAGAGGAAGAACTCTATTGTTTTTGGCAGAGGTCAAAGGTCATTCGAGGTCACCAGAGGTCAAAGTCCAAAAACCTTGTAATCGCGATATCTCAAGGTAGGAATGACCGATACTTTTCATAGTTGGTATGTAAATTTGTCATGTCAAGAGGAAGAACCCTTTTGTTTTTGACAGAGGTCAAAGGTCATTCGAGGTCACCAGATGTTGAGAGGAAGAACCTTATTGTTTTTGGCAGAGGTCAAAGGTCATTCGAGGTCAACAGAGGTCGAAGTCCAAAAACCTTGTTAACATGATATCTCAAGGTAGGAATGGCCGACTCTTTTCATAGTTGGTACGTAGATTTGTCATGTCAAGGGGGAGAACCCTATTGTTTTTGGCAGAGGTCAAAGGTCATTCAAGGTCATCAGAGGTCAAAGTCCAAAAACCTTGTAATCGTGATATTTTGAAGTAGGAATGACCGACACTTTACATAGTTGGTATGTAGATTTGTCATGTCAAGGGGGAGAACCCTGTTGTTTTGGCAGAGGTCAAAGGTCATTCAAGGTCACCAGAGGTCAAAGTCCAAAAACCTGTTTTTTTGTTTTTCATTTTTTTTTGGTTATTCAAGTTTTGGTTCAAAGGTCATGTGGTATGAGCTCATGTGAGCAGGGGTGAAATTGTGACCACATCATAAAAAAAGATGAAGGAGAGAAGTATAAATTTGATGGATGAACCTCAGTGTAACAAAGCACCCCCTTTCGGCAAAGAATCACGAAGCCTTTTGGCTTTCTGGTTTTTTTTTTATGGAAGAGATGGGAATCTCCTAATGGCCTGGGAACACTCTACGGTCGGTGACTTTAAAAGCCGCCGGCTACACCCAGGACCGTAGCTAAGGGTCATATGTTTGGGTGGGGTGTGAAGGTCCTAAATTCCGACTGGATTGATGTTTTTTCCAACTGAATGGTGGCGCGTAAATTCCACCATTTTTTATGCGCCCTGTGTACAGAAGTGGGGATGCTTCCTTTGTCACTACATAAAGGTGCCGTTATGGGTAGAGGTCTAAGTGGAGGGGTGTCCCCTCCCATTTGAATTTTTTTGTTAATTTAAGGTTGCTTAGATGCAAAATGGTGCTATCTTTGGGATACTTTTGGAGCTGATCATATATGGCCAAAAATTGTCCATAATTTAGTGAATTCTAAGATTTGGTTACGTGAAAGCAGAGGCTATGTTGTCTAAGAGAAGAATACGTTGTCAACAAACCTCCTGAAGCCCCCCCCCCCTTTTGTTTACTTTACTGCCTTCTATTCAGGCATTTAAGGCTGGCATGTACCTGTATTAAGGCCTCCTGGAAGCTCTGGATCGATTACATAAAATGGGGGCAATGACGTGACATAAGCCGTATTACCTGACATCATAATGAAGAGTATGACGCCAACATATAGAGCAGGATATCCTGCTCTATGGACGCCAAGAACTTTACATCTATCGTAATTTTACTAATTTTGAACGAAAAATCCAGATGAACAGCTTCCAGCAATGGGGAATGGGCGGAAGGGAGAGTATAGGTGCAGAAAGGTGATATTAGACCTCCCAGACAGGTATAGCAAAAGGGGGTGTAGGACTAACAAGCGCATTTCACAACGTACACCTAGTTTATGCTATAATTAGTCACCCGGAGAATTGGGTGAATTAGTTCACTTGTAAGTTTGTGCATATAAGTGATACAACGTGGATTTGGAGGATGGCGCGTGAAGCGCTGAAATTTGGGGGTATAATTCAATGCCAAAATGAAAAACCTGCATGCAGGCTCAGCCAGGGGTTGGTGCTTTGATTTGTCGACATGGGGGCACAGCGCCCTGACTGGGGGCCAGCTAACTCTAAGTCCCGACAGATGCAATGGGTTGCCGAACTCGAAATATAAGGCGCGCAAAGAGAGCCGAAAAATTTGGGGTTATATATTGAAAAAGATTTCACATTTTTGTTTTCATTAAGGAAAGTTGAAAAAGTTTGGGTTTTTATTGAAGAATCTGGGCAAAGACATGAAATTTTTTGGGGCGACTGCATGGTTGTCGTCGGGGATCACATTCTTTATTTTACCCATTAAGGCTTCCCTTGAATTCAATAATCTTTTTCGTACAAAATATGCTTGCCACGATGGCGAGGCAAAGAAAAGAAGTTCCAAAAGTTAGGAAAAAGAGGAAAGAACTTCGCATCGATGCATTTCATGTTTCTCTAGAATCACGCCTACACGATCGAAGAACAATATTTGTGGAAACGTTGAATAAATCCAATATATTTCAAACGGGGTCCGTTACCACTAGATAGGACTACAGATGAAAGCGCGCCTAGCGCGCGAAAATTTTTTGAAGGTATAGAAAGAATCATTACAGAACTTACTGGCGACGGGTCTGATAAACAGATATTTGGAACATTTTCTGAGTATATATCTATGTCCTCACCAATATTAGTCTATATAAAATTTTGCGCAATTTTGTGGGGCTCGGAAAAATTTGGGGCTAAAGCCCCCTAGCCCCCGTAGCGGAACTGTGCCTGGTATAATTACCTTAATGATGTTCATGGGATTGATTTCAAATCGTGACGCATACGAGCGAAGCGGGTCGAAATTATCACTAAATAAGATTTCCATGACAAAACCTGCATTCAGAATCTGCATCAAGATACTTTCAATTGCCCAACAATCGAACATGCCGCCCCAAAAGCCAGTCTTTCACCGGGTAATTTGTAAACAGCATCAACTTCTGCTGTTGCGCTTCTCCGAAAATTGCTATCGGAAGATATTGATAATAAGAGCAACACTGAGGTAAGGTTTGAAGCGCGCGGAGAGCGCGTAAATTCTGATAGTTTGAGAAGAATTTGCGAAAAAGAACAGCTTTGATTCGATTTTACGTGAGGAAAATAACGTTTGGTATTATTCTCATTTGATCTAGTTGGAAAATATATACAAAATTGACACAGGTTTAGTGGGAAAAATGTGCTAGACTGAGATATCAGAAATTCCAACTGGTATTTCAGACTTTCCGACTATCGTCGCTCTGACGAATATTGGTCGGTGAGACACCCCCACACCCCCCGGTCGCGACGGCCTTGGCTACACCTACTGCTGGGTACAAGAAAATTTTCCAGTTGGTTATAAATGCATAACTTGTACTCGTTAATATCTTAGATTCTACATATTTTAAAAATAATTTTACCGTGTAATAATAAAGAATAAAAAACTGCAAGGTCAAATTTTGGGAAAAAATAAGACTACATGATTTTATAATTTCTTCTTTATGCATTCATATTTGGCAGTGTTTGTTTTTAAGTTAAAATGAACTTTATGGAAAACATATGTTCTGAAGTATAGGGTAGAATCAAATTCATGTGTGGACTGAATGTGGGAGCTGGACTCATTAGTCACGGCGAATCTGTCACATGAGCGTGATCAAAGACACATGGCGAACTTACCTCCGGAAGCTTCGTCAGAGAAACTCAACAAGAAAAGTTCTTCCAAACACCGATTTTCTCACGGGGTTCTGCATTTACTATGAAATGCATGGTTACCCAAGGGAGCGAATTGTATTGGGTACCTTATGACAAACGGAAGAAACACGTACGTAACCAAATGTAATTCCGGATTTTCACCTAAACTTTACCGGGTTAATTACCTATAATTTTCGGTAAGGAGTTGGTTAGTTAGTTATTTGATGAGGTTAAACGTCCTAGTTTCCAACCAATTGGTTCAAGTCAAGACGACCACGGCCTTTTTTTCCAGTTATGGCTCACTGGCTTGTTTTTCCTACTCCATTGTTTAGGTAAGGAGTGGGGACTGTAGCATTGACTGCATGGCACTGAAGTATGGTGAAGAAAATAAAACAACGACATTTTACTACTCGACTTAAATGACCATTTTTGCGTTACCGCTGATGTATATCACCTTTTTGAGAGTAAACACAGGATTACATACTTCATCGTATAAGAAGGGCTTGCTAATGGAAATGGTGTTAGGTTTGTGTTATCATCCTTATTATTGCGCATGTAAAAGGGAGATTTATGGGGCCAAAAGGATCGAGCAAGCAACTACGTGGAGGACTGGGCCGACCCCGACTTGTGAGTTGAAAAATGCCCCATTTTATTTGTAAAAATTTCGTACATACGGCAATAAGATGCTTCTTGAATAAGTCCCCCGTCCGTCCTCCTCCCTCACCTTTTAAATAGTAAAAAAGCACCATATTATACAAGGGGCACTGACCAAGGATCAGTGACACCTTTAGTGTCTGATAAATAATAAATGTATCGTCTGGCAAGCTCTACGTTAGTGAGCCATTTCAGTATTCTGGCGGGCTTCAAACGCGTACTAGTTAGGCCTACCTCACCTCCGCAGAATGAGAACTTTGCCATTTATTGTCTGTTTTATTGAGAGGGCTATTGGCCTACTGGGGATTTTAGATAAAAGGGAAGAGAAAAAATTGAAGGGAAAGAGAAAGCACTACAGATTCTAACAATGGAGGGGGAGGGGGGTTGGAACGCCCAATATTGTCTCACATTGTCAACGCATGGTGTAGATGGATTTCAATTTGTATTTTAGAAGGGGTGTTTCCTGAATCTGAGATGATCGAAATGATAAATATTCTGATCTCAGTACTCCCAACCATGGTGGGGGTGAAGTCGATTTTGGTTCCGCACATCACCTTAGTTTAAGAACCTGGAAGGACAAATTCATAGATAAGTTACTGTCAGAATGATAATCTGTCCTTCCGCTGTTAGAAAATACACGCAAATCTCTCAGTTTTGTTCTGAATGATCCGATCGATTTGGTGTGTTGCATAACCAAGTTGTAGGAAACCTAATGTGCCTGCTCCAATGCCCCTTGCCATCTTTGAACACCAGCGCCGACATGACATCCGGCAGGCTTACTCCTGTAGGTTTGTCCTTGTACAATCTATAAGCGAGTTCCATAATTTGTTGCCGCATGGAATAACCCGTGATGTAGGATACACGCAGGGTAAACAAACCGAGCTCAGCACATAGTGTACTGCGTTCCCCTATTTTCGTGCGTCCCCAATTTTTGTGCAGTAAACATACATATACCATTGGGCCTAAATCTAAATGTGGTCTAACCCCGCTCTCTATCCTACTTTACGCGAAATTAAACATAATTTTGCTTTTTCGCCAAAGGGTCAGTTGATATGAAGTTCACGGCACAAAACCACACCTAACGACCCTCCTAATATTTGCGATGGGTTAAAAAGGGTGAATTTCTCAAATACACTTAAAGTCTGGAAGACGTGTCAAAGGTACGGGTATGCCGTTTTGTTTATCCCGACGGTTAGGAGGATGTACACATGTGCAGACGAATTATCGAACTCGGTTATTATTAGGTTAATGTAACCAAAATTGGCCTTCTGCTAAGGTGTGTAGCGTGTTGAAGGCAATGATTGTAGATTGTAGATCACTCTATCCCCAGCATACACCTATATGACAAGGAAGCCAGCTCTTTAATTGAAACGACAAAAAAAAAAAATAATGAAGTATATCAACAAAGGTTCATTTTTATCGACGTTCATTTGCGGCTTATACTCTCGTTCATAGCCATTGAATGTTACAAAATCTAAAACGAAATAGAACCTGATCAAAGAGCCACTAGAACCAATTTTTTGTGTTCTAATTATCTGATACTGAGGGAGTTGTCGGGGCTTAGCCCACCTGAGCCACCACCTGGCATCCTCCATTGGACTCCACCAGGGAACCTAGTATAACGTGGGTCTCTATACCCCAAGTGTGAAAGATCGGGCTTCGCACTCAAGATGCACTTTCGGTGCACTTATGGCACCCGCTTCGTTTAGACCAGTCCTGAATATCAGTCGGGGAATCAGAAATGTGCCCCTCTCCCAAGCCACCTCCGGAACAAACACCTGACCGGAGTTAACATTTAATCAAAACAAGGAAATTAACACCTGTAAGAAGACAAATTATGAGCCTATAACTGTCCGTCTACACAATCATACATTATGTCCATGAACACCATCATACAAATGTTTGAACAATTGGTGAAAAGATGAAACATGCAGCTAAACGTTTGAACACCTTCATACGTATTGACCGTTGTTCAAATTTGTTGGGAAAGCAGTACACAAAATCGTACATTTGTCTATTAGCATCGCCATACAAATGTATGATGATATTTTTGACCAAATGTATGATCGTGTAGACGAGGCTTAAAAGTTGAGGGCGTCCTAATTACCAGACGGATTACTCCAAATTAAGCAGACTGGCAACGAATGTGTACACATTTGTTTACTTACGGAGTAGGTTCGGGTTGTTTGGCGGTCATTTTCGCAATTAACTGCAAGTGACTCAAAAATCTTTGATGTCAATCAGACAAAAGAGATCTAAAATGAAAAGTGAATAATAAGAAAATTTTGAACAGGCCTGCATAAATGTTATACTCACTTTGGTATGCACTTACGGATGTATATAATTATTTATGTAGGTGGGTGTGGAAACAGGCTACCTCGCCTCTAAGCAGACTCCGACCCACACAATCCATCTTCTTTTTCTATTCGATGTGAAGTTGTGAGAATATTCCACAAATACATATTTCAAACTGCATAAGGCCTATCTGCAGAAAGACATTTCTTGAAATATAAAATGATTGTCAGGGGCGGATCTAGGGGGGGGGGCGACCCGGCCCCGCCCCCCTTTTTGAAAATGAAAAAAAAGAGAGAAAAAAGAGAGAAAAACGGAAAGGAGAAGAGCTAGAGAGAAGGACAGAGAGTGGAGTGATAGAGAATGAAGCTGCAATTAGCAACCTCGAAACATGGGAGTCATAGCGCACAGCAGATCAGTTTGAACGTCGATTGGGACGTTCACACGCATGCTATCTTACTACACATGATTAGATACAATCAATACGATACAACATACCGATACAATGCCATCAGCTAATCGAAAAGTACCTTACGAGACAGTGAGCATCAGTTGGGATGGGCTGCTATCAAGCCTGGCAAGTGCCATTTCCGGCCATCTGGGATGTATTAAACTTCAAATTTTCTTGGAACGCTCTGCGCCAACCTATGGTGGCGCTCCGCTTAGATAGTAAACGCAGTGGCGTACACTGGGGGGAGGCCATTGGGCCATGCCCTCCCCACTAATGCCGATTTTTTTTTTTTAGTTCCTAAAATACGTCAATTTTTTAACACAAATTTTACTTCAAAGGTAGCATACGTGGCACCAGATTGCATGTAAAGACACCTAATTTTTCAAACATTTTCGAATGCGAGGGGACACCCTCCCCTTAGACCCCTCCCCCATGCCGGCGATCAGACAACACACTGTATTCCCCCGTGAGAGAAATCCTGGGTACACCACTGAGTAAAACGGCATTCAAACGTGCAACCCTTGGACTAAAAGTCACACCAGCTGAGGTGATCCGTGCTCACAGAAATGTGTGACAAAATAAAATCAAACTTTACATTTTGTTTACAAAAATCGATCTTCTTGATGGCTGCTATCAAGCCTGACAAGTGCTATTTCCGGCGATCTGGGATGTATTAAAATCTCAAAATTTCTTGGTACGCTCCGGGCCAACTCATGGTGGCTCTCCGCTTAGATAGTGACGGGAGCCCCGCCCCCGCCCCAAACAAAAAATCCTAGCTACGCCACTGCAAAAGAATGGAAAATCATGCGAATTACAAGGCCTTAAAAGTGTCTTTTCCTGCTATTTGGGATGTGCTTTTACCCAAATTTTCTGTTATGCTACTCATATAGTCGGCGGAAAGCGGGGGAACGGGGGGAGGACACGTCCCTCCCTAAAATTTTCAGTGAGGGGGACGTCCCTCCATAAATAAATTCCTAAGGAGAAAAATGAGGAATTATAAATTAAATAAAAATCAGCAATCAACAAGTATAACCATAATCAATGACAAACTAAATGGCCAAATGCTGTTTTGTCAGTTAATTAATCCTTCGATTTTTCTCTGAAAGACGTTAAGATTGACCAACAGTGCAGGTCACCAACAAAATTTTATTTAGAAATATAGTGGTCGGAATCATTAAAATTCGGTCATTCAGTTTGATACTATAAGGCCTACAATAATACCATGATTACACTGCCTGGACGTACCCCCAAAACAATGACAGGGCTGCCAAGTCCCCTGCATTCTGGGTCATTTTTCCTTTGTCATGAGTCCACGCAAAAGAGGAAATTAGGCAGAGGGGAACATGCACGTGATAAAACGTACATTTACGCCCACATGTCAATGCAAGGTATCTGGGTCCTGGCATCAAGTCGAACTAAGATATGGGTCACAAATTTCTCAAGGAAGTCCCTCAATATTCACCAAGTTAGAACATGACCACTAAAGATCTGATTAGACGCCTTGAACAGGATGCATTGTAGTAAGGTACTGTGCCTATGATAATTGTCTTCTGTTAATAACTTGTGGAAAAATTAATGTGTTGAGAGTTGAGACATGAAATTATATGAAGCAGAAAATGGAAAAATAAGACATGAGAAGTGCTATTTCCGGAGATCTGGGAGGTCTATTTTGTCAAATATTTTTTGTACGCTCCGCGCCAACTGATGGTGGCGCTCCGCTTAGATGGTATAGTGCCCTCAATCACAGGTCGAACAACTTCGGCCCCCCTTTTCAGAAATCCTGGACCCGCCCCTGATTGTGGGGAAAGTTAGCCCTAACCCCTCTCTCCCCACGGCTGCTACGGTGTGCATATCTACTTGCGTGTGCATACCCATCTACATGTGCATACTGTACGTTGCCGGTCAAATCCCCCCTATGTATAACGAAGTCACCCTTTACAAATTTACCCCTTGACAAAGTCGTCCCTGAGTTTAAGAAAGTCAAGCCCTTAAGTCGAGTGTGAAATTACCTGATAGTCTTTAAACGTGGTTCTATAAGTAAATGTCTTGCTGAAGAGGACATAGCAACGTTAGTTTCAATTCGAGGAGGTAAGAGAAAAACAGTTAGGCTATAGGGAAGTTGGAAACACAGTTTAGACTGCCTCGCGTACGGCATGCAATATGGTTATGATGTATGGGCACTTCGTTGCAGACAGCAGCTTACTGCACCGAAGTTCCCTGCCTAAAACGGCCTACTTTTGTCTCTAAAAGTCAGTGATGTTATTACAAAATGTTAGTCTTCAAGGTGTTTCTATTGGCCTCTACATATGACTTAAAAAAATAGTAACTTTTCTACAGGGCCATGTGGCGACAACTTATGTTTGTCTTTATGGCCACTCACCACGCATTTGTATAGGCCTTCTCGACTACTAAACTATAGGGTTACTGTAGTCCCACAAGTATACAAAACAGTCAGATTTGCATTTGTGAAGTTTTTCGTTCAAAAAAGTTTCAAATTACTATTTTTTTCCTCGATTATTTATGAGACACTATTTAGGAAGGGACTTTTTCAGCTTAGGGGCGACTTTGCAATGTGGAGAGTATGCATGCTTATTCAGCGGCGTAGGAAGATGTTTGACATGGGGGGGAGGGGGTAGACCAGCTGCGATTTCTCGACCTTGACTCCACCTTCCCACAACAAAACATCATATTTGATCAATTTGATTTTTCCGATTTAATTTGAGCAAAGAAAACTAAAAATATTCAAACAAAAAGGAAACAACAACAATGCATATTACATAGGCATGAATCGATTATCACACCTCATGCCAGTTAGTTAGTTAGTTAGATGAGGTTTAACATCCCAGTTTCCAACCGATTGGCTCAAGTCGAGACGACCACGGCCGTTTTTCCAGTTGTGGCTCACTGGCTTGTTTTCCCTTCTCCATTGCTTATGCTGAGCACCAAGCACAAAGGCAGTAGGTTCCATTTTTAAAGTCTTTGGTATGACCCGGCCAGGATTTGAACCCTAGACCTTCCGGCTGCAAGTCGGATGCTCTAACCACTTGGTCACTGTTGTACGTACGCATGCCAGTTACATACAATCATTTACCGTATTACTACCCTTCCATATTGGTTATAATTTTTGGGGAAGTCGTTACAAGAAAAATGATAATAATCAGTGACGTAGCCAGGATTTCCCTCAAGGAGGGGCATGCATTATGTTGTGTGATCGCTGGCCTGGGGGAGGGGTCTAAGGGGGTGTCCCCCTCCCCCTTTGAAAAATTTTTGAAAAATTAGGTGTCCTTACATGCAATCTGATGCCACATATGCTACCTTTGAAGCAAAATTTGTGTTAAAAAATTTACGTGTATTAGGTACTAAAAAAAATCGGCATCAGTGAGGGGGGCATGGCCCTAAATACACCACTGATAATCATACTTAACCATTAAAAACACACTGATGAATAAATACCGAATATATAGGTGCTGATGCAATTCAAATCAGAACTTTATTTTAATTACCAAGGAAGTTTTTTAAGACGTTGAAAATTGGAAATTAATAATTGACTTCAAATGAAACTTATAATTTTAACTAATCTGTGTATAAGGGTTAATTAAGTTTCCTGCAAGTAATTTCTCAAAAAATGCCTGATTTCCTAAAAAATATCCCGACCTCAATGTGAATTACCGAAAGTGACCGTTTTGGAGAAATTTCCTTGAAAGTCGAAATACTGACTTTTCATAACATCAGTATCGACCTTGACAGATGTGTTATTGATGGCTTTTTCATGTAAGATAATCAGATTATTGTATTAGAGTATGATGCGGGCAAGACTGTGTTTTCATGACATCAGATAAGCAGACGGCAGGGCCTACTTTATTAAAGTCTGTACATATCTACTTTATATGTATTGACCACTATCGCGATTTGGGGGGGGGGGGAGCAAAATAACATTTGGCCCCCGGCAAAAAATATTGAGGGGGCCCTGCCTCCCGTTCCTACGCCATTGCTATTTGGCGACTTTAGGAGGGAACCATATCCCTCGTACTATTCTCGTAACATACATAGGGATGCATACCAGAATACCTACCCTTGTAAGCTTACTTACACCTGCACGTCACTGACCTTGTTTTCCTATATTTCGGGACAACAAAATTCCATTTTTTTTTATTCTAAACGTACAACAGGTATGAGTTCTCTCATACAGAAATTCTGAAGTGCCCACCTTGCCCATGTCCTTGTTTAGTCTAGGTAAAATGCCTCAAGAAACACTGTGCGTCATAATCATGGAAGATACTAAATAACTTGTAAACTTTACAGAAAATAAAGTATCTTTGAGAAATATAACTACTTACATATATGTGAACGAAAACTCTATAAGACTATGTTCAGCAGCAATAGAATGTGGAATCCTCTGCTGACGTCGTTTTGGAGTGACTGAGGTGAGTGACGTAGTCAACTTGTCGACTAGACTATTAAAGCTGGTCAATTTTGAAAGAAGAATGCAAAGCTGTGGTGATCATTAATTGTCTCTGACGTAACAAAAATCAGATGAACTACAAGGTCTAGTATGTTCGCTATAAAACAAGTGCGTTTTCAACCAGTGGAGACAATTATTTAGTCAAATTTTAAGCGAAGTTTAGACAAAGGTGAGCGGTAAGCTGCCAGCAAGATCACAGGAGAGTGTACACTATAGTTTGAAAAAGCTACGTGCAATTTGTGCTCTCCGCTCCCATCTAGTCATATTCAATCACGTGAACGTCCAAAGTTCAAGTGTATACAGACTGATAATGGGTACTGCAACGTCCTACGTAGATGAGATATACTTGATGACTGACTTCGGGCAAGGTACAATAATGATATGCGAAAAATATCAAATTAAAGGAAGACTATGAACGACACCTTCTACTATGCAGGCGCTTTAGCGAGGGGGTCAAAGGGGGAGATCGCCCCCTGAAAAAATATTATCCTTATTTTCTGTTACTCATATCGCCAACTTTTGTAAGTAAAATAACGTGGAACATTATTAAAGTGCCTTGAAAATGCAAATTTCGGCACGCTTCGACGCACCCATCCTAAGAATGGCTTTTTCCATTTTAATACTTTCTTTAGGACAGCTTGCGTGAAAGTATTGTTCCGAAGCCACAGGAAGTCCTCACCATCATCAGTTCTCTCCCCCACCCTCAAGCCTTCTGCATGTTATATTATGCCCAGCTGCTTGTCAGTAGGAGTAAGGCTATGACTATGACAGTTTCAAAATTATGATTTTCAGTTTGTTAAGTACCCATTCAATGTCATTGAAAGAATGTGAAATGCATATTCCTATGCCCACAACTTCATAACTGTCCCGGAGCTTCCAAAGGCTTCGTGCCTGAGTTCACAAGGGAAGTTTGCCCCTGAACCCACCAGAGACCGTAAGACGAGTCACTTGATACCCATGTACGTTGTGGAGGGGGCGCTTTGCGCTCCCGTGGTGCCTTATAACTGTGCGCTGTTTTGTTATATCAACCCGACTTCGCCCCTTACCCTACTTGACAAAATTGTGGCTATGCGCCTGTCTCCATCTGGGTCCTTTGTGCCTCTGCCTATGCACTCATTTGTAGGAAATAAGTAGGTGTTTATCTCAATCCAAAAATTCAAAACATAAAGAAGTGGCACCTTTAATAGTAGTGTTTATTTTTAGTGGTTTAGAGCCCAGTAGTATACTACGTACCTTGAAGTACCCGAGTTTAAAAGGTAAAGAATGAAGGAGGAACGCAAATCATGAACAAGGAATCTTTGGGTAAAACATAAGAAAAGAAGAGAGGAAATAGCGGGATATGAGAGAGAGTAACAATGCCGCTATCACCAGCATTTAAATTTCCGTCATGTATTTTAGCACAATAATTGTGCAGCTTTCTTTATTGCAATCTTTTTACCAATTTATAACCAGACCCACTTTACAAAAAAAGGTTCAGGAGACTCATAAAAAGCTTTCAATACCAAAGGTTCAACGTATCATCCTCCTGATTCCACAAGGGCCCTACTTGGGGCCAGTCAGATTCATGTTCGACCTTGAAGCCTGGGGAGATTCGGGTTTGATGGCTCCTCATGAGGAGAGATTTCGGGGACGTTTTATTCAGTGTGAAGAAATAGGGGGATAATGGGCCCATGAAGCAAAACCACTGTGTGAAAAAGTGAAAGTCAATGGGCACATTTCCTAAAAGAGTGTGGAGGAATATATCCACATCCCCGGGATTTCAACCTATGTTTACATTTGGGTAAGGGAACTGATATAAGGAACAATATTATATAGTAAAGCACCATCATCAGTTTATGCTTACACTCTAAAAAAGCCTGTTTACATTTGAAGAGAATCTTATCAGAGGGGCACTGAATTGGAATACTAATCATTTATTTGAATAGATTCGTTTCAGAAATGATTAGAATTGATTCATTTTTTAACCGGATCTAATCAAACTTTTGAATAGATTTCCTATTCAGTGCCCATTTGAATAGGCATTTTTTGGAGTGTACGGTAGGCCTACTAGGAAATCTTTCGAAAGCTCGTCTGAGTATGAAACGCATTCCACACCACTCATCAAGGTAGAATTTTGTTACAGACTAGATGTTCCCTCTTTAAATTAAGTTACCTATTACATTGCAGAAATAAATTTTTGAACTTTGTCTATTTGCTAAATGTGATAAATTCTAAACTGAAAGTAAATATCAGAGCAAAGTCTATCTTTATCTAAATAATATCTGTAGATTGCCGTAGAAGAATAAACACTTTGTTCATTTACCCTTCACATTATGATATGATAGCGTATAATAGTAAACAAAAGCATAAAACTGACAAATTTCAAAATGGAAGATTCTTATAGCACCATACGAAGCCGATGATACACTCACACAGGTTATCCTTAGCTCACGCATTGCTAAACAACTCGCTGTATATTCTTGCAAGCATTCGTATGGATACATACAATCCTCGACAATAATGATGGAAGTGGGGTTTTACAATGTACTTTTGTCGAGGATTGTAGCTACCATAGGCAAACTGACTGTAGTGGATAGCTCTTCTAGTGAGGAATTAGGAAATGCACAGCACACCTCCAACCGAGGGTTGAAGGGGGGGGGGGGATCATTGATTTTTTTGGTTTCTTTCTTCTCACTAAATTAAGTCTCAAAAGGCTCATGCCGTAATGAATGAATGTTACAAAACTTTTTACAAGTAAGATGTTACATCCTTTGCAATAATTTGAGTTGCAATACTTGTATGTCACCCTTCTGTGTCACGTAAGTCCCAGGCAGCAAAATCAACTTCACGGTCCAGTGACGTAGCTTGATAACCAGTGGCCATTGGTCTGTTGCTGTGCAGATACCTGTGAGGGCGCCAAACTTAGCATTGTTAGAGTGACAACTTTGTTGGACTTCATTACGCATGACTAAACTTGTACATGATATTAACATTATCCCTCGCCCCTCCCCTTTTCATTAGTTTCACAATATCTGTTTTACGTATAGACCCTTTTCCAAATAGCAACTACAAAGGATTGTGGGACAGAGTTTTGGTATACGTCGTTTTGTCAATGGCAATCTACTGTGGCGAAAAACGACGCACACCAAAACTCTATCCCACAATCCTTTGTAACCGCTATTTGGAAAAGAGTCAATTGTCAGACTCATGGGGTGGAATTAATGGCACGAATTACAGGGGTGTCTGTAACGAGGCTTTGGGCCTCTGGGCCTACCCGGGAGACTTTGGAAAGTAGAGAAATGCGCAATAAGCAATATTTTCAGCATCGCTACATGCGAGTTAGAAGCTGCAAAAAGAGTTGATGCCCCTTCCCTCACCCTGTGACATCTGCACCCAGTATAATTGTGATGAAGTTATTAATGGCAGGTTAACTAACCTAAGACTGGTCCCAGACTTACGTGATGTCAACTTTTGGTGTAAATTATGTACGTTTATGTTACCATCGTCTGTTTTACATACTTAATATACAGAGGGTGCCCTAAAACCAGCCAAGTAAATGGCTCTTGTGGAGGAATGTGATGTAGCCCTAGTAACCAAAAAAAAAAAATGTCCAACGCACCTATAAGGTGCATCGGCAATTGGGTCTTGGTGTACGAGTCTCACTCTGGCGTTAGTAGGAAATGACTGGTTCTGATCAGACCCCTCGATGGTGCTTGTAATGAATTAGGCAGACTTCGCCAGAAAATGTTCATAAATTTTTCCAACCCATTTGTGGTCAATATCGTGATTGAATGCCGTAAAGTCAGGGCAATTGCCCAGAACAGTTTGGGCCATTACCCTAGGGCTTAAGAAAGCAGCTGAAGGCAAGTTCTACCGTGTGTGACTGCATTGAACCATAAAGGTATTACATATTCGCACTTTTCATTGCAACTGGCCACTCTTAATATGCAGAAACGATATCATTCTGTTTGTGTAATTTAGTACATCAACTGCAACTGTACAGCAGTAACAAAAAAGGTCATAAATTTTTAGGCAGTAATACAGAGAGGGACTGATAATCCACGACAATGTATATACAAATGTAAGTGCGTGGACATACGTCACTATGTGTACGTTATAATTGTTATGCAAAACAATTCTTTTTTCAAACAATAAGGCCACCGCAAAGTTGCCTCTCACTCACAGATACCAGCAAATATTTTAACAGTCAACGATAACTTTCGGGGGGGGGGGGGGGCGATATCCTCCCATTACAATGATCACCAACCGAACCAATGATGGTATAGGCAAGGGGAATTGAACGCACAGATATTTGCGTGGTTCCAATTAAATGTTCCATGCACGTTAACTGGGCATCAAACTGCATGTTTATTGCAAATTAAAATGTAAATAAAACCGTTTGATAAAGAAAAAGGAAAAATAAAAAGTATATATAAAATAACAAACCAAATAGTGTTTTCTTCCTTCTTCATTGGTTAAGTTTTGCAGAGTGTATAGTAGCAACACAATTAATTATTACTTTGTGAGTTTATATGCAAAATATTTTATGTTTTCACAGATAAAATTTACTTTCAATCTTCTGAACACTTGCACCTGGTGGGTTACGTACATTCATGTAAACTAAGTATATTGTTTCAGAGAAGGGGGATCCCCCACTGAATTCTGTAGAGGTTCCTCGTCGACAGCGAGCTAATTCGTGTCGATGTGACAATTCTGTTTCAAGGTAAACGTGTTTAAATCTAATAGCATACTTGCTTGGTTTGAATTGGAGGTGGGCTAGAAGTTAACTTAGTAGGGAGAATAGATACTGTCTGGGGTGAGCTAAGGCAACCTTTAAGGTAGGCTCTTTAGAGTCTACTCACGAAAGTTACAAACTTGTCAGAGTGATCAGGGGCGGGATTTGAAGTCTGAAAGGGGGGGGGCGGGGAGGGCAAAGTCACCCGGGTGGAATAACTAAAGGAGCCGAAGGCGCCGCCTGAGAGCAACGGGCTTCTTTCAAGGCGTACGTCCAGGGGGATCCCGTAGGCTTCCTGGCAGGATCAAACGGCAACGCCCTTGGGAGCGCTTGGGTATTTAAAAGATAAAACCGTTAGAGTAAAGCATTTGGCTTTCTTAAAACTCATCGGATGTGAAATAAACAGATCACACAAAAATCTTATTTGAAACATTATAAGTCTTAGCCATACTCATAATAATAGGCCATAAGCATGATGAAAAGGGTTTGGCTTTTGGGTGGTTTCAATGATAATACGAGAGTTCAAGCTATGGATATTCCACAGGAAGTAACCACGGAACAATAATACGGGTGCGCACAAAGCGCTCTAACTGTCTAAGGTAAACAACATCAAGACATTTTATTGTAAACTATGTTGTTTCTCTTTATTGTTTAAATGCAATATTAAATAGCCATTACATAAAAACGATGCTCCCACTTTCCCCAGCCACCTCTTCTCTCTGTTATGTTTCATTTTTGTCAAAGGTCTTTGAAACGGGACCCCCTTTTTATCACTGTGGAAAACAAGATAGCTTCGAAAATCCAGGTTAACTATATTTTTGTAAGCAAGATCAAAGTAGAGGGTTATAGGGCACATTAAGTATTACTTTGCAAAATCAATGAAATTGTAATTCTTACAGAGACATGGCCATGGGCAGTAAAAATGCCCGGGAAGCAGTTGGGACTGCATCTTCGTAAGGTGAAGCCTGCAAAGCCTTTAACCACAAACGCCGAAGGCGCGAACCCAAAAGCTGGGGGACCCGAGTCCTCGTCTAAATTTGCTGGCTTTTGCAGCCATTCTGGACCGTTTATAGTAAAAATCTAGCGTCCTCAAGATACAATTTTAACTGCTAATGAAATACTTTTCTTATGATGATTTCAAATTTAAGATTATAACCGTCGGTCAATTCCATGACGAAGCCGGTAGTTGGTGATCAGCCGAAGGGGTTGCAAGGGATTTGGAAATAGAAAGTTTACTCAAGCTATCCTAAAGGATGTAATAACCAGGCAATTTTACTTAAGCTCTCCCACGGACACCAGTACACCTTCTTTAACTGAGGCTGCGCGAAGTACATCGGAAAATGTATTGAGATTTGCGATTTGGTATACACGGGTAGGTTTCTGAATTGTGTATGCAAGGACCATTTTGGGTGTAATGACGTTCATTTAGTAGTCAGTGACCCTTTCGTCAGATCTCCAAGTCAAAAAAGTGAAGCGGACGCCCATACTTTCAAAGTATTTTAATTAAGCTACCAAACAAAATTTTTCAACAACAATTACCCGTTGCCCCCCACCCATGAGCCCCGCCGTTGTATTAGTCAGATCTTATTGCGGGTGCACGCAAAGCACGGTGAGAATTTTTCCGTCATTTTATCGTATTTGATGTTAATGTTTTCCTTTATTTATATTTCGCACTTTACTAAAATACTTAAATTAACTTAATATTCCTCTGATCTCTCTTCCTTTCGTTTCTTTTTTATTTTATTATATATCATTTAAAGGTCTGGAAAAACGCTTGCCCTCTCTCCTTCAATATCTCCTATAAAAATGATATTATACCTTCGACTGTCAATAAAGAATAAGAAAGACAATAGTTCATAAACATGAAATTTCGATATTAAAAATTCCGAGACGCTTAATTGAAATATGTTGTATGTTTAATTCCACCATCGAGGCTATTTATTAAAGGATCATATGCAAAACGAAGACCAAAGATTGGAAAGCTCAGACACGGAAGCTACCGAACAGAGTTGCGCCTGTGGAAAGGTCAGTCTGAGGAATCACTGAATTTAGATAGTTCTTCAGAGTAAAGCAGAATTTCTAAAAAATTGAGATTAAAGGCTCTTCGATAATCTTCATGAACCAGCCGTTACCCAAAATGAATTTTGTTATCTAGGGTATGAGTAATTTCAAAATTTTGATTAGCGGATCGACGGTCATTAACATGGAAAGAGATCTAGTCCCTATATGCTTCTTATTAGAGCTTGAACTAGACTTCATCAAAGCAGTTTAAACGTAAACGAAACAACCGAACAAGTCATTTAAACTGATCAGCCAGAACACAAAACCTGGACCACCAATGATGGGTACGTTGACCAGGCGCATAACCAGAGGGGAGCGGCTCCCCTTGGGCATATTTTTGGTGTTTTTTAATGTTTATTTTCTCAATATTGTTAGAGTGCTTCCCCTATTTATATGAGGTAAATAGGCCTGGGAAGTGCATGGGAAGTGGGAGACATTTTGGGGCCAAATTTTTCTTCCACTGTGCGCCAAACCATGGTGGCGCGGAGCGCTGAGAGTTCTGTCTATTGGCTTCACCCCCCCTTGACAAATTTCTGGATACGCCCCTGACTTTGACTGGTGCATTTGCTGTGAAATGTACGTTAACGTGTTTTGATGTAATTGGATAACATTTGCATGAATAATTTTTTACTTGCTGACATTCGAAGGATAATGCAGCCGGGACAATTCTTACCGGGAAACTTTACCTTAGACAATCTACCCTGGCCACCGGTAATATATGCGAAAATGCAAAACTTGTCAACAACCATTTACTGCCCTTCAATAGCATCTTCTTCATTTCCTAACAAGAGAAGAGAAGAGGGTGGCCTGAGGAATTGCCCGACAGGGGGGAGGACAATCCGCAGTCCCGACTTACGGCGACGGGTTGCCGAAGGATGTCGAACGTAAAATCATGCGCCAAAATGTTTTAGATTCTATTTCCAAAAATATGAAAATTTGGGGTTTTCATAGAAGGACATTTGAAAAAAGGATTATAAGTTGAAGAGAACTTGGAAAAGATGGAGTCTTACTGAAGAACATTTGAAGTTTTGGGTCTTTAGAGCAGGATATAGGAAAATTTGGGGGTTTTGTTCAAGACTGCCCAAAATCATCCAAATCGTCCAAGCGACTGTCGTCGGGATTACATACTGTTTATCGTACGGATTAAGCTCCCCGACGAGATTAAAAAATTTCTCAGACGGGGCAGTGCCCCTACCCCCTCTGGCGCCACCCCTGAACCGCCAGCAACAATTTCTGGTTTATCAAAAAATAGAAGGTGTATCTCTTTTAATTCGTGATTCGATTGAAAAATTACAACCTTAACCAATGGTTGCAAGTAGCAATTATAAGAATCCAATCATTTTTTTTTAAATTGATACTGTATTTGAAAGTAAGAGAGTATTCGGAGTGAGATTTATAGGAGCAGGACAATACAATATGGCCTATTTCATTATCAACCTTTGTTGAGGAACTGATTAGCGTGTACAAACATTATAAAAACTGAAAACAAAACATTTAATTAGCTTTTTGGAAATTTGGCTAACACTGATCACCACCTTGCTTTGTGTAAACATGGGCGAATAAGTGCAAGCGATGAACAACTGCAGTGAGCTTTTTTTCTCGGTGTGGGTACATTGCATGCAAAGTTGCTCGTTTGGTGAATTCGTTGCAAAAAAGCAACCATTTTGTTCTTATGTGAGTCAACGTCAAATAAGTAGATGTTCAGGGCAGATTAGCAACACAAGTTAATGCCAGATTATTTCAGTCCGAGTTATCCTGAAATTGTCCCAGATTGTCCCAAGTCAAAACACCAAACAAACGTTTGCAAGATGAGAATCGATTGCTTTCGTCTAAAAAGGTAACTTTCTTTCAGATTTTTCCCACTTGCCTCGATGAAATCAGGGAGACGTGTAACAGCTTCATAACAGCTCAATGATTAAATGAAATGCAATTTTTAGAGTAAATTATTGACAAGATTTAAAAGCAGCTGAGCTAAGTAAATTATTCTTGATTTTGTTGTTCCTGTTAAGCTATTTTTTGATTCAAAATTGTCACCTACAAGGATCGTTTTTCTTCTTATCGATTACTCCTGGACAAGCTTTAATTGAATATAAACAACCCGTGTACGACTTGCGAGATTTCGGGCACAAAAATTAAAATCCCTGGAAGGAGAAGGGGATGGCCAAACTTTGGGAAAGAAGTCTTGTAACTCAAAAAAGCATAAATTGATTAGCACAGCAGGCGTGGATCCAGGTGGGGGCGCACTCGGCGCACCCCCCCCCCCTTTTCCGATGACCAAAGATTTTTTGATCAACGATTTCTTTTTTTTTTTTGGCCTCATAGATATGAAAAATATGCTTCCCAGATGATGGGAAATTGCATCTAAGCGCGTCTAGAATTCAAATTTTCTTGAGGGAGGATCCCAAACCTCCCTCCACCGTGGCTTTGCTCGCTCGTCTGGCCTTCGGCTGACGGTGTGTGCGCCCCCTTTCTCAAAATCCTGGATCCGCGCCTGCCCAAAAACTCTTACGGGTGAAATTTTCGTTACACGTTCCACAATTTCTGTAAAGTTCAGATCTGTTGCTATTAAAACGATAGAGAAAACGTAGTTCAAAGGCAGTAGGCAGTCACCCCAAAGAGAGTGAGTGTATCCTGTCTCTCTAGTTCATGATTGGCCTATTTTGATCATGTGACAATATTTTTGTGAGTGAATTGTGGAATTCAAGGAGAATTTTGCCTTTCTTTACCTATTGTTTGTAATAGTTATGTTCAAAACGTCTTCAGAAGTGCTTTTAATGCAATGAGAGGAGATTTGCAAGAGTTTGCTGATTTTTCAAAGAAAATTTGGGGGTGACTGCCTATTGCCTTTAAAGACAAAAAATGTCGGAAAGCCCCGCCCAAAATATTGTTGTGATCGCATTACTTCCACTATCTATCTAGTCGTAGAAACGAGCCACAATGACTTGAAAGGTGTTTCAGGAAACATATATTGGACAAGTAGAACTTTTTTCTCCATCTGCCGAGTTAAACGTTTAATAGGATTGAGCAGCAACAAATTTATTCTAAAATATCAACTAGAGCTGAAGAGCTCCTCTCATTTCTAAATAAGTATCTTTCGCGATGTTAAAGAACACATATACGGCAGTCTTAATTCAAACAATTGGGTTCACTCTGCATGGATTTCACAACTTAAGGTACAAAACTGTTGTCACATGATCCAAAAGAGCCATTTCTGTATAAAGATACCGCGGTATACTAATTTAATTTGGGGTGACTGCATTTCCCTTTAAGCGTATAGACAACAGCAGTTACGATGAGGAGCACCACCAAGAAGAGGACTGGGTAGCCGGAAAGACTAACAATAGTCTTGCTCTAATAAATTGGACTGTAAACTTAGAGTAGGATATAGGAACTAGAGTGCTCACTCCCCGAAACAACTGTAAATGTATGGGGACTCGGCCGCCATACAGTTTGTACACACATGCTCTCACACTAGCATAGCTTCTTGCCTCCACTTATAACGGTAGACGGCAATCACAGCGGATTTACGTACGCGGTATAAGGAGTGCGCACTCTGATTCCTATATCCTACTCTATGACTGTAAATTGCCAATATAAAAGTATCAAAAACGTTTAATGAGTTTATCGGTTCAAACTATGTCAAACAAATCAAAGTAATGCCGGTAATATGAAGTGAATTCATACGTCACAAGCTACCCGCATCACCATTAGTACGCCAAATGATGACATTGGTCGTTATTAACGAGTGATATAACCATAAATATATCCTGACAACTTTTTCCTGTCAAAATAAGGCTGTAAAACGTACCAATGCTACGATTTTACTTTAATGATGACACCGTGTTTACGTAACAAGATAAATAAACAATGAGATTGTTTTTTACGGCTATATGTCAAAGCATTATCCGTGAAATGGCACATAAGGATGTTTTTCCTTTTCTGACTGGGAAGTATTCAGCGTATTAACTATGGCAAAATCGCTGGTTTAAGATGTTAGCTAAAATTACTCTTATTTATAGTTTTAATGTTAAGATTGGCTAGTCGTGCTCTCAGCACTGCATAGACGAATATTTAAACGTTGCAAACATAATGAAAATTCTACCGAAGTTTCTTTATTCCAGTTTGACAAAGATCAGCAGCCATATGAAATACCATTTACTAGCTTACTTTAGTTTGCAAAACTGGGTGTTATTATCTATGTTTAACAGCGATAAAGTCGGGCTAATAGCAGGGTTTAATATGGACCTCAATGGTTTTTGACAACTTAGAAATTAGTTCATTATAGTTGAATGAGATTTTTTACACTGGCGGAGAAGGGCTTGCCTTCAGAGAATTTTCCTTCATTGGGAAACATAATGAATTGAGCCCTGAATTGGTTTCTGTGATGAACGCTTGCGTTTGCGCAGTGGATGATCAGTGCAACGAGGTTGGTGCTGTTTTAGCGTTTGCACAGTTAGCTTTACTGGTTTGCTTTTCCTATATTCAGTGATGGGGCTCACTTTTGTCTTTTTCTCGAGGAATCTTCCTTTTTGAGAGCAAAACCAGAAAGACACCTTTGGGGAGAGCGGATATTTATCGGGGATATCAAGCATTATGTTGCATGCAGCCCGTCTGCCCGTGAAGTTTCAGCAAGCTTGATTACTCCTTCAAATTTCATTGTATCCCTGCAAAACATGAGCCAATTCGTGCTTTGTCTGTTTGCAATATTCTGGTAAAGTTTAAAATAAATAAAACCAACTATCTGAGCAAAGTTTATCTTACTCTAAATACGTTCTTCGATCTGCCGAAAGTATAAAGCATTCGTTGGCCATTGACCCTTTGTATAATGTTGTACTTTAAAGAAACACCCTGCGTAGAAACTGGTAACAAAGTCAAAGTTCGAGGACTTGTGCAACGCCCTGTCGTAACCGATAGGTAACTCAAACAATATTTGCAGCTACACGATTGATGATAGGCATTCACCACGTATGCTCATTATAACCAGATGCGACTCAGAAAGGTTCAGCATTGAACCAACAGTTCAGGTTGAAATTCTTTTCTTCTTGGAGAAAATTCCAAGACTGTGATATAGTATGTTTTTAGAAACTTAAGAAGTTAATATTTGACACATTACATGTACCTCCCCGTTAGGGCTCTTTGTGCACAGACATTGTGTCACGGTTGAGCCAACTTATTTGGAAGAGCGCCACCACTAGGGGAAAGTTCAAGAATGATTGACAAGAGCTTGCACGTGCAGCGGAACTGTACCGGAAGGGTTTCCTGGAAAGTTTTAAAAATAGTTGCCGACAAAGGGACGAACGGAAACAGACTTGGAGCATAGCAGATGGACTGCTGAGAAAATAAGGGATTCGAGAGAATCATTCTGACAATCAATTGAAGCAGATCGACTCTGACATAATTGGATATATAATTCATTAACTGATTTTCGAAAGGAGGAGATGGTGAGGGATTGTATGATAAAGTGAATTGGAAGATCCGTATTTTGGACTGAGATACGTAGTCACGGGCGCCGAATTTAATTTTATCAAAGGAGGACCAGTTTGCTTCGTCATCTGGGTGACAAAGGCACGAGTACCATACTCTGCTGGTGGCGGACCGAGCTGCACGGTGACAACGACGGGACTAGCGAAAGCGAACTCCAGGAGTCGGTTATCACGCGTATCAGGAGAAGTCAGAAAAGAACCAGAAGGAAACCGAAAAGGGCCCTCGCGTCGCGTAAGTGATCACAATTAAGATAATTTAGTGGGGTAAATAATTCACCGGTGTACTAGGCCGATAGGATTTAAGGTAAATATATGCTGTAAATTGAAATGCATTGATCATCATTTAATAAGTTGAGAAGGAGAGACGAAAATAATCATGAATCATTGTTGAAATGTAGAGAATCTTCTCAATCAAATCTTTCTGATCTTCATTGTGTGTGTAAAAAGTTTTTGCCAAATTTCGCTGGCAGGGAGGAAACAACCTGGGGTCGCAACCAGCCAATTTTCATAGCATGTACAGTAAATACTGTACATGGTGGAATAACGTTTCCAGTTTTAAACTGTGCCATGTTATAATTTTGTAACACGGGGAACGTTTAAATATCACCAATTTTCCCCTAACCCTAACCCTAACCCTAACACTAAGAATAACCCTAACCCTCAAAAAAATAAGAGTAAATTCTGTTAAGTCTATAAGAGGAATCGAACCCAGAACCCCGAAAATCATGGTATTATGCCTTCCTTCTTGACCACTGTACCATGCGGAGAACTCGACAGCCGTTCTCCTAAATTAACTACTTATCTGTAAATCACTCAACCGTATCGTACCATTAACAGTTCTCGTAACACGTGTTACAGTTTCTGTAACACAGATCAGTTTAAACTGGACATGCTATGTGTATCGGGTGCCGCAACAGAAGGGCGGCATTCGGCTTAGTTGTGACACTATGTATGCAGACATACCGAGTCTGGTCACGTGACACCCGAGTAAAGTTGTTTTATTTGGAGATGGTTATCAACAAAGCTAACAGGGTTGTACATGTAATGAGAGTCTTGTACATGAAGTAATCCATCAAAACCATGATTTGATTTAGACAAAGGGCCAAATTAAAGGGTCCCCTCTCCGGTGTAAATTCCAGTTGAACCCAGTTTCAGTTAGTGGCGGAGAGTCCATACAGTCAGAGGGTGGTCCCCCCCCCCCCCGACGGACTCAAATCATCTGTCGGCGTCCTTTTTAGGTTTTCAAGGCATATGATATCCCTTCTTCAAAGCGCCTCTACAGGCCATTCCTGCCCGACCTAATTCTTAAGCATCGCTACTGTTTGCAGTATTAACACTTAAAAATCTACACGGATGCACGTTTGACAATTTCGGCCGGTTAGCAAACACGCATCTGAGTAGATTTTTAACAGTTGCACTAGTTCATCTAAAGACTCACTTTTTCGGCACTTTGATATTTTATAGAATTCACATTTCAAGAGCCAAAAGGAAACGAAAAATTTTATTCGGCACAATTTTTTCTTATGGTAACATTAGGCCTACTTCATAAGCTACTTGACTTTAGCATAAAACTGAAAGATAATCATGCACATAATAAAAGACTGAAGCGTTTGATTCCTTAACAGGTAACGTGTTACCCAATTGTTTTCGAACCATAACCAGCATGTTTTCTAGCCTTTGTGTCATAATCTCACATTGGCCACAATGCCGGCGATTTTATTTTGTTGTTCTGGTCTAAGGGACCCCAGGTAACATTCCTATATGGGATCCTTCGGAGCCCATATGGACTAACATATGGGGCTCATATGATTTTGCACCCAAGATTTATAAGGGGCCATATGGGCCAGCCCATATGACCCATATGACCCATATGGGATAGTTTTGGGGACCTTGTGGGTAACTCTTCTACATGGGCCCCAGAATTATCCTATATGGGCCATATGGGCAAATGGGCTCTCCCATATGGGTCCCTTTTGAATCTTGGGTGCAAAATTTAATGGGCCCAATATGGGTTCACGCATATGGTGCCCATATAGGTTTGCTACCTGGGAAGGGCCGGGATGAGATGTGCTCTTTCCCTTGGAACGTTTTCGTATAATATAGGTATTGAGGGCAGTCTGGTGACAGATTCTGCAACATTTGATGTAAATTTTCATTGAAACGTTCGGCATGTAGACTTAATTTAACCCCACCCCATCAATTATTCAAAGGCCGATTTTTGTGTCAGCAGCAGTGTCATCCCCAATTTGCTTATTAGCCCCGATTGTAATTTACTTCCTGGTTGTGAAAATACATTTGCAAGGTTTTAGCCTAAATCCTGGTGTGTGCGCTGTCCAGTGTAAGGTTTGGACAGCAACATCCTTTATCAGTGGAACAGATTTATTCTTCTGATGTAAGGTACTTCATATGTTAGGACATGGCCCTACATACTAAGGTATGTGTGATGAAGGTCAAGGATCTTCCTCGGGCAACTTTAGGACAAAATATCCCTTATATGTGACCTTTCAGGTTTTGAGAACTTAACAGGCCTTGGTGTTCAAGAAAGAGCAAATGTACAAAAATATAAGCTAACTTTCGGCATCGAAGGAACTCGGGTCAATAATATCGGACTCGAACCGAGAGATTTTGGTATTGTATATGACGTAATTTACTTAATACGGTGAAACAAGAAGAAATGTCCAAATGCTATAGTCATGCGTTAAATTTGCAATCAATATCTGCAATGCTAAGGGTAGGAAAACAACACGATATTGAACTACCCTAAGAGTTCGAAACGTGTTTCAGTGCAATGGGAGAGTTTCGTCTGAAACACTCAACCCCCCCCCCCCCTTGCAAAACAAAAGCAGTAACATTTTTGAAATGTATACGAACTGGCAAGCTATCTACGTTGAAATCACACATTCTCACGCAACCCAACGGTTTGAAGAGTGTATAAAGCCAATCGTATATGCGTTAAAGGGGCTTTTAATTTATTTTGGTTGTCATTTTCAATTTCTATTGCTAAGATATATGAGTTTGGCCGATTTCAGATATAACATTAAAATGTGAAACAACAGATCTGATATTAAAAAGAAATTCAATCCTTTCTTGCTGGTCTTATAATCTAAATAACACTTAGCCTGCACTTTATGTCACAGAGTATGTTTACAAGTTTATTGGGTGAATCTTCTGGGGTAATTACCATGGTTGAGTATGATTCGGAATAATTGATTGTGCGGGTGGAAGTTTTCGGTGGAGTGATTGTCCGGGATGTGAATTGTCCGGTTAGGAATTGTTCCTGGTGGAAATTGTCCGGGTGGAAATTCTCCCTGTTGTAATTGTCCTGAGTGAGATGTGTCCGGCTGGGAATTATCAGGGTGGAAATTCTCCGGGGCTACCAATTGTCCGGAGTGAGAATTGTCCCGGTGGGAATCGTCTGGGTAAAACTATCCAGGTTCAGAATTGTCCGAGGGCATTTGTCCGGGTGGGAGTACTCTGGCTACGATTTCGCGAAAGGTGCTAACAGGAACGTTTAAGTTTGACAATAACTGTTTTATTTGTGACACAGGTACGGGACGCTAAAACATTCATTGATAGAAAGACAAGGCAGTGCCAAAGAGCATATAATAACTCAGTGCTGTTTTCAGATATATGAGATTTACTCCACTAACTGCAATTAAGGAGACAATAAGTGGAGTACAAAAGGTATGGGAGCCCTGGATGGATCATGTATTTGTCACCCCGTGCAGGAGGTCGTGCTGTCCTGTGGCTGTAGGAGGAGTGTAAGGGGACAGAATTTTGGCTTTTCCAGATTATGTAAGCTGGCCAAGACGCAAAAAGGAGTTCCGTCTCGGACACGTGGGCAAGGGGAGAGGAAGAGGGGCCTCTACAAGACATTTGAGAAAAATCATACCATTGACTTATATCTTAATATAGTTTCCCCCTTAACGAAATTCGCCCGTCCCCTTGAAGCAATGCCCGTCGCCTTCAGTGTCTTCTGGATCTATTCCAGGCCTGCGTTGTCTTTAAAAATCTTTTCACTGAATTCATGGAAAGAAATACTTATCATTTAACTTATTTTCGTCACTGTAAGTGGAGAGTTTGTCTAATACGGTGGGTCGAAACCCACTCACCCTTTGGTAAAATTTTGTGTGAGGCCACTGTAGCCATGCCTGTTAAACAAATGGGTGGCATCTTTGGCACAGCTGTACAGCGTTTGCTATGTAATGCAATTTTTATTTTTGGTGATGATTGTCTAAGGGATGAGAAAAACGCCCAGCCCATTTATTTTATGTAAACTGATTTTGAATCTTAAAATTTACAGTATGGTTTGGTTAGTCTCTGAACTGACTGTAAATTAATATATTCTCGTAATTTTAGTATTTGATCGAGGGGGCGACATGGCAGTCCTTCTACGCTGCTACCAGGGGCACATCACCCGTGTGGTATAGTAATGTCAATAATACATTATTTCTAAGTTCCCTTGACACCTTCAGCATACGGAGGTTGCGTCACATTCAAGTCTGGCAATTTATTTAGACTTTTCGGTATGTCATTAATGGCAATTAAATCCTAGTCAAGTCTGGTATAGTCAAAGGAGACTTCTGAAATGTCTCATTAAATGATTGGGTTCTCATTTGTTCCAAAGCAGCCTTTCCCATTGAGTGTAGTAACACTAGTTTTACGATACCACATCGGCATCCCATTAAAATAAAATGGGTCTTCATTAAGCTCTGTTCAAGTCCCATTCAAACCAGTCCAGTCTCTTTGAAAATTGACTGAAGCCAAGTAAGAATTTTCTTCTAGGACCAACAACATTAGCTCTCTCCTGTAATTAAAAAGCATGATTTTCCTCACATTGAATAGGAGGGAGGAAAGTAACATTTTTAGGGAGGAAACTATATAAGTGAACATTCTCGAGGCTAGACTGCTACTAGCCTAGCCTATGTAGATGGCCTAACGTAAGACTGGGTAAGCCGGTAAGGTATTACAGGGCTAGTCCTACAGCAAGCGTGATGTATTGTCGATGATAGTAGAATGCCTGCACCATAGAACAAATATGCTTAGGCAAGCTAACGAACTATCCAGGGAGCTACCCATTCGGGGGTGACAGCGAGCGGAATTTCCCAGGACGAATGGGGCGATTTTCGGAAACTGCTACACAAAAATCACAAAACTAAAAAGTAATGCTCAAATAGGATCAAGGTTAGGCCTGCGTCAGGGTTAAAGTTTGTTTGTTGGTTTGTTCAGTTTATTTCCATACATGACAACATAAATAACATGTAATGCAACATCAACAAGGAATAGCAAAAAGAAAAAAATTACAATAATTACAACAAAAACACGAAGTGGAAAAGGAGAAAGAAGAAGTAAAGAATAACCTATATGAACCTCTCCCCCAAAACAGTTATAATAATGATCAATTTTCAGAGCAACATATCTCCATCAAAGTAACTCAAATGAAAATTTCAGAGTTAACGTTACTAATCGTAAATCAAAACAATTGTTTATACTTATCAATGAATTCTAATTTCAACTTTAGTTTGAAAACACGTTCACTTTTTGAGTTGCTAAGGTCAGCATTAAGATTATTCCAAATTTTTACACCACAAACGGAAACACTCATAGCTTTTAACGTTGTACGGACAGAAATTTGATAAAAATCGTCTTTGTGGCGAGTACGTAAGTTACTTTGTTTTTCAACAAGTTGTCTTTGAATGTTTGTAGCTTTAAACAATAAGAGTGCTGTCATAAATTTCACACGATCATCTTATTTTAAAATATTTATGTCAAAAAAATTCGTTTGTGTGGTCACTAAATTTAGCTTTATAAACCAACCTGATAGCTTTCTTCTGCATTACAAAGACTGAGTGAATATTGCTTTTATACATATTTCCCCACACTTCCAAACAATAACTGATGTAAGGGAAAACTAAAGAGTTGTAAAGGATCTTCATTGTGCTGGTAGGCAATAATTCTCTTACAGTAACACTCTAAAAAAGGTCTGATCAGAGGGGCACCGAACAGGAATCTGGTCAAAAATTTGACTAGATCCGGGTCAAAAGTGAACCGAATCTGATCGTTTCTGAATCAAATCTGGTCAAATAATTGATCAGATTTCTGTTCGGTGCCCCTCTGATCAGATTCGGTTCAAATTTGACCAGACCTTTTTTAGAGTGAAAGTAAGTGCAACCGATTCTCGTAGCCTGTACAGTTAAAACTGATAATGGTTAAGAACCATCGTCAATAAAAACTGCACAAAACTTACGGTTGATTCCATAGATAAACCATGTGCAGTTAAAACTGGACGTTTCTTTCAACTTGATAAAATCTATTTGTTTTTACTGCCATAATGTATGTACAGATAAAACTAATCATGGTATAATCTATGTCATCAACAATAAGTTTTGTACAGTTAAAACTGATAATGGTTCTTAGACCATTATCAGTTTTAACTGTGCTAAAAAAGAAAAAAGGAATCACACGTTCTGCGCTGTTAGTGGTAGTCCTTGATACGCACCATGCCATCAGATACACGGATACACATATATTAGACAATGTTCGTCTATACTACACGCATCTGATCCACGATTTGGCACAATACATCCATCCTTGGTAATTCATGTGAAAACGAAGACCGCTTATTTCAAGCATAATCGTGTTCTAAAAAAGTAAAACTTAAGAAGTTTTAAAAAGCTTTATTACTCTTCATATCACTTTATTAATTTGAGTGAATTCAGCGCATGTTCTGAAGAAAGACCTGCTAACAGAAAAAAAATTGGGGGAGTAAGAGCAGTGGACGATCGACACACTGTAGGATGACTTTTTTAGCCTAAACAGACTATAGGTTACAATATTAATTCTAAAGCACTGAATTTGCAATCAAGTTTCTCAAAGAGTGTCCTCATGTGACTCATTTCATTGATCATACAGAAATGCTCAGAAGGAGGCCCAGAGTTAGCAAACAAAATCCCGGGGAATGCTCATCCAGTCGGTGTTTTCCTTCTGCGATAACCATTTCTTCAGAATCAGGGTATCGCTACCCGAATCGAAGGGAACAATTTAAAATTAAGTGAGAGTGTTCAAAACGGCCATGAAACGGCCATGAAACGGCCATGAACATCTCAAATCCATCACAGTTTTTGGAAAAAAAACTGATCTATTCCTCAGTTATTGCTCAGTCTGATACTCCATTACATAGAGCCAACCATTCAGGATTACAATACATGACTGGAACACTCTAAAAACGGTCGGTTCAAATTGGAACCGACGCGGTCGGAGGGGAAACTAACGGAAATCTATTCAAATATTTGACAATATTTGGTTCAAAATTGAAGCGAGATAATTTAGCTTTGAACCAAATCTAGTCAAATTTCTGAACAGATTTTGGTTACTGCTCTTCCGAACCCGGTCGGTTTAAATTTGAACCGACCATTTTTAGAGTGAAGGATTGCACTTTGGTGTATCAAAGACAGAGAGAAACTGTAGTGTTTGTATTTAGCAGACATGAACGTCTTATTATATCATGGATGTTGCCATCAATTGAGAGAAAAAATGATTTGTTTTGGCGAAAATTTATGTCACACACACACATACATATGTATATATACATATACATTTATACATATACATATATAAATGCAGGGAGGTGTGGACGAAGACGAAAAAGTTGATGCTGGTAGAGAAGTATTCCGTGGCAAACATTGCAATTCTCTAATATCACTTACTGTGCTGAAGCAGTGTGATAAATATTTCGACACACAACCCTTTAGACGAACATTACTCTGAGTTGGTATCATGGATTTCAGTTGTTACTGGCTTTTTGGAATGAAGTGTGCTGTTGTAAATAAGCTATGTTTTATTTGAACCTCCGGTACTAGAAGCAATGGAAGATTTGGATTGTTTACAAAACCATGACACTGACGAGAAACCTAACATTTCTCGGCTCAGACTGAATTGTCAGAAAAGCGTTAGGAAGGTACAAAAAAAAGTGAACAGCATGATAAACACCCAACTAAAATGTAGTTTCAAAACAATGCATTATAATGTGACACACACGTCTTCAGAAAGATCCGTGAGACTGCATCGCATTCCTACCCTTACAAAAAAACGTGTGTCAATTGGTTCCAAATCCTCAGGTTTTCTCACGTGTCTGCCACGGGTTTTCACAGGTTTTTGCAGGGAAACCTGTGTTTTCCCGTGAAATTGACACAGGTTTGTCAGTTGCCACACTTTGCCACAGGTTAACCACAGGTTTGCCATAGGTGTGCCACAGGTTTGACACGCAAAACGCGTGGCAATTAAGAATAGTATTGACAAAGAATTCTGAGTCAAAACCTATGGCTTACAATTGAAAGCAAGAAAAGGTGTGTATACCTGTGCCAAACCTGTGTCAAAACTGTGTCCAGAGGGTTCCAAAAACACAGGTTTGCCACCCAGGAACACGAGTGATTTCTTTTGTTTTTCACGTGTGATCACGCGTGGTAACTGACACAGGTTGACACACTATTTTTTGTAAGGGTATGGAAAAGAGAGCGATTGATCACTTTGCCTGAAAAGTTTGGTCCAAAGATAGGCTTTCGATCTCTTTGTATTTTCAACCAATATTCCAGGTCAAAATTGATTCTAAATACAAAGTTTATATTAGGCTGATGTACCGTAGACTTTTGTAATCATGCAGGCTTAGATACTTGGGGAGGTTTTCCGGCCACGCCTCCACCCCCAAACCATTCACACGACTTCCTGTTTCTGGGATCACTAAACTGTTTTATATAACTTGCGTACAGTAATACTTCATTGCAAGATGCCAGGAAATTTCATCTAACAGATCAAGTAGCAGGACGGCTGTTCAGTCTAGACGTACTGTTTTTTTTTTTTTTTTTTTTGTAGTAACCTTTCCCTGTGAATGGGCTGTGTCAAAACCAAGAAAGATGCAACAACACTCTGAGGAAAATGCAACTAATCCACTGTGCATGCGCAGTTGTTGTGTGTGACAGCTATTTTCGAGGTGGTGAGTATCATACTCTGTTGTTCTCTTACAACCTATTGGATGTTAGGGTGATAAAATAAAGTTTACTGCTGTCTGATTGATGCATCTCAACCTCACCGTGCCAAGGTTTCCTTTATTAAAAACTCTACTGGTCTTTGACACTGCAGGCACTGAGGAGAGCTGAAAAAAAGTTTAACTCTGACTGATTATCCACCAAAACTGATAGAAACCACAAGTCTTTAGATAAAAAGGTAAGTTCCATGCAACTTTTTCAATGATAATAATCAAGCTATACGATGAACCAACATTGCTTTGTTATATGGTCTGACGTTTTGCACTACTAGTATTTCGGCTTAAGACAACTTGAGAAGTACGCAAAACTGTATTTTTCTCTTTTGAAGACTGAAATTAAGATGCTACAGGCAGAAATAAATAGGTTTGAATATGCGTTTCTGTCTATATTACCTCCTTTTTACTATTTTCATTCATCTGTGTCTTTCTATAAATCTATATATCTATATCTATAGACATCTATTGTCAAAACGCTACCGCGCTTTCGTTAATTTAATATTGTCGCATGCTTGTATCTATGTGGTTCAAAGATCCTGAATATAACCCTAATCGTTACATCCCTTATCAAAACCCCAGCCATAATGTTGCCCTAGGCCAATGCTTACCCTTGTCTCCTAACTTCAGTTCTGTATCAGACTCTTATACTTATCTCAGCTCCATCCCTTAGTAGATTTTCGATCCAGTGTACCTTGTTAGTGATTCGATCTTGTGAGTCTTCGGTCCAGCGGTAAAAGCTCTTCCTTCTCCCGTTCATCATGAAAGGGAACAGGATGATCGCTTGTTAAATGTTAGTTGACATCATCACCTTGTAAAGATACATTAATGTTATGTTTTATAGCAAGGCGATTATGGAAACGTTTATGATGATCACGTAAATATTTGTGATAGATATCTAAAAAATACACTGCATACATCAAACAACGTCAGTCTAGCACACATGCCGGCAATTACGTCCGAACGACATGACTCCATCTCTTACGATATTGCAGGCACTTTTGACGCTAGAGAAATATGAAAAAATGCCTTAATTGCAACAAATGATATTGTCCTTGAGATAATTTCGTACGATGCAAGACTTTTTGAACATATTCAAGACGTCAGGACAGACGCCCGATAAAAAAACAATAGTTATGATGCTACTAGATCGTAAAAATCTTGTTGTAGCGGTACACAAACGATACAACCGCGGAACTCGGATCCTAGAATACCCTGTTGCATCTGAAGAAAGTGTTGTCTTAAAAGAAGTGTCTAAGCTCAAATCAAATTTTGATATGTTATAAAGGGACTTATTCTAAGCATCCTTGTAAAATTTGCATTGAAATCTGATGTGTGGTTCTCAAGATATTAGCATTAAATTGTCACATTTTCAACACAACGTGAAGTTGAAGAAAGCGCATATGACATCTTAGCCTCACATTAGTGGGAAGTATTTTCTTTTTCTTTAAACTTTACAACAATTTTCTCCTCCAAAATCCCATGTTATCGGAATGTGATTGCATGAGAGGCGTGGGAATATACAAACTTCACATTCCCCATAGAGAGGTCCTACCCTTATTAACTTTAAGGTCACCTCAACAGACTGAACAAAGAAAGGAAACAAATTAGCATTTCTCATCCATGTTAGGAGTGATATATAGGCAGGACATCTCTGTTTATAATTCAGTCTTATGTGGTACTTGCTTCCTAATTTACATGCAAGGAATCACTTGCCGAACAACTTTGATACAGGTTGAAATTAATAGGAACGTAAACTGGGACCAAAACATTCTTCTTAATTTTTATTGGAGCCGTACTACGTTGAAGTTTCAGCCTCAAAAATGGTAAAAGCTAGTTGCCGAATGGTTTGAAAATTGTTTGTTACAACAAAAATATACAATGAAAATATACAATGGCTGCATGTGCCATTTTGTAGAGAAATTTGAGTTTCGTAAATATGAGAATATGTTGGAGTAGGTGATCTTGTATCAAACCTTGAATCGATGTTTTATTTTTAGACATGTGAAGGGCGATGGAAGTGATTTAAGCTCGAGGAATGAATGTTAAAAGTGATATAAGAATCTAGAGTGTTAATTAAAAGGCGATCAAAATCTAAATATTCAATGTAGAATGAGATATGAGTCTATGGAAAATGATAGGAAGTACAAACACGGTGTGGTTCGCCTCGGTGGTTAGCAAGAGTGTTTGAAGTTTAAATTGTAGGGTAATGGCTCATATGAAGAGTGGTTAAGCTAATTGCATCCCACCCCAGGGGTATTTTAGTAAAGTGACAAAGAGCATTAGTGCGTAGTTTTGAAAGAGCCGAAAGCTCGAAGTTGTGAGAAATTTGATAGGGCTATATTCTAAATGAATTCACCTTTTAAGAGCGATGGAAACGGTGAATACGTAGTTTCCGTAAGGAAAACAGTAAATTATTTCAAGTTCTCAACACTGAATGTACCTTTTTTGTGGACTTATTTTATCAGATGGTTACGACCCTAATAGGCTACGTAAGTAAAGAAAAAAGTATATTTCTGCTCCACTAGACATATCCATTGAGGAGAATGGGTGGACTATTGAACTGTAGGAACGGGCTATTTGTGAAAAATTCATCTCCAAAGGTGGGGATCCGTATATCACCACTAACGGAAAAGATGTAGAGTTGCCGATCACAGATGCATGTTCGAAGTACATCACTGCATCCACTACAAGCAGGTACTGTGCTCAACCTTAAGGTAGATGCACCAACAATTTACGATACCACCGTGTCTGTCATATTCTGGTCTGACAAATGATTAACCTGACGGTATAAGCTCACCAATAGTATTCTTCATCCAGCCAGTAGTCAACTATCCCGTCAAATCCAAACTTCCGCTTAAACGGATAATCGTGAATTGTAGTGGTTTTATTTCCAATAGATTGATCATTCCAGATATGAACATTAAGGCAATTCTTAATACCAAACGTAATGCGCACATTATTTTAATTATTAGCTCCACGCTTCGTCCAAAGATTTCTACAATGTTCACGTTTGATCATACTACTCAAAGACTGGCATGTGTTTACGCATTCGCCGTCCTCCTCGGCTACATCTACGTTTACAGATGACAAGAACTTATCTTATATTATACAAAAAACTTATATTCTAGTATAGTAAACTAGTAACAGGGTTAGTCTTTCTCCAGGACAAAAGTTAATCCCTTGAATACAATAAACCAGAGTTTTCCTTGGATTGTGATATTGCGTTCGTTATAGACCCTTTGACGGTGTAATTGAGTTTTTGTGCGAAATATCTAAGTACGTTCAGCGTTGACAATGCTACTAGCAGAGACAGAAAAGTCGAAATTAGAACAAACTAAACCAACAAACATTCACTTTTCATTTTTATTTTAAAAAAAAATCGGAGATCGATAGAAGAACGCACGCTTCCCCGAATCCCTCCTCCCCCCCCCCCCCGGCAAAATCCTTTGCAGCAACTACTTCATTACAGAGTTTAATCATTCGAATCATTTAGGAAATATTTTTAAGTCTGGTATTGCACTCCTCAAGGCTGATGCCCGGGGCGAACTGCTCAACTTAGTACGCTGCTGGATAGACAAACCAAATCATTGGGGGACAGAAATGGAATGAGTCAGGGTTCCATCTCCCAGGGTAAAATTTAAGATATTTTCAATTGCGCTTGATGGTTGTTTACTAGTTAGACCACACATATCACTATTTGATATTTTGTTTATCATGGTCTGACCCAGACTGAAACAGTTGGGTCTAATGATGCATGGGGATTATGAAATTAGATCAATAGTGATACGGGTTGCAAGAGGCTTTGGAACAATAATATCACATGACCTGTTTCAGTTTCAGTTTATTTCTTCCTTTGTAGGTATTAATAACAAAACAGTACAAACAAGTATTGCATGAGCGTATGCCGTACGATACAATAATCAACATAAAAATGCTACAAGAAAGGAAGGGGAATCAGAAGAAAGTTTTCACTTTTCTAGTCTGGTCCCCATTAAAGTACAGAATGAGAACAAGTGATCATATACAATCATATAGGAAAGAAAAAAACGAGAACAAAAAATAAAACAAACGAAAAAAAAGAGAGGGGGAGAAAAATCATAAGTTTTGCAATGACGCAGTTTAACCCTTACTATTATTACCCCTCATTATATTTATCGAGCAGATGATATTTTAGTTTTTTTCTTAAACATGCTTAAAGTGCAAGACTAGTAAATGGGATCTAATTAGGAGTTCCAAAAATTTACACCTGTAATTCTTTCTTGGGGCTGAGCTAAAGAAGTCCTACTATGCGGAAAGAGGAGACTGAATCTAGTAAAGTAAGAATGGAAACCACTATTAGTCTGGAAGAATAAGATGAAATCGGAAGGGAGATTACTACGTTTGTGCTTATATAAGAAGAATTCCATCTGGTAATTGTAAATGTCATCCAAGGTGAGAACTTTGGTTTGGAAAAAGACAGGCTGTGAGTGCTCATTGCAGGGACATTACAGATAATCTTTAAAGTTCGCTTTTGCAAAACGCGAAGCTGATTGAGTAAATAATCTGGAAAGTTACCCCATGGTAATATACTGTAGTTAAGATGTGGAACACAGAGAGCATTATAAAGGGTTAGAAGCGTTTTGCTGGGCAAGAATTCTCTCCGTCTAGAGATGAGACCTACTATTTTAGATAATTTTTCAGTGATTCCATAAATATGGTCTTTCCACGATAACTGATCGTCTGTTTGAACTCCAAGTAATTTGGTACTGTGTACGCTGTGAATAATCGTGTAATTAATCGTAATCGTATGATCTAGAAAGGCTCTCTTTGCACTTGCAAATACCATAAGCTTAGTTTTAATAACATTTAAAGATAATTTGTTTGCCGTTACAGCTTTATTAACACTAGGTTTTTAATATAAATAGTTGTGTCATCCTGTAACAAGATGAAATTTTAAAGATTTGACGTCTTACTCATGTCATATATTTACAAGGAATAGTATTGGTCCTAAAATGGACCCTTGTGGCACTCCTATATTTATGCTCCTAAAAGAAGAGTCTTTACCCTTATATCTAACAAACTGTGTACGATCACTTAAATAGCTTTGGAACCACTTTAGAGCTACACCGGATACACCATACATTTACATTTTCCTAAGTCAAATTTGATGGTCCATTGTATCAAATAATTTTGATAAATCCAGGAATTAAGCAGCTGTTTTAACATGGTTATCTAAACTAAATGCAATATCATCAACAAACTTGAGAGACGCCTTGTAAGTAGAATGTTTTTTACGAAAGCCATAGTGGCCATTAAACATGAGATTATTCTTCAATAAATTTCCATAGCCTATTGTACACAAGTCTTTCGTAAATCTTTGATAAAGCTGGAAGCATAAAAACTGGTTGATAATTTGAAGTAACTCTTTCATTACCAGACTTATGTATAGAGGGATTTCATGTGACGTCACGCGCAATGGATTCCCAGGCACTGAAGGGCAAAGCACACACGCAGTGAGCGAATTTACAGCTCACGCGCACGGCATAACCATAGATACTACTGTGACACAATGGACGCGTGCCCGTCAAAACCAAAGAGACGCGCGATCTTGCCCTTCAAAATTGCGTCTGGTTGCTTAAAGTCACGTGACTGAAATCCCTCTATAGGGATAACTTTTGCAATTTTTGATTCAATAGGATCGACTCCAAAAGAAAAGGACAGGTTAATTTTATGAGATAGAGGTAACACAATAAATTACAGGCCTCTTTTAGAATGTCATTTGTTATGTTATCGTAACCCTGTGATTTTTGCATTCTGCAGATTGCTGATGGCAATTAAAACTTCCTCTATAGTTACAGGATGAAAATAAAACGAGTTTGGCATATTTAAATTAATATAACGAGTAATATCAATGTTTACTGGATCAGTATTATTACTTAACTTTGTAACCACTGTAGAAAATGATCATTAAAATAATTTGCAATATCTGCAGGACTTTCTATAGTACCGTTGTCACAATCAAAGAATTACCCATAGGTTTTGCGTTTCGACAGCCCAATACATCGCGAATTTCTTTCCAAGTTTTTTGCTGTTTGATTCTTTTCTTTTTAAAGTACTCCGCAAAATGAGATTTCTTTGCTATTCGGATAGCTGAGGTAAGCATATGCCTATAGCTACGATAATTCAGGGAATTAGGTGGCGTAGGATTTGATCTATATTTGCAGCACAAACGATGTTTAATTCGAATGAACTTTAAAATACCTTTTGCAATCCAAGGAAACTTTTGTTTATTTTTCAGTTTTTAACTTCACAAGGAGGACAGTTCTACAAAAGGCATCTGTAAACTTGCTCTTAAATTTGGTGCAAGGTGACTGAGCATCGTAATCAGAAAGCACATTGGCCCAGTCAGTAAAAGCCAGGTCAGATTTCGGATTAAAAACGTTAGAAGGTTTAGTATTTGGTCTAAAATGCCTCTCATCGGACTCACATTAAGCCTTTGATTTGATACCCAAACATAAAGTGCAAATATGATAATGATCGGAAATATCTGTCTGAACTATAGCTGACTCTGTTTCTATACTATTCATGGTACTAAAGATATTGTCAATAAGTGTTGAGGAATTTTCGGTGACCTTTGTGGGTTTACTGATAGTTGGATAAAACAATTTTGAGTTAAAATATTTTCAAAGGTGACTACAGAAGAATCGCAGTCTACGTCGACTAGCAATGACCCCCAATTTCCTTTCTCTAGTTATACAGGCTAAACGAGTAAGAAATTCGTTGTTAAAATCACCAATGTTATAGTCCGGAGGACGATAAACAACTCCGATAACAAGATCCCTATGATTTGCTTGTGATATTTCAATAAATAATGATTCAGAGTATAGTGTTTTTTGAGATCCTCTCTGACAGAATCTTGTAAATCATTCCTGATATACAGTGCCACTCCACCACCTCTTCTATCATTTCTGCATTGACACTAGATAAAAGAATAACCAGGTATAGTATACAGAGAGGTAATTTCATCACTATAAATCCAATTTTGAGTGACTGCTATAACAGAGAAGGGGTAGTCATTAGTACATTTTAAAAAGTAACAGACCTGTCAAAATTTTTACGTAGACTCCAAGCATTTATATATAAAACAGAAAATTTTTCTCTGTCTCGAATAAGAAAATCAATAAACTTTTCGGGACTTGTATAACTACAATTTGTAACATGTAATAGATTTGTAACTTCAAAATCATTTGGGTTTGTTGTCATCACTTTTAGAAAAGTACGATGAAGAAAACAAAAACAAAAAAATATACCTCGTTTGAAGAAGAAGAAAGAGAAGGCAGTAAGAGTAACTCATTTAGTCACAAAACAACACAAAAGCAGTAAAGAAGTAAGGCTAACGATCGAAAGACAGAATTGAATTACAAGTTCCTCAGGTCATTCAGACCGGTAATTCTTCGTTTCATTTCAGTGCCATAACTGGTTTTGGTTTTGAGCTGTCCCAAATTAAAAATGGGACATCTGCTAACATGCTATGGATGTGCCCAAAAAGCCAGTGGAATATTTCCTTCAAAGTGAATATAAAGTCCAAAAAACTTACGATATCGTAAACCATTTCTAATAGCACAAGGAACCTACAGCTATGTTTATTTTTAAATAGGTAATATATCTGCTAGGGGAGAGTGGAGGTAAGGATATATCTGAGGTGACCCATGCCCCCTAATATCTCCGTAGTGCCACCACAGCTTACGGCATAGTTACTTGTAGGCGTACACCCCTAAATGCTCTGAAGATCGAATAAAAACACCGAAAGCCATTGTTCTCGGTAGACAGAATAAAGAAAAACGAGGGAAAAGCGACGAGAGTAACTGAGACTTAATTGTAAAAAATATAAAAACAAATTTTTAATATCGACCAGCGACCTTCCAGAGTGTTTATTAAATCTAAGTGCAAATAGTTTTACAGTATCTAGTGGAGCCCTGAATATCATTCTCCTTTCCCGTTTACAATCCTTCAATCAACAAGTTACCTGCCCAATGGTTCTAGTAAGAATGCAATACAGACATTAGGCTCGTTTACGAACATATTTTGTTTTGTGCCCACCGGATGCGCACTTCACTCAAGAAATGGTAACTTATTTGTTTTATGCCTGCTCAGTGGGTTACAATATAATTGTATAGGCTAGAGAACTTAGTATGTCCTTTAACCTCTGCACATTTGCCCTTAAGTCGTCAGGACAATGTGAAGTAAGCTCCTCCAAATAAAGCCGTATTTCTTTTAATTTACTATGTGTCTCCTGTTGTGCGTGTTCTACCCGCACCCTTTCCAAATCTGCTTTTATAACCGTCATAAACAGCCTTTCCTTGGCCTGGTCTACCAACCAATCAAGTGATAAATTTTCATAAACCAGAAGCGATCAATAGCAAGTCTAGGGGTCAAAAATACTAAATCGTGCTCGTTTTGACCTTTCTATTTCATATCGTGGGTGTCCTGCTCATACCGTTAATAACAGGCCGTTTGCAAATCTGCTCGACTGATTGCAACAAACATCCTTTCTTTAGACTTCCGTACCAGCCTTTCCTAAAGGATTCCGAATCAGCCAAGTTCATAAACTTTGATGAGATCTAGGAGCCAAATAGCAAATCGACGGGCCAGAAACTAAAGGGGAAAATAAAAAATCTGCCGGTACATTACTAAATTTTAATTTCTAAAAAAGTTGGACAGAGGGTGTTGCTAGATGTAATTTATTGTAAGGTAGGTGTCCGTAAATTCTTCCCCTCTCTTGTGGCTAAGAACGTCATTAGAGGGAATATCCATTAGCCAGCACTGATGAAAACTCTAACCACAACTAATCCTGGTAGCCAATAAACTGCAGCTCAACTTCCTGGCAGGCATGAACCTCATCTTAACTCCTGAGAACTTGTATTGTTGAAAGTCACTCATGCAACACACACTGAATAGCTGTGCTGGGCCTGAATGGGAGAGTCTCCCCAACAGTTGGGAGAGGAAACCACAAAGCAAACAAATCAATAAGGAGGTCTAATATTACTTCCCTGACTTGCCACTGGCAGATAGGGTTAAAGTAGGTAATGGAAGATACCTGTCATGGTGATTTAGAGTGGTACTGAGCTAATGTAACTTCATTGTGTGTGTTTGGATAAACTTGGAATCATAAGACTGTGCCAGTTTATGGTAATAGTAAACTTATGGTGAAAAATATTGAGATTTTTCAAGCTAACATTGTGTTCCATCAATAAACAAGACTTGTCATACTTACAACCTGAAATACAAGTTAAGCTTTTGTAACGTACTTGGCAACAACGTTTAAGGAAATGTTAGACCTTGTAGCTCTATGAGTGTGCAGACTGCTTCAACCATACACATATGTAGATTAGTGTCTTAGTATAAATATCCTTGTTTAGTGACTTTAGGTAATTACTAAAAGTGCTTTAGACCAGGGTCGGCACCCTAGGGGTCGCGAAAATATTTCGGAGGGTCGCGAAAAGGATTCAGGAGCGAAAAATAATTGTCAAATTTCTCATTAAAAATAAGCAATGGGAGTTATTCTAATCTAAGAACCAGTGATCTGCTTTATTAACACTGCATAACCAAGTAAAATCAAACTCCTTTCACCGACCCGTCAATTTGAGGGCCACCAAGATTCCGGAGTCGAAAATTGGGGCCACCAAGCAAAAAAGTTTGGAGACCCCTGCTTTAGACAATGGCTAAAGTGTCTAGCTATTCTAAAAACTGTCTGAGGAGAAAAAGTCTTTAAACTATTACTTGCAAATGTTCTGCAAATTTTCATAGTGTTTTACGAATGCCCGATGACTTTTCTATATCTTTGACCAATAGGGGTATATCTTATACAGTTAAGCGATATAACTTGCAGTGGACCTAGCTACAGAACAGCATGTATGCATGAAGGGGTAAGTTACTGTTTTCGACAGCTGACGTTTGTCCATTTAAGAGTACAAACATTCGCACCCATAGATGCCAAAATATTCTCTGTCGGAATTTTTGCCAGTCGTATTAATTAAATACAGCGCACAGATCGTATTAATTAAATACAGTGCACAGATCAGTCAAGATCCTCCTGTTTGATGCATCTAGCTCAAAGGATCTTGATGAAAAATTCACTTTCTATTATTGAAATAAAAGCCATAAGGCGAAGCTTTCTACGTTGAAAGTTGAAGCTCAAAAGTGATAGTGTTTGACAAATTTGTCTCTTGGGAGGCTGTGCCTATATATTAGCCTGCTTATGATTGAAAAGTTATATGCCTGTGTTGTCAGTGTTTTTTTGTAATGGTTTGTCTAACAGCTCCCTGGTCAATGTAAGAACGATGACTCGATGAACACTTATTTGAAATACGCGGGGGATGGGCTCGGCATAATGAAACTACTGAGTTGCTTTAGGTTAGCCCTAAACTGGCTGAAAAATTTTCAAGTTTGGTATTGTTTTATCCCATTGTACAATTTCAAAATTATGGAGTGATAATGTGATATCTTCCAAGAACAGATGACTTAATTAAGGCATCTTTGTCGCTTTTGGGTGAGTAGGGTTGAATCTCCAACTCCCAGTGGCCACTTGACTTCTCTGGGAACATCATAATATCTGCCATATTTCAGTGAAACTGGTTTCTTTTTTCGGAGGGGGGGGGTAGTAGTGGCATCAGCTTGTCATACTGTTTTGTTGGACGACAAAAAGCACTATCTTGGCAAACATTTTGGTAAGACAGGCTATCTCTCTTTACGTGGGTAACCAAGTCACAATCGCAATTTGAGTAAAGGACAAAGATACACTGTTAAATTTTGCAAGGGACTGATGTAATACTTTCCTCGCTTAAAACATAGTTACTTAGTTTTCCCTGGTTAATTGCCTCTGGTTGTTCTCTACATCATGCCTTAATACGCTGTGTAATGTAAGTAAAGCAAAATATGAGGGACTGAAATGTCTTTGCGAAAGGAATCGGGTGATCAGTGACTACCGTGCATGAGGAAACCTCGAATCACAGAATATATGATGTCCCAAAATAATTAATTTTCAAGCTCAGAGGATACAAACTAGACCTCCTCCTATCGTTGCATAGACCATAAATTTTTCCACGCTATTATTTTAAATTTCTACAGCTAAAACAATGGAAGCTTTTCAACTCATTCTCCTGTTAATTGTACCGTTATGCACGTTGCAATCTGAAGTCTTCCGGCTTGATGCTAGATGCGGTCCTGACTTTCCTGCTCCCAACGGAGAGCCGGCTCAGTGTGACCCCAATTCGGACTACTATTGTTGTTCAAACTCGGGATGGTGTGGGAGCACCCTAAATCACTGTGCATGTGAAGGTTGCGTCGATTACAGAGGTAACTAAGCCTTTCTTAATTATATTTTGTTTTGTAGTCAATTTGCCCACTCAAAATTTTCGTGGATAGTAATGATTCAACGAGAGAGCATCTCTATTCTAGCAATAAATCAAGAGGGAAAGAGATTATTTCGTAAATGTGACATTCGTTGCGCTCCTCATCTTACTGGAACTGTCTATGGCTGCAGCAATGTCAAATCGCCTCTCCCCCTCTCTTTCAATTTTTAACCATAATAACTCAAAAAAACGGGAGGGAGTTTCTAGTTTTCTAACGATAAAAGTTGACATTGCGTTCGTCGTTCATATCTGCCATGAGCATTTCTCTGTACTAAAAAGTTTCCCGCTTCTTTTGTATTGGGTTTTTTTTTTATGAGAGTAACCTATGGATACCGACAATCAATGCTGTAACCCCTGTTTTTAAGTTACCCAAAACAATCTTTCTTAGTTGACGAAAAATCAAGCTTTTATGCTATTACTGTGCTTTAACCTTTTCACTTGAATTATACGCAGAAAATTACAACTAAAATTTATTTTCTCTTTTGTTATTGGCTTACGAAAGAAATTCCACTCAGGGTTGCCAGACTTTCTGTGGCGAAACGGGCCAAATTGCCGGCCAAATCACATGAAAAAACGCCAAATCAGAACAAGCTCCTACTTGAGGAAAATTGACCCTGTATTTATGAACAGTCTAAAACTTGTCAACGTTTTCAAAGTATTCACAGTCGTGATTGGTTATGTCAACAAACGGTAATACGATATACATCATTACATACTTAATCTATTATTGCTACAAGTGGAGTGTAAATTGAAAACCTATTACATCCCACTCGGTGACTATTAAAATCGGGAGAAAAAAGAGGGATTTTCCTTGAAATTTCGTGAAAAAAGGTGTTTTATTTTAATTTCCATTAGGCCCCCCCCCCCCAAACGCCAAAAGACCCCCGCCAAAATGCCGTTTGGCGTGCATTTTCAATTTTTACCGGCCAACAAAGGTACAAAAAAAAACCCGCCAAATTTGCCTATTTTGGCGTTTAAAACGCCAATATGGCAACCGTGATTCCACTAGGAGCTTGGAAGTTGTTCCCTATTTAATGGCAAACAACCCTTTCAAAAATTTTACCCTAAAAGCAATTTTTTGCCCTGAAGCCTATCATTTGTGAATTTTATTTGTGTTTATTGTACTTATTTTATTTATTGATTTATTTGTTTTGCCAGCTCGATTTTTTATGATTTAAAGTAAAAGGATAAATATTTCGGGCAAATCTGATGCAGCGGAGACCTTTTAATGATCTTCGATCAAGTACAACCTTTGACCTTACCTTAAAATCAGCCGTATACATTTTGAATCTTATATACGCATGTCGCTTAGCGCTAGGCTCAATTACGATCATATCAGGGCAAAACCTTATCACAGCCTTTTAGTCTGATTCTAGCCTGTGGTCCTTCCAGATTAGGCAAAGTTTCAGGTCTTTCAATCAAAATGTTTTGCTATAGTTGTTTTCCTATAAGAACCGAAGCGGTGGTTAACTTTCAGATGCCATAAACTGTAAGACTACGTCTTAGCTTGGTCAGTTCCTGAATGTACTACGTCTTAGCTTGGTCAGTTCCTTAATGTATTTTCTATCTTTTGGTACCAGACAGTGATGTATAGCAGACCAAACTGTTACTTTCTTCCTGTAACACCATAAAAATCAAAGTATGGACACAAGGCAATCAGAATGGTTTCTCCGAATGGTGGGGGTAACCAGACGGTTGCTTTTATTCCAGCCACCGTTGGTATGAGGTTACAGGCGCGTAACGGGGCTTCCAAGGATTTGGGCGAACCCCCTTCCAGCGAAACCCCCATTTGTGTTGAGCAGACCCCCTCTTACATATGACCTAGCACCTAACTGTGTTAGAACTGAACGATGCCTTCGTAGGGATGTGTGTAGGGGTTATCATTTAAAGATGAAACATATGAATTGTTCACAAAGAGAAGAAAAAGGAGAAAAACAACTTGTATAATAGGCCTATCTACGGACACATGGGCAATTAACTGTCACATTAGCAAAAGTAAACGCTATTAGCAAAACGAGCCTTTATCTGTCTGCTAACATTTCCTTTGCATAGCAGCCTCGATAGTTCACCTGTTTTTCTTTTCTAGGTCAGCTTTTTCAATGTGATCTAAAATTTTCGTGCACTTAGAACGTTATAAAGTTTTGTTACTTTTCCATAGTTTGTTTTTTTTACAGCAAAATAATACGATCTCTGTCTTCATGGGAGCCGAAATGGCGGGGATGGTCCACACATAACCTAAGGCCTTGGTTATTTGTGGTCTTGAAATCAGTTCAAGTGAAATGTATAGTTCCTTTAATTAATATGGAGAAATGGGAAGGTCAGAAGAACACAAAATTAATATTAGTTTATGTATTTGTGGTTTGGCCATTTTGAAATGTATTTGGGGTATTCATCGTTCATTTACGAATTTGATAAGTTAAACTCTGTTATTCAGTGAAATTAAACTTGATGCCTGCTGTATGGTTTTGTTGACTGTAGCGTGTCCCTCCAGGGGAAAGGGTTAAGGGAGTAAAGAGTACTCGTTCCGGAACTTTAACGGCAATTGCCAGCTTAAACTACCGCACTGATTATTAGGCAAAGTAATTATGGGAGGGAGAGGGGAACACGGAAAGAAATTTTAACGTGGATGACCCGTTCGTTGCAAACGAAATAGACATCAAAACTACATTGATACCTTAATTTTTTCGAGCTCATCACGTGCACGCATCGTTGGTACTGATTTCAGTAAAATAATTGCAAAACCCTGTTGTAGGTTTGCACCTGAAGAAGGCTAAAGCCGATGGCACACGGACCACAGAAAACGCGAAACACGAAACAGAAAACACGTTTCGTGTTTTCTGACGTCCGTGTGCGTTGGACAAAAACAGAAAACAGCGTTTTGCGAAACAGCGTTTAGCTAAACAAGTGTTTAGCTAAACAAGTGTTCCGCTATGTTTTGTTTTCGTCCAACGCACACGGTCGTCAACGTTGGAAAACAAGAAACTTGTTTTCTGGTTCGTGTTTCGCGTTTTCTGTAGTCCATGTGCTCCAACACCCAGTCCTGGCCTTCCATCTGGATCTTTTTTTTTCAGTTTTGTCCTTTCTTAATATAACCACCAATTATTTTTGGCATGCTTTGCGCGCGAAAAGTTTCTTGGCTCTTAATAGATTGTGTAGTTTTATTGATGGAAGTAGTAGCAATTCCACCCTCCTATTACGAAATAAATAATTATTCCTCTATTGTATCGGCTATTTTTTTCTGTTTTCCTGTATTAGGTACCATAAACGTGTGTGTGTGTTGGGGGGGGGGGTGTCTTACCATCTCGACTGGCAGATGGGTTGAAAATTTGGAATGTTATTCCCGACGAGGGTCAGCCCTATTCTGCTCTTAGTGAGCACAGATTGCATCACCTAACAGCTAATTTCACTAAAACAAATTGGATGCTCCCTCATGGGGGGTCGCCTACTTAGGACCTGTATGTCGGTCTACAGAACCTAAAACGTCGGACACCGCTTCGAGTTCCTGAGTCTTTTTGATTCCTTGCGGAAGGCAGGCAAGGAATCTATGCGATGGTGATGTCGTGTGTGTGTGTGCGTGCGTATGCGTGTTTTTGTGATGCTTGTTGTAATCACGATAGGAAGGAAGGACACTTTTCATATTTAGTATATAGAGTTGTCATGTTGAGAAAAAGATTTCTATTGTCTTTGGTGGAGGTCTAAGGTCATTTGAGATCACCAGAGGTCAAAGACTGACAACCTTGAAATCACGATATCTCCAGATAGGAATAAAGGACACTTTTCATATTTGGTGTGTAGATTTGCTGTGTTAAGAGCAAGATCCCCATTGTTTATGGTGGAGGAGAAGGTCATTCGAGGTCACCAGAGATAAAAACCGAAAACCTTGTAAACACGATATCTCAAGATAGCAAAGACGGACATTTTTCGTATTTGGTATACAGATTTGGCATTATAATAGAAGACACCTATTGGCTTTGGTGGTGGTCTAAGGTCATCTGAGTTCAACGGCGGTTAAACTGCGAAAACCTTGTAAATGGCTTGTAAACATGATATCTCAAGATGGCAGTGACAGACAATTTTCATATTTGGTATTTTAAATTTGCCATGTTGAGCGGAAGAACCCAATTGTTTTTGTTGGAGATCATAGGTTACGTGAGGTTACCAGAGGTCAAAATCGAAACCTTGTAAACACGATATCTCAAGATAGCAACGATGGACATTTTTCATATTTGGTATACAGATTTTCATGATGATAGGAAGAACCTTTTGTCTTTGTTTGTGGTCAAAGGTCATTTGATGTCACCGGGAGGCAAGAGCCTTTGTCCTATTTTGGCAAGTCTCTTCTTATACGCTACTGAGTATTTGTAGGTAGGTCTATTTATGCCTTGTGCGTATGCTGACTCCCGTACGTACAGTAATTCCAAAACCAACTTTTGTCCTCTGAAAACAGAGTCGCCAGTAAGTTCGTAGAACATTCAGCACCTTGTACTGGCTGTGCATGCCCCCTGTATGTCAGATAATGTTCGAAAAAACACAATCATTAAAAAGCTGGATACTTCCAATTTTTGCATCTGGTGCAGAACTCCAGTCGCTCTTCTCGAACATGTCGCTCATCTCATTCTCCCTCCTGGCCCGTTCGATTGCTGTTCATCGTCAGACACAACCTGACGCCACCTTTCCCCCTTCCTCCCATTCTCTGCCTTTATATATATATATATATATATATATAGATATATATATATATATATTATAAATATATATAAATATATATATATATAATCAATATATATATAAATATATATAAATAAAATATATATATATATATATATATATATATATATATATGCGTTTGTTTGTTTCATTTGAATCTCATTTTACTGATCAGTTGATATTTTGCCACCTGATGAAGGGTATTTACCCGAAACGTTGTGGAGTTTTCTCCTAAACTTTAAGCACTTTCTACTACTCTCATTGATCTATATAGTAATATAGTATATATATGTATATATGTATATATGTGTATATATAGATATATATATATATATATATATATCAGAATAGTTAAGTTCCACGTGTACTCCTGGATTAAAATAGAATATGAGAACGAATGCAATAAAGAGCATAACTGGTTGATTAGAGGAGTACGAACCTGTGATTTCATTTCGAAATTTTCGGTTCCCCTGGAACCTTCCTCAGTGAAATCTTGCAACAAAGTGAGTAACTTAATTAGGAAAATAACATGTAACAAACAATGCGCTGGAAGTCAGATAAACAAACATAACAGAATTAAAGTGTTTGATGAAAGGTGTATTGATCAAGAAGACCGAGGTCTTTGTTAAGTCCATTAAGATGTGATTGAAGCTTCATTATCCAAATTAGTTCCATACGTTTACGGTTTCCTGTGCAATCAAAGTTGCTAGCTATGAGAGTTACTTTTAGATTATCAAGGGCAAGGCCGGGGAGATTAAAGTGTTCTGCTACTGGGAATCTAATAGCATTGTCTCGAATAGACTTTTTGTGGTTGTTAAACCTAAGACGGATCCCGGTTTCTCCAACATAGAGTCCGTGTTTGCACAGATTACAATGAAATATGTAAACAACAGTACAAGAATCGCAATAAAGGTTGGGGGTTCTAGCTGAAATTTTATGTTAGGGATGGTGACCCGCTCTCCCGTGTTGATATGTTTGCATATTTGGCAGCGTTGCTTGTTGCAACATCTATTACCCCTGGTGGCCTGGTCAGAGGTCGGTAATTTGGACGCAGCGATTAGTTTCCTAAGATTAGGGGGCTGGCGTAGCGCAAGGAGGGGGAGGGGGATCAGCAAATAGGTCAGAAAGGGTGGGGTCGTCATAAAGGGATGCAAAGGATTGTTTTAAGGTACGCACAAGACTGGGGATAAGGGGTTGAAATTCAAATACAAGGGGGATACGTTTGTTGGGGGCCCTGTTTTATAGGTCAGAAGGTCATGGCGATTGATTAGAGAGGGTTTACGTATACCTTGTTTTAATGATACGGATAGGGAAGCTGCACGAAAGAAAGTATCCGGTACGTGAAGAAATTGAACGGTCGTAGTCAGCCGAAATAAAATCACAGATTCCTCTAATCAACCTTATGCTCTTTATTGCATCCGTTCTCATATTCTATATATATATATATATATATATATATATATATATATATATATATATATATATATATATATATATATATAGATATATATATATTATATATATACATATATACATATATATATATATGTATATATATATATATATATATAAATATATATATATATATATATATATATATATATATATATATATATATTTATATATATATAGCCCTAATCAAAGAAGGAGAGGTTCAAATAAAATACCAGAGAGAAAAAAGAAAAATTGAACCGCACCGAGGGTTTGAACCCGCCATCAGCTACTCTCCAGGCAGCGTCTTTAACCACTAAGCTAACACGACTCATTGTCAACAGGCTAACAATAAGAGAAAATTTATCTATCTATCTATCTATCTGTCTGTCTGTCTGTCTGTCTGTCTGTCTATCTATCTGTCTGTCTGTCTGTCTGTCTGTCTGTCTGTCTGTCTGTCTGTCTATATATATATATATATATATATATTCTTTGTAGTTTAAGAATATCGGTGGGAAATCAAATAATAAAACTACATTTTTCACAAAAGTTGACAAGCAAGTGAAGTGAATGAGATTCGTTTCAATGTACACATCACTGTAAATGGACCCAAAGTTGTATTTTGGTTGGTGCAAATGACACAACGGTGTATTCTTTTAACACTTCGGGCAAACTTTGCATTATTAGATTGCTGAAATTACAGTTTCCAGGGGCGTCGCCAGGGCATTTATCTTGGGGGCGGGGGAGGGTGGTACCGTATTTGCCGACTGAGAAAGAAATGCCGACTGAAAGTGTTGATAAGAGATGCAGTTAGAGCTGAGAACCTTTAGTCCAACCGGTAGTGGTCCAGCAGGGGTGGCGCCGGATTTGCCCAACGGTGGGGCAACGACCCGAAGCCTCGACAGCCCCGATGCCGTCGAGGGTTGGTGATGGGACATTTGAAGAAAACCTGTGTACTATACCATGTCATTGCGGGGCATATATTGCATAAAATTTTGTATATACTAGAGGAAAATAGTTCCACCCGATTTAAGGTTTTTCCCGAAAACTAAACTGTGAAATTGCAAAGCGCGCGAAGAGCTCGAAACTTTGGGTAAGCTTACATTGAAAAGAATCTGTACTTATTTAAAGCTTATATAGGTCAACCAGTAGCGTACCCAGGATTTCTCCCAAAGGGGGATGCAATATGTTGTGTGATCGCCGGTCTGGGGAGGGTGTCCCCCTCCCCTCCGCAAAATTTTGAAAAATTAGGTGTCCTTACATGCAATCTGGTGCCACATATGCCACCTTTGGAAGTAAAATTTGTGTTAAAACATTTACGTTTTTTAGGACCTGAAAAAATTGGCATCCGTGAGGGGGACATCGCCCAATAGCCTCCCTCTGTGTACGCCACTGAGGTCAACTGCCCAGGCAGTTGGGCCCTATCGGGCACAACTTACATTGTACTTTCCTCTTCGAGTCCCTAGCCGTACCGAAAGACAGACTCAAGATAACATTAACTTAGTTTAGCAAAATGAGATGAGATTCCTGGCAGTACATAAAACGATAAATTCTACTTAAGTTTCTTGAAAAGATGGAAAGGGTTTGTTCTATATTTAGCTATTAGTAACGAAACTGAGGAAGAGTGGGCAAAGCACACCAAAAATTTGGGGTTTTATCGCAGAAATGACCCTTTTGAAAGCTAAAATAAGTAAACCGACCATGGGTGGCGACAGAAGTTGCTCGACATGGGGCCGGGCCATGCCAGCGACCCCAAGTTCCGACAGCATGTCGAGGGGGTTAGAAAGGGATATGAAGGAGCCTAACTATCCCATGCCATTGCACAGTGCCGTATATTTAGCATTATATCCCTTAATATGTCAAGAGCCGAGTTACGCAATGATACTGTTCTTTTGAGTCTGAATCGTGAAATTGCAAAGGGTGCGAACATTTTTGATAGGCTGACACTAAAACATGTTATCATTAAGAACAAAGAGAAAAACATAAAAACTGTAAGGGTTGTAGACTGTATCGGAGGCAACATACATTGTGTCGAAGCCACCTGGACTACCCGATGAAATAGCCAAACTTTGTTCCGTGAGTCGCTCACCATGAACTGACCGTATTCCGCATGACACACACTAGAGAACGGCAACTAGGCTTTGCGATATGGGATGAAATTTACGACCTCTTAATAACCTGTGTACCCTACATGTTACTTGGTAAGGTTGACAGGACTTATGTTATCTAGCTATTTGGAATGGAACTACTGAAGAAAAAGGAGTGACATTACAGCGCGCGTAGCTCGTCGAAAATTTTGGGTTCTGATTACAGAAATTGTCGTTTTCCTTTCACTTCCTCTTTCTTTTCTTCGTGTTTCCTTCATTTTGCTGACTGGTGCAGAATTTACCTACTCAATGCCAGAAACCACATGAACGATGAACTCCTTTAGTATACAATGATACTGAAAAGCTCTATGTAGCTTTTTTGGCAGACAGAATATGTTTTAAGTTTCAAAAAGTGTTGCTTACGGGCTTTCAAAATAATGTAATAAACGATGTCTACAAATGCATTCCAATCTCCTGTCTTCCGTCTGCACCAGCCCTTTACTCTTGCCCTGCTCCCCCCCCCCCCCTCTCCTGTCCTTTTCTCTGTTCACTCGGTCTTCCTCTCTCCCTCTTCTCTCTCCTCTTTTTCCCTCTTTCTTCTTTCCTCTAACTTTTCTTCGTTTGCACTTCCCCTTTTCCTTCATTTTGCCGACTAGTGCAGGATTTTGCCTACTGCGTGGATCTTGGGGGGGGGGGGAGGTGTCACACCCCCTCTAGCGTCGTCCCTGACGGTTTTCTTCACAGTATTGCTCAGTAAATAGATTATTTATGACATTATTTGCAGAATTAGAAAGAGGTGTAAGATCTGATGGACGATGCGGTCATCAAAATCCCCTCAAAAATGGACAACCTTCTAAGTGTGACCCTGATTCAGAAAGCTCCTGTTGCTCAAAGTATGGATGGTGTGGAAGTGGGGATCTCTATTGTTCATGTGACGGCTGTATCGATTATCGTGGTAAGAGACTGAAATTAATTATCGTGAAGAATTTTAAAATGTAGGAGAAGGCAAAATCGCTGCTCTACCAAGGAAAATTGCAATACACCTCTAATACCACAAACGTAATGGAAACAGAATCAGGTCATATCCATGCTTCAATAAATTGGCAATTATGGTTAATCAGCTTGCTTTTAACAAACGATTGTACGACTACAAGAATAAACTAGAAATTTGAATTTGCATGGCAAATCCGACGTAGCCTCTCCGAGAGAGAGGTGTGGGAGTTGTTTTTCAATCGGGAGAAAGGAGATGGAACATAAGGCATATTAATTAACCGCGCGCCAGAGACATTTTAATTTTTATAAGCAAGCTCATGATAGTAGAGTTCATGAACTTATGGAGTTATTTTAGGTAAACTGTCCTGAAAGTGCAGGTAGCTAAGCATGATAAAACAGTGGGTACCGAGGACTTAAAGATTATTATTAAAGATATTATTATTCAAGTGAATTGAATTTACTTTTATCAGTTGCTTCGCGGGCCAGATGAATTAGTGGTCTCGCGGGCCGGAGGCTAAACGAACCCACATGCCGGAGGTTCCTCACCCTTGCTGTACTGAGCCACCGTACATACCCTAATGATCTAAGTGCTAGTGCCCCGGTAGGCTACTTACACATACCGCTGTGTTGTTTTAACGATGGACGTGAATTCATTCATTTTACATTGACGGCGGCAGGAAGGTCCCCAATTTTCCCTCCAAATCTCAAAGTCGTAACTTTTGGCAATTTAATAAACGTCGGCATGCCGATTTATTATCTCAAAATTAAGCATATAGCCTAGTAAGTTTCAAGTTTCCCGACGAAAATCGCCCGCGTCTAAATACCTCGTTGCTAAATCAAACAGGCTTTCCGCTGCCAGCTTCCCGGCCGGATCCCCCGCCTGCTCCTGCTGGAATTAGCGCTACTCGACTCGCCTTCTGCAACTCCAGCTGTCCAGTGACACTAATAGCTGGTAATACCTTTCTCAAAGTGCTGAAAAAAAATTTCGTCTGTATTCGGACGTGACAGAGAATCACTTCTTAACGATTGGTCATCATTTAAAATTCCCACTTGAGATTGGGTCAATTTAAAAATATTCAGACTATCCCGCATGCGCGGAGCTGCAAATCGAATATTTTTTTTCAATATATCAGACAGTCTCTTCTATGCATTATTTTGGTATCGTAATTTGTTTTTATAGATTCCCACCGTTCGTACGTTTCAAGAAGTCATTTGAGCATTTAAAATCCTTCAGTTTAAGTCGAGGGGCGACAATGAGAATACGAAAAACTTTGAGATTTGAAAATGAAGGATTATGGTCAACCAAAATTCAAAACGAACAACTCGTCTCGAAAGTAGATCCGTACATACTTTGGTCTATGCAGGTCATGAACAAGCGTGTCTGATGTGTCTAGTTAATTATATATGTCAATGGTGGGTTACACAGTACGTGCTATAAAGGTAGACCTATAAAAATACAAGTAAGCCACTACATCTTACGACGACATTTTTATAACTCAGTTGGCCAGTGCATGCGGGCCAAAATCACGAGTCTCTTCTCCCAACAAGCCATGTTCAACATCTAATTGTGATAATTTTTGTGAAATATATGATCAGTGGAAAAACGTTGCAGAAATTTTCAGATTTATTTGCCCTGTTGCTGTAAATTTCCAAAATATTTGCGAGTTTTATTCTGTTTGCACCTGAACATTTAGAAGCTGCGTAATCTTGGTGAAAATACATCAATGGCGACGAGACAAAATACAATGTTCTTCCGCTCTGAATTCATCCGCTTCATAGAGTTTCCGTATTATAAGGTTTACTTTTTTGCGCAATGTAAAAAAAATGTCTACTTGGGTTGTAGTTCGCCTTCCCAAATGATGGAAATACGATTCCGTACACGTAGCCTTACAGGCTACGTAATAACCTTAACGTTTTTACTTTGACAACTCTAACGTAGTGTAAAAGTAATCTTAATTTTTCTTCTTAGTTTCATGTCATGAGAACTATCCCAAAAATGGTTTGTTTTCCATACCACCTTTGCCTTTTATGTCTGGCTTATCATTGTACACGCATGCTAGAGTTAATTAAGCACACAAAGTACATGACTTTTAATGTATTTTCAGATTTAGAACGAGGGGTGAGAAGTGATGGACGATGTGGGTCTTACTTTCCCCTCACAAATGGACAACCTGGTAAGTGTGACCCCTACTCGGGAGGCCCTTGTTGCTCAACGGATGGATGGTGTGGGAATACGCCTTACCATTGCACATGCGACGGTTGCATCGACTACGGTGGTAAGAGACTGGAATAATATATCTGGAATAATTTTCATAATAAGAGAAAACAAAGCAATCGACCTACCAATAAAATTGAAAATTCGCCTGCATTTTGTCAAAAGGAAAAAATAGATTGTGATATGAATATGTCATTAAGCTGTCATTTATGGTAACTGAAATTTGCCTTTGACAAACTGTTGTTCCTACCACAGAAATGAATGGCTTCAACTCAGATATTTTAATACCTTTAAAAGTCATCACGTTACATAAAACTTAGACTTGATTCTTCTTTTCTGTTGAGTGGAAAAGCTGTTTTAAGAGATGGCGTTTGTTTTATACCATTAATGTTTTCAACGTTTGCTTTTCAGTTAAAGTGTTTCTATAGATTTAAACATACAGCAATAAAGACATATTAGGTGGCTATGATATTATACGCTTATTTTAAATTTCCTACGTAGGACAAGAAATCATACATCTTTTGCAGATTGGGCAATGCATTGTTCACCAAAAATGCATATTAAATAAAACATTATTGTAATTGATGTTGATATTTTTAAATGATATATCATCAAGGTGAAATCTACTTGTTTCTATTACATACAATCTCATCAGTAATTTCGTGAGAAGGGACTTCTATTGCAATTCACGTTAAATGGAACCCAAACGTGTTGTTTGCGTCTTCATACTAATTTATCATGGAGAAATTGCTTTGAGTTTTAGGCAGTGGAAATGTTATATCCAAAAACAGTTGTATGATGTGCTATATGGTTAGTAACTTCAGCCATGAAATTATTTTCAGAATTAGAACTAGGGGTGAGAGCCGATGGACGATGTGGGTCTCACTATCCCCTCGCAAATGGACAACCTGGTAAGTGTAACCCCTACTCGGGAGGCCCTTGTTGCTCAACGGATGGATGGTGTGGGAATTCACCTTACCATTGCACATGCGACGGATGCATCGACTACAGTGGTAAGAGACTGGAGTAAGATATCTGGAATAATTTTCATAAACAAGAGCAAACAAAGCAGTCAACCACCAATAAAATTGAAAACTAGCCTACATTTGTCAAAAGAAAAAAATAGACTGTGATATGAATATGTCATTAAGCTGTCATTTATGGTAACTGAAATTTGCCTTTGACAAACTGTTGTTCCTACCACAGAAATGAATGACTTCAACTCAGATATTTTAATACCTTTAAAAGTCATCACGTTACATAAAACTTAGACTTGATTCTTCTTTTCTGTTGAGTGGAAAAGCTGTTTTAAGAGATGGCGTTTGTTTTATACCATTAATGTTTTCAACGTTTGCTTTTCAGTTTAAGCGTTTCTATAGATTTAAACATACAACAATAAAGGTATGTTAGGTGGCTATGATATTATGCACTTATGTTAAATTTCCTACGTAGGACAAGAAATCTTATATCTTTGCAGATTGGGCAATGCAGTGTTTACCAAAAATGCATTATAAATAAAACATTCATCTATTTGATGTTGATACTTTTAAATGGTATATTATCATGGTGAAATCTTGTACATACAATCTCATCAGTAATTTTCATGACAGGGAACTTCAGTTGCAATTCACGTTAAATGGAACCCAAACGTGTTTTTGTGTCTTCATACTTATTTATCATGGAGAAATTGCTTTGAGTTTGAGGCAGTGGAAATTTTATATTCAAAGACAGTTTTATGATGTGCTATATGGTTAGTAACTTCAGCCATGAAAATTATTTTCAGATTTAGAACGAGGGGTGAGAGCCGATGGACGATGTGGGTCTCAATATCCCCTCGCAAATGGACAACCTGGTAAGTGTGACCCCGACTCAGGAGGCCCTTGTTGCTCAACGGATGGATGGTGTGGGAATACACCTTACCATTGCACATGCTATCGTTGCATCGACTATCGTGGTAAGCGACTGACTTTACTAATCGTAAGTACTGTTAGCTTACTAACAAGAAGAAATCAAAGCTCTTGCCCTACGACTAAAACAAAATACAACGAGGGGAGAGATATGTTTTGTAACTTCTTAATGATATATTATCGATTAATTGTTTTGGTTTTTGCCTCGAAATCTCTGTAATACTGCGTAACAGGTAACTTTATTCAAGCGGACAGTTTCATACTGTTGATAGCTTTCAGTCTTGCTAATTGTTTACAGATTTAGAACAAGGGGTGAGAGATGATGGTCGATGCGGTTATGAATATCCTCAAGACAATGGACAACCCAGTAAGTGTGCCCCCTACTCTGAAAGTCCCTGTTGTTCATGGTATGGATGGTGTGGGTCTGGTCATGACTTCTGTTCATGTTCCGGCTGCGTCGATTTTCGTGGTAAGAAACTAAAATTATTAAAATTCATAATCGTAAACAATGTTAACTATAACATAGCCACTTGCTTTATACTGAAAGAGGATATTAACATATTAATGGAAACTTTACCCTCAAGCTTAAGCTAAGTTCCTCATTCATATACTGTATTAATAAAGTGTTAACCAACGCTGGACCGTGCATTAAGTAGAGGATAATGCACGGTCGGGGGTTAATGCAAGCGATGCACGAGGCGGCAGCCCGAGTGCATCTAGCGATAGCATTGACCCCCGAAGTGCATTACCCTCTACTTAATGCACTTAGTCCACAGATTGCAAGCAGTGCTTGGAAATGATCAACATCACGAACAAGATGTTTTGTGGGAAGTTTGGAAGCTAAAATAGATCGATCACGTTTGGAAGAAATTGCTCCTTATATAAACTGAACTAAAAAATTACTGATCGAAGTTGCTCCAAAAATTACTTAGTATTTTATACTGAATATTTTGTCTGATTTGACCAAGGTAACTTGGGCAAAATTCGAACGAAAAAATTATTTTGATTGAATGGTGCAATCCAAAGCTATGTCAGGAAAATGTCAAAAGAAGTCATTCGACGTCAATGGTATTGTTACACGTTTTCAAGTAAAGCAGGTCGGTATATCAGTGCAAAAGGGAAACCAACATGGCGGTTGTCTTACCACGTGTTTATGTGGGATTTATTTCCGCTTGATATCAATGTAATAACTCTCCTACAACGAATTCGCCAATCAAACCTTCTTTCAAACTTGAATACTCCGATTTATTTTGAGAACGCTTGTAACTTAACTTGTAACATTTCGGTAAGCAAGTGAATACTCCATAAAGTTAAACAAGTCAACCCTATGTCTGTGAAATAAGGGATATTCCGATATGCGACAAAAAGTGACAAGACTCGTACACCAATTGCCTTAAAAGGTTGACAAAGCAGAAATGATGACTAAAATATCCTGATAGTATTTTTCAAGATACAGAAAAAAACGTTTAAAATTTGTGTGTTACGGGGCTGACACTTTAAAAGCTTATTGGATCTTTTACAACAGTAGGAAAGTATCCATTAAAAAATTCTTGCATGGTGATTTTAGTACTACACAAACGTGACCTTTGCTATGGAAACTTTAAACATGATGTAAACTTTAGTCTCAGAACGGTTTCGGTGGCAAATAAAAACATTAAAACAGTTGTCACCTGGTTAGTTTGACAAAGTTTCCTTTATACAGCTCTTAACCCAAGTGGATGTTTTTTTCTACTGTTAATGCTATTTGCCTATTTAAATGTAACAATAGTTATAATACCTTTACAAAGGTCAGCCTCCGCACGCCTGTTGCTCCTGTTGCTAAGGTTACAGCTAATGACTAACTCATACAAACTTTGCCTACAATCATTTCCACAGAGTAACTGTGTGCAAAACGCCCAATGCTAAATTATATTCAGTCTGCGGTGTACATATGTAAGTGACATCTACAGATAACTTTCAGAGACTGAATTCTTTGTCTGAAAGTCACACGTGATAACAGGCCATCGTAAAGTGAGCTTCGACGAAGCCCACTCAATCGTCTTTTACCCAGTGGCGTTGTCCAAAATGTAGGCAGGCTTCCTTCAGTCAATGAAACACACAAGGCAACGTAAGGCAACGTGCAAAGACAAGTTCTTATGAGCTAAGCAGACCTTAGTACTTAAACGGACCTCTACATATGATTCGATTAAGTCACTAGACAATCTTTGAATTCCGAGCTAGCAAATTAGAAACCAGAAGAGTTCTTATCCTAAACTAGCGAGTTTGGTGTGTTACGAACAACCGGGACAGGTCAAATGTTGTCGTTGTTGCTTTTAACGAGCATGGCCAAGGCACTGACCATTTTAAGATATTCACCTTTCAAGGCAGCCAATTTGCCTACTTTCTTATTCGTGATAGATATTTTCAAGGTAACAGTTTCAGTAAATGTCTCTCAACTCAAATAAAAAAAAATCTTGAATTGACAGTTTTCGCAACTGTCCTGACATTGCAATATTTTTTTCTTTAATAGAATAAATGAACCCAGTACACGAAAGAGGATTTACAATCATCATGATTCCGAAATCTTGGATGGCACCGATTCTTCACCGGGAATCAACTCATTTACACTGCATGTCTGGGGTTCTTAATATACTCGGTGGATGAAAGAGGTTGCATGCTGCTGGTATAAAAAGGTGCAATAAACGTCTATTAGAAAAAAACAATATTATATAGTTTGTATTGTCCCTCGAATTTTTCTTATAATATATATATATATGTATATATATATTTCTCTAATTCCCACCTTAAGGGGAAAGAAGTTGTTGAAAAGTCGACCATAGGGCGAAAAAAAAAATGGGGCGAAAAAACGGATTCGACTTAACGTTTGTACACACTTTTTATATAGGAATGAGTAAACGTATGAAAACGCCCTCTTAAATTTACACATTATATGCAATTAATGCAATGTCGACAAATTTACGGACCCCTATCTGTTACCACGTACGTATGGCAGGCCATTGAAATAACGTTGATTATATGTTGAGGACGGTTGGGCGAAATATATGCTTATGTATTTTATTATTTTTTTTTCGCCTTAACGTTGGATGATATAAAGAAATTCCCCTTAAGGGGGGAATTAGCGTTCTATATATGATACATATATAGGTATCTATATATGTATGTATATATATATATATATATATATATATATATATATATATATATATATATATATATATATATGTACATATATATATATATATATATATATATATATATATATATATATATATATATATATATATATATATATATATATATATATATATAGTAGGTAGAGTGACGTAGTAACTTAATAGGAATGAGTGAATCAACGCTGTATTGAATAGTCGCATGAAGACCTTAGGCCTTTGTTCCTCTAACATAGGCACTTGCCTTTTATATATATATATATATATATATTGCCTATATAAATATGTATTGTCTATATATATATATATATATATATATATATATATATATATATATATATATAGCTATCTAATGTCCTGAACCGCATACAAGGAATTGATAGAGTATCTGCCCTTGCCCTTAAAGCTGACCACACACCCACCAGACGTATCTCTTTGGTACTATCCTTTCACCAATTTGTAACTTCCATTGTACGTGCCATTTACAGACCCTCCGCCATGACCCATCCACCCGTGACCCTTTCCCTGACCCCCCCCCCTCCCATCACAACATTCAGAATTGAAAAGAACATATCTAAGCACTTGGTCCGTGCCTCTCAACCTCAAGCAGTAGTGTCTATCACCCTAGGAACTTTTCCTTGCAACCGTGGGAGATGCAATACTTGCCCGGTGGTCAGTTATGACAAAAATCTTTCCATTGTAGGTCCCAACAACAACTGTTTTAACGTTCATCAGCATTTAACCTGTACTTCAGCCAATGTTGTTTACGTTCTCGTATGTAAACGCTGTAATATACTGTACGTGGGAGAAACAAAACGTCGTCTTGCTGACCGAGTCACTGAGCATCTGAGGTCAATCAAACAGAACCTCCCAGGGTTCGCTGTAGCCACACACTTCAATCCCCCGTCAACATGCTCGATCCGTGACTTGATGGTTTCGGCGGCCATCTCGTATCGGGGTTCCGATCATGACCGCCTAGCTGCCGTAAACCGCCTAATCATGAAACTTGGAACCCTGTCCCAACATGGTCTGAACGTTAGACTTGAACTGTTATAACGCAGCAATTCCTGCATTGTTTTGACTTGTGGTAACCACTTAACACTGTCTGTTTTCCTAGCCGGTTTTACTGTGCCCAATTTTGTTATGTATTTTTTAAATTGTACGTTTGGCCGTGTCAACGATCAGTTGCATTTTTGCCACCTGATGAAGGGTTTAAACCCGAAACGTCGTGGAATTTTTCACAAACATTTAGCACTATTTACTACTTCTTTTTTACCTACCTACTTCATAAGTGCTACGCAGTACTTTGACCTTATATATATATATATATATATATATATATATATATATATATATATATATATATATATATATATAGGGCTTACATCAAAGGAGGACTAGTGCTGTTCCCAAAATATCTTCTAATTATCTTCGTGGCTCAGTGGTTAGAGCGTCCGCACTAGCAAGCGAGAGGTCCCGAGTTCGAATCCCGGTGGAGTAAACTTTGCTTTTTCACCTCGTCCAGATTTTTCAGCTTTACCGACTCAACTCTATTATATATATATATATATATATATATATATATATATATATATATATATATATATATATATCTGGACAATTTCTAAATCTTGGACTCGGACGTATATTGACTTTAAAATTTATATACTAATCTATCAATTAGCACATAAAGTTCTTTGATTATTTAAAATTTCGCGACGCAATTCCACTTCCCCATAGTAAAGACCCACCGTCGTGCCTGCGTTAATATAAGTGAGTGTCCTAAAATGCTACAAATTATACCTCGATTTGCGTCAGAATTAAAAGGCCACCCACCCGTTAGAAAAAAATTGTTATTGACCGGCGAGCACACGAATGATAAACATACAACTGTTCAGTATACGTACGAACAATCGGTCACTGAAATGTGACACTGAGACACAGTTAGCTGCAAGACGACTATCTTTTGGACAAATGCCCAAGGAAAATTTGTGGGGAGGGCTTCCCAGTCGGGCACTTCGCTGCGACCTTGTGGGTCCACAGTTAAAATGTCGATCACTGTGTGACAGACCATATGGCCTGTGAACCAATATTCAAGTTAAAAGGTGGTTTCTAAAGTGCCATTCTTATGAAGAAGTTATGTTCTGTTTTCTGCTTGTGCAAAAAAAGAAACTTATGCTCCCGTCAAGCAATGACAATTACACGAGGAGAAATGTACTTTATGATTGCACTGCTGATATGCTGTCCAAAAATTTTCAGATATACAGAGTATTCAATTGTCTCGTAATAGAGACTCTTAATTTGAGTTTCACGAAAACAAAACTCTCTTCTGGCGATTACAAACAGCTATTGGTAAATATGCGATAGTAGGACTAATGGCTTGTTACTTCCCAACTTTTTCTGGAAAGCAGCATCAAAATGAAATTTTATACTCCGAATATGTGAGAAATTAATTAATTTAACTCATCCGAAAAAAATTGTCGACTCTGAAAATAGCCAGTTAGCATTATTTTTGCAACTTATTCTATTTCTCGGTATAAAATGTAACAGAACCATTTAATTTCTTCAGAAACACAAATTATAGCTTATTAAGAATGAGGTTTCCAATATTAACACAATTGAATGGTAATCCTGACGTTTTGTGTAATTCGAGCACGAATATCCGTTCAGAGTTTCTTAATAGTTTAAAGGTTACACTTTTTCCGGTATTATAACTGTTTACATTTCAGGATTAAGACGATTTGTAGATAAACTTATAATTTGTAAGGAAATGTAGATTCGTGAACATTGGATATAATTCTGTTTTATAGCATACTTACGAAAGGCATGAATTCTATGAACAATTTAAAACAGAAATGAAAAACACATTCAAATTTAACTCAATTAATATACATCTACTTTGGGGCTAACCTAAGTCTAACCTAGACTAAAGCCAACTTTTTTCCGCGTTACGGAAAACTAACAAACTTCACGGAATCGGTAAAGGAACACGAAATTCCCGATTTTAGCTGACAATGAAAAAAAAACATTAGAAATGTGAGCAGAAGTTGTAACTTTCAGTTTTAGAACACTCGAAGTGGAGACCAGTGAATACCGACACTGTTTATCAAGTTTTACTACCACTCTTCTACAGCTTAGCAGCGTAAATAACGTACATACATTCATAGTAAAATTCTTTATTTATTGAAAACAGACAAAACACGGAAAACGGCGGGAAAACGGGAAGATCACGGAAAATGAAAATTAGCAAAACAGAATCCCGAATTTAGAAAACGGAAAAATTTTGGCTTTAAACTAACTTCTCAAATTTCTATTGGGTCAAGAAAAAATTACCATTTACTGTGGCATCAGTAAGTGAGCTACGGGGCGGGGGAAATAATCCCATGTCTATTTTAAAAGGAAAGATATAATTAGTTGGACTTCTATGGCTTTTACCGTAAAAACTGAAATGTTGTTTGTCCATCCACATTTGCGAATGTTTTATTCAGGGAAAGTAAATTGAAAGTGTTAAGTTAATGTTTGTTACATAAAACTTAACTTTTTCTGAATTTCCACTGAAGAAAAAGTATTTTCAGAAGACATTAATCGCACTTTGGAACTTGTAGCAGTAGCTCCTTGATCAACAGTAAGCGTATATTTTATAAGATTAAAGCACCATCAGGACTTACAATGATAGTTGCAGACGAAAGTATGCTTGGAGGTTACCTAAACCAACTAGAAATAACTTCTTTGAAAGAAAATAAAGAAAAACAATAAAGGAAACGATAAAATTTAAAACACTCAATTCGTGGTGATCGAAAGGTGAAACCAAGACAGACAAAGGATTAATGCTTTTCTTGCGAGTGCGAAAGGCTCTAATATGGTTTATCTTTTCCTGACGTGCAATTGCCACCATAAACAGGTTTCTACGCTGAAAAGATACTGGCAAAGGTTAGAAAGATAAAATTTCTCTCACCACTTCCACCACGTTGTTATGGGGGAGAGACCCTTGCTGTAAATGCCCTATACTGCAAAACGAGGTGACCTGCAAACGAAAAATTCTCTAATCAAGCACGCACCCATGAAGAGGTGTTGAGTTCTAGCGCCACTCTACCCCCCCCCCCTTTTTTTCAAGCCCTACAGTTGTTTAGTGGGGAATGTGGCTCATTCAATGAGACAGTACTCTTAACTTAGTGGTTTACATTAAAGAGATTAGCTGATTGGCTTCTTGTCCTATATTTGCTTTTCTTTGCAAAGTTATTCAAGAAGACTTAACCAAAAGAGGCAGAGTTTTTATTTAGGGTAGTGAGAGGAATAAGATCCACCATGTTTTCAAACATGTCAAGCTAGGTGAGAATAACTAGGGAAAAGTTGAGTAATGTGCACTTTCGTGTTTTACGTCAGTGTTCTTTAGCGAGACTGTTCAGAGCAGTTAAACACAAACTTATATGATAGAAGCATTGAAGCGGGTGGTCAAAACACCAACAATTTAAAAACCAAGAAAATTAAAATTGTGGGAAGATATCTAGGTAGACTAAAACAGTAAACGCTAAAGCTATTACAGTAAACATGAAAGAGGTCAACAAGCAGGCTAATTGGTGACAAAAACTATACCTCACAAAAGACAGAAGGCCACGTAGTGAGGTGATTTGAAACTTAAAATAACACAAGCAAAAAACCATAAAAGTCTAGCTTACCCTTTTGTAAGGGTATAAATATTGTCTTAGGTTGAGGCCTCCTGGATGAATACATTGCAGCTGGGCTAGCCAATACCGTTCTTTTTTCATACTGTTGTTTTTTAAATTGAGTATCTTTTAGACTATGCTAGCAATTTTCAAAATGTATAGCTAATTCAAACCTACCATTCTCAAGCAGCAAGTTTGACTTACGATTTCTAAAACAAATTTTGAACTTATTCGTTGCAGACTCTACACAATTAACTTTAACCTTACAGCAAGTGGCCAGATATATAAGATTTGAACCAGTAGAGAAAACTTTACCAGTAATAGGCTGGGATTTACTAGTAACAGGAATCAGGAAATGCAATCCTTCCTTTACAAATTCTTACATAAATCTCTGTGCATTTGATACACCCTCTTTCCTCTCTTTACCTATGTATTTTTGCAGTGGGCCATAACGTGATTTGCATTTACGACGAGGCCGAAAAAAATCTCTAAAAAAGAGATTCATATGGTTAAAATAGTTATGTAAATGTAGAGAGTGGTTTCTTATGATGCTCCTTAAATGTAGAATGATAGGGTTCTTCAAGAGACCAGATAAATTGTTGAGAAAAGGTTTGTTTTTACAACTCGCGTTATTAAAGGAGGGGTTGTGGTTCGTCGATCGATCCTTAAAGGCACTTCCAGTAACACGAGTTTCAGAAATCCCTGTCATTGTGACGGAAGCTTGATATTGTACATAATTGCTGAAGCATTTCCGCGGACTGTGAAGTCGGTCTTGTCTCTACAGCCACATTTGTCACCACTTTTATCTGGAGAAGGGTTGTTGAGAGGAGGTGTTTTTTGTGCAAGTCCATGTTTTGTTCAACATAATTGATGCAGATGTAACTAAGGATACTTGTTAACCGGATTTTTAAACCGTAGTTATTTCTGTATCGCTCTTCAGCTAACGTCGTATTGAATAACCAAAAGCTCTACTATTTTGCACACTAATCTTCCAATAGATCTATTGAATGTACTATTTCTATTACTTTTATGTAAACACCCTAAACGGTATGTAAGCCTAGATTTTTTGCTTCAACAAGCCCTTGTTAAGAATCATTGTCCCTTCGACCACTGATGACTAAATCAGTGCTAATGGTGTTGACGATGTTCGGGTGAAGATTAAGTACATCGACGTCGCCTCCCTTGGCAGTGGAGGAAGATCATATGAACATGAGAACCTTTTTAACATGGGAACCTTTTTAACATATTTTAAATTTACCCCAACAGGAGAAGAACTTACAAAATGTTTATGTACTTTTGCAAGATTGTCACGTACAGACAAGTTTGGGGATACATACAGAGAACGCATTATAGAATATGAAATTTTCTCTTTAAGTAAACATGCATTCGTTTTAAAGAAAACCACATGGTTAAAATTTTGGCTCGCCACTTGCTTTATACAGTGAATTTGAATTGCAAGGTTCCATGTTTGATAATAAAAGAGCACGGACCCAATTATTTACTTAATGTAGAAAACAGTCTACCGAAAGGCCTCTTGTAAAATGTTTTTCAATTCCTGGCCTACGAAAGAAGTTTGGAACCCTTTACGTCTTATTACGTTAAATCGAACAGACTTTATGCATTGACCTCGCGCGACGTCATTTTGGAGGCAAGCAATGAAGCACACTGCAAGCACTATGTATTTCTTACGAGCGCCTAGTAGCAGTGGCTTAGCTAGAGGGGGGCAGGGGTGGTCGCCACCCACAAAGCCTCCGAAGGCCACTGTCGGAAATTTCTAGTCTCTGTCGGAAATAAATAAAAAACAATTCGTTTGAAACACTAACAACACTTCTTATGTTTTTAAGCAGAATTGCACATGGAAATGGTTACTGGCGAGGCCTGGAAGTGTCATTTAAGGCAATCTCGGAGATATTTTTATCTAATTTTTCCGAGCGCTACAAGCCAGATGATGGCGCTACGCTTAGATAGTACATCATTACTTCTAGATAATAATCTGTCAGAATTTTTTGCTTTTGCCCACCGCCCCCGACAAAAAATATCTAGCTACGCCATTGCCTAGTAGAGTTATGCGTGTACATCCCCCCCTCCCTCCCCACACACACATCGGCTTTCTGCATTGCTTGTGTAAGTTGCAATTATAGGCAATTGTCTCCATTGGAGGGAGCACTTTCTTTTCTCTTATGTCATATGTGTAAGGTCTTTACTTCATTTTTGTCATCGACGTCTTTGCGCAAAAGCTATGGTAACCGGAAGATTCCTTACATAAGTGCAATGACTAAACAGTATGTCTAAACAGATACTCTTTGAAAAGCTTTTCACCGTCAAATTAGTTTAATCACCAACATAATGCAAGCGTGGGTCAGACCGTTCAAGGATGAGAGACTATGGGTTCTGGATACAAAAAGATTAAAAAAAATTAAATGAAGAATAGGAGACAAGCATCACAGAGACTAAATTGCAGTAAATGTAGTAGAAAACTTTGAATATTTCAAAAGTGTTTATTTGGTCTACAGAGCAAGTATTTTACAATATCAAGCAGAACCCCAAATATCGTCCTTCCTTTCTATTTATAAATCCTCAACCATCAAGTTGTCTCCCCGTTAGTTCGAATAAGGCTGAAAGCAAACATTAGGCTGTGGTTCGAGCATGGGCTATTTAGTGCTCACCCATTGCCGCTAAACAAATGACTTCTGACTTGAATGCGTTACGCCCGTTTCGTGGGTAACATACAACGAAACAATGGAAACTTATTGGCTGTGTTTTGCATTTACACTATTGGGAGATTGTGTACTACGCTCATTTAAATTAAGTCACAGTAACGTTCTTTCGGTTTCACTCTTCGTGTCTCCTACAGTACATGCGCTGCTAGCAGGGGCATCAGACCGTTTAAAAATTCGCTTTGATGGTTGACATAAACAACTTGTCTTAAGCCTTGTCTACCAGTCTTTTCTCTTGCCGTCGATTTTGGATAAATAGTTACAAAGTAAGATCAAACCAAGCTTCGATGGAATCTAGAGGTCAAATAGCATATTTATGAGCTAAAAGCTTTAAAACGTGCTCGTTTTGGTTTAACTCTTTCTACTTCATAACGTTATCTGTTTTGGGACTTTGTTCATACCGTAAATAATAGACCGGTAAGAAATCTGCCAGTATAATTATCAAAAAAGGGTTTCTTTAGCCTTACAAACCAGCCTTTCTTCTGGGGTTCCAAATAAACATTTATGAAGGCCTACTGACTTCTCATAAAATATAGGGGCAAAATCTGCGGTAGTCTGTCAGCGGTGGATGTACTTTATGAAGAAGGAAAAGATACAGGACCTCACGCATATGGCATCACTGAACGTAAAGTGTGCCATTGTTTGGAGGCAAGCGCATATCATTCCAACTATCAACAACAAATGCGGACTGATCGCTGATTTGTGACCTGGTCAGATATTCGCATAAGTCTACTAGCCGCTCGTGCGAATTGTACGTAGTGCGTGTAGTGTGCTTTGTTGTTTGGCCTCCAAAATGACGTCTCATCACATTGATACACAAGGTCTATAAGGAACAGTAGAAATTAGAACTAAACAGACACAGATGTCCGTTTCACCACCTCGCTCATGTAAACTATGGAAGTTCTTCCACTTAAAAACAGGATCACCCAGTGCATATAATAAAGTACCAATCGGAGGTAGAAATGGAGTGGTAAAGAATAGTGTTGGTACTGAAGGTCGGCAGAGCGTAAAGCATGTTGTAATTTTTGTGAAGCGGGTGCTTATAATTTCTTCCCTTGTCTCGTGGCTAATTGAAAAACATGTAATTAAGAATGATGCTAGACTAATCCATCCCTGTTCGGTTTGGATGGTCTTGAAGTCGTAAACCTTATCATTAGGCTACTAATGATGAAAGACATTAGAAATTTATCAGCTATTTTGACAAGTAATTTGTTGTTACGTAGATAAATAAGTCTCATCATTCTCACTAACATCTTGAAAAATAAAGTAAGCCTGTGTTAATATTTGGAACAAAGTTATCAGGGAATGTTACACCTTATCGCTTAACTAGTACGCAGCGCACTTCTCTACGCATATACATGTGATGTAGACTAGATTCTTGATAGAAATGGGGACCTGTATCCGAATAGTTATAACTCACGAAAACTTCGAAGTGAGGTTTGTGCCGTGAAGGGAGTAATCCTCTAATTATCTTGCCCTTGAAGTTTTTAGAAGTGTTTAGTATTTGAAAGTCAACACAACGGAGTTTGACGGCTGCTTCCTCTTGGGTAGTGCGGGAGATTTTATCCATAGCCTTGAACTTGCCAGTCGCATCAAAAGAAATAATTGTTTTTTTCTGGTGTTGCATGGTGTACGTATGAAAACACATCGGCTTAAATTTATGTCACTGGGAACTTAGATTTGTGTCCATAATTTAAGGAATTTTGAAAAAAAACTTGGCTTTTCGACAGCCTTGAATGAATAAGACTTTTACCTCTTTAGCTTCCTTTACCTATGGTCTGTTGAGATGGATATGACTATTTTCTATTGCTTTTTATTGAACAGTCGGTTTGAAAGACCCTGTTATTATGATGTTGGCTGCACCAGTCTATTCCAGCAAAGCATTTAGTTTGTTGAACTTTAGCACCCTGTTTTAGAACTACTAGAGGTGAATGATCTCACGTGGAGATGAAACATAAATTAAAAATAAACAATAGGCGGTGATCTTTTCATACTTTAGGAGGTCTTAAAGTATAAACAGAAGTTAACCCTTTAAGCATTACAGGCAGATATATCCGGCCCGCATGATTATGCTCTCCACACTAAAGGCCAGGGGCGGATCCAGGATTTCTGAAAAGGGGGGGCCGAAGTTGTTCGACCTGTGATTGAGGACACTATACCATCTAAGCGGAGCGCCACCATCGGTTGGCGCGGAGCGTACAAGAAAATTTTTGACAAAATAGACCTCCCAGATCGCCGGAAATAGCACTTGTCAGGCTTGATAGCAGCCATCAAGAAGATCAATTTTTGTGAACAAAATGTTAAGTTTGATTTTATTTTATCACACATTTCTGTGAGGACGGATTACCTCAGCTAGTGTGACTTTTAGTCCAAGGTTTGCACGTTTGAATCCCGTTTTACTCAGTGGCGTACCAAGGATTTCTCTTACGGGGGCATACAGTGTGTTGTGTGATCGCCGGCCTGGGGGAGGGGACACCCCCTCCCCTTTGAAAATTTTTGAAAAATTAGGTGTCTTTACATGCAATCTGGTGCCACATATGCTACCTTTTGAAGTAAAATTTGTGTTAAAAAATTTACGTATTTTAGGAACTAAAAAAAAATCGGTATTAGTGGGGGTGCATGGCCCAATGGCCTCCCCCCCGTGTACGCCACTGCGTTTACTATCTAAGCGGAGCGCCACCATAGGTTGGCGCGGAGCGTTCCCAGAAAATTTGAAGTTTTAATACATCCCAGATGGCCGGAAATGGCACTTACCAGGCTTGATAGCAGCCCATCCCAACTGATGCGCACTGTCTCGTAAGGTATTTTTCGATTGGCTGATGGTATTGTATCGGTATTGCATCGTGTTGATTGTATCTAATCATGTGTAGTAAGATAGCATGCGTGTGAACGTCCCAATTGACGTTCAAACTGATCTGCTGTGCGCTATGACTCCCATGCTTCGAGGTTGCTAATTGCAGCTTCATTCTCTATCACTCCACTCTCTGTCCTTCTCTCCAGCTCTTCTCCTTTCCGTTTTTCTCTCTTTTTCCTCTTTTATTTATTTATATTTTTTTTTTTTGCATTTTCAAAAAGGGGGGGGGCCGGGGCCGGGTCGGCCCCCCTAGATCCGCCCCTGCTAAAGGCGGATATATCCACGCAAGTGACTTGTCTTCATTAATCTAATATTACTTTGCACCCTCCTTGACACCCATCCAAAACCACATCATTCTAATAGAAAACTCGATTCCACGAATTTTAATACCAGACACGCTAGATAGTTTTATTCAAACTTTGGAGATAGTTTTGATTGAAAATGCCTAAAAATTTCGCAATTGATTGAACATTTCCAAGTAGCCTATCAAATACCTCGAGACAGGCTTCTTCGTCTCAGAGACTAATTTTGAAAAGAATTTTTTAAGGGAATAGCCTGCTTTTGATTTGGATTACATTGTCTCATTCTATACGAGACTGACACACGGTACTACCTCAGACTATGCACAATGTGACGTTTATCTGCCAGGAGCAAGGGATCTTTAACTAAACTCATCAATATTACCTATCGCTGAAACATTATAGCAATGGCACTTTGTATGATTTGTATCCCCCACATTTATTTTAATCTAATTATTAAAAAATAAATAATAAAATAAAAATAATAAAAATACCGAAAGTTATTTGTACATTTTGCATGACTTAAACCCACTGTTAATACACCCCTGCTTTGTGTCAGCTATATATACACAAAGCCTGCAACTGCACTGAAAAACAAAACAAAAGTGATGAACTCTCGACCCACTTTGGTCACACTAACACCAGTAACCACACACCAGGCTAATAGTCAGGGGCGTTTTGGTTTGTTGCATTTTGCCATATTTGGTAATAATACATACAAGCCAGCTTTGGATTAGCACATATTGAATGGATACCGTGAGTGGAACCCACACATTTTAAGGTTCTTTAATTTATACCATAAATAGTACTGCCATACTGACATATCACATATTTTCTGTGAAACGAAGAAATTGCAATATTGGCGTTCACTCTGTTTCCTATGTATTCAGCTTTGTGAGTCAAAAGTTTTTATGATTATTACCAAGGCCCTGTAGGATCCTTTCCATGAAAATGATAACATATTATACGGTATCCACAGAGATAATGCAACCCATAAATGCCCCCAAACCCATATTTTTTAAGAAAAAAATGAAGAAATCGCAATATTTGGGTTTCCATACTTTATGCCCATTCTAATTTGAGAGTCAAAATTCCTTCTGTGTACTGACAAGGCACTAGGCTACCCATATCATGAAGATGAAATCATCTTGTATGATACCTTTAGAAATGTTACAGGCTCAAAAATGCCGCTAAACCCATAGTTTCAAGGAAAAATGAAGAAATTGCAGAATTTCGGTTTCTGTAATTTCATGCCCATTCCCATTTTCAAGCCTGCACTTTTCTGTGTACTAATTAGGTACTAGGCTACAGGTTTCAGGACAAAGAGAGCATCTTGTATGATACTTACAGAGATATTGCAGCTCAAGAGTGCCCTTAACCCATATTTTTCAAGGAAAAATGAAGAAATCGTAATATTTGGGTTTCCTTAATTTCATGTCTATTATGATTTGTGAGTTGAAATTCTTTTTCTTTACTACAAAGGTATAAGGCTGCCTTCTATTTGAAGAAGGGAGCATCTTGTGGCACAGTATCAGAGATATTACTGCTCAAAAATGCTCTTTTATCCGATTTTTTTTTACTAAAAAATGAATAAATTTCAACATTTGAGTTTCCTTCATTCAATATTCTGTTTTCATCTGCCAGTGTATTTTTTTTTCGTGCAGTGGCGCCGGCACGGGGGGGGCATGGGGGGGCGCGTGCCCCCCCAATCGATTTCAGAAAAATATTTTTGAAAATTTTAAAATGATCCCAAAAGGCGTTTAAGCTATAGATTTCTGTATGGGGTAGGGTGAGGTGTGTTTTCAACCAGGTGATGGATCTATTGTATACATTTTCCATCACAAATGGTTCTCAAACTATCAGAATTATCGCAAATCCTTCGCAAACTTTCAAAATTTTCGCGCGCTCCGCGCGCTTTCAACCTTACCTCAATATTGTTCTAATTATCATTAATTTCCGGTAGCAACTCCCACAGAAGCACAGCAACAGAAGCTGAAAGCTGTTTACGAATTCTTAGGTAAACTCGGACTGGCTTTGTGATTAGCAAATAGGTTTGTTGGGGAATTGAAAGTGTCTCGATGCAGAGCATGAATGCAGGGTTTTTCATGGTTATCTTATTTAATGAAAAATTTCGGCGCGCTTCGCGCGCATTTATCACTGTTTTCACTCCAAATCATGACCATTATTAAGGTATTAAAACATGCAACTATTCTGATCACAACATTTTTCCGAAAAAACAGAAGTACATCCCCAACAGCTGTAGGGCCTATGGGATCTTTCAGTCTAATTTGTAGCATGATGTGGAAGGTTGAAAGTGCGTATTTGCCGTTATACATTTTTAAAAAATTTTTACCCAGCGCTTCGCGCGCAGCCTCTACCTGCATAGATGGTGATTGTTAATACACTTACGACGAAAAAATATTCTGAAACGCGCCTTTTAGTCCTTAACCGGTCTAATATCACTTCCCTGCACCTATACTCTCTCTCATTCCCCATCGATGGAAGATGTTCGTCTGGATTTCCTTTCAAACTTAGTAAAATACCATTGTTGTAACGTGCTCGGCATTATACTTTATAGTACCATTTGGATGTCAGGTAATATCATATCAATGCCCCATTTTATATAATTAATCCAGAGCGTCCAGGAGGCACTATACAGGTGTCTGTCAGTATTAGATACCCTTTTATAATGCACAATGAGACAAAGGAAAATTTTCGTAATGGTCTAAGAATGTTTCTGTGGACTCCACCCACGTATTTTGTCGTAAAAACTTTCCCCGAATAGAAGGCATTAAAGCCTAGCCAAAAAGGGGGCTTGGCGAGGTTTGTTGACAACATACCCTTCTCTAAGACAGCACACTCTCCTCTTTCACCTAACTAAAAATTAGAATTCACTAAATTATGGATATTTTATAGCCATGTATGATCAGTTCCAAAAATATCCTAAAGATAGCACCATTTTGCATCTAAGCAACCTTAAATTACCAAAATTTCTCAAAGGGGAGGGGGCACCCCCTCCCCCAGGACGGTACCTTTATGTAGTGACAAAAAGGATTCCACACTGCTGTATACCATCGCAAGGACGCACATTCTCTTCTTTCTCCTAACCAAAAATTAGAATTCACTAAATAAGGATATTTTCCAATCATATGAGATCACTTCCAAAAATACTCAAAAGATAGCACCATTTTGCATCTAGGCAACCTTAAATTAAAAAAATTTCTCAAAGGGGAGGGGGACACCCCTCCCCTTAGACCCCTCCCCCAGGACGGCACCTTTATGTACTGCCAAAAAGGACTCCACATTGCTGTGTACAATCGCAGGGACGCACAAAAAATGGTACAATTTAAGCAGACTTGGGGGAAAACTGAGGTGGCATTATGACATCATCTGTTATGCCCCCCCCCCAATTACCAAATCCTGGCGGCGCCACTGTTTTCGTGTACTACTGAGGCACTTGAGTATCAATTTTGTGAAAATGGAAGGTGTTGTGTGACTCTAAAAGAGATCATTATTGTTCAAACTTGTCTGGTAGTGCCAAAAAATTGCATATTTTTTAATGAAAAATGAAAATATCGATGTTTTAGTTGTTTAGGGTCTACACCAAAGGAAAACTGGTATACTTTTAGAATTTTCAAAATTGATGTGTGTCTTAACAATCTACTTTTCTTTCAAGAGCAGAGAGATCAGTAGATCTAGTTATTCAATTGAAAGAAATATTGGGCATAACAAGTGATCCAAGAGGGCAAAATTTACTGGCGAAAAACAAAGAAATTGCGAATTTTCAGTACCACTCATTTCATGTAGGTTTGAATCTAGGAGTCCAAATTTTCCCTACGTACTACCTGGTTATAGTACTACCTGGTTATAGTACTACCTATTTACAAAAATTAAGGTTGTTGGAATACACACTGTAAGAAATCTGGTAATCAAATTTGTCCCCAGGCGATAAAATTGCCAAAATTGACGGTTTTTGGCGAAAAGAGCTATATTCGACAGGTTACTACAACAAAAAGGATCAATATTTTGGGGGAAATTTTCAGTATTTGTGGGAGACTGCGTTTATTTTACCATTTTTACTCCTAAAAAGGTTTAGACCCCAAATGTTGATGCAGCAAAGCTTTTCTTGGGCTAAATCAGCCAAAATGATCAAAATGGCGGCCATTTTGAATTGGCTGGCTAGTACCTTGCACATGAAACAAAATGGAGCACATACGTTTCTGATTGTCTGACGTCTACTCAACATCTTATCAAAGTTTTACCAAATATATGAAAAAAAAAAATGCAACAAACCAAAACGTCTCTGACTAATACAGCTAATTACGAACCAGGGTTATAGCTAGCCCAATTTGAGTGCCGGTTAAAATCCCCTGCGTAACTTTCACAAACCACGTTATGTGTAGGATAATGAACGTTAGGCCACACACTACGAGTGCTTAGCCTAGCCTTATAAAATCTGTGCTGAAACGGGATTTGTCAATACGCGTCGAACGTGCAATTTGCGCTAATATTAGCGGAAAATGTTTGTTGTTGAAACTTTGTTAGGGTGTTAAACTGATGCAACATTGGATTTTGGCCACGGATATTGCCCTCTGTAGTCAGAATATACTAACGTAACAAAGAAAAGATGCATTTTATATCGATATACCATTATTTTAGGAAATTAGGTGCCAGTCGGTAAGCTGACAAATTACTTTGAGTGGCGGTCGGTAAGCTTTAGTGCCGGTTCGCCCAACCGGCGCCGACCTGTCACGAACCTATTGAATGGTTGTTTTTGCTGCCTAGTTAATCTCTTTTTTCAACTACCGAAGTGGTTGCTCCTGTTTATACTTCTAGACATCACCACCTGTAGGACTATGTCTTAGCTCGTGTAGTTCTTGAAGCTACAACATGTATTTTCCATCGTTCGGTACAATTACAGTTATGTATAGAGGTATGTCATGTGTGGTCACGCGTTTGTCTTTACCCGGTAGTGAAGGACAAAACACACGCGCAAGCATATTTACAGCCCACGCGCACGGCATAGCCACAGATACTTCTGTGACACAATCACATTCCTGACACAATTTGTAACAACTAAAGAGACGCGCTACGCGTGTATGGCGGGCCATCAGTGTCATATCACGGGGAATCGACATATACCAATTTAAATCGACATATACCAATTTAAATCGACATATACCAATTTAAATCGACACATACCAGTTTAAATCGACATATACCAGTTGAAATCGACATATACCAGTTTAAATCGACATATACCAGTTTAAATCGACATATACCAGTTTAAATCGACATATACCAGTTTAAATCGACATATACCAGTTTAAATCGACATATACCGATTACCTCATTAACATATTTGATATTCTGATTTCGCAGTCTCTGCAGCTCTTTGCAATTCGCTATATATTTCGCTGCAATTGTTAGAGTGTTAGCTATGGCGCGTCAATAGTATGGCTATTGTTCATTCTACCTCCTAGGACCGTTTCTAAGGTCATCACATACGAATAGCAAGAGCTTGTAGGCGTAACTATATTAACTGATTCCAATTATGGATTATTTATCCTTTTGTAACGAAATATGATTTCGTTCAGTAATTTGGGGAGTCGTTCAAAGTTTGTTTGGTGTCGAAATTGAGGTCTGTTGACACAGCTCTTGCAGAGGCGAGGTTAGCCAGAAAATGGTTATATGTAGGTTTCGTTTTACAGCTGAGACCGGACGTGTGACAAGGAAACCTTTAGGAAGTAAAGGATTATGTAAAGAAATCCAGGCTCCTAGTCAGACAAGTGCTGAGTTTAACGATTATTTTACCCAGGAAAGTCAGCCGCTGTTAGTAATGTTTTACTACAGAGGGATAAAGGTGAGGTCCGTTCAAGGGCTATCACAGCTGGACAGGGAGGCCTACCTAGTACTAACTGGAAAGCTGGTTGTTCTGTGGATATCCACTTAAAATCTCGTGTGATTACGAGTAACAATTGGATTAGTTATTCGAATAACTTGCCAAGCTTATGACAAGTGTAAGCCTGTCTGGCAGTCGATCAGACCAGAGATCGCACCTTATCATGAGAGACATCTAATTAGGTGATAAGACTGCGTCGTTGTTATCATAGGTAGGGTTGGTTAGGTTCCTTTGGCTAATCGGGAGAGACTGTTTCTCGGTGGGCTGGGCTTGTTGGAAGGTAAATTTGTGTAGTATTGACTATGTAGGTATTGCGCCACCGTTTACGCAGTGCGCAAGGCTGTAACCAAGTCCATCTAACCCAATGCCGGGCCAACTCCGACTCCGGCCATTTGACAATTTAGCATGACATAAAAATGGTTTTCAAACCATTAAAACCTATAGTTCGTCTAAACGTTAATAGCAAAGGCCATTTTTACGGACTGAGTCAACTTAGTTTGGCCTACCCTAGAATAAACTTGACTGCGCGTGACCATTCATGTATTAAACTGTGCAAAAGTAATAATGTTGCATTAAGTAACATCTGTGTAACTTACGCTTTTGTGCAATCGTCAGAACTCGCTTTCGAATCCGAGTCCAGTTGCAACCCATTACGGGCCAATTCCGAGTTCAGTTAAAACGGACTCAGGTGCGGAATTGAGTCCGAGTTCGGACTCGGGCGTTACAGCCCTAGAAGTGCGTCAGGTCTCCTGCACTGCGGAACCCCCTACGCAGTGTGTCAGACCTTACGCATTTCGTCTATCCTTACGCAGATAGTCACCTGTTACGCATTTTTGGTGTACAGTTACTTTAGAATGGAATGGGGTTGTATAGACCTGTTTGTATTTCATTGTAAATAGTTATATCCGTTGTAAATATTTCCTGAATATTAGCGGTAGAAATTCTTTCGAATTCCATGTCTTCTTCTCAGAGTCTAGTAGTATTTATTTCTACAGCCCTTGCAAGCCCCATCCTTGCCCTCATACCTCTCTAAGGTTTGCAGGAGGTGGGTCCATATCAACAGTAGTGGGCCACAAGTTACACTAAGCTAAGTGGTATAAACGGTACGTAGGCACGTATGTTTGTTTTTATTGTATGCAGGGCCCGGTAAATGTCCGCGAAATTCTCACAAGGAGGCACGTATGCTAAGCTGCCGTTAACAATCCATGCAACCATAGCATGTATACATGCACTCCATGCAACTGCCCTGGAAAAAGGTTAAAGTTAATAACAACCGGTGAGAAGCTAAAACTGCGAATTACTCAAGTCACCAAAAGGCCGCAAAGCGAATATGAGAACTCTCTACTTCATGCTAAATTATAAGCGAATGCTTCTGGCAAAGTTCCGCCTAAGTAGGCTACCCTTGCATGCAATAACACCTTGGCCGACGTTCAATCTGTGTACCGAAAGACAAAATTGAAGAAAGGGGGTACTTCAAGTAACGTAAATAGCCTCACTGTCCGTATTAATGCTTAAAGTGGTACAAAATTGGGACTTCCGCAATCGAAGTATTCCGAAACGACATTCCTTTATAAATTAAGCAATAAAGGTAGAGGCTTTTCTATTCTCAATCGTTTTGGTTACAAGGCCGAGCTTGTGAGTGACATATACCGTTACTCAACAAAGGAACCGCCCATGAACTTTCTAGTTTAGTGGCATAAAATGAATATTTAAATTCTTTCCTTTCTAAAATTTCTTTATGGAATTCCCGCTAACTGCAGTGAGGTAGCCTACCTACATTTGCAAATCCTGAAAAAAGGAAACTGCCTCGTTGGCGAGAATTCAACCAAAGTCTACATCCTAGCTCACTGTTACCTTTTAGTAATCCGATCTATATTCTGCACACTCCGCCACTACCTATAAAGGCTTCAGAAAGGTAACGTACGGCAATACGCCACATTGTGCAGTAAAAGAAACAGGATTTCATTTACAGAGAAATCTTGAGAAATAAACACGTAAGAGGAAGTCATATCGGGCATCAAAGGCATTGACCACAAACCAAAAAAAATTTAGAAATGCCAATACACTCAGGCTCAAAGCCACGCACACACAAATATCTAAAAGCAAGGCATTTCAAGGCCGCTTGAAAGGCAATGAGTTGATTTTTGCGTACATTAGCATCTATCCCGTTTGTTTCCCAACCATCTTTTGCCTATAAGAACACGCCATATTCGTTGCAAACGGCTGATCATTTGGTACAGTGACATATATTTTAGGTAGAATGATATGTAAAGTTAGAATAGTGGCATATATTTTGGTATAAAAACGTATCGCATAATATCATCATCATATTTGATGGCCCTTTCCGCTCACCATACATTTGACAAGCTAGCAGCGGCATACATAGCGGATTGCAAAGAGTTGTAGTGTTGCAGAGATTGCGAAATCGGGATATCAAATATGTTAATGAGGTAAATCGGTATATGTCGATTTAAACTGGTATATCTCGATTTAAACTGGTATATGTCGATTTAAACTGGTATATGTCGATTTAAACTGGTATATGTCGATTTAAACTGGTATATGTCGATTTAAACTGGTATATGTCGATTTAAACTGGTATATGTCGATTTAAACTGGTATCTGTCGATTTAAATTGGTATATGTCGATTCCCCGTGATATGACACTGATGGCCCGCCATACGCGTGATGTCAGTGAAACACTTCTATAGCAGTCCTAACTACCACTTGGCTCTTATTTTCGTCTGTCACGTTTTGTTATAGACTATTGGAATCCATGGGTTTATTTTTTGGTAAGAGAATTTCTATTTTGTTGATATGTTTATGTGTGTAAAAACTAATACAGTTGTACAGTTAGTATACATCTAAGTTGAAAATTAAAAAAAAAAAATACGTATGAATGGGAGTTAAGATAAGAGGATCTGCCATATCCCCAAAGCTTGATCAAAGTTGACGATTGCCTAATGTGTTAAAATACTTTTCGCATTTGCATTGGGTGTTAAGATATAAGAGAAATTTTTCAACCCTCAAGGAATTATTTTTGACACTTAGTGATTTGAATGTAATATCGTGTGTATATGAAAAGTTTGGTAAGAAGTAAATGCAGGTTATCCATAACATAGTATCACTGAATACAACGAATATGTAGAGCAACTTAAGGTCTAGCCCACATCTCTCATAAATTACTTTGAGGAGACCGTTACAAATATTCCTCACTACATTATACTCACAGGGGAGATGAGTAATTGCTTCGACTAATAAACTACAAGAGGTATGTTTCATCGATTTAAACAGCAAAATCATTTGTAATTGCTATTTCAATTTGGTTATTTACTTTACATTTATTTTAGGTTAGGAAGTACATATGAATACATGTATTATTGTATCAATTTTGCCAATTTATTAAGTATCATTAGTGATATCGTTGAGTTTGGAGGAAAAATTGTCTTTTTTCATGAAAAGCAAAATATCTGTGAATTATTGCTGCGACAGAATAAGTACGACAGAACAAATATCACTTGAAATTCAGATAACTGTAATCTACAACAGTTTCGTAAATGTTTTGATAGTACGGTTAGATAACAGCCATTACAAAGGCGTTATTGACATGCAAACTTCGTTCATTGTAAGACTGAAATGAGTTTGGGATTTGACATAGAATGTAAGGAAACATAAGTACATAAAAACAATTTAGTCAAAAAAGGCAGGGAACAAACCAAACTCTCGTCAAATTTGCTATTAGCTGAACATTGACTACACCTGCTTACAAGGCTTGAAACAAATAAAGGTTATGTTTATGTGGTTACCAGTGGAGGCGGAGCCGGGGGGGGGGGGACTTGGGGGCTCAGCCTCCATGCAAAAAAAAGAGGGGCTAAAGGAATGTTCAGTCTCCCAATATTTGCCAAGTTGAACTAGGTGCATGCAGCTTAGAACACCCGGGAAGTGCTGTTTCCGGCCATCCGATGGCCAACTGATGGTGGCGCTCCGCTTAGATAGTCTTGCTGGCACTCAGTCCAATCCGCGCATGGTGGTTACATCTATCACCTTTATATAAATTTCACACATCAACAGTATTTTATGTAGGAAAGTTACATGACGCTCAAACGATAAAAACAGACCAGCTTTGGAAGATTCATCGTACCCTAAAATGTTGAAATATATCGTACCATTTTGCATCTACACATTACGTTTTTCTTAAATATTTTCCAATTTTAGGTGGTTAGATTACCTTGCACTCCTCTTGACACCCCTTAGCTGTTAGCCAAATTCCTAAAAAGATATGGGCACTTTCAAGCACAATTGTCACACTTTGTAAGTACTGAATTTGTAGCAAAATGTCCAACTGAAGAGTAAAGTCTGCTGGAAATTTTTTTGTCTTTATCCCTCACAAAAATGTGTTTCTAAGCCACTGACGTTTATTAAATAGAAAGTTTAAGGTTTGCGTTATATTGTTTCTATAAAAATTTTGATAGGACTTTTCGGTCTTCAGAGTGTAAGGGGAACCATTTAAGTCATTGCTTACTAAAGCACTGTTTTGCTTACCCAGGGGCTCCTAGCATGGGCAAGGAAACACGTAAAAAATCTAACAGACCAAACTTTAACAAACATGAAATTGATAGTCAACGTTCAGTCAATATTACACGGGTATTCTGTTTTCAGCATGAAGACTTTACTTCTATGATGACAAACTTTGGAAACTCTCTAGATAATTGTCAACGACATTTAGTGGATTAGGACATGGCGAAAATGGCTTGTTTCGTCTACTACAATTCATGGATTTCTTGCGATGATTTCTTTTATTGCCCTTAAATTGGTAGTCGTCAAGAAAACCTAGAAATCTTTCACTTTTTATGTCTGTTCTCACTTTACATGCATTCATCCCTACAAATACTTTTAGACCAGTTTTGTTTTAATGGAAAAGTTTGTCATACTTGCTTTGCCTACAAGAATTTTAACTTATTTACTTAATTTGGAAAAATGAGAATAAGTAAGAGAGTGGACCACTTAAAACTGCATTTAAAGTCGCTGAAACTAGAAAGGTGACGAAGATGACTAATGCATTTAACCAAACTTGAGTAGAATCAATCGAAACTCAGTGACAGACCTACCGGCCCGTAGCCAGAAAGGTACTGAAGGGACGGAAATAGTTTTCAACGGGTGGAGATATACTAAAATGCATTAAGGAAATGGTGATTTTATCTTCTAGGGGGAAATTTTTCCAGCAGCTTCGGCCTCTGCCCCTTACCTTTGCATGGCTACGGGCTGGCAGACCTATCAAAGTCTCTCCCCACAAAAAGAATGAAATTACTCTCAAGCGCTTATAGACTTTAAGCATATCACAGAACAGAAAGTGCGCCCCCTGAAAGGCAAGTGCGTATCTTTGCAACGTACATCAACAACGCAACGTCAATGCATCAGTTCTATTGTCCGATTTATATATGTTAAGTACCACCTTCCTGATGTCAGTAATTAAAAGTACATTTAGTGAAAAGAAAAGAAATTAGTTTTGGAGGCGTACTGTTCACTTCCTAAAATTGCATCTCCTGATTCTCAGTATTTACACTTTGTGTGTTTTATTACATCTAATGAGAATGTCCCCAGAACATGATCAGTATTAAAAACTACTTATATTTTCTTAGCAAGCCTTTTATTCATACCCAAATTACCGAGTTAATCCCACAACGTTTGTAAACTTTCATTACCTTTACCTCATAAAAAGCATAATAAGTATATTTTCATGGAGATTTGACAATCTTGTGGGCAGAAAACTGTATGATAATGAAAGCAATGAAAATACTAGTTAATACAGATAAACGAGAGATTGTAAATATAATATCCTATTAATAGAAATTTTAGTGTCTCATTAGAGATTTTGAAAGGTCAATGCAGAGTTGCAACTCATTTCAATTGAAATGAAAAAAAACTTTAACCATTGTTTCTTTTACAATGGTATACTACTAACTTACTAACTACCTTGACATCCTTTTCAGTTTGCGTCGACAACTTCTCAATTAGTACCAGATCATATTGTTTCCACGGACAGTCGAGTAATTTGCTGCAAATATTTGTTTCAAGATTTAGTACAAGGGATTAAAAGTGATGAAAATTGTGGGCCTCGCAATTCCCTCACAAATGGACAACGGAGTAAGTGTGAACCCTACTCGGGAAGCTCCTTCTGCTCCAAGCCCAGATGGTGTGGTAGTGGTCCTGACCATTGCACATATGGCGAATACATCTACCATCGCGGTAAGAGACTGACATCAGTAATCGTGAACAAATGTAGTCTACAAGGAAACATATATTGCCCTACCAAGGAAATTTAAAATTTTACTACATTCTGTTCAAAGTAATTAAAATAGAATAAGGTGATGTCAATATTTCATTAAACTGTCCTTTAAAGTAAATGAATTTTAAAAAAAGTGCAGAACCAGAAGATTAACTGTTATTTTAGGGTACCGCTAAACAAACATCCGTGATTCAGAAGTAAACTTGGTTATTCTTTCCTTCTGAGATGTAAATTAATTAGTTGTTATTGTGTTAGTTGATTTTACCATACAGCACTGAACATTTTAAGCTGCTAAGATATGTTACACTTATATACATTTGACACGTAGGTTATAGTATCTTACATTTTATGCATATTGGACGCTGCGTGGTGACCGCAAGAGACATAACAACTGAATAGAGTAATGATGTTGTGATGATGTTGATTCTTTTAGTGATATTTTATCAAGGTCATATCTTCCCACCATTACATATTGTCTCGTCAGTTATTTTCAAGATGAGGATCTTCAATTGAAATGCACTATACATGAAACACAAACAGGACTTTTTGTGCCTTCGTAATAATTCACCATCTATGAATAAAGGCAGCTAAAAGGTATAATGATATTTCCTCGAACAGTCGCATGGTGTGCTGTAGGTTTAGTTATTTCAACCATGAAAACCTTTTTTAGATTTTGAACGAGAAGAGAGAAGTGATGGAAGATGCGGAGATGGATCCCGCCCCCCTCAAAAAAAAAGTGGACAACCGGGTAAATGTGACACTGACTCAAAAGGTCCTGTTGCTCGAAGCATGGATGGTGTAAAATGGTCCTGACTATTGTGGATGTAGTGAATTCATCGACTTTCGTGGTAAGATACTAGACCTTTTAATCATAAGCACTGTTACCTGAGCAAAAAGGAGAAATCAAAGAAAAAAAGGCTCTTGTTCTATCAAGGAAAAGTACAACTACAAAGGTATACTCCCTAAAGTAAACAAATACAACAAAATGATAGAAATATTTCCTTCAAATGTTTTATCTGATTCCTAAATATTGATTTTGACGAAACGTTTGAATAGCTACATACATAGTTTGTATGAACTCTTTTTATTAAATCACCCCTGCAGACCAATCGTTTTAAGCAGGAACAATAATTTTCCTTTTCTGCTGACTTAAATGGTAACTGCTTTTAAAGGTGAAGTTTATTTCTTTCCACCGATTATTTAAAGTGTTCCTTCTAAATAGATCCAGGGCAGGTACAGGTACCCATGCACTATCGAGAATATTTGATATGACATTACGCAGTTACCTTAAATTTGCCAAGTAGGTAATGGAATGTGATGCTCTCTTCCAAACTTGAAAATACCGTTCAAACAAAAAAGCATCCCAAAAGGAACAACAATAATATCGCTGTTGGCAGCTTGAAATAGTAAAATGTTAATGTAACAAGCAAGTATTATTATGCAGGGAAAAATCAGTACTTAAAGAAGTATCATTCCGTTTAAATGAAAGGTAAACTTAGATTTTGTTATTTCATGATGACAGTTTATCGATCAATTATTTTGGTTTGCGCTTTAACTTCCCCGTAATGGGAATCGGATAACTTAATCCCAGAGGACAGATTTAGAACGAGGTGTAACAAGTGATGGATGATGTGATAATTACTCTCCCCTCAAAATGGACAACGGGGTATACTACGAATATAGTGGAGGACAAAAGTCATTTGAGGTCATGGGAAGTCAAAATGTGAAACCTCTTAAACATGCTGTTCCAAAAAATTTAAGTTTTTGGGCTCTGTTTCAATGAACATAATGACGCGCCACATGTAGTTCAAGAACCCTGTTGTTTCTAAAGAAGCCAGAGGTCCTTTTTGGTCACAACAGGTCAAAACCAAATTCCATGTAAACACGATAGTGGAAGAAACGAAAGATTGGGTATTTTTCATACTTTGGGGCACACTGATAAAAAGAGGCTAGATTTGAAACAAGGAAAAAGGGATGTGCACCTTTATAACGAGGTAACGTAAAAAGGATAAACGTCAGGCATGTTATATTTAAAGTGGCGGTCACATATTATATACAAAAGCCCTGTATCCATGGCAGATCACAAGACTGTTTTCATAGTTAGGATGTGTCCTGCATTGATGAAATGAAAAGAGTGTTAATTTTGTTGCCTAATTGTTTAATGAGTAGCCTTTAAAAACTGCGCGACATTGAACTCTCTTCAATGAATACAATTCACATTTTGAATTCGTAAAAACTACTTTCATTGTAACTGTAACCCCAAAGTCTGATTCACGTGGAATAACTTTTCTTCGTCAAATAATTGTTACCACAACCAGAGCACTGTCACAAGGTCGCCCTGATTACCCTCCTGTTAAGTAACCCTCCCGAATCTCTCTGAAGCCCAACTCTTTCAAGATAATACACAACTCGTAAATGGACTCGAAAAAAGACACTTAAAAGTTTTGATAAGTTGAAAGCTTTACAACCTTTAATAACACAAAATGACACAAAATTTCTATAGTGATTGACCTTGCAAAAAGGCACATAGACTTTCTAAGGGGCATAGATTAACTGTTTTAGCCCACTGGCCATAAATTGAATTAGAAACACTTTTACCCTTTCCCTTAAAACTAACACTATTAAAATGTAGGGTATTTACAAGTTCCCACAAATACGAGTATCCGTCCTCTCATACATATATAAACAAACATTTGACACACAGGCACTACACCAGTGGCAAAATACCTCAAACCTCTCACATGTACACACCTTGTACGCCCAACAGGATATGCCCTTAAGCAATAAACTAGGTTTGTGTCTGCACAAGGAGGGGCTCAACACAGTTTTGGAAGGAGTAACTTAGTCGGGAGAATTGGAACTGTCTAGGACGAAGAGGGAAGATTCTTCCATAGAAACCCAAATTTTCTAACTTTCCTTAATAAGAACCAAATATTTTCAATTTTTATTCAACAGAACCCCAAATTTTTCGCCGGTCGCCCAAAATTTCGCGTTCGGTATCCAATCTGTAACCCATTGCTTCTGACGGGGCTTCGAGTTGCTGGACCTCTTAGGGGAGCTTGGTCCCTTCGTCGGGCTTATCTTTCCACCACCCCTTGGTGAGTCTGTATGCAGGTTTTACCATGGTAAATAATTTTCCTGCAAAATTTCGGCGCGCTTCGCGCGCAATTCTCACAAGCGAAGTAATATCACCCATGAACATTATTAGTACAAAAATTCAAGTGAACTCTTCCAGCCAAAGGTAGGTGAAGTCTCAAAGTTAGATCCCGGACATCAAGGGGATTTCATGTAGTAATCTAGTACCTTGAGTAACATTCGCTCCGCGACGACTATACGGTTTGAAACTAAATTTACTCGTACCAAAATTTTATTCCAAAATTTACTTTTTCTGTTTTTTCTTTCATGTAAAATTTCGTTCAAAGTAGAAATACGATAATGACCATCCGAAGTGTGAACTGTGAAGACATTGGTGTGCTCTCACTGTCATTCAAAGTCCTGCTCAAAGCTCCATGCTAGTCTTCCCATATTGTTAATTCGCCACATATTCGGGGAATTTCCCTCTGGGTCCTAACAAAATCATACTGGATCACACCAAGCCTGCCTAATGGCAGCCCCTGGTCCCGCCTCGCCGTTCGCAAAGTACTTAATCGGCTTCACCTGCGCTTGCTGAGCTGAAGACATATCGTGATTATAGTGTTGTTCCCTTCCCTTGTGGAGAATTTCTACGTCTCTGTATTGCAAGCGGAGGGAAAAATTTCCATCAGAAGAGTGAAATTTTCGCCCGCTTCGGCGCGCGTATGTGCACACGTAAAACCGATACCTTTAAGCTATGTGTGGTAAGCTTGAGATATAATCCCCTGTAGTTCCGTCAAACTGTAATCCTGTGGTGATACTACTGACAACAAACATAATCTTCTTCGGTGCCCCTCTATGAGGTGTCGGTGCACCCCTATATCAGAATTCCTGGCTACGGGCCTGTTATTAGAATAGGGCGTCAGTCATCATAAGGGGGGGGAGGAGGAAAGGGCCTATAGGAAGACACCCCCTCTTCAAAACCAAAGGGATTGGTTTGTGCTAAGTCATGTGTGTCCCCCGTCCCCCCCCCCCACACATTTGAATACAGATTGACGCCCCTGCTCCTCAGTGTGTTATTTAATACTTTCTCTATGTGGGGATCTTACCTTCCTTTTGCACCCATAATATACCCGTGTTTGGTAAATTTTCTTCAAGTAAGGGTAACTTGTAACTTAATTAGATTATTCCGTATACCTAACAGGTAAAAAAGTGGAGTTTTTAGAGTGATGGTTGGCAATAAAGAACTTTTTTCTCAAATTATAAAAAAAACGGTGCAGGCAGGATCCAGGTCGCGGAAGTGCCCTGGTACCCTCTTGGAATACCTTGACATAGGTGCTACAATTTACAATGTTAAAATATGTCAATAAGTAGTCATATTTGATCTTCACTCCTACCTACCTCAGACGCCCACTCCCACCCCCCCCCCCTCCAGAAAATGCCAAATTCGGCTATGCAGTTGTATGTTCCATGAACTAGATAAAATCAAAAGGTTACTCCATTTAATCCACTTTTCAGAATCAAAATAGTAAATATAAAGACGGCTCAGGTCCGAACTTGGTGTTCCATAAACCGTAGGGGATGCCCGCAACAGCTTGAAATAAAGGTGCCTTTAAGTTAATGCATTTAGGCACAACTTCATAGGTTCCGGTTTTCCTCGAAGCCACTTTAAGCACTGACCCTTGAGGGTATCTGTGCTTGAGGAGCTAGACATCAGTTCAGGCGAAGCCTGTTGCTCACTTTATGATCCTACCCCGAAACGGATTTGCAATTTTTCTACTTCTGAGAGATAGAATAAATTGTAACTGTGCAACAAAGATATCAGCAAACCCATGAAAAAGAATTATATCAATAAAAAGGATTTCACAAAGAGGTTCCCTACAGGTAAATTTTAGATTTACAAGCTTATTGTTTTGCAAAGTTTTGAATACAAGAGATAGGAAGAGGAATTTTTGGTTAAGCTTTTAAGCCAGCTTTAGCATTAAAATTGTTTCCTCTTTGGATTGTGTTATGTCCATATATTGAATTGTAACGTGACTTGTTTGAGTTACGTTGAAGCATGTTAAACATAGTATTGAGAAACTTACCCTCAGAATATCTCAAGAAGGATAACGCCAACAAAATAATCAAAATCTCTGTTGCAAAAGCTTCCATTTTAATGAAATAATGCCCCATTTCTATATATTACTGGTGGATGCAGAGATTGAGAGCAACCACTGGATATATGTATTCAATTTTATTACAAACAAATACAAAGCTCTCCCAAAAATAATGAAAGTTGAGTCTGTAATGTTCCACCGGCTAGTAACAAGAATACTGTCATATGAGATGATGGCCAATGGTCAATAATGAAACGTCTGAGTAAACTCGTAATTATGATCTGCACATGTGCGCAATCGCCAGTGGAAACGTTACCTTGATTGTACGACTTTCTTATTCAGCTACGACATTTAGGAGCAAGCAGTCAGTTTAAGAGCGTGACTATTTGCATTTTCCGTGTACTCATAACAATACGCTCTGCAAACAGATGATTGATCAAATAGTACGGGACAAAATGCTTTACACCTAGATTAAAATGCAGAAATGGATTACATTGCCTCATTTTGTCGATCTCTGATACGTTGAATGCCTTTTTTCGAGGTCGTTTCCAGCCACCATTTTGAATTTGAAAATGGCGGACGTATACCATTATTTTCAGCATTAGATGCTTATATGAGATGATATGGACTATTTTCCCAAACGAATCCGACTATATCTGATAAAGAAGAGCCTAACTAAAAAAATGGGCAGACATGGGCAGACATCCAGTAAAAGGACAATGCTAATTAGCACAACTCCAAAATAGCCTCCAGTGATAACCTAACATTCAAGAATTAATGGTTGGCTTTATTTCCTAATATGAGATAACTTTTTATATGAAACGTGATTTCAAACAATTTTATCATCTTATTAGGGATAAACCGTACCAAATCCTTTACGTCTTGTGATCCATTGTGACGTCACCATACCATAGTACGGATATATTGTGAACTAGTTTTGAGTTCATAGGTCAATATGCTGATTCACATTTCACAAATATGCCTTTGAACTTTTTACATTGTCTTAAAAAGTCAAGAGTTTGAGTTTTGATGTAGTTGTAATGTTTCATCAGGGAAAGGGAATCATGGGTGGTGCCAGAGGGGCAGGGGTCTTGGCCCCAGACGAGGAAGCTGCCTCCCCCTTCGTCATTTGGGGAAATTTCGTACTTTTCGGGGACCCCATGATAAATAATGTAGTTTCCGATATTGAACAGTGACCCTGATTTTGCCCTCACTGAAGGTAATTTTTTTAATAAAAGCTACAAATGTTCAAATTTATTACAAACCCTCAAAATGGCCCTTAAAAAGACACAATTGTTTTCAATAAAGATACAAAAAGGCAAGAATATGGATTCATGAGTTAAACCAGGTAGAATAAAAGTCAAACAGTGTCATTAGAAGGTATAATAATTGTATTATAAGTCACAAGTTTAAATTTGAAGGTTAGAAAATAAAGCTTCAAAGTCAGACTAATGAGACTTAAAGTTATATGAATGAGATGGCATTCACAATAAGGAAATTTCAAGTTAACTGCTTGACTTTTGGTATCTCATGTATGAGCATTGTTATGTAACCAGTGACTTGAAAGTCAGATCAGTTACTTGTAGGTCAAAACAGAAAGTTTGGCAACTCCCTATTTAAAGCAAAAGTTTTAATGTCAAAATAATGAGAAACTAAAAACTGTGACCTTTACATAAAAATAGTAGGAAATAAGTAAAAGTAACGATTTTTAATATGTCAACAATCTCGTTCTGTCAATAATGTGACTCTACAGTTAAACAACGTCGCAAAATACAAAACTAGACTCAAGTCAAACAATGAGCTAAAACAATTCGGGCGTAAAAAGTAAGAATGTTTATTTTTAGGTCAAAATTATGAAACTACAAATGGACATTCAATCTTAAAATCGTCAGAATAAGGACTTTTGAGTCAGTCAAGATTACGATTATTAGTCATAAACCTGATATTGAAAGTCACGTTTGTGGTTCAGTTAAGTAGAATAGTAGTTGCAAATGTAGAAATAATCATTTTAAGGCTCACAATCTAGGAAATAAGTGGACGTCACGTAAAATGAAAGAGTTCAATCCATGTCGAATATAATGAGTTCAGAGTTAAAACAATGAGCCCAAATTATGAGATTAAATGACAATTGAGTATAATTAGACTAAAAATCTGACTTTAAAAGTGCTAAGATTTGCACTTCAAGTTGACTGAAAGATATTTAAGTTAAAATCAGGCGCGGTTCTAGATCGAGACTTTTGGGGGTGGGGGCTTAGGGGGGGGGGGGGCTTGAAACGGAAGAATCATAAAATTTTCTCTCAAATATGTAAATCGGCCACGCGCACGCTGAAACCAATGATAATAAAAACAGTACCCTAACCAGGGACGGCGCAAGGTTATTTTGATAGGGGACATGGGTTGAGTGATCGCCGTCGTGGGGGAGGGGTCTAAGGGGAGGGGTGTCCCCTTCCTCTGAGAAATTTTTGCTAATTTAAGGTTGCTAAGATGCAAAATGGTGCGTTCTTTGGGTAATTTTTTGACTATATGACTGGAAAATGTTCATAACTTTGTGAATTCTAATTTTTGGTTGGGGGAAAGAGGTCCTTCTTAGGGGAAAGGTCTAAGGGGAATGGTGTTCCCTCCTCCCTTTGAGAAATTTTTGCTAATTTAAGGTTGCTAAGATGCAAAATGGTGGGGTCTTTGGGTTATTTTTTGACTGATATATATATGGCTGGAAAATGTTCATAATTTTGTGAATTCTAATTTTTGGTTGGGGGAAAGAGGGCGGTCCTAGGGGAGAGGTCTAAAGGGAGGGGTGTTCCCCTCTCCTGTGAGAAATTTTGGTTACTTTAAGGTTGCTAAGATGCAAATGGTGCGGTCTTCGGGACAGTTTTGACTGATATATGGCTGGAAAATGTTCATAACTTCGTGAATTCTAATTTTTGGTTGGGTAAAAGAGGGCTGTTCTAGGGGATTGGTCTAAGGGGAGTCGTCCCCCTCCCCTGTTGAGAAATTTTGGTTACTTGAAGGTTGCTTAGATGCAAAAATGGTGTTGTCTTTGGGATATTTTTGGACCCGATCATATGGGTTCAAAACATTCTTAATATTTTTAGTTAGGTGAAAGAGGAGCCTTTTTTGTCTAAGGGTATGTATCAACAAACCTCCTGAAGTCCCCTTTTGGACACATTACTGCCTTCTATTCGGGGAAAGTTTTACGCAAAAATAAGTGCGTGGAGTCCACAGAAATATTCTCGAACTATTAAGAAAATTTGCCTTGCTTCATTTGTGTATTATAAAATCGTATCTAAAGGCTGGTAGAAACCGGAATATGGCCTCTTGGAAGCTCTGGATTAACTATATGGATCAGATATAGGCCTACCCCGCCCTCCTCTTTCTTCTCTTTTACGTCTTCTTTTCCTACTCTTTTTCTCTTTTCCTGCAAATTACAGGGGGGATAGGCCTCCCTTCCCCCTGAGTGGCACCGCCCCTGACCATGACATAGATGTAACGTATATACAGGCATATATTTTATTTTATTTGGAAGAATGTAGCAAACGTAACTGAGAGATACAAGCAACTGGACCTGTTCACATTAATGGGAATAACGATTCGGCCTGTAGATTTGACTTAAAAGGACTGCTAGTATAGCTTGACGAGATCAGCGACGAAATGACTCTTTTTGAACTTCCAACAGATGATTAATCCGTTAACTTGATTTACATGTACGTACATACTATCATAGATGTTACTTATGTTACTTATCTGACCCAACTTCCATTGTATGAAATCGTGAACCTAATATAAGATTTCGAGACACAGACGACAGTTTCCCTTGACAAACTAAATCCACTGGACCAAGATGTGCACAAATGTATTGGGCAATTTTGTTTTTCTCAGTACACGCAAATATAGCATAACACAACCTTTGAAAATTTTGGGGGTGGGGGCTTGAGCGAACTTTTGGGGGGCTTGAGCCCCCAAAGCCCCCCGTAAAACCGCGCCTGGTTAAAATGGTGACATTGCAAGAAGTTTTAAATGTAAAATTCACGAAATAAACATTAAAAGTCAAATAGATGAGATCAACCTTGACAGCATTGAGAGTAAAAGTCAAAATATTAGAATACACAGTCCAAAGATTCAACGTCAGTCACTATAAAGTGACTTCTTGTCAAATTAATGACAATAACAGTGAAATTTCCAATTTTGAAGTCAGAATAATTAATTTAAACTTTAAAGATGAACAAAAAATTTGGGGTAATGAACGAAACTTATGACAGTGGTGGTTTATACGATTGTATGTTACACACATTTTTTGGAAAAAAAGTACGTGACTTTTGCAAGAAGCGTGAGTATGAAATAAGAAGACACTTTGATTTTAAAACAATCAATGTTCCACTTTCAAAGATAGACAAAGTTTGAGTGATAATATTTGCAAAATTGTATCAGACAGTAGAAAAGTTAGTATAAAACAGTGGTTCTCAAACGCATGCAAATTCAGCCCCGGGACCCTGTCGGTGCGGCCCCTGAATTAATTTTACTTTTTAAAAGATTCATATTCCACAAGAAAAACATATCAAAGTTCGCATGAGAGCCAACAATCCATGCTGATATGTATATTAAATTATGTATTTTGAAATCTGTATTTGACTTCTTCCAAGCTTGTTCTTCTGAAGTGGTGCTAAGTTGCTTACCGTACGAAGCAGGCTGTACGGCATATATAATTCCTTGTTCAGACATATGTAGCAAATTTTGATGTGACCGTACTATTTTGAACACGGTGGCATGTACTTATGCAGTGGTGCACTGCTGAGTGCGTGTATGTATAGTGGAAATGTCTGTAATAAAAATAGATCCTTGAAATCTAAGTTTTGGGTGAGGTTATTGTACAGTTGAAAACGTATTGTAAGTATGAAGTTAAATCTCTGAGTTTTGAAATGCAACTTTCGACCTTAGCCTCGGTTCTCCGTCTCATCGCGCTTTAGGATAACTGAGTGTAAAAGTTTACTGGCCATTAACACAGGGTAAATGGGACCCATCATGACTTTATCCGTTTCAGGGTGCTGTTTTCTACAACCTACTTTGTTCGGTAAGCCAAATGTTTCTTGTATATCGCCAACCTAAGTATGATAAATAGCGCATTTATCGTACTGGCGACTCACCAATTCTAAACGCAGAATTGCAGGTGGGGCAGTGGGACATGAGCCCCGTCGGGGAAGAGTGTCCTTCTTGGAGAAATTCCAGTTTCGTCGGGGAGCCTTATTACGTACGATAACGTAAGATTAGCCGAATCGACAAATTTCTTAGTTTTACTCTTAATGAGGGCAGATTCTTCATTAGCAACCCCCAAATTGTTATTATTTTGTTGGTCTCCAACGAGAACCCCAACATTTTTAGCGCCTTTGGGTCTCCAATCCATCTAGCAGCCCGTCACTTGTGTCTTACTTTCGGGTGGCCACCGTCTCCCCCTCTCATCAGGGAGCTTGACTTTTGTCGGGCAAATCTATTCGCCTCCCATAATCGTAGACAAGATTTGTGGGTAAAAGTACAGTTTTCTGCAATCTACGGCGTCTTGAAGGCCACATTTTCTGACCTTAGCCCCACCATGGTGGGGCTGAAGCCGGGTTGCTCCCGTCACACGCTCCTGAAGTTCAGACTGTCCTCTTAAGGAACTACCTCCTATGAAACATTCGTACCTCTGAGGCTCTACCACTGTTTACCATAGATACAGCGTGTATGGATCTCGCTCTTGAGTGTCCTCGTTCTAAATCTGAGGTCCTAGCCTGCGGCCTTCGACTTCAAACCAACCACCCACTTAGCCCTAACCCTCCGAAAGTTTGAATTAACGCTGGTCTAAACCTTTTGTGCTATTACTCTCTTTTATTCCTCATAAACGCTTGAAAGACCATTGACTCAGGACAAAATATTGTCCAATTCGCAGATTACATAAATTTATTTCCTTCTATCAATCTCAATCCATCCACACACACACTCACATGACTTGTACATATATAAATACATGCACATACACTTAACCATACACACAAACGTCATCATGAATGCACATTTTTCTCTGACCATCTTTAAAGCCGACATTATACACTCCTTTTAGGAGTACATAATCCTTGGTAGGGGCATGCCGAGACGATCTTGAAGATATGACAGTTGTAGGACTTGGCAATGGAAAGGGAACGATATGGAAATGACTTGGGATTTGTCCTTTGTTTCTACTTTATTTGCAGACCGTATGCATATTAAGTCACTAAACAGAAAGTGCACCCCGATGGAGGTAAACACCTGTCATTGCAAATTACATCAACAAATGTACACGTACACGCACCTAAGTTTACTACTCGCAAGTGGAAAATCTACGTCGTGCATGGAGTGTGCTTTACTGCTTACCCTCCGATATGGCGTCGCTTGAAGTCAATACATAAGGTCCACAGGGCCTTTTCAAGGTTGTCAGGAAGTGAGTGTATAAACTGTTCGTATAAAAAAGTTTCTTAAAAGTAACACTTTACATGAACTGTACTGATATAATGAGATTCTATGTAAAGTTTACACTTTAATTTATGTAGATTCCATGAATGTCAAGCACCTAAAAAGTCATAAATGGAAGAGAAAAACGTACAGCAGGCGATCGAAAAAGCTTTCTAGTAATTGAGTATATCCCTGTCTCTAGGTCCCAGGAAGTTTGCAATGGCTTGTTTGCCTATGCACAGGAAAACAATAGCAAAACTGAAATGCACTACCAAATGTTCACAGAGGAGAATGTTTGCTTGTCATAAAGGAAGGGCATTATTCAACATCCATGTGCTCTAGCCATTTGACAACTGACAAACGTATGTTACTATAGTCTCTCAGGTCAATAACTATCTCTGAAAAAGGAGTGGGTTCATTTCGGGAACAACTTTGTTTTGACCTATAACTAGATTCATATGGAAAAAGTGTTTATAAGCCTGTATGTATGTAATCCTTTTTTGTTCTGGGGGATCAACACATGGGGCATACTTTCATGGTTGAACCTGCTTTAAAAGTCTCCGCACATCCCTCCTCCTCCAACTCATGTTGGTATAAGAAACATTTTAACTTAAAACATGCGGGAATGCCTGTTCTAAATACCCCCTCCCCCACCCAACACTGGTTCTAGATGAGAGATGAAGATTGGAAAAGATTATCAACAAATTATCTGGACTACATTTCTTAAATAAATAAATAAATAAATAAATAAATAAATAAATAAATAAATAAATAAATAAATAAATAAATAAATAAATAAATAAATAAATAAATAAATAAATAAATAAATAAATAAATAAATAAATAAATAAATAAATAAATAAATAAATAAATAAATAAATAAATAAATAAATAAATAAATAAATAAATAAATAAATAAATAAATAAATAAATAAATAAATAAATAAATAAATAAAATAAATATGAATTCAAGGATTTAACTCAACCTTTTTATGTGAAGTAAACTTGAACACTAAAGTTGAAAAATATATTAAAAGAAGCCCAAGATGAAGTTAACAACTCCTTTGAAGATTGGGCAAAGATCAGTTTTTTTCAATTGGGTTATCTTGAGGACGTTAGTTTTTCAGAGCAATTGCTAAGCTTTTGAGTAGTTACTTCGATTATGTTGTTGGCTGTTTTGTTTTCCTGTTTTGTTTCTAACTCTTTTCTTTTTCTTTTCTCTTTTCTCAGTTTGTTCAACTTGAAAGTTCCATTTTTAAATTAAAAATGATGCTCAATTACCTTTAGTATTTCACCGTATAGCAGTCTCATACTGAACAAAATCTTCAGCTTCTGGAAGTTTAAAACTTTTAACTTTGAAATACAAGTCTTAGTATGATGCAAAGCTTGCACATGTAGCCTACTAACAACAAATTTCTTGTGATAGCTTATTCAATATTGTAACAAATAGAATACAATCAAACCATTTACCCTAACTAACCTTTCAAACTTCTAAAGATGGACAAATAGAATATAAAGAATGTGATTTAAGTAAGGAGCCGTCCCCTATTTGTTCCCTTTGTTGTCAGTTGCTAAGTTTAATACTGTATTTTTCATCCATTTTCAAGAACCTGTGCCAATATGTTTTTGAGTGTAAAAGCATGTGGACATCCCGCATACAGGGGACACCCTCCAAGATCGAAACAGGTAGCACCGTAATGTAGATGCCAACCAAGTTGCAGTACAAAAAAATCAAAGGTAACTACGTTGAGTGGTGGTTGTCTTTATTTGTAACTCTTGCATGTATTTCCAACCAACAACATTTACTGTTTATTCATTAACCGTGGCGCTCTTTCAAGTTGCGGTAACATAACTGCTACCCGTTTTTCTTTGACTAGATTAGAAAGCAAGCGAAATATGATCATTTGAATATAACACCCATCGAAACTTAGGCAGCACTAAACACACTTAATATGCTAAAATACCACTTTATGTGGCTAAGCCGACCGTAATGGATACCATGAGAAACTTTCACGAATTTCCAGGGATGATTAAGCAGTTAACTGTGAAATAAAAAGCTTCACAAGAAAACAGAGCTTGACTCCTAACTATCTGAAAGATACTGCTCGACGTAATCTTTATGTCATAGGGGTAGGGGCCCTACACGTCTGTTTGTGTTGGTGTCAGTCTCGGCACTATGCAGGGTCTATAACGGTCTACGTTTAGGCCCTTCTGGGTGTAATCTACTACTGGTACACTTTTGGGTAGTTGTTTTATCATTTAATGGGAAACATTTCTGGTGGTGTAAAGGTTGCCATGTTTGGCTCTCACCAATCGGTTTTTCGTTTGGACGATAATGTAAAGTTGTAGCTTGAAGACTGGTTGGAGTATCTATTTACCAACAATAAACTTGCCCTATTGTTCTTATCTGACAATTTCTTCATCATAGCCTTAGCTTCTTTATCTTCCTTACGAAATGTTGACTTTGTGTTGTGTTATGGAATTTGTGGTAGGTTCGTTAGGACATCACTTTCAAACAAAGCTTCCGATCTGGCTTTGACGGTACTTGAGTGGGGTGTGTTGCGATAGTTCTTTCCATATGGGACAACTTCAACATGTGCTGAATATACAGCTTTGTTGGTTGTACGCATAGAAAGTTCTACCTTCCCATTAGCACTTGGTGACATTGGAGTTATGCGTGAATGGGTAAAACCAAGTTGTTTGGCGAACTCTCGAAGAACAGCTCTTTGGAGTGGGGGCATTGTCCGATTTTACTACTTTGGGGATGCTATGGGCAGCAAAGAACTTGTCTAAAGGGGGTATTGTGATTTTGGCTGACTTGAGCATATTACCTCTAATTCAAAGAAACGAGAATAATCGTAAATAATGGTTCATATACCTATTGGAGTAGTACCCTGATATAAAATGCATTGCTTAATCACATTTTCCGTTATCGTATCTGTAAGGGGGAACCAAAACTTACTTCTTTAAATGGCAGTAATCTTTGGAATTCCTTGGTGCCCATATGAACCAAATTGGTCACTCTAGCGTGCAGTGTTTGCAGAGTTACTATCTGAGACCCTTTTATTAAGAGAACTTTAGGGTCACTGTTAGCTCATCACTCATATTCCACAAAGATCTGTGTGACTCTTCGATAGTTTGCCATTGATTTGGTTAAAAGGGTGGATGGTGTGGGAATAGTCCTGACCATTGTCATTGCTATAACTGCATCGACTATCGTAGCAAGGGACAGAAGTTTGTAATCATGAATAATATTTTGCCTTTTAACAAATAAACGAACACATCCACATTTAAACGACAACAACTTTATTACTTTAATACTTTTCAATGAGCACTCGTGACTTTAAATCAAACTGGATTTCCTTTTCTACGGCTTTGCATGAGACCGTCTCGAGAAGGGGATGTTCATTTTATATACTTTCATAGCACCGATGTTTTCTTTTTAATAACATCCAAAAGTTACGTTGTTATCAACCTTGTAACATTCAGAATATTTTAGACTTATATGATAGTATGCAGTTATGTTACAGTTGTCACGTAGCTAATAAAATCAGATATTTTTCCCGATTTTCAATGGTGTTGACCAGAAATTGCATAACAATACAGAAATGATCTCACTGATGTTGATAATTTGAGGCGATAACATTACCACGATTATATATTTTTTATAATTCCGTTTCGTTTCATGGTTATTTAAATTCAACCGGTTTAAGCTGCAATTCCCTATAAATAGAGCCCCCAAAAGGGTTTAATACAACTTCATAATTATTTACATAGATGGATTGATTTGAGTTGTTCTGCAGCAGGTACGCTTCATGTTGTTTCCAAGGAATTGCTGTAGACACAGAATTGTAGACGAGTGGCGCCAGGTGGGCGAGGTGCATTGGGCCATAACCCCTTTTGTCGGGGAGACTCCATTTTTCGGGGAGCCTTAGCAGGTACGATAAACTATGTAATCCCCCTACAACGACTATTAGTAACTCAACAAATTCCTTGATTTTGCAATGAGTGGGGCATATTGCCCAGTATAAGCTACTACTTTTTATATTTTCTTCAACAGTGATCCCAAAATTTTCGGCGCGTTTGGCGGGCCAAAATTTCGCTCTTACCATCCTTTTGGCAACCCGGCCTTTCCGTCGGGAGCTTGGCCGCCACATGGCTCCACCCCTGATTGAAGAACCTTATTTGTGGTGAGGATTGCGATTTCCTGCAATCTAGAACACCTAGAAAGCAACATTTTCTGACCGCCAGCGGCAACCATTGTGGGGCTGGGGTCGGGTTGTTCCTGTTGGACTCTGTAAAAGTGCGAATTTTCTCTTAAGGAACCGCATCCTATGAAAACTCTTTGCCTTAGATACAGTTTCGGGTCCGATTAAATATGGATTTCTCTCTTTCAAATTATTAAAAAGATTGGGAACCACTGATATGAAACGTCGCAACAATCATTGTTAGTTCCGAAATATAAATGGCAGTAATTTTACTTTCAGTGACCAATCAACAAACGTTCAACACGATACGTTTTTAATTGTACAGTCACCTCAAGTCGCAGGTAAATTTCCTGGAAGTAACTTTGCTATATGGTTTATCACTACAAATACAGCCACTCCACAATGCACCACTACATAGGCTACATACATGCTACCGTGTACATAACATGATTTTCAACAAGGCACACGAAATCTGAAATGGGTATATGCATATGACTGAACAAGGAATATACCTGCACTGCTTGTAACGTAAGCAGCTTAGCCCCCTTCAGGAGAGCAAACTGGAAAGGAGTCAAGAGGTGATTTTTTTATATTTCATAATTTACTTTCCTACTTTGCTACGTTTTGTTCTTGTCGAATATGATTTTTCTTAACATCTAAAATCAATTCAGGGGCCGCACGGGTAGGGTCCGGGGACCGCATGCGGCCCTAAGAGCCGCGTTGAAGAATCACTGCCTTAGACAAAATGTGGGTGTTTGGCCGTGCCAGTATGCACCAACGTATGGAAATATCACGGCCGCTCTGCATAAGATTATGTAGTGCCTTTTCTTTCAGCCAGTTAGAGCCACGCATGGAAGACTCATCATTTACAGGTGTGAAGGTCAAGGGGTTAGTCAGTTCAGTTTAAATGTCCATTCTGGACACTTAAGACCTTGGGAGAGTAAAACCGGTAACATTGCTTTTCTCCATTCGACATCAAGTCAAAGGGACTTTTGAAAAAAGTGGGTAGTACAAACTTAGCTTTTTTATGGCAAGGGGACCATCTTGTTTCGCCTAAGCCATCATACCGTACCTATGTCAGGTAATGTTAATGTTTGCGGATATTTCTTGTTGACGCCAATTCCAGATAATACAAGAAACGTTAATAAGCATTGCTTTACTTTTATTAAAGATGTTGTATACAACTTACAGTATGTATCATTTAATAACATTGACAGTGTAAGATTTTACTTTGTTCTTTACTTTGTTCGATGAACACTTTTACTTATGACAGTTATTTCAGCTAATTATTGAGATTAACCTCAAACAAAATATGCTTAAAGGATTGTGATTTGTGCTGAAACATTTCCATTGCTATGCCCAATGGTTCATGTTTAATTGAATCGTGTTTTGCCCCTTTGGAGAAGGAAAGCTAATTGATAAATCCTCTTTCTTCTTTTGTTAAGAGTTCGATGTAATAGTCTTAGATATTCACCTTTTAGTGATATGGGACATTCTGTGCAAGTTTTGGAAGTAAACGGTTTCATCAGCGGTTTCAACAGCTTTCATGTGCCGGGTCGTACCTTCATCTAGGAAAGTGTCCGAGTGATTATTTGGCTCTTTAAACACATTTAATGACAATATTTCATAAAACATTGATAAGCAATATTTAACTTAAATGTGATGAAATCCTAAAGGACACTTATTGTCTGCAACATTTATCAACTTTAAATAGTGTTTATATTCCTCTCTTTATTCTCCATTGATTATCCTCCGTTTATCGTGATCCGCGCCTTTGGAAAAGATAGTTTAAACTACCAACCCTCTTTTTTCATACGTTTAAAGTAAGCTTCTTAGATATGACCCTTTTAGTGTTAAGTTTTTGTGTTTACCTAATCAGGTTGAAACTTTTAGTAGGGATGTGCTGGATTTATTACTATGTACTCTGAACGTTGTTGTAATTCATCTATTTTGTCGCTTACCTTTCTTCTCCTTTTCGAGATTCCGTTGTTCACCAATGAATGAAGGCTCATTATTCTTTTTCTTTTTAATAGTTGGCACCGTATAAATAAACGGATTTAAAGCAGAGTTAACAGGCATTACAAGTACAGTGAGCCATACATACATATCAACTGAAATATCAGTACCTACTGCAGATAAGATTCCGGTTATAATTACTGGGAGCCAGCAAATCATATCCGTCCCTATAATAATTGACAACCGTAATGCCAATTTTATCTCAGACTTGTCAACGTGCCCCCGTCCTGACTGGTTTTTAACCACAATAGTTGACACAAAAATACACACGTAACAGAGTGTGATAACTAATACGCATGCAGAACTAAAGTAAATGTAAATAAGCTGTGAATAAACCCACTGTAGACCTTTAAAGTTGTTATTAACATTAATGTTGTCAATATATCCGTATTGGCCACTTTCCACTAAGACGTCATCACCCAACAGTTCCGGAACAGGAACAAATGGCAAACCCAAACAAATATCAGAAAAACCAAAAGCTTGCTGTACATATTCGGACAAAATTATTGATGTAAGTGCCATTATACCACCTACTACCCAAATCATTAAGCAAATTTTTACTGTCAGGTTTGGTCCAAGACGAATGTTGCCAAATGGAAACACTATTGCAAAAAATCTCTCGATACTTACAAGTGTAAGAATTAGAAGTGATACAACGTTTGACAAAAACACAATAAAACCAAATATTTTACACGGAATTCCTTTCCTCCAACCTAAGGCAAACAGAAAAAATTCATTGCCGAAAATTATGTCTGCTAGGCCAATAGCAAGAAGGTATAATCCCATTGCAAAGTCAGCAACCGCAAGGTTGAGAAGGAATGTATTTTGGTTGGTGCTTACGGTTGAGGTAAACAATTTACGCATAACCGGTATCTCATGTTTAAGTCGACTAATAAATACAGCAAAGTTTGCCACCACAGAAGATATACACACTACCCACAAAACAACACGAAGGGTGTTGTTGGGAAACATAGCCTTACACGTGTTAAACGGTGAAAAAGGTGCCGTACAACTGGTGTTCTTGTCGAAGAGGCAGCAAATTCCATAGTTGTCAGTCACTCTAAGAAGAGAATGACGACACAATGAATATTGCAACGCAAGTATTTTGCTCCAATTTGCACTGTACATCCTACTCAACAGTGCGAATACTACATAAGGCATTTAATGGTAGCAACATTCTAAGACCAGGTTTGAGCTTTAAATGCACTTTTCCTTTGAAAGGAATGAAGTACAAAAGATTGTCATCCTGGAAAGAGAAAAACAAATCTTATTGTGATAGATAACTACATAAACTTTATTTATATCAAGTGTGCACTAGGCATATCCTATGAAATACATTCCTGTAGGAAACTTGACAAAAGATGCTAAAAGACGCAAAAAATGACTCTGCACAGAACATATAATTAACGAGTATAGGGAAGAAAGAATATTTACAATATCTTCAATTATGGTACAGAATAGAAGAAAAAAAAACATATATTTTTATAAAAATTGCGTTCGAGCTCATATAGGTCTGGCCGGGTCATACCAAAGACTTTAAAAATGGAACCTACTGCCTGTGTGCTTGGTACTCAGCATAAGCAATGGAGTAGGGAAAACAAGCCAGTGAGCCACAACTGGAAAAAAGGCCGTGGTCGTCTCGACTTGAACCAATTGGTTGGAAACTGGGACGTTAAACCTCATCTAACTAACTAACTAACTAACTAACTAACTAACTAACTAACTAACTAACTAACTAACTAACTAACTAACTAACTAACTAACTAACTAACTAACTAACTAACTAACATATCGGTCTGGTACAGATGTAGTAAGTGTTCTATCGATAGGATGAATTGCCTAAATGCTTGCATCACCATATAACATACGTTACGAATACGTTTGCCTTGTCATTAAAAGTAAGGTGACATAAAGTGAGTTTATTCTACATGGTAACAAACATTTGTGTTACTTATCACATTTTATAATTTTACATCAATTTGATACGCCTCAGAGAGATGCTGAAGCAAACATGCTTAACCCTTACTCAAACGTAAGTGTTATGGGAGATGTTACTCAAACGCAAGTGTTATGGGAGATGTTTAAAGTTCTTACATGGGCCACATATGGATATGATATCTGACCCACATCTGCATAACGTGGAATTTATATCTTAATAGATAAACAACTTTTCAGATATAATCCAGATTTGAGCCAGAATCTGATGTACGTCGTACATGGGAAATAAAACCTTATCAGACTACAACTCTACATAGATCAAATACAATTTTGTCTGAACCAGAAATGGCTACGTGATTGATTTCTATATGCTTCCAATATCTGTTCGGGATATTGAATTGATATCAGCAGGAGATTAACATTAAAATATTTGTGCTGGAAATTCCACTTCCATAAATGAAATCGAATACGGACTAAATACGAAAATTACAAAAACGAAAGTCTTGGTCTGACACATTCTACATCGAAGCATCGAATTACTTTACAGTCTTTTTCTAAAGATCTCCTAGGCAGGATACCGTTACAACCGAGTGGAGTTCTGGTCGCCAAAGGGATATGTCCCCTGATTGGACACCATGACTTAACATGATCGCCTCTCAGCTTTAAGACCATACAGCATAAGTCTCATTTACTTGGCCCAGTTTTATACTAGCTGAAATGATTAGATACCACGTATGACAAAGCGATCTTGAAAAGTATTTGTCTAACGTCTTCTTAGGAGAATGGCCACACTCATGGTACCCCTAAACGAGTCTGCTTCCGAAAAGGAGTTACACTCCAGGAAATACGTAAGTACCAGATGATACAGGGGGTCCAAGGAAGTGCAATCTTTTTTAGTAGAGTTACGTTTATTTCTTATCTCAAACCTATCAAATGTCATAAATTCTTGGCAAATTATCAACATTTTGCATGCCTTGCGCCCTCTAATCATCAGCCCTACTTTGCCTTCAATACCATCCCACGAAAACTTTTTGTAAAAAGTACCAATACGGGTTTAATAACAATATACATAAGCGTTTACACTAAATGCCTGATAACCATTGTTGAACAGATAATGCATGGAATTAGCTCGCGAGAACTTTTTTTCAGAATTGAAACGGACAAGTCCACCCTCAGGCTTGCAACCGTCAAAAGACGACCGTTCGGCAATTTTATATAATGGGCAACATTTGTAACGTGATGTAGGCTTTCAGGATTTGAAGTATATTATTCATCAGACAAGCTTATGCAAAAGTTATTTCGTGTATTTCTAGAGAATATTATTATGAACATTTTTTAATTCTCTAACCCTTTCGCTATACCTTTGCTCCTCTCTCGGTCTTCCCCATTGAAAGGTGCTTATTTGATCTTTTGTTCAAAATAAGTAAAATCGTGTTTTTAGGAAGTGATTGGTGCGCTCTCTTGTAAAGCTATTTGAATTTCAGTTAAATGCACCATGTTAACGTCCCAATTTGTAATTGTCTCAAAGCGTCTAGGAGGCTCTAAGCCTGTCTCATGTTACTAGCATTTGAGGGGTGCCATGCAACATCAAATGTATCACTAATTCTAATTCTCTAACGTAACCAGTTCAAACTTTGCCAAAGATAGTACCTTTAGCCTCTAAGCCACCTTACATATAACAAAATTTCAAACTGTCCAAACTTCAAACTGTCCAAACTAACAAAGCTTTCAGTCCACACGGGGCCAACCCGAAAAACCCGAAGACGCTTTCATGGAACAAGTATAGGGTCTAGCCTATAGTTGGTAAGAACTTCTAAATGGTATGCAAATTAAAAAAAGTACAAATATACTCCGAAAGAATCGGAGAATTTACATGGACATAAATTAACGTTCACTCCGATACTCAGAGTCTAAAACCTACACGGTTAGGCATTCTTGTTTAGTGAAAGATGGCAATCGTACCTTGGAAAGAAGGCATTGAAACGTCGGCTTTGTTATTGGTTCTCGGGTTGGGTCAAAACAGATATTACTACACGAAACGGAAATGATATCGGCTTTATGACAGGTCAGACCTCTGGACCGTCAGTCCAAAATCACCAAGGCCACCCAAAACCGACCTCGGTTTCGGGTGGTTTTGGTTTGGTCTCGGTTTTGGGCGGTCTTTGCACACCTTTATATGACAAGTACATATTAGTACGGAGAGCAGCCTTGTTAAGAGCAGTTACGGCGTTATTACAGAGGTACTCTTTAGCCTACATTTTATTTAGAGTAGCTCACTATTTGAGTATGCCATTTCAACACCCACTGTGCTGTTTTATAAAAAAAACATAACTCTGCAGTGAGTTTGGATAGCAGGTTAAAGTGGAAGATTCGCTCTTTGCTACTTTCACGGTGTAAGTTACTGAGGTAGCCTTGCACCTGTAGTCTGGTTGCGTTGTGACAAAGTGTACCCACCGAGCCACCAATCGTCCAGTTGGTGTAACAAGTATTTCAATAAAATTTTGGCAGCAATGAACTTGAGAGCAATATGTTTGGTTTAAAAAAGGTTATTACATTTCAATTTAAAGGCAGGTGTGCAGCTGACTTGCAGCTGTCGGAAATCACTTATGCGCTATACAAAACTTATCCAAATTAGGACCAGAACCGGCAATGCCTTTCATGCAGAAATTGCGCACAGTGTTCTTCTTGGGTTTTAGCATTCAGGTAGCAAGGTAAGTAGGACATAACTTTAAGCGGTTTATGCCATCAGAATAGGCTTTATAAATTGTCCTACAACGTACTATGTTTGGCTTAAGACGTATTTGATCAGGTTCATTTCAAACACAAGAAAAACAGCATTAGAGGACAAAATTAGAAAAAACCATAATTACGTGGTATGCTACAGGATTTTAAAAGTAGATGGGGGGGGGGGGTGGCAAGCAGAGTTGGGCGGAAATGTGTACATATGTGCAGGGGCCCACAGTGACCATACTGTTGGTCATTACTCCGTAAGAGTAGATGCAGGTGCTAGGAGTAATGTTAATGCTATCTGCAAATGATCAGACCACTTACGAGTCTATACTTTGCAGCTGAATTTTGATCAATTCCGCATAATTTCGCATATTGTACAGCGTTTATACATATTCAGCGTTTAACAAGGAATCAAAGCAACATTTAGTATAAGCGACACTACGCGACAAAACGAGCAATTTAATTTTCATTCAAAGCGACTGGCAATGCTGAAGTGATAGGCAAAGTTCGGTGATGTCCTCTTCAAGATGTTGCAGATGACATGTACCTATTGCGCTAAGTTCCTAACACCTTTCAAGCTTGTTGAATCTTTAATGAAGTCAAAGGAAGAGGGATTAGTGGTGTTAACTAGTTTTATGAGTTTGACCTTCGCGGTATGGTAGTCGTTTTTAAAGGAATTTGTAAAGTTTCTTCTCCTGTTCAAGTAATATTAGCACCACGGTTACACACCTCAACTATCAACTATTGAAAGACGCATGAAGTCACTTTTACAATCTTTTAACTTTGAAACTCTATATCTAACCGACTGACTACGTAAAGGTCATAAATAGTTGTGATATATTGTAAAGAAGTTATGTTAGATGTTGGCCGATAATTGACTACCGAAGTGTTTAGCTTGATGAATATTTTATTTCCAATTTTCTAAATTATGAGGCCTCATAATTTGATCTTAAATTGTGACTACGTCTATTTGTTCAAATAATTTGCGTATTCTACTTTTGAAGGCAAATACTAACTAAATTGTACCTGCTCTGCCCTAAAGATGCAAAAGATCTTATATTGAGCAAGCATAATGTCCTTATCAAATGAAACTTAAAAGTGGAGAAAGGAGGAGCTCATTATGCATATTTTTATTCCAAAAACGAGTTGGTGCTATGTAAGAATACAAACTTTGATATAGAGTCTCCGGACCTGATACACCTATTTCTTAAAAGTTATTTCAATGTCTGGCATCGACTTTACTAAAGTCATATCATACTAGCCATTGAAAACTTAATTTTCTTATCTGGCACTGGTTTTCATTATTTGTGATCTATTTTATTTAACCATAAAACACTTGCTCTTGGTAACTGGTATGGACGTAAATCTACTTCTCTTGATATAGCCATATAAAAGTTGACCTGTTTGACTTTTAAGTAATACAGAATTTACCGTATTTAGTAAAACTAACAGCGGAAGTTTGGTTTACATGATTCTAACCTCGCCTAAGGCAGTAAGAAGAAGAATGTATGTCCATACGCGAAACTGGAATTGCATAGTGTCAGCGTTTACAGAGATAAAAATTGGAAGACAGACTACGAGTTTTATTAGGCACAAGGTAGCGAGCTTCAACCTAGCAGGAATGGAAGTTTTCTAATGACCTCCCTGTGTAACACCACGGAACTGCTACGAATGGAGTAAAAGTAAAGTCTTTGTTACCTGATGTAATTGTTCACCTCCAATTCTAACCCAATATTACTCAAATTCCCACTACCTTGGAAAAGTAATTTAGATCTTAACCCTCAATCTTTCAATTTCTTTGTCCCATTATTCCACTCAATCCCTTTGAACTTCTGTCATCTGTTCCGAAAAACAAGAGCCCAAAACTTCGCTTACGTGAAAAGAACGACTGGCATCCTAAGTTACTCATTGACAAATGAAAATGGATTTTTTAAAAGACAATGCGCAATTGATTAATCCAAATAGCATTCGGAAGAAATAGATGTTAAGTCAACAATTACATCAACAGTTACAAAATGTTCCCTAATTAAAGACAAATTACAGTCATTTCCAACGATACCACCAATTTTTTGTAGCTATGAAAACTGAGAAACTTTTTTTTTTTTTCACTTTTCCGGATCCTTCCTGATAATAACAAAACGTAGATAATAAAGCTTGATTCTTACTTAGTTTATGAAAATTGACGGCACACGTGTGCACAAGTTAGCATTTTGAGATATCAGTTAAGTTTTTACTTAGAAACTACGGCGAAAACACCTGTAAGGTTGTGGAAGGATTAATTCGGAAGGGAAAGATCTTGCCTGTAACAGTAATATATTCTTTGGTAATCCCGAATTATAGCCCTTTGTAGTAGCTAATAAGGGTTTGAGCTTTAAAATGTCGGAACTGATGATAACAGCGAAGGGCAATAAGCTGCTTTCACTCCATTCGTAGTAGCTTAGTAGCTTCATGGTAACATACTGCTACATGTTACTGACAAATACAAAACAAGTAAGTTTCTGGTACTTCAACATAATAAAACACAAAGTGATCACTTACACAAAACATTTTTTCTTACTTAATCACTACTGTTGTTACATTCATGACATCTATCAGAAATGATTGTTCACTTACTATATTGGAGTGATATTGACTTACATTATGTTTAAGGCTGATAACTTCATGAATGTCTCTTTTTCTATAGCGAAAAGTGAATTTTGCAGGAGATTCCTTGATAAAAATAAGAAAAAAAGATTTGAGGGTCACATTTATTTAAATTTTTAGCAAGGATTCAATCACATTCTGGTTCCTTTATTTTATGTGGAAGTTAAATTTTCTATATAAGCTATATCCTTATATTCCAAAATAAATCCAAATTTGTTCGTTTTGTCGAGTTAGGTGATAGCTCTGGACATATTGGTAATCATAGCACAATCATTGTTACAAAAAATATGCTTCCAGAGTTAGTCAACGTTTAAGTTATGCAAAATGAAGTATATTTTACGCCGTATTGATAAAATTGTGTTTGGGTTATAATCTTTCGTGGTTGTTTAATCCTAGACTCCCCGCTTTAAATTGGGGATTAACTGTAGATCAACAATGGTAGGAGTTTAGTTAGTGGAGTGGTGCTGACTGAATTTATCTGTGTAAAACGAAATACCGTATAACATGCCTTCGTATGTATGCTTGTTAGAATACTTTCAAGTTTTGATAGGGTCGCTTTGTCTAGTTGCCGTGAAGAGCGATGCATCATGGAGTGTATTTATCATGCACACATCTTTATGGAACGAATCCCGTTTCTTATCTTTCCTGGGTATGCTGTTATTGCATACTACTTTCCCTAGCAGGCAACTATATAAGTTTCGTCTTGTGACTAAAGTCTAAGGCTTTTTCACACTTCAGTATAGCGCTGTAAAGCTATGACGGTTGAATATTGTTCCACTCTGAGCTATGTCCGTGATTGACCTGGAAAGCAAGGGATTACCATAAATGGGTATAATAGCTTTATAGCGCGTGACGATTTAAACGTATTGAAACAGCCTAAAACCCAGGGGCGTAGCAAGTATTTAAAAAGTTGTAGGCACAAAAATATGAAATATATGTATATACAGTGCAACCCCGCTTTAAAGGACACTCATCTAAGAGTAAGTCACCTAATTTAGCCATATTCTTGCTACGTTCATTTCAATCGTTTTTCCTGTCTAGACTCTTAAACTCGCCCAGCAGGCTTATGGATTTGAATTATGGGTGTTTAAAAAAGATAACTTGGCCAGAAAAGTGTAGGTCCGGGCCAACAGTTCTACAAACTGGCTACGCCCCTGCTAAAACCTATATCCACCGTTTTATTTAAACCAACATATCTCCATTTCCAAACACTGAACTTGGTCCTATGACAAGTCGACCACTCTCTTTTGACGTATACTTAATTGAAAGGAAAATGCAGACACCCTAATTTAAATTTGGGAACCCCAGTTTCTTAATTCATGCCTGTCTCCGTTTAACGAAATTTAATGAAATGACCGATTCATGCATAGCTTCTTAGCAATCCTTCAGTTTGAAATTTTTTTGCTTGGAAATATCATGAAAGATGTTTGTAAGGCAAATAATAAAAATTTCTTAGATGTAGGTTTTGTTTTCACATGAATTTGGGGTGACTGCATTTTCCACTTGAAGTGTTTTTCCACCTAATTATTCTTGTGTTAAATTTTACAGCTTGATGGTCCTTACCTTAAGTTGTGAGAACCTGGCTTTTGGTTTCAATTTAACGTGAACGAATGCTTCAGATTTTCAATTGTGGAAAAAGTGGCTAGGAATCGTTTTCATGAAATATACAGCGCCCAAAAGATGCGTCATATCACACGAAAAACGCATAATCATAAACGGAGGGACATATAAAAATGAAGAGAAAAAAGGGCTGTCCGGTAGTTTAACGAATGTGGTATTGAAAACAATCTAATGCATGGAACCACACTTTCCCTACATCATTGGCACGCATTAAAATTAGGGTTAAAAGTGGAAAAAGCTATGTCTAATGAAATCGTAGCAAAACAAGAAAAATGTAATAAACAAAGCTGGTAAAGTTTCAATTACTTTGCCACATAGAGTTTCGTTATTTTTTGCTGTTCTGTGATCAGCACCACACCTGTCCACACATTTCCACGCATTAGCTACTTGTAACCCTGATTGCTAAATTGTGACTGTGTCTACCCGTCTTTTTTAACATTTTGTCTCATGTTCATCCTGTGGCAATGCAGAGTCTATGCATGTCAATTTTGAATGTGTGCCAACTCCTTTTTTTGAAGACACACAATGCAACGCAAAACATCACAGAAACTACAAAAGTGTTTACATTGTATCATGTTTAACTAAGTTTTATACAGTACTATCAAGGGTGATATTGAAACTTTTGGCTGGCAATTTGTCAGTTAGGGTATATCCATGTAGGATGTTAGATACTTTTTACTTAAGGTATCAAAGGTATTTATTTTAACCTAAGGAGAGACCCAACGAAACTTTTGAAATATCTTCTAATTAGAATTTATTATAACGTGATTCATTTTTAGAATGACCATTCATGCAATTAAAAAAGTCAATATTACATGAAGTTTAAAAATCACTTTAGGACTTAACAAAAAAATATTTGTACACCAAAGTCTTAATTATACTCACAAGTCAACGAGACTCGACGGAAGGCTATCCTGCTCAATCTTGGAAATATCATTATTGTCCAAATGCCTACACAAAATGAAACGACTATAATGATATACCGTTGTATTATAGAATAGATGAATGCAATTCAATGGAAGATTTTCATACTCCCTAGATCATAACATATTTTTAACTAGATCTGCAGACCATTTGCTTAAGAGAAGATGTCAAGGAAAGTACACATTGTCTTCGTTGCCAATGTTACATTTTGAGCCACTGTTTACTTGTAAGAGTACTTTTCGGTTATCATTTCAAGCCCCTTCCTTAAATTTGCTTGATACAGGATTTTATGCCAGTGCCAGGACTTTGTGCCAAGGTTCGGACCACGATCGTTTAATTGTCCCGAATGCACTAAATGTTAAACTGGATTTTTTTTTATTTTTAGCACATTTGGTCGTGCCAATTCAGAGAGCTTTTACTTCCCTCTAAGAACGCGATGTGACTGTTTTAAGTAATTTCACGCAGTTGCATAGTTTTACAGTATTTTAAGCGGTTGCTTTGTTTTAAGTCGTTCTTTGCTGCGTATGTTTATCGTGTACATAAACACTCAACGACCAGTGCCTTCTGAGAAGAATTTCCGACCCTATAAAATACTTGGTAGTAAATCAGCCCCTCCCCCGAGAACCTGTACTGAGTAAAGCAGCTGACAGGATAATCGACCCTGATAGTTTATCTCCCGAATGACAGGCGTGTATCATCGTAGAAGGTAATTCTTACGCTACGAAGAAAAATGTTCTAACACCTCCCGCGATGATCAGTGGTAGAATTGTAACAAATGGGAAAGTTGATCGGCGATGATACAAATGAGGTGAGCATGACAGTTTGAGGTTGCTGTTGAAATGATCTTAATGCAAGTATATATTTGTACTTTTCCTTAGGCAAAAAAGTCGCTAAGGATTGGAAACGTACGACAGATATCGAAAAATCAGTGAAGACGTAGCATACAGAAGGGAGGACAATCTACTAAGTGCAGGTTCTACCGAGTTAACAATACCCCTGAATAGATCACCCGGTCCAAATCTACTCAGAAGGCTATTTGAATCTCTTACACAGGTAGAAACGTAAGCTGTCTGTTGAGTCGTGTAGGCACGTGTTTTTTTTTTTTTTCATTGGAATGACGTTATTTTGAACAATTGATAATTTTGCCACCAAATACAAGGTATTTACCGAAAACGTTGCGGAGTTTTCTCCTTAACTTTATGCACTCACTCTTAACTACTTAAATTGTGTATGCATATAGTGAAATGAGTTGACGAAATATATATATATATATATATATATATATGTATATATATATATACATATATATACATATATATATACATACATATATATATATATATATATATATATATATATATATATATATATATATATATATATATATATATATATATTTATATATATATATATATATATATATATATATATATATATATATATATATATAGGCGATGATAAATAGTGTGGTACACCGGGATGACATAATAAGAGCACGATACATATATGTATACAGGTATATACGTGTATATTTCAGGCACGCCTGTGCCCTTCTTCAGCACAAATAATGAAGTGAAGTGGCTATATACAATGGAAAAGTATACATGTAGTACAGTGAACTTAAAGTAAAAAGCCCAGACGGTCACGCTTCACCACGAATGGCAAAGGAAAAATCACTGAGTGCACCTAAATCCAAGTTTAATCCTTTGTTGTAGGTGTTAAGCTTGATAATCCACTTACTCTCGGACCTAAGTCTATTGTTGAGCGTGCGGTAATTCGAGCCTAACAGGACACACTTGAGATTGGATAAGTTATGATTGTGTTCACTGAAATGCTTGGCAACTGGAAAACTAATAGCTTTATCTTTGACTGTCTTTTTATGATTATTAAATCTAAGTCTGAATTTCGAACCAGTCTGACCAACATAATTACCATTTTCACATTTATTACAGCAAATCAAGTATACGACATTAGGGGTATCACAATTGAAATGACCGGGCTGGATGCGGCATTTGGTACCAGGAGGGGTGAAACAAGGGTCAGTAATTAAAAAATTACATACCTGACATCTAGGTTTGCCGCATTTCTGATTGCCAGTACCAGGCATCACGGGGAGTCTGGAGGAAGTGAGCAGGGATTTTAGGTTTGGAGGTTGCCTACGGGACAAGAGCCTTCCTATTATTGTCGATACATTGACGACATTTTCTTTACTTGGTCGCATGGAGAGAACGCCCTGCGTTCTTTCTTTACTGCTTGTAACGAAACCCATCCAACCATAAAGTTCACCCTGGAGTTCTCCGATACAGAAATCCCCTTTTTGGATGTACTAGTTGGAAAGCACAACAATACTTTTGTCACCACGCTTTACTGCAAACCGACTGATACCCACACTTACCTTAATTTTGAGAGTTCCCACCCCTACAGCCTCAAGAGGGCCATCGTCTACTCCCAATGTATCAGAATTAAGCGTATTTGTTCTTCCAACTCCGAGTATGAAAAACACATCGCCAACCTTGCCGGTCATTTCCGTTCTAATGGGTATCCTATTTCCATTATTAAAAAGGGTATTCATAAAGCCTCGGCTCTACGCCGTGACAATCTCTTGCTTGAGAAACCAAAAGCCAGTAATTCTCGTATCCCTTTGGCTTTGGATTATGCCAGTAGAACAAATAAGCTACTCAAAGTGTTACGTCAAGATTTTGACATTCTCAAGTCCGACACTTCCATTCAAGACCTGTTTAAGGACCCCCCTCTCATGTCCCGTAGGCAACCTCCAAACCTAAAATCCCTGCTCACTTCCTCCAGACTCCCCGTGATGCCTGGTACTGGCAATCAGAAATGCGGCAAACCTAGATGTCAGGTATGTAATTTTTTAATTACTGACCCTTGTTTCACCCCTCCTGGTACCAAATGCCGCATCCAGCCCGGTCATTTCAATTGTGATACCCCTAATGTCGTATACTTGATTTGCTGTAATAAATGTGAAAATGGTAATTATGTTGGTCAGACTGGTTCGAAATTCAGACTTAGATTTAATAATCATAAAAAGACAGTCAAAGATAAAGCTATTAGTTTTCCAGTTGCCAAGCATTTCAGTGAACACAATCATAACTTATCCAATCTCAAGTGTGTCCTGTTAGGCTCGAATTACCGCACGCTCAACAATAGACTTAGGTCCGAGAGTAAGTGGATTATCAAGCTTAACACCTACAACAAAGGATTAAACTTGGATTTAGGTGCACTCAGTGATTTTTCCTTTGCCATTCGTGGTGAAGCGTGACCGTCTGGGCTTTTTACTTTAAGTTCACTGTACTACATGTATACTTTTCCATTGTATATAGCCACTTCACTTCATTATTTGTGCTGAAGAAGGGCACAGGCGTGCCTGAAATATACACGTATATACCTGTATACATATATGTATCGTGCTCTTATTATGTCATCCCGGTGTACCACACTATTTATCATCGCCTATATAATTTATGGAGCATACGTGGATATCTGTTTCAATATATATATATATATATATATATATATATATATATATATATAAATATATATATTTATATATATATGTATATATATATATATATATATATATATATATAAATATATATATATATATATAATATATATATATATTTATATATTTATATATAGTGTCGATTACTTCGAAGCACTTGTGAAATGTGTAGGTCAATGACAGTAGTAAAAAGTGCTTAAAGTTTAGGAGAAAACTCCGCAACGTTTCGGGTACATACCCTTCATCAGGCGGCAAAATATCAACTGATCAGTAAAACGCGATTCAAATGAAACAAACAAACGCGTGCCCACAAAACTCGACCGACGCACGTGCGTTGGCCGCGCTCACATAGTGTGTATGTATAAAGTGAAACAACGCAGTAAAACAATGCAACTGCGTTAGCTACAGTATATCGATGAAAATTTTATTTTCACTCTGTTGACAAAGACTTTCACTATTAACGCAGTTGCATTGTTTTACTGCGTTGTTTCACTTTATACATACACACTATGTGAGCGCGGCCAACGCACGTGCGTCGGTCGAGTTTTGTAGGCACGCGTTTGTTTGTTTCATTTGAATCGCGTTTTACTGATCAGTTGATATTTTGCCGCCTGATGAAGGGTATGTACCCGAAACGTTGCGGAGTTTTCTCCTAAACTTTAAGCACTTTTTACTACTTTCATTGACCTATATATATATATATATATATATTTATATATATATATACATATAAATATATATATATATATATATATATATATATATATATATATATATATATATATAAAATGATCGTCAGGACGATAATGCATGGCCTTAAGCCAAGCATTAACATGTATGTTTACTATTACAAATGAAAACCTTGTCACTGACATGCTTACTCAGCTGGCACCTTTGTAATGCTTTATATAACCAAACAAGTGAAGAGATACAGGTCCATAGCTGGTTTAAAATGATTTTCCAAATGCCCTCGTCCACTCTGATATTGCTTTTTCGTAATCAAGAAGCTGTCGCTTTAACACTGCAATAGTTATAGTAACAGCAGGTATTTAAGGAATAAACAGTTATACGAAATACTACTTACAATGTATGAAGGCCATCTGGAAACACACCACGAGGAATTTCTTGAATTACATTTCGAGACAACACTCTGTGGTGGGAAAGAATAACCTTTTAAATGTGAACGCTTTAGACCATTTGCTTATCACTCTCCTTTCTCTTGTTTCTTCTTTATATCGATGAAAATTTTATTTTCACTCTGTTGACAAAGACTTTCACTATTAAACCATATAGGTGCACAGATTGGAAGGTCACTTTAATCAAAGTAATGTGTTTCGAATATGTTACCTATATTTTAAGATCAATAAAAATTCAATTACATAAAACAGCAACTATTCAAAGTATCCAGTTCAAAGTGGTGTCGGAGCACATTAGACGACTAGACGACTGAATCATGGTCCAATAAAATAGTCAGAAGTGAAAAATGAATCCATGATGTTCCGTTATTTTTAGCCAAAAATAATATCAGTGAATTGTCGTCGTTGGAAAGTAGCCGAAAGTGTCTGATCATTAGTTACTCAGTCAGTCAGTCAGTCAGTCAGTCATTTAGTTAGTTAGATAGGGTTTTGCGCCTCATCGTATAACCTCTTAGTTTAATCTAGTGGCGCCCACGGCCTTTTTTCCAGTTGTGGGGTATTGGCTTGTTTTCCCTATTTCATTGCGTATACGGAGCATCACGCACAATGGCAGTAGGCTCCATTTTTAAAGTCTTTGCTATGACTCGACCCGGGAATCGAACCCGGACCTCCCGCGTGAGAGGCGAATGCTCTACCACTTGACCAAACACGCGGTCTTCTTAAAGGTGCTCAAGTATATGCCTTCTCTTTCATTCAGTTGAAGTGCTGACGAAAATGTGAGTTTCACTACTTTAACTGTGATAAAGCTTGAAGTGAGCAACTAATAGAGCTCATGCTTAAAAGGAGAAATATCATCATAAATTGATCAAATTTACCTATTATTAGGCGAGTGTGAACCTTTAAAAAATACTATTTGACTGATTGGAAAAAATTACATTTCAAACAAAACGTTATAGGAAAAAATTAAACACACTCTCCCTTGCGAGCATGTGATGGCAATTCCTCTTTACACGTTCTCGGCTGTTTGATTAAACCATTCGCGATCGTCCCATAGGTGCGATTCTGTTCAAAACATGATATTCCTTATTGAAGATTTCATTTACTTTCGACTATTTATATATGTAATTATTATCAATGAAAATATTAGTCTCATGAAGAAGTAACGTTACCCAAATTATTTTAAAAGCAATAATTTATATCGGTTTAACAAGAAATGTAATAGATGACAGAGGACAGCACTTCAGTAACTTACTGTTCCGCTACCTCATGTTGTATAGGTGCCAAGCATATTTAAGACTAATCAAGAAATCGCCAGTAAACAATTAATTTTCAGCGCGTCTCAATAAAGTCACCCTGTTAAAAACAGTGTAGGGGTCAAGGTTTCTGAATCCCATTTTTATCGCTCTTCACTTAGTCGTTTTCTTCTTAGTGGAGAAGCATTACGATATATCCGTCTCCCTTTTTGCCTGCAAAACCATGGGTGAAAAACTTCAAACCTCTGTTTTTTAATAGCCTGTGTTCATCAATCAATACACAGATTACCCACTGTGCCAACTCGGAAGGCTTGACCTTCCAAGTGGTTGAAACTAAAAGGATTAAAATTAGAAGATGCAGTCTATAAGACCCTGTTTTCTTTGCATATCCCTTCCGATGAATGTGTAGTTTCTAAAAAAGACACATACTGAAAACAACGGAAATAATAAATTTTAATTTTCATCAAAAAATGTTATATTTCTGCACGCCATTCGTACCCAAATAAGAAATTTGAAATATAGATTAGGTTACTACTTACATGATTCTAACATTAGATGGAAACGCATTCGGGGAAAGTTTTAAAATTTTGTTGTCAGACAGATACCTGAAAGGAAGTAAATCCCATGTTCAGATAATTCTACTGATTCCTTTACCAATCACACCAATCTATCAGAGGTGGGTACTGATAATCCTCAAACGTTTGTTTAGACGCCATCGTAGTCGTAACAAATACTTTCTACGGCGTTAATTTGCATGGTAGCATGCTTCACTTGGGCCGTCAAGGGGTTGCACAAATACATGTTGAATAAGTTGAATAGAATTCCATGGAATTAAATCCGATTAAATTGTGTTGAAAAAACGCAATATATTGAAAAAGAGTTGGACTAGAGTGAACTGGATTTGATTGAACTGGATTCTATTAGAGTAGATTGTATTGAACTGGATTTGATTTGATGTGGCGTGACGGTTGTCATTTGATGTGGTTTGATTTGAATTGAAGCAGACTGGACGGTTTGAGATAAGGATCTCATGATAAGATGGGATGAGTTTGGATGAGAGAAAATTGGACTGGAATAAACTGCACCAAATATACTGTCTTCGGTACAAAACTATAATGACCCTCTTTAAATTATTGTTATCTATATAATAAGTTCCGTTGCAACATCCACCTATTCTATTCAGTGTTATGCATGGTAGTAAAACATTGTTACACATCTCAAGCTACAATCACAGACCTGTCGTATATGGCTAATGCGATTTTTTACATTTATAAATAATAGGTATAAACGTTAAAGGGAAATTGAATTACAGGTGCGCTACAAATGTGAAATGGCAAATGCTACAACTGATATGCTAAACAGTACGAAGTTGCTCTTCTCATATTATCGTTCTACAAAGAAAGCAACAACGAAAGCAAAAGGATACGTTTATGGAAGATATCACTTACAAGTAGTTCAAATCCTGTAGTGACGAAAAGGTACCTGGTGGTATCTGCGAGATCATGTTGTTGTCCAGTGCCCTGAAAGAGGTAAGCATGTAAAGTGGAGGTTCTGTGTACCATCGTTTACATTTATCTTATATTTATCTGCTTGAAAAAATACCCAATCAGAAATCATCGGAAAATGAGTAAACTTTCTATATAGTTGCGAAAACGTTTAAAAACTTTTAACAACTTAACTCAAAATTCGAAAGAAATTTTTTTTAGTCCAAACTAGGTTTAAAAGGTGTGTTGTTTCTCAAAGTGTCATCATTTAGATGACAAACAAACAGTCACCCAAAATTTTACCTAACCGTATCTGTTAAAGGTTTATCTGTGTCACAAAGACGGTGTATCTGCGTCACCATAGACTGTTGTCAGATTCTCAAAGATACACTGAAAGCTCTGCAAAGTTTTATCATGAACCTCTACTTGAAGTAACATCCAGCAAAAAGAGAATTAATTTCAGTTTGAAACTGGTGAGAAATCGCCTTTGACTTATAGTAGCAGAACATCTAAATTGTACCCATTCAGCATAACCTTGGATAACATTTTCAAGCTTCTCATAAAGTAAATAGTGGTGAAATATCATAATAGTTACTGTAAGCTCTGCCTGTCTAAACACGTTTCAACTCCTAGTAATAACAGAAACATTGAATAGGGATTGCAAAGTGTCGGTTTCTGTTGTTGAGCCTTATTTTAAATCAGAAATTTTGCTGAGCTAAACGGTCTTCTAAGAATGTTTGCTAACACACTTGGGTTGTTTCTAAAATTCATGGAAAGAAACCTTTTCATATTTTTATGTGGTAAAACGAAGAAATATTCCACAACACCCATTTACAAAATACTCATATGTAGATTGTGACAAAATTAGAATTAAATTGAATGCTACATCTTCAACACAACTGTAAATATGAAATTTTCACTTTGACATGATATGGTTTATTTGTTTTTTACCTTGCGGAAACTCGGCAACCCTCCAATCGCGGAGAATTACACCAAGCTGGCAGTGCCAGTTTTGTGAGACAATCTTACAGTTTAACGTCTATAATTAAGGCGTAATAGAAGACAAACTGCAACTCCATGGTTCGTGTCCTTGAATGAGCAACTAATGGACAAATACATTCTACTGCCTAACAAAATCTATCAATGTTATTGGCTTATGATAAGGAATTTTAAAAGTCTGGATCAAACTTTTATAGTACCGCAGTCTATTCTCATGCCTTTAACAAAGAAAAAATATTAGATCATAAAACCAATACTTAAGCTATTGCCCTATACAAAAAAGTTGCTATGTTTTGCGTTGGTATATTTGGCATGATTTGTATTTGACTTTCTACATGTTTTCCTTTTGGATACTTTTGGTACACCTGTTGCCTCTTTTGTACATATTTATCAAGTAAAGTACATCTTTATAACGGACGTATGGAAAGAAAATCAGAATAAGCAAGCTTTTACCTAATTTAATAGGCATCATATACATACTTCCTATTGCCTTTGTGCTTGGTGCTCAGCATAAACAATGGAGTAGGGAAAAAAAGCCAGTGAGCCACAACTGGAAAAAAGGCCTTGGTCGTCTCGACTTGAACCAATTGGTTGGAAACTGGGACGTTAAACCTCATCTAACCTAACCTATTGCACTAGAAAAACCCGAGGCTAGTAATCCAACTTTTCTCGGAACACTTTATTCGTAATCTAGCGTCCCCAAATTTTTGACTTAAACCCCAGCGTGTTAAAATTTAGTGTATTAAGGTAATTTACCACTGCATGATACTTTATAATTCTATCCATTACCTTCTATGCTGTGATTTGCATCCAGAAGGAACCATTCATTGCGCAATCCGATGTCATGCGCTCCAAGTGAATTGATAAACTTATTTAGATGAACATCGAATCTAATAGACAAAATCCGACTTACGTGATCGAAAACTTGATTCATAGATACTTATTGTCTTACAATTACATCAAAATTGTTTCCTTAAGAGGAATTCGTTTCACTTGTTTTCAAATTCAAATAAGTTTGTTTTAACTGTAGAGGATAATAGCATGTTGGTAGTGCCACAACATAGCCATGGTACTTTATGAATAGAATTTTAAAACCTATTATTATGTTCATCTTTTCTTTTGTAATTCTTTTAAAGATAGGATACTTTACTTCACCAATAAATGAAAAAGACTTCTTAGTGCTACCCACGAATTTTCATGAGGAGTAGACGGTTGCCTCGATTTTCTATCTCCGTCGTGATGTGATCTGATTTATGTCGTTCACTGAATGTGAAAATGATTCCGTCTTTATTTCTTCAAGAATTAGTCTAATACAATATGAATATACTTGGGGAAATATCTTTTTGCTGCAGTATACTTTATACTCGAAATCATGCTTGACCAGAAATATTGACGATAATATCTAATCTTGAAATCAAGTACTAAACTGACATACCGGCGTGCCTTCACCTGTTTCTACACCCAGCTAGGATGCTTATGAAAACAAATTTAGTTAGTTCTAAATTTTTATCAAGGCAACATTCTCTCTAAAAAGGTAATTAAGTGGCCTTATTTACGTACCACTTAAATTGTTTGTAGGAATCCAACACGAACTGCAATTTTAAGCGCACAAGCAGATAACATTATCCATTTTCGACACAACATGCACTACTAAAAATATAGGGAATAATTGCCGACCATCTAACAACAAATTTAGATTTAATATAATAGCCTCAGAAGGTAGATAATGTGACCAACTAAGTTGAGTATCCAATCATCTGTCTTAAGGGGGAAACATTTATTTTCTGTTTGTCAAAGCAACAGGTAGTAACAGTTTTGTGATAAGTTCTTCCCCGACCTCATGGGATAAACTTTCTATCCATTAGTTGAGCGAGTTTGTATTCATAAAATGTGAAGAACATTAACCTTTCATTGCAAAACACAATGTTGAGCTATTGCGTACTTTATAGATGGGACTTATTCCCTCCTTGTTAAATTCATTGAATTTATACCCTAATCACTAGTAACTTAGGAAAGTAACTTTCAAAATATCGTTGTTATTCTAAGCGTTAATATACGTTAATAATAATATAAAATATCTTAATGGGGTTTATGGTAAAATAAAATATGACACTCGCTGTCGGATAATACATTATCGTGTGAACAGAGGCTACACTAATATGGACATTCGCTAAAACTTAAATAATTATGCTTATTAAAGAGAAATAGTCAAAAAAATAAGAACAATAGTACATGCTACCATCAGAGATTATTTTGAGCTTGTTTGACCATTAATTGGAAAATATATTGATAGCATATCAAAGAAAAGATTTACTTATTATTTGGGAAATCATACTTTCAAAGAGTCTCCCTACCTCCAATGAATATTTTACTTAAATGAAAATAGCTTCGGCATGAAAATTAATAGGCACTATAAAATGGATGTTTTTGAAATGTTGTTAATACTTACAAGTAGTCAAAATTCATTGATGTAAAGGTACCTGGTAAAATCTGCGTGATCTTGTTGTTACCCAAATCCCTTGATGAGATGAAAAAAAGTTAATGGGAAGAAGATTGCTATGCCTGATTTAATTGGGTTCTACAAAGGAAACACATTTTCTAAGAACGTTGCTTACATTCTTAATATATTTTGATGAAATGGTTTAGATTCGTGTTTTCATTAACATTAGTGCGTGGTCCATGCAACGGCTCTTTTCAACAAAAACCGACTTCATAGCATAATAAAAGCTTTTTAGTGAGAAATTTAATATTGATGAGGTACATGTTTGACTTACAAATACTCCAAATGTGTCAGCCTTGAAAAGGTATCGGGTGATATCTGAGTGATTTTGTTGTTACTCAGGTCCCTGAAAATTGATGAGCAATAGACAATGGCCTTTATGTAAAATTGTATTGGTATTTCCACCGACAATGTCCCTTAATTACTCCTGAGAATTATTATACATATTTCAAACATTCTGGTTAACTTTGTCACATTTGTGCAGATTGGTGAAAATGATTATATACCATAAAATGCAAAACAATGTAACGATTCATCTCACCAAAAAATGATTTTAAGATTCTGAAATCAAGATGAGGTGGTCAATGAACATATTACTTACAGGTATAATACAACTTTTAATATTGACAAGGTATTCGGTAATATCTGTGGCATCTGATTGTCATTTAAAGCTCTGGAAGAGATATGAAATGAAGGGAAACAATCCACAATTCATAGGAATGACCGTAAATCTATAGCTATGTTAAATTCTTTAAATTTTAAACCCACGTTATACACGTCTAGGACAATTACCCTTCATATACGAAACGCAAAGATATTTTTTCAATCGACTACCATGATTGATATAAAGTTTTTAAGTTAAGGAGAATGTGACGTATATAAAAACATCTGAGAAGCACTTTCGTCCCTTCTTAGGTTTCATTAGCTTCGTCAGGATATATACCAACCCAAAATATTCACTCGTCGTGTATAAATACATGAAAAATGACGTGCTTTGGCCACAGAGTACTTAAGAAAGATAAACATAACTTTGATTCAAGTAAATCTAAGCAAAAGTAGCTCTTATAAGATGTGGGAAAGACTTTGTATAAAAGTACTTCAACTTGTGCTTAAAATATTGAACAGTTGTCCATAGTTCCTCACAGGACAAAAAATCTTCTGAAATAATAGGAAAAAAAAACGCGTAGTTTGCATTTTGGATCTTGCGTGTGGGATGTTTTTAGCTTGTATAAAAAAGCGGGTATCCTTCCTGATCTTTACAGGCTAACCTGCGACAATGACAGATATGACTAACTTGAATTCAACAAGATGATACATATAATTTAGCCCTAAAATTAAAATTGTCATCGAATTACTACATTAATCACTTTCTCAATGGGATGAGACCAAATATTCTTGGTTTGAAAATGCTGCTAATATTGCTCCCAGGATATTTTCATATACCTTGAAAAGAATAACGTAAAATAATGTTTCAGTCTTTTTTTTTTCGTTGATTGATTCGCTGATATGTTTCTCTATAGCAAGACTAAATTGAGTTAAGGTCTAAATGATTAAAGCTCTGCATGCTTCCGAGATTGCATTTTATACATTCACGACAGCAAGGAGAATGTATAAATTTGGTTCCGTTGGCTAGGCCAATACGAGTACTCAGGGAGCAATCCAAACAGCTCCCTGAAGTACCCCAATCAGCAACTGCACAACCCGCTGTTGTGCTGTGGGTATTTTAATGTTGGTTTGCTTTGCATCATTATCGTATCCCTGAAGAAGTTCTGTATCAAGAATGCAGGGAGAGATTGAGTTGGTGGATAACGATATTACTTACAGGCTCGTCAGACTTGATGGGAAAGCAAAGGATGACACCTGTGATATGTTGTTCTTTCCCAAGTATCTGCAGAAAATAGCCAAATCAAGTAAAACCAGCTTTGTAATGCAATTGAGAATATTAAAAATTGGTAAATGACAGTAATTAATTCACTGTTTCTAAACCGTTCTCACAGAGAGTATTTGAAGAAAAAGTCAAAATGACTTGGAAAGGATCGGAAAAAATACTGCAAAATCGAACAAGGACTGAAGTCATGTAACCTTAAAATTATGTGTTTCCTACCCTATTCTAAACGCAACGGTTCAGAAAGTTGTGATATGAACATGACGTTGAGTCGTGGCGTTTTCAGTAAAGGCTTTAACAACTGTTTTAAGGAACCTGTCCACCAGCTTTGCCTTCGCTCGCTACACCCTTCCAATAATTGACTTGGAAGATTTGTCCCATCAAACTATAAATTCGATGTGGTTTTGTAATGATTTTTCCGGCATGTTTTCAAACACACAGAAACTATTTTTTTAATGATCTTCAGCTTTATGACTTTTGACCTTTGACATCATCAGTCATGCATGCATCATGTCACCATGTCATGTCCCCCAGAACTGACAGTTTTACGTGTTGGCAATGAATAGGAAAATTAAGGCAATGAATCGGAGATATGCCCTTCGCTGCCACTTTATTTTATAGACTTCTCAAGGTAGACTAGGTACTGGAAATATTATGACACAGGAGTTTCCCTAAAACAAAAACACATTTATCAATAATTTCATTCAAAAATCAGATTTTATGGAAAATTTACACCTTCCTCGATTTAAATTTTATCAAAGTCAAGAATCCAGAACGTTACAAATGAAAAACGCAAAGTAAGAAATAAACGTTCCTTCGGCCTGATCTATTGCAATAAATCAATAAGTTTACAGCTGTTTGACTTACTCCCTGCCCTCAAAAGAGTTGGCAGCACAAAATTCTGGGGTTGACAAAGACTTAGTAAAATAAAATGGCGAAACCTCCATAATGAATAGTATAGTAATAGTAGATCACTTATTCAAGTATATCTTTCAAAATATTTTTTGCATAAGAAGATGTCAGTAAAAAGATTTCTCAAGTTTTAGTGAAACATATTTGTAAAGTTCAGTGCTTATATTATGGCCATAATTGGTACCCCTTAACAGTTACTTCCTTGAGTTCATATCATGTCTCTGTGAACAGACTGAACGGGAAGTCTGGAACTAACACTCTTTGTTCTTCGAGGCCATACTGCAGTGATACCATGGATCTATATCTTGGTTTATAAAGTATCTAGTGTTCTGTAATTCGAGGTACATACGGTAGCATATAGCAATATAAATACAAATTTAACAATTAAGTGACATGCCATAGCCGCTGACCCACCGCGTTGCTTAAATCAGGGAGATGTTACACCCTGCTCAGATCATGGGCATAATAACCTTTGGAGCTGGTCATTTTCAGCTTTGCTTCATTGTTTTGGCTTCTGTACTGGAATGTGTTAGTATTTTTAATGCAATTGATTACTGGTGAGAAAGGCTGCCTGTTGTCAAGGGCAAACTACAGTAAATTGAGCACACATGTGCCCTAGTCTTTTGCAGACTGAATACTTGTAAAAAGATCTGAGAGGTCAATAAAACTCTAGTGAGGGAGTGAGTGCAGCTACGGAACACCTCGTTTATGAGCTCTGATTTATTACTAGATAGATTTTAGGATGACGGGTACTTCACTGAACTATTCGACCGGGTCTTCTGTGGGATCAACTTGTCATGATTACTTTTTTCAGTAAGACCATTGCCATCCAAATATGAATGTCATCCTTCGTAGGGTCTAAAAGGGGTTCACCACACCAGTTTTTTATACTCGCAAACCAAACACAATACGCATTTTGAACGAAGCTACCATCTCGACTGTGCGCTTGAAGAAGGTTATGAAAAAGAAACCAACTCAAAGTAAAAGCAGTAAATGCATATGTGCTCGATAAATTTCAGACTTACAAGAACGATAGTGTCCTCGCTGATGAGAACGCATTGGTTGGTATCTGTGAGATCATGTTGTTAGACAAATCCCTCAAAGAATAAATAGTAGAGATAAACACAAAAGATCAATAACAGATAAAGATGATTGTGTGAAATGCTGGAATATCTCCATGGGGGACTCTTCAATTGATTGTGGGGTGCTGTCTATCAAAATAGTATCATTATACAAGGACTTCAAACCATCAACGGTGTTTTTCATTACCCCGTCAATGTCGTTTTAAATGATGTATTACTGTCATCTTAATCCAGGCAACTTCGTGAGTAGCTGAGATATTAATCGTTCAAGCTGGGCTGTGTCTTAACGATTGATTCGATCTTTGCTTTATTATTTTTATGCAGACGACCATAATGACAGTGTTTACCGCAGTGCTTTGACTTCAATTGAAATAATCCCCTGTCGCATACGTAATAAAACCGAGCCCGGGTAGGGTTATCTTTGTAAGCAAAGTGGCAGTTGGTTGAAAATCGGCCAATTGCCTAACCAAAGTCGCTGCAAAGCAGCAAAAAGGAAACAAAGAGATTGCATACATAACCTGTTTGAACTATGGTAACCGTACAATAGTGGACGAACAGGCGTTATAATGTTAAAGAATTGGTGGAACAAGTCCAAACGACATTGGCATTTGCAGGAATCATTTTTCAAGTTCCATCATTGGGGCAAGAGCATGTCTTTGTTTAGACAGTGCGATTCTAAAAACAGCTCATATTTAATGTAAAATTCAATTTTGCTTTAAGTGAGTAATGCGAGTATATATAAACAGTAAACGCGACGCACCCAGGGGCTTCACTGCCGGGGTGTGGGGGTGATAAAAATCCCTCAGAAATTTTCAAAGTGTCGTCCGTCGGGAAAATTTTGCCTTCTGTTAGGAAAAAATTGCTACCTTAATTTTTGCCATTCACTGCCTGAGCTTATCGGAAAAAGTCTTTCCTTTGAGGCTATAGAAATGTCGAAAATGTTATGATCACTATGTTTTACTTTTAGAGAATTAGTGACAGGTGTAAATAATGCTTTGGGTACATTTACCAGAGATCTAACCCCCTCCCTCGACTTAGCGTACTGGCAAACTGTTCTGTTCGTTGGGAAATTATTATATGTTATTGTGAAAGTAATAACAAATTAAGCCTTTTGTGCCAGTAAGTGATCTCTACCACACTATTCGGGAAGTCATTGTCTTTTGAAGAAATCCAGATGTCTGCCATAAAATAGAAACCATGTCCGACACTGAAATAAAAGTATTTTGGAATGTGATGCAACTCAACCTGAATGCTCGTCGAGGATGAGTTGTCGGTATTAGTGGTCAGGTGCCTCAGGTTGCCGTCGGATTGCAGATGCACTGTACTCGTAGCACGCTGCCGAGCTGAATATATTTAAAAGTCTACCTTGGCTTTTTTATCAGCCAAGTCGTCAAAAGAAGAGTGAGTCGCCTTTGGGTCGATGACAGCTGCATACTGACACGTCCTTACTAAACTGCGACGACCCTACCCCGACTTAGCAACGAACATCGAACATTTTGATATTTTCGATGTGGTCAAAGAAGACTGTCTGATCGCAATCCTGATCGACAGTCACGTTTAGAACAAAATTTGGCACATACGTATGCGACCAGTCTGCTACGAGATTGGATTTTACTGTCGCTTAGCAGTCGGGTCGGTGCAGTGTGCGCTGGTCTTACATTTCCTCAAAATCATGGAGTCGGGTAGGCTCGCGTTTGCTGTAAACTTGATAGTGCGTTGGCCCTACATTTTGTATTCCGACGGTTGCAAAAGAGGCTTGCTTTTCCGACTCCTTCTGTAGGTACAGTGTCTAAATACATTATCAATTGACCATCAATATTCTATATTTTGCTCGCTTCGAGCATCCTTTAAGTTAAGTAGTTGTCTAATTACTGATTCAAGAAGGACGGAGCGTTCCTTGGATAATTGAGATATCCCGTGCAACCTTGGTGATACTAGCTTCCAACCCTCAAACCTCCTGAGTCATGAAGAAATTGAATGGCCATTAGTCTTAGCTTTCATAAAAGGCAAAGGCAAGCTGCAAGTTTTGAAGTCTATTTAGGGATTTTTCAATGCTATTCGTACATAGGAAATTGCAACATATGTAAAACAAAGACAGAAAAACCAAAATGTCCGTAAGTTTTATCTTTCGGCGCGATTTACGAGCATTCTTCTACTCTTGTTGTCGTGTAATAACTCACATCAAGCAAAGTATAATTATTACAAAACTTCACAATATTCTACTACTCTACACTCCCGTCCCCACAACCATCAATTCCGCTGCATATTAAAGAAACCGACGGTTAGGTCTAACCACGGTATTTTGAAACGTCAGAGACAGATTGAGGTTTTATGGCCTGTTTAGTGAGTATTCAATGTTGTTTTTAGACAGTTAATGCTTTATTCTGGTGCCACAATTGTGGAAATTTTTCAGCGCTTCCCGGGGTTCTCAGGGACATGACAGAAATGGACCCTACGGAGGGAAAATGTACCCACGTTGAGGAGGATCTTATGCTCCTGCCACAAAAATTGCTAACTCGGAGCTAGTACTACTGTGTCGAAGGCGACTTTACTGTTGTAGCAGACAAACGGAAAAGGGTACCCCGAGATAAATTTGACATTGTCAAACGTTAAACTGCGTTTCCCGATAGGGTTTTTCTTTGTTTTTGATTCGCTTGTCTTGTCCGTCCGTTATATTTAAGACTTCTATATGTAATTTTGTTTGCAAAGATTACCTTTAAACGGGGGCTATGAGTTGACTTCTTTGACACAGGTATTTTGTTATTTTGTCGGGAATATAACCCTTATTTTTCGGGAAAAGGTCTAGTACCCCCTCCGCACACCCACTCAATTGATCATTAGGTACGCCCCTGGGCGGATCTCACTCATACATACAATTTCGTCACCAGAAACCTTTACAGGGAGTACATACAATAATATTTGAAAGGGAAGAAATTCGTATATTAATGTTACTTACAATTCAGTTAAATGTGATGAAAAAGTATTTGGTTGTATCTGCGAAATGTTGTTGTGATCCAAGTTTCTAAACATTCAATGAAAACATGTAATTCTATCATGTCATGATATCAAATCAGAAAGGTAAGTGGATATGATTGTGAAAAAAAAAAACCAGTGAAAAGACGAATTTTCCAATCTTAAAGACTAACTGGTCCTACTATCTAAAGTTTTTCACCTGCTCAAAACAGTGGATACAAGGCTCATAATACAAAAGACCCCCTGCCTTTCGCGAAACCCGCTTTTATATATGTATCTTTATTTCAATGATGCAGATGTTAACTTTTCATTCTCACTAAACTTTTCCCCTGTATATGAAGAAACAAAATTTCTCTTTAATATGCTGGCAAAATTTGCAGTACATCTTGCTGCTGCAATTATTCCAAACTTTGACTTCCCTCGTTTCATTTATTTTCTTTGGTTTAGCTTAAGGTCTCCGGGAACAATGGTGGATTACAGTTGATTATAAATGTCTAGAATTTAGGGCTTAAGAGGGTAGAAACTAAATAGTTAGAAACTAAAAGTTAATGAAAGGTTTCGAGCTTAAGGACATACTGACATCACCTCAAAGTACATTATTTGGTTTAAGGGTACAAAAATTCTCAGTTGTTGACTTTTCTTGATTGAAATGAAAGTTTTAAAATTGAAATAATGCAGAGTAACTGACATTACACACAATGCAGAGAGAGAGAGTTTGAATTACACATTAAAGCCTTTTATACTCACCAGGACATGGCCTGAATCAAAAAAGTAGGTTTGTGTCTGCACAAAAGAGGAGCTTTATACTGTTTTGGGAGGAGCTACAAGTTGCTTAGTTGGGAGAACTGAAACTGTCTGGGATGACAAGAATTACCCTTTAACTGTTACGTGTTACCCACATTTTGTGCGAAAGTACACCATGTAGTTGTTAATGTAAAAGCTCTGAGTATTTCTGTCCTGTGTAGCTAAAATGTGGTAATTCCGAGACTATTACTGAAATATCCATCAGAAAGATTTTCCTGACCAGAGAGGTCGGAATAATTTTTCGTTACCACTGTGACGCTTCTTTAAGTATGATATGATATATATATATATATATATATATCGGATTTTTTGTGAGAGACTGTCCATCAAATACCAGTTACTGCATAATTCAATTTTCCTTTAGCTGTAAGGCAATGACCATGTTATCAGCGTTAACACCTTATTACGTTCATCTCTCATAGAAAGAAATACATAAAACTGGTTGCTGTGCTTCAAAAGTGACCAGACACCACTTAAGAATGGTCATTGCTAATTTAAGAAGAAACGATAGTTTCAAGCTGATAGCTATTCTGTCGTTTTCATGTTTAAAATTCTGCAAATCAGTATATTGTTTAGCCCACAAGCTGCACACAGTATCGTAACCAAAGGCCCTTTTGGCTTTTATGCATATTTGTTTCAAAAATTTCTCTGAGGTGTTGGCGGACTAATGAGCAGCTTTTCTATCTAAACGTTGTCAAGTGGAAAGTGCATTCTCCTTGCATGTGTTACGGGAATCACTTTTATTGCCAAACCAAATGTTTAAACTATTTCTAGAGAGATGTTGTAATGGCTATATAACTCGTTTTCTTTGGAGTTCTCCATGACCGGTCCGTCCACACACAAACTCAAAGCTGTCTCCACCTCCCTTTCCTGACCCCATTATTCAATTAAGGAACCAGCTGTGGTCGGAAATTTTCTCCCTTGGATCGACAGCTAATCTTTGGTTTTACCCCAGTATTGCCAAAAGGAGCCTATTCTGTATAACAAATAAGCACAAGTGGGGGATTTAAGAGAGCTGCAATCGCTTGCAATTTTTTTGTTATACAAAATAAATTCGAAACCGGTGTACCATGTTGTATGAATCGATACAACTGTACTTAAAAACAAATATTTTTCTGATGTAATTTGTTTCATGAATTACAACCAAATATAGCTTGTCAAGAACAGATGGAAGCATAACCATTGTTCATACTTACAAAAGACATTTGAAACGTGACAAGACAAGTAGTGGCGCTGTTTTAGATACTGCTATGAAAATTTTGTTTTACTAAGCAGAATAAAGTATTCCTCAGGTAATTGAATATTATTATAATATGCCGACCAGGACCAGATCTAGTTGAAAAGCGTTATGGCCAACAGGTGCCTATAAAGATTTACTCGGTAATCCTTGGTGGCTCAGTTGTAACGTTGCAAATAGTTTTTCTAGTGTCTCTGTCCATCGATGTGCCCACTGATTACTTTGCTTTTCACTTGGCTTAACTTCACCTACCAAAACTCAGAGTGAACGTCAAGTTTGTATTATATAATGACAAAAATTAAAACTATAGTAGAAATTTCAAGTAAAATATGGGACGATATTTTTTCGCCGATCTTGAGATAAAGCGCCAATACCCAACTAATATGAAACAGCTTATAGTCTTTCGTTGGGGTACTAAATGCGTTCAGTCAAAACATGAATTTCTTCTGTTCGCTGGTTAATCATAACCATTGCTAAACGTTTTTCAAGATAATGTTACCACGCGCTTTCGTATTTTTGACAAATGGATAAGAAACCTTTTCATGCAGCAGGCAGGTGGATGAATCCACTGAGAGTGAGTGTGCGTACAATGTTTTATGTGGATATTATGGTCACAGATCGCCCAAGATTGTCGACAGTCATCTGTACAATTATTTTCCAATGCGAAGGGAATTCCATTTTCAGCACTTTAAATGCTAGCAGGGGCTGCTGACCTCCCAGTGAAAACTGGGACGAAAACGTACTGCTTTGGACGATTCGTCCAAAACTTTCCAAAATCGTCATGACATTAAAAATCGTCAAGGACAATTATACATTCCAGTATCGCTGCCTAGACTATTTCATTGTAAAACAGGATCAAATTAACGAGCAGGATTGTAAATCTTCAAGGTCTCCTCGTATTATGAAAGATACAAAAAGTTTGTCCCTCAGCCCTAAGCAGCAATAATTGAGGTAGAAATCCCCATGATAGTGGAACAATCAGCTCATTACAAAATAAAACATTTCTTTGTTCGTAACCTTAAAAAAATCGTCCAAAAGCAGTGATTTTGACTACAAAATTGTCCAAAAGGCGCAGGACGTAAATGGAAGACAAAGTCTTCTCAAACCGTCCCATTTTTTTGCTGGAATCACAACCAACAATAAAAAAGTAACATGTTTTGCACATTACAAGCAAAAAGGAAGTCTGCAGATGTCATTCTACCTATAGACCTTATGCATATGATGTCACAGAGCAGAAAAAGCTCACTCCTATGGAGGAAAAGTGGGTATCGTTGCAAGTTACACCAACAAATGTAGTCAGCTGATTTGTCAACCAAGCGTTTACGCGCGGAAGTCTACTACACGCTCGTGCGAATTTTACGCAGTTATTGCAAGTGTGCTTTATTGTTTTCCTCCAAAATGACAATAGTGTGATTTCAATGCATTAGGTCTATAGTCTACTTTCATAAAATGTACACGTACCTACTCTGCTACTGAAAGAAAGAGATTTGGCAAAGATTCAGCGCCTCAGGAATGCGTCACGTTACCTGTTAAAACATCTCATGACTGAAGACTTGCAAAACATTACGTTTGCAATACTTCAGGACACACTTCCCTAGCCACTACAGGTATTAGGCCCTTCAAGTTGATACACTGAACGTCTATATCACTGGAATTTTAGGGCAGTGCGTGTCATACACAAATCTCAGTTAACATAAATTTTAATCCAAATAATACAAATGGATACTCTTCCAGCAAAATATTATTGAGTAAGCGCAGCTTTTGTTTCTACTATTTTTATTGAATTTGACTTTGTTAACGTTTCCTCTAATATTCTCAATTATAGAAACTTGAAGTAGTTACAGCGCTTAATCAAAATGTTATCAGTGATGGTGTACATACAATTTATAAAGGTAACGTGGAAATGAATCTGGTGGTATTGTCGAAAATTCATTATAGCCCAGGTTTCTGAAAAAGACATCAAAATAAAGAAGACTAGATGGTCAATGCTCATTCAAAAAAAAAAATAAGTGTGTTCATTTTTATGTAGGCTAAAGTACGACATCACATAAATATCTACGGACCATGTGGATACTGTACTTTCAATAATTCAGTTTCTCGTCATTCTAAAACAGTAAAGTTTATGTCGTACATATAGCTTAGCCCATTTCATCGAAACATGTAATACTCTTGTAATACATCATCCTCTCTTTTCTTTGATACATACGACAACCTGCAGCTGTAAAGGTAGTACTTATATGCAACGCAAAGAGGACCATTTAATGTACATTTTATTGGTTTTGTTTACGGTCCCTACAAGCCTACAATCAGGGAGTTCGTAGTAACTCCCTTCTACAGTGAACGAGACCTGCATATCTACAGTTCATGTTTTCCTTCTTTCCTTTTAACAGTCTTGGTTCATTGAGTACACCGCACTGTCTTTTGGTTCTCCTAATCCCAAAGCTAAAAGCTTTCAGTTTAGACGGAAACAGTTAGTTGGCAGGGAGCAAAACTAACAAATTTAACCTTGTATTGGCTTTCGTTGGGAAGCTTTAGTTACTTTATTGAATAAACATAAATATCATGTAACCAGCGTAATCAACGAGGGAGGAGTGTCCCACAAAACTCTTTGTTTGTGTTCAACATAGTACATAGGCTACGTATAAACGGTACGGCTGAATGTTGAAAAGTACGCCGAACTGCAACGGGCCTTGTAAAACTGTCATTAGCGGGTGACATGCTGGGAGCTGCTGTTACTTTTATCGTAGATCGTAAACGGTGAAAAAGGTGAATGATTGTGTGTTTACACGATCATATAGTAAAAATAAAAAAGAACAAATTACATTTTTAGACTAAGGAAGGGGGAACCTATCCCCATTAATTTAACTGTGGGAACAAAGATAACTTTTAGCCCTTCTTTCACTCATTTAAGGAGTAGAGTCTCGACATACAAACAGATAAATAGATTGAAGGGTATCGAGAAGTAATAGTTTTTGTCATATTTTTGTTTATTTTCAGTAACAAATTTAACACATTTTCAACAGTAATAATGAACTCATCATTAAATCATCTTAAATTGACGTGAAACGTTAGAAGTGTTGTCCTTTCTTTTGCAATAAAAATGTTACTCTGAGTAATTTATTTGTTTAATATTTTGCAACTTTGGGTGAAGAGAGTATTTATGCTAAATTAACTGCAACTAAAACTGTGTTTTTTTTTCAATTCCAGTAGATAATTATTTATTGGATCAAATAACATCAATCCCGTAGCCCACTGTCATAATATGTCGTTACAAAATAATATTTTTCACAAATGTTAAGGAACAATAACATCATCAATTGGGTATGTCATCAGTGTTTATCCTTTTTTCGCTTCAAACTATCTGTCAAACGATGATGTTAGCTTCAACTCTCTGAAAATATTATGCATCAATCAACTATCGGAAGTAGGTAGTTTCAATCTGTTGCTTTTTCGCATGTTTATTTATTAGATATCATGACACGGTTGTAACAACTGTGCTAACATTTGAGGGAAATAAACTTGAGAAATAAAAAAAAGGCATATGACTGTAAATGCCAGAACCAATTCCAAATATGCCGACACAATGCTATACAATAAGCTTCCGTTACGGACTAACGCCAGACAGGCAGCTAACATAGATTAGGAATTACATCCAATTGGAGTTAGTTAGATGGGGGTTTAATGACACACCATCACGAATTGGAAAACAAACTGCCAGTCCCCGGATAATTAATGGATACAGCCGTAAGCTTACTAACAACTACTGTGATTCTCGTTTCATTCTAATCGTGTACCTTAACAAGACATTGTGTCCGACAATTACCGAAATTTTGCAATGTAGAGCAAGAAACCAAAGAGGAAAGCATTTGATGCTGTTTTTATGATTTATTGTAATTTTGGTGTCTGAAAACACCTAAACATCAGCAGTAGCATTTTTCAAATTATACACAAAGTTCAATTAAAGGGTATTATCCCTCTAAATGTGTTTGGATTAATATCAACCTGCTTTTACTGACCTAAGAACTTAGTTTTCAAAAACCTTTTAAAGAGATTTTGTTTCCTTGTATTGTAAACGTTGTACAGTCAACTAAGTCTTGATGAAGGTCTGTTTGCTCAGTATATAAGCATATTTTAAATGCTTGTGTAGAATGTTGTGATCAGGTGAACTGCAGCTCAAGATTGGTACAAGACCGCAGTTTCATGAAAAACACCAGTATATTACTCGACTAATTTCTGCTAGTTGATAAAGATTAAATTTTTCATAAATAACTTAAAGATTAATGCATCTTTATTGAACTGCTCACTTGAAGTAGTACAATCAATATACTTGTGGTCAGATGTGCCCAGCATCAAAATTCTCACTCTTTTAAGCCTACATGATAAAGCTGAAAATTCGTTTCGCAAAGTACTCTTAAAGCTTTCTAGGTTTTTACAAGGAGTATAAAACTTTGTTGCAACATAAGCAAGCTTTTCAATTACTGAAATTATGGGTAACGTCGTTTGCTTTGTTACCAATTCAGTCCAACGCTGAAACAAACAAACATATCTCCAACTCAAAGATCTTTGAAAAATGGACTTTTCCTCCAGAATTATTAAGTTTACTACAGCACATCGTAGTAAGAAGTATATAGTCTTTTCTATCAGAGTGTGTGTTTATTCTGCTCAGATTGGAAGTGCTAATTGCCAGTGTAGTAAGGCATGAATTATCTCTCATTCTTAAGTAATGTACAACAACCTCTTTGTGACGTTTTGAGCTTGTTGAAATGACTCACGTTTAAGCATCCGGCCTGGGGAACCATCATTTTAACAAACCATCATTTTAACTAACATTTGTTCATAAGAACACCAAGTTTCGAAAGTTTGCTGCAATTGCTACCTCCTTTCCTGTGCTGGCTTATTTACATCCATGCTCTGTTCCATTTATGAGTTAGACGTGATTGGAATAGGGCAAGGGATATATGCTCCAAGGCTTATCTAACTGACTTAAGGTTAAATTACTTTAATGAAACATCTTTGCAAAGAACCCAAATGCAATCAGGTCAGGGAAAGGTATTATTCAGATCCTCGGTAGCTCTGTTGATGTAAAAAGGGGTGAGGTAGCAAAGAACAAGGGAATCTGTAATAAGGATTAAAAAATCCCATCCTTAAGTCTATAATCAAGTTAGCGAATTCTTCCTGAACGTGAGATATTATGGCCTTCTTACAACTTGCATTGACAATAGTACGTAACAAGTGAAGATGTGCACAAGATCTAAGGTGCCAAAAGTTCACAAGGCTGTCTACCGATTAAAGAGAATGCAGCTAGGCATTACTAGGACCTTACTGAGATTGTAACGTTACCATACAACGTGTCAATTCACTTGTAACGGTTGCTCGGCAACCTATGCACAATCTAATATTACCCCTCCCCAGATAAAAAGAAAAATCAAAGAAAGATCGTGTTCAACTGCAGGGCAACAATAGGCCAGTATCCATCATGAACTGTGAAATATCAAAACTGATTTCGGATTTCAAGGGATTTTAAGGCAATCTCCATCCATTAAAGTAGGTAAATTAGAGAGTACCTGCACACACAAGATATTAATCCACTGAAGTATTGGGATGATGTTAAAAACGGGTTATTATCTTACCTTCAACAAACCTGTAAAAATTTAATCCAGCCCAGGGTTGACGTCTGGAAGTACTTTTGATGTTAGATCTAATATCGACTACATCCGTTCAAGAATAACCTCCAATTGATTAACTCAAACATAACATAAAGATGTGTTTTCAATAGACTCACAGGATATTCTCAGGAATCCTTGGTCATGGTAGAACGGACATATGGGGTTAACTAATTATAGTACGCTGTTAAACGTACTGTATTGGAGGTGTAAACAAACATTGCTTCACTCTCGTTCCACATACTTTACAATGTTTGTCACGGGTGGACTTTCATAGGCAGGGAATCAAATAAAACTTCTGGAACATTGCCATTATTAGGAAATTGTCATAGCCAATCTAAAGCAAGAATTCTCGGTTTTAAATTATCTTTTCCTATCTTAAAACTGAATTTCAGCCCTCCAAACGTAAGAGGGGTAATTTTAATTAGTATCTTTTTCCAAGCAGATCATTGCGATTAGCTCTTTTGTGACCTATTATTGACAGGTTTCATAAATTAAGGGAAAGAGCACTTTATTTTGTCAATAGTGATTTTACTTACAACTCCAAAAGATCTGTTGGAAAAACGCCAGATGAGACCTGCGAAATGTTGTTGTGATCTAAGTATCTAGGACGAAGAAAATTTAGTTTTATGTAAAAGACAAAATCGACTAATTGGCATAATCATTTGAAATTGAATAGGAACAGCAAATTCGTACACAGCTTAAGGATTCAATGTCATGAAGTTAAAACAGAGTTCCAGACAGACAAATCTACGATCATCGTGGAGCTTTTTCAAAAAATTTGGTCGCCTTTATTTTTCAGGGTTTCCGTATATGATATGGTTTTAAATTCGTTACATTTTATATTTTCTATACTTTTTGTGGCACAGATTAAAAGCTAGGGGTAATCACTGTATAGATTTTTCCTCTGCATAGTGCCCGGTGATGTGGTGAGGTGCCAAGGGATGTTGGACAGTGTCAGGTTGCGTCAGGCAGTGCGGGATAACCATTATTCCTATCTTGAAGTACTGTGTTTGCAAGGTTTTCTCTTTTAAAACTCTAGACTAAACCAAACATTGAAAGAACCTTCCTATCAATAGGACAAGTTAAGAATTTTTGGTACCTTTACATCTGGTGACCTAAAATGACCTTCCAGTTCCATAAAAAAAAAATCGCAGGATCTCTCTTTCTTTGAATAAGGCAAATCTATGCACAGAGTGTGAGAACTACCCATCATCACCGTACTGAAACTTTGTTTTTCTAAGGTTAGGGTTTTTGAACTTTGTTGACCAGAAATAGCATCTCACCTCCACCAAAAAACAATAAAACAGTTCAAACTTGCATCTGCCAATGTGGAAAGACCCCTTCCAGTTATGCAACAGGGAAACAAACCATAAGAGTATTATGTACCCTGTCGTTGTAGCTGAAGTACAAATTTCATAATTTGTAATTCGGTAATACACAATGTGATCTCTGCTCTCAATTCCTTTAGTTTACGATGTAAATGGTTAAGAGACAGATAACAAACAAATAAATCTATTCAGATTTATAAACATTTACGTATAAGCGACTAATGCAGGCTGAAGACTTTAATGCAACTTGCCGTGGGCTTGACATTTGAATTCCTAGTCAGGTTGTTTGGTGTTAAAGTTCCCTTTTCCTGAGCTCAAATTAAGTTCCAATTTTCAAATAAGTGCTCTTTGATTCTCCGTATAAAAACTGACTAACTGTGAGATTTACAGCGTGGAATGAACAGCATTGTCACACTTTTGAAATACCAAGCATGCAGCATGTTTAAGTTTCCACTTAAATCCGTCTACGGTTCTTTACAACAAATCAAGGACCAAACGGAAGGCCCTATGTGCCGGCAACATGAAAGCCACTTCTGAAAGATCTACATTAACCTCAAGTCGACATTTTTTCCAGGGGGGAAAGGAAAAGATATGTGTTAAATGACGAGGCGGTCGATTGAACACATTCTGTCAAAATTGCCAATGAGCAGGTCCCCCACCCCCCCCCCCCCCCACCCCCCCCCCCCCCACCCCCCCCCCCCCCCACCCCCCCCCCCCCCCACCCCCCCCCCCCCCCACCCCCCCCCCCCCCCGACCGCGCCCCCCCCCACCCACCCCCGCCCTGCCGCGCCCCCCCCCCCCCCCACCCAGACTCTTATTTGCCAGCAGTCAGCTAGTGCCTCCATTTTCTTGTAATTGTAACAGCACCCCCCCCCCCCCCACCCTTTCCATGCTTCACAAAATACCAGAAGATTTGCTCTCGGCAAGTGCCCCACAAAAGGACTTCACATTTCTCTACATTCAATGTGACGAAGAAAAAGAATCAAAGGGGGGGTGGGGGAGGCGTTTAATTTTAAAAAGAGGGGAGCATTTAATTTCGAGTAAATAGGTGTATGGTTTTTATCACCGCAACTTTCTGTTTCTACCTGGCATATGTCAGACGGTATGGTTGCCTTTCATAATGGAATCAAATGAAACACAATTTATGGCTTCATTGGGTTGCTACTCAGCTGTTTTCTTTTCCTTCCTTCAGATGGTGTTTTCAGGGTACTAATCCTCTCAGCAGTAGCACGCCATGAGACAATGCAACAACTGCAATTATGGTACTTGGAAGGGCCAACCCTTAAATTTGTACAAGGCCAGGGAGAGAAACAAAAAAAAATATCAGAAACAGTGGTTCTAGAGAGACATCTTCATTCAATGAACTGGAAACATTACAGCAAGTTTTGAATGTTTGACATTTTGATGTGTCCTGCAGTTGTTCATTTCAGCTTGATAATTTGCTATAACCATAGCAGATATTTTTACGATGAGGGGCAAGTAAATTAGCCTCTTTGAGAAGGACTAGCAAAGAAGACAATCCAAAAAACTTTGTACTGCAGGCAAATGTCAAGGCGCGAACATTGTTTGGCATATCTTCACAAGGGATGCTGATGAGCTGCTGTTTTCTGAGGCAGTTGCAAGTATTTATTTATGTCTAATCTTAGTTACGAACATAAAATTTAGGAAACTTTTAATGGGGGAATTTTTTTTTTAAGTGTATGTTAAGTGTATGTTAGCAATTATTGCACTGTGAAATGTGTGCACTGTGAAATGTACAGACAACAAAGTCAACAAGTGTTTCCTAATCAAATGAACCCAAAAATTAGATTACCCATTCCAAAACATTGCAGACATACTACGTATACAAAGACAAAATAGATTATATCAAGGGTGATCAAAGAGTCTCCCCATGACATATAAACCCCCTCCCCCTGAAAATAGAAAAAGTCTATTTTGGTTGTAGGGTTTTTCACCAAATTTCCAATCCTTTCTTAATCTGGTTTGGACAGAGTGAAACCAAGTTCTCCTGGTTGGGAGGTGCAACTCCAAGTTCGGTACCATAAGTTTTAATTTAATCAGCATTGATTGCCTTGTTCATTACAGAACTTTAACTTCTTTCCTCTGTATCATATTCATTTCATTGAAGATGGGAAGGGTAGACCATACAAACTTATACAGTAAGGATAAGATTATCAAATCTCAATCTCACCACATGGAAGATTGACCCTTCAGTTTATTTGCTTTGTTTATGACAGTCTTATTTGATGGGGGAGGGGAGGGGAGGGGGGGGGGGCTTCATTTGTCATCAGTCCTACCATATATTTCTAAGACTATATGAAAGCCCATTGTTATGATTCAAGACGTAATTCTTAACAAATGTTGTATGTCAGTCATGGTGCATCAGGTTGGGGCAAGGGGCAACGCTGTCTGGGAAATTTTCCATCTTCATCTCAGAGCCTTGACGGGAATGATAAGCCTGTAACTCCTGATGGCAAACAGTTGCCCCAACAGTTTTCATGATTTTGCTCTCAAGAAGGGCAAATTCTTTAATAAAAACCCCAAATTTTCCTAAAATAAACCCCCTCAGTGTTCAACTTTTCCCACACCAAACCTTTTTTCATATTTCTTTCAATAAAATCTCAAAATTTTACTCTTGCACTGCCTTTGGGCATGGCATTTCATCACCTTGGTAGGTACTTTGGGTTGCGCTGACCCCCAGGTCGGGTTGAGAAGCATCCCCCTTTCTGTCGGGCAAATGCTGTGTCCTGTCATCACCCTTGGTGTGTCAATGAAAACTGTGCAAGTAACAGTTGTAAGAAGAGGTTTTTCTGATCCCAAATTAGATATGCACCATACCATGTACTTTAGCTATGGATCAGGCTTACAAAAACTCAAAATAAAGTTTGTATCACAACTTAAAAAAATCTTTTTGTTTTGATTGTAATCTGTTTCAACATTTTCTTAAAAAAAGGAGGGGTTTTCTTTGAAATAACTGCAGCAATATAGGCCCTTCAACACTGCATGAAAACTTAGAAGATTTAAATTTTGCAAGGATTAGGGAATTCCATTTTTATTTTTTAGGCAATACCCGTTTTCTGAAGGATTCTTAAACCATACAATTAAGTCCTCCAAAGTAGCTATTAAAATATAGGCCTATGACCCCCATGCTATAAAAATTGTCCCATCCTCAATTATCCCAGTATTATACCTAATTAATTTGTGCTTACTAATTTTGCCTTTAAACTCTATTGCAACTGTGGTCTTATGGTCTGCAAACCAGCAGTCCAAAAATAATTCTATTAATAACTACAACTATAGTGCATTGCTTACACCTTGTATTGTACTATGCAGGCAGTAACCTATTCATTAACCTGCAGTAGAACCCTCCCTTTTTACTTTTATATTCAATTGATTTTTATCTCATCCCCACATACGTATATGTGGGGGATGAGATATTGTGCTTCGTTTACCACTGAAAAGTGCCCACGTTTACCTCTGCCAGTCGCCACAGCAACCATTTCCATGGAAATGCATGGTATGGAAATTTGGGGCTTTATGACCGCTACTCAAGGGTGGGGCAAAATGGAGTGGTGAAGGTCCTGTTCTCTGTTCATGTGACCAAATATGCCTTGAATGTGGGTCAAAAAGGTTCAGATAGTCAAATAACATTCACAAGGTCAAAAGTGTGTCACGAACTCCTAAACTAAGAACAAGATTGAGCCTAAACTTGGTGGGTGGGTGCATAGTCCTTGGAACTTGTGCCTGACATACCCTCAGCATGATAGGTCAAAGGTCAAAGGTCAACCATCAAAAAAGGTCAAAATAAGCAATTTTCCAAATCTGGCTATAAAACCTGAATGCAACAGTAAATGGCCCTGATTTCTTGACATAGCTTTCGTATTGAAGCGCTCTTGGCACAACTTGACACATGCTCTTCTGAGGTCAAAGGTCACGAGGTCAGAAGGTCAAACGACAAATTTTGGGGTCAAAAGTGTGACCGCCACTCACTTAAAACTGAAGGTACTAATGACCCCAAACTTGGTGAGGGGGTGCATGGCCCCTAGAATTTGTGCCTCCAATACCATCAGCATGATAGGTCAAAGGTCAGAGGTCAAAGGTCACGATAGGTCAAAATAAGCAAATTTTTAAATCTGGCTGTAAAAGCTGAACGAAACATTTAACGATCCTCATTTCTTCGCATAACTTTCTGATGGACACCTACTTTACACATCTTTACACTTGACCTTCTGAGGTCAAAGGTCACGAGGTTAGAAGGTCAAACGACAATTTTGGGGTCAAAAGTGTGCCGTGCGCTCACTCAAAACTGAAGGTACTACTCACCCCAAACTTGGTGTGGGGGTGCACAGTCCTTGGAATTTGTGCCTCCAGTACCCTCAGCATGACAGGTCAAAGGTCAGAGGTCAAAGGTCAAGATGTTCAAAAGAACAATTTTTTTTTTTTAAATTTGGCAGTAAACACTGAAAGAAAAGGTAAATGATCCGTTACATTAATCACTGTCTTTTCCTGACACTCAAAATTCAGTTTTCACCTGCGGTTCAACAAACCCCACCATAAATGCCACACACTGACATGATCAGATGCACACTTATCTAAGCTTCTCTTGCTCAAACTTGACCACCTCTAGTCTAAGTAAAAACCCTGGCCTTGAGTGAACTGCGATCACGCGTGTCAAGCATGACTAGTTCTTGGCGCCATAAAAGTAAAACTATAGGCGTGTCCCCACCGTAGTAAAAGTCCAAGCGCGTCCCAGTATGAAGCATAACTAAGTACGCACACGGTGGAACTGATGTTAGGCCTAGGCCTAACTTAGGCCTAGGCTTTGGTTACGCTAAATTATTAATAGTACTGTAATAACGCTAACCAGCTAGGTAGGCCCTAGGCTTAATAAGCTTAGTTGAAATACACGCCTGGTTAAGAACTTTTACCAAGTTTGTGAGCACTGTGGCTCATCACGGAATTTTGGCTGTCTGTAACTCTGTTTCTTACCTTCTCTTGAAGAAATAGGCCTACCTAGCCTTCAGTATTCTTCTCTTGCATGGCAACAACGACGTACGTGTGCATCGCAGGGGCCAAGTTCAATTCACACACGCACACGCAATGCACGCACGCAAGTACAGTCGGTATGGTGTGAGAGCGACTGCGCTGCTTTAGTACACTGGATACAGTGTACATACACTGTAAGCAGCGCCAAGTTCCAAACAAATGACGTCACAATATACCTTGTGAATCATGCAGGTACCATTGATCTAGTCCGCAGTCTGCTGACCTAGTTCAGGGAGCAAAGTGTACGTGAGAACTACCAGGCTTTGATCTGGCCGCCCGGCAGACGTGTGTTGCTCTAGTCCGCAGTCTGCTGACCTAGTATGGGGATTCCCATACCAGGGCTCTATTTCATAAAAGTTAGAAATATTCCTATCTTGGACTTAGGAAGAATTCATTCCTATCTTCATGCTGAAGTTGTTCCTAGGTTTAGGAATGATCTTTGGTAGATTTAGAAATGTTCTTAATTGATCTGGCAGGAAATTCACAGATAAAAACAATGTCACTTTTGATTTATCCCTAAATATTTGAAGAAAGGAATGATTCCGGACGAATCATTCCTAAGCAGTTTAGGAACTTTGATTTTAGGAATATTCCTAACTTTAATGAAATAGAGCCTAGGTCAGCAATATACCCATTGTCAAAATTGGGCTACCGCACCATCAAAAATTTTGAATGGTCTCAATCTTTCTCAAATTCACATATACTCCTAGCTAATTGACCTCTGTGGGTCATTTATATGTTTAAAACCCATCATTTTAAGGATACTAGCACTCAGTCTCCAAAAAGAGACCAAAAATTTTGATTTATACAAACGATCCTGTTTTGTTTTTTAAAACATTCTAAATCTTGTTACTAGGACGTTCACACTATTGTACAGTATGCTGTATAGCACGCACTGCTGTTCAATTGTGACATTGTTCATAGCTATGGTTACAATCATGTACGCACATACAACAATCATTGCAAAAACGCACGCAGACGAAGTTACTCTCACAGTAATAACGCGGGAAAAACTTTGTGTTGCAATAGCCTAGGCCTAGTTCAGGGAGCAAAGTGTACGTGAGAACCAGGCCTATAGGTATCCTAGGCCAGTGTTGCTCCTGCACCCACATTGACTGTACTCCAGAGTCCGAGACACTTTTTTAATTTCGGGTGCTATTTTCAAAAAAAAAACTAGTTCCCCCCCCCCCCCCCCCCCATTCCATTTCGAGCGTTACTTTGGGATTTTCGGGTGCTATTTCCTATTCATTGATAAATGATATATGGCCCTAAATGCATTACTAAAGACAGCAATGCACTACTACTTCCCTTCAAGTGCGGTAGAACATAGACCGGCCAGCCTGACATAGCAAAAAAAAAGACGAGTGTGTTGGGACGTGGTTAGCTATTTCCATCATGGGCCGTTCATACACAATGTACGTGAGTAAGTGTGAAAGCGTACACCCCCCCCCCCCCTTCCCGTACGTACAGTACGTAGTGCAATAGTGCTATGCACACCTGATATTGGCTTGTCAGCAACCAAGTTAACTAACATCACAGCAGTTCCGAGTTTCAAGCAAATAACGCCACAAACACACTTCTTCTTCTGCTTCATACTGTGCAAACACCCGAGTCCAAAATCAGTTATCACGCACAGGTCAGTGTGGAAGGGGAGTTGCCTAGATTTTAGAGTGAGCCTTAGATACTAGATTTCGAAGATTAACGTTGGCTAGGCTAGATTTCAAAGAGCAAACATCAGGTGCTGCACGTATGTTTGGTGGAAGGAAATTCCATTCACGAGCAGTTCTTGAGTACATCGAGTATTGATAACATCTCTTACTAAAAGGAGGGGGAACAATTATGTGGGTGCCTTGATTATGTCTAGTGGTCCTACTATGGTTACTCTGCAACTGGATGGTGGGGGAATAGAGTTATGAACCTCCTTATAGATAGCGATGAGATGAAGTCTGGTACGGCGCTCTTAAGTGGTTCCCATTTGAGACCTGTTAACATGTTGGTGCCGCTATCCCCAGTGGCGTAGCTAGATATTTGGGGGGGGGGGCAAATGCAAGTAATTTTCGACAGATCATTATCCTAAAGTAATGATACCATCACCTGGCGTGTAAAATTCTGGGGACCTTTTCTTTTCTTTTTTTTTTTGCTTTTCGGGCAATTTTGAGACTGACTTTTGATTTTCACGTTGACGTTTCGATGTGTAATTTTGCTTAAAAACATAAAAAGTGTTGTAAGTGTTTCAAGTGGATTGTTTTTATTTACTTCCGACAGAGACTAGAAATTTCCGACACAGGCCTTCGGAGGCTTTGTGGGGGGCGACCACCCCCTGCCCCCCTCTAGCTACGCCACTGGCTATCCCTGTAATTATAGTTGTTGAGAACAAACCCAACGGGCTGCACGTCTTTGAACATTCTCGAGTGTTGTTACTTTTTGATGTAAGGATCCCATATGGCCCCACAATATTCCAGCTTTGAGCTGACTATAGCGTTTTGTAGGCAGTTTCCTTGACACCTTTGCTACAAGAGTGGAGATTTCTTTGTAGTAACCCAAGCATTTTATTTGCTTATATGACTGATATGAACCAGGGGTCAAATAGCAACTTCCTTCCCACTACCATGCATGAATGAGCAGGGAAGGGGCACTAACAGACTAACTCATGGACGTAGAAGCTGTACTCGATCCATTGAGGTGGGGATTGTGCACTGTTTCGGAATGTTGTCCTGGGAGAAGAACCCAAGGGTATGGGGTCCCATCTCCTTTAGAAAGTATTTTATGCACTTGGTGCAATATTTCATCAAATTTTAAGCAATAAGACTGCAATTTTTGACATTTTACAGAGCGTTTTTGTCCTGGAAATTAGAGGGAAGGAGCCCACCACATTTTTGACGGTGTAGGCTTTAGTCAACCAACCCCCACCCCTTCGCCTCTTATGCCTCTCACTAATTGCATCTTTATACGTTTATCATGGATTCTACCACCTCTAGCCATCTGTTATTGAGAATCCTGCATTCTGATTGGTTAAACACTGACCTGCTTTTCCACAACATACGGTCAGTAAACCTATACACTGATAAAAATGAAGTTTTCACACATTTTCGGTGGGAGAAGAGGAATAAACCACATTTGTCTGACTGTTATTGTCTCATAAGCGTCTGGACTCCCAATTTGCGAAATAACGGACTCGGTTTCGCCTCGTCTGCCAAATGCGATTTATTCCTTAAACAGTATGCACTGTCAGTAATATCGGGAATTTTCAGTCTGCGCTTTTCATACTTTCTTTCAGGGCAAAATAGTTTTGATAGGGTCAATACAAGAGGCTCCTGAAAAATTGGAAGGGACATTGATCACTACGTTGTCACCACCAACAATTATTCGGAAAGGGTGTATGGACATTTAGCACTCAAAACATCTATAAATCCCATTTTTGTAACGAGTCATGAGTCGAGTCATTAATTTTCAAAAGGAAAATGACTCGAGTTACATTGAAAGAAGTAAATGATTCGACTCTTCTGCAAAACTGTGTGACTCTTACAACACTGATAAATCAGAGAGACGAGCGGAGTGATGTCAGAAGGCAATCCACTGATCTAAATGTAGGACTGGCATTTTTCCTACACATGTCTTACATAGAGGTTCTTCACGTGACGTCATTACGTTCAGTCTGGCATACTGGTCTTCACTGAACACGCGCAGAAGGCGTGTTATCGATACGCATGCACGATACGGCCTTCGTTACAATTGTTGTACAATGGACGCCTGGCCGTCAAAATAGAGAGACGCGCAGCGCAGTGACGTCGGTGAAGAACCTCTACAGAGGGATTTCAGTCACGTGACTTTACCCAACTAGACGCACTTTTGAAGGGCAAGATCGCGCGTCTTTTTTGTTTTGACGAGAATGCGTCCATTGTGTCACAGTAGTATCTATGCGGAATACGCCTCGAAATTGAAGCCGACTTGGGAGGTCACGTGATGTAGGTTAGCTTACTCAAGTCGATTCCACTGTCCCAGAGACGCGTATCTAGAAGTGAAAGTAATGTAACGCAGATTCATTGATGTACACGCTAAAGCAATCCGTTGTTACTATACTCATTAGGTCTCTAGTGTTTTGTTGTAATTAATAGGGAATCTTTACACTATGATTGTGTGATCAAAAGATTGTTTTTCACAAACTTTTCTTGATTTTAGGAGTGGTCCTGCCTATTCGAAGGACAGAGCGTGTGACCACATTTCGAATACGTCGAGACTCATTGACTTTGAAACATTCGCGATAGCACCGTCACTAAACAGTAGGCTGTCCATACATGTGCACAGATGTTCTGCACAACGCGTTGAAAGCGTCCTTTTGACACAAAAACACCAAGGCGCATGAAGGAAAGCTAACCCACGCGTGCACATGCACGCTTGCATTTTGGCCAATGATGTGCCTCGAATCCTACACGGTTCGCGTTTGGTGCTCTGCATGTTATACGACTATTGTGATGTAAGCCTTTTCATGAAGTTGCTGAGGTAGCGCAATGGTGTGTACGCTGACGCGTGATAGCGCGCAAGTTAGTGTACAAGAGGCAGAAGAGACGCTAAGGCCCGCTACGGTGCGTTAGCATATACATGTACAACGTTCCATCAGCGCTCAGCTAGATACGCGGTGGAATCGACTTGAGCAAACTAACCTACATCACGTGACCCTCCATGGTGGCTTAAAAACCTTATTGTGGAATGAACCTTCCTAGCATATAGTTCAGTGTTTTCACCCAAAATGACGTCAGTGTGATGTCAATGCATAAGGTCTATAGAGGGATTTCAGTCACGAGACTTTAATCAACCAGACGCAATTTTGAAGGGCAAGATGGCGCGTCTTTTTTGTTTTGGAGGGCAAGATAGCGCGACTCTTTGGTTTGGACGGGCACGCGTCCATTGTGTCACAGTAGTTTCTATGGTTATGCCGTGCGCGTGAGCTGTAAGTTCGCTCACTGCTTGTGTGTTTTGCCCTTCAGTGCCTGGGAATCCATTGCGCGTGACGTCACATGAAATCCCTCTATAGAGGGGATTCACGGCGTCACGAGATCGCGCGTCTCTATGGTTTTTGAAGGGCAAGATCGCTCGTCTCTAGAGATTTTGAAGGGCACACGTCCCTAGTGTCACAGTAGTATCTAGGCCTATAGTTTTGCTGTGCGTGTGTGCTGTAAATACACTGCAATCAGAACCGGAAGCTGGCGGGTACCGTAAAGATGCCGGAATGAACAAACATCCCCAGCTCAAGGTTAGCCTTCTCTTTTCCCAGTTTCCCCTTAGTGTTCCCATTACAATAAAATTCAGGGGCGGATCTAGGGTCTTTTCTGAGGGGGGGTCCAACATAAAAAGGGCACATTAATTTTTTTTTAAATTTTGGTTACCATAAACGTCAGCGATTACACAACTTACCGCATATTGACAAAGAAAGGATAAACCAAAAGACATGAAAAAACTGGAATCAAAACCTGGGATCTAAACGGTGAAAATGCAAAGCGCGCGAAGCGCGCGAAAATGTTTTGGGTAAGCCTACACTTATAAGAATTTGTACTAATTTAAAGCTTATATATAACAATTGAGCGGACAGTTGGGCCCTATCGGGCGTAACTTTATTGTACTTCCCTCCTCGAGTCACTAGTCGTACCGTACGACAGACACAAGTGAACGTTAACCAGGTTTAGAGAAATGCGATTTAATTCCCGACATTTACATAAATCCATGTATTCTACTTATTAACTTGAAAAGGTGGAAAGGGTTTGTACTATATTTAGCTATAAGTATAACTGAACTGAGGAAGAGTGGACAAAGCGTACCGAAAATTTTGGGTTTTATCCCAGAAATTACCCTTATGAAAGCCAAAATAAGTAAACTGACCATGGGTGGCGGCAGAATTTTTCCAACAGGGGGCCGGGCTGTCAGCTACCCCAAGTTCCGACATTCCCTATTTCGAGGGTATGATGAGAAGGGCAAATGTGGGAGCCTCATTATCCCATGCAATTGTAGGCATATTTTGCATTATATCACTTAATACTTCATGATCCGAGTTACGCACTGATAGTGTTCTTTGAATCTGGATCGTGAAATTGAAAAGCGCGCGAAGCGGGCGAAATTTTTTGATAGGCTTACACATAAAACATATGACGAAACGAAAAAAAGAAGTGTAGGGTTTGCAGACAGTATCGGGTGTAACATAGATTGTATCGAAACCACCTGGACTACTGTTACAAGACGACCCGTCAGGAACACCGGATTGAATCCATCGACGAGCGAATGGAAAGTTCCAGAGAATTCAACTTCAACGCAGCCTTTCTAGAACTGTCTAGAAGTGAGAACTGTTTACGTTATGTCCCAATTACAACTACTGTGTGTTCTAGAAGTTTCTATTAAGGAACGTTCTCGTAATTACTGGACTGTGTACACTAGAAGTTTCTGTTAAATTCTGGAGAGTTCTCGAATAAAAGCCTAGCATATAAAAGGCAGTTCAACAACTGCTGACGAGGAGAGATACCCTAATACTTCATGGAGAGACACCATCGAGTCCAGACGTTATTCTGCTGTCCGTTTGTTGACCGAATCATATGAGGCCAGCCACTGACAATTCACACTTGTGACAAATTGCCTTACGTCGTTTCTACACTGTGTATTGAGGTTGTTATCATCCATCGCCTACCTAGCCTTGTCATTATTCGCTCGTGGAACCAGTCCCTACGCTACAGCACGCTGCAGGTCTACCACTGTGCCATCGTCAACGTGCATGCACTACCAGCCCTTGGACCAGACCAGGCAAATATTAAGTAAAGGATTGTGAGTAAGTCTAATTAATTATTGTAAATTTAAGTAAGATAAGGAGATTGTAAATAATCATTAAGTTGTTGAATTTTAATCTCGTTCTTCTATGATCTTTCGCTGTTATTGGTTTGACTCGCGACCACAAGCCGTAACACTACACGATGAAATAGCCAAACTTTGCTCCGTAAGTCGCTCACCAACTGACTGTACCGCATGACACACACAAGAGAACACCAACTAGGCTTTGCGGTATGGGATAAAAGTTACGACCGTTACATAAACTATGTATTCTGCCTATATTTTTTTTTGGTAAGGTTGACAGGACTTGTGCTATCCTGCTATGTGGAATGAAGCTATTGAAAAAAAAGAGTGACTCTACAGCGCGCGTAGCGCGCCGAAAATTTTGGGTTCTCATTACAGAAATTATCCTCTTGAGAGCAAAAAACAGGTAAACCTTCGATTAGTTGTCGTCGGGGACTGCGTACTTTGGACTTAGACTCCCTTACGAAACTCAGTAAAACTGCTCCGACAGGGGGCCCGTCTTCCCCGACGGGGGGCATGGACCTCCCCCACCTGGCGCCACCGCTATCTCGACTGGGGGAGAAGGTTAAAATACTGTACTTGTGTTCCCTATATAGTTGCGGCGCGACTGTCAAAAACACTCTGTCAGAACAGATGACTGAAGTCGAACGTTTGCTTTTCATTTGCGACAGCAGACCGGTCATGGGTCCAAAGACGTCAAAAAATTGAACCGATTGACATTGCGTTGTTTGACCTGGTGGTGATTTTATATAGTAATTTTAAAATGAAACAAACACCGATTCGTCTATTGTGACTTCTGTCAACTCTTGGCTGTAGACTTTACCTAAGACTGGCTTTTTATTCCCATCACTAGGGCAACACTATAAAAGAAGAGAGTAATTCCAGACTATAAATATAGCGAAACGTATTTACGTACCCTCTCTTGTTCACGAGAGGATGGATACTAGAGGGTGAAGGGAAGGTTTGGTAGATGAAGCGTTTATGGAGTGTGAACAGATCATTATTTTGTAAGACCAAAAGACTAGCAGTGACCTTTTGGAATCAATATTAAACCCAGTAGTAATACGTTGCATAAAGCACTAGCTGGTGAGTATGACGTAATATCTGAGTGTTTTGTATTACTCTGAATGCCCAAGCACGCCACACGTGGTTCCAAGCGAAAAGTGATTAGAATGACTGATTGTCACGCAGACATACTGTAGTCACATTCTCTGTAAAACGATTGCACTGTTCGGGTTTCGGGGCGGCCAATATAGGCTACCGTAGTCAAATATATTGCCGGAAGTTTCTGCGATACATGGCTAGACTTTTACGAGTGGATTGATCGATACTGGATGGGGGTAACGAAAATCTCCTCGGAATTGGACAACACTGTCATTACCTGTGAAACTGTCTCCTTTTTTTTTTTTGCTAGTGTGAAAAAAAAAAATTTGAAAAAGGGCACATTGGAAAATTTGAGGGGGGTCCGGACGCCGGCGACCCCCCCCCCTGGATCCGCCACTGAAATTCCAGACTGGTACACCAGACTCGGAAGAAGCAAAAGGATGTATTGGGATGAGATCAGCAACTCCTTGATTGCCCTCTTGTTATTTTCTTCATTTAAAGAAAAATATTTGTATCCTTTATATTTTGAAAATGATTGAAAAAGTATTTGAAAGTGGTCCTCAATAAACATTCTCCACTGAATTTTTTTTTTACTACTTGATCCTACTTTGGCCAAATCCCCTGCATTGACAATCCTTATTAATTCCTTACAAATCTTCATTATTACTTTCCCTAAATTCGTTCTTTCGAAGTCTCCGTAAAAAAATGGCCTGATTTCTGTGACCTAACTGACATTCCTCGTTGCCATGGATACATGCAGCGTACATGACCTAAATTTCTTCCTTTTCGGTTTGTCTACACAGACGGTATTGTATTCAACACAGTAGATTCACGAAACAAGATGGCTGGCAACTTGACCATCTATCTCTCAGTTTGAATGGAAATATCGCTGTAACTGGCTACAACAAGAACACAGACCGAACATACATAGACGTGTACACTAATGTCAGACATTCTGATTCTAGAGATAAACCAAAAATAATTTATTCAAAGGAATTTGAAAAATATTCAGATAAAAAATGGATTTATTATGGACAATATGTTTCATTTATTGATGATGATGTGTTAGTATCTTGTCTTGGTGATAAACTAGAAGTGTTTCAAGTAAATAAAGATGAAGTCTTACGATCTCGTAGAGTCAATGGTATCGCAGGCTGTCTGTCTGTCAGAGAAAGAAGGGAAATATTTATTGGTTTCAGGGAATCAAATAAAATAACTGTCTATGATGTGATAGACTTAAATGAAATCAAATCAATCATCTTACAAGGAATTCAAGATGGCTACTGGCCTTACGATATGACGGCTATAGCTGACAGAATATTTGTCTGTGTAGTTGAGGATAAGGAAGAAAGTAACCACAAATCGCTGATATTTGAAGAAAAAAATGGAAGAATTTTGTCTGAATTGACAAAACCTACAGATACTGTACAGTGGTATGTACAAGGCCTTGCATTGACCATAACGTTAAATGTAATAGCAGTTGCATGGTCGCAGACTTTTAAAGGCACACGTAAGGGGAGAGATGTAATTGTATTTTATTCTCTGTTAAGTGAAAATAATTGTAGTTTTCTCATTGTTGAGGTGGAATTTGGTGTCTGGAGAATCAGAATATCTGACAGAGGTGACAGGATTGTATGGATAAATAACGTGACAGGTGAAATAAAAGTATTTGATATGGTAAGTACTGTACACTAACATACTAGTATTACTATAGGCCTATACAGTATAGCAGCACTAACAGTAACAGGTAGGTTTGAGGGAAAAAAAGACCTGTTTTTGTTTTGATCTAGGAAATGTCAGGAGACAGTCAATACTTGTAATTTAGGTATTGCTGAATTCAGGACAGACTAAATAACTAGGATTTTGTGATAGTTTTGTCAGACGGAGATGATTTTATGAAATTCGAAGTTGATTTTTAATGGCAATATTTAGGAAGGGGGCATTGGAATTTGCATTGACTTAAAGACAGACTGTCATCACCCTAAAGTATATTTTTAGTGTATGTATATCAAAATTCTCAGTTGGTGACTTCTCTTTGATTGACATCAAAGTTTGAAAATTTGAAAGATGCAGAGTAGCTCACATTCCACACAAGGCAGAGAGAGTACTTTTAGGCCCTATTACATTTTATAGCCTTGTGTGCTCACCAGGACATTGCCTTAAGCAATAAAACAGGTTTATTCTTGCACAAGGAAGAGCCTCATACAGTTATGGGAGGAGCTAGAAGATGCATAGTTGGGAGAATTGGAACTGTCTGGGATCATGAAAATTCCCCTTTAACTGTGTAAATGCACAGCAAAGTTGAGGGTCGACAGGAAAATGGGGAAAAGTGCCAGATTTGTTTTGATTATTAAAAATTCAGAGGGCAGTTAAATGTTATAAAATTGGTCACGGGGAATTGTCCATAGATCAAATAACAAGGATTCAATAGCGATTGGGTTGAATTGGGAAGAATTACTGAGATAAAAATAGAATTCTTAAAGAGCCTATGAAGTGATAAAGTACAGTCATTTGGTGTCATTCTCTGACCATATCTACCACCAAAAATAGCCCTAATGTTCAAAAATACCGCCCCATGAAAGAGAAATGCTAAAATGAAATGGTACCCCTTTCAACACAACAGCTCAAAAAGTGAAAGTACATTAACCCAAGAATGACGTCAGCTCCGGAACTCAACTTCGGAGTGTGTGTAAAAGTAATGCGCTTTGAACATACCTTGTACTGTTGATATTACGGAATTTTCCACGATATGTATGTATCAGAAACTTTAATAAGATGATGCATATCTTACTGCTCTTGCAAAGAAAATAATTGATGTAATCATCAAAGTTATATTTCTAAGAAACCTTCGTTTGCCTCACAGGACAATCTTCATTGTGTCATCAGGTTTGGTACAAGCAGAGAGTTGCCACGGACTCTCTGGCAGTCTTGTATACAAGCAAATGGAAGTTCCCTGGTAAAAGGTTATACCAGGGAGTTGCTAGAGAACTCCCTGGTTATACACACAGAGCAATATCCCCCGGGGATACGTAATTGTATTCATTTCTCCTCCAGTGTTACATAGCCGTTATTATTATTATTGGGGTGAGAAGTAGTGCTTCGTTCACTAGTGTATATATGGGGGTTCATCAATACACAGGCCCATATACAACTGTACTGTTCTACACAGCGGCAAACAACTTCGGTTATACTTCGTACAAACGGGAAAACAGGACCGCGGAAAGTTAACGGAACATAAAACGGGCAATTTTAGTGTGAAGGGAGACCAAAATTTTGGTTGTCTAAGGAAGTATTGAGTATTTTTCTCAGAAGTTGACATAACGTTACTACTTAAGTTTCAAGCATTTCAAAGTCTAGTACGAGATCCATTGTTCGATTTTCAAACTAACGTTTGTGACAACTTGAAAAGGAAGCATTTCAAAGGAATATTGGGAGATAAATCAGCCGTCTTACCCAACAATCTGATTTAAACGTGAGTTAAATGTTTTCTTTTTCTTTGCAAAGGGTCGCTGTCTAGTTGATGTTCAGCTAAGTAGTCTGCAAAGTCAAACTGATGGGCTTAAAATATAACTTAGAAATAGGGACGAAGAAGAGAGAAAATGGCTTCCGTTTGCTGCCTTAACTTACGCTTCTATGCTTACGAGCATTTCAGAGTTTTAAAATCCCATTACAATACCAGTTCTTGAAAAACTGGAGACCATCGGACACCACTGCGAATACGCTAGCAAGATTCAGTGTGTATGTCTTCTATGTACAGAATAAAAGCTGGAGCGAGTAGTGACGAACATCCCCTTTTGAGTAGTAAGAATTTCAAATTTTTATGTTATATGTAATTTTTGCTTGATGCTGGCACATTCTTCAGATACGTTTTTACGAAATTGTATGTCCAGTAACGGACTCAAGCTACACAATCTGTGAGCAAAACGTTACTCTAAGTATGGAGTCTCTCCGAACTACTCGTTCACCGTCTTCCTCACACTGTCAGACTTTTTCTTGTTCTTAGGCCATCGACTTGAGATAGTTGGGCTTAATTCCACAGACTGGCTCTTCATGTGGCCTTTTGTTATCATTCTTGCATTATCTCAGTCAAAAATGGGCGAATTAGGGCAAGTTTCTGTACATAATCGATATTGACGTGATAAGAACATTACAAGGGAAGTGCATTGTACATACACACACTGTAAAGTTGAGTTCCGGAGCTGACGTCATTCTTGGGTCAATGTACTTTCACTTTTTGAGCTGTTGTACTGGAAGAGGTACCATTTCGTTTTAGCATTTCTCTTTCATGGGGCAGTATTTTTTAACATAAGGGCTATTTTTGGTGATAGATATGGTCAGAGAATGACATCAAATGGCTGTACTTTGTCACTTCATAGGCTCTTTAATGCTAAAATTCAAAATTTATGTGACAAATGAAAATGGATACTTTTTACTGTGCAAATTACACATAGGCCCATACTGGAAAATATGAAAAACTAGTAATTTTGTTTTGACTCTTAATAATTCAGGAGACAGTCTATAGATGTAATTTAGGTATTGGTGGATTCAGGACCTACTAAATGACCAGTGTTTTGTGATGGTTTCATCAAATGATGATGAATTTTGGAAATTTGAAGGCAATTTTAGTGGCAAAATTCAAGAAGGGAGCATGAAAAAAGACATTGACTTATAACTGTGTGAATGCATAGCAAAGTTAGGGTGGACTGGAAAATGGGGAAAAGTGCCAAATTTATTTTGATTATTAAAAATTCAGAGGACAGTTAAATGTTATAAAATTGGTCACGGGGACTTGTCCATAGAACAAATAACAAGGATTCAATATCACTTGGATTGAATTGGGAAGTACTACTGAGATAAAAATAGAATTCTTAATGCTAAAATTCAAAATTTATGTGACAAATGAAAATGGATACTTTTTACTGTGTAAATTACATATAGGCCCATACTAGAAAATATGAAAAACTAGTGATTTTGTTTTGATTCTTGAAAATTCATGAGACAGTTTATAGGTGTAATTTAGGTTTCGGTGGATTCAGGACAGACTAAATAACCAGTGTTTTGAAATGATTTTATCAAAGGATGATGAATTTTGGAAATTTGAAGGTGATTTGAAATGGCAAAATTCAGGAAGGGGGCATGAGAAAATGCCTTGACTTAACTGTGTAAATGCATAGCAAAGTTGAGAGTGGACTGGAAAATGGGAAAAAGTAGAAAGTACCAAATTTATTTTGATTATTAAAACATCCGGGGATAGTTAAATGTTATAAAATTGGTCACAAGGAATTGTCCTTAGATGGAATAACAAAATTTGACAATGTTTTAGGTGAGTTATGCATTTGTCCTACAAAGGTAAAAATGGAATCCTTAATGCTGAAATTCAAAATTGATGTGACAATTAAAAGTATAGACTTTTACTGTGTAAAATTACATGTAGGCCCATTCTGGAAAATATAGAAAACTTGTGATTTTGTTTTGATTCTTGCAAATTCAGGAGGCAGACTATAGGTGTAAAATTTTGAGGTACGTATTGCTGAATTAACAAGGACGTTGTGATGGTTTCTTCAGACGGTGATGATTTGACGGTGATATTTGGTAGCAAACTTTAGGAAGGGGGAATCAGAAATTGTATTGACTTAACTGTGTGAATGCAAGTGAAGTTGAGGGTGGAGTGGAAAATTGGGAAAAGTGCAAATTTATTTTGATCACCAAAAACTCAGAGGGTGGCCATTCATCTGTTTTTTTGCTGAATTGTCTGACTTTTGGGCAGCCTGCCCTCTGTCCGGTTACCTTCATAGTAGGTGTCGAATATGTTCCTCTTTTGAGGTAGTATTACAAGTGCAGCTAATATAGGTGTAGGAGAAATACACGTCTGCCAAGCAGTATTTGATGCCAGATGTTGATTTGTCCTCCTTTTTCCAAGGTCTGCAAGTGTGCAATGACAAGCCTTACAAATTTCGAATAAAATTCAGTCTTGAATAAGTTCATTCCTATCACACACAATATTTTGACATGAAAAAGAAGAAAACTGCAGATGTATCTCAAAATATGAGTGGTACTCATAAGGTATGTTACATAATTTGCAGACGAACATATTATAATCCTGCATGCGCAGTCAGTTTGATTAGCTAAAGGGTACAATGTGTAGCCTTGTGGACATGTATCGCAATATTTGTTACACTACACTGGTTTTAGGCAGCGACTTGACATGGTTAATTATAAAAGCCTGTCATGTCGTCCTTTGGGGAATTTGAAAATGTTCACCCTACTCAGAAGGCAGTTAATTGTAATAAAATCGGTCACAAGGAATTGTGTAGAGATCAAATAACAGGGATTTGACACTGTTTTAGATCAACTCTTAGCGCCTGTCCACATAGGATGTGTATACATATGTTGCGTATACGCTACGTCACTTTTTTTTCAGCATCCTTCTCAATATGTTATAAAGACGAATGCCTGTCTGTACAGGATGTGATCACACTACGTCAATTTCTATGCATTACTTCCTATGCATCACTTCAAGATGTAGTGTGTAGTTTCCAATTACAATGCATGCTGATTGACGAAAAAAGTGTATGGTTCTTTCACAAACGTCCAGTCCTGCTGAGTCCATACAGGGGGAATGTACTGAGTGCAGTGTTGCCAATTGGGTAAATTGCTGGCGAAATTCGAGAAATTTGAAGAAAAATCTACACGTATGGTTGAGCGATAAAGTGTGTTCTGTATCCCAAATTCGTGCAGTACTCAACACATGCCTGGTGGTGAGACCTCCCCCCCCACCCCCACCCCCCCCCTCCCCCACCCCCGTCTCCCAATATTTGAATGAAACATACTGTATACCATAGTAAATGTCAATGAAAATCAAAAACAAATATGATTTTCATGACTGTAAGTAGAGCATACATAGTATGTATAATGGCATATGTATGTACCAGGCTCATGGAGGAAGTGCCGGTATTAATCAGCATTATACAAGCATTCTTCCCATTTTGAAACCAGATGCCTTTAAATTGCATTTTTGCCTAGGGGGATACCCCTCCTCTCAGGGACTCCCCACCCCTCTCCTGATAAATCTCTGGCTACGTACAGTAGTTACAGCGTAGCTGCAATTTCATTCGAACTTTGCCATGTAGTACGTCCATGTACTGTGGTGACACTGTTCAAATGGAACCTGAACAGGATTCCTCAATACTACAGCAGGTTTTTAAAATGTATTGCATGTGTTCTCAGAATAACATTGCCCCCTGTGGGCTGGGGGTTGTAGAATATGCCCACGGTTTTTCCCACCTGTCGTAAGAGGCAACTAAAGGGAAGGACTTGCATCGTATGTGAAACCAAACTTGAACATGAACTGTGTTTGAAACTGTATTTAAACTTTACAGTACCTTCAAATCTAGTTGACACTACTGTATAACACATTCGTGTTGGTGTGTCATTAAATCTCATACTAACTCTGAATAACATTTCATGAAAGGAATTTGATTGGATATACTGTATTGTACAATCTGTAAATGAGGACCTACTTGGCCTAATCTAGAAAATGTGAAAAACTAGTGACTTTGTTTTGATTTGTGAATATTCAGGAGGCAGTTGATAGGTCTAATATAGGTATCGCTGAATTCAGGACAGACTTAAACAGGGACTTTGCTATATTGGATAGTGATCCCCCTATACTCCTAACCCCTCCCCCAAATTTGTCAAATTCTAATTCTGTAATTCATCCTTTGCCAATGGGGATGGTGTACCTCTGTGTTAGGACATATGTTTGGACACATGACTTTCATCCCAATGAAACATTAGGCCTACCTTATGTATCCTAACACTGACTTCAATGTAGACTTGTTGGAAATACATAGAGATGTCAGAACAGAGAGACATTGGAAAGGAGAGCATGCACTCCCGTTGCCAATGACAGCACCACTTTGCATACAGGATAAGGCACCTTTCTCAATAGTTGCAAGGGGACATGCCGTATAGAACCTGTTAAAAATGCCGATTTCCGACCCCCAAAAATTGGACTTTCGTGGGGTAGGATTATATGTCACTTTCTAACGCCTAAGGCTATCTCCATCGCCGAGCCAATTATCTCTTTACAACAAGCTGTATCACATGTGATGATCTGGACAATGGCAATGTCCAGCCTTGAGGCAATTGGTGTAATAGAGAAGGGGAGAGAGGTTTTTAGTATTTTTAAGGAGACCAATACCTCATGGATGGGAGTGTCCACACCCAAAATGGTGTACCCACAATACCCTCAAAAGAAAACTGGAAAACCCATGAGCTTCTTGTACCCCTAAGTGATAAAAATGTATGTTACTGTATATGGTTGAATGTGTTTAACCTTCTTTACACAGCTTCACCTGTAGATTTGTTTGGATTTAATAATGTGTGATACCATTTCGTAGAAAACTGCCACATTATTTGCACATTTACAAAAGTTCAGCCAAACCAAGGAAAAATTACCAATTTTCATATCTTCAAGGTTTTTAAAAATGAGGTCCAAATTCAATCAAAACAGACAAATGGCAGTGTTTCAAAAATGATTCAGAATGTGATACACCGTAGCATGAGAAGGGATGGCCTCAGAATTTTCCCAACAGGGGACCAAACAACCTGCAGCCCTAAAAGTGATGGGTTGACCCCAGGAAATTTTTTTAAGTTTGTTTACATGAAAATGTGAAAAATGTTTTCTTGGGGGAACAACTGATAAATTGCATGAGGGGATTAACTTAAGAAAAATTGAGAATATTGGGTTTTTGTTGTGTCAATTCAAAGGGCTTTATATTAAATTAAGAATTTGACTTTCATATGAGCAAAATCATGAAATCATGAAAACGTTAATGATGACTTACTTTCCCTTGGGGATAATAGATGCCTATGGTACTTATCAAGGCCCCCTGATGGAACTGTAAAATTACCACCTGACAGGAAGGCCAGACTTCCCCAAAAAAGGGGGATGCATCCCCTGCCCCCACCAGCTGCCACGGGGACAGTTCTCTATTCTCGTGGGAATATTGAGACGTCGGAGTAAAGAGACGTCAGAAATTCTGACGTCTCTTTACTCCGACGTTTCAATATTCCGAAAAGTCCTCATTGAGGCAAGTGTTCGAGAAAAGGTTACCCGTAGGTTAGAACAAACCCTTATCCTAACAGTGTCCTTCATGCACACATTCGGAATCTGAACATGTCGGAACAAAGAGACGTTGGAACAGAGAGCTGTCCCCCCACTTTATAGTATTCAGTGGAAGGGCCATTTTGGGTGTGTTAGCCTTAGAATTAATTGTACAAGGAAACCTAAAGGTTACAGTATGTTTTCCAGTTATGGGGGAGTTGTGGTCAATGACTGCAAGAAGCATCAAGAGCACCAACAGCTTCTTAAATATTGGGAGGGGGCATATGACCTTGACCAGACCTATTTCAAGTGTGAATCTCAAACCCCTATAGAAGTGAGAAATGCAATTCTCAGGAGTCTGGAAAAATTTAGAGACCTCACCTATGCTGTAAGCTGAAGCAATTCTCACAATTGTAATCCCTTAAATGGCTCATACCACCATTGTGGAGTTAGATCTCATGCAATCATCATCACCATTTCAATCTATGGAATTTCATAGCATGTACAGTACCATCTATACTAGTTTTGTTACAGCTCAGAAAAAAAGTTGGGGACAATCCCTGCACTTTGAAAAGTGACCACCCAAAAGTAAGGGCTAAATTTTTGTACCATTCTTCAGGTTAACTTATAAAGAATAACATTTAACTGTCGTAGTTGGGAATTTTAAATGTAATAACCTAATTATGTGTGTGAAAAGGATGCTGTGACTAAATTGACCATCTGTGTAACAAGTTTGTTGAGGGTGTAGTTCAGTTTCTCACTCAAATGGTTCAAATCCCTTCAAGACACTTCCTTTTCTTCATTTTTTGTGAGTCAATTTTTGGTGAAGCTCAAAGGTCATGTGAGGTCAGCAGAGGTCAAGGTGTGAACACGATTCCTAAAACATATCTAAGGAAGGATAAACTTGGGAGATAAAACTCAGTTTGAAATCAACAAAGCATCCCCTTTTGGCAAGGAATCACTAAATTTGAAGCTTTTGGGCTTTCTGGTTTCATTTTTGATTCCTTGCCGAAGGCAGGCAAGGATTCTATGCGATGGTGATGTCATGTGTGTGTGTTCGGTGTGTGTGTGTGTGTATGTGACGGCTTAGCTTGTTTACACGATATCTCAAGAAGGGAAAGTTGGACAGTTCTCATAGTACATAGATGGCCCATATTAAGAGGAAGAACCCTATTGTTTTTGGTGGAGGTCAAAGGTCATCTGGGGTCACTGGGGGTCAAAATCTGAAAACCTTGTTTACACAATATCTCAAGTTAGAAAGCTTGGATAGATTCCATGCTTGCTATGTAGATGCATTGTGGTGATAGAAAGAACCCTATCGTTTTTGGTGGAGGTCAAAGGTCTTCTGGGGTCACCAGGGGTCAAAATCTGAAAACCTTGTTTACACGATATCTCAAGTTAGAAAGCTTGGATAGATTTCAAGCTTGGTATGTAGATGCATTGTGGTGAGAGAAAGAACCCTATTGTTTTTGGTGGAGGTCAAAGGTCATCTGGGGTCACGGGGGTCAAAATCTGAAAACTTTGTTTACACGATATCTCAAGATAGAAAGCTTAGATAGATATCATGCTTGGTATGTAGATGTGTTGTGGTGAGAGAAAGAACCCTATTGTTTTTGGTGGAGGTCAAAGGTCATCTGGGGTCACCGGGGGTCAAAATCTGAAAACCTTGTTTACACGATATCTCAAGTTAGAAAGCTTGGATAGATTTCATGCTTGGTATGTAGATGCGTTGTGATGAGAGAAAGAACCCTGTTGTTTTTGGTGGAGGTCAAAGGTCATCTGGGGTCACCAGGGGTCAAACGCAGGAAACCTTGTTTACACGATATCTCAAGTTAGAAAGCTTGGATAGATTTCATGCTTGGTATGTAGATGCGTTGTGAGGAGAGGAAGAACCCTATTGTTTTTGGTGGAGGTCAAAAGTCATCTGGGGTCACCGGGGGTCAAACTCAGAAAACCTTATTCACACGATATCTCAAGTTAGAAAGCTTGGATAGATTTCATGCTTGGTATGTAGATGCGTTGTGATGAGAGGAAGAACCCTATCATTTTTGGTGGAGGTCAAAGGTCATCTGGGGTCACCGGGGGTCAAACTCAGAAAACCTTGTTTACACGATATCTCAAGTTAGAAAGCTTGGATAGATTTCATGCTTGGTATGTAGATGCGTTGTGGTGAGAGTAAGAACCCTATCGTTTTTGGTGGAGGTCAAAGGTCATCTGGGGTCACCTGGGGTCAAACTCAGAATACCTTGTTTACACGATATCTCAAGTTAGAAAGCTTGGATAGATTTCATACCAAGTATGTAGATGCGTTGTGGTGAGAGGAAGAACCCTATCGTTTCTGGTGGAGGTCAAAGGTCATCTGGGGTCACCGGAAGTCAAAATCTGAAAACCTTGTTTACACGATATCTCAAGTTAAAAAGCTTGATTAGATTTCATGCTTGGTATGTAGATGCGTTGTGGTGAGAGGAAGAACGCTATCATTTTTGGTGGAGGTCAAAGGTCATCTGGGATCACGGGGGGTCAAAATCTGAAAACCTTGTTTACATGATATCTCAAGTTAGAAAGCTTGGACAGATTTCATACCAAGTATGTAGATGCGTTGTGGTGAGAAGAAGAACCCTGTCATTTTTGGTGGAGGTCAAAGGTCATCTGGGATCACTGGGGGTCAAAATCTGAAAACCTTGTTTACACGATATCTCAAGTTAGAAAGCTTGGATAGATTTCATGCTTGGTATGTAGATGCGTTGTGGTGTGAAGAAGAACCCTATTATTTTTGGTGGAGGTCAAAGGTGGTCATCTGGGATTACCGGGGGTCAAAATCTGAAAACCTTGTTTACACGATATCTCAAGTAAGAAAGCTTGGATAGATTTCATGCCTGGTATGTAGATGCGTTGAGGTGAGAGAAAGAACCCTATTGTTTTTGGTGGAGGTCAAAGGTCATCTGGGGTCACCGGGGTCAAAATCTGAAAACCTTCTTTACACGATATCTCAAGTTAGAAAGCTTGGATAGATTTCATGCTTGGTATGTTGATGCGTTGTGGTGAGAGAAAGAACCCTATCGTTTTTGGTGGAGGTCAAAGGTCATCTGGGGTCACCGGGGGTCAAACTCAGAAAACCTTGTTTACACGATATCTCAAGTTAGAAAGCTTGGATAGATTTCATACCAAGTATGTAGATGCGTTGTGGTGAGAGAAAGAACCCTAACGTTTTTGGTGGAGGTCAAAGGTCATCTGGGGTCACCGGGGGTCAAAATCTGAAAACCTTGTTTACACGATATCTCAAGTTAAAAAGCTTGGATAGATTTCATGCTTGGTATGTAGATGCGTTGTGGTGAGAGGAAGAACCCTATCATTTTTGGTGGAGGTCAAAGGTCATCTGGGGTCACCGGGGGTCAAAATCTGAAAACCTTCTTTACATGATGTCTCAAGTTAGAAAGCTTGGATAGATTTCATAACAAGTATGTAGACGCGTTGTGGTGAGAAAAAGAACCCTGTCATTTTTGGTGGAGGTCAAAGGTCATCTGGGGTCACGGGGGTCAAAATCTGAAAACCTTGTTTACACGATATCTCAAGTTAGAAAGCTTGGATAGATTTCATACCAAGTATGTAGACGCGTTGTGGTGAGAAGAAGAACCCTATCATTTTTGGTGAAGGTCAAAGGTCATCTAGGGTCACCGGGGTCAAAATCTGAAAACCTTGTTTACACGATATCTCAAGTTAAAAAGCTTGGATAGATTTCATGCTTGGCATGTAGATGCGTTGTGGTGAGATGAAAGAACCCTATCATTTTTGGTGGAGGTCAAAGGTGGTCATCTGGGATCACCGGGGGTCAAAATCTGAAAACCTTGTTTACACGATATCTCAAGTTAGAAAGCTTCGATAGATTTCATGCTTGGTATGTAGATGCGTTGTGGTAAGAGGAAGAACCCTATTGTTTTTGGTGGAGGTCAAAGGTCATCTGGGGTCACCGGGGGTCAAAATCTGAAAACACTTTTTACACGATATCTCAAGGTAGAAAGCTTGGATAGATTTCATGCTTGGTATGTAGATGCGTTGTGGTAAGAGGAAGAACCCTATTGTTTTTGTTGGAGGTCAAAGGTCATCTGGGGTCACAAGGGGTCAAAATCTGAAAACCTTGTTTACACGATATCTCAAGTTAGAAAGCTTGGATAGATTTCATGCTTGGTATGTAGATGCGTTGAGGTAAGAGGAAGAACCCTATCGTTTTTGGTGGAGGTCAAAGGTCATCTGGGGTCACCGGGGGTCAAACTCAGAAAACCTTGTTTACACGATATCTCAAGTTAGAAAGCTTGGATAGATTTCATACCAAGTATGTAGATGCGTTGTGGTGAGAGGAAGAACCCTATCGTTTTTGGTGGAGGTCAAAGGTCATCTGGGGTCACCGGGGGTCAAAATCTGAAAACCTTGTTTACACGATATCTCAAGTTAGAAAGCTTGGATAGATTTCATGCTTGGTATTTAGATGCGTTGTGGTGAGAGGAAGAACCCTATCATTTTTGGTGGAGGTCAAAGGTCATCTGGGATCACGGGGGATCAAAATCGGAAAACCTTGTTTACATGATATCTCAAGTTAGAAAGCTTGGATAGATTTCATACCAAGTATGTAGATGCGTTGTGGTGAGAGGAAGAACCCTGTCATTTTTGGTGGAGGTCAAACGTCATCTGGGATCACCGGGGGTCAAAATCTGAAAACCTTGTTTACACGATATCTCAAGTTAAAAAGCTTGGATAGATTTCATGCTTGGTATGTAGATGCGTTGTGGTGAGAGAAAGAACCCTATTGTTTTTTGTGGAGGTCAAAGGTCATCTGGGGTCACCGGGGGTCAAAATCTGAAAACACTTTTTACACGATATCTCAAGTTAGAAAGCTTGGATAGATTTCATGCTTGGTATGTAGATGCGTTGTGGTAAGAGAAAGAACCCTATTGTTTTTGGTGGAGGTCAAAGGTCATCTGGGGTCACAAGGCGTCAAAATCTGAAAACCTTGTTTACACGATATCTCAAGTTAGAAAGCTTGGATAGATTTCATGCCTGGTATGTAGATGCGTTGAGGTGAGAGGAAGAACCCTATTGTTTTTGGTGGAGGTCAAAGGTCATCTGGGGTCACCGGGGGTCAAAATCTGAAAACCTTGTTTACATGATATCTCAAGTTAGAAAGCTTGGATAGATTTCATGCTTGGTATGTTGATGCGTTCTGGTGAGAGGAAGAACCCTATCGTTTTTGGTGGAGGTCAAAGGTCATCTGGGGTCACCGGGGGTCAAAATCTGAAAACCTTGTTTACATGATGTCTCAAGTTAGAAAGCTTTGATAGATTTCATACCAAGTATGTAGACGCGATGTGGTGAGAAGAAGAACCCTGTCATTTTTGGTGGAGGTCAAAGGTCATCTGGGGTCACCGGGGGTCAAAATCTGAAAACCTTGTTTACACGATATCTCAAGTTAGAAAGCTTGGATAGATTTCATGCTTGGTATGTAGATGCGTTGTGAGGAGAGGAAGAACCCTATTGTTTTTGGTGGAGGTCAAAGGTCATCTGGGGTCACCGGGGGTCAAACTCAGAAAACCTTGTTTACACGATATCTCAAGTTAGAAAGCTTGGATAGATTTCATGCTTGGTATGTAGATGCGTTGTGGTGAGAGGAAGAACCCTATCGTTTTTGGTGGAGGTCAAAGGTCATCTGGGGTCACCGGGGGTCAAAATCTGAAAACCTTGTTTACACGATATCTCAAGTTAGAAAGCTTGGATAGATTTCATACCAAGTATGTAGATGCGTTGAGGTGAGAGGAAGAACCCTGTCATTTTTGGTGGAGGTCAAAGGTCATCTGGGGTCACCCTGGTCAAAATCTGAAACTTTTTTAGTAAACAGGTCATTACAAGGGAGGAAGCACAGATAAATCCATTGCTACATAATGTTTTATTTTATTTTTTTTTTTTTTTCATTTTTTTTTTTTTTTGGTTATTCCCCAAGTTTCCGGTTTAAAGGTCCATGTGACCATGAGCTGAGTGTGATCTGGGGTCAAATTGTGACCACATCATAAAAAATGATGTAGAAGAGAAGTATAAATTTGATGGATGAACCTCAGTGTAACAAAACACCCCCCTTTCGGCAAGGAATCACTAAGCCTTTTGGCTTTCTGGTTTGATCTGTGAGGTATAGTTATCACTAAAATCAGTCAGTCAATAAATTGGTCAGATCATAACAGTCCAACTGCACCTTTCAGAAAAGGGCCTTCCAAGTAAAAAGGGGGGGGGGGGGTTGGGAAAGGTGTTTTTTTTTTTGCTAGTGGGACCATTGAATGTTAATCATCAGGAGATTAAATGATACACTTAAGTGTATGGGTAAGAGAGAATGATACCAGCATTGAGTTAACACCTTGACTTGGTGGTCTCTCCATGGTACAACGTTTACGCTTTATTACCATGTACTGTAGGGGACACTGAGATACTGTAGACCAACAGTGCATGACAAAGTGACCCTGTATGTCATTTGACACCCAGCTTGCACAGGTCTATCAACATGCTTCCCACAATGTTATTAAACTCAAAACATTTCAACGTGTAATTGTCTATCTGCATGTGCAGTTTGGGTAAACATGTAAAATCCTTTTAATGATCTTCTAACTTCTTAAAGTCTTTTGTGACTAAATCAAGTTCAACTCATTTAACTGGGGTGTTGTGTTGATTTCCTTCACATATAGGCTGAGCTATTCACCTACAGTCACTTTAGAGAAATACTAGCATCAAGTCTTCAAACTGATGATTGTACAAGGCTAGCAAACTTTTTTGGGATAGCCAAAAACCAGACCGCTGCCATCTTGAGAAGTGATGCACCCTCTGAAAAGCTCCTGCTTGCTCTTGAAGAAAAAGGCATTTTACAACCATTTTATGTTCACAGACTAACAGAGGCATTTGAGGAGTTGACTATTAATCCATTCTGTTGCTTTTTGGCAGAATTGTACCAGAAGACAAGAGGTAAGTAACAAGATACTTTGTGAACAGGATTACAGCAATGTCTGTATTGAGAAGCCTTTCACCGATACCGTTGCTCTTAATCTAAATTTTGTCAATTTTTTGGGTTCGATGATAAGAGACACCTATGCAGTCATGATGGCGTGTGTATGTATGTGTGAATGTGCGTGTGTGCGTGTGCGTGCACCCGCGGTGTGTGAGCGATCCTGTGGCTATGGGTGCACTCAGCAACATGTCCTTAACAGGACACGGTGCAGCCGGCGAGAGCTCTGCTCTCGCACGTCTTTCCTAGCTCACGCGGAGCTCGAAACTGGCGTAGCTGCCCGAAAATTCCGTCGCTGCAATGAGAAGTCTCGCGCGGCTGCACGTGCTTGCCTTGGCAAGCAGCCCGCCCTCCAGACACGTACGTCTGCTGGGTTAGTTGGAGGTCAGCCAGGCTAATGGGGAAATTTTGCAAATTCCTTACCGGTACATTTCCCGCGTACCGCTAAGGAAGTGAGGGTGAGTATGTGTGTTTGTGACATTTTGCTTATTAACATGATATCTCAAGAAAAGAAACTCTGACAGTTTTCAAACTTGGTATATAGATGCCCCATATTGAGAGGAAGAAAGCTCTGAAACTCTGAAAGCCTTGTTAACACAATATCTCGAGGTAGGAAGCTTGGATGAATTTCAAACTTTGTATGTAGATGGGTTATGGTGAGGGAAAGAACCCAGTCATTTTTGGTGGAGGTGAAAGGTCATCTGGGGTCACCGGGGGTCAGATCCAGAAAACTTCGTTAACACGATATCTCAAGAAGGGAAACTCTGACAGTTTTCAAACTTGGTACATAGATGCCCCATATTGAGAGGAAGAATTCTATTGTTTTTGGTAGGGTCAAAGGTCACCTGGGGTCACCGGGGTCAAATTCTGAAACCCTTGTTAACACAATATCTCAAGGTAGGAAGCTTGGATGAATTTCATACTTTGTATGTAGATGCCTTATGGTAAGAGAAAAAAAAACCTATCATTTTTGGTGGAGTTGAAAGGTCATCTGGGGTCACCGGGGGTCAAACCCTGAAAACTTCGTTAACATGATATCTCAAGAAGAGAAGCTCTGACAGGTCTCAAACTTGGTACATAGATGCCCCATATTAAGAGGAAGAACCCTATTGTTTTTGGTAGGGGTCAAAGGTCACCTGGGGTCACCAAGGGTCAAATTCTGAAAACCTTGTTAACACACATTCTCGAGGTAGGAAGCTTGGATGAATTTCATACTTTGTATGTAGATGCCTTATGGTAAGAGAAAAAAACACTATCATTTTTGGTGGAGGTGAAAGGTCATCTGGGGTCACCGGGGGTCAGACCCTGAAAACTTCGTTAACACGATATCTCAAGAAGGGAAGCTCTGACAGTTCTCAAACTTGGTACAAAGATGCCCCATATTGAGAGGAAGAACCCTATTGTTTTTGGTAGGGGTCAAAGGTCACCTGTGGTCACCAGAGGTTAAACTCTGAAAGCCTTGTTAACACAATATCTTGAGGTAGGAAGCTTGGATGAATTTCAAACTTTGTATGTAGATGGGTTATGGTAAGGGAAAGAACCCAATCATTTTTGGTGGAGGTGAAAGGTCATCTGGGGTCACCGGGGGTCAGACCCAGAAAACTTCGTTAACACGATATCTCAAGAAGGGAAGCTCTGACAGTTCTCAAACTTGGTACATAGATGCCCTATATTGAGAGGAAGAACACTATTGTTTTTGGTAGGGGTCAAAGGTCACCTGGGGTCACCGGGGGTCAAACTCTGAAACTTGTTAACACAATATCTTGAGGTAGGAAGCTTGGATGAATTTCATACTTTGTATGTAGATGGGTTATGGTAAGAGAAAGAACCCTGTCATTTTTGGTGGAGATGAAAGGTCATCTGGGGTCACCGGGGGTCAAACCCTGAAAACCTTGTTTTAACACGATGCCTGGATGTAAAAAGCTTGGATAAATTTCATACTTTGTATGTAGATACCTTACAATAAGAGGAAGAATCTCATCATTTTTGGTGGAGGTCAAAGGTCATTTGGGGTCAACGCGGGCCAAACACTGAAACGCTTGTTAACACGTATCTCCAGGTAGGAAGGTTGGATAGATTTCATACTTACAGTACTATGTGGATGTGTTATGGTGAAAAGATGGACCCTATTGTTTTTGGTGCATGTCAAAGGTCATCTGGGGTCACCAGAGGTAAAAAAGAAAAATTTCCCAAGAATTCCCAAGAGTTTTATATGGGTTCAGCAGAGGTCAAAGAGCAAAATTTTCCAAGATTTCCTAAGATCGTCATCTGGGGTCACCAGAGGTCAAACTGCAAATTTCCCAAGAATTCCCAAAATTAAATAGGAATACAAAACTGTATTTTTCCAACATGTTAAGATAGCATTTGATTATTGACTGAAAGATATGGGACATCATGGCATTATTTGGAATAGAACATATATCATCAAAGCCTCAGTGCATTTTTGCATTCTGGTTGTGTTTTCCTGTGATGCATATACGATATCAAAAATAAAGAAGGAAGAAAAGGTGGGGGGGGGGGTTGCTCAGCTTTTACGTGCTTTGGTAAAAACAGACTGGCAAAGGTCCAGTGTGCTCTTACACTTGGCTGAACTTGGAAAATAGTCAAAGGTACAGAGAAGAGCTGTTTCTCAACTGGTCGGAGTGGGGGGGGGGGGGCTGAACATTTTTCCGACTGCTGTCCTTCATAAGATGTCCAAGAAAAGGGAGTTTTTGTTACTTGATGGTCTTCATAAATGCAGTTTGGTGTAAAATAATGAGCAAATTTTAGGGGTGCTGAAGTTGCTGAACATTGTTTCAGACACGTACTGCCGTCCTGGGTAAGGAGAGGGAGTTTTTGATGTACTTGAGTGTCTTTAGGTGCAATTTGGTGCAAAATACTGGGCTTACTTTACGGAACTTAAAAATTACTGCAATTTTTGACATCTTTTACAGAGGGAACAAATTAGGGATTTTGGTCCTTGAATGGATTGGGTGGGGTTAGAAAATACTTCTGCCCACCACTTTTTTACTGGGGAGACTTTAGTCCCACCCCGCCCCTCTCGTGCCCTCACTTCCTACACCAGTAATGTTGTAACATACTTTTTGCAAAAATAGTGCCCTTTTACATTAGAATCCATCTTTTTTTAAGGTAGGTGAAGGGGAATTTTCTTTATGGCAGCCTTAAGCCTTATATATTTGTCGTTGGTGATTCAATTACATGGCGAAGTGAGTTCAAGTTACAGTATGCTGCCAACTGATGTAGTATGAACATTTTGAATACAGTGCTGAATGCAAGCTGTCAGCAGCTACAGTATTCAACTTTGGTGTTGTGAGGTCTTGATTAAGGCAATTTGGGCAAGACCCTTGAATTGTCAACCCCCCCCCCCCTGAGTAACTTTTTGCAGGTATCATGATGGGACCAATCCAAATGTGTCATAAAGGTTGAGCAGGAGAGCACAGAGTTTTTCGTACATGTGCATGCTGTGAGGGAGAATGTATAGTCAGCTTGACTCTGGGAATGAGGATGATAAATGTTAAGCTGAATCTAATGTTTAGCATACATGTCTTTTGTTATACTTTTCCAACAGAAGCCAGTGTAGTGGCTCGATCTCTTAAATTTGGGACAAGAGAAAACCCTAAGATAAGCCCCCTCCCCCCTCACCAGCCTGTCAGCAGTGGTCAAAGTGTCTCTTCTCAGGCTCCAACAATGTAGTTTTATTGTATAAGCAAGATTTATTTGAGTATCCCAACAGTATGCATAGTAAATTTATACAAGTTTACATGTGCAGTGATAGCCTGTATCCTGGGAGCTGCAGAAGTAAACTGGGCTCTATGACCATTTTTCATTGTTTTAAGCTGTGCAAAATACTTCACTTGAAGAGAGTATCATAATTTTGAGCTGAACAAAAATTTTTGTCTGCTCTGCATGTTCTTAAGGCACAAATTTTGTGCCTATTTAAGAACCTGTCTTGTCAGTGACCCCCTAATCCATAGGCCTAGATGTTTCACCATAATAGATAAGGGTTGGAAAAGATCAAATCTGACAATATGATGTGATATGAATTATGATGTACTGATGTGATACCCATAGTATAGAAACCTTCCGTATGAAATTGATTGGGGATATACTGTAAACTTAAATTTGCAGTAGGATAAACAAGTAAGTGCAGAGCTGTTACACCTACTGTACATCACTAGAAGAACATATTTTAGGGACATTAGTTCCATGTATCAAATTATCACTTTCATAATGGCATAAAATGCTTCATAGGACTACTACAGAGGTTGTATGGTCAGGTGGTCTTCTTCATTTCATGTGAGGAACTGTACACACTATGTTTTTGTATTAATGAATATTTATGCATATTGAAATTGACATCATGACATATATAGTTTTGTTTTGATATCCAGCATTACATAAAACTTTAGTCAGAGGTCAAAGGTCATCTGCTTGTTAATGCAGTATCGCAAGATAATGGTGGACACTCTTAATACATGATAGGCCCCTATAGATTTGTCATGTTCAAAGTTGTTTTGGGTTGAGGACAAAGGTCATTTGAGGTTGTGACTCGTGAGATGTCAAAAACCAAATACCTTTTTAAAATGTTTAACCAAGGAAAGAGTGACACTTTTCATACTTGGAATGTGGGTGCATAATAGTCAGGAGATATTGTGTTTGGTAGAGGTCAAGGTTATACACTGAGGTCACAGGAGTTAAAATTCTATAGATACCTTGAAAATTGCTTCACAGGTAGGAATAATAGACAGTTTTCATAGGTTTCCAGTGATAGGCAGAAACCTACTTTGTAGATGACAATAAGCGATCAAAGACTGAAAACTATATGTGATGTCTCAAGACAGGAACCTTAGACATTTTTCATAAATGGCATATGAAAGTGTTTCTGTTAGTAGGTGAACCCTTTATATTTGAAAGAGCTCATAGGTACAGTAATCTGAGATCATTGCCGGGAAGTCAAATGGTGAAAATCTTGTACAGTAAATACAGAGTTGGCATAGCTAAGGTGTCCCTACTAGAAAATTCTTGAGTGAAAAAATGTTTGAAAATGTGTGATGATTCTATATTTGATGGTCCCCATGAAATGGTGGAGGCCCCTCCCCAAAGTCCCCCCTCACAAATTTATCTGGCTACCCCACTCTGTAAATACAATCTCACGAAAGGTAACTGTAACGTGGTTTCTTAGCGTGGGTGTGTAGTTTAAGTAACTTCGAGACGAACATAGGTAACAAAATAGCAAACAGGAACAGAGACTGAACGAAAACGAACTTAACTGTATTCTCCCCAAATCAATTCTCTCTTGAACTCATGGAACACATATCACTGACTGCAACATAGAACTTACTATTACGTATCTTAAATAACATGCAAATAACTCGACAATACAACAACTACATAACATGCAAATGATAAGTGACCTTCAAACGTATCTTATTGCTGAATATTCAAACAATTACTTTTCTTCATTTTGTATCCCGTTTCTCTTACATAACCTTGATAAATTTTGTAGTTGGCTTTTCTCTCACCTGCCATGGGCATCCCATCAAACATCAGTCACCACTGGAAGCATTGTGATTTTGTGTGCAGACCAGTGGCCTATAAGCTGATGTTTCTTGCTTTTTGAATTCCCTCAAGACAGAGCTTGCATGGTTACACTCCGTTGAAGTCATTTAAGTCAGTTCTGTACTTGCTCCCACTATTGCAAGGCTCTCTGGTGGCTTCTTGTTTAATATATGTCTTGTGTCAAGTCCTTTTGGGAGTAGTTTCAGGTTTTTGCAAGTAGCAGTAGAGAGCTTCTGTACAGTGTAGCAATAGTGTTTCCAGTGACCAAAAGATGTCAGTTTGAAACCCTAGAAAGTCAAGTAAAAATACTTACAGAGGCAAGAATCTCTAAACCAATTGGCTTTCTGGTTATTTCTTTGCATTCACAGCACAGTTAACTTCATATGGTAGGTTTCTGGCCACCCTGTCAACACATCTGACAGCATCTTTACCAGTAGACTTGTGCAATTACTTTAACATTTCTGGGGAGAAGAAGGTCAGCATCTCATCCAGTGAGAATCCAGGATTATCCTTGCTTCTGTCTCTAGATGAGATGGGTGCCATCAAGCAGTCTGACGTAGCAGCTCTGAAGCAACCATTTACTGAGATGCAGTTGGTCCAGGCTGTTGGAAAGATCCATGAATATCAATCAATAGTTGAAGAAGCAGAGAGTCTGTTCTACAAAGAGGATGAACTAACAGCCAAAGGTATAGTACAGTAATTCAGTAGTTTGTGCTGACACTGTGTTGTACATTAGTACACTAGGGTGAGAGATCAGAGTGAGTACTGTACTATTGCATCTTTGCAGTACAATACCTTTTTTTGACAATTTCTCTGCATGCTTGAGAGCACTGTTTTTGAAGGGTAGGAAAATGATGAGCTAAGAGAATTGAAGTGGGGATGTTATTGAATGTGTGGTTTTAGTGTGGTCAGAGAATTTTTTATGAAAAAGAGGTCAGACTGTGAAATCTTACAAAAACCTTTAGCTCCTACAGTTGTATCCAAATCTTATCAAAGTTGCTTAGCATGTTCAGTAGATGACAGGTCAAAGTTGTACTTTTGAAGTAGGTGAAAGATCATTTGGGGTCAAAGAGAGGTCAAACATTGAAATCACTCAAAAGCCTTCACCTCCTTGGAGGTTATATCCAAATTATATCAAAGTTGGCCAGAGTGTTCAGTAGATGATGGGTCATCAAAAATATGTTTTTGAAGTAGGTCGAAGTCATTTGGGGTTATAGAGAGGTCAAACATTGGAATCATCAAAAGCTTACAACATGTATTGCTTGTATCAAATCTTATTAAAGTTGGCTAGAGTGGTCAGTAGATGATGGGTCTTCAAAGTTTCACTTTTGCAGAAGACCAACGGTCATTTGGGGCCATAAAATGATTGAACAATGGAATCATGCAATCCTTCAACTTCTAAGGGTTGTGTCTGAATCTTAATCAAGTTGACAAGATTGTTAAATGGATGCATGATGGGTCATCATAAGTGTACTTTGTGTTGATGTTATAGCCATTTGGGGTCACAAAGGGTCAGATGGTGAAATCCATGCCAATGCATGTCCATAAGGGTTTCAAGGTTTGTATTATATGTGTTGTCATAGAAATCATTTTTTGATGATTCTGACAAATTGGGGTATAAATCGCACTTCATTTTTGTCAGCAGAATTACTCACAGTATTGTGCCTTCAAACATTAAAAAGTGATAGCAAGCTGGGCAACTCTGATATGCCACTGCTGTGACCATTTACATCTAAACCACTGAAGGTGCTAGATCATGACTGTACATGACTCTTTGGTTTGGATCCCCAATGAAACTATGTAACAGTAACTGTGTTAGGGAAATTGTAGTTGAGCTACAGAATCATTGATGCTCTTGTTACTTCCTACATATTAGATAAAATTACAATTAGTTAAGTTGAGATATTGGTGACCTGTATACCTCTGCACATTCAATACCTTTTAAAGATAGTGGATTGTAATTCATTCTAATGAACACAAATTTGGGCATACTCTAAGGCTTTGCTGGTGGTTCCTCATGGGTGCCCACCTGGGCATATGAGTTAATGTGGGGATAGTGTCGTGCCATTTCCACCAATATGGCGCTGTTAGCCCACGTGCGTGGTATCATGGTAATCAAAATGGAAAAAGGTTTCCCACACCTGCTGTAGGTAGAGGAGTCTATGCCATGGTGATGTCTTAGTGGGTGTGTGCATGTGTGATGTGTGTACAGTATTTGACACTTTGTTCCTGTAAACACAATATCTCAAGAAGGGTAACCTCATGTGAGCCCATGCTTAACATGACATGTCAGAACCTCCTTATTGAGTCAATGATCCTGTTACTTTTGGTTAAGGTCAAAGGTCATTTAGGGTCATTTAAGTATCAGTAGGAACAAAGAGACAAATTGAGGTCACCAGAGGTCAAAATAAAAAACTTCCCAAGAATTCCAAAGATTAAATAGGAACAAAAACTATATTCTTCCATCAGGTTAAGATAGCATTTGACCAATGACTGAAAGATATGGGACATCATGACATTATTTGGAATAAAATGTTATATATTATGGAAACCTCAATGCATCTTTGCATTCTGGTTATATAGAATCAAGCTGTCTGATCTCAAAGATGTTAAACTTCATAATATATGTAATAACTTCACAATGAAATTTTCTCAAATTAAATCATATTCAAGTGGAAGAGAATAGCTATTGTAAGCCTTCTGGCTTCTGGTTAATTCTCAGTCCCTTGAAATGGAGAGGATGAAATTGTTCAGACTAAATATACCAAAATTGAGAAGTATTACTTTGGAATACAAGTTTTGCAACAATTTTTGTACATTAAAGTTTTTCTAAGACATAAAGGAAAATTGATGTGGTATGATTATGAATATTTTTTGTTGTAAGGATCAGTATTTTAACATATAGTCATCACAGTAAAGTTGCATTTATTCTTGCTTTTACAGAAAAGGAAGACCTATTCATCCGGTGCCTTCAGAAAAAGATAACAAGCTTGTATGAAACCATGACTCCTGTACCTTGGAAGAAGTCATGCCGATGGAGATCCACTGATCTGTTTATTGGTAGCAACTTGGTAATGACTGACAAGAAAGCAGCATTAGATGGTGGCACAAAGTTAACAGACATCAGGATGGAATACACAGAAATATTTAGTCATGAAAAATTAGCTTCAGAAAACCGAATAATACTTGAAGGAGACCCAGGTTCTGGTAAAACTATGCTTATGTCTCAGCTGGCATATGATTGGTGTCAGGGAAAATTGACGGACATTGAAGTTTTTATCCTTTTACCTCTGAAATTTGTGGAAGAAAAGACAATAGTTCAAGCAATAAAAGAATTTTACTTTCCTCAGAATGACAGGTTGTCTCTCAGTGATATTGAATATTTCCTCTTACATGGAGGAATGTCAAAATGTCTGTTACTCGATGGGTTAGAAAAGTCTAATCCTACAGTAACCATGAAAGAAGAGTCAGAAGTGGTGAAAGTCATGACAGGGCTCAAGTATCCCACATGCAAAGTAGTTGTTTCATTGCGTACAGATTATGCACAAAACCTGCCAGAATGTGCAAGACTGAAATTAGCCAAGCTAAATGATGTGGAGAGAAATTCTTACATTGAGAGAGTGTTCGCAGATAGCCTAGAGCAACAAAATGAAGTTAGGTTTATCATTAAAGATAATCCATTCATTTGGGATCTATGTAGCATACCTCTGATGTTTGTATTTACTGTGCATAACATAGAATGCATGGTAAAGTTAGCTAGTGCTGGAACTTGTAAAGTGACTCCTTTTGTAAAAAGTGTAGTAAATGACTTGGGTGCAACAGGAAGTGTAGGCAAAACAGGGGAATCTGACTTTGGGAGAGAAATAATGGATATGAGGGTTCTGGAGGAACTTGCATATAATGGCCTTTGTAGAGGACATCAGCAACTGTGCTGGTCGAAAGAATTCATTGAGTCAAATGTTAGGAGCATCAGGGAATGGATAGATTCGGGAATCCTTGTTATGGAAGAAAATGTTGCTGCATTACCACTGGTGAGGAATACAGCTTATGAAAAGCATGATGCGAGCATTGCAAAACAGGAAGAGGATTCTGGGTCCTTGCTCTCAGAGGCAGCAACTGAGGAACAGACAGATACTGGTAGTGAAGTAAAATCAGCAACCAAGCCAGATAGTAGTGAGGTGCAAATTAAAACTAATCATGGCTGCAGCACAACAGCCATATATGTCCCTCTTCAAGTAAAGTTTGCTCATAAAATGTTTCAGGAATGGTTTGCAGCCAGGCATCTTTCTTCTGTGATTTCTAGATTGAGAAATGCTGATTATCTACAAAGATATTTGGCAGAAACGTTGCTTCATATAAATCCCTCTGATCTTCGTTTCTTGTTATATTTTGTGGTTGCTCTCTATCCCCCTTGCTGTCACATCATATTGAAACATCTGTTGTGCAGTGATCGTACGCAAGATGATAAATTTCAAAAACACATCATGGACTGTATATTTCTGTGCTTTAATGAGTATAATGGTGAATATGGACATGATATCCTACAAACTGTGGCAGATGTCTGTAAGGAGGATATTGCAGTGCATTCTGGGGACAGCAGATTGGTGCATCAAGCCAAAGCATCTATGTTGGAGCTAGCTTCAAACTCAGGGGTAAATTTTTCATTATTTTAGGATATAAAAAAGGATGGCATGATCTATTACTGTGTGTTGTAATGATAACTTTTAAACACTATGTTACTTTTTAACTACAAAAAATATCGGAAGCTGTATTTGTCATATATTTGTCTCTTCACATACAATTACAGGGCTTTATACTTGTATTTGCTGTGTGTAAGTGTTCAACAAGCCTTGATTTGTATCATTTACACAATAAAATGACATCATCAAGATATTTGAGCCCTTCCTCTGACTTTGTCCTAGCTGTTAATGTTCCAGAGGTTTATTCATACTGTGGCTCATACAATATGTGCAAGCATCATACTGATTTACTCATGGCAAACTTTTTCTTTAGATCAAAAGCCGAAAGCTTGTTCTTGCTGATGTTGTTGTCTCTGCCACTGAAGATACACTCACCTTCAACTCTGGTGTTTTGTTGAGAGTCTTGAATACCCTGGAAGTATTGGAAATCATTGACAGTGATGGGAATTGGACCAAAGAGGATTGTGCAAATGTTTTGAAATTCATTGAAAACTGTGCCTGGATCAAAATGGCTTGGTAATTATTTTAAGATCTTTAAAGAGAAATTCAGTGTGATCTTCATTACCTTTTGGACCAACGATCCTCAGGCATTAATATTAAAAATAACTGGATACAATTCAAGATTTGTGACAAACGTCAGAGATACTGTAACTCTGTGTTTAAGAAGGTTGCTCAATGGGTCCACTAGCTATGACATCTTTAAGAAACAAACATAACAGCATAATAAAAAGGACTTTTCCGCAAGGTTTATAAGATTATTTTCCATGAGCCAGTGGGCACTGTTTATTCTACTGCCTCTACTAATGATTATTGATGTGCATCATTATCATAGCTTGTGTATATTCTTGTTTGTTTCCAATTTCAGTTTAAATGTATCCCAACATCCACCTTTGGTAGATAAGGAGGTTGCAGTTTGTTTGCAGGAAAGTGGAAAAACAGGTAAGGTCTATGGGGTAGAGAAATATCATCCTCTTCTACAATATGAAGAGGATGAAGTTTCTGCTGGATATACGTAAAAATACACAATCCCATCCAGCAGTAAAACAATCTGAACATGTACTGTAGATAACAGATATATAACAAGATGTGATATTAAATCATGCATGGTCTGACTAAAATCCTTTAAAAGCCAAAACCCTCAGTCGTGAGCTAAGGCAAAATGTTTTGTTTACCAGTATTGTATGATTACATAAAGTCTTGTCCATGTTTAGAGTAGGTATAGCAAATATCTGTTGGCTTGTTCCTAGTCACTTGATAATACTGGAATGTATGCCAGTATTGTGTGATGACATAAGTGTTGTTCATGTTTAGGGTTGGTATAGCAAATATCTATTGGTCCGTTCCTAATCACTTTGAAATAATACTGGTATGAGGATAGTCTATTCTCAACAAAAAACAGAAAGAATTTACTCTTGAATGAAACATACCACATACAACTGGTTATGAGGCTAATAATATTAAATTATGTGCTTCATTTAACACAGCTGAACCTTCCACCAAATGATACTTAAATATTACCATTATGTTTTGCTCCATTTAGTAATTTGGGTAACGGGATCTGATGAAAGGCGACTACTAGACACAACAACAGGAGAATGGATGGTAAGAATTGACAGGCTTTGATAAATCTCAAACTCAACAGTGGGAAAAACAAAATATTTCTTGAGTAAGTGCATTGCTCAGAATCATACTGGGCAAGTACCCAGAGCTAAAATTTTGAAAATCCACCAGGGCCTAACACTATCTTTTAATGGTTTGAATGTCACTCAGAAGTATTAATATATGTCAAAGTCACAACCACGAAAGATTCTGATAGGCGCCACAACAAGGATCTAACTCTAAAACTGACCTATGTGGTTACCTTTGGGCCTGACCCATAAGCTATGAAAACTGTGCACGTATGCTTTTGATAGTATTCCATGTGGTTGTGTTGTGTACTAAGTCACTGTGACTTTTGGTGTACTTAAAAATTAGTTGCATGCTATAGTGGAGACAGCAGCAAGTAGACAAAAGCAGACAGCATCAAGTGGAAAAAAGTGTCAACTGAATGCAAAGCTGCCAGTGTAGTGATTTACCTTTTAAGAGTCAATAAAATCTGATATGATGAAAAACAAAAGAATAAAGAATACAGTTATATCATGTAAAAGTAGCACACATTTACAGTTTAATAAATAGTCAAATCAGTAGCTTATGTACAATTTGTGGATCATTATCAATCTGCATGTATGGCTGCAATTTGTGTAAACTAAAAAAAGGGTATTCCTTGAACTATGGGCATCAACAGGTGGGGAAGGAAGGGGGACAAGTCCCTCCCACTTTTGAAAGAGGACGGACTTCCCCACTCTTTCCAAAACCCAAATAGTAGGTAAACTGTTTCATCCCATATATCTTGTAATAGCTGATTCAATGACATCAAGCATCACACAGAATAGGAAAATAACGATTGAATGGATTAGAACCATTAGAAACAGCCTCAGATTCCACTGTAGATCATCTAGCTCCACATTTTCCAGGGCCCTCAAGTGAAGCCCTGATATATCTTGCTTGTAGGGCTTTGTGATTCACGCTTGAAGTAGTTCTGGTCGGTAGAGCTCACCCCCCCCCCAAAAAAAAAAAATTGAAAAGTTGTAGAAGCTCTTGCCTTGATCTAGTTGAACCAGTGTGTGATGTAGCCTAGGTAGAGTTTCTTATGTATGCAATTAGGCATGCAGGCAAATAAATTTAAAGAACTGGTAGTCTGATGGTTAAGTGATGTAAATAGAATATGTAGAAGCCTGAGAGACACTTCATGTGGCCTTGGCGCTGATCATTATATTGTGTAACAGCAAGAAGTGAATACAAGACTTTGAATATTGGTAGCATGTATTGAATAGTTTTCATTTTAATGCACATCTTATATGTGATTAATATTCAGTTTTCCAGGCCACTTCTGTAAAGGAGGATGATAGCATAGTAGTCTTTCACTGTTGAAAATTAATTTGTTAATAATTGCAACATGGGAGTCTAAAGTGAAGTATCCAGGCTTCTTTTGCAAACTAAGTAAGGAACTCTTTTTTATTGAATCATTAGCTTGCAACATGGAACTGTATTTGAAACATTTTGTTACAACTTTGCAAATTATTTGGAAGTAGGTTCAGTTTATTTCTTTTACATTACTCTCACTAAACATAGTAATATCCATTAGAGATAACACTCAGAGCTGCTGTGAAATTACAAAATAAACATAAACAACTAATTTTGTACAGAACTGAAGTATTGTGTTCATTTATTGGGTCAAGTTCATCAATCTGTAATCTCTTGAATTCATCAGATTGAAGATAATCTTCCAGTAACAGAGACTGAAACTGTCACAGACTCTGGTAAGTTTATTTCATTTTTGTGAATTGAACCTTTCTGCATTGACTGTGAAGGACATATACTATCATACCAACAGTAACTGTCATAGACATACATAAAGGAGCCAGGGTGTTAACTTGCATGCAGTTTACTGCTTTCCTCATGTTTCCTTTTATGTAAATACCTTTTGAGACAACAATGTTTGCATACTACTTTCATGTTATGAGTTTATTTCCTTCAATATACAGGATGGGGTGAAGAATTAATACTTGAAGCAGCAGAAACAATTTCCTCGAAAGGCGGATCTGTAGAGATTCCAGACACAGGAGTTAAAATGGACATACCAACTCATGCTCTTCCAGAGGTGGTAGACCAGTGCAACATTTGCATGAAGATTATACCCCCAGATGTTTCTGACTGGTCAGTTACTGACCTTGTCAGTAACTCATCAGTGGTTGTGGAACTACTTCCAAACAATTTAAGCTTTCAACAACCCTTTACACTTACTTTACCGCATTGTCTACAACTGAAGAAGGGGGTACAACACAAAGCAAAAATTTTCGTTAGTCATCATGAAGAAGGTATGATGGAATAGAGAAATGTTTCATATTTTACATGATACTTTTAGTTAACACTCATATTTCATTGAAAATATGACACTTTTATGTTGTCATCCCATATGTTTTAATACATGGCGTTGTCTTGTCTGGACAGGAACGTATCCTCGTTGGGAAGAGAAAACTGACGCATTGTATGAGCTGACAGATAAAACTTGTACAATATGGCTAAACAGCTTTTGTTGGGTGAAGTATGTAATTGATGGTAAAACCGTTGAGGCCCAAAGGGTACAAGTCTTCGCAGGAGGGAGACATATGTTGCCATCTGATACAGTTTATGAAACAGAGGTTGGTTTCTTCCCAGACACTCCAGGTGGAGGAGAGGTGAGATGGAAATTTTGTATACATTGGCACTTTTGACAATATTCTTCAACCTTTAGAGTGATCATTTTTTATTTCTTTGCCGAAGGCAAAAAGGAATCATTGCAGCCACAAAGGCATCTGCGATGTGTGCTTGTGACAATTGGCTTGTAAACAAAAAATCTTAGCATAGGAATGATGGATACTTTTCATACTTGGTATATGGATATATCATATTAGAGGAAGAATCCTATTGTACTGGTGGTGGTCAGAGGTCATGTTAGGTCCACAAAGGTCAAAAACCAAAAACCTTGTAAACATGATATCTGAAGATAGAAAGCATGGACGCATTCCATACTTTTCATGTGGATGTGTTATCGTCAGAAGATGAACCCTAGTAGGCAGACAAGGAATCTATGCAATGGTGATGTGTGTGTTTGTTGTGTATGCGTGTGTGTATGTGTGTTTGTGATGCATATCTCAAGATAGCAGTGACAGACACTCTTTATATTTGATATGTAGATTTGTCATGTTGAGAGAAAGAACCCTATTGTTTTCGGTGGAGGTCGAAGGTCATTTGAGGTCACCAGAGGTCAAAAGCCGAAATCTTGTAATCATGATATCTCCAGATAGGAATGACAGATATAGATTTGTCACGTTGAGAGAAAGAACCCTATTTTTGGTGGAGGTCAAGAGTTAATTGAGGTCACCAGAGTTCAAAGACCAAAAACCTTGTAAAAAAGATATCTCAAGGTAGGAATGACCAACACTTCATATTTGGTATATAGATTTATCATGTTTAGAGGAAGAACCCTATTTTTTTGTTACAGATCAAAGGTCATCTGAGTTCACTGGAGCATAAACTGGGAAAAATTGTAAATGGCTTGTAATCACGATATCTCAAGATGACAATGACAGACACTTTTCATGTTCAGTATATAGATTTGTCATGTTGAGAGGAAGAACCCTATTGTTTTTGGTGGAGGTGAAAAGTCATTTGAGGTCACCAGAGGTCAAAGACCAAAACCTTTGTAATCATGATCTCAAGATAAGAATGACTGACACTATTTATAGCTGATGTATAGATTTGTCATGATGTAAGGAAGAACCCACTTGTTTTTGGCAGAGATTAAGGGTCATTTGAGATCAACAGAGGTTAAACTGCAAAAACCTTGTAAATGGCTTGTAGACCCCGTATCTCAAGGTAGCTATGACAGAAACTTTAATATGTGGTATGTAGTATGTCATGTTGAGCGGAAGAACCCTATTGTTTTGGTGGAGGTCAAAGGTTATCTGGGTCACCAGGGCCAAACACTGAAAACTTTGTTAACACAATATCTCAAGGTGGGAAGCTTGGATAGGTTCCGTACTTAGTATGTGGATGCATTATGGTGAAAAGAAGCCTATTGTTTTTGGTGGAAGTTAAAGGTCGTTTGGGGTCACCTGGGATCAAACACTGAAATCCTTGTTAACAGGATACCTCCAGATGGGAAGCTTGGATAGATTTCGTACATGCTGCATGGTTGCCTTATGGTCCGAGGAAGAAGTGTTTAGTTTTTGGTTGAGGTCAAAGTCATCTGGGGTCAACAGAGGTCAAAGAGCAAAATTTTCTTAGAATTCCCAAGATCTTCATCTGGGGTCACCAGAGGTCAAAAAACAAAATTTCCCAGGAATTTTCAGGGTCATCATCTGGGGTCACCAGGGGTCCAAAAGCAAAATTTTCTAAGAACTCACAAGATTGTCATGTGGGCTCACCAGAGGTCAAAAAGCATACTTTCCCAAGAATTTCCAAGATCCAAGATCCATTGGAGTTTGATTCTCCTTTCAAGCCACTTCCATTTTTCTTTTTTGTTATGTTCGGTGGGGTTCAATAGTCATGTGAGGTCAGCAGATGTCAAATTGTTAAAACATAAAATGATATAGTCAAGAAAGATAAATTTGAGGGATGAACCTCAGTGCAATTAAGCATCCCCATTCAGCAAGGAATCACCAGCCTTTTGGGGTTTCTGGTTAGTAGAGGTCAAAGTTTATGTGAGGTCACGGAAGGTAAAATGTCAAAAATCTTGTGAAATGCTTGTAAACAGGATATCTCTGGATAGGAATGATGAATACTTTGTATACTTGGTATATGGTTATATCATATAGAAAGGAACAGCACTATTGTTTGATCCGAGGTCATGTCAGGTCGACAGAGGTCAAAACTTTGTAAACAAGAAATGTCTTGGTAGAAAGCATGGATACTTTCCATTCTTGGCATGTGAGTGCATTATAGTCAGAAGATAAATTTAATTGTTTTTGGTACAGGTCAACAGTTATCTGAGGTCACGCAAGGTAAAACTTCAAAAACCTTGGGAATTGCTTGTAAACACGATATCTCAGTGTACAGATGATGGATACTTTTCATACCTTATATACAGATTTATCATACTGAGAGCAAAAACCCTATTGTTTTTGTGTAAGGTCAGAGATCACTACAGGTCAAAAACCTTGAAAACACAATGTCTCAAGGTGAAAAGCACGGATACTTTCCATACTTGGTATGTCAATGCTTTATAGTCAGAAGGTGAACACTATTGTTTTTGGTAGAGGTCAAAGGTTATCTGACTTCATGGAAGGTAAACATCAAAAGGAAATTGCTTGTAAACACGATACCTCAAGATATTAATGATGGATACTTTTCATACTTTGTATATGGACTTATCATATTGAGAGAAAGAACCCTATTGTTTTTGGTGGAGGTCAGCGATCGTTTCAGGTCAACAGTGGTCAAAAACCAAAACCTTGTAAACAGTAAATCAAGTGAGGAAGCATAGATACTTTTTATATTTGTCATGTGGATGCGTTAAAGGCTGAAAATGAACCCTAATGTTTTTGGTAGAGGTCAAAGGTTATCTGAGGTCACTGAAGGTAAAACTTCAAAAAACTTGGGAATTGCGTGTAAACACAATATCTAGAGATAGAAATGATGGATACTTTTTATGCTTGGTATATGGATGTAACCTATTGAGAAAAAGAACCCTTTTGTTGTTGTTGTAGGTCAGAGATCATGTCAGGTCAACAGTGGTCAAAACCAAAATCTTGTTAACACTATATCTCAATTTAGGAAGCAAAGATACTTTTGTACTTAGCATATGGATGTGTTAAAGGCACAATGAACCCCGTTGTTTTTGGTAGAGGTCAAAGGTTATCTAAGGTCACTGAAGGTAAAACTTCAAAAACCTCCTGAAATGCTTGTAAACACGATATTTCAAAATAGAAATGATGGACAATTTTCTTATTTGATATATGGATTTATCATAGAGAAAGAACCCTATTGTTTTTGGTGGAGATAGGAGGTCATATGAGGTCACGAGAGGTCAAAAATCAAAACCCTGTAAACAGATATCTCAAGGTAGAAAGCATGGAAACTTCATACCTGGCAGGTAGATGCTTTCTAGTCAGAAGATGACCAGTTGTTTTGGTAGAGGTCAAAGGTCATGTGAGGTTACCAGAGGGCAAAAACTGAAATCCTTTTAAACACGATATTTTAAGTAAGGAATGGTATATACTTTTCGTACTTGGTATATATTCATTTCTCATATTCAGAGGAAGAATGGAGGTTGAAGGTCATGTGAGGTCACTAGAAGTAAAAACTGAATCTTCTTTAAACACAATATCCCATCATAAGAAGCATGAATACCTTTCATACCTGGCTTGTGGATGTGTTATAATCAGAAGATGAACCTTATTGTTTTTGACTAAGGTCAAAGGTTAAAAAAGGTCTCTGGAGGTGAATCAGCATAAACCTAATTGGAAATTGCTAGTAAATGAATAGCTCAAGATGCGAAGATTGATATCCTTTTGGCAAGGAATCACTGAGCCTTTGGGCTTTCTGGTTAAGGTTTTGTCTTTGTAACATTTTTGTCTTTGTCCACAGAAATTTCGTTCAGATAAAAGGCTCAACCTTGCTTGCAAGAAAACAATTCTGTTATATAAAGAAGGCAGACAACCACTTAAATTCCATCTTCAGCAAATAATACCAAGCGAGTGGGTGTACGTCTCGGGTGATGCAAAGTCAAAGGTAACACACAAATAAAACAGAAAACACGGTTTTTAATCTGATAACATTTGTTTGTGTACAGCAAGTTAATAAAACATTTTCCAGCTCTTAAATTTTAAATTAAAGACTACTAAGAGCAATCAGCATTATTTCACTTAGAATGCCCATCAGTTGTTGCTCTTACAATTTAGGTGTCGTTGGTGATAATTAACTTATTGAACATACACAGCCAATTCATCTGAGAATTTTTTATTCCTTGACGTACGTAGTCAAAAGAATCTGTACTGTGGTGATGCCGTGTGTGTATGTGACACTTTGCTTGTGAACACTGTTTCGGAGGAAGGGTAACCTCTAGGGATCTCATGCTTGGCAGGTAGATACCCTTTATTGAGTAGATGTTCCTATTGTTTTTGGTGAAGTCAAAGTTCATTTGGTGTCACCAAAGGTCAAATGGTAAATACTTTGGAAATTGCATGTAAACACTCTTTCTCAAGAAGGATAAATGTAAGGGATTTCATACTTACCTTGTGCATTGCCCATATTGAGTAGATAATTCCTATTGTTTGTGGTGGAGGTCAAAGGTCATTTGGGGTCAACAAAGGTCAAAACCTTGTAAACACTATCTCAAGAAGGGTAACTGTGAGGAATCTCATAGTTAGCATGTGGATTGCCCATATTGAGTAGATGATTCCTCTTGCTTGTGGTGGAGGTCAAAGGTCATTTGGGGTCACCAGAGGTCAAAACCTTGTAAACATGATATTTTAAGGAGGATAACTGTGAGGGATCTCATACTTGGCTTGTGAATTGTTCATATATTGTTCATATTTAGTGTGTAGATGGCAACATAGGGTAGGTGGTCCCAGTTGTTTTAAGTGGAGTCGAAAGGTCATTTTGGGTCACAAGATTTCAAAAGGTCAAAATCTTATTAGCATGATATCTCAAATAGGATAACTTTGAGGGATTTCATGCTTGTCATGCGGCAGATTCATTTTTGTTACAATATATCCATATGGCAAGGAGTCATTATTGGCCTTTTGGCTTTCTGGTTCCTAAATTGTTGTATGATGAAATATAATCGCTTATGATATGGTTAAACAGTAGATGAAAATGCAAATTATTGTCCTTATTGCACTTTCCTTGAAACTTTGTTCAGACAAAGAAGATACCATAACTTAATTGAGAAGCATTTCATTGAAATTGATTTTGTCTTACTTTTAGAAAGGTGTCAGCATAAATACTTTCTTATTAATTGCAAGCTGTATGGTACAGCCTTCATTTCTCATGAACAGTAAGCTTTAAATGACTGGTACACTTAAAGTTTGCAAGGGACTAAATTCAATAACTTCAAATATATGCCGAGAATTTTTCAGCCACAGCTGATGAAATCCTCACCCCCTTGCCAAGTTGCATTTGGAAGATGTTTCACAAAGAAATGTATTATTTACAAGAAGTACAGTTCTTGATGGGAAATCTGTAATGTCAATTAGCGTATTGATCAGACATACAATTGCATTTTGTTATGCTGTTACCACCCCTGTAATGGAATATATATATAATAACTTTGTTTACTATGTCATACGCATGGCATAGTTTTATGCTAGATCTACATGGAGAGATAACGGAGCATTCCAACAGTTTCAATTTTCAAGGACAAACTGAACATTAAGTTTGAAAGAATAACAAATGGTTTCTCTGGTAATAAGCCAACTTTACATAACATTCTGTGACCATGATAAGAACTAGAGTTATTTCTGGACTCAAGTAACAATTTTTTAAAATATTTTAAGCTTGGAATGGGGAATATCTAGAGGGTTTGAACTTTGACCTTAAGTTTTTTCTCTTTGGCAAAGGATCCTTGTAAAATTCCACTGATAAATGCCTTTAAACAACCAACTATTTACTGGTGATTTTTTTTTTTTTTTTGCTACACAAACTCTTCTTTACCATGCAATCCTCTTTCGCATTACAGGAAATACCTTTTGAGTTCATAGATGAATCAAAGGAGTCTTCTTGTCCATTTATATTTGCCAAACAATCAGACAAGCCACTGATTCCCCGTTTTATGTTTAGAGCAGCTCAGGGAGACAGAGGTGTCCGTCTACTTTATCGTCCAAAGGTCTGTTTCAACATTAAGTTCTTTCCCATTCAGTATTAGAAAACAGCAGGCAAAGTTTCATTTTCCTCCCATTCATTTATGTCACCACTAAATGAACTTGTTCCCTAATAATTGACACTAAGTAATTGAAGTGAGTGCATGTGTAAAACTTTTATTTGAATAGATGAAATAATGTAAACCTTGGACCAACGTTGTACAGTAAAAGGGTTAAATGTTTGAAGAAAGTTTTGTTTCCCATGTGTATCGTTATATGAAAATTCTCAATAATGCAATTGAGGCTATTTTATCAAATGCGTTATACCCAAAAAGCCATAACTTATCTATGTCTATACTCCTTCAAGGAAAAACATAACATTACATCAACCCTATCAGCTTACCAGCACTGATCTCCAAATGAGCAGTAATATTGTTATCAATATAGCTACCATTCTTACACTGCAACACCCCTACAAATGTTAAAATCATGTTTCTGATGCACTGCTTCTAAACGACTACAAATGATTAAACATCATATGTCACGGGCTTTGCTGCAACTGTCTTATTATTCCTGTATTTTTTTCTTTAAGGTACAAGACGATGTCAGTGCATACACACAGACTGATTAAATGAATCACTTCTTTGTGTCCAGTTTTTAGATTTCCTAGAAAAAGTTACCAAACAGAAATGGTAATGTGTATCTGCACTTCCTAGAAAGATGGACTTACCACGGGGGAGACATACTTAAAAACCTTTAATAGAACTCATTATATGTATGATCTCCTGCAGCAAGGAATATCAGAGTCGTTCATTGGGACTTTCTATCATTTCATCGTGACTAAAGTAATAAAAGTGTTACCTTTGAGAGCGTTGTACTTTTAAAGTCCCAAAAAGTACTTCGTTTGTTCAGTTTGACAATTGAGAACAAAGATTGGTAACAAAGAGTGAAACACTTGCCAGTAAATGTAGTGGAGTATGCAGAATCGAAATGTTACAAACGAGACAGCCAAAACTCTTCAGTTTGTTGTTACGAGTACTTGTAGTATCAGGTCTAGTTTTACTTTATTATTCCAGTTAAATCCCAATACTGTACAGTATAATCATCATCAAGTACGGAAAACATTTTTTATTGTGAATGAAACAAAAAAACGTACCTTATTAGGAACATTTATGGCTCTATTAGAAATAAAATCTTAGATATAAGAGGCCCATCTTTTTTGTAAGCCTGTATACATGTCAAGTGCTACTTGTGAGACTTTGTCATTCAAACATTCACCTTTGAAATGGATTTATATTGTCTAAGTATAAAGAGAAATACCCTGGGAACTATGAAATCCTTATATAGCCTAGCTGTCACATTTTCATAGCTGCTTCAAAGATTCTGTGATTTGCTTGGATTCTAGTTGTAAAAGTTAACTTTCGGCCTGAGTTTAATAAAAGTAATTTTCTGTAACAAGTGTCAAAAGCTTTTATAATACATACATAATAGAGTGTGACTATTGCACTTGCTTAATGTAAAACAGATCCTTGTTGAAAGACAATATGGGGATTCTTATGAACTTTAAAAAAAATATACCTAAAAGTTTCAAGCTTTTTTCAATGATCAGTGATTATTTTTCAGTATCCTAGTTCTGAACTCTGTCCTTTCTTTGCTGTTATCCTTTATATATAATTTACAAACTCGGGGGTGATGCAATAGGGCCGTTGTTTATCAATAAGTCCTCCCTTGTCAACTTCATCCAAAGCTTAAGTCTAAATCTGAACATGTAATTTTTCTTTCCTAGGCAGTTGCATTAAGGATGATGTTAAACATGTACACGTCTTAGCGTCCTAGTCCTGATAAACTTTTTATTCATCTTTACTAGGTGCACTGAAAGAATATTCAATCAGTAAATGAGAACGTGCATAAGTTTAACGTTGTTGCATATTCATAACTTAATGACGAATGCAACAAACAATAACGAATTTCCATGCAGTATAAAGTGATAAATATTGTGGAAGGGCTGTACCAAAATTTGCAGGTAAGAATAGTGCCATTTTCGCAAATCTGAGGGGCACCTTTAACAAAAATATACCTATACACAACGATTAAACCTACTAAGTAGGGCACTAAGAGGGAAAAGGTCCCCACCATATTGCACCATGCCATGTCACAGCCAACAAACACTTAATAATGAGTTTCCGAAAAATATAATCAGTTCAAAGCTTTGCAAAGATAGCACCATTTTGTACAGCACCTCCTCCCTTACACCCAGCTAAAAAGGAAATTATATAGGCACTAAAAAGTGAGAATTTGTTATATGTGAGCAGTTCAAAGCTTTTCCCAACAATAGCCCATTTTTGCATCTTAACTATCTTTCATTCACAAAAAATTCTCAGATCTTAGGAGTATCAGCCAGACTCTTATGCACCCACACCCCAATAGCAAAAAGCAGGGGCGGTGCCAGGGTATTTTAATAGAGGGGAAGCATGAGGTGATTGATCACAGTCAAGTGGGAGAACGGTCTAAGGGGAGGATGTGTTGTTAATTTAAGATTGCATAGATGCAAAATGGTGCTATCTTTGGGATATTTTCTTAACTGATCATATATGGCTGCAGTGGTGCTGCCAGATTTGGTGATGGGGAAACATGAGAAGTTGTACCCACAGAAGACACAGTCGCACAGAGCAATAAAACAACAGTAAGCCCAAAATCTAGTCATAAATCAGAGCTCATAAACAAGCTGTTCTCTAGCTACACCCACTCTCTCACTTCAGTTTTATTGACCTACCAGATCGTGTTACAAATATTCAGACTGCAAAACATGATGACACGTGTGCTGACTCGGGGAGTAAGTTCAATGGCTGCCCAACAGGTGTCAAGTTATTGTATAGATCACGTGATCTCTTGGATTTTTTTATCTTTCAATTATAACGTTCTGGTGGCTTGAACTTCACAAAATTTACATCAAGAAAGGTGTTAATTTTCCATACAATCTAATTTTTTTCAATAAAATTATTGCCAAATGTGGTGTTTTGAAGACATTTCTGTATCATAATACACCCAGTACCTAGTCAACCTTGAAAAGTCAATCAAATAAAGAAGCAGTGAAGGACAAATCTCCCAATTCATTGCCAGACTTTCTCAATTCATTGCCAACTCTGACGACGGTCAGTTCTATGGAATCATCGTGGCATGAAGGACCACAGATGACGTAATGCCACCTCAGTTAAATCCCCAAAGTCTGCGTAAATTGTACCTTTTTGTATGCGATTGTATACAGCAGTGGGGGATCCTTCATGCGCTAGAATTCAATAGGCTCGTTTTGCCAAAGTTCCCCGGGAAAAGGCCATTTTCTCGAGTGAAATATATAGACGTCTTGTGTTTCCTGATGACTAAATCCTATTGCATTCAAGCCTCATGTGAGTCATTGTCACAAGGCCTACATAAATTTTCCGTCCTGGGGGAGGGGTCTAAAGGAGGGAATGTCCCCCTCCCGTTTGAGAATCTTTGGGATATATTTGAAACTGACCTTACTATACGGCTTGAAAATGTCCATAATTTAGTGAGTTCTAATTTTTGGTTAGGTGAAAGAGGAGAGTATGTTGTCTAAGAGAAGGGTAGCCTATGTTGTCAACAAACCTGAAGCCCCCCCCCCCCCTTGGCTGCTTTACTGCCTTTTATTCGGGAAAGTTTTTACGCAAAAACACGTAAAGAAACATTCTTGAGCTATAACGAAAATTTTCCTTTCCTTCATTTGTGCATTATAAACTGGTATCTAAATGCTGGCAGACACCGGAATATAGTCCTCCTGGAGGCTCTGGATTAATTATATGTATCGGATGTAGGCCTAACCCACCCCTCCTCCTCCTTTCTCTTTCGCTTCCTCCGTTCCTCTCTTTCATGTACTCCTTTTCTTCTTTCTTCTCATCTTTTCTTTCCCTTTTCCATTGTCACAACATAAATTTTTCGTCCTGGGGGAGGTCTAAGGGGGAGGGAGTGTCCCCTCCCCTTTGAGAATCTTTGGGATGTTTTTGAAACTGACCTTACTATACGGCTTGAAAATGTCCATAATTTAGTGAGTTCTAATTTTTGGTTAGGTGAAAGAGGAGAGTATGTTGTCTAATACAAGGGTATGTTGTTAAAACCCTCCTGAAGCCCCCGCTCCTTCCTGGCTACTTTACTGCCTTCTGTTCGGGGAAAGTTTTTACGCAAAAGTCCTCTTCGTCTCCGCCTTCTCCTCCTTTCTCTTTCGCTTCCTCCTTTCTTCTCTTTCGTTTTCTCCTTTTCTTCTTTTTCTCACATCTTTTCCTCCCCTTTTCTCCCTTTCTTGCAAATGATAGGGACGGTCGCCTTTCCTGCCCCCCTGTGGCGCCGCCCCTGGCAAAAAGACACTATATAATGAAATTTCTAAACATGTAGGCAGTTCAAAGCTTTGTCAAACTCAAACGATAGCCCAGATTTGCACCAAAGCGATCGCTTCGGTGCAACTGCCATAAGGGAGGTCTATTAGGAGAAGGCTGAAAGGTCGACCTTTCAGCCTTCTCCTAATAGACCCTCCCTTATGGCAGTAGGCGCACTGGGTGACAAAGAAAGGATCCACCTGGGTACCACCCATCCTGGGTTTGCCACTGGATGCTGTCATGAACTCCCCCCCCCCCCCTTGGGATTTCGCCCAGGCCTTGGCTCAGTAAGCTGCATAGGCCTATAGCGTAACTGACGTTCCCTACCAACCATTCAAACTAAGATTTATTTGGTCCAGATTATGGCAACGTTAAGTTCCATATACTAGCCTATCCAACATCACAAAGTCAGTTTAATAAGGCGAAATCACGTCAGATGGCGCTTTTATCAAATTTAGTATAGCTACGTTACCTCTTATTTATAGAACGCCAGTATGCAAAGGAGTCGCTCTTACATCAATTTTTGACTTCAATGTGTTGTTTAAATAATGCTTATCCACACTAATTTAAGGTCCTATTAGTTTTGATGCACCAGCACGTAACAAATTCAATACGGTAGGCCTATATTGAATTAGTTCAAGAGTCATTGGTCAAAAGTCCAAATCAAGGTGGCCTGCGTGATACAAACACCATACCACTTAGTCGACACTAACTGGTCTCACGACAGATGCATTTTTAAAACATTTTCCTCCATTTGCTAGTAAATAAAATTATCTAGCCTATAGGCCACATTCTTCATCGTGAACTGACCTACTTTTTTGACAAATCTTTGTATAAGTTACTTCGTTCCCTCTATCACTTACATAATTACCTAATGTATGTGCACGCTATATATTACCTGAACGCATCTCATCTATTGGATCGGACATACTAAGTTTCACTTCAGATGTATTAACTTTATTTCGGTCAATTGCATTCAGCAATTAATGTAAATACGTAAAGACAAGTGACAGACGAGGAACATCCACAAGAAGTGACAAAGCTTGAACACCTGCTTTAGATAAGTCAGAGTACAACTTGAATGATTACAGGAAAATCAAAACCATAGAAAACAAATCACTGTAATACCTGGGAGCTGTGAGACAACAGCTTACAGCTCACTGGTAATAAAATAACAGGAAGAGCCTTGTAAATGGACATAGAGAGAGTGTCACATGCTCTTTGAATGTGAGGAAATATTTAAAATTTCTACGCTTGTGAAATTGTGTATCAAAGAATGTCCAGTCGCAGAAGAAAGAGCCGACATAGCGGACACAATGAAGAGAAGAATGAAGTCTGCAAAGCAGTAGTGTATCAAACAATGTCCAGTTGCAGAAGAAAGAGCCGACATAGCGAACACAATGAAGAGAAGAATGAAGTCTGCAAAGCAGTGTAGTCAAGCTGAGAATAAGTTACTTCATGGGACACATCAGGAAGTAATTACGAACAAAATCTTTTACTTTGCTATTAAACATTGAGCGCAGGAATACCACATGTTGCAAAGAGAAGGGGCGTATGATGAGGATATTGTGTAACATCATTATGATACATATCGCGTACAGCTCCTTTAGGAAGTTGTTACATGCTTCCACGGGCTTTGATAAGAAAGCCCGCGTGACCCAATTACTTGCTTCCTTTCAAGCATTTTAATTGATTTTCTTCCTTGGCCGGCCAGTAGACTGCCCCAGTTTCTTGCGTAGCGCTATTAACAATACGCAAAGACCAATTAACAATGAAGTCAGAACTGTGTCTGTGGTAGCCGCACCCTTCTGCACTTAGGAAGTCTTGCAAATAATCGGCTAATTAATCAGTCATGCCCAAGGTTGTTGATCACAGAGATTAATCTTCGGTGATTGACAAAAAGCTGCAGGTCTTCACACTCTTACCCAGTTGTTCACCGTATGCATGACTTATGACTTATTTCACCACTACCGAATAAAGGGACCTTTTGTTGTTGTTGAAGGATAAACAATGGCTGTAACTTAAATGGATAAGTAAACCCCAAACAATTGGCATATTATGTTACAGTAACATAATAAACAAAAGGTAGGATGAGAGTGGTGAACAGCTTATTATGAACTCAGATAGTCTACCCTGATAGTAACCAAGCAATGTGGTCTTCAAAAAAGTGTTTTTAAGTTAAAACCCCGGGAGTATGACCAATTACAATTAAATCGATTAAAGTGCAGATTAGTGTCACTAAACACGCAGAATTCCATAACAATCACACCTCATACAAATTACAAACATAAAAAAGATCACCCACAATTGACCTTTGGTGTACATACATGCTCCTTCGACAATTACGACAAACCATCACCCCTTCCTCAAGTGGCTTCGCCAAAGTGGCCGGAGGCATGTGTCCCCAAAAAAGGTTGGTCGTCCTCCCCCCCCCCCCCGTGTGTCCCCATGAGATTTTGTGTATTTGAATACTATGCACAAACACACTGTTTATATATCGATTTGGACAGTTGACCAACTGTCACTCTATCAGTCAATTTTTCGTGTACAATTTCACGACACACTCTTAAAACTATTTTTTCGGCATGTTTTGTATGCATAATTCTGCTTTTGGCAATTTTATGAAACATTACTTCAATGGGAATGTATAAGAGTTATCGCTTCAATGTAAATTTTCAACAGTTATGGGACCACTGCGGCCGTGAGCACCCGGCCTCCATTTAACACAGTTCCGACATCTTATATCTTTACGTCCAATTCTATGTCTAAAAACTGTTAAATTGCAATTTTCGTTGCTTTTTAAGGCGCATCCAGTAACTTATGAGAATATAGTTAAAAGCTTCATCTCATTGGCTAATGTCTGTTTACTCTAAACACCGCTTCCTTAAAATGTTCAAGGGTAACTTTGCCCCTACCCCCGACTTCCCTGAATTCTCAATTAGGAGTGGAGGTAAGCACCACACCTGGTTACATGAAGTGGGGGATACCTCGATTATGAGTATAAGTACTTGCCCGAAATTTTCATTAGTGGATAATACTAGAACTTTTGAACGCTCTGCGTACGCACCGGGCGTGGTCTCAGCGGGCACAGGTCATCCCATTCTTATTTGGTGCTGAAAAAATGCAGGAAATATAATTGTCATGGCAATTACTTTAAATCAACCCAAACGTAATGAATCACATACAAGGGCTTCTTATAGATTTCCCTGTCAGGGAGTTCTGTTAAAGCTTTTTTAAGTATGCTTCCACGGATCCGCAATCGTAGATGCACCGATCATGCTCTAAAGCCAGGGGTCTCCCTCTCAGTGGCATAACTTGAGTGTATTGGGCAACTTGAGTGGATTGATCGTTCTAAACAATGCAAACCTTAACAAGATCCGTCGTCAACCTCCCACTACCCTCACCGGATCGTTCTCCCAGGACCCCACCAATGGCCCTACAGTCAACCTCGGGACCCCACCGTCAACAGGGGAAGCCCCTCACGCCACCACGATATGGTTTTCAGTGCCGCACAATCCTCCGAGTTGGTAGTCACTCCTGTAGAACGTTGTGCCCCCGCCATGCTTCCATTGTGCCTCCACCCCCACTTCGAAAAGTCTGGTGATCCCACTGCATTCCACATGTCGCGTGTACTATATTCCAGACAGGGAAAACATGTGGGCGGAATTAGAATTAAAACCTCTCTTATGATTTAGGAAGTTTTAAGTAGCTACCAAACAACAGACCGCATTTGCGTTCAAATATGCACCACAGTCAGGGCCGTCTTAAGAGATCACCGGGCCCTGGGCCCGGCATTGGAGCGGGGCCCCTCAATCAAGTGTGCTCGAAAAAAGTTGAGTGAAAAATTGACATCCTTGACCATCGCTCAAGCATAGACATGCCTGCATTTACCCCCCCCCCCCCCCTATGTCGCGCTTAAAGCATGGAAATTGGAACACTCAGAATCCGTTATGAATCTTGTTCAAGAGTATATAAAAGTATTTCCACACAAAAATCTTTTACGCTAGGGGAGATATGATTTTTTGCGCAGAGGTCAATTTGCGGGGCCCCTGACATCGCGGGGCCCTGGGCCTGGGCCCAGTGGGCCCATGCGTTAAGACGGCCCTGACCACAGTCTGAACAATGATTGACAATTCATTTACATAAAATTTCGAATCTCGCAGGATCGACCGTTTGTTCACTACCGGTGACGACTCTATGTACTTGCGCCAGTACAACCACATACAAGGGTTGTCTTCGTTGAAGCTACTAAACACGGGCCTTGCACGATACAAGAACGGGGTCACGCATTTATAGACCCATGATGTCGGAGTCTGACCGTGTCACGTTGAGATAAAGTGCCCCATCAGGAGACGTAGCACCAAGTTCGGAGTAACGATTGCTTCTTATCCTACGACATCCAGCTAAAGGGACACTTCTAGAAAAAGGTGTACATGAGATTTCTGGATGTTTCGATGCAGAATGTAGATAGGTCCTCCCAGAGACCTCGACTTGGTTTAAATAAGGATAACAATTTTATTTCTACCTTACCAATTTTTCGTCTGACAAAGATATAAATTCTACTTCTGGTACAGATATGTGTTATGTATAGTAGTCAACTATAGATCATATCTGGTCCAAATAAAACTTGTATGTGACTCAGATAAAACCCAAGCAAAATGTAAAATTTCACTGGCTCAAATATTTCGCATACCAAGTTCTGGCTCATATTTGTACAAATTTTTATCAAGCTTTATTCAATTGTCATACGTAGTGTAGGTAAGAGCTGTAGGAATCAAATCCACATCTGGGTTGACACTCATAAAGAATTTTATATCAAGCCGTATTTCTTGGTAAGGGAATTATAGTCCTCTACGCATCTCCAACTTTGTGTCATACACATACACATGTAACCGTATCTAATAAGAAAAAGTGAAACGGAACTGTATTTTCTTAATGATCTTTTCTAGCGCTATGCATTCGCCCTAGTCCATCGTTTCTCAACTTAACTTCTCCTTATAGTTCATACTGTCACCGGCCACACCGACAACCGGTAAGCGAATCGTTCGCTAATTCTGAAACATGAACATGAAACAAGCGATGAAAATTTACGGCGTGCACATGCTGATCTCTATGTAAATGTACACAGATCTTGCGGCCTTTGCACTCCTTTTAATCATTTGAAAAATCTGTCACTTACCTGGATATCAAACACAGTACAACACTGGCGCCTTTCACTGCCCTGTGACTTACACAGAGTAAGGTGCACCAACTGGAACGGTTTTAGTTTCAATTTAACTTTGTCAGACTTAGACAACCACTTTTTGAAGTTCAAAGTCGAATTTGGTTATTTCCTAACTTAAAGGAGACTGCCTTTAAATACTAGCATATTGACGTAAACGTGCTCTCGACCTAAATTGTCAATGTACAAAGAAAAATAAAGTGAAGCTCGAAGACAACTTCCTTTTCCCTTTTTTTTTTTTTTTTTTTTTTGTAAATCCAGGAGTAGCCCTGTCTCTTTTGTGCTTGCACTCGCCTTTAATAATATAGTCACCACGACCTAACTTCGAACAGGGAAGTTGTGTTAGAAAGAGATGTAGCGGATTTTTTCTCTGCTATACTTGATGATAATTATTACTTTTTATTTGTTTTGAAAATGCAACAATTCAAAAAAAAATTCAACAATTTGAACATTTGTTACATATTAAAGACGACCCCTGTAAACTACGACTAACATCGTTTGTTACATCCTGTAGAGCACACTGGGGAAATTTTTTAGTAATTGCCTGTCGCTTGAGTCGCAAATTAACGTGCGGGCTTCTACCCGTGTTAATGTTTGTGCCGTATAAGTAGGCTTATACTTTGTTTTCGTGGAACATGTTAAACGTAGGTAAATTCAATGTGATTTCCGAAGCAAAGTCAAAATTATCAAAGTCAAACAGCAAAGTGTAGTCGTAAATCACTCTTGCTCATGCGCACATAGCACTGGTGTTAGTTTGCTTTGAAACTGAACATCTCTTCGTTCTGAAGTGCTGAAGACCCTTCTTGTATTTAAAACCGTCATTCGTACTTGACTTTACTCGAGTACTAGTTCACTACTGCTTTATTGCATGTTTGCTTTGTTAAGGTAGATTTTAATTGGAAGTGGGTATGGATGAGCTAAGCGCAGTGCTCTCCTGTTTAATCGTTTTGTTTCTATGTTGAAGAGAATCTCATAAGGTTAACATAGTCGAAAATTTTGCCATGTGATTTCTTGTAATGCTACCCTTTCTGGTGTGAAACATCAGCAAGACTTGTTAAGTATCCTTGTATAATCCGTATGCACATGACCTTACAGTACCATAGAAATCGAAGTGTTAACTTAATTATTGTGCCTAAATCTTTTAACAAGGCGTTTTAATGAACTTTGCTACAGAATGTCTTGGCAGAATCTATGACTACTAGGTTCTTACGTGTCGGTGGGCGAACTATTTGCGGCCCACTGCGCGCGTGCACTATAGTGACTGAAAATTCGAAGAACCCAAAACTTAAACATGGAATCCGAAACTATCTGATTAACAGTGGCCTATCTAGATATTTTTGTTGGCTGGGTGGGTGGGGGGGGGGGGGGCAAAAGCAAGAAATTTCCGATTTATTATCTTAAAGTAATCGATGTACTATCTAAGCGTATCGCCACCATCATCTGGCGTGTAGCGCCCGGAAAAAATTAGATAAAAATATCTCCGAGATTGCCTTAAATGACACTTCCAGGCCTTGTCAGTAACCATTTCGATATGTAATTCTGCTTAAAAGCATGAGAAGTGTTGTACATGTTTCAAATGACTTGTTTTTATTTATTTCTGGCAGAGACTAGAAATTACCGCCCCCTGCCCCCTCTAGCTACGCCACTGCTGATTAATGACGTCTTGGCGACTGCAATTAATTTAAATTAAAATCTCCCGTTTAAGCAGTCCTCGTCCAAAAACACCAAAGAATGGCAGGATTTCAAATCGGGTATAATTACAACTGCGAAAGACGAAAACCGTGTGTTTCCCTGGTTGGCCCCGCATAATGCTTCGAAAGTTGGACATTTTGTAGACAAGTTAAAGGTAGACTCTAATGTCTACAACTGTGCATGCAGATACCACAGAGTTGTAAGAGATTACGAATCTTTGTCACTAATGAGCCCATCTGGGACAATTAATCTATAGCCAAAACCAGGGCTAACAGTACCCTAAAGTATTGAAAATGTTTAGTGTCATTTGCATGGTAGGGCTCAGTGTTTCGTCAAACGTTCCAAATTGGGTGAAAGGAATCCCGTGATATCCCGTTCCACGGAGAACCTTTCAGTTCAAGCAAAAGTATTCCACACTCCAAAGTGAAAGACAAAATTAAAATCAAAATCCTGCTCATACAGAGTGAATAGTTAAATTGATATTAAGAGATAATGTGTTGGAAAATCCTTGGCGTTTCTCTTGCACAAAAGCGTTAAGCTATGCGCTAGTGTTTCAGTTGTAAAGTTTAAAAATTTCAACCTCAATCGCACAATTCATGGTTGACCAACCAGAGTAAAGCTATATTGTTTGAATGAATTTCAATCGAACTGCAGTCATCAACTGTATAGTTAGAACATAGGGCCTGAGGGCCATTCCTGAATATGTTGTTTAGGCAGAGAGTTGCTAGCAGCTCCCTGGTTTGGGGAATGCCATATCCCGTTTGACGGCCACGTTATCCACCCTTTTGACTGACTGCGAGTTATACCCTTTAATATTAACTGTAACTCTATGATAGTGATATTATTGCGTTCACAAAAACAGGACAAGTATAAAACTCAGTAATCAGCATGCACTGACGTACTTAACCTTTGGAATAATCGCGTGAGTAAATACAAGCTATGCATAAGGCATAAGCTTATAGTTACGTTTGACTAAAGCATTCCTGACTTGGCAATACCCAAGCGTATAGTTGTACGAATTAGTGCTGCAACGATATAATGTTTGATTTTTACAACGGTTAAATCATGCCAGTGCTGTTCCACTTATGGCTATGTCGACGAAATTCACAATTTACTTAGTTTAGATTTCTCTAGAAGCTTTGACTTGTACCATCATGAAGCATGTACTATGACTGCCATCTGCAGACGTCAATATCGGGTAAGGAAATCTGCAGAAGAATACTGGATAAAAACAGTATGATTGTAGCACGTGTAAGTACGCAACCAACTACTTATCTATTGCTCTTAATTGACAAACTAATAATTACAAAGGTTTATGGTAAGGGTATAAATACAACGCATAAATATTCTGATTGTACTCATATGCGTCAAAACAATGTGTAATGCATCAGAATGCATACAAGATAGGAGCAGGGAAAAAGTCATTTATGTCAAAATAAAGTATTTGTAGTGTTGGTAACCGGTACTGGGGATCGTTTAACATGGCCCCACTTACTCTTCTCTATTCATCAACATTAAGATAACTTCTCAGCCAAATGTACTGATGAAATGATTACAGAAGGTGTTTATTTTCCTCTCGGTCGAACTATACCACCCTAGTATCCACTAACTTTGACGAATCCCTGATATGCAAGTTTTCCCCTTTCCCAAAAGAATTAATGTCCCTCCAAACAGACACCCTTCTCCAGAGGAAAAAATGAGAGAACTGCAGGTCTTATAAGCCAAAGTAAAACATGATTCGCCATTATGTTTGCGTAGTGTATCACACATACTGGAGGGAACTATAAGGTAACTTGACCTACAAGGATTTTTTATATTTTGAGTTATTGCTTCCTTCACATAGGGTTTGGTAACAATTTTGGTGCCTAGGATCTCATTGCATTATGAGGTAAATAGTCACTGATATGAATTTATTGTAGTCTGTGCAGATTCTTTCAAACTTAAAACTGAGTTCTACTTTGCAGTCGTAACGAAGTCTAAGCGTAGTTGTCAGGGGTCACATCACCTCAACCAATTACCATAGCCGTATTCTTAAACCATACACCTTTGCTGATAGCAAAACTACAATTATGGGTTTTTTTTTCTTTCTTTTTCTTTTTTGCCACAGCAAAATGTCTGTGACAAAAACGACGCATGCCAAAACACTATCCTGTAATCAATCCTTCGAAGTAACTATTTGGAAAAAGGACTGTAGGTGGCTACCCAAATTGGTTCGCTGAAATTTTGAGAGGTTTTCTACCTGAGGCTATGCCAAAGACTAAGCATTTTCACTTTTGATTACATTGTCACACCATGTGAACAGTTCGATAAGAAACAGGGAAATTTCTGCCTGAAATGCCTGCCCTTAAACAAAATTGACCAAACTCTGTGCCTCTAATTATGACCACCAGCCCCTTCTTCCACAGTGATATTGCTTCGATACGGCTTATGCCATGGGCCTGGTGACCAAGAATTGGATTACTGCAGCTTCAAAACTTCACCCGCCCGATGGTACGAGTAAATTTGGGCCACCTTACCCAAGTAGTGTTGTCTATACCTAGTGCCGCCTTTAGTTTCAAGAGTCGCAATGGAAAATAATTTGGAACTATAAGGATCTAGCCTACCTTGTTCGTTCACGATTCAATATGGCCGCCATAACTGGCCTCTGCCTATCACATTGTAATAGAGGAAGAGTTTAAGGTTTACATTTGTTTTTGACATTTACAGCTTATTGACAAATCCATGAACTTTCTTTTGATTTGACTGATGTAATATTGTTCCTTTACTCTTCGTTTGCAGATGTTTGACCTAAAGGAGACTTCGACTCTTTCTTACTGTTTATAGTAAACCAACAACAATGACACTCATATCTCGGAAACCCACTCCGTAAGTATGGAAATATTCCAACAGCACCTTTAAACTATTAATATGAAATAACATCATAGTAGGGTCAAGCTTTAAACGTGTATCACATATGAAAAGAATACATTGTAATTTCATATCTGCCAAATTCTCAAATAATCTCAAACAAAAAAAGACGTTGGGGACCCTCTCCTTCTTTGTAAAGAAGTTAACATGCCGTGCTACGGGGATATTTGATAAACTTAGATGCTCTCCATGTTTGTAGTACATCAGCATTCTAAAGAGCCAGAGGTACTTCCTCTCGTAGCTGGGATAGTTCATTCCGTTGACATTCCCAAGTAGACTGTCCCTTCTACGTTTACAAGGCAAATGATACATTAAAGATATTAGTCAAATGTAGTAGATTTACCTAAGGTTAAAAATGCTCTTTCATGGTGACGCAACCTTGTGGGTATTCGACATACACTTAATTATAAAATTAGCTGTCCAACAACTAAGATTAAAAAAAATGTTAATGCATTACAAACTACCCACCCCTCAGCCAGACAGACATGGTACAGAAAGGGGATCGGGATGGTTTCCAGGGGGAGAAATATTTTTATAGTAGACAAGATGTGCAAATTGTGTTAAGGCAATGGCAAAAAAAAATTCAAACAAGCTAGTCGTATTTAAAGGGACAATCATCTAATAGGAGACTCATCCCATCAATATTATTTTGGGTCTAAGCTTAAGACCGTTTTTCTGATAACAAGAATCTCTCTCATGAAGAGCTTAGTAATGCTTTAATCCCTCTTAGTAGACGAATTAAATTACCATATGATGCCACAAAGTAACATACATGTTGTGTTGTTGTGTATCCCACACTTTTATAAACTTTTTTTAAACAGTCTCTTAATTTGTTAGTGTCTTAGAGTTTGAATGCAGTTCTGTATATGTTTATTTTGTGTTCTTTGTTCAAGTTGTTTTCTTTTCATCTCTGAATCTTTGCTGTTAATTATTTGGAATTCATTAGTGATATATTTTCTTAGCAATTTATCTGTCATCGACCTTTGTGTGATTTTTTTTGATCTTTAGGGTTCTGGTACTTATCTATCTTACTTTTTCAATCTTGCCTTTGGTGCAACTTTTACCTGTTTTAACCTTCTTGAGTAATTTTTATATTTATTTACGTACTTTTTCTCATTTGTATGTATTTTTGCGACCTTTTAATTATTCTTTTGGGTATTAATAAAATTATAAATTTCAAAGGAGTAAAAGCTTTTTTAGGTGGGCTTCGCCAGCGCCTGCCCCTTCATCCCTTTCTTAGCTTCGGGCTTGACTAACATCGAATATTACAGTGTAAATATTTCTTGAGAAGTGCAGAAAATATGAAAGATATGAGCTTTCTTTCCCAACTAAGTTTTATTGTACAAACGTTTTCTTTCGATCATCTCCTCCCATCTTCAACCCCGTTACCTTTCCCATCCCCATAACGAGTCGTTTCTGTAGTGTTTTCTAGGTGCTAAACCACGTCGGGAAGCCTGCCTCCCCCTTGGAGCCTTCCTGATTCCATCCTTCTTACCCTTCTCAAAAAAGTTGGGACCATGTTTGATATTTCCTTTTAGCGTGTAGGTCTCGTTGCATTGCTTTCTTTTAAGCGAGAAGGTCTCGTTGCATTGCTTTCTTTACCTTGTCTCGGTCAATATGCAACTCTTTATGAGATTAACAAGAGATTCTCTCGAGAACAGAGAAGCTAGCTAAATGTAATAAATTTCTTTTTCCTCCTTTTCTCCACACAGTCGCTATTGCCTTCGACTTAGTAGATTCTCAGAACAGGATGGCTGGATAGTGTGGCATCTTTCTATCAGTTTAACAGGAAGTATTGCTGTTTCTGGTGGCAATATAAGGACCGACCGAACATTCATTGACGTCTACACTATCGAAAATTCTAATTCCAAAGATAAATCACAGCTATATTATTCAAAAGAATTTGAAAAATATGAAAATGAAGAATGGATTTATAGGAGACGATTGGTTGCTTTTCTTGAGTCTGAGAATAATAGCATAGTGACCTGTATCGGAGATAAGTTAGAAGTGATTCAAATGAGTAGTGATGAACTATTACAATCTCGTAAAGTAGATGGTTTGGCCCACTCTCTGTCCGTTCGACAGATAGAAATGTTTATTAGTTTTTATCAGTCAAGTAAAGTAATTGTCTACAATGTGACAAACTTAAATGAAATGAGATCTATCACTTTGCATGGCATTCTAGATGGCGAATTCATTCCCGATATTACAGCAGTATCAAACAGTCTGTATCTTCGCACATATAACAGCGTTACAGAAACATACAAAGCGTTAGAATATCAGGAGCAAAATGAAAGAAGTTTGACGGAATTAACTAACCCTCGTGGTAGTCCAACTTACGTTTGGAGTGTGGCGGTGAGTGTGCGACTAGGTGTGGTCACAGTGGTATCGTCAGATTCGGCTACAATAGGCAAAGAACTTGACCGAATTGTGTTCTATCCTCTAATAACTGCTAAAAGGACTAATTTTCTCGTTGTGGATGTAGAGGCAGATCTCTATCGGATCAGAATATCTGACAGAGATGGTGGGATGTTAACAGGGATCCAGGTGACAGGGGAAGTGAAGATGTATCACATGGTAAGTTTAGACTACAACGACCATGTACAAACATTCAGACATTGCAATTTGCATAATACAAGTTCAAAGAGACTGCTCCCTTAAAGGTCAGTATTTTAGGGGGAGAAGTGTGGGGGGTTAATTAAGCGAGCTAGCAGAAATTTCACTTCTCAACATGTCTTAATGCACCCTAATATATCGAGCTTAGAGCCGAAAAATACCTCACACCTTTGACACTATCTCGCCGTCATGAAAGGTCCTTAGGGAACAAAGGGGACTTTAAATAACATTTGCCACTTCTCTTTTCGTAAATAACTTTGTTCGTCCCCACGCCAGTCTTATATCTCTCTACATTTTATTTTAAGTTTCTCAAAAGTGACATCAGAGTAGACACAGTCGTAAGGTACACCCATATTAGAGCAGCTTTGTAACCAATAGACACTTTTAATTGGTGTTTGATTCCTCGCCGAAGGCAGTCAAGGAATCTACGCAATGGTGATGTCGTGTATATGTGTGTATGTTTGTGTTTGTATATGACACTTAGCTTGTAAACAGGAGATCTCAAGATAGCAATAACAGACATTCTCCTCCATATTTAGTGTATAGATTTTTCATTGTGAGAGAAAGAACCATGTTGTTTTGGTGGGCGTCAAAGGTCATTTGAAGTCATCAGTGGTTAAACTGCAAAAACCTTGTAAACACGATATCTCAAGACAGCAATGACTGACACATTTTATATATGGTATATAGATTTGTCATTGTCAGAGAAAGAACCCTATTTTTGAGGGAGGTCAAAGGTCATTTGAGGTCACCAGAGGTTAAACTGCGAAAACCTTGTAAATAGCTTGTTAGCACGAAATCTCAAGGTAGGAATGACGGGCACTTTTGACATTTGGTATAAAGATTGTTTATGGTAAGAGAAAGAATTTTATTTTTTTTTGGTGGAGGCCAAAGGTCATTTGAAGTCGCCAGAGGGTAAATTGCGAGAACCTTGTAAACACGATATCTCAAGACAAGAATGACGGAACCTTTTTATAGTTGACAGAACCTTTTTATATTTGGTATATAGATTTATCATGGAGAGAGGACGAGCACTATTGTTTTCGGTGGCGGTCGAAAGGTCATTTGAGGTCACCAGAGGTTCAACTGCGAAAACCGTATTAACCATTTTCCATAAGGGTACATGCATTCTTTAATCGCTTCTAAACATGATATGTCAAGACAGCAATAACATATTTCTATCATATTTGGTATATAGATTGTCATGGTGAGAGAAGCAATCCTATCGTCTTTGGTGGAGATCAAAGGTCAAGTAATTGAAGTCACCAGAGGTTAAACTGCAAAAACCTTGTAAACTCGATATCTCAAGACAGCAATGACGACAACTTTTCATATTCGGAATATAGATTTGTTATGGCCAGAGAAATAACCCTGTTGATTTTGGTGGCGGTCAAAGGTCATATGAGGTCACTAGAAGTTAATTTGCGAAAACCTTGTAAACACGACATCTCAAGATATCAGTGACTGACACTTTTCATATTTGGATAATGGTGAGAGAAAGAATCCTATTGAGGTTAAACTGCGAAAACCTTGTAAATGGCTTGCAAACACGATATCGTAAGGTAACAATGACAGAAACTTTTCATGTCTAGTAGTTAGATTGCTACATTGAAAGAAAGCACCCTATTGTTTTTGGTGGAGGTCAAAGGTCATTGAGGTCACCCACATGTCAAAAACTGAAAGCCTTGTAAACTTAAGTTTACAAGGCTTTCAGTTTTACTCCAAATCCAGATATGGATTGATATCTGGATATATCTGGTTACATACAGTCTTTATATGGCCATATCAAGCCAGATATACAGCCAGATTTAGATGCCTTGATACATTATATCAAGTTTTATATGGCCATATCAAGCCAGATATAACTTGATACAATGCAATTCCAGATATGCAAATACAGTTTTATATGGCCATATCAAGCCAGATATAACTTGATACAATGCAATTCCAGATATACAAATACAGTTTTATATGGCCATATCAAGCAAGATATAACTTAATGAACTGCCAGTCCAGATATGTAAATACAGTTTTATATGGCCATATCAAGCAGATATAACTTGATACAATGCAATTCCAGATATGCAAATTAAGTTTTATATGGCCATATCAAGCCATATATAACTTGATGAAATGTCTGTCCAGATATGTAAATTTATACAGTTTTATATGGCCATATCAAGCCAGATATAACTTGTTACAATGCAATTCCAGATATACAAATACAGTTTTATATGGCCATATCAAGCCAGATGTAACTTGATACAATGCAATTCCAGATATGCAAATTAAGTTTTATATGGCCATATCAAGCCATATATAACTTGATGAAATGTCTGTACAGATATGTAAATTTATACAGTTTTATATGGCCATATCAAGCCAGATATAACTTGATACAATGCAATTCCAGATATGTAAATACAGTTTTATATGGCCATATCAAGCCAGATATAACTTGATACAATGCTATTCCAGATATGTAAATACAGTTTTATATGGCCATATCAAGCCAGATATAACTTGATATGCTAGATATGCAAATGAGCATTTTGTTAGTTTGTTTTATTATTTATTTGATTTGATTCTTGGATTATGCTTGTTACAAATTAAGACATGTTTTGGATACAGCATCACCTTCCCAGACATTGCAGTTATTTAGTGGCTACACTTTTGTTAATACCGCAGTATACTAAGTGAACTTAGGCAAATGATTTGCATATTTGGGCGGAGCTTGTATCTAAACCTACATTTTTCATGATTTAGGAAGTTGAAAGTAAAAATATGCACCACTCAGTAAACAAAATTTAGAGTCAAATACGTAATAAAGTTTTAAATAAGAAGCCCATATCACCGTGATTACATAAAATAGGAAATTTCAAGGTATTATTCTGTTCCCTGTTATGAAATAAGTTGAATTTATGTACTTAAGTCAATTCAACCCAATACCTATATTAATTTTTTTCATGGAGCACTTAAACATTGTTTGCTGGTGTTCAAAGTCTCTTCGCCAGACAGTCAGGGGACTTTTGGAAAAAAAGTTCAAAGTCTCCATGAGGAGTGTGGACTACAAGTCCTAACTATGATTCATAACTAGAGCAGATATGGTCTGGATACAGTTTCATCTGTGCCATGTAAAGGCTTGATCCAGATAGAACTTTATCTGGCCATATATGGTTAGATCTGGTTCTGGTTTAGATCTGTGTTATATCTGCTCAACTTTTTATCTGATCTGATATAAATTCCATATCTGGTGCAGATATGGGCCATATATGGAAATATATTCTGCTCATATAAGGACCATATCTGGTTCAGATAAAATTTTATCTGTTCCATATAAAGACTTGATCCAGATAACATTTTATCTGGCCATATATGGCTTAGATCTGGTTCTGGCGTAGATCTGGGTTATATCTGCCCAATTTTTTATCTGGCTCAGATATAAATCCCATATCTGCAGCAGATATGGCCCAGATATGAAATCCATATCTGGCCCATATATGGAATTTCATATCTGGCCCATATCTGGATTTTGAGTAAGGGTTGATACCTCAAAATAGCAATGACGGACACTTCACTTTTAGAAAATGGATTTGAACCTATATTGTTTCGGTGGAGGTCAAAGGTCATTTGCAGTCACCAAAGGACAAAAACCGAAAAGTTTGTAAACATGATATCTCAAGGTAGCAATGATGGACACTACATATTTAGTTTATAGATTTGTCATGATGAAAGGAAGAACCCTATTGTCTTTGTTGGTCAAAGGTCATTTGAGGTAAAACATCGAAAACCTTGTAAATGACTTGTAAACACGAGATGTCAAGATAGCAATGACTGACACTTTCACATTTTGTGTGTAGTATTGTCATGTTGAGAGGAAGAACGCTATTGTTTTTGGTAGAGATCAAAGGCCGTTTGAAGTCACAGAGTTCAAATACTGAAAACCTTGTAAATTATTTATGAAGATGAGAATGACACTCTTTTCATACTTTGTATAAAGACTTGTCATAGTAAGAAGAAGAACCCTATTGTTTTGGTGGAAGTCACAAGTCATTTGAGGTCACCAGAGATCAAAAAGTGAAATTTTGTAAACATGACATTACCATGGAGGAAGTACAGGCACTTGTTTAATTTTTTGTTAGTCAATGTTTGGTGGAGTTCAAAGGTTTTGTGAGGTCAGCAGAGGTCAAATTGTTACAACATTGTAAAAAATGATATATTCAAGAAGTGAAACTTTGATAGATGAAACTCAGTGTAAAAATGCACCCCCTTTTGGCAGGGAACCACTAGGCATTTTGGCCTTCTGGTTTCTTGGATTTAGGTACTTGTAAGCCGTTATGGTTCATAAATTTATAGGTATCGTGGAACTTTTTGCAATAAAGTGTAACTTTTTATGATTTTGGAAGCGATATGATAGATGTTTTCCTCACCCAACAAAAATGTTACATATCACAAAAGAACTTAAACAACCATATTTAATTTGCAGAATTGTTAGGACTGTAGCATGGGATTCGTCTATGATTGTAATATACATAATTGTCACAGAACAACCATTCAGAAATTCAGTTAGGAAAGGAAATTCGGTCAGCTCACATATGCCTTTCTTAAAACCATTTTGAAAAGTTTGGCAGGAATAATGGTTTGGCAAGTCAACACAACACTTTACTGTTATAAGAGCTAAAACCACGCTAATGTCATGTGCCACAGAGAAAGGATTTGATGTGACTAGATTTGATACCAACACTGGGATCTGCGCCAGGAATAAAAGGAGTCAGGCTTCATAAGTTATAGCTCTGCTTCTAATCTGAAAACCATATTGCAGAAATGGGCTTCGTTTTATTCGTTAACTCCTCGTCATCATGTGAACTGTATTTCGACTGAAGATTATTTAATGCTGGGCAGTTTTCAACTTGGCTCAAATGAACTACTTAATGTTAAATTGTGGCAATTTACTTTCTTATGTCCTGATAATGATTATAGGGGGCAGAGTTTGCTCAATAATGTCTAATTGAATAAAAAAATCAGTTGTTAAGTGTTGCAATAGTACTGACTGTCCTGTGGTTGGAGATCCCAGTGTGGGTACCAAAGTCAAGTACATATATGCGGCTTTTTTCTTCCAATTTTAAATATTTTGTTCACAGGCTGACTTGTTCTCCTACCGCCACTTGAAAGAAAAATTAGCCTCCATTCTCTTAAAAGAAGACTGTATGAAATTGTGCACATTTTTTGCCCTGTCCGAGAGTCAAAAAGACACTATCGTAAATAATGAAAAGCCTGCTGAAAGTCTCCTCATTGCATTAGAGGGAAAAGGTGTATTACTACCAAACAACGTTCACAATATGATAGACGCATTTCATAAGTTGAAAATTGATTCATTCTGCTCTGAAATTGTAAAGATCTATCAAAACACAAGGGGTAAGTATCTCAAAAACGTAAGTGTTTATAACTTATTTGTCATATCAATCAAATACCAAAAAGTTGTGAATTGACAATATGCAGCTTGATTGTTTTAGTTTAAATCAGTGGGTCTCAACCGATAGGTATTTACCGCCGGGGGTAATTTTGTTATCTCAGGTGGGTAATTATTGACCGCCAATCCTGTCCAGTATTTTTTTTTTTTTTTTTTTTTTGATTTTTCCAATACTGTAAGATTATACTCTCGAGTCCAACGATCTGACACTGTGGTGAATGTAAGTACTGAACCGTAGTACGATAACGGTACCAGACCCATTTTAGTGTACTCACATATTTGGGGGATTATTGGGTTAGGACCGCTTTATGGAAAAGTAAAGGACTATTCACTGGAATATTGTAGAAATCAAAGTTAGGGTACTTTAGGAAAACAGGTTAGGTCATGTTCTTTCAGTGTCTTCAAGTTATCACCAGGTTATGACCATAAAGCGGCCCTAAAGGTCATTGTCATTGTCCACAGGGCTTCTCTTTGCTGTGAATGTGAACTATGGAGAAAACGACTTTTGATATATGTTAGGAAGGGGAATTATTAATTGGGAACTCATTTGTAGCACCAGCTAAATCAGCCTTGTGGGTGATGTCCTGGGACGGTCATATGGGGACCGACCCAATGAGAAGCTTATTTTTAATCAAATTAAAGCAATAAACCCCCTTGATATTCAAAAGAAAGGGTGGTTTACTTCCCCCGCCATCCCCTCTAGCTGTAGATATGCCACTGAGTGAGGAAAGTGAACTGTTTCACTACAGATCTTCTAAATAATACTTTTGACAGGACAAAGAGCTTTTGTTTCTTGAATGTTTGTAGTCGTATTGTCGTATTGGATATTCTGGGCGGTAGGGGATGAGTTGTTTTCGTCCGAAAAAAGCTTGTGCTGTCCGAGAAAGATATATGCCGGAGAAGTAGGTTTTGCTCGATGCAGCCCCCCAGCCCGCAAAATTCATGAACTTTTGTAAATGGTTATAACATATCATAATAACGTTTTACGTACCATAACTACTCAGACATTTTACAGCAATCGTGTGCCAGTATTTTTTCAGTAAACTAGAACCTATCACTTTTCAAGACCTAATTGCACAACAACATCCATGGATTCCGATAGGCTGTGCCAGTGCATTATTTAGACAGTGTTTGCCCCTTATGTTCCAGACCTATTTTTGCTGATGTTTCACTGAAAGTTCTTCTACTAATTTGATTTCGCTCTCCAAACCAATATAAACACAGCAAGGAGTGAAAGATCAGGTATTCCTAACGTCCAGTGACGCTTTTTTAACTAAGCGGGACATCTAAGTATGTTTCACTAGTGAACTGAGATATGACAAGAGAATCATCATAATCAATATTGAATCAACGATATCAAACGTTTCCCACAGCCGATTCGACATCGTACGATAGATTCCTGTCTACCCTAAGTGCTCATCTGGTAGCGCATACACCGGGAAACTTATGTGATTCCTTTAATATCTCTGGTGAGAAGAAGGACAGAATCACATCCAGTCAAAATCCGGGACTCTCCCTGCTTCTAACTCTACATGATATGAAGGTCATTGAACCATCTAAGGTGGAAGACTTGAAGCAACCATTCACCGACTTAAGTTTGGTCCAGGCTGTTGCAAAGATCAACGAATACAACAAGTCGGTAAATGAAGATGAAAACGTCGTATTACAAGCAGAAGTCACTGAACTTACCATGGAAGGTAATTAGTGTCTGTCCCCTTTTGTTGTGATTATATGTAATAAATGATAATCAGTTCGGGAGATTCTCCAGTTTGGGAGGAAGAAAGCTCTCCCGACTGGCGGAAAACTTAATGCAACACAGTTTAAAACTTTTAGTTTCACATAGACAAGGTTAAGCAAGGAGAGACCACTCAAGAACTTGTGTTTCTCTCAAAATCGGCTGGCATAAGCTATGACAGTGCACCTATACGGTATATACATTTCATTAAATAAGACAATAACCTTTGCAATGGGTTCCAAAACCCTTCGCTATTGATAATGGACACAAAGAATGCATGAAATTGTTGATTAAACACGCAAAAAATGGTCGCTTCCAAGACAAATCTTTTTTCTGATACGAGAAAACTAGATTCTCTCAAAAGGAGGAATCTCCCAGATCTCTGGAACTCACTAGGTTACCAGGCGTAAGTGGGGTGTACAGGATTTCGGAGGTGGAAGCACATATTTGATTCCAACACCGATACGGCGGAGTGGTGTAAGGAGAGTTCGGCTTCTCAAGTGTATCTTCAACGTCACAGATTGTAGGAAATCGCTCTATAAATATTTCAATCACGAATTCGCTGCTTAAGATGTTTGTCTCCTACGCATGGCGGCGCCTTTATGGGAGATATTTGGCATCCTAAAGGAACCCTATATCAGAAAATCGTACTCTTAACCATCGTGGCCAATATTTCACTTCAGAAGTGTTCGTTTCATTCCTCACTCTACATAATATAACTACGGATTTTGAGGCTTACCGGCTAACAAGACCGGCGTAAAACGCCAAGGAAAGCCAAAAGTACGTGTATCACGGACTGACTGGATGCTCTACTGACGAAGGCAAAAACCTTTAAATGTTCAGTGCCATACAAAGAATTCAATAGTTAACGACCCAATAGTACTACTCGGTTGGTTTTTCCTAAGTTTTGAGGTGAGGTGGTAGTAGCCCCCTTTTCACACTTCACTGGTTATCAACAAAGTTAGCATTCCTTTTAATAAAAAGTACAGCCCGTTAGCCTTTTCAGAAATCCTCTCCTACGAAAACTAGCTTCCTGCTAATTTGACTCGGCTAAACAGATTGTTCTTCAAACATACCCCATCCAGTTTCCTATTGGTGTCATGCTACCAACCATAGTGGCTAAGGCCGTTGTTATCACCACACGTTGATTCCTTTTTCTCAGGTTGCAAAATACAACTAATAAAGATGATACTAGAAGGGAATACAAACAACTGCGGGGCTTAATACATAGTTCTCAAATTTGCATTCTGGTTACCCTTTGCAATGGTGAGAACAAAGTAAATAGCAGGTAGCAAGGAAAGCGTCTTGTTTTACTTCCGTGTAAATAAGTTGCACAAAGATCAGTACATTTCTCTAAAATTGTTGGTCAATCAATTGCCTTTCCCCAGCCCAAGATGCCTATTATAACATGAACTCTTTGACCAAGGTGTCATTGTTACAGAGAAGGAAAGTAGAGGGGTTGGTAATTCTTATAGGGAAGCAAATGGATCATGTCATCCCAGTGACTCCGCCAGGGTTTGCTGATGGGGACACCACAGGACGTCGTAATGCCACCTCAGTTAACCTCCAAAGTCTGCGAAAATGGTACCTTTTATGCGTCCCTGCAACTATATTCACCAGTGGAGGATCCATGAAGAGCCCTGGGAGAGGGTTTTAAGGGGGGAGGTGTCCCTTCCCCTTTGGGAAAGGTTTGTTAGTTTAATGTGGCTTAGATACAAAATGGTGCTATCTTAGATATTTTTTTTTGAACTGAGCATATTTTGAAAAGTGTCCATAATTTAGTGAATTCTTATTATTGGTTAGGTGAAAGAGCAGAGTAATTGTCTTAGAAAATGATATGCTGTCAACAAACGTTCTAAAGCAACTCTTTTGGATACTTGACTGCCTTCTGTTTGGGGAAATACGCAAAAATACCTGCGTGGAGTCCACAGACACATTCTTGAACTATTAGGATTTTTTTTCCTTGCTTCATTGTACATTATACAAGGGTATCCAAGGCTGGCCGACATCGGTATAGGGCCAAAAGGGAGCACTAAATCAAAATAAAATATGGGGTTACTAACATCATGCTTATAACCTGACATCTAAATGACACAATAAAGCATGACGCCATGCACTTTACAACGATTGTATTTTTACTAATTTTGAACTAAAAATCTAGAAAACAGCCCCCAGCAATCAGTAATGAGCGGGAGGGAGAGTATAGCTACATGGAGATGATACTGTAACTACCTGACAGGCATAGCTACAGGCTTGGAGGACTATAACGAGAACGCTTTTCCGTTGTAAAGGCATTAACATTCACCATCTATAGCCGATCGGTGTGCGCTAAGCGTGCGGTAAAAAAGTTTTGAAAGATGTATAACCAGGGCAAATACTTCCAATCTTTCCCATCATGATACAAATTAAATTAGTGAAAGATCCCATATTGGTGCAAAATTGGAGATATACCTCTTTTTCCGAAAAGTGTTGATATCAGAATAGTTCCGTATATTTTTACCTTAATAATTCCTTAATGGTCATAATTTGGAGTATAAACCGAGACGAATGCGTGCAAAGCGTCCCAAAATGTTGCATTAAATATCATTTTCATGACAAAATTTCATTCAGTCTCTGCATCGAGACACTTTCAATTGCTTTTCTTAATGTTTTAACCTCCCGTACGTATCACTATATGTATATAACCTTCACCTGACTGTGGTGTACTAGCTATTTCAGAACTCGATAGGGAAGTTAGAGTGGTATCATCATTTTAGGTATTTGTGACCCTAGCCGAAGATCATGTATCATAGCTTTTTCCGAAATAATTCTTAACCTTTACAGAAAAGGAAGATTTATTCATCCGGTGTCTTCAGAAGAAGATCAAAATTTGCTATGAAACCATGTCACCCGTTCCTTGGAAGAATTCGTGCAAATGGAAGGCAGCTGATCTATTTGTTGAGACTACTTTGACATTGACTAACGTCAAAATTGAAAAGAGTCGTGCACCAAATACTGAAGAGTGTGAACTCCTTTACCGTGAGATATTTACTCATGATAGAATTAAGGCAGAAACTCGAATACTTCTTGAAGGGGATCCAGGAGCTGGCAAGACACTGCTCATGTATCAACTGGCCTATGAATGGTCTCAAGGAAAATTTAAAAACATCAAAATTCTGATCTTGCTTCCTCTGACGGTTTTAGAAGGAATGAACCTAACTCAGGCCATTAAACATTTCTACATTCCCGATGATAACCGTTTATCTGTTACTGATATTGAAATATTTCTTTCCAGGGAAAGAAATTCTAAGTGTCTTCTCCTGGATGGATGGGAAGAGTACAATAGTAAGGTGAAAGAGGGTGAACAGTCAGAGGTTATGAAAATCATGTCAAAGCTTAAGTACCCCACTTGTAAAACGGTGCTTTCATCTCGTTCCCATGATGCAAAGACTCTACCCCAGTTCCCTGTTCTCAAATTATCAAAGTTTGGTAAAGTCGAGAGAAATGCTTACATTCAGAAAGCTTTTCCTAACAATTTTACAAAGCAGACGGACGCAAGATCTTTAACTGTAGACAATCAATTGATATATGATCTTTGTAGCTTGCCTTTGCTCTTTGTCATGGTTGTACATAATATAGAGAGCGCTAGAAACCTACAGCTTGCCAAAATGGATAGAGTAACACCTATTGTGAACAGTGTGGTAGATGCTCTGTGTCCTGTAAGTAGTGCAGTTAGTAAAGCAGAAGAGCCTTGTTTGCCTGTTAGGGATGAAAATGAGAAAGACATGTCATTAGAGCAACTTGCATACGATGGACTATGTACAGAAAAGCAACAATTTCACTGGCAGAGGGAATTCATTGAATCCAAATTAGGTGACAGCAAAAGGTGGATAGACTCAGGAATTCTGGTAATGGAGGAGATTATTGCAGATATCAAACGGCTGGGGAAGAGTCTGTCTTCCGATCTGTTAGGGGGTGGGACTAAGCTAAACGATGATGTAGAAGCTGAAGAAGAAGAAAACACATCATCGGTGATGGTGGAAGCAGTTGCTGAATTACAAACACATACTGGTAATGAAGTAAAATCCATCACCGGGTTACTTACCGAAGTTCAACCTCAAAATACTCAGTCCAGTAGCACAGCGACAAGTGTTTTACCTCTTCAAGTCAAGTTCTTTCATAAGATAATTCAGGAATGGTTTGCTGCCAAGTACTTGTCAGTTTCCGTAGCAACAAGATTTAGAAATAGTTACTTCTTACAAGGACATTTAAAAGAGAACTTACTTTTAGTAAATCCATTTGATCTGCGATATGTCCTACGTTTTGCCGTCGCTCTTTCTCCTACTTGCTGTCACATAGTAATAAAGCATCTTCTTAACAAATACCGTTCTGACAATGGTGACCTACCAAAACACGTTATGGACTATATCTTTCTTTGTTTTGCTGAGTATAATGGTGGACGCAGGCACGATATGCTGGAAGCTGTTGCAGATATCTGCAAAGAGGATATTGTAATAAATTCAGAAGACACTAGAGTGCTGCAACAGGCGAAAGTAGACATGTTACAACTAGCTTCTAACTGTGGGGTAATTTTCATCTTTTTCAAAGTTTCTTAACCAGTTGATACCCTCATCCACTACTGCCCTGGATTTTGTTCAATGGCATATAGCCTCTTTCATAGTTTGCCACATAATTACAATACCCGGATTAAAAGTTTAATATTTTTAGCATCACTTTTATAATATAAGTGTCGTAGAGTGTGATGTCGAGCCGATTTTAATGGGATCCTCTGGCCCATCCATGGGTATGTATAATTGCCTAAGCTGAGTGAAAGTATAATTTTAAAAGTCAGAAAAGGAAGTCTAGACCCGAACAGTTCAAACTTACATTCACCATTGCTTATGATATCCCATTTTAATGAAATAAAACTGAAAAAGGAGCGAAACGAAGTGGTTACCATTAAATTATAAAGTAGACTATTCAGGTAACACGATTGACTGCACTAACTAAAGTAAAAATATTTAAGTGTTCCCGATATGTTTTGGTGACTGGCCGATCATTCATGTAATACCGAATTACTGTGGGTCCCTTTAGATCTGTCTGTTCGTTCTTTCTCTAGGCCACCAGTACTCCTCTACTTTTGACGTTCTCTTGTTTATTAAGCATGGGATCAGCTACAGGAAAACCAATCAGACAGCACAGAAATGCAAAACTTACACTATAGCCTTAGGTCACTGAACTATAATAAACACTACATTAACGATGAAACAAATTGAACGTTTCATTCGTCACATAAAGCATCCTTAGAACATATCTTTTACTGTGTAATTTGACAGTAAGGCAAAACCAAAGTACTGGGCTAGTGTTTTAAATCGAACGGGAACGGAATGCCCTTTTAAATGAGATTGTAGCAAGTAAGGTTATATCGTATGGGATGTAACGTGAGGCTATTTGAATCATCTATACGGTAATTTAAAGTGTGTGATTTCATTCCTATAATGTTTGTCAAAATCTTTTCTTCTAGATCGTGATCAGAAAATTATTTCTTCATGACGTCATTGTGAATGCCACTGCAGATACTTTGCATTTTAATTCTGATGTTATTCTCGGAGTCCTTCATACAGTAGAAATAATGGAAGCCAGTGATATCGATGGCAAACTCACAACCAAAGTCTGTTCAAATGTTTTAAGATTTATTGCAAAGTGCGCCTGGATTAAAGAAGCTCGGTAAATTAATTTCTGTCGCTAACTTAACGAGTATACACTTCTACCCTTCGCTGATAAATGCCTCATGGAACTTAATTTGTCTTGACTAAAGAGGTTTTCGAGTGTATCACAATTGAAAGCAAATATTCGTTTCCCAAATTACTAGATAAATGATCATATACTTTACCCTCTTATGAGTAAATGATCTTGAAAGAATATAATTAACCTTCTATCTATGTTGCTGTAAGCTGAGTCTTAAAGTGAGAGTGACATAAATCCTATATTCTCACTATCCTATAGTGCTATATAGTTATTACACCAGGGAGCCTAACACCTCCCTGATTACACTTTCTAGCCTTCCCTCATAGAATTTTCGCTATTCTATAGTGCTTTATAGTTGTTATAATTCATCCATTCAAACAATGACTTCCAATACAGTTGATAACATACACTGTCTTTGTTATCTTTTCAGCTTAAATTTTCCTAAACAACCACCGAGAGTAGATGATGAGACAGCCATCAGTTTGCAAGAAAGTAGAAAAACAGGTAAGACAGTCAAGTAATTAGTCCAAAGCCTTTACGATGAAAAGTCGCTACCACAGATTTCAGTAACTACATACTTACAGTAAGCTGCGTCTCATGGATTTGAGTGGAGGTTACACACAGTAAAATGTCTTCCGTTGACAAATGGTGAATATCTAAAAAGAATTGGTGTGTTCGTCATTATAGGTATTACATGGGAAGTATTTGACATCCCGGTATTCCATGCAATGGATGTTTCTTTAACCATGAACAGACAAATTTGATTAACAATCCTACTGCAGGGACGAAAAGACTGTCCTAGTCAAGTTCACGAAAAACAAAGATTCGACTAATTAAACATCAGTATAATTCTTCAGGTCAAGAAAATACCCAAAGCTATAAAAGGAGTTGCAAATTTGCAAGTTCTATTAATAGTTTGCGGGATTAAAGTATTTAAAGTCCATGGGACGGAACGCTTTGGGTCCTTTAAAGATAGGTAGATAACTAAAACATTTAGTATATTTCATTTGTTTTTCAATTGTAGATTCTTTAAATAAAGTAGGCAAATCAAAGTTGTTTACAGTTTTGAGGTAGGCCTTTTATTTTTACCACATGAACTTGATTATTTTATCCGTTTGTAGTGACTTCATCGAAATACATGAGTTCTCAGTCTAGAGAGTGTTTTTGGACAACGAATTTGAATCTGTGCCCTTCTGTAAACATACTAACTGTGTCATCATGTTTCTTCTTTAGTTATTTGGACAGTGGGATCAGAGCAAAGTCAAACTCTGGATACAAAGACGGAAGAATGGAAGGTAAGATTCTCATGATGTGTGTATGTTTTGTTTCTCAAAAAACGCCTTAAGGTGCGTTCATACCAAAACCGTACCCTGCTGCGTTTTGCGGGGACGCGCTTTTTTTTTTTTTACCAGGACGAATAAAAATAATATAAAAATTTTAAAAAATCGTCCCATTTGTTCTGAGATAACAAATTTCACTTCCCTCCCGCAAAACGCAGTAGATTTCGGATTTGGTGTGAACGCACCTTTACTTTGTTTGTAAATACAACAACAAACTATCGGAGAATATTTGAAATACCTGAAACTGAATCCTACATGGTTGTTTTTGCACGTAAATTTATTTATTAAAGAAAAAAATAAAAAGAACATCAATTGTGCATGGGTTAACGCCAAGTTTTGTGATAAGTTTTTCAAGCTACACTGGGCTGTATTGATAGGTTTATAAACTATTTATCTCGTAAATCTGAAAGATTTCTTGCAGCCGTGATAAAGTACTTTATTCGCATTTTGACATACCGTTGCTGATCAGACGATGCGGTCATAGCAAAGAGTGTCATGGCTCGATGTAGTATTTCATTTTCCACACATAATAGCGTAGGGTATTTCTACAGTTAATTTGTAATTTTGTTTGAAGATATATGAAGTCTAGTGTTCTAAACTTAGAGAAAAGGTTACCATTGGATGATATTCTGTTTGGCTAATCCCAAAATGCATGTCTTGATTGGAAAAAGTAGTAAGTTCATTGAGTACATTGAACATTTTTGTGTAGTATTTACTTATTCGATATTTTTTTCTGTAAAGGATCCATTTCCATGTGAAATAACCAATATTTCCTTTTCACAGACTGAAAGTACACAGGAATTTCAAACATTAAAATCTGATAGTAGTGTTTACTTTGGTAAGTTTAATAACATTTAGCCAACTATGACTTCTTGAACAGGTAATAGGAAAATTAGAATCTTCCACCTGTCTTTAGATCCCTCTTAAATACATGTTCTTGAAATTATAAAACACTTCAGTCATGTTTCATCTGCCATACTCTAACATATTTAATAACGCCATAAACAGATAATCTCGATTGAATTCGAGGTTTTAAGTTTATTTCTAATGTTATAATCAGGCCAGTAAGCGGGTAAGTAATAGAACGGGCGCAGTATAGCTTCGGAGATGCAAAATACTTTAGGTGACAAAATTAGCAAAGTGTATTTGAGGCAATAGTAATACTATTACAATTATATATTATATTATAATATTTATAATTTATTTTCTAGTCGTACAACGTTTTCGCGGGAGCTCTTCCCCCTGTTTCCCCCTCCAATTGGCTAAGGACTTGGTTATCACATAGCACAGAATATCACTGCAATACAGATTTTGTTATTTGCAAAAGAAACGCATCTCTTATTTATTTTTGATGTACAATATAGTATCAGGTGATTTGGAGATTTGTTGGTGGCATTAAATAAAAAAATCCCAAATACAGACAGAAAGTGATCACAAGTGGAACTAGAATAAGCAAAAAACATTGGTATTTTTGACAGTCTTCAAAATTTTTGTTCAAACTTCAGGATGGAATGAACAAACAGCTTTGGAGGTAGAAAAGGCTATTTCAAAAAGAGGAGGAATAATACAAATTCCAAACACAGGAGTACAGTTGGACATTCCACCTGGTGCACTTCCAGAGGAGATGGGAGACTGTAATATATGTGTGAGGATTATACCATCAGACTTTTCTGATTTTTCAACCGATGGTTATTCTAGTAATTCTACAGTGATTGTTGAACTACTCCCAAGTAATCTTACTTTTCAACAACCTTGTAAGCTCACTTTGCCACATTGTCTGCAATTGAAGAAAGGGGCAGATTACAAAGCATCAATATTCATGAGTCATCACAAAGAAGGTAAGATGCTGAAAACCTGAAAAAATAGAAATTATTTATTGTTCACAAAATATGCAGTCTTTTAGTTTGAATAAAAATGAAGAAAATTATTAAAATGAATTATTGTCATAATGTCATTATTGATCTTTTCCTTGTTTGCAGGCACTTATCCTCGTTGGGAAAAGCAAACTAGCATGCCATATGAGCTGACGGATACGATATGCAGAGTACTGCAGCTGAACAGCTTTTGTTGGGTGAAGTGTGTGATTGATGATGATATTGTTGAGACACAAAGGATACAAGTATATGCTGTAGGGAGATACATGCTGCCGAAGCAGAGGGCTTATGAAATTAAAGTTGGTTACTTCCCAGACATGCCAGGAGGAGGAGAGGTAATAATATCCCTTTCCAGAATAAGTCTCAAATATATTGAATTTTATTTTACTTTTGTCATGAACGTAGGAATTAGTATTTGAGTGACTTTCGATTGCACCAAAGAGATGTTTTTTTTGATATCCAGACTACGGTTATTCCGCTTAAACTGACCTTCTACAAACTCACATTCTAACAGATAGCCGTCCAAGTGACCTAAGCAAAATTGTAATAAAGAGCTCATGATAAATAATCTCACATTTCTCACATTCTTGTTCACTAAATAAAGTAAGGTAAATACCTTCCAGTCAAAAGTTTTTAAATTTATTTCAGTGTATTCCATGTCACTTTTCCTTTTCCAGAAATTACGTTCAAGCAAAAAAGTTAACGTAGTATCAAGGGAAATATTTTTGGTTCAAAAGGAAGATAAAGAGCCAATACAGTTGCTCCTTGAGAAAGTTTTACCGAATGAGTGGAAGATCATCCAAGATGGAGGAAAGCCAAAGGTAAATAAGAACTTTTTTAGGCTGCAAACGTATCAGTATGCAGTATATTGAGCATATTGACATTTAACGACAATCCGCGTTATATCTAGGCCTCTTCAAGGGAAAACAGAGGGCCCCCGCCCGCACACTTCACCGGTCCGAATGCGATGCGATGCAACACACCCCGATTGTTAGTCGGGCACGATGGCCTGGTCGCGGAGAAGTAGAGAAGCAGTTAGATTTGAAGTTTGTCGCAAGTTTGCCTCAAGACCCGACTGCGATGAGATTTACTCACGTTGGTTACCTAGTCCATGTTTGGCAGAGATATTGACTTTCAACAACCATCGTCCGATTTTGCAGCGCCTTTTATTGGCTCTCCTTAAGAATCTGGTTGCAGTTGGACGGTTACGGCCACGTTCTAACGTTGCCCTCCTCAACGGCCACCGACTGAAAGGGCGATAACAAAAATGTTTGATTGCTCGACTTTTGGATCACTGTCTGGACGGGAGCACAATTTGGGGCACACTGTATTAATCCGACTAGTTTCCAGTCTCTTGGCAGTCGGTTCGCAGTCAGGTCGGTGCAGTGCGCGTCGACCGTAATCATATAATATCGACAATTACCATATGCAGAAATCGATCGTTAATAAACCTGAAAATTTTCCCGTCGCTGTCACTTAGTTCATTTGCAGATATTTAATCCTAAAATTGTTTTCCTTTTTAATTAGTCTCTTAATAAGGTTGTTACATCTAAAATCGATACTTCGACAAAACAACCATTTACCCTACAAAGATCTTTACGTCTCGATCCTTCTCTCTCTTCCCTTGCAGGAGATACCTTTCGAATTCATTGATCTGTTCAAAGAACGTTGTTGTTCCTTCAAGTTTGTGAACTATTCAGAAGATCCACTGACTCCCGTTTTCATATTCAAAGCCGTCCAGGGTAACAAAGGTGTTTGCCTTCGTTACCACACGAAGGTAAATTTACAAAATCAATGCATTCAGCATTACACTGCTGTTCCATAGGAAACAGAAGAACTAACAAAAACAAGACCTAAATCAGAAGTTCTCACAGAATGTCTTAATTGCATAATCACTCACGCATTCCCCCGGACGTTAATCTTAATATGGTTTCCGGCAGTAAATGCTACACACTTTCTTGCGAACCGTCTTTTACAGTTCACCAGTCAAATACCTCACAGTAACGTTACTGTGAGGTACAGCACCATTCTCACCTTAGTCAGCGGTCTTAGTGTGATGTCAGCATATTTCTTGTGATTTTTTTTCACAAATTATTTTTTAATTTACGACACCTTTCTCCCCAACTAGGGCCAACCCTGGCAACAATCGCAACTTTGATAATTGAGTGTCCGTTCATGTTGCGTAACTTACAGGTTTTATTTTCCACACTGAAGGTACGGGAGGATGTGAGTGAGGGTACCCAGACTACCTGAGTGTTCGAGCTACGTGTACCTCAACTTTTAAACTTCTCTGGCACATCATAGAATGAAGCAGCTGTGACGTAAGTTGAAGGATTCTCTGTAAGCACTTTCATCGAAGGGAAGGAGAATATTTTTCTTATAAGAAGGTGAAACAATGTTACTTTTTTTGGAATGATACCGTGAAATACATGATACGATGGACCTGTCTTTGGCCGTTGTCAGCTGCGTTCTTTCAAAGAATTTTAACAATGTTACGCTTGAAGGAGAAATCCTCCATATTGTTTTTTGTATAATGGCATATATACGTGTTGTAGTTTGAATAGTGGAAGTACAGCTTGGTTGTGTCAAGAATGTGTCAGGTATCACACACTTTTGTCATTTATTTTCGTCAAACTACTAGGATTTCTGTAATGAGGCATGGGTAATGCTGGAAGCATGTTGCATATCATAACATTAATCTAGTGTTTTTTATTATCGTTTGCTTCAAGCGAACGTTTAGTAATTATAATGAAGAGATTACAGCTTCACCTATATGTTGGAAGTACATTTCACTTCCGATCATTATGGGGCCGAATATTAACGTCACGTTTTTGTGATAACGAAACTGCGGTAAATAAGGTCTTGTTCACTTGAGGCACAGGCTATAGCGTATTCTACACTTTCCACTTAATGACTGTTTCAGGAGGGGTTGATTTAACATTCTTTGCTTTTTAGCTCTGTAAATTTTTTGCTGCTTCAGACGCAAAAAAGAAAGAAATGACACATTCAGGTTAAAACATTTGAACTACACTTTCACTTGGGATAAAATACAGTCATTTGACGTTTCAGGGGAACTTTATTTCATTAGCCTCACAAATTGATATCAGTGATGTTAATATAATTTTCAGCAGTAGTAGAGATTCACATGTGTTTATTGGACTTTATATCTGCTTTAGCAACTTACTTCTGCATGATATTGTACAGCTGCTTCAAAACAGTCTGTTCGAAGATAAATACCAAATAAACTTGACCAATCTTCCTTATGGCGTTTACTTTTTTGTTTCATTTCAACGTACTTGACGAATATCTCTGTAAGCTATATGGTAACTAAATGGGGCTATTATCAGGGTCACATAATCACAAATAGCTCCAGTGAGATCTGTTATCAATGTGGCGTTGTACAGATCCTTGAAATATTGATCAGAAACACATAAATGTTTCACGAGAAGCATTGGTCTTCCTGGTTGGTGTTTTCACGTAGTTTATGCAGGACGTAAAACTCTCATTGAGAAAACTTCTTGTAAAGCGTACATGCTATTTCAGTTTTCACAATACGAGATGTATTTAAATGGACACCAGAACATGCCAGTAACTAAAACTATCGGAGGGGGGGGGGGAGGAGTTGGGGAGGTTATAGATGGTCCAGAATCTTCGTCGTTTCTTACACTAAAAGCTTTCATGGGCCCCTGCAAGCCCCGCTCCCTCCCAACCACACACACCTACATTTATGACATACTGCTACGTTTCTCTTGGCTGCACGTGAATATCATAAAGAAATTGATGGTTGTTCATTCATGTTTGTTTTTCAAAATCAATTGTGAAAGACGTAACATAATTGTAATCAAAACAGAGTAGGCTGTTCTATTTACAATGCAAATGATCATCGGCTATTTATTTTTCATTCTTTCATGCCGTATAGGCTGCACTTTTGCCACCTTCGGGAAGTACATACGTTCTACTCATGGGGCAAGTTCAGATCAAAAAAGAAATTTAATTTCCTTAAGTCTCGCGTAGTTCCCGGGAAGTTTATGATTGGGCAAAGTGAGTCAATTTGATGAAAAGATAAATTTGATACAAGTAAAGTAGGGGGCACATGGCGTAGTTCTAAGATGAGAAAAAGTTTCGGATAAGAAGGGAAAAACAAAATCTCCAGAAGGTAAAGGTTTATATGATTGAAACCTTTGTAGATCGATGGTTGTTGGGCGATGTGAACCGTTGGTAATGAATAGTGTTTTGATTGTTGAATGTTGAGTGTTGACAGTGTGCAGATCAGGTAAATGACCTACTTGCAAAGACGTCCGGTGTAGAAGTGAGCTGTTGAGCCCATTGGTTTATTTTTGTACACTATTATATACCAAAGTTCAAGATTTATCGCTAGGCAAAGTGACTTTCTTATTAAAGCTATGCAAACGATTGTATAGTTAATAAGACTGATGTGTTAACCTATCACCAAGAACACATGGACAATTCATATAGGCAACTAATTTTATCCCTTGTGAAAGACTTGTGTCAATCAAATATATCTTCTCCTCCCACCACCCCCACTCCAAAAAAAAAGTCTTTCTAACTCATGACAAATTTTCTTGACAATAAGTAGTTTTCTTGACAGTAAGACTGGCAGAATCAAGGGACGCTTGGGCAGATCTAATAGTTGTAGCCTACATTGATGAAAAAGCTCCGTCTTCTGATTTACATAATTTATGGCAACTCTTTCTCCAATGAAATTATGTTTTAGACTCAATGTGTGAAAATGAACTAAGATAACTTTAAAAGTTCTCTTCTACAACTTATTTAATATGTGAATTATTTTACAGAAATCTAGTATTTTTGATGTTGTTTTGTTATGCTAAATAACTTCAAAAATTATTCATTTATTGCTTTTACCGCTTTTTGAGCTTTTTATTTATTTATTTTATCTTCTTTTGAAAAGTTTCGTTTATATGGTTTGCTAAGAATAGTGCATTTAAATGCATCTACTGCCTCAGATGTTCTTGCTATCTACAACTCGAGGCTCTTTAAGAAGTCGGTTTCAACAAAAAGGAGGGGGGGGGGGAGGCTGTAGTGCGACATTTCTCTAATATGGGTAGCTTAGGGAGCTGAAAGAGTCTTTCAGTCTCCCAGTTCTCTTGATAGCTTTCCTCCTAGGAATTTATTAAATTTGAAAAAAGATGATTTTCAAATAATGCAATCATTGTTTACAAAGTAAAAACAGCAAAAATACGAATGAGAAGGTTGTACTGGTAAGCATTTAAAAATTTGCAAGCAAGATAAATTTAAATTTTATCAGTTCCTGATGAGACCAAGCGTTGTGTTATGAAGCCACAGTCATTGTAAGGAAACATGTTAACAAAAGTTAGCTTCGCTCAGTTGTTAAGTATAGATTATTGTGCACTACGTCATACAGCTGTAAATATACAAATTTTTCTTACAATGCGCTTTTAGAAATATACGTAAATGCATCGTTATTTTTAGAGTTTCTTGTCTTTCTACTTAACGTAAAGTTACTGTGTACAATTAACTTAAAGGAAATATAACATCCCCCAAACATATTTATTACTATAATGGTATCTCTAAATGAAACTGGTGATTGCAATTTGAATTCAAACACTACCTCCACTCTGGTCTGTGATCATGATGAGAATGCAGTCAGATGTATTCCCAATCTCACCCCCACACACACACGCACACACACACACACATACACACAAAAAAATTATGATGATTGTGTGGATGTACCCTAGAGCAATTTAAACCTAGAGCAAGTTACTGTTATTTTGTCTGGGAGTTGTCCTAAACAGGAGTTTGTGTTTAAATTGGAGGGGCTCAATCTGAATCTAGTAGGAAGAAGAATTCTTACTGTCTGGGAGACATAACAGAGCCTTTAATGCTCCCGTTTTCAGAAAAAGTAAAAGACTGAAACAAAGAAACAAATAAAAGCAAACATTTTTCATTCTTAAAACATGTTTTGTCTTAACTTTAGGTCCTTCGCAGTATTGTCGGTTGATTTACATACCTCCCAGGAATTATATTAACTTTTACTGATCACAACATATGTGTAAACTTTAGTTTTTAATTAAACTTTTCAAGGCTTTTTGTTACATAAAAAACTACAGTAGGGTGCTATAATTACTCTTAAATTACTTTTAGGGAAATAATGCGAAATCAACGCAAAGAGTAGCCTTCCTAAACACTCAAGTTGATCCCAGCTATTATTGGCCATAATGCTGAGAGAAGCTATTTTATGACAGGGCCAAAACGGTACTATCTATATTACAAAATTGTCGCAATCCTGCTGGTGTTGGTTATGTACACTGTTAAAACAAGTAAGTCAAAATGGCCTGAAAGAAGCGTGAAGAATTGTGTAAAAATATCCTAACAACAGCGAAAAATTGAGAAAAAGAGTAAAAAGAGCACTGAACTTAGGGGTAAAGTAACCTTCAAATAACGAAAAATATGGCCCAAGTAGCTTCAAAATAGCGTCAAAAAGGCGTCTCATTTGCTTGATAAAAATTATTATCAGCATTACGGGGCTATTGGCATGTAAGAGGCTGCAGAACTTTTGTCACATTTTTGTCCGAAAATTTGCATTTTCACCCCAAACAAAAAATAACTTGCCCGAACGTGTTGCTTCGGTTACAGAACCATCCACCAAATCCCTTCTTGCGCATATGGTTGCATCGACTAATGTATTTAAAAAGTGTATGGCCAAAAGGGCCTCCCTTCGGCCCCCTTCCCGACTGAACAGGGTAGCTCTTGAAATGCATTGTTGTATTTACAACGGTCTTTGAAAGAGATATTTGGAGGGTTCGTAGTATATCGTATAATGCCGACCTTAAGTATAAATATGTATAATGTCGCCCTTAAATATAAATATGTAGCACCGTTCTTAATATTAAGATTTAAGTGTTTTCCACAAGATTTTGCAACTTGAAGGGAAGTCCCACACTTAAACTCTTCCCTCCCTTAGCCATAGGTGTCAACAGGCTAAGATGGGATGGGGATCAGTGGCGTATTTAGGGGGGCCATTGGGCCATGGCCCTCCTCACTGATGCCGAATTTTTTCTTAGTTCCTAAAAATACATAATTATTTAAACAAAAATTTTACTTCAAAAGGTAGCATATGTGGCATCAGATTGCATGTAAGGACATTTAATTTTTCAATTTTTTTTTCAAAGGGGGAGGGGGACACCCCATTGGGCCATGATTCCCCTCACTGATGCCGATTCTTTTTCTAGTTCCTAAAAATACGTATTTTTTTAACACAAATTTTACTTCAAAAGGTAGCATTTGTTGCACCAGATTGCATGAAAAAACACCTAGTATATTTTTAGAATTTTCCAAAGGGGAGGGGGACACCCTCCCTTAGACCCCTTTCTCCAGGCCGGCGATCACACAACATCATACTCCGTGTCCCCCCCCCCACCGGTGAGAGAAATCCTGGCTACGCCACTGATCTGGTGTGAATCCTTCACACTTGAACGTTGGGATATCATATTGATACCTCCCTCCCCGAAAATTTTGCCTGAACTCTAATAAAAATCGTATCCATATGGATGATTCAATTAATTTGAACTGTTGATTCTACAAAGCGAAAATCAAAAATGATTCATACAGTCATTTTCAGTAATAAGCACAACGATAAAGCGCCTTAACTTGAAGTTCACTGCTGTGTCCATAAAATTCAAGATTTGCAGTGCTGTAGGTGCATCGGACTCCTCGCTGCTGGCGCTTCGTGTTCTGAGTTCGCATAAGTGCTTAGTAAGTTCATGACGTCTCCCATTTTGAGAAGCTGTTGGTATCCACGCCTCAGGTACGATGGAGAGCAGATACGTTAGCATCGCACACTATCGTCATGATTTATATTATGGGGATATTACGCTTCATACGCTGTTTCAACGCTCGCGATCAGTTTAACCAGGGAGTTGTTATTTGGAAGGAGATACATCGCTTTGAAGTGAGGTTTTCACCGCCAAGGTCACACAGTAATGTGCCCCTTGTATTTTTCTCGGCACTTGTGTAAGACTTACACTGGATTAGGTAGTTCATACAAAAGGGATTTGTCGTCTGCTACATCTACAGTAAGACTGGGGGTTTGTAGCTACTGTCATAGCATTGCCAGTTACTGGAAAATTAAAAAAAATATTGCGTCTTTGGACCCTCGGTGACGCGGATGAGAATGTACCAGTAAGGGTTTATGTAAAAAATATGAGCATGATTCCGTGCCTGACCATTTCAGGAAACTTTCGGAAACTTGCCGAATTGTTATGACAAAAATTAGACTTCTGCCTCTGCAGCTCATTTGCATGACGTTTGTTCTATACGAAGGAGAGGACCTCATTGATTTATTTCAAAGAAACAGTCGTTGTGAGTTTTGAAGCACGTGTCCCTAAATTGGTGGCGGCGTAAACCTACTCATCAAAGCATTGTCCCAAGTGAGACAATCGTGATACGATTATTAGACATGAATACTGTTACTAACATATCGGTATCAAATTGAAGCCAACGAATAAAAGAAAGAATTCCCCATCAATGGAATAAGTGGCTTATCACTGACAACCTCCTTGGAATTCAATGTGTCTTAGAGTATTAGCATAAATTAAACCTTCCGTTAAATCTCCTTCCGAATATCAGCTCCCAGGTTTAACTTAACCACTATTACATAGGTGAGAAATAGTTTGCTTACTCCTTTCATATTTTGCAGATTAAAGACAGAGATCATGGTGCCAACTTGAAAGCTAGATAACTGATTATTTCGTTTGTACACATACATAAATTACGAGCTTAACCATCATTTAGGAGAAAATTCCTGTTTACACGCTTTGAACAAAGGGTTTGAGCTGGTGCTAACCGTCAGCAACATGACCTGGCAATGACAGTCCCTCATTTACCCGTTGGAATCCACAAAGTTAAAGGGTATCAACAAGTTAGTCCTATGAAATTCTATGGTGCCTGTCGAAACCGTTTGATACCTGTTCCAATCAATGTTCTGCAAGTCTGAAACTTGTTCAGTCCTGCTCAATAGGATTTTCCCTCGACAAGACAAGGTTAAGTTAGGGCACGAAATTATGGGCCTACCGTACATCCCTACTTGCGGACTTCTTCCCCAGTTCTCGGGCCCTTGCCCTTCAAGGCCTGTAGGCTTAAGACAAGCGTACACAGACTAATGGGCAGTCCTCACCCCAAAGGAAGGGCTAACAGCCTCTGTGAAATCTTGGCGAAAGGTTGAAATTGGAGTGGTCTGACGGATACTCACTTTTCCCTTCATTTAATCATCCATTCATCGCATGCGATTTGATTGTTTCTGTAAATTGACTTTCAGAAGGCTGTTTTAATTTAAGCCTGCCAGTTGGAAGTGTGAGCTGACCGGTGGATCTCTCACCGAGTATTTGGTCTAGCGGTAGAGCATCCGCCTTTCACGCGGGAGGCCCGGGTTCGATTCATACCGGTACCAAAAACTTTATAAATGGAACCTACTGCCATTGAGCGTGATGCTTCGCATAAGCAATGGAGTAAGGAAAAACAAGCCAGCGAGCCACAACTGGAAAAAAGGCCGTGGCTGGCTCGACTTGAACCAATTGGTTGGAAACTGGGCCGTTAAACCTCATCTAACTAACTCTCACCGTGACCAGCGGTTCCAACGCCCGGCCACGGATGAGAGCTTATAAATATATGGAATGGTGTATTGAAACTCCTTTGAGAAGAACGCACGGAAGTTTTCCCAGAACATTAATAGCGCCCTCTCTAACAGACCTGCATTCATCCAAACCTATAGAGCAAAATGTGGGAAACTTTCCGGCCCAGAGGTGATTCAAAATTAACATTTAAGAAGCACTTGAGATTAAAGAATATGGCTTCAAACCCACCATATATTATCCTGCTCATCATTTTCAGAGTATTTTAGGTAAATACGCAGCGTAATACCACTACTAGTAACTACACCCCACAGAATGCAAAAAGTAGCATGCATTGTAGCGTGTCTTTACGCTTTATACTGAACAAAGTTGCAGCTTTGGGTAAAAGATAGGCTACATTTCATTAAATAGGAGTTTACTGCCACATCTAGGAAACTCATTTCTTTTTCAAGGTGGGTGGTACTTTTTGAATTCCAGTGGATTCCAGAACCCTCCCCTCTCCCATCAGTGGGTTGCAAACTTACCAAAAAGGGTGACTTTGCCACGGCATGTTTAGGAAAGAAATCATTTTAATAAAATACCTCCATAAACGCTAATATTTCTTTGCTTTGCTTGCATTATTCATAGCTGCATAGCATAGTCCAGCCTAGTGTCGAGCACTTTCATACGTTGTGAAATTCGACCTGCCATTAGATCGAGTATATTTTGAAGAAAAATGGTCAATTTGTGATAGTTGTTGCCTATTCTGCACAACCAATACCACCCAGAAATACCGTAAAACAATTCACTTAAATGCCCACAATTTTGTAGAAATCCAGAGAACCCGGGGTGTTTCCCTTGAACTCAAAAACGACCACCTTATAGGACGGATGAGGACTGCGTCCTTTTCGGAGGGGTTGTTACGTTCCCCAGGTACCTACAGCGCCCTTGGCCCCTAGTGGTGTTAGAGCTATCAAACTGGACCTTCCTAAAAAAGCTTCCCCACCTCAGCAATCATAAAACAATTATTTCCAGCTGGTTGTGACCATGCACTCTGTACTACCCGAAGTCTCGTTTTCATGTCCACCCACCATATGTCTCCTGCAAAACGCTAACTTGTCATTTTGCTGCCGTTACCCTTCCTGTGCATTAAATCTCAATAATTGTCCCCAGTAGGGGGCATGCTCATCACGGTGAAAGATTGGGCTGTAGAGGCACGCAGTTGATTCAGTGAACTGGTCTACTTGTATAATATAATTGCTCAATTTTCAGTATCTTGATCCATCCTTTAAAAGTTGTTGATTTCAGAATTATCCTCTCCAGTGTTAAGCAAAATCGCACATTGACATGACTCAGGCCGGTCTCTCTTGCAATCTTCAGAATTAGAATTAGTCGCATTGATGATGGGCACATGTGTAGACGAGCGATGCGATCAGCATGCACTCAGTCGGGACTGTGGTCCTAGTGGTGACTTCTATTATGGGATATAATGTGTCAGCTCCTGATTGGTCCATACGTAACATGCTCTGTGCGATATAAATATATACGAATGGGCTGACAGGGTTGACCAATCAGAGTGACATAAAGAGTTTCCAAAACCACACCCATAAACTGCACATGCTTAGACATCTAGGATATGGGGTGAGAAGTTCCTGAAAGTCCTGGTCGGAGAACGAGAACTGGGGATCTGGGGAAAGGTAGGAAATCAAGGTGGACCTAACTCATAGGCAAATTGCCACGACCATCTTGATCATAGTACTAGAACACCTACTGTACTACGTGACAGTAGTTTACATATAAAGGTTGGCTGGAGCACAGCCCTGAGCCGGTGGGCAGCTTATACATGCTGGGCTGCTTGTAGATAGAATCCCTCTCTTCTTTTTAAGTAATTCCAGGAGGTGGAAGTGAACGAAGAAATTCTTGAGGTATACTATCCTGTTGAGCAGTCATGTGACAAAACTTGAAACAAAGCTAAAGTTGTTAATATTACGCCAAATGAATTATTGGACAGGTGTTGTTGATTTTTAGGTATGAACAGTGCAAACGTAGGATAGTTGGTACCTACGACGGTGGGTTGTTTTAAATATATTCTGTTTGCAAAACTGCACTGCAGGAAGATTTCCATGCTTGCAAAAAAGTTGTTTACGGCATGTTTGATATTGTGAGAGTTGGAAAAAGTTTTCACCAGCCAGAAAATGAAGGAAAGAAGGGAGAAAAATTGGAAAAGGAAGGAAGGGAAGAAAGGAAACACGAGAGTTAGTTTATTAAAACGTAAGTACAAACGTAAGTGTAAGTCATTTTGTGAGTCTGGCACAAATGCAAGCTCTTGTTGTTATTGTGTAAACTGTAAATTGCCGAGGTCCATAGCCAACATGTAATGGTCACTTAGAAGCAACAACTGTCAGCCGAGGCTCATCAGGCCCGCAGCCAGACACGGTATTGCAGGGGGCGAGGCATCTCCCAGGGGGAAAATTTTTAGGAAAATGTACAAAAATATATTGAAGCAAGTTAATTTTCTAAGGATTATCGCCCTCTTCCTCACTGGGTATTGGTCCCGGTATTGGCATAAGGCTCATGCTCCTTCGACCACACCACGAGTTGTTCCGTTAATTACCTTATACGGGTAGTTCCTATTTACAAAGCTGCCGATCCTCAAGTGAGAGTGGATGCAAAGAAATACAAACCCGCAATTTCATTTATTTAGTACTTTTTTATTTTTTGTAAATCTAAATACCAGTAGCTGGGTGACCTCAAAAGGAGGGGTTCGATGGGCCGGTCAGTGACCGTAGATTCTCTGGGCTCATAAATATAGAAGTAGCTTTCAAATACGAAATGATAATTTAACATTCAGTTCCCTTTTACAAATCAAATCACGCCCCTACAATATCCTTAAATCAGTGATACGAACAACTTAAAAAAAAGGGTTCAGAAGAAGGGACCTGCACAGCTCCTTACACCAATACCTGCAAGACAAAGGTTGATAATACTTTACCTCATGGTGGATGGTGGATACTGGGAAAGCTTGGATATTGTTTTACTCAGTATCTCTAGAAACAGCACCAAATCAGTGTACAATCTTAGAGGAAAGGTAGTGCAAAGTAAAGCATACCTGAATAAAGCTTTGTTAGCTATGATCAAGTCATTGCAAACTCGTCTTGCACTCACAAATATTAGTAACGAATTACGAACAATGATTGTACAAATATTGTGATATACAGGGTAACTGGATGAGGACGAAAGTGATTCCTTCCGCTCACATAAAGTTTAAATAAAGACAATCTGACCACGTACACCCTTCAGACTTGGTGCAAGGATTTTGCCGATGAGAAGCAAGCAACTGAAATCCCAGTAGGCTGGGCGCCGGGTTGTGAGAAGAATGGGCAAAAGTGATTAAAACAAGTACAAATACACTGTCGGGCGACCGATCACCGTCAGAAATAACCTTCTTTACCGTTAAGCTGGCCAAGGCTCCCCAACAAAATTCGGACGGCACCATGTCCCTGCCTACTACCTGGTGCCAACCTGTCCCCATCTCCGTGAACACCAGACCCGCCTTTGTAGGGAGTACGGTATTGTTTTATTTTTTATTTCAAGAAGTGTGCACCAACTAAATATTGAGAAAAGTACGGACAACTGAGAAGGTCTCATTGAATTTGTTTATCTTAATTATGATTTTTAAAGAAACTTTATCAGGCCGGAGAGGTGGGGGATTTTTTTAATGAGGGTACAATGTATCGGCCCCTTAACATATTCCCGGTGTTTTTAACGTTGACTGGTTGACAAGTCATATTGGAACTTGTTTTGCATTTTCACTTCATTTTTAGAATAATCTTCATCTAGTTTTACCGGGTTTGACAACTTTCCAATTTTGGACGAAGTATAGATCAGAATGGCCAGTAAAATAGCACCTCCGTAAGTATTATCTCAAGTGCTTGATGTACGGAATTTTATATTTTATCACTTCAAGCACACTAAAAGTCTAGACTGATCTCGTAAATACTGCATATTACTTTTTTGGCTGATTATACTCGTGACTGTCTAATCGATTGATCCGTCTCAACACACTTTTGTGCAGCCTGTATGTCGATGAGAGTATTTGCAAAGGAATTGCTTTGAAAATACTGATACTAGTGGGACGTTTTTCTCCATCCGCGTAGACAATTCCACACAGCCTATAAGTGCTATCGGTTCTATTTTGTTATTATGTTATTAAACGTGATCCAAATTCTTGCCATAAAGCTACTTCTAGGAAATGGCGCCGCCAGAATTTCCAAAGGTTTGGGGGAGGGGGTCCTGTAAACTAGGCTTCTGTACAGCAAAATCACCAATTGTGATTGTCAGGAGTTCCCTAAATATATCTGGGTTGAGGCAACACCCTTTCAATCAATAACGCGATGTTTGCTTCTTGTGTATAGGTATGGATTTCCTTGTACGATGGACACCATGACCTACCGTGTATTTAGGGAGTTCCTGCTGTATTCAAGCTGCCAGTGTGCTTCATGTAGGAACATTAAGGTTCATTCCTCAGGAAAGTAACCAATATAAGGACGCTTCCACGGCGGGGTCAGGGAACCTCTCCGGAAAATTGTGTGAAAGTCATGATAAGGGCAGAATAAATTCAGCATTTTTGAAGCCAATGTTCATTTACGGTTTGGAAATTTCAGTGACTAATGAGGAGAGATCCCCCTTACGTCCCTTTTCCCATGCCCCCTCCCGGTAGGTGAAGGCCCTGCAAAAGGTGTAAATCCAGCTTTTGCAAATATATATATATATATATATATATATATATATATATATATATATATATATATATATATATATACGGCTTTGAGGCCAGATTATCTTCAAAGAGTGCTCTACTTATGTAAAGGAGCAATATACAATGATTACACGAACGTTAGATAGATTATGTTTTCGTCAATTTAATTCCGACAAACTTGTTTCGTTTGAAAACATCTGATGTGCGTAATTATTTGCGCGCATTTTATGACTTCGCACGGTTGTCTAGGTTACGCCGGTAAAGTTTGTGAGTTTGAATTTGGACGCGTGTCGGCACGTGCTGACAAGCTCAGATTTTTGATTCAGAGACGCCATCTCTGGATGGCAAATAATATAAAATTTCTCCATCATACACAGATTGCACCGTTTGCTAACATTAGAGTATGATGGGGCATGGGCCAAGATTTTCCAATGAATTTTGAAATCCGTGTTACTGTTCTTCAGGGTCCAAACATATTTTGACAGCTCTGTTTGGTTCCTGTACTTTTCCTTAGTGAATGATTGCTGGTGGCTCGCGAGTCTCAGTTTGAAGGTGTTTTCAGTCAGCCCTACATATGTCTCCTCTCTGTCATTGCTTTTCACAGTGGCTTTCATATTTGGCATGCCAAATATGAAATCTATCGTGGATGCCCACAATAAGAAATTCATGGAAGCCCAAATGCCCGCACCTGAAACCAACCCGTGCACCTGCAGGAACTTGAAAACGATTGCCCGTTGTGTATCAAGCCACTGTTGGGTTACAGTATTTAAGCTCAGTTGACCGCGTTCTACCACATAGGCCTCAATGGCTCAGTGGTCAGAGCATCCGCCTTGTATGCGGGAGGTCGCTGGTTCGAATCCTGCTTGAGACTAAGTTTTCCATTCACAAATAAATATCCTCTTTCAGTATAAGGCAAGTGCCTATTTTAGAGGAAAAATGGAATATTTAGTACATGCTAGGTCTCTATCAGGCTTCCGACACCTCATTCCAGTTTCAGTGGCCACCATTCCTGATCAACTGGGAGTCCACTACCCTTCGATTCCGAGCCACATGCCATTCCAGTGTTTCCATTTCCGGGCCAATTCCGAGTCCCACAATTTGACAATGTAGCATATCGTACGATCATTTTTATACTGTTTCTCAACTACATTTAATTGAAAAGGTCAGGATTTAGGAGTAATTTTCATACTCTTGCCTACTGTAATTTTGTTCCCGATATGTGTGACCATTCATGTATGAACCTCAGGGTGCAGCAATGAAGATGTAACCTGAAAGGTCTGTAGACGTATCCAAACCAGTTATTTTACGAAACAAGTTTGAATTAATTTTAAGATCCCTGATGAAAAATTCGTTGAAAATATTTGAATATCTTTTTCTGTTCTTGGGATTATACCTCTTTAAAGTTTGACCATATCTGAGATTTGTTATTATCTACGCAAGAATTATGATGTGGGGTGTTGCACGGTGTCTGTGTTCCTTTCGTTGAACCTTTATAAATTATCTGTTTATTGACTTGCCTGTTAGTTTGTAAATCGGTGTTTAATGTGGGCATTTTTAAAATAGTAAATCACTACTTACAAAATAAACCCCACCGGGCATACGAACGAAACTGAGCTGAAAGACAAGCTCCCTGGTTAAACAAAGGAGAACATAACCCAAGTCTCACGTGTCCCTCTTTCCACGTCACAAACTCGCAAAAGTAGACATGTTTATTCATGATTTAGGTGCAAAACAGTAACTGTCTTGTAAAGTGATCAACATGTGATGCATTTTGATGGAAATTGCGACTATATGTAAACTTAACATCACATAAGCAAGTTGATATTTGCTCGCTTCGGGGACGTAATATTACTCCTGCATCTATATTGGCTGCACTCGTAATACCAACATATTGGACACCTTCTATAAGGGTGGGTATGACAAATACATGTCCATAGATAAGAAGAATGGCTGCCAGTGTCGAGAGTATATTCTACGTTTAAAAGAGCGCCATCTTTTCTCTTCTGCATCGTCTGCAATGCAGGTTATTGTAAACTCCTCTATGTATATAAGGGTGGTAATATTTATCTTGCATATCTCCACTTGTCGATCAGATACAAACTATCCGGGATGCGGGATGAGTCCTCTCCCGAGAACGAATCAAGCATAAAATTATTCATCGGTTGGAAAAACGGTAGTAGAAGAAACCCTATACACATGTCAGTCTACGTTAGAAAACCGTTAATTAAGGACAAGGTGTAAAATTAAATCGGAGTTTGTTTCCGAAGCTGACATCAGAACCTTAACTTGTCAGCTGTTTAACAGTTAGGCCTAACGTTATGAAAGAAATATTGATCGTTCGCTGGAAGGGTTCATAATGATGAGCAAAAACCAGGGTAGTCAGAGTAACCCTGCCCCGAAGTAACGTGTTTAAATTTGGCTTTTCACTTACCCTATACCCCGACGTCAAGGAGCAAAACGTAAAGAAACTCACTTCAAAAAAAAAAAAATGCGGAGTGATAAAAACGTTCATCTTACATGAACGTCCATAGCCTATAGTTGCGAATTTGAAGCCAATGGAAAACGTGGATGAGAAACAAGCCTTTTGCACCAAAACAACGTATCTTTTTGCGTTGAATCCAATTCTTACCGAGAAGTCAAGCCCATGAAAGGAAGATAGCATTTGCTCAATACCTTTCGGAAAGCCTCGCTACTACAGCATCGTAGATAAACATTGAAGATGTTCTGGATTAGTTTGTTACGGCGAAACTTGACGTTACTGTTCATTGCTACTCAGCCTTGTTCGATGTCAGTGTTATTGGTTGAACGCTACAAGTGACCAACAGCGATAGCGCTCCTAATAAATGTGTATGTTTAGACTCGGAGCTTCATCGTAACTGTAAGTGAATCAGTACAAGATGTTTCCCGACATTGAAGTATACTTGGAAAGATCGAATGTAAAAAATTTACCTCGGAGTTGGGTTACCCTGACTAAAGCCAGGGGTGAGCTCACTAGTATAAAGTAGTAGGTTACAGGCTTAACTTTAGGCCTAGGCTATGATCTCGGGAACCGGCTATTAATGTCAAATGTTTTTAAATTCATGCAAGTTGTACGACCAGGTCAAAGCTCAAACCGAAAACCGGGTAGAAAATGGGTGTACATTTCCTCTCCTGGCCCAGGAACAACCCATGTTTGGCCCTCCTCCATTAAGGCCTAACGTTAGTCATGAAAGCATCTTAAGACCTAACATAACGCCTAGACAATAAATATTGGGGCAACGAATAGAATAATAAGCCTAGGCCTACCTCACCAAATACGTTATGTAGCCAATAGGCTATGGAAATGATGCTTTTCAATTTTCAAGTTCAGTGCACTAACTCTTTGGGGGGAGGGGGATGGTCCTTGGTTAGGACTCTGCTACGTAATAATATTCATGTTGTAGCTTTATAGCCTTTATGGACATGTCCAAAATAAGTGGAGCGTACTCAATGAAGAGAAATTCATAGGTAGCCTATGTCCACTTGTATCACAGGACCCACACTTGCAAATTTCATAATGTATAAATATTTAACAATAATTCAATTATTCAGTATATTGAAAAATCTCTAACAATTATTCCTTGACAATATGAGGGTGATCGGTTAGATGTTGACTCTGTGACCAAAATTAATTTAAGGATACAATGTTTAAATTTGTTTCATACTTTTGACAGACATGACTACTTACTGGAATAAATGAGAAAATACTTGACGATGTCGTCATGTCTTGAATTTACCACTTTATTTATGGAGTTTCAAAACGCATGTCATGGACGGACATTCCTAATTAATCACATTCATTTAAAATAATTATTTTATTCAATAACTGTTGTAACTTTTGTGTGATTATATCTAGAGGAGGACTCCATTCCATAATTTTGTTGAATTTAAAAGGAAAATCTTGGAGTGTTATAATCATTTTATATAGTTGTTTATATTTGATGCAACAATGTCCGTCCATGGCACAACATCAGCAGAAGAAATTTTCTTTCTTTCCCATGGTAAATATTTTTTTGGAAAAACCTCCTTAATACCGGTATGTACTCCACTGTTTGGCAATTAGATAAAAATTTAGTAACACTAAGTGTGCTGTATATTCTGTCATGGACGGGTACCGTATCAAAAGTCCGTCCTTGACAAACTATTTTAAATACCTGTATGACTAAATGGAAGAACCAATGGGGAAATGCAATTAGCCTAACTTTTCTCATTCACCCCATGCACAGAGAATAGTGTGAAAAACTTTCTCAATTACAAAAAAGCCAAGACTCAAAAAGTTTGCTTATTTCCTCCCACGACGAACTATGACAAGAAATGAGTCAGTACATGACAGATATGTATTTGTCTATGTTTCCAGGGAGATAATAAGTCACGAAACACTTTGTCTTTGTACCATGGTTGACTGCAATAGGTATTCAACTAATTTTCTTTTAATTATTTCAAACATTATACCCATTTCCTCTTTAAGGATTGCCCTGCCAGCTCCCACCCAACATGCATTATCTTGTAATAGTTCTTACTTTAAACATTTAATTCCCTTCCGTTTTCTCAGATTGTGGGGTCATTTTTACTTCTAGAAGTTTAAAAGCACGCTTGGAAAGTAAAAATACCCCAATAAACATTCGTTCAAAATATGTTACACTACACAATATTGATTATCCCTTTGTTCATGATTTCCTGACCCAAACAGCCATCAATTCGTTCCTCATTTATCCTTCATTTCTCAACACTTCCGATTTCCTGCATCCAGGGACGACGCTAGAGGGGGTGTGACACCCCCCATGATCCACGCAGTCGGCAAAATGGGAAGTGCAAACGAAGGAAAGTTAGAGTGAAGAAGAAAGAGGGAAAAAAGAGAAAACAGAAAAGAGAGAAGAGGGAGAGAGAAGACCGAGCGAACAGAGAAAAGAACAGGGGAGGGAGGGACAAAGCAGGGCAAGAGAAAGGGACTGGTGCAGACGGAAGACAGGAGATTGGAATGCATTTGCAGACAACGTTTATCACAATATTTTCAAAGCCCGTAAGCAACACTTTTTGAAACTTAAAACATTCTATGTCGGCAAAAAAGCTACACAGGGCTTTTCAGTATCATTGTATACTAAAGGAGTTCATCGTTTATGTGGTTTCTGGCACTGAGTCGGTAAATTCTGCACCAGTCGGCAAAATGAAGGAAACATGAGGAAAAGAAAGAGGAAAAGAAGTGAAAAAAGGAGGACAATTTCTGTAATCACAACCCAAACTTTCGACGCATTACGCGCGCTGTAATGCCACTCCAGTTTCTTGAGTAGTTCCATTCCACATAGCTAGATAGCTTAAGTCCTGTCAACCTTACCAAGTAACATATAGGCAGGGTACACAGGTTATGTAGAGGTCGTAAATTTAATCCCATATCGCAAAACCTAGTTGCCGTTCTCTAGTGTGTGTCATGCGGTACCGTCAGTTGGTGAGCGACTCACGGAGCAAGTTTGGCTGTTTCATGGCGTAGTCCAGGTGGTTTCGACACAATGTATGCTGTCCCTGATACAGTCTACAACCCTTACACTTTTTATGTTTTTCTCTTTGTTCTTAATGATAACATGTTTTTGTGTCAGCCTACCAAAAATTTTTGCAATTTTTGCAATCTCACGATTCAGACTCAAAAGAACAGTTAGTATCCGTGCGTAATTCGGCTCTTGACATGTAAAGTGATATAATGCTAAATATACGGTACTCTGCAATGGCATGGGAAAGTAAGGTTCCTTCATATCCCTTTCTCACCCCCTCGACATGCTGTCAGAACTTGGGGTCGCTGGCATGGCCCGGCCCCATGTCGGGAAAATTCTGTCGCCACTCATGGGTGGTTTACTTATTTTAGCTTTCAAAAGGAGTTCTGCGATGAAACCTCAAATTTTCGGTATGCTTTGCCCACTCTTCCTCAGTTTCGTTACTACTAGCTAAATAAAGAACAAACCCTTTCCATCTTTTCTAGTAACTTAAGTAGAATTTATCGTTTTATGTTAATGCCGGGAATCCCATCTCATTTCGCTAAACTAAGTTAATGTTCTCTTGAGTCTGTCTTTCGGTACGGCTAGTGACTCGAAGAGGAAAGTACAATGTAAGTTGTGCCCGATAGGGCCCAACTGCCTGGACAGTTGACCTCAGTGGCGTACACAGGGGGAGGCCATTGGGCCATCTCCCCCTCACGAATGCCAATTTTTTCAGGTCCTAAAAAACGTAAATGTTTTAACTCAAATTTTACTTCCAAAGGTGCATATGGGGCACCAGATTGCATGTAAGGACACCTAATTTTACAAAAATTTTCAAAGGGGAGGGCACACCCCCTTACACCCCTCCCCCAGGCCGGCGATCACACAGCATACTGCATGCCCCTCCCCCCTTGAGAGAAATCCTGAGTACGCCACTGATTGACGTATATAAGCTTCACAGATTCTTTTTAGTGTTAGCTTACCCAAAAATTTCGCGAGCTTCGCGCGCTTTGCAATTTTATAGTTTAGATTTCGGGAAAACCTTAAATCGGGCCGTACTGTTTTCCTCTAGTATATACAAAATTTTATGCAATATATGCCCCGCAATGGCATAGTATAGTACACAGTTTTTCTTCAAATCTCCCCTCACCAACCCCTGGACGGCATCGGGGCTGTCGAGGCTTCTGTTCGTTGCCCACCCCCCCCCCTCCGTTGGGCAAATCCTGGCGCCACCCCAGCTGGACCACTACCGGTTGGACTAACGTTCTCAGCTCTAACTGCATCTCTTATCAACACTTTCAGTCGGCATTTATATCTTCTCAGTCGGCAAATACGGCACCATACCCCCCATGATAAATGATCTGGCGACTCCCCTGCCTGCATTTTGATTGGCCAGAAACCTTTTGAGATTGGTCTTAAACCGCATTTAAGACCGGTGTTTTGACAGTAAGGAGAATTAGAACACCGTGGTTTACGTACGCGTGGTTTCAGCTTGTAATACATATCCCTTTGTGTATTTTCAGAGTATATATACTCTTACTACTGGAAAAAGAACGCGCCACACCACGAAAGCGAAACGCGTCTCTGACAATAAACTCCCTTTACATGGCAGTAATTACCCCCGCACAAAACTGTGTGGCACTACATGTGTAGCCAACTACTGTGTTACTGGGTATTGTCTATATTATCCAGTTGTGTCCTGTGTAAGTTAATCCTGGCTTTCTGCTACTAACCCTTATCAATTTGACCCTTAAGGTAAGTGATGTAAGATAAAAGAAAGTATATTCAACAAAGATATCGTATTTGTTATGTCAATCGAATTAAATTTTGTTCAAACGATTGAGTTTTAAATAAATTTGTGTTAAAAAGTGAAAATATTTGCGTGGTTGTCTATTTTTTTTTTTTTTTTTTGTGGCTTGAAGTTGCTCACTACTACCGCAAGAAACTAATCATGACGTCATAATAGAGCCCTAAGTTAGCTGGGAGAATTAAAATATGATCTGTAATATTTTGTCGAAAAGTCAGTTTTAATATTAAGTATTTTAATTTTATGAATTGGGATAAAAGCAGGGTGCCACGGTCTTAAATGTAAGACCGCCGATGATGTCATCACAGAGGCAGCTCAGCCTCTGTGATGACATCATCGTCGGTCTCAAATCACATTTAAGTCCGAGCACCTCGCATTTATCCCCTAATGACCACTTTCCCTTAAATCGTCCTTTCAAAGTCTCCTCAAATGTCCTGATTTTCTTGACCTGTCTGACATTCTGCGTTGCCATGGATTCATACAGCTGTACATGATCTAAATTTCCTTTTCGCTTTTTCTACACAGCCGCTATTGCATTCAACACAGCAGATTCGCGAAACAAGATGGCTGGCGACTTCGGGATCTATCGCTCAGTTTAAATGGAAATATCGCTGTAACTGGCTGGAACGTGTATACAAACCGAACATACATAGACGTGTTCACTACTATCAGACATTCAGATTCTGGGGATAAAACAAAAACAATTTATTCAAAGGAATTTGAAATATATGTATCGGAAATCGGCAATCATTGGGGACGATTTGTTTCATTTTATCCTGGTAGTGATAACACAATATTATCTGGTCTTGGTGATAAATTAGAAGTTTTTGATTTAATCCTAGATCGAGTCAAAAAATCTCGTAAATTAAATGTAGTAGAACATGGCAGGATTAGCTGTCTGTCCGTCAGAGAAGCCGAAATATTTATCGGTTTCTTGGAATCAAATAAAATAACTGTCTTTGATGTGACAGACTTAAATGAAATGAAATCAATTGTCTTACAAGGAATTCAAGATGGCTACTTTCCTTACGATATGACGGCTATAGCTGACAGAATATTTGTCTGTGTAGGTATCGGTAAGGAAAAAAGCTACCACAAATCGCTGGTGTTTGAAGAAAATTATGGAAGAATTTTATCTGAATTGACAAAACCTACAGATACTGTAAAGTGGTATGTGAACAGTATAGGAGTGAATATGAATACGTTGGGTATAGCAGGCGTATTATGGCGTGACGCGTACATGGTAAAGGAAGGGACACGTAGACAAATTGTATTTTATTCTCTGTTAAGTGAAAATAATTGTAGTTTTCTCGATGTTGAGGTTGAATTAGATGTCAATAGAATCAGAATATCTGATAGAGGTGACAGGATGATAACGGGGAACATATGGACAGGAGAAGTGAAGGTGTATAATATGGTAAGTTATAGCTATCAAAATAGTCCTATACAATATATTGTGCACAGTATGTTAGGATAAACTGGTAGGTTTGGTGAAAAAGACCTATTTATTTTTTATCTAAAAAAACTTCAGGAAGCAGTCAGTACTTCTAACTAAGTTATTGCTGAAATTCAGGACACTCTAAATGACTGGAATTTTTTGATGGTTTTGTCAGACGGAGATGATGTTATGAAATTCGAGGGTGGTCTTTACTACTGTAACAAAAATTTTTAGTAACCGACATTAGAAATTGTATCGACTTAACTGTGCAAATGCATAGTGAAGTTGAGGGTTGACTGAAAAATGGGGAAAAGTGCCAAATTTGTTTTGATTATTAAAAATTCAGAGGGCAGTTTCATAGTCACGGGGAAGTGTCCATAGATCAAAAAGCAAGGATGTGATAGTGTATGGGTTAAAGGATAAAGAATTACAGAGATAAGAATGGAATTTTTGATGCTAAAATTTAAATTTATGTAACACCTAGAAGTGCAGATTTTTTACTGTGTAAAAATGCCTATGCTGGAAAATATAAAAACTGGTAATTTTGTTTTGATTCTTGAAAAATCAGGAGGGAGTCTATAGGTCTAACTTAAGTATCGTTGAATTCAATGTAGACTAAATAAATAACACTTTGTAATGGTTTTATCAGTTGATGATGAATTCTCAAAATTTAAATGTGATATTTAATGACCAAATTTTGTATTGGGGAATGAGAAACTATTGACTTTACTGTGTAAATGCATAGCTAAGGTTGGATTCGAAAATGGGGAAAAGTGCCAAATTTATTTTGATTATCACAATCTCAGAGGGCAGTAATTGTTATAAAAAGGGTCACGTGGTATTGTCCAGGGATTAAATAACAGTGATTTGGCAATGTTTTAGGTGAGTTATAAAAACTTACAGAGACAAAATAGAATTCTAATTAATAAAATTCAAAATTTATGTGACAAGTGAAAATGAATGTTCTTTACTGTGTAAATTCATTTACAAATAGGCCCATTCTGGAAAATAAGGACAAGTTGTGATTTTGTTTTTATTTTCCAAACTTCAGGAGGAAGCCAATACGGCAATACTTACAAAACTGCTATCGGGGAATACCCAAGAGGTCATAAAACAAGATTTCGAAAAGGTGCTAGTCGATTCTTATAGAAAGAGAGCGATTTTGATTGCTTCAATTCAAAATTTTGCTGGCAAGTGGAAATGGATATACTGTTTACCGTGTAAAAGAGGACATTGGCATACTCTAGAAAATATTTAAACATGGTGATTTTGTTTTGATTCTTAAACATTCAGGAGGCAGTCTATGGGTTTAACTCAGACTTCGCTGAATTCAGGACATTCTAAATAACTAAGGTTTTTAATAGAGTCCAGGGCTGTCAACTCTCAAGCATTCAGCGTGAGCGTCATGCATTTCGGCGCAATCTCACGCTCTCACGATGGACCATCAGTTTCACACGCAATGTCTCAATATGGTGTAAAAAAGCCCAAAAATCTCATAAAAAAATGTGTCGGGTGTCAGTAAAACGCCAGCCATCACGCTACCTGCGTTCCTTCTTTAACTGATCATAGTCAGTCTGCAGTAACCTGACAGTAGTGCAGTGTACAGTATTATTAATCTTGCCATCATCGAGCTAGCTCATTTCAACCAAAACCTAAACAATTATGCCTGAGTCCACCAAATACATTTATATTCGATTTTAGGCTGTCAGCATACCAGTAGGCCTCAGAATTTCCAGTTTTTCGTGGGCCTATTTATAATGTGAACAAATTGTCTCCCTAAAAATTTTCAGGAACATGAAACATCTAAAAACTGGCTTTAAATATGAAAGAGTCATCATATACTTACATTTACACATTTTTTTCACTCTTAGATTCTCTCTCGAATGGGGGTGGGTGGGCGACTTAAAAGGTCCAACCCGAAAAGTACAGTAATGAAAGAGTAGCAATTCAGTTTTAATATTCCAGAATCAGGGAAGTGCTTAATTTTTACAAGATTGATAAAGGGGAACTGTCTAGAGATGAAAAATTACACAGACTTGATTGTCTTTCATTAGTCAATTAAATGTAGCACTGGACAAAGTATGCTAAACGATCTTTGTATGTGTACACAGATCCATATGTTACAAAATCCATATATTACAAAATCGGGCGGGGCGGGGGTGGAGACAGATGAACCTAAATGGACACTCCTGAGCTGAGTATATAAAATGTTGAAGCTTGTTCACTCAATTTTAAATGGTAGATTGTGCAATAAGTTGTGATGTACTACTCGAATTACTGTCTTTGTTTTTTATTCTTTGCCGTAGGCAGAGGGATGTCGATGCCATGTGTGTGTATGTGACACTGCTTGTAAACACAATATCTAGAGAAGGGTAACTTCGAGGAATCTTATACATGGCATGTGGATGGCCCTTATTCAAAAGATGATCCTATTGCTTTGGTAGAGGTTAAAAGTTCATTTGGGGTCATCCCAGGTCAAAAGGTCAAAACATTATTAACATTATATCTCATGCAGGGAAACTTCACTGGATCTCATACTTGACATATACATGGCCTACATTGAGTTAATGATCCCTACTGTTTTGTAGAGGCCAAATGTCATTTGAGGTAAAGAGAAGTCAAACAGTCAAAATCTTGAAACAAGGGTATTTCAAACAAGGGAACTTTGATGAATTCCATTCTTAACATGTAAATGGCCAATATTAAGTACATAATACTCATTATTTTTAGTGGACGTCAAAGGTCACTTTGGATCATCCAATGTTTAAAGGTTAAAGCTTTAAAAACATGATATCCCAAGCAGGAAAACATTGATGGATCTCATACTTGACTTGTTAATGACCCATGTTAAGTAAATGATCCGGCATGTTTCTGATGGAGATAAAAGATCATCTTGGTCACCAGAGGTCAGAAGGCCAAAAGTTTGCAAACACTATTAGTAGGGCTGATAAATGCATTTTGGATTAAAATCTTTCTTAAGTGGAAAGAAGCACCAAACTTTGCATAAAATGCTCCTTGGGGGTTGCTCTTCTGAAAAAAATCTGTTATCCACTCAGAATTTAGAAAGGCGTCCGATTTTCCAAAATGACAGCCATTTTCGGTTTGTAAATATTATTTTAGGCATGATTTGTATAGAATTATCCCACAAGAATGATCCCTGTGTCAAATTATACAATGTGATTAACAAAAAATATTAACATAGCAATATTGTCGCATATGTTAAAACTACAATATATTGTAATGTAAAGAATAGCATTTTTTTGTGTATTATGTATAAGAAATTTAAAGCGAGAATTGTGATATTTGAGGCAGTACACCAACCGAACCAAGATGGCGGAAACAACAAAATGGCCGCCAACATAACATTCATAATATACAAAAAAATATGTCAAATAATCATTAAAAATACTTTTGAAACAGTTGCCTATAATATGTGGCCACATTTACGATAAATACACAAAACCTGTTTTTCAAAATAATTCTTGTGAAATCCAGGTCAACGAAGACTACGGAAAAAGCAAAATGGCCGCCAATGCAATAATTATGACAATATATATTACAATAATAAGTAAAATAACTATTAAAAATCCTTTTTAAACAGGTAACCGTAACCTTTATCCATATTCTCTTACAAATATTCAACAAATATTTTTCTGGTCATTTTTTCGGATCCAGGTCAACAAAGATGGCGGAAATAGCAAGATAAATAGCAGGATTGCCGCATATGTTAAAAATGCAATATATTGTAATGTAAAGAATAACAATCCTTAAAAAATATATCTTCGTCACAGTCGCCCTCATATCTGACCATATTTTATTTCAAATAATTTTTAACCTTTTTTCAGATCATTTTTGTTTGAATTCAGATCAACCAAGACGGCGAAAAAAGCAAAGTAGCCACCAATATTTTAATTACAATATATTTTGAGGATAAGGATAAAAATACATAGAAAATATTTTTTAACACATTTAAACCTCAAAGCTATCCAAATTTGTAGTTTTGGATGAAGCTTAAAGGGTAAATAGCGATCCGCATTCTGGACAGTTCCACGTTTCCCTAATAGGTTAAGCATAGCCCCTCCCAAAACTGTTTTAGCTCCTCCTTGTGCAGAAACAAACTTAGTTTATTGCTAAAGGGCATATTCTGCAGATCATACAATGCCTTAATGTGTATTTAGAACACTCTGTACACACTGTGTAATGTAAGCTACTCTGCATCTTTTGAATTTGATGTCAACTAAAGAGCAGTCACTAACAAAGAATTTTACATTCCCCAACAAAAATGTACTTATAGTGATGAGTATCTCTCTTTAAGTCTTCTGAAATGAGGTCGTCGAAATCTCAATGCATTTTTGCATTTCTGATTGTATTGTATTGTCATATTTTACAGTTTTGTTCTCTCCTAGGCTGATTTATTCACGTACAATCACTTCAAAAAGAAGCTGGCATCAACTCTTCAGACAGATGAATGTATGAAGCTGGCAAACTTCTTTAACATACCGAAGGACCAAGCAGATGCTATCCTGAAAAGTGACAGACCCCCTGAAAATCTTTTCCTTGCACTGGAAGAGAAACGGATTTTACAACCATACGATGTTGAAAGTTTGATAAAGGCATTTGATGAGTTGACTATTAATCCATTTTGTCGACATGTGGGAGACATTTTCTTAAAGACCAGGTGTAAGTTTCAAGCACAGGTTAATGTCACGACAGGAAATAATCTTTCTTTCACAATCATACTTTAAGTTATTGCCTATGCATTTATTCGCCATTTTTGATGAAGAATTTGTATAAGTAAAGAGCCTCTGACTACGAGAATAATATAAATGTAAATAAAAGTAGTGGATAGGTAATACCTTAGTTTGTACCATTTAATACTGCGTGATGAGGCATACATGTACTTAAACTTTTAATTCCCGAAAGATGCTCATATCTGCAGGATCGTAGATGTCGTTTAAATTCTTGAGGTAGGGGATGAATAAGTACCCAAGCACAATATACATTCACATGACAACTACATCAAAAAGACAGTTGTGTTCCTGTTTAAAATTATCATCTTATAAAAATTCATATGAAATTGGATTTGCAAAATATTAAAATAAAATCACTAGCTGTGTGTTATATTACTCTTGAATGAATTTTTCCCCAATCTGTTGACAATTCCAGAGTACCTACAACAATTCTAAAGTTTATTTTTGTTCTTCCAAACCTTCTTTAAAAACATTAAAGAACACTAGTAAATGCATTGCTTCTAGCCTTGAGTTCTCCTTTCACAAAAAACGTATGTTAAAGACTTTAGAGCAGTTGGCTGCTCAGGTAATCAAACATTTGGTATCACTTTCTGCTTGATATGTTCAGATCTCTGTTTCTCTTCTACTTAAGGTTTGCTGAGTAGAGCAGCAAAACACTGCTGTGTTACGTGCTAAACACTACGAACATTTTAATTTTGTTGTTCAAATCTCTGTATAATGAGACTGAGACTTCCACGTATTTCCTCCTGAGCACAATTCATATCGCTTACAACAAAGCTGTGTCAAGTAGCTCCAAATCCTTAAATATTTTGTGTTTTCTATGGTCTTTGAGACAAGTTGACCAATAACCGCAATTGCCACAGGTTTGCTGCAGTTTTTACAGGTTTTATGGGAAAAGTTCGGCTATTGAAGCCAGCGTTAACAAATTTTGAGACAAAGCATGTGGTTTGAAAATGAAAGCAAGAAAAGTATGTCAGTCTGTATAAAACCTGTGTCCAGAGCGTTTAAAAGATGCAGGTTTGCCAATCAAGAACAGTGGTGATTTCTTTTGATTTTTCAGCCGTGATCCTGCGTGGTTACAGGCAAAGATGTGAATTTTAATGAAAGCATGGAGTACAACATTTGTTATCTTCTGGTTTTCTGTCATAAGGAACAGACCTCTTCGTTACAGTGAGCTTTTTTACGTGCATGATAGATACCTGCAACTGTAATTTCAAAATTTTCACCACTTGGCTTTCAAAAGTAGATATGATCCTTGTAAGCATTCTTCAAGCTGAAATTTATAGCTTTCAAATGATATAAGTGAATACGTTTGTATCATTAATTATCATGACATATGTGATAATATTTACCTTCACTTTTTAGCACCAGAATTTTACATAGAACTCATAAAGAAACTGGAGGAAAAAATAAGCATGATACAAATGACATCGGAAGAAGAAAGGATGCAGCTCAAGGTATGATTGTCAAGAGCAAGAATGAACTTTTCATCTCCATTAACAAAGTTTAATGAAAATTTATTTCCCTTTGTTTCCGTTTGACTTCTGCAAGTAAATTAGGAGCAGAACAGATTGCTGCAGTTTTTGCAAACTAGTGGATTTAATTTTCTTGTCAGAAAGATCACGTTTTATAGCTTTTTCGTAGTCTTTTGTAATTTTCAGCCACTTTATGGTTAATCGGGATCGTATCCTTATTCCAGTTGTAAGGGCTGACTACTGTCCCACCCTGTTTGAAAAATCAGTCGACGAATAAAATTTTACATACAATGAACGGCTGCGCTTGCACAGGGTTTTTGGGAAGCATATCCCCACGAATCTAACAAGCAAAGATCACAAGTGATACATATAAGTTAAACAAGTCCGCAGAAAGTGGAGTGAAGTGGCTTTACTTGAGAATGATGAATATATATGAATTGTTTCCTGTCACAGATCATGCGCACACATTCTTGGCACCATCATTGCAGTTTAATTTCTGCTACTTTATTCAACACCAATTCAAACTGAGCACTCTTATGAAAAAGTGACAATTTTAGAGTTTGTTGTGTTTGCTGCAGTGCTGATTAAAGAGTAATGCAGATGAATAAAAAAGCAAAAACGAGCTCTTTCTCCTCTATCTACCTTCAAGAAATTTGTAATTAAGAATCACCATTATATCAGGCATAATTACTCAAAACTTGAAGTGTGTTAGTGCATAGCGTGTAAAAATTTAACACTGATTTCTAATAACTTACAATTGCAAAATTTGAAGATCTTCTCGCAAAATCAGTTCATGTACCTTTATTGTCGTATTCTGACGAACATTATTAGGCTGCAAAATGATACATGTGAAATGTTCTGGAGACAACTAGATGTACACCCCGACATGGAATACGATCAAGCCAGACGTCAGAAAGGCTTTCATGTAGCTATCTATAACTTGAAGTATGACATATGACGAGTGATGACTCTTGAAGCTTTAGTATCTGCTAAAACTTATTTTTAAAGATTTTTCTTTGATCAAGAGTGATTGTTTATTCATTTTTGAGCATTAACAAAAGCTTAGCATTGACATGCGGGGTGATGCATGAAGACCCACTCATGATTCTGGCTGAAAACGTGCAATTTGGGGGCAAAGTATATGCCTTTTTTGGCACACATGCATTAAATGTCCGGCAGAACTGCTGTAGTCTCTCCATCTGTATTTAGGTTGTCCTTTTGTAATGTTGACCATATGGTCACCTAACATAAACAAATGTTTCTCAAGAGTTTTCACCTCTCGACTTAGACAAAACACCTGTCCCATGCACTAAACCAAAAAAAAAAAAAAAATTCACGGAATTATGAGGATCTTTCAACATATGATCACTTCGACAATTTGCCAAAAATGGCACCATTTTGCATCTAAGCTACCTTAAACGAACAAAAGCTTCCCAAAGGCCCTTAGAACTCTCCCTTAGGCAGGCCCTTAACCAGACTTGGAGAGCAGGGGAGGGGACAAACCAAGCTTAGAGGGGACGCTAAGTATAAGTTATTAAACAGAGGCCAGGCAATGCCACCAGAGCAGGGGCCTGGCCCCCAAATGCCGCTCTTTGGTTACCGGCCTGCCCTTAGGACGGCGCCTGCACGAGGGGACATAGGAAGGATCCGCCGATTAGGATTTGTGGGGTTGTCTGGGGTGGAATTGCAACATAATCTTTAGTTGTGCCCCCAATCACCAACTCCTGGCGATGCCACTGTTATTAGTGATTACATGAAGTAAATGTGACAGGACTTTGTCTTGCCAAAAATCATTTTCCAGTGGACACTTCTTTTATATAATTACGGCAAAAATTTGGTAAAAATAGGGGAAAATAAACAAAAATATGTAGGCTAGGTTTCATTTGGCTATATTACTTCGGGCGCTTCGTTTACACTGATTGTGACTAGTTAAGAGAACTACGACATTTCAGGTCGTAGCAAGTGTGTGGACTGGGTGGAAAATCTTCAGGGGCCCCACGAATCCTAAATCCAAGAAATCAACAAAAGGGGTTATTTTTGGGCCGGGTTATGATGACTCAATTGTTTGAACTTAGGCCTAGACTTGACTTTTGCATAATTTTAAAATAATATTTGGGTGGATGAAAGCTTATGCTATTGGGTTTGTGATACCATTGTTTTGAGTCTCTCACTGTTTCTTGCCCATGGACCCCAGAGAGTCTTGTTAAGTTCCTACGACGTCTCAAGACATGGGTGCGACCTACGAATATCCACTAGTTTTAGTGGTACACTGTGCGACTTTGGTTGAGATTTCTCACATCTTACGACATCCCACGACATGGATGCGGAATCCGCAGAAATTTTGAACAGGTTCAAAACTGTGCGACATCGATGCGACTTCCTGCGAATTGCCACGACTTCTCACGACCTACCCTTGCACACTGTGTGACATTTTGCTGTCGCGAACGGAGTCTTCAGACATTGTGAGATATCGCTTCCATGTCGTAGGTCAAAATTCGTACAGTAGGCACTTGGCTTAAGGGTGGCATTCTGGATAAAATGGGGATAAAGAAGTTTTGCACTAAGTGGATTCAGTTTTAAGTTTTAGAGGAACACCATCATCTCGGGTCAGTAGGGAGGATGAAAGCTGAATACACCAAAAATCAGAATATCTGACACTACCTTTTAAATGAGTCTTTCCACAAATGTGTTGTGCGAACAGTTTTGCGCTTATTGGAGGATGGTTGTTCCTCCATGAGATATGAGGCATTTTTAAGATAGAAAACCCTGCACTGATCACAAAACAAATGGAAAGACAAGGAGATTATTTTTCTGGAAGGAAAACAAATTATTTTGCGAGGGATAAAATCACTGTTGGTGAGGACACAGTAAACGAAATTTTAATAACATGTGACACTAATATCTCAAGACTTAGAGTCCACTTTTATTGCATTTGAAAAAGTAAACGATGTGCATAAGACCCATTAAATACCTGTTCAAATTAAATACAGCAGACTTTTCATGCGCTTCTGCAGTATATACTGTATAGTGTCATTAGAAGACATGACGATTATCAAAAATGCGATTCATTGTAAATCGTGAGAAAGCAGGTCAAAGCCTCAACGCATTTTCACAATGAGGGCATGGTGCATATCAAAATGGCTTTGTTGTGATGTAGAGAATTTGCAACCATATATGATAAAAATGTTCAGTCAAAAGCTTATTTTAATTTGAAATTAAGCAGTTTCTATCTTGAAATAAATTGTTAGCGTTACGTAGTAAAAGGTAATTACTGGAATAATTTATCACTTCAGAAAGTTTCAGCAGACGTTACAAATGATGCATCGTCCACGGCATCTACAGTCCAAAGCAAAAGCTCGTCAGGATCATTGCTTGGAGGTAGGAACATCACTAAAACATTTAAAATATTGCTGCTGCAACATTTCGTATTTTGGGGTGACTTCTCGTTTTAGTCTATCACCGATTAAAACTGTCCCTTTCTTACTACTGAAGTGCATGTTTGATAAAGATAGGTTTCTTAATCAACGGGAGAAAATACATTCTCTGCGTGCAACATATTGCCTCACATGTCATTCTTAAACAAAGCATGATGACCTGTATATTAAAACAAAAGGGGTTACTTCACAGACCAGACAAAGGTGTTATGCATATGACATGTATGGAAATATTGTTTGCTAAATTACACAAGTCAGGTATATAGGTATAGCATTTGCAGTATTAAACGTGTGAATTTTGCCTCCCGGAAAAAAATCATATTTAAAAAGTATAGTATTTTTAAATAAATCCATCAATCGGTTGCACTATAAAAGGTGATATGTCAGCATTTATGCATTTCAGTTTTCCTTCATTTTTGGTTGATGATAAGAGAAACCAATGCATTCATGATGGTGTGACTGTGCGCGTGTGTGTATTTATATGTCAGTGTGAGCGTTTGTGAGTGAAGCTTGCTGCAAACACTATATCTCAAGAACGGTAACCTCAAACAATCCCATACTTGACATGTAGATACTCCTTATTAAGTAGAAGATCCCTGTTGTTTTGGTGAAGGTCAAAAGATATTTGGGATCATCAGAGGTCAAATGGTAAATACCTTAGAAATTTTTCGTAAATACTCTATCTTAAAATGTGTAACTTCAAGGTATCTCATTCTTGCCATGTGCATGGGCCACATCAGAAAGACGATCACTATTGTTACAGGTCACAGGTCATTTGGGGTCACCAGAGCTCAGAAAGTTAACACCTTGTAAACACTGTATTTCAAGCAGTGGAACTTTGGTGAATCTCATACCATGTAAATGACCCATATTAAGTAACTTATCCCTATTGTTTTGGTGGGGATCATAGGTTATTTGGGGTCATCAGAAGTCAAAAGGTTAAAAATTTGTAAACACCATATCTCATTCAGGGAAACTTCAACAGATCCCACACGGCTTGACATAAGGTTGAAAATGGTCACGGCAAAAATGCCTTAAGAAGCCTCTAATAGTGAAGGGTATCACCGCAAATTAGAAGGGCATGATGGAAAATTCATATGAGAGAAGGGCAAGACGTCACTTTGCATCGTACGGGCTTGAAATTTTTTTGAAATTGCGGACTTGCTTGATATTCAACGAAAATATTCTATAATTATTGCCTCAGAAGTGGAATGTTACATTCTCACACCTTTTTCCTAACGGGGTAAGTTTTGTATGACCCTCACCTGATCGTTTTTACACTCTCAGCATATGGGAGGCTTCTGCTTTTATTAAGAGGACTATTGTACTAATATCTCCTCCCAGCTCATATCTGAACACTTGAAAACGACTGACTTAAAGCAAATCTGTTGTTGTCTCGCAAACAACGTCAATGGAACATTAACTGACTTAATTGTGTGCTTTGGTCGTTTTAAATGGGAGACTTTCCCATTGAGTTACTGAGTAAAATGGTTTTAGCAGTAAGGTTGCTGCGATGGAGCGATTTGGAACGATCTTACGGATATTTACTAATTCTTTTTACATAGATAAAATCGGGTTATCCTTTGAGAATCACGATTTGGTATTGGTTACCTGAAGGATCTCTCAGTACTATAGGCCTATGTATACATTGCAGGATGTAAAATGCTTAGCATTGCATCAGTTTGCATTGTGGTACTTTGATTGGCATAAAGAGTGAGTAATTCCAAGTAGGCCTAGCCTAGGCCTATGCTTTCTAGTAACGTTACAAGCACGCTGATAGTCGGCGAAGATCAGTGAAGCACCAGATGAAGTGCATGCTGTCTTCAGTGCATGCTATGTTTTATCTTTGGCCTAAACTTGACGTTGAGGCTACTCTCAATCGGCGATACATAAACCGAGCTTCTTAGGGCTAGGATTAGATCTAAGTGCGATAGGCTATAAGCCTGCGATTAACTTAGTAGTAACATGAAGCTAGTAAGTCCTAACGTTATGTTCCTCTAGCTCTTGAACAGAACAGCATTACGTTCCCATGCTATACACTCCATTTTGGGAGAAGAGTGATTGGAAGGAGCGGATTATTACAGGCAAGAAGGCACCAAGCCTCGCTGGCTTCTGCTAACTGTACTTCACATGATGATGTTTGAATCCATTAGAAAAACCTATTAGTTTTGTTGGAAGTAAGAAGTCATCTGAGGTCAACAACGGTCAAAAAGCAACATTTTCCCAGTAATTCCCGAGGTCAATTATAAACAGAGAACTGTATTTGTCCCACACACTAAGATAACATCGACCAGTAAGTGAAAGAAATGGGACAGCTTGGCATAATTTTGGACTAAACGTGTATGATCGAAACCACAGTGCGTTTTTGCATTCTGGTTATATTTAGGCCTTATTTTGGTATACTGAAATGCAGCTTTTAACTGAATGTATTCCTCGGTGTATTTTACAGTAAGTGCATGTCAACGTTTGAGAATAATGAAAATGTTAAAAGGGGTACGGCAAATAATGTGCAGTGCCTTTTTATAACCTGTGGTTGTTTTTAGTCGTAACTGTTGTATTGTTGTCAATATTAAACTTATATGTAAGGATATTGATGAGAAATTTAATGGAGTAATCGCCCTTATGTCCATTGGAATTCTCAGATCCAAAGAACGAATTCAAATGGGTTTGCTTTTGCACAAAGGCTTCTACTTAATAAACAGTGATTTACTTTGTATAGAAAAGTCCCAAAGTGGAGTTTGGACTGGTGTGATGCATTGCTAGATTTTTTCGTTGTACTTGTCTTTCAGATGAATTTGCAAAACTCCTTGTAAAAGTCTCTGTAAAACTGAACAAATCAAATTGCATTATGATGGCGACTTACTTCAATCTACCAGAATCCCAAATTGACCTTCTTCAAAAGGAAAGTGAAACACCTGGTATAAGGCTATTTCGGCTACTGAAAGAGCGCAATATTATTAACATGTATGACGTCACAGAGTTGCAAGAAGCGTTGTCTGTGTTGCATCTTTTGGAAGTAAACGAAACTCTCGTGATACCCTATCAAAGTGTCATCGATCCCTTGCTATATCAGAAGAATAAAATAACAAGGAAGTAACATTACGAGAGAACAAAACAAGCATATTCATTATTTCCAACAATCTACCGGTAGTAGGTTAAATATGAGTCCTTGTTCCTTGCAATAGGCAGAGGAGTCGGTGTGATATTGGGTGTATATGTGTGTTTCTGAGTGTGCGTAAAAGCATACTTACTAGGTACTATAGAGGTGTCACACATACTTGTGAGGTACACTTTCCTTACGATATATGTGGTGATTTCCTTGTAAACAGAATATCTCCAGAAGGGTAACTATGAGGAATCTCAAGAAGGGCAACTATGAGGGATCACATACTTGCATGTGGATACCCCGCGTTAGCAACATGTTCCTTATTAATTTTGGTAGAGGTCAAAGGCCAATGGAGTCACACAGAGGTCAAACTGTAAAAGCCATCCCTTATAAAAAAAATAGTGTGTCAACCTGTGTCAGTTATCACGCGTGATCACACGTAAAAAACCAAAAAAAATCACGCGTGTTCATGGGTGGCAAGCCCGTGTTTTTGAAACCCTTTGGACACAGGTTTGACACAGGTTTACACACCTTTTTTGCTTTCAATTTTAAGCCACAGGTTTTGACTCAGAATTCCTTGTCAATATTATTTTAAATTGCCACACGTTTAGCCTGTCAAACCTGTGGCAAACCTGTGGTTATCCTGTGGCAAAGTGTGGCAACTGGCAAACCTTTCTCAATTTTACGGGAAAACACAGGTTTCCCTACAAAAACCTGTGAAAACCCGTTTCAGACACGTGAGAAAACCTGAGGATTTGGAACTAATTGACACACGTTTTTAGTAAGGGATGTAAAACGCTTGTAAACATTATCTCTAAAAGTGAACTTTAATGAATTTCATAGTTGGCATGTAAATAACCCACATTGAGATGATCCATGTGGTTTTTGAGAGAGGTCAAAGGTCATTTGGGTCACCGGAGATCAAATAGTGAAAAACCTGGGAAACTGTTCGTAAACATGCTATCCCAAGGTGGGCAGGCATAATGGATCTTATACTTTGCATGTAGATAGTCTATATTCATAAGATGACCCCTGTAGTTTTTGTATAGGTCATATTTCATATGGGTTCAGCAGGGGTCAAACTGTAAAAACCTTGAAAAATTAATATATATACATATATGTATGGAATACACAGTTGTGAAACAACACTGGAAATAGTGCTCAACCGATGGGAGCGAGTATAAATCCAAATAGTGAGTAAACTCTATGACATTTTAAAGATACAAATTTGTTTCGTAGTTTCGTATGGTTACGAAAAAAGTTTGCTAGGGATCATAAAGACTTTTCACGCTCTACATTATTTTCCTATCCTTCAAATAAAAATAAATATAATAAATTATGTTTTGTACTGCTTAAGAACATAAAGAAACATAAAGAAAGGACGCACAGAACTACCGAAGTCATATATTTGCAATCTTTTTGGAGTTAGAGTTAGATGAGGCTTTACGGATCAGTTTCTAACCAATTGGTTTATGTTGGGAGTAAATGAACTCTTGTTATGCAGTATCAAACCAATCTTTTACTTCATCAGAACAATAAAAAAACACGGAAGGAACATTGAAAAAATCTTTCAGTTTTCTTCAATACAACCAGTACTTTTTAAAATGTATATATTGTTGTTACATTTTTATATTTCTGTACAGCTTCCAAATATATTGCGTTTATGTATTCGTACACAAAAAGAACTTTCTCATGTGAGAGAAAGGACACACACAAATACCTAATTTATATTGTTTGCTGTTTTATCCTTTTGTGCTGGTCTTGAAGTAATACAAACGGACACGAACATGACCTTGCCCTTTGTTTCATTTCTGTCTTTACTCAAGATGTCACCAAGTACTGTCACCCTTCAGGACTGGGCGCATATGAAACCTCCCTTTTCAGTAAACACCTTTTTTGCTATGATACTTAGACATCCAGGTTATAGCAATGCCCCGTATATCTGTAACTTACTTCTAATGCACTTCCACTAAATTTTAATTCTACTAAAGTGAACGGTTCATTTCATGAGATCACATTATAAAATGTCTCTGCATGCCAGATTAATCGGATACAAATGGACAGTTTAAACAAGTTTTTGCTTGATTTCGTTTAATAGCAGTCTTTCACTTTTAATGATTCTGTAGTCTACAAAACTTGCTTAAAAGAACTCAAAGAAATAAGGGTATTAAATGACATGTCAGAAGCGGCAGTTTCCTTTCTCCACGGGAGCCAAAAACTGGGCAGGACGTCATGATTTGGAGCCCTACACGGTGCCAGAGAGTTCAAGCTAGAGGATGGTGGGTAACTATTTTACACCAATTTACCGCTTCTGAATATGTTTGAACCACAAGACTACAATTTTTAGCTCGATACTCGTCGTTCTATAATATCCTATACTACTTGTTGGAGCAGATATGCAGAAGAGGGCTTTACAGGCTCCACTCAACTCTCCTCTATTTTTCGCAGATGCAAGTGAAAACAACAAGACATTCATTGTCCCGATTATGGTTTTAAGTAAGTCTAGAACCAGGTTAAAAGCATAAAGGGGATAAGCATATTGGGATAAGGCTACATTTAGTCGGGGAAAATTGAGGGAACATAGACAATTGAGGGGGAATGACTTTGTAGGTGGCGCACCACTATGTCAGGGGAACGAAACGAATGAAGCGATTTTTTCGCATATGCCATATTTGAGTCACAAGAGACACAATTGCCACAAAAGCCCCACCTGAAAAGTGACAGAATACGAAAAAGATATGTCCGATCATTCTGTATACTTTCGGCTAATACCATATAATGACAACAGGAATGGGCCGTCTCAGCCTAAAGCGCTCGAACATTTTCGCTGTTATGTGTTGTCTTTCTCTAAGAAGTTTCGGGGATCCTTGCATTGTTACAAACAAACAAAAGACAAGGAGCGCGACTAATGCTGGCACACGCGAAGTGGCGGTAAGCATGCCTAATCTCTGAATCATGCTTGGGTGGTACAGGCCTATGTCAGGATTTCTTCAACGGTAAACACACGTAAGTGGCTCGAACGCTTTTTGAAGTTGACACGAATTTGCCGGTCTTGCTTTGAAGGTGAAAATTTTTCCGGGCGCAATCGTGAGGGATACTGTTGCAACCACGTTTTGTGATTCACAAAATAATTTCACGCCAACAATGTCTACACACCCTCTTCATTCTAATTTCACAAGTTTGTTTCTGTCAGATGAAACCTGTGATGGAAGTACGAGGGAGTCCATATGTTTATAGAGAATTGTATCTGCTACAGCCCGTCCTTTGTGCGGTTAGTTTCTGGACAATAACACATCTTATCTCATGTAACTGAAATACAACTCGTCCATTTGACTACCCCGTCCCTTATCCCCATCTTTTCACATATCCCTACCCTACCCTCTACATCTACCCATCCAAAAAAACGGAAAATTTCCTATAAATGTTGGCCATTTCTGAACATATGACCCAGGGCCGGATCCAGGAATATGAGAAAGGGGGTGAAAGGGGGTGAAACAGTCTGCAGAAAGTGCATGGAGCAAAGACATGGGCTTGAAGATGTAAATTTCTGTTTACAAAAATCATTGCGTTGACGAAAATAGGAGATGTACGTCACTTAAGCCCCCCCCCCCCCCTCGTTATACGGCCCTGTGACCAATACGAATATTTGGTACAGATAGTACCATTTTGTATTAAAGAAAACTTAAATAATGAAAAAATCCTAATGGGGAAGGTGGGTACACAACCCTCTTTGGAAAGTGTCATTTCTGGCCATGTTGGATGTAGTTTTTAGCAAAACTTTGCGCTGCACGAAAACTGGTGCTGGCGCTCCACTCAGTGTCGAAATCTCACTCCAGACGCGCCCAGGGTAGGAAAATCCTGGAAACGCGATAAGAGCAGGTTTTAATGGCAAATCATACTAGTTAGAAGGACAAACCCGAGTACTTTCAGCGGGATACAAACCCAAGCGCGATTGTCAAACATGGCAGCGCAAAGCGACCATGCCCTCCCCTAACGACAGAAATAAAGTAAGGAAAATGAGCAGGACGCATAGATAAGGTTGTTTATTAAGTTGATTATTGAACTTGTTGTAAATATATATGCTGAAGGACATTTTGAAAACCTCAGTGAAGCATCCATTAATTCTGGGTCAATCTTTTCAAAATGTAAATGCTGAAGAAAAGGTTTCCTGTTCCATGTAGTTCTTACCTGAAGTAAGCAGCAGGGTCAACTGCAAACGAAAAGCACTCAGTAACATGTCCTTAACAGGACACGGTACAGCCGGCGAGAGCCCCGCTCTCGCACGTCTTTCCTAGCTCACGCGGAGCTCGAAACTGGCGTAGCTGCCCGAAAATTCCGTCGCTGCAATGAAAAGTCTCGCGCGGCTGCACGTGCCTGCCTTGGCAAGCAGCCCGCCCTCCAGTACGTACGTCTGCTGGGTTAGTTGGAGGTCAGCCAGGCTAATGGGGAAATCCCGCGAATTCCTTACCTGCACATTTCCCGCGTACCGCTAAGGAAGCGAGGGTGAGTATGGGTGCACCCGCGGTGTGTGAGCGATCCTGTGGCTATGGGTGCACTCAGTAACATGTCCTTAACAAGACACGGTACAGCCAGCGAAAGCTCCGCTCTCGCACGTCTTTCCTAGCTCACGCGGAGCTCGAAACTGGCGTAGCCGTGCCCGAAAATTCCGTCGCTGCAATGAGAAGTCTCGCGCGGCTGCACGTGCCTGCCTTGGCAAGCAGCCCGCCCTCCAGCACGTACGTCTGCTGGGTTAGTTGGAGGTCAGCCAGGCTAATGGGGAAATCCCGCGAATTCCTTACCTGCACATTTCCCGCGTGGGTGAGTATGGGTGTGTGTGTGTGTGTGTGTGGGTGTGTGAGTCGACAAATGCCGCCAACCGGGGACGAAAATGTGAATACACACCTGACAACCGGGGACACACCTGTAATTGGGGACCGTCCCCGTTTGAAACAGTGGCTTTAAATGGCTTCTTTGTGCTATATGATGCAGCAATGAAGATGTCTATTGATTCCAAAGAAATATAGGAACAGTCCCCATTTAGATAGTGTTGTGGTACGTCCTCGTTTGCAGGTATACGTGTGTATCCTGTTACGTCCACGGTTACCTGTGGAAAACCGTATACACACTTACAAAAAGATAGATATATGTTGATTGAAAACATTTTGAGCGCCCTCTTTTTTTTGCTGTTGCAAAGCACATCTTTTTCTATCAGTATACATGCTACAAGCTTTTTCTGTGGACGTCCACGGTTGAATGGTAACAAAAAGGGGTCCCCGTTTGGCAGCATTTACAAGTATGTGTGTGTGTGTGTGTGTGAATGAATTTTTGCACTGACAGGGTATAAAAATATAGGGTAAGATTGTATTCGGCATTTTGTCCTCCACCTTCAAAAAGAAGAGAGCATCCCCTCTGTCGCCCACCTGTTGACTCCAGTGAAATGACCTACATTAAACGGAGCAAACAGACTGGAGAACTCCTGTTCATCTACTTAATCAAATAGTTAACGGGACACAACGGTCAAAGGCGATACACCAAATTATCAGGACTCGAGATGCTGGATGTAAGGCGTTTGCATCATTCACATCGCACTAAAATATTGTGTTCGGCTATATTCTTTACCCCAAAAGAGGAAGCAGTCTGTCAAAATGTGCCTCGCTATAGGCGTTCGTTGAGCTGAGAGTAGGCTAACCGACATTAAGTCTTCTTCATAGGCTTCACATTTTCAGGTTGTTTCGGGCAGTGTGTTAAAAATTAATTATCGCGTTTCATTGCAAACAATTTTAAAAAAGTTACAATACATTCAGTGAAGTTGGATGATACTCACATCACTATGCAAATAACTTTTTCTTACAATTCTCTTTTTCAACTATTACAGCAAATAAGATGGACTTGAAATCAGTCGTTTTGTATAACAGTCGGCGCTTATTTTGATCGCCGTTTGGTTTACGTGTGGTGTTTACAGTGGCGCCGCCAGTCCTGGGTGATTGGGGGGGGGGGCACAACAGATGATGTTGTAATGGCACTCCAGTTAACCTCCCAAGTCTGCGCCAAATGTGTTTTTTTTTTCGTGTGCTCCCTGCTTTCGTACACACAGTGAAGATCTTAGATGTAAAGTTACTTAGATGCAAAATGGTGCTGTCTTTATGATATTTTTGGAGCTGATCACATACCTGTATGGCTGTAAAATGCCCCTAGTTTAGTGAATTTTAATTTTTCCGACTGGCTGGATGTTTTTTCCAACTGAGTGGTGACGCTTAAATATTCTTTTTTTTATGCGCCCTGCCTTTTGAATACAACAGTGAGGATCTTTCCTTTCATAAAGATGCCGTCCTGCGGAAGGGGTCTATGGGGAGGGGGACAGGAGAAGTTTTTTGCTTATTTAAGGTTTCTTAGATGCAAAATGGTGCTATCTTTTGAAATATTTTTGGAGCTGATCATATATAGCTGGAAAATGTCCATAATCTAGTGAATTCTAATTTTTGGTTAGGTGAAAAAGAAGAGCATGTCTAAAAGAAGAATACGTCGTCAACAAATCTCCTGAAGACTCCCTTTTGGCTACTTTACCGTCTTCAATTGGCAAAGTTTTTACCCAAAAATACGTGCGTGGAGTCCACAGAAACATTGTTGGACTATAACGAAATTTTTCCTCCCCTTCATTGTGCATTATAAAAGGCATCTAAGGCTGGCAGATACCTCTATAGGGCCTTCCGGAAGCTCTGGATAAAGTACATAAAATGGAGCAATGACATAATGCTTATTACTTGATATCCAAGTGATAATACAGAGTAGAACACTTTACAACTATCGTATTTTTACTACTTTTGAAAAATCCAGATGAACATCTTCCAGCAATGGGGAACGAGCGGGAGGGAGACTATTGGTGCAGGAAGGTGATATTAGACCTCCCTGATAGGTATAACAAAAGGGGTGAAGGACTAAAAAAGGCGTTTTTCAGAATGCTTTTTTGTCGTAAGTGTATTAAAAATCACCATCTATCAAGGGGGTAGCCAATAACTTGTCAAGGGGGGGGGGGCGAAGGCCATAGACAGAAGAAAATTTGGGCCCAAAGTGCCTCCCATATCGCTGGAAATGGCACTTCCCGAGCCTATTTTACCGCATAGAAATAGGGGATACACTAGCAATATTGTAAAGAAAAACATTAAAAAATACGAAAATATGCTCAAGGTGGCGGCTGCCCCCTTCACCCCCTTGCTAGGCCCCTACAGATGTTGTGATTATAGTTCCATGTATTATGTTAATAATGGTCATGAGATGGAGTGCAAACCGTAAAGCATGCGTGCAAAGCGCGCGAAATTTTTCATTAAATGAGATTTCTATGACAAAACCTCCATTCAGAATCTGCATCGAGACACTTTCAATTGCCCAACAAACCTACATGCCACTCAAAAAGCCAGTCTTTTACCTGTTAATTCGTGAACAGCTTTCAACTTTTGCTGCTGTGCTTCTCCGGGAGTTGCTATCAGAAGATATTTATAATGAGAACACAGTGGTAAGGTTTGAAGCGCGCACAGCGCGCGAAATTTTTGATGGTTTGCGAAGGATTTGCAAAAATTCTGATAGTTTGAGAAACATTTGTGATAGAAAATGATTAAGTAGATCTATCACTCGGTTGAAGCACACCTCACCGTACCCCCTACAGAAATCTATAGCTTAATCGCCTTTTGGGATCATTTTAAAATTTTCAAAAAATTTCATTGGGGGGCACGCAACCCCCCATGCCCCCCGTACCGGCGCCACTGGGTGTTTACATATACAACAGTAGTTGTGTAATTCACGGCCTTACACACAGGCGGGATTACAGGTGGACAAGGGGGTACTTGCCACCCCCACTTTTTACAGAGCTTAAACAAAAATAAAAAAAAATGAGCAAAAGGAAGCGAGACCAGCGAAATTACAAGAGAATTTTCTATAGCCTTTTATGGTAAAAGTTTGCAATGTTTAATGAAGGAAAATATTAATAATTATCAAAAACCATAAAATACCAGGAAGATTTTTGTCTTGACGCCATTCGCCTGCAACCCCAGAGAAAGCTGACTAATACAATGGGGCTGCCCAGCCAAGCGAAAATCAACAGAGAGCGCCCTGATATGGGTCCTACCAGTTGCGCGAAACGCAAGAGTAACGGTACCGCGAAGTTTGTAAACAAAACTTGCTTAGTATTATCTTCCACGTACTCTCTGTTAAGTTGTTGTAGCTGAATAACAGCTCCCTGATTGTATTACGCTGCAAAATATTGTTTCTGGACAGTATCCATATTTAAAACAAGAGATAATCGTCAGGAGGGATAAAAATGCCCTGAAGAATTACAGCCAGCCGTAGTAATCATATTTCAACGTTGGCAGGCACACTAATATGGCACAGTGGGCCTAACGTTAGGTCTTACTCTAGTGCGTAGCTAACCAGGGAGCTGTTACGAAAGGAGATATAAAGCTCTTGCCTCTCCTTTGAAATTATCAGGCTTGCCGATAATAAACTCCTGATTGTGTAGCTCTTGAAAATTTGGGACCACTTAGAAGAGATTACGAAGTGACGACAATAGTCCTTCTCGTCTGCTAAGTGCTAGAGCTCAAACAGTTCTTGGCATGATTTCTTCCATTGCCATTTTATTGCCAGTCGTCAAAGAACAGCTCCCTTAACTATTCTCTGCACTGCTCGAGCCAAAAATAGGCCGCTAGCCCCGTAGTATATAGTTGTACTAAACCTAGCTTTCAACGTTGAGCTAAGTAGTTGTACTAACTTATCCTAGCTTTTAATTGCCCTAAGGATATCTATAAGTTATGACGAAAAGATTTCTATGGGCCTACTCTGGGAAAAAGCTACAGTGGTGCCACTTAGTGGAACATTTTTTTTTTTTGAGTCTCTTCATATTTTCAAAAATAGGAATCATGTTTTAGTGTTATAGGCCTACACTAGTAATGTACGGACTGCGCTGGCAATGTACTGGGGCTCTTCCCACCCTTTATTTATAAGGAATTAATGACCTAGTCCGGGGCTATCTAGTTCCACCAGTGCGTACACAAGTGCAACCATGACAGTCGAGTCTGGAAGGCTATCTATCCAAGATAGCTCATTTACATAAGACCAACACTGAAAAATGGTTGTGCTTTAGGTTGGACTTTAAAGGGAGAAAGCTGTCCCCCCAAGTTTATTTTCAAAAATGTGCTAAAACTTAAAGATTTCTGATTATTACACTCATAACTGTTTTCAGTAAGTCGTTTTATAAAAACATTGAGTATTAAAGTTGAAGGTAAACCAAGGAGTTATTGTGCATAAATTTAGCAAATAAGTAACAAAAATATTGTCATATGATTAAAAGGAGCCATACCTGAATTAGAATGATAGGGTACACTAATTCAAACTGGGGGAGGGGGGACTGCATTTTCCCTTTGATTAGTCTTGTGTCATTTGAGGATCATGTGCTTTTCGGTAAAAGGTTGGCCAGTATCCTTCAAATAGCTTTTGGTATGACAGAACAGATTTCAAATGTCACAAATGGACCTTCTTTTTCCATGATAGCCTAACTCTGACTTGCTGTCGGTTGATTTGATAATGCATCAAGCTTAAGTGGGTGCAGGGGAAAGTAGGGATTTGTAACAATGATTCTATCCATTCAGTGGCATTACCAGATTTTTTTACCCATTGGGGAAGCAGGGAGGCAAAGGGCTACATCAGAGGCAGGATCCACCTGCAGCTAGCATGGCACAATGCTTTTGTCTAGTCCATGACCTCATGGAGGCTGGGAAAAGATGTCTGACTGGGGACTCCAGTCTCCCTACCCCATTTGATGATGACACTGTATCCATCATGTTAAAACTTAGATGGTGAGAGGGTTTAATATGCTCAATCTGGAAATTATCAATGGGGTATGGGGTGGGGGGAGGAGGTTGATGGGAGTTGCAAAGGCCCCACAGCTATGCCACTGCTTGAACCCATCACTAATGCAATGTTAATCCAATTCCGCCCCTCCCTTATTCATCATTGGACAAACACTGTACAGCAGCTGGCAGTGTGAAAATGGTTGTTCTACGGTCTTCTGCATGGACAATTCCCCTGGACAACTTCCCAGACCTTTCTCTCTGCTGACTTGTCCCCATCAGATATCCCCCCCCCCCCAATTCTCACCTGACCAACACCCCTTACCCTAAACTTATCCAGAGGGGATACCTCTTGAGGGCATAGTCTGTGGTGGGAGCTGGCTGGTTAGAGATCACCTGTCCCTTACTGCAGTTGAGTAGGAGTGACTGAATGAGCACGCAGTATTTAGTAGACTCAAGTAAACTTCAAATGTTGTTGAAAAATCAACAAAGAAAATCTGTGAAAATGGGACAAAGTATAAATTTTTGTTTCAAGGTAATTCTTGTTAATGTCGTGGATCGGAGTGATCCAAATATTTGCTGGGATTTCCCAACTGGACTCCCACAGGAAACAAATGATGAACAACTTTCACTTTAGTGATTGGGCGGATATATTCTCAAGCCACCAGTAATGAAATGATGACACACAGCGTGTTAAAGACTACAAAAAATAGACTTCTGAAGATGACTTAAGAGATCAAAGAAAGAAAGAGAGAGAGAGAGAGAGTACCTCTGGGAGCAACTCCACATCTGGAAGAAATAGAAAACACACCACGTTAACAGTTGGATATACTCCCAAAGGGACACAATATCATAAACACTTACATAAATATGGGACAATCAACTACTCAAATCACTGTTAGGTCAAATCATTACCCTGTACAACACCCAATAGTTAACTATCAAACACATTTGTGAAGCCCAGGGGCCTATACCATAACTGTTACCATTAACGTAGCCTAACAATAATTAGTAAAACATTCAGTACAGCCTAAGCTTATTATACGGAGCCTAGCCTCTGCAAAATGTAAACAAACAACAGCGCCCCCAGTTTCTAGAGTTACTCGGTTAATTAAACACAAAGAGCGCCACCCAAATCCAGAAGTTCTTGGTGTGACAGATTACATGCACACGACATAGTAATTACGATGTAGCCTACCACAGTCTTATCCAAGTAACCATGTACCCTCAGAGCCTATTCACTGCATAAGGTCCAAGCCAAAAAGACGTTACATATTCTTTGAATTAATCATGACCCAACTGGTGGAAAAACACTACATTCATCCAAATCAAGTCCTAAAGGGTCAGAGTTAAGGTTTGATGTGGGAAAATATGTGAATCTAGGCAAATTCACTTACCAAACAACTGCGCTTAGACCTGGGATGGGTCCGAACGGCACAGGCCCCACTGCTAACTAGAACAAGAAAAGGGGCGAGCACATGCGCGCAACTCCTTATATGCCCACCCAACTGCAATGGATTGTGGGATTACGTCACATCCTGTACGGAAGCCCTAATGGACTTTTCAGAACGGAGGTAAGGTGATATCCACCCCGACATTAATGTATGCAAAGTGATGGCAACAGTTGCAGTTACCCATGGAAAACTAGCACAATAATAATATCACACTGCCCCATTTAATTTCTCCACAGTTGGAAAAAAGATGGCCTTATACTCTATGTATATAAACAATTTCATTTTTGTTATATCATATAATACCAATCCAAAAATCAGTATTTCTTGGTGCTCACAATATTGTATGATACAGAGCAACCCTTCCACATAAACACATAGTCCAAAAATATGACACATTGCACTTTTTTGTCATAAGACTCCAAGGATACTACAGTATGTACCTATGAGAGGTCCCTTGGCAAGGCAAGTAAGAATTTTGTCTTTTCAGTATCAACTGCCCCTTCACCACAAAATGTATAAATATTACCTCAAATTAATTCATAATGCCTTAGTAACCAAACATATTCCTGGTTGTCCAGGTCATGTGCACTACTTCATGTAACTAATTCAGGGCTCCCGGGAGGCTCTATACTGTTCTCTATCAACCTTGGATATCCTTTTAAATGTAAAGGAAATATTTTATTATAGTCCAAGAATGTTTCTGTGGACTCCACGCAGGTATAATTGCGTGTACAATTTTCCCATGGGCGTGGATCATGGGGGACGGGGAGACGCGTCCCTCTCACTTTTTTGGAAGGGGGACATCGTCAAAAATTCCCCCTCACTTTTTCAAAAATGATGGAACAGACTGCAATTATGCCTAGGAAAACGAAATTTTTAGAAGAAAAATAACCTAAAAATCGTACACTTTTGTTGCACCAAATCGCATCTGAGGGCGTTCAGTTCTAGAAAAATTTCCCTTAGACCCCTCCCCGATGCCGACGATCACAAAACTTATGGCCGTGACGCAAGTTCTGGCTACGACCACTGCTTCTTCCACCAGGATGGCAATTCACAAATGTGGAAAAGTCCCCCCCCCCCCACTTTTGGAGATGGAACCACGCCCATGATTTTTTCCTGGGACTTAAGGAGTTTTGAAGACAATATATTAACCGTCTCTAACTCCCCTTTTTCACACGAACGAAAGTTGGAATTCACTAAATTGTGGACATATTTTATTTTTAAACATACATCACTTTGGAATGACCCAAAGATACCACCATTTTGCATGTAGGCTCCCAAAAATTAACAAACATTTCTCAAAGGGGAGGGTAAACCCCTTCCCGGGATTGCACTCTAATGTACTAACAAGAAAAGGCTCTCCCACCTTTGTATATAGCGTATACAAAATCCCACTGCCTAAAAAGGCACGGTTTAGCAGTTATTTGCGGTTCCCCAATCACCAACTCCCGCCGGCACAGATTTCTGAAGGGTATACCCTTCAGAAATCCATAAAGAAGGTGATATATCATCTCTCCTCCCACGTAGATGTCAGGTTGTGAGAGTCCTGTTGGTCCCCCTTTTCAGGGTACAATTAATGCAGAGCTCCCGGGAGGCTCTATACCGAAATTTTTCGGCGCGTTTCCCGCGCAATTGTTTACGCTCACGGAGAGAGGTACGTTTTTATTGAGTGATGGATTTATTTTTATCACTTTTTACCAAAATCATTTGAAATCTTTCACGATTTTTGCAAAGCCTTCTCAATATTTCTTGATTTTCGCTTGATCTACGCACTTTTAGCCTTGAATTGCTCCTTTTACTATCAATAAGGTCCCAAAAGTATTCGCATTACACATCCGTGGGGTTCTACCATAAGCCAATAATTCGTGTGCATAAACGTGATTTCAGAGGAGCCAGCCTTGTAAGGATGTAAAGCAACTAATATTCATTTTTTCACGCTCCTCTTCTTATGAGAACTGAAAACTTGGTATCGAACCCACCTTCTAATTGATAGACACACATAAAGGGAATTGACACCGTTTGTAATAGCAATGGTTTTAAATTTAAATTCAAATTTTCGCGCGCAATTATTTCATATGACGTCCTATACCCAAATACCGTGTAACGAAAATAAAAGACTCATTATGGCAAAAGTCATTTCAAGTTACCTACATGGGCTCATAATGTTAGCGTGTAAGTTTTAAGATAACTTAGATTCTCCGGAACTTCTGCAAGTACATATAGTAACGTATACGGAGCCATACACATCAATTCCATGCAACATGAAAAGGTATAAAATCTCACTGACATAAGAACTGGAGCCGATTTCTGTGCTCTTAAAATGCAATACTGCGAGAGCTTCCGGGGGCTTCCCCCTGAACCCCACCAGGGCTCCGCCCCTGGACCCCGCTCGTGGTGCATCTTCCGTGCACATGAGATTTTCCATCTTGGCCCCCCCCCCCCTCAAAATTTCTGGATCCGCGCCTTCAGATGGTGATTGTTTATACACTTACGACTACAAAGCATTCTGAAAATGCTCTTGCTAATCCTTCACACCTTTGCTATACCACGATCAGCTCCAGAAATATCCCAAAGATAGCACCATTTTGCATCTAAGCAACCTTAAATTAACAAAAATTTCTCAAAGGGGAGGTGTCACAGGGCGGGTGACCCTACAAGAAATTTTAGGTTTGGTGAGTGGCGCTTTCCCAAAACAACTTCAAAAATTACACAGACACATTTCTAACTTACAATTCTTGTATTAACTTAAAAGTAATTTGGGTTAGTAATCATAACAAATTAAAAAAAAAGGAAAAGAGGCCTCAAAATTAACTTAAATTCTTAAATTCATTCTTCGCTCATTTCCCTGGTCATTTTTGACTGGTTGTGCTATCTGTGGTTTTCCTTCACGGTACTTGAAATGTCAGTCCCATTTCTGTGGACTTAGTTCAAGAAGTTCACAAATGAATATAGAAAAAAAATTCCTCAGTCTCAAATCATGCAACATTCACTTTGTTTCAAAATCATACTCCAATCTCCTATCATGAACTGAATATATTCGCTTCCATGAATAAGTTCGCTCGTCACAGCTTGTTCGTGGAGCTATTTGTGGTTTGGTGGCAGCTAGTCAGGCCATAATCCCGTCATCAGGATAACTTCACACCGGGAAAACCAGATTTCTGTGAAGTATAGGCTAATGGTTCCCCTTTTAATCGTATCCTTATGCTTAACCAGTAACATTTGCAATATTTCCAGTTTCTCACTTCCAACCCAGAACACGAAGAATACTGCTCCTGCTTAGTTGTGTTTCACTTACTACATAAAACCCAAATCGACTTATTAATAGATCACACAATTAGTACACTTGTTTTGCCAGTTTTACTTATCTTTCTTTTTCTCTTTTGTTTTGAATAAGGATAACTAGATGGCTATTTTATAGCTACGTTACACTACTTCATTTCCACAATTCTTATTACACATTGCCTCACTCTAGTCCTAACTAAATACCAATACCTCAACCCGAAAAACCGTTAACCAACTCATACTAGTAAAAATTCAGTTTTACCTTAAATCTGGTTCTTCTCCCCGTATTCAGAAGAATTTCTATCACGTTCGGTGACAAGGCGTCCCATCGGTTTACCTCTTATGGCCCGCACAGGTCGAACGACATGAACTTCACGTTCTTCTCGGTGGGAACCCATAAGAAAAGATACACCCTCAGCGGTGCCTTAACTTCACCTCCACCGGTATACACACCCTCAACGGCTAAGTCACGTCAATCGTGCCACAAAACCTTAGGCAACCTCAGAGCACCGTCTCTCTTGATAGACTGGTTCTGAATACACGAGGAAGCCCACGCTACCCACTACCCGCTTTCTTTAGTTATGTAATCCGGAATTCAACGTGTGAATAGTCTTACAGGCTTGGGGCTAGTAAGCAATGCCTTACAGCTCACTAAGCCAACCTGGCATCTAGGCAATTATGAATGTATTAACATAAATTATCATGTTAAATTAGAGGTTTTCCATCACCTCGTGACAGGAGGGCTACGTCCCCTCCCCTTAGACCCCTCCCCCAGGATGACACCTTTATATAGTGACAAAGGAAGGATCCCCACTGCTGTATACAAATGCAGGGTGAATAAAAAAAAGGTGCAATTTACGCGCCGCCACTGCAGTTAGTAAGAACATCCAACCAGTCGGAAAAATTAGAATTCACTAAATTACGGACATTTTCCAGCCATGTACGATCACCTCCAAAAATATCCCAAAGATAGCACCGTTTTGCACCTAAGCAGCTTTAAATTAACAAAAATTTCTCAAAGGGGAGGGGGCGCCCCCTCTCCCAGGACGACATATATGTATGTAGTGACAAAGGAAGGATCCCCACTGCTGTATACAAAACGCAGAGCGCATAACAAAGTGCAATTTAAACGCCTCCACTCAGTTGCCGGAAAAAAAAAACATCCAGCCGGGCGGAATTTGGGACCTTCACACCCCCAATTATATCACCCTAGCAACGGGCCTGGTCGGGTTCATGATCTCCGACAGTGATCTAGGCTGCGAAGCGTTGTTTCAGCTATTTTGGGGCATGATGAAAATAACATCTTGAAGTAATTCCGTGGACTCCGTGTATTTTACCTGGCAGATCATCTATGATGGTCATGTTAACTTTGAAATGATAATTCTTATTAGAATAGGACACCGTCAGTTCTCATAAGGGGGAGGGGGGAGGAAAGGGCCTATAGGAAGATGCCCCTCTTCAAAATCAAAGGGATTGGTTTGTGCTAAGTCATGTTTGTCCCCCGTCCCCCCCCCCCCCCACATTTAAATATGGATTGACGCCCCTGCTTACCATCATTTGTGTAGTTCATGTGATATTCAACCTAGTTACAAGGGATACAAATATTTTCAAATTTCAATGAACTAACACTGTTTGTCAACATCAGTCCCGATTTGTTTTTATCCTGTAAGCACTGTAACTTCAGTTGCTATGGAAAATTATGTCCACCAACCAAAACATTGGGTTTCTCTGAATTCCCAACATTTCGGCAGATTTCTCCTTAAAAGTCTTTAGAAATTGTATTCCTTATTCCCTGAAATACCTGTTTGAACAATCTGACGCTTTCACTTTGTCTTTATTCTGTGCTTACACTTTCGTTGCTAGGGGATTAAAGTTATCCTTAGCAACTAGTTAATGAATTGTCATTGACATTGTTATTTGAAGTTTTTTTCTCTATTTTTCTGTGGAAAAGGTAAAGAAATTTATCTTTATTTTCATGTTGAAAGGGAAATGACATTTCTTCTGTACTTTCATAATTGTAAGTTTAGATTTTGTCTTTGTTCCACTTTTTGGGTACTGTTGTTAGGGAAAATTCTCCTTAGCAACGAAAAAAAGTGTACATTTCATGAACATTTCCAAAAAAGTGCATAAATTGTTTTCATTTTGAAAGGGAAAGGACATTTCTTCTGTATCCCATAACTGGAAGTTTAGTTTTGTGTTTATTCTGTTTTCTGACTGTTGCTAGGGAAAATTTCCCTTATAAGCCAACCAAAAATGTGTTTTTTTGGGTAAATAATCAAAAATATATGTAAATGAGAATTATTTTGAAAAGCAAATGACATTTTATCTGTATTCCCATCATTAAAAGTTTGGATATTGTATTTATTCTGCACATAAACTATTGTTGCTAGGGAAAAACTTCCCTAGCAACCAAAATAGTGTATTTGCCGTGATTTCTCATAAATGAGCAACTTTGGAACGTGGTAACATGTAAAATATGTCTTAGGACATCGTTCCCAATGTATCTAGGATATTTTAAGTACTTCCCAGTGGGGGACTACGGAAGTCAAGAAATAGAGCACTTTGAGACCTTTGGCCTACCGCCTATAGGGAGTGGCAATTCTCGAAAAAATTCTCGGCGTGCTTTGCATGAGCCTTATATGAATCAATGTCTCGTTAGAACTGCTGTACTGCTGTGCGTAGGAAAAATTTGATGGAATTGCCTCGTTATTGCTTATTGTAGGACGGCTTGAGTAAATTATTATTTCCAAAACCTTCTCTATACTTCTCGCTGTTCGCTTTCCTCACCAACTACCAGCATCCTCAGCAAATTGACTGAAGGTCACTATCTTAAATTTGCGATCATCATAAGAAAACTATTTCATTAGCATTTCAAATAACACCCAGGGGAAGCAAGATTTACTCAAGAAATAGTCCAGAATGACCGTCAAAGCCGTCAAATTTAAGAAAAAAATTGGGGGAAGACCCTCAGTCCCAGCCTCCGTCTTCGCTCCTTCGGCGCTCGTCCTCGCCGGCCACGCTGTCCCAGATGCAGCCTCCAATGAAAATTACTTCCCTGGCACTTTACTGCCTATGCTCTTAGCCTTGTCTATGTTAAAACTACCCATAAAACATTCCATTGACTTCCATTGACATAGTCTATAACCTTCAAAATTTGGACTACCTTATTTTTCACGCTAAATAAAGTAGGTGAGTGGGACTTGTCCCAGACCATCGAAAAAATGAAACAGAAAAGAAGGAAACGATGAACGAACCATAGGCTAGAGCAAGATATAGCATCCTATATCCTGCTCTATGGAAAGAGAGGCACATGGGGATAGTAGGAAAATTTTGATGCAATGAAAACTACTGAATTTAAAACTGAAGAAAAACGATGGCCTACAATAAAATGTCCCAGACCCTGTCTCAACGCTGTTTTCTTCCGTGCGCTTCGCGCGCACTCGTTTTAAATATTGTTTCGAGATTTGTGGTTACTTCCTCTAGAATATCTTGCTTGTCGTATCTTCGTAAAACCTTTCTATTATCATTGAAACCACCAATGCCCCCATGGCTATAAGCAGTGGAGGAGGAAGTCCCTTCCCCAGAAATTTTCAAAGCAAAATTTTAATCACCATCGATCTGTGTGAATTTACCAAATCTTTATAGATTGTTTACATGCAAGTTGTAAGGCATGGAAGTGCCATTTCAGGTGCCGCAACAAGGGACTGGCTCTTAACAAAGGAGGGGGGGGGGGAGTTCAAGATCTCTCTCCTTGAGGATACTTTTCCTAGCTTTTCTTTTACTTACATCGCTGAAAAGTCGACAAATGCAATTTTTCAGCGCGCTTTGTGCGCACCCACTCTAGATTCTAGATCTCCAGCTTTCAAAATTATTGTTCCAAAGCCCAGGGAAACGCTCAAAATTACCCATTCTCCCCTCCTTCCTCAAGTCTTCTGAATTATCGACCCCGGCCGACTGTAATGTAATTGAAAGTCAAGTGGTGATTTTTGTGGTCTGTTAAGTGCCCACCTTGTCATTTGAAATTGAAGCTAAAATGCAACATTTTAATACCAACAATTTCGTAAGTACCCCGGCGCTTCCGGAACTTCGCCCCCTGGACCCTCCAGGGCCCTGCCCCTGGACTCCACCGGGGTATTCGGGAGGGCCCCTAGACCCTAGCCTTTAGAGGGAACGCTTCGCGCTCCTGCGGGGCCTTCTGCACCGTTTGAAAGTCCATCCGGGCTTGCCTCCTTCCACTTTCAGACACCAAATCTAGCCCCTGGAATTTCATCAGCAAATTGAAATGTAATGCTGGACCTTTGTCAATGATAACGACGAAATTTTTATAAGTCTTTTGAAACGGAATGATCGATAGTGGCTGGTTGTTTGAACAGCGCCATTTTAGGGGTTAATTCTTTGGCGTTATTTCGAGCTCTTTGACCATGTTTCTAGTTCTTTGAAGACGTCAATTTGTATTCAATTGTTACTTTTAGACCCATGGACGTCCGGGGGGCAAGAAGGCAAAGGGCACTTCCCCCTGGAAAATCAAAAACTTGAAAAAAAAACTTGAAGACAAGATAACACCAACAGGCTTTATTATATCACTAAACATGAGCTTTCAAAATGGAAAATGATTAGATGCAACTCACAATGCCTGGGAAGTGGCATTTTTAGCGGTCTGGGAGACATTTCGGCCAAACTTTTATTGGCGCTTCGTGCCAAACTATGTGGGCGCTACGCTTAGACAGTTCGCCTCCACCCTGGCAAATTCCTGGCTACACCTCTGTAAAAGGCGCCAACATTCAGCAATTAATCTCCTTTCTAAGAGTGAAAATTTTCCCTGATTTCATCAGTTAAAAGCTTTACCCCGTATATTTTTTTTTCCAAGGACACCCATGTTAAGACTTACGCCCATTGCTAGGAGTGTTGATATTTATACTGAAATTATAGATAAGAATATATTGAAGGGTGTTTAAATATAATTGTCGAGTTTGTCGTAGATGAAACATTATCTAGTAATTTGTGAAAATGCTCACATTCTTAAGTACTACGTAGAAGACAGCACCTGAATATCATAGTATAAGGAGACATGCTAAGATAAACAGAGAGCAATCAAACCTTTTTCATTATGTGGTTACACAAACTTAGGGGGATCATTTAATTACAACCATCATATAATACACTACGACATTTTAAGGCGACGTGGGAGAGCAACATATCGTCAAAGTACCATTATGGTATTTTCAAAATTTATGATGTGGGCGTATAAGGCCTGCGTAGCGGATTGAAGGGACCTCATCCTTCCATTCGGGCAGAACATTTGTCATTGTAATCGAACGTGTTTCAATTTTAAGAAAGAGCGCCCCCACCCATCCGCAATTAAATGCAGCCCCTCAAGCTTACGACTTGGCAGTTTGTAGCATGATGTGGTGCTAGTTCGTTTTCAAAATTTCCCGCGTGTCAACGTTTGTCATCGTATCACGTTGCAACTTAGGAAAGCGAGGTGTTTATCCTGTGACGTCCACACTGACGAAGACAATTCACCGTACGTCATGATGTTGTGGATGTATATATGACCGCTACCATCGTTTATAGGCCTACAAACACGCCTTACATTAAATGAAAGAGGGTCAGGCGCTACCAGGAGTAGCTCCAGGATTTGTCGGACAGAAGGACCAGGCTCTATGACAAGGGTCCAGCACCATGAAGCCCCGAAAAAGGCGACGTTAATCTGGAAGCACAGCCAGCGTAAGCAAGATTTTCGGCGCATTTCGCGAGTCGGAAATTATGGGCATTTATTAAAGAAACTTTTAAAAATTTGGGTCCTTAATGAAGAAAATTTAAAATGTTGGGAATTTTAATAAGGAAGATTTTGAAATTTTGGGAGGTTATGGAAGCGAAATGTCAAATTAAGGATATTTATTGGAAAAGAATTTGAAATTTGCTGTATTGATTGAAGAGAATGAAAGATTTTCGGGTATTGTTTGATGAAAATTCGATAATTTGCTTTTTGTTTGAACAATCTATCCTCCCAGAGAGCAAAATCATGTAAACCGTTAGAGCGACGGTTCTTTTTCGGTGATCAACAGGCTTTTTCGTACCCATTAATCGCTCCTGAAAAAAATGATAAATTTCATCGAAGGGGGGCAGTCTTTCTGATACGGGGCTTCCTATTCCCTACCTGGTGCCACCTCTGGCCGCCAGTTAAATCCACGTTTTGCATTGCACTGTCAAAAATCCGGTTATACCCTAGTATTGCAACTTACTTGATGTACACTAAACATGTAAAATTAGCCTATGAACCGTGTCAGTGAATCCAAAAAAAATCAAAGAAATGCTAATTATAAATACCTCAGCTTCCGAATCCCCGTCGCGCAGGCGCGTAGCTACAGAGAGCCTGGGGGGCTGGACCCTGGGTCACCCATATATAAGGGAAGGGCCATCCTCCCCGATAGGGGGCAGCACCTTGAACAGTCAATAACCGCGACGACAGGGGCGTAGCTAGGATGAAATTTTTTTTAGGGGGCCTAGGTATCAAATGGGAGGTCACGGCATCGATCGCCGTCCTTAATTTTTACACATTTTATTAGGACACGCATAATTGTTTGAGGGCCTGGCAAACATCTGGGGGGTCCAGCCCCCCAGGCTCTCTGTAGCTACGCGCCTGCGCGACGGGGATTCGGAAGGATGGTTGAAACACAATTTTTCGTCTGCTTCGAGCGCCGAAAATTTTAGGCATTTATTGCACAAAATGTGAAAATTTGGGGTCTTTGATCAAGAAACTTTTAGTACAGTATATGAGTTATATAATATATGTGTGCCACTTGTTTATGATATTTGAAGCAAACCAAGCGTTACATTTCGGAGCCATTTTGGAAAAAATCCCTTGGCACCCACTTATTGTAAGGCTTGACTACAAACATATAGTAGCCTGCGAACTAGTATCAAGTTTTTGTTCATAAATAGTATTTGCTGCAGAAAAATTGGTTTGTGACTTGGTCACAATAGATATAGAACTACAAAGAGCTAATACTGTTGTTGAAAAAAAAACATTCAATGACATAAATGAGTAATGCATTGATATATAAATCCAAACAATTGAATCGTTGTGACTCATTGTGACGAATTTAGAACTACAGAGAGCTGATACTGTTGTTGAAAAACATTCAGCGACGTAATGAGCAATGAATTGACATATAAATCCAAACAATTGAGTCGCTATGACTCATTGATGACAAGGCTTGTGCAAATCAGTATCCTAGCGTAAACAATACACTGCAGACAGTTCAGACAGAGCAGTGTGTGGAAGTGACCTTGAGCAATATGGTAGCCTGATTGCTTGCACTTTAGTGAGACACTGAAAGTTCAGCAGACTTGAATGAGATAAGCTCGGTAAACTGCATATGTCAAAGCCATGAAGCAATCATTGTTGTTGTAGTGTTCTTGCTAAGGTGAAGCAGGGACGTACCACTCATGTCACATCTTCCACCCTCCTCCCACTTCAAAAAGCAAGTTGATCATCAAACGTATGATTATGTTATGGTAACTTCAAAAACTTGCCAAATTCACAAGCAGTACTTTTTATAGTGCGACATGCATAAACAGGTTAAACCCAGTCTCAAGAGGTTCTTCCAATATTTGGCCTTTCAAATTTTGCCTTTGTTTTTTTTTAAAGTATCAAGTTCGTTAACATCAATGTGATTGTATGAGCAAAACTTGCATAATGCTGAACGAGTTTGAATCAAAAATTCCTAATATGTAAGTTCCACATAGACAAGACCCGTGCCACTACACCGTGACAGCAGGGAATTCTGTTTGCAACTCCCTGGTGACAGTCAGTGCTCACATTCACAAACAAATGTTACAAATTCTGCCTTGAGTTACCAGGTTACGTTCCAATATTATGTAGAAAACGACCCACGCAGTACGTAAGCCAACCTGGTTAAGGACCTAAAGGCTACGTTCAAGATATAGCTACTATAAGAGGGTTGGGTCTTATATTAGTTCGTTGATCCTAATTGAATAACTCCACACACTGTTCTTTCCCGCTATTCAAACTCACTGGACCTTACTGTTACCGTGCATTATAAAAGTGTATGATAAAGATTATTTTCAATGCAGGCCAACTATGCAAATCAGCGTTAGTAATACTTAAAGGGAATATGCAATCGCCCAAAATTGCTTTCAAAAGTTAAACTGCAATTTAAAGCATACCTGAACAAAGCTTTGTTATTTATGATCAAGCTATAATTGCAAACTCGTCTTATACTCACAAATATTAGTAACGAATTACTAACAATGAATGGACAAATATTGAGATACATAGGGTGGCTGGGTGAGGAAGAAAGTGATTCTTTCCGCTTAACCAAATTGTAAAAAGAAAGAACATCTGCCCATGTACTCCCTTCAGACGTGTTGGAAGGATTTTGCCAATGAGGGGCAAGCTCACCAACGGGCAGCAACTCAAAGCTCAGTAGGCTGGTCGCCGGGTTGTGAGAAGGACAAAAATGACTACAGTACAAATACACTGTCCAGTTGTCGGGGCGACCGATCACCGTCAAAAATAACTTACTTTACCGTTAGACCAGCCAAGGCTCGATCGACAAAATCCCCTTCTGGGGTTGGGGGTTGGGTTGGCATAATCCTGCCAGGAGGGGACAGGGAGCATATGCCCTACCAATTGGGTCAAAAATAGTGGATCCATTTGGGCAAATGAGACGGACAAGAAAATAACTTATTCCCTGAATTCGGGGAACAATAATCCCTGCTCTCCAGGAATATTGAACCCCGTACGCCTATGGGGGTTGGGGGCCATGTTCCTGTCCACTACCTGGTGCCACACTGTCCCTATCTCCGTGAACGCTGCACTAACTAAATATTGAGAAATTTACGGCCAACTGAGGAAGTCCCATGATTGAATCTTTTTATATTAATTATAATTTTAAGATATTTTATCAGACAGGAGAGGTGCGGGATTTTTTTTTTTTAAGGGTACAATGTATTGGCCCCTTGACGTTTCCCTGGCCCTTTTAACGTTGACTGTTTGACAAGTTAGTCATATGGGAACTGGATTTGAATTTTCACTTTACTTTTAGAATAATCTTCATCCACTTTTACCACATTTGAAAGCTTTCCAGTTTTGGGCGAAGTATAGATCAGAATGGCTAGTAAAATAGCAACTCCGTAAGTACTGTCTCAAGTGCTTGATGTACCGAATTTTATATTTAATCACTTTAATTACACTAAAAGTCTAGACTGATCTCGTAAATACTGCGCATTAGTTTTATTTTGCTGATTGCATTCGTAACTGTCTAATCCATTTTCGTCTTGATACATGTGTGTGAAGTATTGGTCTATGGGAGCATTTGCAAAGAAACTGCTCTGAAAATAATTATACTATAATGGGACGTTAATCCGTCGCACGTAGACATTTCCTCATAGCCTATAAATGCTATTGGTTCTCTTTTGTTATACCAGGGAGATGTCATTAGCTAATAACACCTCCCTGGTTTTACTACTATACATGATCCAAATTCTTGAGGTGAAGCTACTTCTAGGAAGTGGCGCCGCCAGATTTTCAAAAGTTCGGGAAGGGAGGGGGTACTCCTGAAATCTATATGCCTTGTACAGCAAAATCACAAACTGTAAATAGGATTACCCCGAGTTCCCTAAATATTTATGTTTGGGATGTTGCAGCACCCTTTCAATCTATAACGCGATATTTGGTTCTCTGAACGGGTGTGAATTTTATCGTACGATGGACTTCCTGCACTACCGTGTATTTGTAGCGAGTTCCTTTACTTTTAAGAATCATCTTTGTGTACCAAATTAAGGTCTCAACACAAGGCTGTTGACTGGGCAAAATCACTGGGAGTAGTTGATAACCCTGTCTAAGCGGAGCACCAAGTGCACGGCATGCCTATAGATAGTGGACACCTGGGCGGACCCTGCTTTTCGCCTGTGCATGGACGCCATCCTAGGGGGGATGCTTAGGGGAGGGGTGGCATGTAAGGCCTGGCTTAGGTGCAAAGTAGTGTTATCTAAGGCAAAGCTTTGCACACTCAGATAAAATATTTAGAAGTTGTCATTATTTAGTGAATGTTTTTCTATTTTTGGCTGTGCGAAAAACAAGAGATACTGTCTTAGGGGAGGGGATGACAACTCTATTTTTGAAAAATTATTAACTGTGATAGATGGTTTAAATGCAGACTGAGGGTATCTTTGGTAAAGCTTGGTAAAACTTTGGACTAATTATACGTTTGGGAATCCTAATTATTTTGGGATTTTTCTATTTTTGGTCGGGTGTAATCGAAAGTGGATGTAATCAGGTGATGTCCTTCCCCTTGATCAAATCTTTGGTAAAACTTTAAACTGATTATATGGTTAGAAATTCTACTTATTAAGTAGACTTTCTGCTTTGGCATGGCACCCCTGCAAGGTTGGTACCCGGTGCGGGCTTCCCATCTTAGTGCCCGGATGACGGATGACGGATGACGCGTAGCCGTAGCGTAGGCCTTGCATGGGAAGCATGCTAAGACACGGTATGAGAAAAGAATACATCTTTAGCCTGCGTATACGCCGCAGTGTTCGAAGTAACATGAGCAGTCAGGATTCCAGTCATCACTCCCTGGACATGTACTAGAGCAAAGCATCTTACCCCTGCTACAGGAACAGGCCCACCTAGAGCCCTCCCTCAGTTGGTGAGTTTGGATTTCATACTAGGGTAATACTACTGCCCTGGGATGGAGTTGGATATTGTATGACGTGAGTGACAAATGACTTTATAATGTATTGCAAGGTTGAGATGAGTTGTAGTAAGGCCCCCGAGCTGTTTCTCAGAAGACTGGCACAGTTCATGAATGTTGTATAGAAGGAAGTCCTTCAGAAGATATGAAACTGTTGACATGTTGCATGGAATGGGATTCATAATCTTTGATGTGACAGGAAGTTAATGATGCCAGAAGTGGTTTAGCCAGGTCACTTCTCCAATGCAGCATTCTGGATAGATGGATAGCTTGCAGAGAAGTCTAAAAGGAGGGGGTGTTCTGCTCTACTTTGGAAAACTTGTTCAGTATAAGAGATGCCTAGATGGCAAGTGGTTCAATATGTGACCCAAATTGACCTTAAAATATGAGTCGAGAAGTACAATTTCTGATGACTCATTCTTTGCAAATGGAATCAAGATGGTATCTTTGAAATAAACACCTGTGCAGAAATTAATGTGAATATTTTTTGTGACATTGCTTTGTATTGTGTGATAAATGCAACATTTGTTGCAAAGACAGTCTGGCATAATGCACTGGATGACACGTACACCCATTGTTAAAGCGGCATCCCTTACATTACACTTTTTAACCACTCCCATTCCTTCAACTTTGTATCCTAAATATTAATGCATGAACTTACTTCCTATTTATTCAACAGTATCTGAAAGGTACTTTTTTATTCAGAGACTACATATGATGCATCCTTCAGGAGATTAAATACATCACCGTGATCCCAGTTTGATCTTGTACCAAGATCAATATATTTAAATAGAACCAACTTGTCAAGGAAAGTAAGGGGGATGGATTTGATGGTTTAAGGGATTTCTGCAGTGTGATGGACTTCTTGTTTGGTGAATGAAATCTCAGGTTTTGAGAAGGGAAGTATTGGGTTATTGAGAGAATCGTGGTGCAGTGTGGAGGTAAAAATGTTTTGCTGTTGAGGGTGCATGGTTGCTCAAACAGATAATCAAAATTTTATTAAGGTTGGTTAGAATGAAAATAATCTATTGAAAAAGTCACTGCTGATGGCCACTCCATCAATATTCATACCCCAGCAGGGCTTTGTTAGGGTGCCCATTCTTCCATATTGAAATATTGGTGGAATACATACAACTTTATAGATGATATTCAGTCTTTTCTTTTATGAAATTCAGGTCCCCAGAATGAATTTAGGAAAATTGTAGGGAATTAAAGGATAATTTTCAGCATGCTTTTTCAGCCAAAGTTTGCCACTAGTTTAGCAGTGATGTTGGTTAGATTGACATATTGTTTGCCTCAGTATGTTCATGCATGAGAAATGATTGCCAACAAATAAAGCAACAATGTTCAAGCCAGTCAGACCATTGACTGTCACTCCAAACAATGCTTTTTAAGAACCTGGTATGTACACTGGTTTCATGATGAACCCACATGTATAACTATATAGAAGACAAAATAAGTCTTCTAGGCATTACTATATGTAGCAAAAGGTTATCATGGTCAATGACTTTCATTTATGGTGAACACCATTTTGCTGTAAATCTGTGTGCTTGCTATGATCCTCAAGATGGGCATAGATAAACCAGGACTTGAAGAAAGAGCATTCAAGTTTAATCATTTCCTTGACGGGCATCAAGGCAAACAGAGTGGTGTGGTCAGCGTTTTCAAGCCCTGTTGATGTGGTGGAATGTATGGAGTAGAGGGTTGGTAAGAGGGGTTGGCATTCAGGGAAAAAGCCAGACGTGCATTAGAGAATTTGCTCCCTTGAAGGAAGGACAAAATTGCCTGCATCTGGTTAAAGCATTATACTCTCCAGATGCCACATATTTGCGATTAACCACTTGAAGTGGACATAAATCCGCTCGAATCATTGCGAAGTAATTTGCGCAGTTATACGAAATTATTCCCTGAGACTGAACTCCATGGATAAATTGACATTACAACAAATTTTAAAACAGAAAAATCTGTTCAGGTTTGGTGGAATTATCGATAAAAGTTTAGCATGAAAACTGCTACAGAACGATGGGCAGCTTCAACCATGCGTAAAGTTCTAGTCGCTTGTGGTTAAATTACGTCAAAAATCGGCCATCTCGTGCCGTGGTCGGCCATTTCGTTGCACCGGTCTCCAGTTGGAGAGATTCTCTCATGGGGGGCACTGGTGAAATCTTTGAATTGAAATTGGAATGATTAAGTGTCCCATATGTATCATGGTGTGTTTTTCTTTCTTCTTGAAGGCTGGGTGCGATCACCCTGAGAGACTTCAAGAACATTTTTGATAAAGAGGGGGAGTACAGGTATCACTTGAAAACTCTGGATGCTGAGTTTGTGAGTAAAATCCTGCTACATCGTGAGTTTCGGAGCAATTACCTGTATAACATTGGGTATACCATATTGGCCAGTCTTATCTTTCGAATTCTCATCATTTCTTCCAACCATGCTTGATCAAGTGTCTCAGATAAGTTACTTGTCTTTCAGTTGAATTCAATATTTGTTTGGAAAAGGTACTAGAAGGACCTTGATTTCTTCATAATGGTTTTCTTTTATACTTTCTTTGTCATAGGTAGTGGATGATGATTAATGAAATCCTACCAGGATGGGAGGGCAAGATAGTAGGCTGAGAAGAGACAGACAACGGTTGAACAATGTTGTACAAGGTGATTTCATGAACAGCGTCGTCTTTGATACTGCATCACCATGGTGACACCATCATGTGAAATTGAAGGGTGAAAGAAAGTTGTCAGCTGGAATGTTAAGTCAAATATTGGACATGTTGTTAAGTACATTAGCACACTTCAAAGTCTAATGTAACAATTTGTTTAAGTTAAACTTGTCAGTTTTGTGAAATGTTGTTTACTTTGTACTTTGGGCTTGCTAGGGGTAGTGTATTCTTTATTTGTGTGTTTATGTTGCTTGCTGGAGAAAATTGAAGTAGTATGGCTAAGTGACAACCAGTTAGATGCCAGGGAGTACCTTTCCCCCTGTAACTCCACCCCCCCCCCCCCATTTACATACATCCCTTTCCCTCAATCCCAAAAATTCCATCCAAAAATAAATAGAGGGTGATATAGCAGTGAAGCTAGGATCAAAAAAATTGAATCCAGCAAACAAATGTAAATTGGGCTGAGATGGGATGTGGGGTTGGTTAGAGGATGGGTGGAGTTGGGAGGGTATGGATTAGAAGGTGGGAGGGTGGATTGAGGTGGTCCCTTAAACAACCAGCCTGGGTTACTTATGTACTATAACATGAAATGGGAAAAAATCTGTGTTAAGCATTTGCTTATCTGAGAGGCTGGCTACCCCTACAAATATTATTTCATTGTTACATGTTATACTCTTGGAATGGTCTTGGAAATTCATTCCTGACAATGTTCTAGGGAGTAATTATCTGCCAGAGAAAGGTTTCCAGTTTCCAGTCTGACATAAAGAGGATTCATGGTACAGGGCCAGTGGGTTGCAAAGAGAAGGAAACTGTTTAAGTCAAGAGATGTCATTTTATTAACAGGTGGTTGAGAAAAGGGTTAGGCCTATACAAGGAATAGCCTCAAGGATTCATGATGATTGTAAAAGCCTTCCAGGAAATGTCTCTCTTCTGAGCATTCATTGCTCTAGTTCAGTCAATTTTGTCTTGAAATACATAGTTAGTGGGAGGATGATATACTTTTCCAAATCGGGAGGAAGAGTGATGTTACAGTATAGTTCAGTCTAAACATTTTGGTGATTTTACAAAAATCACATTTCCTGCTATTTAATTTACTAATTTTAGAATAGCTAAAAAAAGTAGCAACGAAGGAGACCAAAATTGTTGGTCAATGAAAATCTTGTAATTATTGTGTCTGAGATTTGTGTGCTTCATTGTGATGTTACTGCAAATGGTGTAAAAAGTGTTAACTAGAGTCCTTGAATGAAATTATGTTATAAGCTAGGCATACCAGAGTTTGCAGTGGAGAAGTCAATTGCAAGTAAACTCAGAAGGAGCCCATTTAATACATAATCTGGGCATTTGCAGTAGCAAGTTATGCCCAATGTTGGGAAGTAACAAGTTACAAGTAACGGCATTACTGTAACTAGTTACATTTTGTGTAACGGAACCCTGTAATGAGTTACATTTGCATTTCAGTAAACTGAAACCTATACGGAAATATCACTTAGCTCAACCTTAGCGGCGAGGTTTTAAAATTTTACCGTTAATAAATATAGAGCATGGTATTGCCATTTTTATGCCCTTGAGGGGTGAAGACTTTAACTGCTGCTAAACTAACGCTCTCCCCCTTATATAGGCGCTAACCTCTCTAAATTGTGATGAGATTATAAAGATTTCCACCCTCAAAGAAGTACTGTCGTAACTGGAAAAGTTTTGGTTACAGCCATATTCGTCTAACAAATAGTTTGCTTAAGCTCCGAAACGGTATCATGATTCGCTGCTTCATGATGAGCGTTAGGAGCCTCTCACTGAATCCCCAGTGAAGATCAGCTGGCACCATCGACTCTCTTTGGGGTTACACCTAAGGATAACCGGCAGAAATGAGGTTCGGTCCTGTCATGTGCCCCTTCTTACTATCTAATTATGCCCCCCCCCCTTCCATTTCAGGTACCGAGGTACCGTTTATTCACCTTGAAGTAACTAGTTACTTTTGAAATGTAGCTAGTTACCTTTTAGTTAAAAGTAACTGTAACTAGTTACTTTTTCAACATTGTAACTAGCAACTGTAACGAGTTACAATTTTATGGAATTAACTGTAACTATAACGAGTTACTTTCAAATTTTAACGGGAACAACCCTGGTTATGCCACATGTAGATACTCTTATAAAATATTGCAAAAATTAGATTTTTGAAAATTGAAGGTTTAAAAGTTACAAATTTGTTATTGTTCAAATGTTAGTTGCTATAGCATATAAAGAGTGACATTTGAGCACAATTTTCAAACTCAAATGCTGCCTTTATGTTGTGCAAACATCATATACAGCCAAATCACAGTTTGGATGTTGGGGTGGGTGTAACATGATCTTTTGTGAAGAGAACAGTTGCGGATCCAGGATTTGGCAAAAGGGAGGTGGGCCAGGTTATAGTGGTTTGTATAAAAATCCGATTTGGGGAGGGGTCTAAGAAGAGGGGGTGTCTCCCGGGGGAAGTGCCAGGGTATATTGAGAGGGGGACAAGCAGGTGATGATTAATCACCGTCCTGGGGAGGGGTCTGTCCTCCTCCCCTTCTAGAAATTTTTGTTAATTTAAGGTTGCTCAGATGCAAAATGGTGATGTCTGTGGTATATTTTTTGAACCGATCATGTATCGCTGGAAAGCGTTCCTAATTCAGTGAATTTTAATTTTTGGTTGGGTGAAAGATGCTTTTCTGGGGAGGGGTCTAAGGAGAGGGAACACCTCTCCTCTCACACCCCTCCCCTTTGAGAAATTTTGTTAATTTAAGATTGCTTAGATGCAAAAATAGTGATGCCTATAGTGTTCATAATATAGTAAATTTCAAATTTTACCCTAAATTCACAGTACATTCCATTAAAATAAATTACAAGGCTTAAATAAGACACTACAAGGTAATATTGCAGCAAGTTATAGTGAAAAGCCTAATGCTGTCAAAAGTATTCCTCTAAATATTAAAAAATTCTGACATTCCCTTGAAAGAAGAAGCAGTGTCTCAATGCTGTGGGCCTCTGTGGCCGGTAATAGACTGACGTTAGCAATCCATTAATAGAGCGCTCATGAGTAACTCCTCGCAAAGCCCAGAGAAAGTTACTGAGGCCAATATAAGCCAAAATGTTATCAGCTGAAAGTCAGTAGCAGAGTTATTAGCATAGCACTTATTTTCTGTGGTAGAAAACAATGAACAAATTTGAGTTTCACTCTGACACATCGCATAGGCCTATTTCACTGGAATAGGGCCTTGTCCTTTGTTTTATGAAGTTGAAAAAACTTCAGAATTGTTTGGAAGGGGGCCGGGGGCCGGGCCCCTCCCCCTTCCGAAATCTGCCCCTGGAGAATACAAACTGTCCATCAATGGACTCTTCTGTGATGTTTTAGGAGGGGAAAGAGGGGAGTGTAAAAACATGGGCGATGCATACCCTATCTTCCCTGTCGTGTAGGTCCTCAAACCAAATAAAATAACATGTTAATCTTGAACAGTGGTTCATAACTGGTGGGTATTTACCCCTGGGGGTAATTTTTGTATCTCAGGTGGGTAATTATTGACCGCGGATCCTGTCCAGTGTCTTTTTGATTCTTTGCCGAAGGCAGGTAAGGAATCTATGGGATGGTGATGGCGTGTGTATGTGGGTGTATGTATGTGTGTGTGTGACGCCCATGAAGAAAACTAGTCCGATGCTGTCCATATAGCGCCTTCACGGTTGACTAAGTCAAGTGTAAATAATGCTCACATGTCCCACTGACCACACTGCTCATTGATTGACTACACTGAGATAACAGCACAAAGCTACCTTATGTAGTCACAGTATAGCCTCCTGGAGAAGAGTCTTCTGGCACCCTATCTGCAATTTCATGGTCCACTGGGCCAGGGAGGTGTTATCTTAATGTGCAATTAATGAAGTAGAAATACCCTGAAAAAGGCCCAGAAATCAGGGTTTTTGGAGTATCGGAGAAGTTTGCCTAATGTGCTTGTTAACAATATATCTCAAGAAGGGTAAGCCTGAGGTATTTCATACTTGGCATGTAGGTTGCCCATATTGAGTAGATGATCCCTATTGTTTTTGGTGGAGGTCCAAGGTCATGTTGGGTCACCAGAGGTCAAATGGTAAATACCTTGAAAATTGCTTGTAAACACTCTATCTCAAGATGTGTAACTTCAAGGAATCTCATACTTGGCATTTGCATGGCCTATATTAAGATGATGATCCCTATCGTTTTTGGTAGAGGTCAAAGGTCATTTGGGGTCACCAGAGGTGAAAAGGGTCAAAATCGTCCAAGCACAATATCTCTGAATGTAGAATTTCGTTTAACTTGAAACTTGCTGTTTAGATTGCTTTTATGTAGTACAGATTTATCCTAAAATTTCATGAAGATTAAAAAAGTAATTTGTGGTCAAAATTGGCATTTTCTTAAAGATCCTTCATCCTACGGTAGCCCTGATGGACCATTCATGTCAATGATGTCATAACGATCTACGTATACTTACCACACGCTCTGTAAAATTTAACCGTACCCCATGGGCATCCGTATCTAGATGTCAATCATGACATGCTGTGAGCTGACGATACAGTACGTCGGCTCCCCCCTGGATAGTTGTTATTAGACACCCCATAGTGGGAGCGATTGGCCAACCATTGTTCTCAGATACGCATTCTGATTGGACGAAATGTATGGGCACCATTTTGGAGCCAAAGTACAAGCTTGCAAGATCATGTGTAGTCTATGTACATTCGAGAAGTTGTGCAGGCTGTACTGTACGTACGTACGGCCGGACGTACGCATCCTATGTAAGATAGACATGTTTTATTTCCAAAATTGCGGCCAGGTTGTGCTGCATTTTGATGCACGAACAGACCAGAAAGGGTTGCAAGTTGTATAGATTCCAACCCTGTACAAAAGGAAGGCTTCGGTGGGTTGTAAAACTTAGAAGGTTCAATTGGAATCCATCAAATAGCGATCGCTTATGCCACGTAACTTTACAGTATACAAATTAGTAATACATGTAGGCCTAACGTTAGAGTAGGCTTAGCCTAAGAGTTATATTATGACGTTCTGTACAAGGCCTACCCTCTACCGCATACGGCGGTTCCATCTCTATATTCTAACTGCTTGATATTCCAACACATAAAGCCAAATACAACTTCTAACCCTTTGGCCTAACCGGATAACCCTAATCCTAACCCTATTGGAGAGTTGCCGGAACACCCCATAGAGACGTTAGAATACCAGGCTGCAGTCCCTAGTCATAGGTGTAGGAGTAGTGGCGTATTTAGGGGGCCATTGAGCCATACCCCCGCCCAGTGCCGATATGTTTTTACTTCCGAAAGATACGTAAAGTTTTAACACAAATTTTGTTGCATATGTGGCATATGTGGCACCAGATTGCATGTAAGGACACCTAATTTTTCAAAAATTTTCAAAACGGAGGGGCACACCATTGGGCCATGGTTCCCCCTCACAGTCACTGATGCCGATGTTTTTGTTTAAGAGAAAAAAGTCCAATCTTTAACACAAGAAAATACCTGCAAAAATGTTTGATTCATCAGCTCTAAGCTTATAAAGTGATAAAGGGTCAACCAGGGTTGTAGCTACGCTGGTCCGCGCCAGGTCAGTGACATATCGGAAATACGGGCTCATCCACCCAAGACTATGACCTTAACTGTTACAAGTGCGTTGATGAATTTGTAGTAAACTTACCATAACTTTCAAGAATGGGCGGTTATTTATTTGGATTAATCTGATTTTAAAGCAAAAAACATTAGTCTCTCCTGGTATATCCCTTTCAGAGTAATACAACTTGATTTTCCCAGAGCAGATTTTGATTAAAAAAATGGGAAAATGAGAAATATTAATGGACACCCCGAGAATTTTTCACCGTTCGCGGTAATGAAACAATCATATCTCAGCGAAACGAAGAGCGATTGACCCAGATTAAGTTGTAAACAGAAGTAAAACAAATACCCTTGATGTCACTATGAAAGAGTTGTTTTGATTGTTTGAGAGGAAGCTAGCGCAGTTTTCTGTTCAAAAATATTATCCTATGAGAAAAGTCGATTAATAATACAAAAGACTGCAAGAACCAGTCTAGTTCACGTACTAACTCAACTACGCTAGTTGACCTAACTGAAGGCATCAGTTGATACGTTGCCTATACGTTTAGCCGGTCTGTACCATTGTAGTTCTTTGTCATTGTAGGGGGTGTGATATTGTGATCATTAGAGAGGTTTCAGTGCCCAAAAGTAGCATCACCTACAGGTAACGTTAGATCTTCCCTCTAATACAACGTTACCTTTCCAGCTTTACGCTGTCACATGTAACTAAGTTGTTATATTTTGCGATTTTGTTTTCGTGGAAGTGGTTCTGTTATAAGCCTATAGCGATACTCGAAAGGGCACCTTGAGATAAATGAGCAGAATTTGTGATTATTCAGACAACTGTCAACTAGAATAGCCCGCAGATATATGTGAAACTCATAATTGTTTCCTTCGACTGATGAAATGAGTAATACGCGGCTTTTATGTGAATAAGATATTATGACTTTTTAACGCTGTACGATCCCAATAACTTATGTGATAATGGAACAGTCCGTACTTATTATGGAACGCCGGTTAATGAGCGCTGCGCGTACAAGTAATTCCAATATGACTACAACAAATATTTTCTGCTAATATTAGTGGGTAGGCTACAACCCTAGTTCACATTTCATGCAGCGCATTTTTCATGACAGCTTGGCAGCAAATCACATAGACAGCAGGCTACATTCGATCTATCGACTCTTACTACTTACATAGTCGGGTACAGTCCATTGATTTGCGAACAGTAAAGATATTTATGTAGTGGTATAGGCCCTTTAGTGCGTACATGCATTACCTACCGCTCTATATGATACTGTAACACTTAAAAATAAACACATGTGAGCCTACACCCTATGTTTATGTATATGCAATACACGGTAGGATGGTGCAAAATAGCCAAGTAGTTGCATGGCAATACTGCGGGCTTCCAAGTATTTCCATTTATAGTTCATTCTGTGAGAGACTTTGGTTACGATTATGGCCGGGATGTGACAGCAATATTTTTAGTCTTCTTATTTAAGAGTTCGGACTGGATTCACAATAAGAACAAAAAGATGTGAGCATTGTTAGATAGCTTTATTTGTGACTGCCATTCTCCCGACTGTTGGCTTCGGCCCGACTATATATTATTGAAAATGGAATATTGGTACATGAATGTCAGTTAATGGTTCCTTGAACCCTTATTGACAACATTCATGGAGTGGCTCCGCCATATGTTACCCTGGACTTGGCCAGACCTGTGTCCACAATGGTGCTATGGTAGAAGGGAATAGAGCACCAAGTCAGGCTTCCTTTAAGGGTGCCATGTTATTGCTAATGGGGTTTGTGGCAATTGTACTCACCTGATTACGTTTCATTCAGTCGCATCTTCTGGCGAGCAGTCACTTGGTGCTGTGCTTCCAATACGTTAGTAAATGTCTGCTCACTGTATACTATGCATAGTAGTGTGTAGGCCTATACTTACGAAACCATTATGCTGTAAGCTCATTTTGACGAAGCTGTGTTTTCATGTATATAATTTGACATGTATATTGTGGTAATCCTTCATTGGTTAATAATATTTTCTACAATAGTTTTAAGCTTAGATGAGTTACAAATACAAAACAAAGCCGTTTTTGCAAACTTTATTCTCCTTCAAGTTAAAACAAACATCACAAGGTACTCATTTGCGACGAAGGATAACATTAAAATTAACATTTCCGAGGTGAAATTTGTGATTAAAATGGTGAAAAATGATTATCAAACGAACGTTACATGTTTATATTTTAATATAAAAACTCAAGGCAGTTATTCAATGGATAAAGTATTTATATAATCAGTAATATTTCACTCAATTGTAGTATTTTTAAAAAATATTTTGGCTATACCGTCGGGACGGTTCTCGGCGATACTTCGGTACCTTATGATGGGTGGTAACGTATCGGTAACAGTACATACCGGTACTTACAAAAATACCGGTATACCGTGAAATATAAGTCCTTTTGTATGACATAATTTGGCATAATTCTGTGGTGTACAGCATACAAACTTTTCAGCATGGGTATAGTCGTAGGCCTACTATGTGAATTTGGGAAAGATCGAGACTAGACAAAGCTTTTGATTCCCTGACGTAGTTTGAGGAATCTATGCGATGGTGATGCCATGTGTGTTGTATGTGTGTGTGGGTGAACTTGTCTTCCTATCAGACTGAGGACCTGAACAATGGATTTCAGGTCCTCTGAAGGAAATTCAATAGATTTGTCAAGTCCTCTAAAGTTTGAACAATAGAGAGTCTATTGTCAAGGTTAGGGTTAAGGAAGTAAACACAATGGAAATAACAATGAGGTCCTCGGATTGTATGTAAAATCGACTTGTGTGTGTGTGTGTGTGGTGTGTGTGCACTCGCAGACACCTCCTTAGCGGCACATAGGCAGCCGGCGAGAGCTAAGCTCTCGCACGTCTTTCCAAGCTCACGCGCGGCTCGAAACTGGCGTAGCTGCCTGAGAATTCCGTCACTGGAATGAGAAGTCTCGCGCGGCTGCACGTGCCTGCCTTGCGAGCAGCCCGCCCTCCAGACACGTACGTCTACCGGGTGAGATGGAGGTCAGCCAAGCTCATGGGGAAATCCCGTGAATTCCTTACCGGGTCCTGTGTACGTGTACCGGTAAGGCAGCGAGGGTGCATATGGGTGTTTACAAGGTAAGTGTCACACACATACACACACCCATACGCACCCTCGCTTCCTTACCGAAACACGAGAAATGTCCCGGTAGGGAAAAGACTGGAATTGCCCAGCAGCGGAGCTGCCAGAGATCTCGGCGATCAGACGTGGCGGCTTGAGGGTGGGCTACGGTGCCGTGTAAGCACGTGCAGCCGCGCATGACTTCTCGTTGCAGTGGCCGAATTTCCGGGTAGCTACTTGCAGTCTCGAGCCGCGCGTGAGCTAGGAAAGACTTGCGAGCCGTGCGAGCGGCGAGCTGCCCCGTGTCCCGCTAAGGACATGTTGGTGAGTTCACAATCTCAAGAAGGGTAACCTCAAGACATGAGTTTAGGGAGAGAACGTCATCGGCAAGCGCTAAAACATGTTTCAATAGTGCTCGCTCATATGATATCCTTGCGATTAGTGCTTCGAAGATTGCTTTTTAAATTTCATTGGCAAGGAATTACTAAGCTTTTTGGCTTTCTGGTTGTTTTAGTTATTCCAGTTCTGTAATATTACTCTCGAGTCCGACGATCTGATACTGTGGTGAATGGAAGTACTCAACATAGTACTATAATGGTCCACCCAGGCATCCATTATAGTGTCACTCACAGATTTGTGAGCACTGTATTGTGCTCTATAGGACCGCTTATAGTGGAAAAAGTAAAGGACTATTCATTGGAATATTGTCTCCAAATTAAAGTTAGGGTACTTAAAGAAAACAGGTTAGGGTCTGTTTTCCAGGGATATTGGGCATTGTTTTTCAGTGTCGTCAAGTTATTTCCAGGTTATGACGATAAAGCGGTCCTAAAGGTCATTGTCATTGTCCACAGGTATTCTCTTTGCTGTGAATGTGAACTATTTGAGAAAACCACTTTTGATATAGGTTAAAAGGGGGGATACAGGGTGGCTGATTGGAAAGGGGGGAATGGGACGGGGTGGCTGATTGAAAAGGGGGGATGGGATGAAAAAGGTTAACAGCCACTGATCTTGACATTGGGATGATTACAAGAAGTGTATCTGATGTGGTGAGCTGCGGTGCTGAACATGACCATTTAAGTTGAAATCCACGGTTACATTTTAAAATGTGGACACAGCATTTTTTACGAGTGTCAAGCTGATTCTTCCCTTCTAACTTTCAGCCTATGTGGGTATATTATCCTGATAGGTTGCTGATGGAATAAATCAGGGTTTGTCAACCTGGGGTTCCTAAAATTTTTTGAGGGTTCATGATGGCAAAAGGGTCTGTTGGGGTCATGAAAATATTAGGGGCCCCAAAGCAGAAAGGGTTCATGAATAACTGAACTCGTCGTGTTATTGGCGCAAGAAGTATAAATACAAAGACTCTAGACCTACTGCTGCAGGTATGCACATTATATTTTAGCAAAACCAATCAAGTTAAGGGATGAGGGGATGCACAAATGGTGAGAAACAAATGTAAAAAATAAAGTGGTCAATAGGCTACCTGTCACATTGTTAAGGCTGTACAGCATTTTTAGTTCATACAACATGATTACTCTTTATTCAAAAATTTCCTATATCTTTCTAGAGTGGTTTATCTGAAATCCCTTTCATATCTTCCAGGTCCTTATTATTGTGGTGGGGAGGATGGTGCTGTTGGGGTAGTGTAATGGGAGGGGGATTGCTGAGCAAACATCAGTGTAAATCTCAGCGGCCCGGACACAGTTAGGAGAATTACTTTTATGTAAATAGTTTTATAAAATAGTGGGTCTAAACTCAACTTTTGTCTGCACCTGATTCTTTCCTAGAGTAAACGACTGTTGAAACAAGTGTTCATTCCTGTCTAAATATTAAATATAGACAAGTATTCTGTGCCGGGCTTTGATAAAGTCCAATCCAGCCTCGTGACAGCATGCATCGCTTGTCAAGAATAGTGACAATTGAATTATTTGTACTGTTGGGTCTTTTAAACATGCCGTTTACATTTCAATTTATAAAAGGGTGTCAAGTGTTATGTACTAAGTTATATTTATTCAAAGGGAGAGAATTCTGTTGAGAGTTGTAATGCCTACAGTACTGACATTTTTGCCAGAGTTTAATGGTGCACCTTTATGGCAAAATGGTAGGATTAGATTAAAGATAATGTTGTTATCCCCTTTTATCCATTCACTTACCTTAGCTTGTCCTTCAACCCCTCCCCCACCTCATGACCTTATCATCATATTTGGGGAGGGATCCACTCTTAAGCAAACTCAGAGGGCCTAATACCACCTCTCTTCCCCTACATTTTCTAAGACTACTTTAGTGTACGGAGGTAATCTGCACTCTAGCTTACATAACTGCCCTCACGAAATTGTATGGGCTGATTTAGGGCTACCATTTTGAGGCTTATTCGAGGCTTAATCGTACCCAGTGTCGTGCTCAATTGTCGGTGCTTAATCCAGAGGCTAAATATGTAAATGAGCACGACAATTTGGGCACAATATCCAGATACCTAGGCTGACATGCGAGACCGACATTGGAGGCTGACATTTGAGGCCACTAGAGGCCGACTTTTGAGGCCGACACCAGAGGCCGACACTAGAGCCCGATATGAAATGTCGGGGCTTCTTAATTCAGGGGCTAAATATTTAAATGAGCACAACAATTTGGGCACAACATCCAGATATCTAGGCTGACATTTGAGGCCGACATTACAGGCCGACATTTTGGAGGCCGACACCAGAACCCGGCTCAAAAAATCCTGGCTACGCCACTCGAGAGGACCACATACATGTATTCTCAACTTTCTGCCTAATGTTACCCTCACATGGAGCCCCTCCCCCCCCCCCTCGATCCCCCATCCAGTCAGCCAGGATACGTCTGGAAGTTCTGGTATCTACCTGTAAAGAAAAAGTGAAAGCAATATTAAAAGCAATTGAAACTGAAAGCAATATTAGCTAGATGTTTTGTCCCTGAGAAGTTACCCCCCGTCCTCCTGCATCCCACTTTACATCCTGCCCAGAAATTTTAGTTGCTTCTGTGGCAAAGGTTCTTAGAAAATACGACAAAGTCAAGGGTGCTTAAAAGTAAACTCAGCTAAGAAAATTTTTATTCTCATTCAAAGTATAGAAAGAGAAATACTATTTAGAGAATCTAAATTAAAGGGCATCTCACTGCAGGAATATGTTTAAAAAGAATCTAAATTTATGGCACCAGTATGAAGAAGAAAGTTGCTTTGTCTGTTACAGTACTAGTACTTTACCCCTTTCTAATCCCATCACCTTCTTTCCCTGACGATTTCTTTGCAATTGATCTTCATTCTCAAATGTGGCAGGGAATCGTTGAAGGTCTAGCTGCAGTCCAGCTGCTCCCCTTTGTTACTAGAGCACTAGTGTATGACAACCAGTTTTCATAATCTTACTCTAATCAGTTCAGTTCATTCTAACTTGAAGGTATGATACCCAGCCTAAATAAGGGCCAGCTGCTTGCTATACATCCAGCATCTTCAAAAATAAACATGTACAACATTTGAAAACATGCTTTTGAACTTTTTACTGTTCCACTACAGCAATGAACTACAGTTATTACTGTTATGTGTTTCATTCAGGGTCCTTCAAGTTGTTCTCTTACCACTGGAATGATACCTTACAAACATCTTTTAAGGCAGATTTGTGCATTTAGGCCTACCTGTATAGCAGGTCATATAATACTCCTAGGCTTTTATATTTAAATCGAAAGAAATTGTGCTTAAAAACCTTTCCTTATTCAGTCCCACTGTGCTCTTCCCTGTGAGGCAGTTGTTGTAGTGTGATGTATCCAAACCAACATACAGTTTCAAACTGCCTATTAATGACCACTCTCATTCTTCATTCTCACCCTTCATTCTCTCATTCTCTCATTCGCTGCTTCCAGTAACATGTCTATCTGTATCCTTGGCAACCAATCCCTCGGTGACAATTAAGATTTCAATTTTGACTTTTCACTTGAAATGTGAGAAGAATATTTAACAACCTGAGTCCAAATATCATGCTCATGTCGGGCTCAGAAATAGTTTATAAAGTCCAAATGTCATGCTCATGTCGGGCTCTGAAATAGTTTAAGGCCAAATGTCATGCCCATGTTGGGCTCAAGACTTTTTGTCGTCAGTGTCGGCCTCATGTCGTGCTCACAACTCTTTAATGTTGGGCTCGACTTGGTTTGCCCAGCCAAACATTTCAATGTTAGCCTTAATGTCGGGGCTGGCATTAGCAATATCGGGGCTGACATCCATTGTTGGCCTCAATGTTGGGGTGAAATCAGCTCCAAGTCAGCCTTACAATTTCATACGGGCAAGGTTGGAAGGCACATTTTACAAAAAAAAATAAAAAAAAATAGTCATGATACAGGAGCTTTTGACTTGCACCCTTTTTCCAATAGGCCCCATGCATGCACCCGGTTGTCTGGCTATAATTCATGCCAAGCTTCAACATTAATTTAATTAAAAATTATATGAGGTTGCACTATTTCATATAGGGGCTTTCGACTTGCACCCCTTCTCCAACAGACTCCCCATGCACCACCTGGCAGTATGTAGCAGTGCTCTGGCCAGCTTCCTCGTTTTTAATTACCTGACGTCTACCTCTATTAAAGCTACAATGCATGTATGTAGAGCCATAATAGGGATAGGCCCGATACAGAATATAATGGTTTGGGTGGGATGTAGATCCAAGAGCTAGCATTCAGCTAATAATTAAAGTATGGTACGCAGCGCGTAATCATTAGGGTCAAAAAGCTATCTTGCGCTTCATATCCCACCACACTGGCGCATCGATGAAAACTCTCTGATAATATACCTGCCACTGTTTCACTTCTGCATATGCAGTGATCAGCTAGGGCATGGCCTACAGGGGAATTTTCCTTTTATTAGGTGAGGGGGAAGGGAAGTTGTATGCACTCCTTCAAAACCTTAAGTTCACACCTCCCAGCAGTCCTTGTATATAATCGAAAAAAGTGACCTGGGCTCCTAAATTTCCATGAAAGTGACAATAAGACACCCCACTTTGACCCTCGAAAAGGTTTTTCCCTGGCTAAACCACTAACAGAGACTTATTAACTAAGAAATATTCAGAGAGCAAGTCCAGTACGTGTAATCCGGAAACTGTTTGAATATACGCATCAAATACCCTTCAGATGCTATTCAAATACCCTTCAAACACTATTCAAATAGCCTTTGAATATTATTGAAATAATACTTGAATGTCATTGGAATAGCATTTGAATGTCATGATACCATTTAAACACCATTCAAATAGAATTCCATTCGGAGCTAATTTGCATATTTTGGCTCTGAGGAAGGGAGTCGGAAAGTTATTTAGTATTTGAAGACTATTTGAATTCTATCGTTTCCATTCATGGCCTGTATAGACTTGAAGAATGTATAAGCTTCATATTGTATTCGAAGAGTAAAGTTTGATTGGTATATGAATGGTATTTGGAGGGTGTAAATTTAGGTTAGGGGTTGGGTGGATTGAGGAGGGTGCATACACTGAAATGTTGGACTTCTCTCATTAAACTGTTGTGTTGGAAGGAGTTTAGCATAAGATGGATGATTTACGAGCCATATGTACATTGTTGGGTAACGTGTTGCAACTCAAGTCTAAGGTTTCTATGGGCCAATGTAGATATTTATGCACAGGGGAAGGATTGGTAGAGAGATGCAGAAATGTGGGCTATTTGGTAGTATCTGTGAAAGGGATCTAAGAAATACGGGCAGCTTAAAAAGCAGAATTAGCAGTGTAAACCACTATTGCCAGAGGGGGCGATATATGCAAAAAGTACTTGGATAAGGAGAAGACACGAATAATGTAAGCGAGAGCTGGCGGTCTATATGGAACCACCTGCATTATTCATAAGGTTTTTCGTCACAGGGGTCATTTTTCATGTGGATCGTTATTCATAACGTGCTTTTCTACAAAAATAAGGTTCATTGTTCATAACGTTATTCCTACAAAGGAAGGATCAAAAAGGTTGATTATTCATAAGCTTTGCTGTACATAATTTAAGAAAAAGGTTCGCTATTCAAAATAAAAAAGTTTTGATATTCATATTCGAAAACAAGGTTCAGCATTCATAATGGCAAAACTGGTTCGATATTCATCAGAGGAGAAAAGGTTCGATATTCATAATGGGTAAAAGGGTTTGCTATTCATAATAGAGAAAAGGGTTCGTTATTCATAATAGGAAACTTGGAATTCATCTATTTCCAAGTTTCATATTCAGTGGCCAACAAGAAGACCACAGTTTAGCTTGTAACCAGATGAGCACACGGAAAAAAATCGTATATCTTTATTGCTGGGAATCCCCACCTCAAAACCCCTAGATTTACCCCTGACCGTTGTGTGTCACGAATAATGAAACATAGTACATTTTATTATGAAGTACAAAGCCTGTTTATTATGAGAAGCGAATCCCTTTTTCCTGTTATGAATAGCGAACCCTTTTTCCATAATGAATAGTGAACCTTTTTGCTATTATGAATAACAAACCTTTTTTTCTGTATTGTGAATAACGAATCCATTTTTCTATTATGAATGACGAACCCTTTTTTCGATTACGAATAACGAACCTTATGAATAGCAAACCCTTTCTGTTATTATAAATAACGAACTTTATGAAAAATGTAGGACCTTTATGACTACAGAACTTTATGGACAGTGAGCCTTATGACTAAAAAACTTTGAGTTGGTAGTGTCAACCAACATATGGCTGTCATTGTCATAGGTCAGAGCTCACCTCTTGTCACCATATACCTGTAGTGATCAGTACTAACATTCTTTTTAGTGCTGCGCTATCCACTGATGCACTTTCACATAATTAAATACCTTTATAACTCTTTATTAACATGGACTTAGTTGAAATGGCAAAGTAAATGGGGCATTTTAAGGGTTATATTGTCAGGATCACTAAATAGTGACAGTAAGTAAATGGCATGATTTAACCTAAATGTGAGTACGCTTGTGGCAAGTTGTAAATATCTTTGTATGTGTAGCAAGTAGGCCTATTTCTTTTTTCTTGTGTAATCCTCGCAGTAAGTAGGTCCACTGGATAAATTACACAAATTTGCCCGATGTGGATAGAATGTCAGCAATATTGCCACCACAAAGAGACATTGGACTCAGCTAGGAATATATCTGTAGAGGGTATGATACGCCATCTTTCATGATTCAAGTTATCAACATCACAGTGAGAAACCAGAAATTTTTCAAGTGGTTCTACCCGAACTAGCCAGATATGGGGACGTCTCGAATGCAAAACAATATATTGTCCGACTTAAGGCCAAGCCAACTCTCCCACTCAAGTCAATGCTACTGTGGCTACTTGCCATAATAGCATATTTTTACCAAGTAACGTGCGCTGTGACAGGAATGAAAGTCAATTTGGTAACTGGCTTCCTCCAGGAGACGTTTATTTATAGTCTCAAACAGGACCTAACTGGATTTGAATGGGACCATGCAATGATGCATAAAAGAACCAATTTATTGTAACGGTACATCCATGCAATTATCTGTTTAAGCTACTGTCACAACCAACTCCGAGCTAGTAGGTAACAATAGGAATCAATGAGAAAGTTCCCAATAATGAGACGTTTATCAAGTCTCACGCCGTGAAAGGACTCTTGTGTCACCCCAAACTTAGGAAGTTCTGCAGACTGTCTGTGACTGTATTTGGATTGACATATAAATTCAAAAACTGGAGTTACTGTGACTCGTCAATGATGACATGACTTGTGCAGATCAGTAGCCTAGCGTCCCATATACAAGTTGCAGACATTTCACACACCGTAGTATGTGGATGTGACTTTGAGCGATATGGTAGCCGGATTGTTTGTGCTTTAATGAGACACTACACACTTCAGCAGACTTGATTGAGATATTGGTAAGCTCCGCGGCAAACTTCAGATATCCCGTAGGAACCATTGGTGTTGCAGTGGCAAGGTGAGGCACTTGATGGGTACCACTCATGTTACAGCTTCCACCCCCTTGTCCTTAAAACTTTTTTTTTTTTGATTTTCAAACTATGATTTTTCATCTTCACTTATCAGATTCATAAGCAGTACTTTTTATAGTGCGATGTTAACAAATAAGTTGAAACCGTTCTCTACAAGCCCTTCTTTTTTCTTTCTGTGTTTCAGATTTTTCCTCTGCATAGTAAAAGTGTCAATTTTGTTTGAATCAAAGTAATTCTAAACAAAACTTGCATAATGCTGAAACAAGTTCACATCAAAGATTCTCATTTTGTGACCCTTCTATATAGACATGACCCAGGCCACCAAGCGCACCGTGATGAACAGTGCTGACATTCAAAAAGTCAAAAAGCTACCTCGAGTTACCAGGTTACGTTCGAATGGAAAAGCGACTAACGCAATACGGGCCTAAAGCATGGCCGTATGGGCCAGGGGTTGGGATGGGAAGTTGGTAGGGCGGAGTGGGTGTGGTAGGGATCTAGGTCTGAGTAATGACGGTGGAATCTGCAGCTGGACGGACGGCATATTTATTTTATGCAGGACGCATTGTCATCTCGTCTGGAAACAGCGTTCCGGATTTGTTCTCCTTTTTCAACAGATTATGCCTTGGGGACTTAACCCTTGCCCCTTTTTCGAACCCTAATCCTGATTTTGAAACAAAATAAATAAATTCCGAAAAAGGTATTGGTTGTCAATGTTATTTTCACTCGGAGGGCCGGCCGTCCCTCCAGGGGTGGCGCTAGGCGGGGGCAGGGGGAATGTTTACAGTTTCGTCGGGGAGTCTCACCGAGTCTTAGTCGATACGATAAAGCATGCAGTCCTCGAAGACGACAGTCGCCCCCACGATTTACCTGTTTTTGCTCTCAAGAGGACAACTTTTCTAATAAGAAGCCAAAATTTTTCTGCGCGCTACGCGTGCTGTAGGGTCACTCCATTTTCTTCAATATTTCCATTCCACATAGCTAGATAGCACAAGTCCTGTCCACCTTACGAAGTAACATGTAGGCAGAGTACATAGCTTATGTAGAGGCCGTAAATTTCATCCCATATCGCAATGCCTAGTTGCTGTTCTCTAATGTGTGTCTTTGCTGTTTGGTCAGTTGGTGAGCCAGTCCAGGTGGTTTCGATGCACGTTAAGAGTGAAGCTCGCACGATTCTCTCCCTTGAAACCAAGCCACGTCACTCTTTATCAGATGATGTAACTGAAGGTATACTAATGCAGATGTTTGATACGATTCATTTAGATTTACTTCGTCATTTCCTAGAAATCATTTTGCAACTAGATTGATCAAGAATTTATCAATAAGGGCATGTTTTCTCTTCTGTCATGTTCAAATGGTCAAACGGTGAACTTGACGACATGCTAAAAAGTAAAAACACGTCTTACGAGGTCACTTGTTGGAAGATATCGCATTATGTTATTCTGTAACAGGCTCTTGGTCACATCATTCTGCCAATTAAAGATCGTGTAACATGGAAATAACATAGTTGGATGTTTGACGTAAAAAGCATTAAATATCCAGAAAATGGCCGCAATTCCTATTAAAATCCATCAAATGTCGACCATTTTACTAGGGTCATTTCTATTTTACACTTGTATCATGAATAAACACGAGCTAAATATGCAAACATGTGACATCGAAAGATGGACATACCATATATGGTGCATGTTAGCCTTTGTTTTTTCAACCTTAATTTCAAGGACACTGGTAGCATTGTTATCCCCTGAGGGGTTTATTATGAAAGTGAAAATTCTTTCTTTCGGAAACATTGATATCACTCAACAAATTGTAATCCATCTGATCAGAAATTAAGGGATAATTTGTACAGGGTTAAAAATAGAAATTTTAACACTGTGCAACACCCCACCTCATTATTTTTGCATAGGCAATGAGTTTCCTAAGAAACCGAAGGAATTTGAAGACGTGTATTTTGAGAACGGTAAAAGATATTGAAATAATTCCAACTTATTTTTCACTGGAGGACTTAATTCTTTAGCTGACAAGTGAAACAGCTGTGTTTGGTGGCATGTCACACGACCTTCAAGGGTCCAGCACATTTGATAGGCGGAAACATTGTTGTAAACGGAAACAGTGGCGTACGTAGCTAGGCATATGCATTTAAGGTAAGGGGCGGGGTACGGTAGGGTAACATTTTAAGGAGGTGACATTAAGAATGTACACTATCTTTAAACTACTATACTGTATGTTGTCATTTAATTGAGGTGGGGGTAGGGGTCAAAAGGAGGCATTACCCCGAGAGGTTACGTATGTGTGTTGCCCTACCAACAACACTCTTGAAAGAACGAATAATTTAGATGGGTCTATTCTATGTTGAAATGCACTCGAGAGAAATTTAGCCACAAATAATACCATTCTTTGCGATGTACCCCATTTAACAGGTGGATATACCACCGGCGACCACGTGACTACCACATCAATGGCATCTATACCTGATGTAATGTATGGCGATCCTACATACATCGAGTCTACATCGATCAAACTTCTGGGTTCCAATACAACCGTATCTGATTCCAAAATAAAAATTACTAGCCTGTCGTCGAGGGTATCCTCTACTTCATCCTACCGGCACAGTGGTACGACAATGCTAACTGGACAGTTTGTGATACATCACGACAAGACGTCGGTAGATATTGCAGAGAACCAAGGTGGGCAGATTTCAATGCAATTAAGATATCGAGCTTTTCTTGAAAGAAAACCGTTTTGGTATTACATAATAAGTGAATCTGTTTTTCTTTTCTGACAGAAAATGTTCGAGATGAAAGTACTCAACAAAGTGTCCTGAGAGAAAGGACTAGTCGTGGCATTGTAAATGATCCACAATTACAAGTCGACCCCGATTACGGTGGACCACCCTCCGGAACAACAAAAGTGACCACTGACAGCGACCATTATTCAGCTCCTGAATCACTTGGGCCACAAATGCCACCCCCTGCAGGGGGTTCAGTTCCCCAGGCTGGTGACATTGGTAAGAAATGATTGCATTTAGAGACATCATACCGATAATCATACAAATTACTATTTATCGTACACTTTATACCATTTCGATACAATTAGTCATGCTATTGTCATCTTACCGCTTCCTTTTGGCCCACAGAATCAGGGCTTTCCTCTTTTTTCAAGTTTTTGTGTGGGCCTGTTGCTTGCGATTTGTGACTTTTCAAAATATTCGTAAGAAATATATTGAAGCCTTGAAGGTAACTATTTATTTTAGTATGCTATAGGGAATACACAAAAATGGTGAAATCTTCCAAGCTCATATATTAAATGGATAATTTCACGCGTTGTGGTTTCCAGTTCGACACCTTCAGGAAATGTGGATTATTTTAAATTTCGAAAATTCATTCAGCTAGTTAAAGCAGCGAGGTCATAGGATCATTGTCCTTGGAGGAAATAGTCACCTCACCTTGACCGGACAGGGGTTCCCTACACACTGCGTTCCGAGTTTCAAATGCGGACAAAGAGAAGCCAATCGTGTTTTCCATAATGTTTGTCTTTACATGTTTTGAAGTAAGATCTATACGAAGACAAAAATTATAACTCGCTGCTCCACTTTTTGTAATACTACTTCTCAGGCCTTTAAAAATGGAACCTACTGCCTTTGTGCTTGGTGCTCAGCATAAACAATGGAGTAGGGAAAACAAGCCAGTAGCCACAACTGGAAAAAAGGCCGTGGTCGTCTCGACTTGAACCAATTGGTTGGAAACTGGGACGTTAAACCTCATCTAACCTAACCTCAGGCCCTTAGCTAGACAAGGTGTTGAAGGTGCAATATATTTTTCTGGGAAAGAACCAATTTTCTGGAGGGGAGATATGATAAGGCTTATTAAAGTTATTTCGGTTCTTTAATGTATGGGGGCAGTGTTGGCACTAGATCTCAGAATTAAGGGGAGATCCCCCGCCCTTTTAAAACATAAAACGTACAGTTATCTGATTCAACTTCATTTAGATTCAAATTTATTTCTGATGTTTGGGGGGATAACAAGTTGAAAAAACGTGGATGATAACCCGCATATGATGGGCACTAGCTAGAAGCCAGAGAAAACCAGACCCGTAGTCAAGAGGGGGGGGGGCAGGGGGCTAAGCCCCCTGAAATTTTTTTGCCCCCTAGAGAGTTTGGATCTTACCATTGACTTAATACATTTGTACACATTTGGCCCCCTGAAAAAATTTTTGCCCCCTCCAGTACCTTGTCTGGCTACGGGCCTGGAGAAAACTGTTTTCAAAGCTTTAGTGGCCAGCTAAAATAATTAATACAGGAACACGATTGGTTATGTGGCTTTGTATTACTTTCCACAGTTTTGTAAATTCATCCAACCATCCGTGTAATGCTCAAAATATTTACATGTTTCAAAGTGCTTCTGCTCATTGACAGTGAACCTGAATATTATAAATATGTCATACTTTTTGTTACACAGATGACGCATATTACTGGATTACGAGCTAAATGAGGGCAAGGAAGACGGTGTACAAAAACTAATTCAGTTTTATTTTCTGTCTCTTTGTACTAGCTTAAAGTATGAGAAAATCCTATTGAAGTATTTCATGTGACGTCACTCGATTGGGATTGCCTGGAAGTGAAGGGCAAATCACACACACAGCAAGCGTATGCAGTACGCGTGTGCTGTAAAGTTTACAGCACACGCGCACTACATAAACACTAATACTACTGTGACACAATGGACGCTTCCCCTATTATGATTATGGCATTTCTAAAGATACCTATCTGCTGCATGTACATGTTAACAAATATGCACTTCATTTAAACAGTGGTTCTGACTAGTGATTACCAAGGTAAGACTTGGAGCCAGCCGCAAAATGTTATAAAGGCGCCACAATGTGGACAATTCGCAATGCCATACTGTTTGTCTTTTAGACTAGGTTTTAGATTGATAGAAGTTAAAATATATGAAATGTTTCATCATTGATTGACGAGTGGACAAATGTATAATTGGGAAAGAAACTTCACATAATTGATTGCATCAAAGAAAATTATGGGACGGTTATAAAAATTACTCGAGAAATGTTCAAGTTGCTGAGGATGTACTAAGTCATAACACATTTAGTGCAAGCCACCAGCTTTGTAAATGGTGGCCTCTACTTCTTCCTCCACCAAAAAACAAAAAAAAAAGAAAGAAAAACAAGCAAACAAAAACAAACTACCATGTATTGAGTTTATTGAGTAAGGCAGCAAATGCACCATAAAATGCAATCGTTTTATTCAACCAGTATCCCGGTAACCGGTCGGTTATCCAACCCCCTTTTTGGGTTTAAAAATGGCCAGAAAATCCTTGCCAAAACTGACATTTTCCTTCTTAAATTTTGAACTGGTTAAAATTCCTGGTAAAAAACATTTTCCTGATAAACTTTTGTAAGTGTTTCTTGGCTATTTTAGTCAGAATTTTGTTGGATAACCGCTGACCGCAATCACGGTTGATTGTAACTAGGATATGTTAAGGTGCGTTCACACCAAAATCGAAATCTGCTGCGTTTGCGGCGCGGGAGCCGCAAAGCAAATCACTTTGTACGTATTTCTATGGACCCGTTCACACCAAAATCGCGTTTCGAAAAGCGTTTTGCGGGAAACGCGGCGGGTCCCGCATCAATCGATCTCAGACTGATTCAAAGCGGGAATCGTGCGATTTTTGTTCGGAGAACAATGGTAGCTCGCCATACAATAGGGTTCTTGGCAACAGGTGTTTGAATTTTTCATTGTGGTGTATAGACTGTAGAGCATGATGCCTGAGAAGGATGTTGGAGGGTTAAATGTTTGAGAGTCGAAGTTGAAAGAAAACTTCGAACGCAATGGTTTTCAGGCATTACATATAAAGTGAAATAGACAAATCTTGATTTGTTACGTTAGGCCAGTGCAAAGTAATGTCTCTATTCCTACACTGTACTGATGATTTGTCGTATATTTTTGCAGGGTAACTTTTTGGAGGGAAAATCAAACAATTTTCATTTATGCTAGACGGAATGAGTCGCACCAAAAGTTTCGGTCCATGGGCTGTAATTCAATGACATTGATGGGTACGGATCTAGGGGCAAATACAGGGGCTAAAGGGTAGAAGCTTGACGAAGCTATGTGCTATTCACAAAATTGCGAGCATTAGAATGAAGTAGGGCCTATTTCAGTATCTTAAAATGGCTTTGAATAGTTAAATAGGCCAATGCAACAAACAACCCACCACCACCATTTGCCCCCCCCCCCCTTTTTTTTTTACAAATGCCAACTTTGGATTGTTGATGATGTTAGATCGAGCTTCTTGGACGTACAAAATTGGGGTTATTTCATTAAACTTTGACATAAATGTTGTACTTAACTTGTCCAAAGAGAAGAAAGGCGTATACAGTAACAATTTTCTTAGTACTGTAGAAGATTGTGTCACGCTGATGTGCGACGAAAAAGAATCACACTTTAAAAACTGTTAAAGGTGTTATCTCATATTTCACTACAAACAGTATCCATGTCGTCTCCTTCGCTTCCCATTTTACTAACCAGTTGTTGATTTGTGAATTTTGTTAACCAAAACATAGTTTTCATTTCCTTTTATAATTATTGATATATTTTTGGCCCGTGCATGTACAAAAAGAGCCACGAAATGTCCCACATCATCTTCGGCGTAGGCTATTTTACAAGTGACTATCAAAAGCCCGCTGCGGGAACCGTCGCGTTTTCCCGCTGCAGTGTGAACCCTCTGTTTTGCGGGAAACGCCGCGTTTCCCTTGGCGGGAATCGCGCGTTTTTGGTGTGAACGCACCTTTAGAGTGTGCATGAAAGTGAAACTTTTATATGACACAACATATTTGACGTTACGAAAAAAGCTACTTGTATTTTTATTAATTTACTGTTCTTTACTGTTTTTGAAACCTGTTTTAAATTTGGTTATGCTCCATATGTTTTATGATTATTTTGTATTTCACTATCGTGTTATTTATGTCCGGGGTTTTTCTCATTTAATCAAGTTAAGGAGATCAGTTCTTAAGGAGATCAGTACTAATCACTGAAAGCAAGGCCGTCTGAGCGGGGAGACGGGGGGACTGCATGAAGACTTTGCAACCTTTAATAATTATAAATTTCCGATTTTTTAAGCAGGCAAATAGACATATAGTTTAACAGCTATTGCGTAGCATTCAACAAAATGATCAACTGTATGTTTAAGTCCTCGAAAATTTTCAGTAAGTATGGTTTCAATTGTGGACAAACACATAACGCATTAAAATTATCTGATCATGTAGTTACTACGGTGGGTTAAGATACACGTGTGCTGAATGTGAACCCTTCACAAAAGTTTCAGCTTTACAACCTGCTTACGAAACTAATACACAAGGTCTACGTGCATGATTCCATAATAAAATGAAATAATACATTGAGGGGTCATCCATTCTTTTTTACCATTTTTACAAGAGTAGACTAACAAAGTGTTTTCTCCCTTAAGATCCCCCTCTTTAGAAAGTACTTTTTAAATTGCCAAAAAGACCTTTTCGGCAAACCTCAACTACATTTCTAATACCTTGAAAAGGTGTACTCGGCCTTTAGCCTCCCCCCCCCCCCTCCGTCCCTAGCTTACGCTTGTACATGCACTTGTGAAAATGATCATTGAAAAGTAAGCTTTCCATCAATTGCATTCTTAGTGTAACTAAACTTTGTCACCTATATGCTTTCTCAAGAAGGCAACGTCTTGTCTGGCTACGGGACTACTTGAGATACGATATGAAAGAAAAAAGTAAGTGTATTCAATGATCGCACCAACTTGTTGTAATTAAATTAATTTGAACAATAAAAGAAACACTCACTCTAAGAACACTCAGGGTAAATTTAACCAGGTCCCTGGTCACTAATAAGTCCACTGTTTCCTGGTTAAAACAGGTAGGAAATCCGAATCAAGGATTTCACATTCTGTTTTCAAATATGACTGATTTGAAATCCCACTCAAATATAAGAGTGACCTGGTAAAATTTAACCAGACTTCCTTGGTTAAATATGCTTGGTTTCTTTAACCAGGAAATGGTTGGCAAACATGTGATCAATTTCCTGGTTATATTTAACCTCTGTAATTAGAAGTGGTGTTGGGATGTAAAACTTCTGTAAACAGAGACACCAAAGACTTAGTAGGCCTATACTTTGAAATTGGTTTGTGTTATGGAGGTAAGGAGCATTGTATATTGTAATAAGTGTCTGGTTGTTTCATGCTAAGTATAGAATAAATGTCAAGTTTTTTGTCTCTGGATAAAATATCTCACGTGTATTTTGTAAAATGTCAGATATGCATAATTCAAACTCTCAGACCCGCATCTGGACTCCAAAGACACTCTTTAGCGTTGACTTGTATTTGAAGGGACCTCAGAGCTCCAGGTTGCCAGGACGTGCTTAGCAATAGGAAACCAAAGGTCCTCACTTTTAAATCATTGACAATGACTCTGCCAGATATTTTAACATTCATAATGGTCTTTATATATAATGGCCAACTAGGAAGACACCATTTTTCCCCTCTAGGAAAATTATATTAAAGTTCACGTTTAATCAAGCAAAAACAAAAACAAGTTCAAAATGTTACAAAGAAAATTAAGAGCAGAATAAACTCATAGCAGCCTTTCTATAGCTACAGTATAATTCATGTGCATGTGGATATTTTTTCATATTTATATTTTTGAAAGTAATTCCGCCTTTAACAAGTAAGTTAATTTACAAACAAACAAAATAGCACACGAACTGAAATTAGTAGAACACTTTCAATACGTTCAATAAATTTTTCTTTTCCATGTTCAAAGAAAACTGATCGATGCATTTCATTAACAACGGGCAGATGTAAAGAAAACTGTGTTCAAAATTTAACTGAAACGTTTTAGTTTTGGCTAGACTTAATTAAAATCGATACAACAGTATTGATTTACTCAATGCTTTTCTTTTCGAAGAAACATAAACACCCCCGGAAACACTACTATGATATAGATCGATTATCTTTGAACTCAATAAAGGATTTCAAAAAACTATCCACTATAAGTTTGCAGTATCTCCAGTGTTTTTCAAAAATGATTTGGGGTTTTCTTTGTCTCTCAACATCATTTTGCTCACAGACGTTATAACAGCAAACGGTACAATGTATACATCATAATAATTATGGACGACAGTACAGTTGCAGTAACCACAGTCCCCTACATTTGAAAGATCGGCCTGCAAAGCTGGCCGTACGATTTTCACCTAAATCAAGATTATTCGAAGTTTGTGAAACCATGGATGAGTGAGCAAACTGTTTCTGCTCCGTTGAGTAGACTCGGTTTCAGCTCTATTATCGTCACTAATTTATTGCAGACTCAGTTTCCTAACTAAGTATGTGCACTGCAGTATATGCAGTTATGCAGGTGTTATACATATCAACGAAATCTATTACTTGTGAAGTGTTTTATGATATGTCGGTGCCTTTTCCTCATTGGTTTTGTATTGTAGCTCACGCATAGTTTGACACACTTGAGTGGTAGACCCTACTATATAGTACAATACTATAAATGGGTATCCTACCCAGCCTATAACAGAACTGCCGTATTACACATTCTGTGCTTATATGCAACAACTTTAGACAGCCAAACGAAGTGTTCTTCGTCAGTTGTGTTTAGATATTCAGGCACGCCAGCGATTGAGTTGAGAGTTGTGCTCTGGCAGAAGTACCAAGTTTTCGAGTCCGTTTGTTTAACCGATGTTACATCTTAAAACCCAGCAGGACATAATGTTTGTCCAATATATCTTGCTATTGCTGGTTTCTTTTAACCAGGTAGGCTTACTTTGTAATCCAATTGTTTTTATAAACTTTTAGTCCTTGTACAATTTGTAAGTCAGCGACAGGGAGTGAAAAAGTTTTTCTTGTGTCTTTCACCACAATTTATTTTATCAGCTGTTCTCACGTGTTCTTTAAGTGTAATAGAGTCACAGGTCGTGGATGGCACTGAGTGATATGTTAATGAACCATTGTCCCCTTTACTTCTCAGGCCTTTGCCAAAACCTGTAAGCTTTCAGAGGCGGAGCTATCCCAAGCCTTACCAAATCTTGAGGCTGCCGGATGGTTGCTGACAGAAACGGGAGACGCCATTGAGAGGATCTTCACATTCTCAGACTTTAATGAGGTACTTTTATTCCAGCTTCTTTCATAAAATATCAGCAGTTGACCCCCACTCCAACTCCTGTCTTCCCGGTATGTACAGTGGTTGTCACTTTTTATCACTTTCTGTTCATGAAATTTATAAAATGTTTAAGTGTGAGGCTAAAATGAACGTAGTTTTATGTAATACAGGAGAATGAAGGGAGCACAGGAGATGTACTCTGCATGGAAGCTAGGGTAAACCGACCATAAGTGTACGGGACCACTTTCCAGTTGGGAAAGGAGGTGAACACTTCTGCCCAACATTTTGGTGATTTCGTTATAACAAGTTTGCCCGAACAGGAGCGTGTTTCCTGCAAAAGAACAAGTTTTAGTCAGACTTGGGTAGGGAGCTGTAGCTTCCAGACTCGTACGCCTATGAGCCCGACAAAGTTAATACCGGTATATATGATAAATAATACATCAGTAGTAAAATATAGCAAGTGGAAGTAAAGGAAGCTGATCAAATCAGGGAGTTGCTATTTGATAAACTCCCTGATCAAATCTTGTCCAAAGCTCCAGTTATTTCATACCCGACTCATCATAACAAGCAGAGATTGAGTCCAGTTACCAGTGTTACCTGTGGATTTAAAGGTTTCATTGGCGGATAGGGCACTAATTGGTATACATTTAAGCTTTACACACATCATCTTTTCCCTAAGATAAGAAGCACCGAAGTCATTTTCGCATCCCATATCACTTTTCGTGACTCAATTACATCGTTAGTCAAACTTCCGAGTCATTGCATATTCGACTCAATGTAAAGTGCAGAGCCTCTCATGTTCTGCAAACCCTTTTGCGAAGTAGAGTTGGGGGAAATTTACCAAAACAAAGCCAGGCAGTAGCGTAGCCAGAGGGGGGCAGGGGGCAGACTGCCCCCTCCCCCGGGCGAAAAATCGAAGTAAAATCGGGAAGGAAAGACAGACTATGAAGCAGAGCAGTGAGAGTAAGGGGACAGAAAAATGGACGTAAAGCAAGGCTGTCAATGTGGGAGCTATAGGGATAGTAGCTACCGTCGCGATTTTTATTTTTAATCACTATCAAAAAGGGATACTTAAAATAAATGTCCCGGTGCAGATTTTCTTTCAAAGTCACACAATGAGTGGAAAGTATCCAGTTGCGTTGCCACTTATTGGGGTTTGGTGTCTGAACCCTGATGAGTGGTCAAGAAAAATTGCCAAGAGAAACTATCAGCATGAATTTGAATATAACATGGGCAAGCTCCACCCATATTTTGCTTTCCCAGCTGACTAGATATAAAGTGATAAATCTTAGCTCTATGTACTTACATTTTATTTTGTTCTCAGGGGACCTCCTGGTGTGGCTGAATTTGGCAGCAATCCTCCTAACATCTTAAAACCCAAATATGTAGTAATTTTGGAGTGTAACGTAGTAGCATGCGCAATGGGGGCCTAGGCCATTTCCCCCACCGTTGTAAGTAGTCGGAGGAAAATCAGCTAGTCGGGGGAAATCGGAAGCAGTCTGACCGAGACTGGCCGAGCATCAGGGGCACTCTTCCTCCCCCAATTGGCCGTTATGTGTGTTTTAACATGCTTCAGAATGTGTCAAATATAGCACCATTTTTCATCTCAGCGAGCTTCTAAAAGCAAAAATTCCCCTCCCCCGGGACGGCGAACAATCAATTTTTTGTCTCTCTATTATAACAATAATCACTAAACAAATAGCAATCTGAAGAACGGTCAATCATCTACAGTAGTTATAAAGATGACTACCTTTATACCGGTCATTAGGCAAGCGTGAAGCCAGGGGGTGGAGGAAGAGGGTAGGAGCCCACCTTATTTTTAGTATTTTATTATGTTTACATTTTACAATAGTGCTAGTGTTTCCGCTTTTTATGTGCGATAAATAGGCCCGGAAAGTGCCATTTCCAGCCATCTGGGAGGCATTTTGGACCAAAATTTCCTTGCGCTCCGCGCCACCATCGGTTGGCGCGGAGCGCTGAGAGACTTTCTATGAGCTGCGTCCCTCCCACTTCCTTGACATCCCTGTTAATAGTTTGCGTCTAGCCAGTTGGGCTTTTCTCTGTGCCAGTCGGTGGAATTCACAGTCTACCCCCACCTCACAAATCCTGCGCACGCCACTGGTGTAACGTACAACACCCCGGGAAGGATCAAGGGTCTCTCTGAAGAAAGGCATTGATCCCTCAAGAATGATTCCTCCTGGATCTTACACCGAGTTTACCACTGACAGTTCACCCCGGCTTCATCAAATCGAGTTATGGTAAATAGTTAAATTGTGATCATCGTGACTATAAGTTCGTATACTGATAAGGCCACTTGAATATCAAGTCGATAATTTATTCTCATGCCCCCAATTCTATTCCGAGGCTTCCGGACTTGTCCCGGGGTGATAAACTGGACCCAAAAGAAACGGTGGGGGGGGGGGGGGACCCACCTCTACAATTAGTTTGAAAAATCATGAAATCGGGAGGAAAATTTTCATTTTGCCCCCCCCCCCCGGGCCGAAGACCCTGGCTACGCGCCTGAAGCCAGGTAGTTTAGACCACCAATCGGGTACTTTTGCAACCAACCTGGGTAACTTCCTCTCAGATGAATGTGTAACGTCTGACCGTGGAGTAGGTACTCAAATTGGGTAGACTCCACGGCCGGTTTTAGTTTACTAACTGAAGTAGGCCTACGTGTGCTATAAAGGATACAATATTTGGGCTTCTATGAAAGGAACGAAAAATATTCGTCAAAATTTAAATTTCCTTTAAAGGCATTATGCAGTCACAGTAATAAGAGTGAGTATGCCCTGTCACTCTAGTTCATGATTGGCCTATTTTGATCACGTGACAATATTTCTGTTAGTGAATTGTGAAATTCAAGGAGAATTTCTCCTTGCCTCACCTATTGTTTGTAATAGTTATGTTCAAAACGTCTTCAGAGGTGTTTGTAACGCAATAAGAGGAGATTTGCAAGAGTTTGCTCATTTTTCAAAGAAAATTTTGGGGCGACTGCCGATTGCCTTTAAATAAACGACTGGTAAAAATCCTGGTGACAAAAATCAGTTTTTCCTTGTTAAATTGAAGCTGAATTACTGGTCATTTAACCAGGATGTGGTTAGATGACCGGTGACGTCAATTCTGGTTGAAGTTTAGCCATATTATTAGAATGCATCACTTAAATTGCGTGTCGATTTTTTCTCAGGCATTTGGATTCATGACTCGTTGTGCTTTGAAGGCTGAATCGATCAACCACCATCCCAAGTGGAGCAACGTATACAATAGAGTAGCGGTAACCTTGACAACGCATGACGTCGGAGGCTTGTCAAACTTGGATCTCAATATGGCCGTCTTTATGGCTGAACTGGCTGGGTAAAGAATGAAATTATCGTCTTGGGGGTATATTATAGCTACCGGAACTTACGTCACGCTATATAGCAAAACCTGCATGCATGGTCAACAAAAAGACGCATAATGGGTGTGGTTTTAAAAGAAGGGTCTAATCTCAAATCAAGCTTTGATATGTTGGAGGAGTACCTTATTCTAAGCTTTCTGGTGAAATTTGCATTGAAATCCGATTTGTGGTTCTCAAAATATCATTAACTTCATGGTTAGCACAAGAAATTGAAAAACAAATGAAATAAAGCATTTCTCATTAATGTGAGGAAGTGATATAACCCCTGTTTGGTTCGGGCTCACTTTGGGTCACAAATATAGTAATTTTATTTGCTGATATCGCCAGTGCTACATGTCCGATTTGAATGGAAGTTTAACCATCTTGCGTGGATATAGTTCCTCTTTGTTAAATGAAAATCAATTTTTTGAACCCTTCTTTCACGTTTCTGAAGGTGGGTTTTTGGGGCTTACCATCCTGAGAGATAATCATCGTTTTAATTAAGTAGCTTCAGAAAGGAATGAGGAGGGTGGACTGCAAAGCTGGAAGAATTTTGTGCTCTAGGCCGAATAATGGTAGGGGCCGGGTAGTATTCTATCCAGGCCTCACGTGGTAGTACGCTGGGTTGAGTTCATGGTGATTTAGTTTAGACAAGTTATGTGAAATTGAGAATAATATGCAAAATGGTTTCAGGTGTACGCCTACTTGTTTTAGTTAATTTAAAGCAACTTGTACCAGTTGAATAGGGTATCTTTATATTATACAAATAATGAATGTTTATGAGTGCGATAGTATGAATTTGTAAAATGTCAGCTATACATAATTCAAACTCTCAGACCGGCAACTGGACTGCAAAGACACTTTGGAGGGTTGCCTTGTATTTGAAGGGATGTTACGTCCCATTTTGTAACAATTGACCAAAATGTTACAACTTGGTCCAAAATGTAACAATTTTCTGCCCAAAATGTAACAACTTTTCAGGTTGGTCCAAAATGTAACAATTTTCTGCCCAAAATGTAACAACTTTCAAACTTGGTCCAAAATGTAACAACTTTCTGCCCAAAATGTAACAACTTTCAAACTTGGTCCAAAATGTAACAACTTTCTGCCCAAAATGTAACAACGTGGAGGTTCACATCAGACGGTATTGAAAAATCTCCAACATGACTCATATTTTTTTAAAGTGCCATAACTTAACCAAACAAGGTCGGATCGGAATGGAAAGAGCATCATTCAATTTCTCAAGACATACTCCACTCCTGGAATATATTTTTGGGTGTCTTCTGTGTCGCAATGAAAATCAAAATGGCCGCCATACGTCAGTTTGGGCTAAAACTTGCTCCGTTGAACTCAGTGTGGTCTAAAAGATCTAGAAAGTCTATTTCCTGCCCACTTGAGTGCTTCGGGGACGTTATAATTGAAGACTTGCGAATTTTATCACAGGGACCGCAGATTTGGACTTTAGGCCTACGGATCCAATTACCCTGTTTCCACCCAAAATTTTCGGGTCCGTCATTTTATCCACCGTCTTGAATTTTTTATGCTCTTTTTTTAGGAGACACCCAGAAATTGGTGTCAGAGTAAAATAAGGCACGAGAATTCGACTTGTGCAACTCCCATGCCGATCCGACCTTCTTTGGCTGAGTTACAGCAGGTTAAGTTATTTTTTTCGGCCGTTTTGGATTTTATAACGTCCCCCGAAGCACTCAAGTGGGCAGGAAATAGACTATCTAGATATTTTAGACCACACTGAGTTCAACGGAGCAAGTTTTAGCCCAAACTGCCGTATGGCGGCCATTTTGATTTTCATTGCGACACAGAAGACACCCAAAAATATATTCCAGGAGTGGAGTATGTCATGAGAAATTGAATGATGCTCTTTCCATTCCGATCCGACCTTGTTTGGTTAAGTTATGGCACTTTAAAAAAAATATGACAGTCATGTTGGAGATTTTTCAATACCGTCTGATGTGAACCTCCACGTTGTTACATTTTGGGCAGAAAGTTGTTACATTTTGGGCAGAAAATTGTTACATTTTGGCCCAACCCGAAAAGCTGTTACATTTTGGGCAGAAAATTGTTACATTTTGGACCAAGTTGTTACATTTTGGTCAATTGTTACAAAATGGGACGTAACAAGGGACCCCAGAGCTCCACGCTGCCAGGATGCGCTTACAAATAGGGAACCAAAGGTCCTCGCTTTTCAATCATTGACAATGGTTCTAGCAGATATTTATTAGCCTCCAAAGTTGGCCTTGCGATTTTCATCTAAATCAATATTATTCAAAGTTTGTGAAACCATGGGTGAGTGAGCGAAAACTGTTTCTGCTCCGTTGAGTAGACTCTCAGTTTCAGCTCTGTTATATTCGTCACTAATTTATTGCAGACTCACGTTTCCTAACTATGTGCACTGCAGTATATGCAGGTATGCAGGTGTCATACATATCAACGAAATCTATTACTTGTGAAGTGTTTTATGGTATGTCGGTACCTTTTCCTCATTGGTTTTCTATTGTAGCTCACGCATAGTTTGCCACACTTGAGTGGTAGACCCTACAATATAGTACAATACTATAAATGGGTATCCTACCCAGCCTGTAACAGAACTGCCGTATTACACATTCTGTGCTTATATGCAACAACTTTAGATAGCCAAACGAAGTGTTCTTTGTCAGTTGTGTTTAGATATTCACAGGGGCGTAGCGAAGGTGATTTCTTTGAGGGGGTGTAGAGACTATGTTTTGCCGACAGATCTGGTAATGCGTAACGCGAAAATGAGGTTTAGCGGGTGGGGTCTAGGGGCCCGCCTTAGGGCCCATGGTGGGGTCTAGGGGCAAAGCCCCGCGGGAGGGGGAAGGCCCCAAAACTCTGAGGTTTCAGCATATCTCTGGGTGAAGAATTAAGTCTCAGGATGGATATATTTTTGTTCATATAATGCATTATCAAATGCAAAGATCCCCATAATTTCTGATGTATCAGGCTATTCCTCTCGTCAAGCTGCTATAGTTTTAAGCAGTTAGGATCCCGAGGTCCGCCAGTGTTTCAGCTAGGACGTTTCCTCAATGCCACATTTACTGATCTGTGACCTGGGGGAGGGGTCTAAGGGGAGGGGTGTCCCCTTCCCCCCTTTTGAAATTTTTGGAATTTGAAAGGTGCCTAGATTGCAAATGGTGCAATATTTGAGTAGATTTCTGCCCTAATGAGTCACCTCAAAATTTACACCCGGGTAGAGTTTGCTTGTCAGATTTTTACTGTGCGACATTTGTCGCCGTTTATGCGACATTGTCGCACAAATAGGGGCTGGCTAAAACACTGAGCCCGCCTTAAGGGAACTGGTGGGGGTCAAGGGGGCCAAGCCCCCAGAAGCTCTGAGGTTCTTGTATAATCTCTGGGTAAAAATCTAAGTCTCATGCAGGATAGGTATGTTTTGGTTCATAATACATTATCCAATGCAAAGATTCCGGATAATTTTAATGTGTTAGGCTATTCGTCCCGTCATGCCACCATACTTGAGGAGCTGGACCTGTCGTTCCGAATTGGAACACTATGCGTTCAGCATTTGAACACTAGACGCGTCAGGCGTTCAAATACGGTAAGTGTTCAAATAGGCGTCAAAAAGGGAGAAAAAGTGTCTAGAATCTTAACACAAGCGTTCAAAATATGCTTTGAACGCCAGGACGGGTTCTGTATCTGTTTCATTTTGGTGTTCAAAAGTTAAAAGCCTGAGACTGCAGTGAAGGGGAGACACGCGCGGCACGCATTATTTTTTTCCCAGGATGTTTGTGGGTAAACCGGATCCTCGGGAGTTTGCAAAATGTGTGTGAAGTCAAGGTTAGGGCTTAGAAAACGGGCTAAGGATGCCTACTCCATGGGTAATAGGGTGCTGCTCCCCATGGTGATGATTAAAGTGAAGAATAATGTGCAGAAAGTGGTTTTTCAAGAATGTCATATGACCCGAAATAGTGCGCCTATATGGAAGCCTTTATTTCCCTTCAGGGCTGGCGCCAGGATTTGTCCGACAGGAGGGCCAACAACCCAAAGCCTCAACGAGGCCGATAGAGTGTCGAAACGATGCTCGAAGGATAAATTTTGCGCGCGAAGCGCGCCGAAAATTTTGGGCTCTTTTTCGAGAAAATTTGAAAAAATTGGGTTTTTAGAGAAAAATTGGAGAATTTGGGGTTTTTTTGAAGAATTTGCCCTAATTTAGACCAAAATTAAGTAAATCGTCGGGGCGACTGGCCGTTGTCGGAGACTACATATTTTATCGTATACATAACAGCTCCCCGACGGGAGGAGGGGGCAGCCTTCCCCGACGGGGGGCCCTGCCCCTACCTGGCGCCACCACTGATTCCCTTTCTTTCTCCGAGTTGCCGACGGACTCTGTCACTCGTCCAATTACACTGACGGCCGTTGAAACGGCCGTATACGGCCGTCACATGCATAATCAATTTGCCGACGGGCCTTCAACTTGAATGGGCCAATTAGATGAAGAGCTGAAAATCGAAATAGCCGATAACAGACTGGCCACGCGCTTCCGTTCTGTTTTTCTCATTTTGCCTTTCATTCTCCGTCTTCCTTTTTACTCCCTTTCTTTCATTTCCCTTCTCTCTTTTCTTCCTCCTTTCCTCTTTTCCTTTTCTTTTCCTTTCCCTCTCCCCTTTTTGCCGACAGAAGTACCAAGTTTTCGAGTCCAATCTACGTTTCTTTCACCGATGTTACATCTTAAAACCCAGCAGGACATAATGTTAGTCCAATTCATCTTGCCATTGCTGGTTTCTTTTAAAGAGCCTATGAAGTGACTAATTACAGCCATTTGGTGTCATTCTCTGACCATATCTATCACCAAAAATAGCCCCTATGTTCAAAAATACCGCCCCATGAAAGAGAAATGCTAAAACGAAATGGTACCCCTTCCAACACAACAGCTCAAAAAGTGAAAGTACATTGACCCAAGAATGACGTCAGTTCCGGAACTCAACTTCGGAGTGTGTGTAAGTAATGCGCTTTGAACATACCTTGTACTGTTGATATTACGGAATTTTCTACGATATGTACGTATCAGAAACTTTATAAAGATGATGCATAGCTTACTGCTCGTGCAAAGAAAATAATTGATGTAATCATCAAAGTTATTTTTCTAAGAAACCTTCGTTTGCCTCACAAGACAATCTTCATTGAGTCATCTGGGTTGGTACAAGCAGAGAGTTGCCACGGACTCTCTGACAGTCTGTAATACAAGCAAATGGAAATTCCCTGGTAAAAGGTTATACACACAGAACAATATCCCCCGGGGATACGTAATTGCATCCATTTCTCCTCCAGTGTTACGTAACCGTTTATCATCATCATCATCATCATCATCATCATCATCATCATCATCATCATCATCATCATCATCATCATCATCATCATCATCATCATCATCATCATCATCATCATCATCATCATCATCATCATCATCATCATCATCATCATCATCATCATCATCATCATCATCATCATCATCATCATCATCATCATCATCATCATCATCATCATCATCATCATCATCATCATCATCATCATCATCATCATCATCATCATCATCATCATCATCATCATCATCATCATCATCATTATTATTATTGGGGTGAGAAGTTACTGCTTCGTTCACTAGTGCATGTATGTATGGGTGTTCATCAACAGATCAATACATAGGCCCATATACATCTGAACTACTATTCTACATAGAAGCAAACAACTTCGGTTATATATACTTTGTACATACGGGAAAACGGGACAGAGGAAAGTCAAAGGAACATAAAACAGGCAATTTGAGTGTGAAGGGATACCAAAAGATTGGTTGTCTAAGGAAGTATTGAGTATTTTTCTCAGAAGTTGACATAAAGTTACTACTTGAGTTTCAAGCATTTCAAAGTCTACGAGATCCATTGTTCGATTTTCAAACTAACGTTTGTGACAACTTGGGGAGGAAGCATTTCAAAGGAATATTGGGAGTAAATCAGCCGCCTTACCCAACAATCTGATTTAAACCTGAATTAAATGTTTTCTTTTACTTTGCAAAGGGTCGCTGTCTAATTGAAGTTCAGCTAAGTAGTCTGCAAAGTCAAATTGATGGACTTAAAATATAACTTAGAAATACGGACGAAGAAGAGAAAATGGCTTCCGTTTGCTGCCTTAACTTCCGCTTCTATGCTTACGAGCATTTCAGAGTTTTAAAATCCCATTTCAATACCAATTCTTGAAAAACTGGAGACCATCGGACACCACTGCGAATGGGCTAACAAGATTCAGTGCATGTCTTCCATGTACAGGGTCTGGATGTAAGCTCGAACGAGTAATGACGAACATCTCCTTTTGGGTAGTAAGAATTTCAAATTTTTATGTTATATATATTTTTTGCTTGATGCCGGCACATTCTTCAGATACGTTTTTACGAAATTATATGGCCAGTAATGGACTCAAGCTACACAATCTGTGAGCAAAACGTTACTAGAAGTGTGGAGTCTGTCTGAACTACTCGTTCGCCGTCTTCCTCACACTGTCAGATTTTTTCTTGTTCTTAGGCCAGCGACCTGATAGTTGGGCTAAATTCCACAGACTGGCTCTTCATGTGGCCCTTTGTCATCATTCTTATATTATCTCAATCAAAAAATGGGCGAATTAGGGCAAATTTCTGTACATAATCGATATCGACGTGATAACAACATTACAAGGGAAGTGCATTGTACATACACACTGCGAAGGTGAGTTCCGGAGCTGACGTCATTCTTGGGTCAATGTACTTTCACTTTTTGAGCTGTTGTACTGGAAGAGGTACCATTTCGTTTTAGCATTTCTCTTTCATGGGGCGGTATTTTTGAACATAAGGACTATTTTTGGTGATAGATATGGTCAGAGAATGACATCAAATGGCTGTACTTTGTCACTTCATAGGCTCTTTAACCAGGTAGGCTTACTTTGTAATCCAATTGTTTTTTATAAACTTTTAGTCCTTGTATACAATTTGTAAGTCAGCGACAGAGAATGAAAAACGTTTTCTTGTGTCTTTCATCACAATTTATTTTATCAGCTGTTCTCACGTGTTCTTTAAGTGTAATACAGTCATAGGTCATGTTTGGCATTGAGTGATATATTAATGAACCTTTGTCCCTTTTACTTCTCAGGCCTTTGCCAAAACCTGTAAGCTTTCAGAGGCGGAGCTATCCAAAGCCTTACTACTTTTTGAGGCCGCCGGATGGTCGCTGACAGAAACGGGAGACGCCATTGAGAGGGTCTTCACATTGCATTGAATGCATGCATGGGCAACAAAAAAGACGCATAATGGGTGTGGTTTTAAAAGAAGGGTCTAAGCTCAAATCAGGTTTTGATATATTGGAGGAGTACCTTATTCTAAGCTTTCTGGTAAAATTTGAATTGAAATCCGATGTGTGGTTCTCAAGATATCATTAACTTCAAGGTTAGCACAAGAAATTGAAAAAAAAAAACAAATGAAATAAAGCATTTCTCATTAATGTGAGAAAGTGTCAGCTATACATAATTCAAACTATCAGACCGGCAACTGGACTGCAAAGACCCTTTGGAGTGTTGCCTCATATTTGAAGGGACCCCAGAGCTCCACGCTGCCAGGATGCGCTTACAAATGGGGAACCAAAGGTCCTCGCTTTTCAATCATTGAAAATGATTCTAGCAGATATTTGACATTCAGAATGGTCTTTATACAATGACCAACTGGGAGCACATCATTTTCTTCGCTCTAGGAAAATGAAATTCACATTTAATCAATCAAAAAAAGTTCAAAATGTTACTAGAAAAATTTAGGGCAGAATTTACTCATACCAGCCTTAGCTTCAGTGTAATTCATGTGCATGGGGATTAATAATTCCTCCTTTAATAAGTAAAAAAACAAACAAGCAAAATAGCACACGAACTGAAATTATTATAAACACTTTCAATTAGTTCAATAAGTTTTTCTTTCCATGTTCAAAGAAAACTGATCGACGAATTTCATTAACCAGAAAGCCCAAAGGCTTAGTGATTCCTTGCCGAATGGGGATGCTTTGTTGCACTGAGGTTTATCCCTAAAATTTACAAGTATTTCAAGTATTCATCACCCGTCTTGAAATATCGTGTTTTTTTAAATGCATTTGGTCTTTGACCTCTGATGACCTCTAATGACTTCTGACCTCCAATGGATCTTGGGATCTTAAAAAATTCTTGGGAAATTTTGCTTTTTGACCTCTGGTGACCCCAGATGACGATCTTGGGAATTCTCGAGAAATTTTGCTTTCTGACATTTAATGACCGCAGACGACACTCTTGGGAATTCTTGTTTTTTTACGTCCGGTGACCCCATGACAATCTTGGGAATTGTTAAGAAATTTTGCTTTTTGACCGTTGGTGACCCCAATAACAATCTTTGGAATTCTTAGGAAATGTTGCTTTTTGACCTCTGGTGACCCCATATGACGATATTGGGAATTCTTGGGAAATTTTGTTTTTTGACCTCTGTGACCTCAGACGACCTTTGGCCACTACCAAAAACAATGGGTTTTTCCTCTCAACATGACAAATCAATATACCATGTATGAAAAGTGTCCTTCATTCATTCCTTGAGATATCGTGATTACAAGATTTTCAATCTTTGATCTCCAGACACCTCAAAAGACCTTTGACCTTCACCAAAAACAAGAGGGGTCTTCCTCTCAACATGACGAATCTACATACCAAATATGAAAAGTGCCAGTCATTGCTATCTTGAGATACGAGATTACAAACGAGAAACGAGATTGCAAGTGATTTACAAGGTTTTCGCAGTTTTACCTCCGGTGACCTCAGATGAACTTTGACCTCTAACAGAAACAATAACCTTCTTCCTCTTGATATGACAAATCTGTATATTAAATGTGAAAAGTGTCCTTCACTTCTTTTTTTGAGAAACCATGATTACAAGGTTTTCAGTCTTTTACTTCCGTTGACCTCAAATGACCTTTGACCTTTACCAAAAACAATAGGGTTCTTTCCCTTAACATGACAAATCTATATACCAAATATGAAAAGTATCGGTCATTGCTAACTGGAGTATCGTGTTTACAAGCCGTTTACGAGGTTATCGCAGTTTAACCTCCGGTGACTTCAGATGACCTTTGACCTCTACCTAAAACAATAAGCTTCTTTTTCTTGACATGACAAATCTGTATACCAAATATGAAAAGTGTCGGTTATTGCTATCTTGAGATATCGTGTTTACAAGGTTTTCGGTTTTTGACCTCTGGTGACCTAAGATAACCTTTGACCTTTACCAAAAACAAATGGGGTTTTTTTCTTAACATGAAAAATCTATAGGCCAAATATGAAAAGTGTCGGTCATTGCTAACTGGAGATATCATGTTAACAAGCAACTCGTCACATACACACACATCCGGTTGTGTTTTGCATTCAGTTTGAGGACCTCATTGTTTTCTCTATTGTGTTTGCTTCCTTAACCCTTTAACTTTCCTTAACTTTAACAATAGACTCTCTATTGTTAAACTTCTGAGGCCATGAGAAATCTATTGTATTTCCTTCTAAGGACCTGAAATCCATTGTTTAAGTCCTCAATCTGAATGCAAAGTTTGTGCACATACACACATACACACACCCATCCACACATACACACACACACACACGACATCACCATCGCATAGATTTCTTGCCTGCCTTCGGCAAGGAATCAAAAACGGGCAAATTTAAAGGAAACTATGTTCAAACTTTAACTGAAACGTTTTAGTTTTGAATAGATTTAATTTGTGGAACACGCCCGCATTTTTTTTAAAGTCCCCCTCCAATTTCATTATAATTCTTTTCATCTCTTCAGGAATTCTTCCATGGAGTAGTAAAATTTTACTTACTTCTTAGGCTTTCAAAGCATTAAAATTATACACACCCTCTAAACCAGTCAATACATTCTGCCTTAAAATTATGAGAAATTTTGTCATTAGACATTTTTCTCTTATCTGAACATTGTATCGAATCATTTAACATCATAAACATAAACAACTATACTATCTGACCTCGCTTTAGTTTATTCAACTCTCTACACTCAATCTGAAAGCAGTATCGCTAACTCAGACAAAGGATCGTCCCAGCTATCCCTGTACTAGCTTTCAAATCTAACGATAACTAACGTGTAAAAAATATACCATCTTACTTTGCACTGCAATACGCCTGTCTAGATATGATTTGTTTACAAATAACTCAACAACTCACGTTTTGACAGAGTATGAGGTTGACTCGCTCCGCAGTCATACGTGCACTGGAGGGCCAAGACACGCCCGTCTCTCTCCCGTCGTCCACCCGTGGAAGCTCTTTAGTAGCGACGGCTCACCACAGCTTCACGAAAGAATAAGTAAACTAAGGGCTGCTTCCCGAGGATATTTGTAAGTCACCCGGACTATCTAGTCGTCCCCCAGACTTATCCTCCTGCAACAATTTAATTTCGAGACTTCCTTCCCGCCGAATATTCCTTCACGGTGACTCGGAGCAAAGTGTCCTCCTAACTTCTAGCCAACACCTAGCTACCTGCCTGCAAACGTTCACCCAATTAAATTCCCATTGTTACCTCTGTAACTATTTTGCCTCATTTCTTATGCAAAGTAATTACGTAACGAAGAACGCTGAAATGTAGAATTCCATGTGACATCTATAAATTATCATGGTATTACTCAGTATAACAAAAGAAATGTTAGATTGAAAAATAGGTTTTTTATTGGAATCAAGTCAGCAAGACGGGAGAGGCTATATCGATGAAAAGTGTGAAATGGCAAATCTACACCATATGTATGGTAAAGAAAAAAAGTTGCTAAATATTGCCTACAGCGGTGTAAATATGATAAAGAAATTCACTGCCATGTCAAATTAATGTGCCGTGACGACATCACAGATTTCCCATAATACACTTCATCTTGAGAAAAATTGCATTTCTTTGAAAATTAATATCTTCCAAACGCTACAAATTATTGAGATGCGTTTTTCACCTACTAGAAGAGAAAACTTTTCTGCATTTTTTTTGAAGTCATTGCTTTTTGTTACTGACAAATCCCTTTAACTTCTTGATTCACCTGAAATATGCGATATATACCTTCTACAACATGAAATATGTTGGAAAGAGAAGTAAAATGACATTTGTAAAATTTAACCGATGTTTCAAACACACGGCGACTACTTATTCTCATTGGATTTACTGCTACTACTGTATTACATAATTATTATGATGTATTCGTTGTACGGTTTGCTGCTATAACGTCTATGAGCAAAATTGTGTTGAGAGACCAAGCAAATTAATTAACTAACCCAAAATCATTTTTGAAGCACGCTGGGTGTACTGCAAACTTATCGTGGATAGTTTGTGAAATCCTTTATTGAGATCAAGAATAACTAATCAATCTTGTATCATAGTAGTTTTTTTCCGGGGGTAGTTATGCTTCTTTGAAAAGGAAAGCATTGATTAAATCAATACTGTTGTGTCGATTTTAATTAAATCTACTGAAAGCTAAAACGTTTCAGTTAAAGTTTGAACATAGTTTCTTTTATATCTGCCCGTTTCAATGAATTGCGTTCATCAGTTTTCTTTGAACATGGAAAAGAAAAACTTATTGAACCTATTAAAAGTGTTTATAATAATTTCAGTTCGTGCGCTATTTTGTTTGTTTGTAATTTCATAATTTACTCATTAAAGAAGGAATTACTAATCTCCATGCACATGAATTACACTGAAGCTAAGGCTGGTATGAGTTAATTCTGCTCTAAATTTTCCTAGTAACATTTTGAACTTTTTTTGATTGGTTAAACGTAAACTTAAATTTCATTTCCCTAGAACGAAAAAAAAAATGATGTGCTCCCAGTTGGTCATTGTATAAAGACCATTGTGAATGTCAACTATCTGCTAGAATCATTTTCAATGATTGAAAAGCGAGGACCTTTGGTTTCCTATGGCTAAGCGCATCCTGGCAGCCTGGAGCTCTGGGGTCCCTTCAAATACAAGATAACACTCCAAAGGGTCTTTGCAGTCCAGTTGCTGGTCTGAGAGTTTGAATTATGCAAAGCTGACATTTTACAAAATACACGTGTGATACTTTATCTAGAGAAGATCACTTGACATTTATTCTATACTAACAATGGAACAACCAGACACTTATTACAATGTACAATGCTCCTCACATCCATAATACAACGTTAACTAATTTCAAGTATAGGCCCACTGAGTTGTTGGTATCTCTGTTTACAAGAATTTCACACCCAACAACACTTTCAATTACAAAGGTTATATAAAACCCGGATATTGATCACATGTTAGCCAACCATTTCTTGGTTAAAGAAACCAAGGAAGTTTGGTTAAATTTTACCAGGTTACTGTTATATTTGAGTGGGATTTCAAATCATTCATAATTGAAAAGAGAATGAAAAATCTTTGATTTGGATTTCCTGGTTACTTTAACCAGAAACCAGTGGATTTTTTAGTGACCACGAACCTGGATAAATTTACCTTGAGTGTTCTTAGCGTGAGTGTTTCATTTGTTGTTCAAAATGTTTTCATTACAACAGGTTGGTGCGATCATTGAATACGCTTTAGTTTTTCTTTCATATCGTATCACAAGCAGGCCCGCAGCCAGACAAGACGTTACCTACATTAAAAAGCACATAGTTAACGAAGTTCAGTTACACTAAGACTGATTGAGGGATAGTTCACTTTTGCAATGATTATTTTCACAAATGCATGTACAAAGAGTAAGTTAGGGACGAGGGGGGGATAAAGGCCGAGTACGAGTTGAGTTTTGCCGCAAAATTTTCTTTTTTGGCACTTTAAAGTGTACTTTCTAAGAAAGGGAGGTCCTAAGGGAGAGTACGCTCTGTTGGTCTACTCTTGTAAAAATGGTAAAAGAGAATGGACGACCCCTCAATGTGTCGTTTTATTTTATTATGGAATCATGCACGGAGACCTTGTGTATTAGTTTCGTAAGCAGGTTATAGAGTTGAAACGTTTGTGAAGTATTCACATTCAGTACGCATGTATCTAAACCTACGATACATTTAGTAACTACATGATCAGATAAAATGAATGAGTTATGTGTTTGACCAAAATTGAAACCACTTACTGAAAATTTTCTAACTTAGAGTTCATATTGTGTTGAATGCTACGCAATAGCTTTTAAACAATATGTCTATTTGCCTGCTTAAATTATTTTAATATAGCTTCCCAGCACGCCACGTCTCTAGCTTTAATTAATACCTGATTGTACCTTATGGGAAGAATCAAAATACATTTGTGACTGGAAAAGTTGATATGATATTCACGCTGACATCACAGTTGGCCCTGGTTGCCAATCTTACTTCAAGATGTTTTGTCACCCAAATTTTGGGCTCGTCCAATATTCCAAGAGTCATTTCAGTACACAGCAGGAACCTGAAATGGCCCTTAAGCATCCACTGAAAAGCCTACGCCCTATAGTGTTTACAAGAAGAATAACTTTACAAGAGTATACAGCGTTAACAATTCTAACTTAAAGGACCGTCCGTGGGATTGGAGAAGGGTAAGGAATAGGTTTTTCCACCTGGACTTTGCGTTTTCTAATTAGGTTATTGTTGCCGTTCCTATAGGCACAGATGGTAACAATTTTTGGATGAAAACTTGAAATTATTGGAAGGTTGGGAAGTCCTCAGTTCCCTCCCCCCTACCCCCCTGCTCAGACGACCTTGTTTTCACAGTGTTTAATACCGTTTCACTTAAGGAGAGGACAACTTTATTAGATGAAGAAATTCCGGACATAAAGAACATGATAGTGAAATACACAATATTCATAAAACATGAGGAGCATAACAAATTTGAAACAGGTTTCAATAGATTAACAGTAAATTAATGAAAATACAAATAACTTTTTCATAACTTCAAATATCTTGTGTCATATAAAAGTTCCACTTTTCCACCAACCATATTGTGGCTAAAATAGCGAAAAACCACTTTAATCAGGAAAATGTATTTACCAGGAATTTTAACCAGTCCAAACTTTAAACAGGAAAATGTCTATTCTGACAAGAAGGAATTTTTGGACAAAAAGGGGGGAGGGGGTGTTTGGTTGGATAACCGACCGGTTACCGCGATAGTAACCGAGGTTACATTTCATGGTGCATTAATTACCTTACTCAGTTAACTCAATACCTGGTAGTCTTTTTTGTCTTTCTTTCTTTGTTTTTTTGGCGCAAGAAGCCTCAGAGGCCACCATTTACAGAACGGATTGCTTGCATGACTAAATGTGTTATAACTTAGTACATCCTCAGCAACTTAAACATTTTCGTTGTTTTTAATCGTCTCATCATTTTCTTTGATGCAAGCAATGATGTAAAGTTTCTTTCCCAATTATAAATTTGTCCAGTTGTCAATTTTTCAGCAATGATGAAACTTTCATATATTTTAACTTCTGTCAATCTAAAACCTTGTCAAAAAGGACAAACAGTCACATCGTGGCGTCTTTATGACATTTGGAGGCTGGCTCCAAGTCTTACCTTGGTAATCACAACCACTGTTCAAATGAAGTGCATATTTGTTAATAGGCTATGTACATGCAGTAGCTAACGTACGTGTGTTCAGAAATGTCATAATCATATTAGGGAGCTCTCTTCTAAAGAGGTGTTTCACCGACGTTAAATGATCGCGCGTCTCTTTGGTTGTTAGACATTTTGTAGGGCAAGCGTCCATTGTGTCACAGTAGTATTTAAGTGTGTATACTGTGCGCATGTGCTGTAAATACGCTGGCTGTACATGTATTTTGCCCTTCACCGTTAAGCAATCCCAATCAAGTGACGTCACATGAAATACTTCTATAGGATTTACTCATTCTTTAATCTAGTACAAAGATGTGGAAAATACATTTGAATTAGTTTTTGTATACCGTCTTCCTGGAGCTCAAGTAGGCCGGATCCAGCTATATGTATCACCTGTGTAACAAAAAGTATGACGTATTTATAATATTCAGGTTCACTGACAATGAGCAGAAGCACTTTGAAACATGTAAATATTTTGAACATTTCACGGATGGTTGGATGACTTTACAAAACTGTGGAAAGTAAATACAAAGCCACATAAGCAATCTTGTTCCTGTATTAATTATTTTAGCTGGTCACTATAGCTTTGAAAACAATTTTCTCTGATTTCTAGTGCCTATCACATGCGTTATCATCCACATTTTTTTGTTTCAACTTGTTATCACCCCAAACATCATATGAGAAATAAATTTAAATCTAAATGAAGTTGAATCAGATAACTGTATGTTTTATGTTTTAAAAGGGTTAATCCCCCCCCCCCCCAGTTCTGAGATCTAGTGCCAACACTGCCCTCATACATTTAAGAACAAAAATGACTTCAATAAGACTTATCATATCTCCTCCAGAAAATTGGTTCTCTCCCCGAAAAATATATCGCACCTTCAACACCTTGTCTAGCTAAAGGCCTACAAAGTACTACTTTGTTGTAACGAGTCACCCTTAGGTCGAGTCACAAGTCAAGTCAAGTCAACGGTGGTCGAGTCGCAAGTCAAGTCAAGTCATTCGCCACATTGCTCGAGTCATGTCAAGTCAAGCACATTTTCAAGTCAAGTCAAGTCAAGTCAAGACAGAAGCCAAGTCAAGTCAAGTCAAGTCAGACATTTTGGTCGAGTCAACTCGAGTCTGTTGTGTCTACAAGTTAACGCAAGTCACACTATCACATAATCATAGCAAATTTAAAACTGGTATTTTTTCTTTGGTGTGACCTTGAGACAACTGGTTCCTTTCTGCCTCTTCTGAAGTGTACCTGTCACTTACTGAAATCTTTTTCTATGATATCCTACAGGTACATTGTTTTCTCATTAGTGCAATTTACCAGGAGTACCCTGCACATACTAAGGTACCACGCGTAGCTTGCGCCCATCATACGATTGCTAAAACTACTCAAGCAAGCAATTTTAATGTATATCTGCTGGCACAATCTCAGTTTCACTTTGCAACGTAGGCCTAACGTTAGATGTCGTCGTTACAGAATCCACAGATAGTTTTGCCATGGTGTAACATACACTTTAATCGAACGAAGTAGTCAAGGCCGTAGTATGTCGCACTATGCAACTCTCGGAAATAAACTTTCTCCGTCAATAACGAATAAAAATGGCCACAACGACCGAGGGATTTGAAGTCTGAAATGGGGGCGCAAACCCTCGTGGACAGCCAAGCGGCGCCGAACTTTGGAGCAATAATTTTATAAATGTGAGATCTAGAACTCAGAGTAGTTGCCCGCAAAGCGCGCTGAAAAAATCGCAATTTTAGACTTTTAGCGATATGAGTAATAAAAAAATCTAAGAAAAGTATCCTTAAGGAGAGGGCTCTTGCACCCTTCGCTAAGCGTCTGTCCCATATTACCGCACCGGAAATGGCACTTTTTCGCCCCTTAAAACTTGCATCTAAACAATCTTCAAAAAGTCGGTAAATTTACACAGATGAATGGTGATAAAAATTTTGCTTTGAAAATTTCTGGGGGAGGGGAACTTCACTGAGTAAGGCCATGTGGAATTCAAGGGTTTCAAAGATAATGGAAGAGTATGTACGAAGCTATGAAGAGCCAGATTTTCTACAGGAAGTTAACCGGAATCCCAAAACAATATTTAAAACGGGTGCGCGTGAAGCGCTCCGAAGAAAACACATTGAGATGTTAAATTGTAGCCTATTGTTTTTCTTTGATTTTAAATGCAGTATTGCTTATTACATTAAAAGATTACTACTTTCCCCAGGTGCCTGTTCTTTCCATAGAGCAGGATACAGGGCCCTATATCCTGTTCTATGGTTCTTTCTTTCATGTTTCATTTCTGTCGATGGTCTGGGACGATACCCCTCAACCATTTTCATTAGTGTGAAAAATAAGGAAGTGTCGATTTTGAAGGTTATCAGGTTATAGAGTATATAAGCATGATAATTTAAAAGAAAAAACAATGAAATGTTTTACGGGTAGTTTTAACATGGACATGGCCAGGGCCATCGGCAGTTTAAATGCCATGCAGGGAAGTTATTTTCATTGCAGGCTACATCTTGGGAAGTTGTGGCCGGCAAAACCTTTAACTGAGAGCGCCGAAGGTGCGAAGCCGGAGGCTGGAGACTGAGTAATTTTTTTTTAAATTTGACGGCTTTGCGGCAATTCTGGACAATTCCTTGAACAAATTCTGCTTCCATCTGTAATTTGAAATGCTAATGAAATAGGTATCTTGTGAGGATCGCAAATTTAAGATAGTAACCGTAAGTCAATTTGCCGAGGATGCGTGATGGCAGTTGGTGGGGAAAGTGGACAGGAAGCGGTGTAGCGAGGGTTTTGGAAATAGTAATTCACTCAAGCTGTCCTACAGGAAATAATAACGAGGCGATTCCAACAAAGGTTTCCTAACCACAGCCGTACAGCAGTACTAATGAGGCCAATTTATATCAGGCTCATGAGAAGCACGCCGAAAAATTTATCGAGAATTGTGATTCCCTTTACATGGGTAGTGTTTAGGATTTTGTTTGCAAGGACCAGGGTGCATTTAATGACGTACAGTACTTTCAGTGACTTATTTCAGAGTCTCAAGTCCCAACAGTGTGGCGCGTAGGAACTGGGGTGGCGCCAGGATTTGCCCGAGAGGGGGGGGGCAAGCTCCCCGAGGGGGGGGACCAGCAGCCCGAAGCCCCGACAAAGGCCAAAAGGACTACGAACGCAAACTTTTTGGGGCGCAAAGTGCGCCGAAATATGTATGGCTTTTTTTACAAAAAAATTGAAAAATTTGGGAGTTTTATTGAAGAATATTTGAAAAAGTTGGATTTTTATAGAAGAAAATTGAAAATTTGGGTTTTTGTATGAAGGACCTAACTAGGATGCAATATCTAGGCCTATACCGGTATGATTGGTTGCACTTTAACATAGGCTGCCCCAGGCTGGAACAGTACAGGTCAAGTCCATATGTGATTCTGACTCTGAGGGTAGAGGGAGAATGGTTGTTGGATAAAGCATGACTACCAGTACATTTGACTTATGTCTGTGTTTTAAAGGGACAATGCAGTCGCCCCAAGTTGATTTTCAAAATCTGTACTAAATTTTACAGACCTCCACTTCAATTTCACTCACAACTATCTTTCATAGGCTAATGTTTCTGTATCAAAATATTGAATATTGAATCTAAAGTAAACCAAAGAGCTACTATTCATGAATTAAACAGCTACGTAACAAAAATCTTGTCACATGACAAATAGGATCAAGCCATTCCTGAATTAGGATGACGGAGTACACTGATTCAAATTGGGAGACTGTTTTTCCTTTTAACTAACTCCAGGCCAACACCTAAATGCCATTGACAACCTTATTGAGAAGCCGATTTACAATAGCCTGCAGTGCATAGTCTGTAACATATTTAATGGGCCTATATTTCTGTCAGTCCAACGGTCCATTCAATTGTTGATGATTGAAGTACTTTAAGAAGGCGCAGGGAGAACATGCTTCAGTTTACAAATTTCTCCCTGAAATGAATCCTCTGTCATCTTGTAGCTATTTTACTAGGTTCAAAGTAATTCTCGAGTATGAAGTTATTGCATGATGCATGTGAAGTGTTTTGCAAGGCTCATCATGAGGAAGTTCAGCTTCTCTTATAGAATTGACCGAATGAGTCGAATAGTCTGCCTGAGTGGGTAGTGAACTCCGCTCCTTCAGATCAACTTGAACATTGACAAGTTCTCGTTTGGTGTTGGTCTGATTGGCTGACTGGGTTCGAACTTCAGGGCATCTTATGGGACCTTAGCCCGGCGCCTCCTTTGCCCTTTAACCTGTAATGTTATGAATGTATGCATGCACCCACCCCAGATATGACAGTGGCTTGCCCTCCATGCAGCTGACCACCGCTCCTATTCATAAGCTATGAGGGACTTATTGTCGATTAAATAAAGTAAAAAAATAAATAAAAAATAAGAAAAAATTAAATAAAATGAAGAAAATTACAAATTTCCCCCGAACAGGAAACCCACCCGTTCACCTGTGATTTTATCTTTCGTGTAATTAGGCCTACGTTTTCTGTAAGATTCTGTAGAAGTATGGGTGATCTGGGTTTTTATTTGGCAATCTGGGTTTTTTTAGGACTAAAATCTGGGGTCTTTTGTTTTCACTGAGTGGCAACACTGGTGACAACTATACATAGGCATGCAGTGCTGGTATTAATTTCACACGTGCACTGTGTGTTGAGGCCGCGTCTACCTCGCGATATGCACGTAGTACAGCCCAAAATTGGGTACATTTACAAACATCAGAGTCGCATCAAACGACTCGAGTCGCAGAAGGAGACTCGAGTCATTTTGCCTGACTCGAGTCTTCAATTGGACTCGAGTCATGCTATGCTCGAGTCCGAGTCAAGTCAAGTTATTTTAGGTGGTGACTCGAGTCAAGTCAAGTCATTTAGGGTTCCAGACTCGAGTCAAGTCAAGTCATTTTGGCTGATGACCAAGTCAAGTCAAATATGCGACTCGAGTCCGAGTCAGTGACTCGACTTGTTACAACACTGCAAAGTAGTATTATAAACAGTGAAACAGTGAGTTGTAATTTTTGTCTTCGTATAGATCTTACTTCAAGACATGTAAAGACAACATTATGGAAAACACGATTGACTCGCTCTTTTGTCCGCATGATTACAAACACTTGAAACTCGGAAGGCTGTGTGTAGGAACCTTCCTGCTGAGACTACCACCCCTGTCCGGTCAAGGTAAGATGACTATTTCCTCTAAGGACAATGATCCTATGAACTAATTGCTTTTAACTAGCTGAATAAACTTTCTAAATTTAAAATAATCCAAATTTCTTGAAGGTGTCGAACTGGAAACCACAACGAGTGGAATGATCCATTTATATGAGCTTGGAAGACTTCACCTTTTTTGTGTATTCCCTTAAGGCATACTAAAATAAATAATTGCCTTCAAGGCTTCAATGCATTTCTTATGATTTTTTTTTTTTTTTTTTTTTGAAAAGTCAAAAATCGCAAGGAACAGGCCAACACAAAAACGTGAAAAAAAGAGGAAAGCTCTGATTCTGCTTGTCAAAAGGAACCGGTGAGATAGCAATAGCATGGCTAATTGTATCGAAATGGTATCGTGGTATATTACTTGTAGAATAAACGGTATAGGTATCTGTACTGCAGTTACCGGTATGATTATGGCTATGGCTATGATTATCCGAAGAGTTATCGGTAAGCCTCAGTCATCTCCATTGTTACCGGTTAAGTTAACGATATATATCGCCACGAATATCGGTACTTTTATGAGATGGTTATGGGATTGGTTATTGGTACGCCAGTCATCGTTACTGTTCACCGGTATAAAGTGAACGATAAACAGTAGTTGGTATGATCATCGGTATAAGTGTCTCTAAATGCAATCATTTCTTACCACTGTCGCTAGTCTGGCCAGTTGATCCCCCTTCAGGAGGTGGCATTTGTGGCACAAGTGAATCACGAGATGAGTAATGGTCGCTGTCAGTTGTCGTCTTTGTTGTTTCGGAGAAAGAGTCATTTAATGTGACCCTTGTCAACCGGTTATCGAGGTAGCCTTGCGGTAATGGATCAATGACTGGTATGACACGACCACTCTTTACAGTCCTATTTCCCTGGACACTTTGTTGAGTACTTTCATTGGAAACATTTTCGCCTGTTAGAAAAGAAAAACAGATTCACTTATCAATTATTTATTACCAAAACGATTTTCTTTAAGAAAAGCTTGATATCTGAATTGCATTGAAACCTACCCACCTTGGAGCTCTGCAACATCTACCGACGTCTCTTCATGATGCATGATAACCTGTCCAGTTGACATTGTCGTACGACTATGCCGGTAGAGGATGCCGGGAGAGGATGAAGAAGAGGATACCCTCGACGACATGCTAATAATTTTTATTTTGGAATCAGATACGGCTGTAGCGGAATCCAAAAGGGTGATCGATGTAGACTCGCTATATGTAGGATCGACATACATCCTATCAGGTTTAGATGCCATCGCTGTGGTAGTCACGTGGTCATCTGTGGTGTATCCACCTATTAAATGGGTACATCGCGAAGAATGGTGTTATGTGTGGCTAAATTTCTCTCAAGTGCATTTCAGCATAGACCCATCTAAATTATTCGTTCCTTCAAAAGTGATGTTCGTAGGGCAACACACATACGTAACCTCTCAAGGGTAATACCTCCTTTTGACCCCTACTCCCACCCCCAATTAAATGACCGAATGCAGCATAGTAGTTTACTAAAGATACAGTGTACATCCTTGATGCCACCTCCTTAAATTGTTACCCTACCGTACCCCCGCCCCTTACCTTAAATGCTAATGCCTAGCTACGTACGCCACTGCTTCCGTTCACAACGATGACATGCCTATCAAATGTGCTGGGGACCCTGATTGGCAGAATGATGTGGCCAAGAGCCTGTTACAGAATATTATAATGCGATATCTTCCAACAGGTGACCTCGTTGGACGCGTTTTCTGCGTGTCGTTCACTTCTCCTTTTGACCATTTGAACACGAGAAAACATGCCCTTTTTGATACATTCTTGATCAATCTAATGGCAAAATGAGTTCTCGGACATGACGAAGTAAATCTAAATGAATCGCAGTAAACATCTGCATTAGTATACCTTTAGTTACATCATCTTGTAAAGAGTGACTTGGCTTGGTTTCACGGGAGTGGATCGTGTGAGCCTTACTCTTAACGTCCCTTTTCTCCGGGGGTGTTTGTGAAGTTGGTGAACTCGTTGTAGTTGATGTAGTTGGGGTAGTTGATGTAGTTGGTGACGAATAGCGTGAAGGTTGCAAACAATAAATATCTTCAAAATAAATATGAAAATCACATCTTTTCAAAATTGAGTTGTAATCGATTAAATTTAACTCACGTGTTTCAGGGTGTTCAAGTTATTGTAAGACCCTGAAAGTTTGGAAGGAGATTAAGTTGAATTTACGTCTGAGTAACAGCTCCCTGATACGATCTGCAAATAAGTATAGCCTATCATAGGCCTGCAGAGTTTGGTGACCAGGCAACACAATATGAGCTATCACATTTAGATGCAATATGGTGTAGCATTTGGCAAATTTTAAGGGAAATAACTGCCAATGATTGTGTGACATTTTCACAGAGGGAACAAGAAAGGGGTTTTTGTTCTTGAATGGATGGTGCGAAAGCATACTTCCACCTCACCACATTTTGATTGGGGCTTTAGCCCCTTCCTCCGCCCAGCCCGCTTCCTACCCCTATTAATTAAAAATGTAACGTAAACTAGGACTCAAACACCACCGTCACACCATTCTATCCAATCATCTACACTTAAGCAAAAAGAACGAAAAATCAGACTGACTTTCTTTAAGGGCTTCAGGATAGCCCAGTCTGTGAAAAAGTTGATAACAATGAAACTGCTACGAAAAACACATGAAAAGATCAGAAGTACATCATCTGTTGAACAAGGTTATCGGACAACATCCCGAGACAATTACCCGGGTAGGTTCCCTCCCTCTCAAGGACAATTTGCACCCGGACGGTTTCGCCCGGACAATTTCCACCTAGGATAAGTCGGAACTTATAGTAGGGGACTTTGCGCGAGAGGTAACTGTTACCGATGGGAATTGTCCGGTGGGGAATTGTCGGGGGGAACTTGTCCGGGTGCGAATTGTCGGGATTGAGTTGTCCGGTCCTAATTTAGTACACAACATAAAATCAGTGTTTTGGAAGATATTAACTTGCCACTTGGGTATTTCTCCGGTCCAAAGGGTTTTCTCGGAAGTATCGTGGTGTGTTGATCCTCGGCATCAAACATTCGAAAGCCACCGGGCAATATGACGTCACAATGAGTGGTAGCGTCGTACTGAACCCATGCCACTCTTCCAGAGTCCAATAGTTGATTGCCAGCGTGACATATTTTCAATCCTTAAACATTAATAAATAGGCCTACTTAGAATGGCAATCCTGCCAAGCGTTGTCGATTTATCAAAAATATGGTTTTTTTTTTCATTTATTCTTAACAATATTTCTATACTAATTAAAATAATTTTTTTAAAATACGCTTACCTCCGAGTGTAGATTTCCATTGCAACAGATTGTTAGAAAGAGAAATTTGCAAATATTTTTAATCAGTCTTTACGATTTTGCAAGTGTAAAATTGATTTCAGAGGAAGATTTGAAACCACAGTACACATTATACTATAACCAAGGAGCTGGGAGTCTTCCGGATATAACTAACGAATTATATAAGCTAGTGCTACAATCGAGTTTGTAGACTCTTATTGCCTTGTACAAAAGACTGTATTCTATACAACCACCCACCTTAAAACTATTAAATTAACAAAAAGGTTACTAATTTGAGTTTAAATTAAAAATTGGAAATCTTAGAATATCAGCTTAGTCTGCATGTCCTTACGGGCCTGTCGCTTTTGCGTCATAAATAATTGAGCTACAGGGTCCGAGTTATATAATTAATATAAGTATAAGAATACCGACAATGTGTTACTTAAATAATCACGTTAAGAACTTACATTACTAGGTTGCTTATACGTACAAAGAATTGTTTTGACAATCATGACAGTTCAACAAGAATTATATATTCCTTTTTCTGCGTGTGCGGTGGGGGTCAGGAAAGAAGCAACCCCCCTTCCAGCAAACAAAACTGATTTCACGGTGTAGTTTTCACGCAAATTCATGTCTTTATAGCCCCCTAACTGGGGTTTGGGGAGGTAACACCTTTCACCCCTTGCGAAAAAAACTCTTCGTACGCCTACGTTGCAAGTATAGCAACACCGGATTATTTTTACCACGGACTTGTTACAAACTAATGTGCCTCAGTAACTAAAAACATATAAATACAGCGTCCATGTAAAATCATATGTAGTAAATTTCAGTAATAATAATTTTGTACACTTTATGAAATTAAAGTCAACGTACCTGATACTTTAGCAATCAGATAGAAACCGACAGCTGTTATGCAAAAAAAAAATAAAGTTTTACCAGAGGCTTGTTCATTGCTATAGTTCACCGAAAATAATGTCGGAAAGACTGAGCCATTTCATGGAAGCTCGACTTGCAGAGATACAATTTTTTTGTGAGAAAGGCAACATTCTGTTATCGATTCTACAAAATGCGATTAATTTTCCCTGTATTCTGATATCTTACTTCCGTTGAAAGAGGGTGCACATTGAAGAAGAGATCTCTTTTTAAAAAATATGATTTTAATTAAATCGAAAGAATGAGGTACCACGAGACAGAGCAACAGTTGTCATCGTTTTTGTAAACCTATGGCGGAAGAATGAAAATGTTGATTCAAAGGGAGTAGCCTACTTTTTAACTCCCTTTCGTGTTTGATAGGAATGTGTATCCTCCTCAGTCTTTTTGTATTTCAATGTAATTTTTCAACACTATCTTGAAGCTGGCACAACTCTGTAGTTTTAGGAAAAGATATTACTTGTAAGACATGTAGTGAACCTACATGGGAAATGGCTTTTGTAACAGTACTTGCCCTTTGAAATACTTTATACGAAAAGTTTGAAGTGGAATTATTGCGTTGCGGGATGGCAAGCCTCAGCTTGCTATGGACTAGGAGGGGTCATTGTTACTTGTTAGCCAAAGCCCGCAAGGCTAGTTGATGTCATTCCGTTACTCCACTTCGAAAAGACAGCAAACGCTTACCCTTAGCCTACAGAAAGGTACTGGCGTGACAAACCGTTTAGTATCTACTTGCGACACTTACCCACCCTTACGAAACCTAGTCTTGAGAAACTTTATAGTGTGGTAGAACCCAAGGAGGTACGTGTATGTTTGCACTTTTGTATGGATTATGTCTCGAGTGTAATGTCAAATTTACGATAGATTGACCTGTGGAGAATTAATTTGGTATTCTGATATTTGCCTTTACTTGTATACTTCCTTATACTTTTGTATGTTTCGTATTAATTCAATGAACTTCAATTTACTCGTTTTTCGTACCACATGCTTATATATTTGTAATGCTTGTATATTTTATATATTCACCTTTAAGATTACTGCAATGTTGTATTATAAAAGGAGAAGCAATACTCCATTTGAGACCTTGAGCTCATTTAAATACACTTAAGTAATTACAACCACAGTGCATACGACAAACTTAAAAAAAATTCATTCATTCATTCATTAATTCATTCGTTCGTTCGTTTATTCACTCATTCATGCATGCATGCATTCATTCATTCATTCATTCATTCATTCATTCATTCATTCATTCATTCATTCATTCATTCATTCATTCATTCATTCATTTCTTCATTCATTCATTACTATCATTTATTTCAGTCTATTTTAATATTAAAAAATCATGCATAACTTATTGCCGTTAAAAGGCTAGAGCTAACCAAATAAAAGCAAAGTTGAAGTTAAGGTGTGAGTTTAAACCATCACCTGAGTAGGAAATACGCAGGGTGATTTATCTTACGTACTCCTTATAAGATCGTCGTGGGGTCCACTTACTCCAGAAAATATAGATTCAAGGATCGATCCACTAAAGGGAATTGATATCATTATCTGTTCCACGGGCCTCTTCTTAGATCTGCGCCAGGGCCAAACTTAAGGGTTAGTAATCAGAGCGTTCATCTAGAGCCCTCATGTATTGATTCAAATGTGGAATAATATACAAGGCTATCCAGAATTTATTGCTACAACATCAAAGGAATAGTGAAGCAACATAGGGAACATTCTAAATAGGGTCTCATGAGCCTCGCATGGAAGAAGGGCCATTTCTACATCCTAATTTCCTTGAAGTTACCTTTGACCTTACTTAAAAGATATTCAAAAGAAGGCGTACTACAACAGCAAGAGTTAGGGTACTGTAAAAATTGAGATGTGACATAAAAGACAACCATTAAGTTCACCTGCCTAAGGGAAGAATTAACCGAGAACAAAGACCAACAGAACATATTCGGAAGTTCGTTTAGCCACATGCCTATACTCACGTGACCATATTCCACCATTTTAGTGGAACTTTTATTGACCCTTCATGCCAAATTTCTATAGCTGTTAAAAATCTATGGAGTTTTAATATCAAAAGTTAATTTATATTGATTACATTGACCGACTGTATGACCATAATTTAGGTCTTTCTGACAAGTCGTTTCACACTTTTCATCGACCTAGTCTCTACTTTCATGCTGTGTTGATTCCAATAAAGAACCCTAACATTTCTTTTTGTTCTACTGAGTAATATCATGACAATTCACCGTACAGTGATCGCTTACCAACATCAGTATAAGGAACAGGTATCCTCGTCTACTCTCTTCCTTACGCCAACATTCAGTATTTTATCGACCAAGTAGAGACAGAATCGACTTGATATCCTTTGAGCATGCGCAGTAGAAGTCACATGATGCTTGCTTGTAAACTTGAGAAGAAAATGTTCAAACCTGGTTCGGTAAATGTGGACACTTAGTTACAGCTTGCACCTACTATGTGGTACTGTATACGATACCATTGTATGAACTCTGAGCAGCTGTCATCAGGTAACATGTAATATAAATATACCCCGTTCAACTGGTACAAGTTGCTTTAACAAAAACAAGTAGTCGTACACCTGATACCACTTTGCATATTATTCTCAATGATTCCACATAACTTGTCTAAACTAAATCACCAAGAACTCGACCCAGCGTACCACCACATGAGGCCCGGATGGAATATTACCCGGCCCCTACCATAATTCGGCCTAGGGCACAAAATTCTTCCGGCACTTCAGTCCACTCTCCTAATTCCTTTCAGAAGCTACTTAATTAAAGTGATGATTATCTCTGAGGATGGTAAGCCCCAAAACCCACCTCCAGAAACTTAAAGGAAGGGTTCAAGCAAAAAATTAGTTTTCATTTAACAAACAGGAACTAAATCCACGCAAGATGGTGAAACTTCCATTTAAATCGGACATGAAGTACTGGCGATATCGGCAAATAAAGTTACTACATTTGTGAGCCAAAGTGAGCCTGAGGCAAACAGGGTTATATCACTTCCTCACATTAATGAGAAATGCTTTGTTTCCTTTGTTTTTTTCAGTCTGTTGTGCTAACCTTGAATTTATTGATATGTTGAGAACCACAAATCGTATTTCAATGCAAATTTTACCAGAAAGCTTAGAATGAGGTACCCCTCTAACATGTCAAAACTTGGTTTGAACTTAGACCCTTCTTTTAAAACCACACCCATTATGCGTCTTTTTGTTGACCATGCAGGCAGATTTTGCTATATAGCGTGACGTAAGTTCCGGTAGCTATAGTATACCCCAAGACGATTATTCCTTTCTTTACCCAGCCAGTTCAACCATAAAGACGGCCATATTGAGATCCAAGTTTGACAAGCCTCCGACGTCATGGGTTGTCAAGGTTACCGCTACTCTATTGTATACGTTGCTCCACTTGGGATGGTGGTTGATCGATTCAGCCTTTAGAGCACAACGAGTCATGAATCCAAATGCCTGCGAAAAAATCGACACGAAATTAAACTGATGCATTCTAATAATATGGCTAAATTCAACCAGAATTGACGTCACCGCTTATAACCACATCCTGGTTAAATGACCAGTAAATCCGCTTCACTTTAACAAGGAAAAGCTGATTTATTTAAAGGAAAATGTAAATTTTGACAAATATTTTCCGTTCCTTTCTTAGTAGCCCAAATATTGTATCCTTTATAGCACACATAGGCCTACTTCAGTTGGTAAACTAAAACCAGCCGTGGAGTCTACCCAATCTGAGTACCCGCTCCGCGTTAACGTTAAGACGTTACACATTCGTCTGCTGGGAAGTTACCCAGGTTGGTTGCAAAAGTACCCGATTGGTGGTCTAAATTACCCTGCTTTGTTTTGGTAAATTTCCCCAACTCTGCTTAGTTACAATGATTGCAGAACATGAGAGGATCTGCACGTTACATTGTTTCGAATATGCAATGACTCGGAAGTTTGACTAGCTATGCAAATGAGTCACGAAAAGTTATATGCGATGCGAAAATGGCTTTAGTGCTTCTTATCTTAGGGAAGAGATAATGTATGTAACGCATAAATGAATACAAATTAGTGTCCTATCCGCCATTGAAACCTTTAAATTCGCCTGTAACACTGGTAACTGGACTCAATCTCTGCTTGTTATAATGAGTCGGGTATGAAGTAGCTGGAGCTTTGGACAAGCTTTGATCAGCTTCCTTTACTTCCACTTGCTATATTTTACTACTGATGTACAATTTACCATATATACCGGTATTAACTTTGTCGGGCTCATAGGTGTACTAGTCTGGGAGCTACAGCTCCCTACCCAAGTCTGGCTAAAATTTGCTCTTTTGCGGGAAACACGCTCCTCTTCAGGCAAACTTGTTAAAACGAAATCACCAAAGTGTTGGGCAGAAATGTTCACCTCCTCTCCCAATTGGAAAGTGGTCCCGTGCAGTTATGGTCGGTTTACCTTAGCTTCCATGCAGAGTACATCTCCTGTGCTCCCTTCATTTTCCTGTATTACATAAAACTACGTTAATCGTAGCCTCACACTTAGGCCATACATTTTATAAACTTCATGAACAGCAAAGTGATAAAAAGTGACAACCACTGTACATACTGGGGAGACAGGAGTTGGAGTGGGGGTGAACTGCCCATTGTAGGTACATAGGTATATACCACTGATATTTCATAGAAGAAGTTTCCGTAAAAGTACCTCATTGGAATCTGAGAATGTGAAGATCCTCTCAATGGCGTCTCCCGTTTCTGTCAGCGCCCACCCGGCAGCCTCAAGATGTGGTAACGCTTGGGATAGCTCCGCCTCTGAAAGCTTGCAGGTTTTGGCAAAACCCTGAGAGGCAAAGGGGACACAAGCACAGTAAAATATCACTTACTGCCATGGGTGTATTACACTTGAAGAACACGTGAGAACAGAGGATAAAATAAATTGTGATGAAAGACACAACAAAACGTTTTTCGTTCGCTGTCGCTTACTTACAAATTGTATAAGGACGAGGCTAAAGGTTATAAAACGAAAATAAAAGCCAACTGGATTTCAAAGTAAGCCTACCTGATTAAAAGAAACCAGCAATAGCACGATGAACCGGACAAACATTATGTCCTGCTGGGTTTAAAGCTGTAGCATCTGTTAAAGAAACGTAAACTGGACTCGCAAGCTTGATACGACTGCCAAAGCACAACTCTCAACTCAATCTAGCCTCTGGCGTGTCTAAATATCTAAACACAACTGACGAAGAACACTTCGTTTGGCTATCTATAGTTATTTCATATAAGCACAGAATGTGTAATACGGCAGTTCTGTTATAGGCTGGGTGGGATACCCATTTGTAGTATTGTACTATATTGTAGGGTCTACCACTCAAGTGTGTCAAACTATGCGTGAGCTACAATAGAAAACCAATTAGGAAAAGGTACTGGCATACCATAAAACACTTCACAAGTAATAGATTTCGTTGATACGTATGGAACCTCCATACCTGCATGCATACTGCACTTGGCAAGAAATCGTGAGTCTGCAATAAATTAGTGACGATAACAGAGCTGATACTGAGAGTTCACTCAACGGAGCAGAAACAGTTTGCTCACTCATCCATGGTTTCGCAAACTTTGAATAATATTGATTTAGATGAAAATCGCACGGCCAGCTTTGGGGGCTAATATAACTCGCCCATCATGGGTTTGCCTTCGCAGAGGCAGAAAGGCTCTCCAAGGTAATACTTCCATGGTAGAAGGCGCTGTACGGCATATTTATTTTCAGCCATATGGGCGGGTGGGGGGCTGGGTGGGGGCGAGCTTGAGCAAACAAAGTCCATTCTGCAGGCTAATCATAAAAACCTTTGAATTAATTAAAAAAATTGTTTATTAGGTATGAAATTATTGGATATTATCATAAAGGTTTTACTCCACTATTAATTACCAATGAATTTTCATCGAGATTGTGATAACGCACACAATGAAAGAAAATTATCGACATGAAATCTGTTGAAAAGAGAAGTAAAATTGCCTTTGTAAAATTTAACCAAAGTTTCAAATGTAGGGCGACCGTATATACTGCAACTGTTCTGTCGTCCATAATTATTATGATGTATACATTGTACCGTTTGCTGTTATAACGTCTGTGAGCAAAATTATGTTGAGAGACAAAGAAAATTAATTAACAAACCCAAAATCGTTTCTGGAAAACAATGGGGGTACTGCAAACTTGAAGTGGATAGTCTTTTGAAATCTTTTATTGAGTTCAAGAATAAATAATCGATCTATACCATAGTATAGTGTTTCTGGGGGGTATTTATGCTTGTTTGAAAAGAAAAGTAAATCAATACTGCTGTATCGATTTTAATTAAGTCTAGCCAAAACTAAAACGTTTCAGTTAAATTTTGAACACAGTTTCCTTTAAATCTGACCGTTGTTAATATAATGCGTCGATCAGTTTTCTTTGAACATGGAAAAGAAAAGATTGAACGTATTGAAAGTGTTTTGTAATAATTTCAGTTCGTGCGCTATTTTGCTTGTTTGTAAATTAACTTACTTATTAAAGGCGGAATTACTTTAAAAAATACAAACATTAAAAAATATCCCAATGCACATGAATTATACTGTAGCTATAGGAAGGCTGGTATGAGTTAATTCTGCTCTTAATTTTGTTTGTAACATTTTGAACTTTTTTGTCTTTGATTGATTAAACGTGAACTTCAATATAATTTTCCTAGAGCAAAACAAAATGGTGTGTTCCTAGTAGGTCATTATATATAAAGACCATTATGCATGTTAAAATATGTGGCAGAGTCATTTTCAATGATTTAAAAGTGAGGACCTTTGGATTCCTATTGCTAAAGCGCATTCTGACATCCTGAAGCTCTGGGGTCCCTTCAAATACAAGTCAACACTAAACAGTGTCTTTGGAGTTCAGTTGCGGGTTTGAGAGTTTGAATTATGCATAGCTGACATTTTACAAAATACACGTGAGATATTTTATCCAGAAAAAAAAACTTTGCATTTATTCTATACCAAACATGAAATAACCAGTCACTTATTACAATGTAGAATGCTCCTCACATCCATAATACAAACCAGTTTTAAAGTATATGCCTACTGAGTCTTTGGTATCTCTGTTTACAGAAGTTTCACATCCCAACACCACTTCCAGTTACAAAGGTTGAATATAACCCGGATATTGATGACATGTTTACCAACCATTTTCTGGTTAAAGAAACTAAGGAAGTCTGGTTAAATTTTACCAGGTCACGTTATATTTGAGTGGGATTTCAAATCAGTCATAATTGAAATCAGAATATAAAATCCTTGATCCGGATTTCCTGGTAATATTAACCAGAAAACAGTGGACTTATTACTGACCACGACCTGGTTAAATTTACCCTGAGTGTTCTTAGAGTGCGGAGTGTTTCATTTATTGTTCAAGTTATTTTAATTACAACAGGTTGGTGCAATCATTGAATACGCTTTAGTTTTTCTTTCACATCGTGTCTCAAGCAGCCCCGTAGCCAGACAAGACGTTGAATTCATGAGAAAGCATATAGTTGACAAAGTTGAGTTACACTAAGACTGCAATTGATGGATAGTTCACTTTTTCAATGATCATTTTCACAAGTACATGTACACAGCGTGACTTAAGGACTGGGAGGGGGGAGTGTAAAGACCGAGTACGCTTTTCCAAGGTGTTAGAAATGTAATTGAGTTTTGCCGAAAAACTGAGTCTTTTTTGGCAATTTCAAAAGTATTTTCTAAGGAGGGGAGGGATCTTACAGGAGAAAACACTTTGTTAGTCTACTCTTGTAAAAATGGTAAATGGTAAAAAAGAATGAATGACCCCTCAATGTATTGTCTCATTTTATTATGTACTCTCTGATGTAATAGAGTGAATTTCACTCTTCGACGATTGCCTACAGGATCACTCTTTCATCGAGTGAATTTTCGCTCTGCTGCGAGTGGTAATTCACTCCAAATGAGTGAATTACAACTCCCGGCAGAGTGGAATTCCACTAGAAACCGAGAGTGGTCACTGTAGGCATTCGTCGAAGAGTGAAGTTCACTCTTTTACATTTAGAGAGTAATCATGCACGTAGACCTTGTGTATAAGTTTCTCCAGCAGGGTACAGAGCCGAAACGTCTTTGAAGTATTCACATCCAGCACACATATATCTTACCCTACCGTACATTAGTAACTATATCTAAATATAATGGGTTATGTGTTTGACCAAAATTGAAACCATACTGACTGAAAATTTTCTATGGCTCTAACATACAGTTCATAATTGTGTTGAATGTTATGCGATAGCTTTTAAAGGATATGTGTATTTGAGTAACTAAATTATTTTAATATAGCTTCCCACCACGTCAGGTCACTAGGCTTAAATTAATACCTGTACCTGACACGAAGATTCAAAAGACATTTGTGACTGGAAAAGCTGATGTGATATTCAAGTTGACGTCACCGTTGAAATATGTTCAAGAAAATAAACGCCTTTTAAGGCGGCCTAAAATGCCCATGGCAGAAAAAGTGCAGGGGCTAAAGCTCACGTAGCCCCCCCCCCCTCTCCGCGGTTCCTGGGTTGGCCCTGGTTGCCAATCTTACCCCAAGATGTTTAGTCACCCAAATCATCCAATATTCAAAGAGCCATTTTAGTACACAGCAAGGACCTAAAATGGCCCTTAAGCAGCCACTGAAAAGCCTACGCCCTATCGTGCTTACAAGAAAAATAGCCTTACACGAGTATATAGCCTTAATAAGCCTGACTTAAAGGACCGTCGCTGGGATTGGTTGGGGAGGGGGAAGGAGAAGGTTTTTACAATCTGGACTTTTGAGTTCTCTAATAAGGGTATTGTTGCCGTTCCTATAGTCACAGCTGGTAACATTTTCTTTTTTTGGATGAAAACCTGAAATGTATAATTATTGGAGGTTGTGAAGTCCTCAGTTCCCCCTCCCTCCCCCGGTCAGACGGCCTTGTTTTCACAGTGTTTAATACCGATTTACTTAAGAAGAGGGCAACTTTACTAGATGAAGAAACCCCGGACTAAATAACACGATAGTGAAATACACAATATTCATAAAACATCAGGAGCATGACAAAAGTTAAACAGGTTTCAATATATTAACAGTGAATTTATAAAAATACAAATAGGTTTTTCGAAACTTCAAATATCTTGTGTAGTATAAAAGTTCCACTTTCATGCACACTCTAAACACATCCTGATTACATTCATTCGTGATTGAGGTCAGCGGTTATCCAACCATATCCTGGCTAAAATAGCCAAGAAACACAAAAGTTGTCCAAATTTAACCAGGAAAATGTCAATTTTGATAAGGATTTCCTGCATGTGCATTTTTAAACCAAAGAAGGGGGGGGGGGTGGTGTGGTTGGATAACCGACCGGTTACCGCGATAGTGGTTAAATTAAATGAAGGCATTTTATAGTGCATTTGTTACCTTACTCAATTAACTCAATATACCTAGTAGTCTCTTTTGTCTTTCTTTGTTCTTTGGTGCAAGAAACCTCAGAGGCCATCATTTACAGAACTGATTGCTTGCACTAAATGTGTTATGACTTAGTACATCCTCAGCAACGTCAACATTTTTCGTTGTTTTATAATCGTCCCATAATGTTCTCAAGTTGATGCAATCAATAATGTGAAGTTTCTTTCCCCGTTATAAATTTGTCTACTTGCCAATTTTTCAGCAATGATGAAACAAATCATATATTTTAACTTCTATCAATCTAAAACCTAGTCAAAAAGACAAACAGTAAGACATTACGAATTGTCCATATAGTGGCGCCTTTATGACATTTTGAGGCTGGCTCCAAGTCTTACCTTGGTAATCACTAGTCAGAACCATAATTGTTTAAATGAAGTGCATATTTGTTAATATGTACATGCAGCAGATAGATAGGTATCTTTAGAAATGTCATAATCATATTAGGGAACTCTGTTCTAAAGAGTGTTTCACCGACGTCACGTGATCGTGCGTCTCTTTGGTTGTAAGACATTTTGTCGGGCAAGCGTCCATTGTGTCACAGTAGTATTAGTGTTTATGCAGTGCTTGTGCTGTAAATACGCTTGCTGTGCGTGTGTTTTGCCCTTCACTGGGCAATCCCAATTGAGTGACGTCACATGAAATAACTCTATAGGATTTACTCATACTTTAAGCTAGTACAAAGATATGAAAAATAACATCGAATTAGTTTTTGTATACCGTCTAATTCCTGGTGCTCAATTAGCCCGGAATCCAGATACTTGCGTTATCTGTGTAATAAAAAGTATGACTGTGTAACAAAAAGTATGACGTATTTATAACATTCAGGTTCACTGACAATGGGCAGAAGCACTTTGAAACATGTAAACATTTTGAGCATTACACGGATGGTTGGATGAGTTTACAAAACTGTGGAAAGTAATACAAAGCCACATAAGCAATCGTGTTCCTGTATTAATTTTTTTAGCTGGTCACTATAGCTTTAAAACATTTTTCTCTGAATTCTTTAGCTAGTACTCATCATATGCGTTATCATCCACTTTTTTGGGGGTTTCAACTTGTTATCACCCCAAACATCATATGAGAAATAAATTTGAACCTAAATGAAGTTGAATCAGATAACTGTACGTTTTATATTTAAAAGGGGGGATTTAAAAGGGGGAAATCCCCCCTTAATTCTGAGATCTAGTGCCAACACTGCCCCCACACATTTTAAGAACAGAAATAACTTTAATAAGCCTTGCCATATCTCTCCTCCAAAAAATTGGTTCTCCCTCCGAAAAAATATATCGCACCTTCAGCAGGCCTAAGGGCCTGCAATTTAGTATTACAAAAAGTAAAGCAGTGAGTTATAAGTTTTGTCTTCGTATAGATCATACTTCGAGATATGTTAAGACAACATTATGAAAAACACGATTTACTGCTCTTTTGTCCGCATGATTACCAACCCCCTCTTAACTCGGAACGCAGTGTGTAGGGACCTTCCTGCTAAGACCCTGTGCCTGTCCGGTCAAGGTAAGGTGACTATTTCCTCTAAGGACAATAATTCTATGACCTCGCTGTTTAACTGGCTGAATAAATTTTCTAAATTTAAAATAATCCAAATTTCTTGAAGGTGTCGAACTGGAAACCACAACGCGTGAAATTATCCATCTATCTGAGCCTGGAAGATTTTCCATTTTTTTGCATACCGTATTCCCCTAAAGCATACTAAAATAAATAGTTACCTTCAAGGCCTGAATATATTTCTTACGAATTTTTTGAAAAGTCACAAATCGCAAGGAACAGGCCCACACAAAAACTTGAAAAAAGAGGAAAACCCTGATTCTGTTCGTCAAAATTAACCGGTAAGATGACAATAGCATGACTAATTGTATGGAAATGGTATCGCGGCATATTTCTTGTATAATAACCGGTATTTGTACAGTTACCGGTATGATCACGGCCATGGATATGATTATCGGAAGAGTAATCGGTAAGCATTGGTGATCTGCATTTTTACCTTTTAAAGACAGACAGTCATCACCCCAAAGTATATTTTAGTGTGGGGTATCAAAATTGTCAGTTGGTGACTGCTCTTTGATTGACATCAAAGTTAGAAAATTTGAAAGATGCAGAGTATAGCTCACATTCCACACAAGGCAGAGAGAGTGCTTTTATTACATTCTATAGCCTTGTATGCTCACCAGGACAGCCTTAAGCAATAAAACAGGTTTATTCCTGCACAAGAAGAAGCTTCACACAGTTATGGGAGGAGCTAGAAGTTGCATAGTTGGGAGAATTGGAACTTTCTGGGATGATGAAAATTCCCCTTTAAGTTAACGATATTGTTATCGGCACGACTATCGGTACTATTTTTGATATGGTTATGAGGGTGATTATCGGTACGCCAGTCATCGTTCCTGTTCACCGGTATAAAGTGAACGATAAACAGTAATTGGTATGATTATCGGTATAGATGTCTCTAAATGCAATCATTCCTTACCACTGTCACCCGCCTGGCCAGCTGAACCCCCTGCAGGGGCGGGTGGCAGTTGTGGCCCAAGTGAATCAGGAGATGAATTATGGTCACTGTCAGTGGTCCCTTTTCTTGTTTCGGAGGATGATCCAATCAATGTTACCGCTGTCAACCGGTAATCGGGGGCGACTTGGCGGTATTTTTAGTTTATTTATTGTGTCACTACTAATATTTGCCGTCCCCTTTCCCAGGTCACCTTGTTGAGTACTTTCATCGGAAACATTTTCGGCTGTTAGAAAAGAAAAACAGATTCACTGATTACTGATTACCAAAACGAGTTTCTTTAAAGAAAAGCTTGATATCTGAATTGCATTGAAATCTGTTCACCTTGGTTCTCTGCAATATCTACCGACATCTTGTCGTGATGTATCACAAACTGTCCAGTTAGCATTGTCGTACCACTGTGCCGGTAGGATGAAGTAGAGGATGCTCTCGACGACACGCTAGTAATTTTTATTTTGGAATCAGATACGGTTGTATTGGAACCCAAAAGGTTGACCGATGTAGACTTGCTATATGTAGGATCGCTATACATCGTATCAGGTTTAGATATCATCGATTTGGTAGTCACGTGGTCGCCGGTGGTGTATCCGTCTATTAAATGGGGTACATCAAGAAGAATGGTGTTATGTGGGGCTGAATTTCTGTCAAGTGCATTTCATCATATACCTATCGAAATTATTCATTCGTTCAGGAGTATTGTTGGTAGAGCAAAACACATACGTAACCTCTCAGGGGTAATGCCTCTTGGTCCTTACCCCCCCCCCCCACCTCAATTAAATGACAGAATACAGTATAGTAGTTTAAAGAGACAGTCTGCATTTTTAATGCCACCTCCTCGGAATGTTACCCCACCGTACCCCCCTTACCTTATATGCTAATGCCTGGCTACGTGCGCCACTGCTTCCGTTCACAACGATGACGTGCCTGTCAAATGTTCTGGACCCTTAATTGACAGAATGATGTGACCAAGAGCCTGTTACGGAATGACAATGCGATATCTTCCAACAAGTGACCTCGTTGGACGCGTTTTCTGCGTGTCGTTCAGTTTACCGTTTGACCATTTGAACATGACAGACGAGAAAACATGCCATTATTGATATATTCTTCATCAATCTAATGGCAAAATGAGTTCTCGGACATGACGAAGTAAATCTAAATGACTCGTATCAAACATTTGTATAAGTGTACCTTCAGTTACATCTGCTTGTAAAGAATAACGTGATTTGGTTTCAGGGGGGTGGATAGTGTGACCTTCACTCTTAACGTCCCTTTTCTCCGGCGGTGTTGGTGAAGTTGGTGAACTTGTTGTAGTTGATGTAGTTGAGGTAGTTGATGTAGTTGGTGACGAATAGCGTGAAGGTTGCAAACAATAAATATCTTCAAAGTAAATATGATAATCACATTTTCATTTCAAAATTGAGTTCATATCGGTAAAACGTGTTTCAGAGTGTTAAAATTATTGTATGACCATGCATAGGCCTATTTCCAAAGAGATACAGTTGGAATTTTCGTCGGGGAACCCAGATATAATCTGCAAATAAATAGATCATCGGCATGTCGATTTTGGTGAACAAGCAAAACAAATATGAGCTATCAATTCTGCTGTCTTTTTACCACCAAAGGGTAATGTCTGAGTGATTCCTATAGAAAGTAGCTTGCATCTAACACTCACTTTTTGTTTCAGGAGTTACCTAAAATACAAATTAATGCATAGGAGTACGAAGCTGTTTTCGACTGGGGGAGGGGGGGGGGGAGCGAACGTTGTTTCGGACCTCCGTTCTGGGGAGAGGTGTAAGGGGAGAACACCCCCTCCCCATAAAATTTTGAATATTTCAGGGTCAACAGATGCAACTTGATTTGGTGTAACATGTTTAGCAAATTTTAAGGGAAATCACGGCCAATGATTGAATGACATTTTTCACGGAGGGAACAAGTAAGGGGGTTTTGTTCTTGATGGAGGAGGGTGAAAACATACTTCCGCCTCACCACATTTTTGACTGGGGGCTTCAGCCCCCTCCCTCTGCCGTCCACTCCAGCTTTCTACCCATATGAATTAATTAATGTAACGTAAAATAGGACTCAAACACCACCGTAACACCATTCTATCCTATTATCTACACTTTAGCAAAAAGAAAAAAAGTCAGATTGACTTTTCTCAATGGCCTTTGGATAGCCCAGTCTGTAAAAAGTTCATAACAATGAAACTGCTACGACAAACACATAAAAAAGATCAGAAGTACATCAGCTGTTGAATATAGGTTGCCGGACAACTACCACAAAGCAATTACCAGGACAAATGCCCCTCCCGGGACAATTTCCACTCGAAAGGTCTCCCCTGGACAATTTTCACCTAGGATAAGTCGGAACTTTATGGTAGGGGACGCTGCATGAGGGGTAATTGTGACAGGTGGGAATTGTCCTAGGTGGGGATTCTCCCATGGGGAATTGTCGGGGGAACTCGTCTGGGTACCAATTGTAGGGGCATAATAAAACAATATAAAATCGGTGTATGGGAAGATATCAACTTGCCACTTGAGTATTTCTCTGGTCCGAACGGTTGTCTCAGAAGGATCGTGGTGTGTCGACCCTCGGCATCAAACATTCGAAAGCCACCAGGCAATGTGACGTCACAATGAGTGGTAGCGTCGTACTGAACCCATGCCACTCTTCCAGGGTCCATTAGTTGATTTCCAGCGTGACATATTTTCAGTCCTTAAACAGTAATAGTGGTATTTAATTAATACTTAGAATGGCAATCCTGCCAAGCGTTGTCGATTTATCAAAACTGTTTTTTTTTTCATTTATTCTTAATGCTTCTATACTAATCTTAATAATTTCTTAAAATACGCTCATCCTATAGATTTCCTTTGCAATTGATTATTAGTAAGAGAAACCTGCGAATGTTTTAATCAGTCTTTACGATTTTTCAAGTGTAAAATTGATTTCAGAGGAAGATTTGAAACCACAGTACACATTATAGTATGACCACGGAGCTGGCAGTCTTCCGGCTATAACTAACGAATTATAAAAGCCAGTGCTACAATCGAGTGTGTAAGGAGACTCTTGTTGCCTGGTATAAAAAACTGCATTCTACAGCCATTAGCAATGTACGGGTTATCCACTGAAAATACCATAAAATTAAAAAAGGTTATTACTTTGAGTTTAAATTAAAAATTGGAAACCTTGGAATATCAGCTTAGTCTGCATGCACTTACGGGCTTCTCCTGACGCTTTTACGTCATAAATAATTAAGCTTCAGGCCCAAATTATATGTTTAAAATAAGTAACAATACCAGCAATGGGTTACTCTCATAATCACGTTAAGAATTTACATTACTAGGTGGCGTATGTTATTACAAAGAATTGTTCTGACAATCATGGCAGTCCATTGGCAATAAGAATTATATGTATACCTTTATATGCGTGTAAGGCGGGGACTAGGCAGGAACCAGCCTCCTCCCACCCACCCACCCCTGTTGAAACTATTGTAGTTTTCACCCACAATTCATGCCTTAAAAAGTCTCCTTACTTACTGCACGGGGATTTATGGGGGGTAGACACCTTTCACCCCTTGTGAAATATCTCTTCGTACGTCTGTTCTGCAAGTATAGCAACATCGGACTATTTTACCACAGACTTGTTACAAACTAATGATCTAGATAATTTTGTGCCGCAATAACTAAAACAAATAAATACAACGTCGACGTAAAATAATTTAAGTAAATTTCAGTAATAATATTGTACACTTTATAAAATTCAGATCAACATACCTGATACTTTCTCAATCAGAGAGAAACAGACAGTTGCAATGCAGAGAAAACAAACTTTTACAAGAGGCTTGTTCATTGCTAGTTCACGGAGAAAAATGTCGGAAAGAATAAGCCACTTCATAGAAGCTTGACTTGCAGAGATATAATTTTCTGTGAGAAAGGCAATAGTGTATTATCGATTCTACAAAACGAATTAATTCTTCCTATTCTGGTATCTCACTTCTGTTGTAAAGAGGGAGCACTTGGAAGAAGAGATCTCTTTTACAGAAATCTCGTTTAATTAAATCCGCAGAACGAAGAATGGGTACAACGAAATAGAACAACAGTTGCCATAGTTTTTGTCAACACAAGGATGATTTTAATTAAAGAGGAGCTCTTTTATTCATTTCCGTGTTCGATAGTAATGCATATCCTCAGGCTTTATGTTTCAATATAAATTTTTTAAAATTGTCTTGTAGCTATAGCTAGAAACAAAAGTTTGAAGTTTCAGGAAAAGATATTACTCGTAACAGTAAGCCTATATTGAGAAATGGCTTTTGTAACAGTACTTATCCTTTAAGATACTTTATATGCAAAGTTCGGAGTGGAACTGTTGCGTTCATCTCAGCAGGGAGCTGTAACGGAACAGCTCCCTGATCTCAGCAATGCAAGCCGGAGCTTGCCAGACTAGGAAGGGTCATTGGTAAGTGGGAATCACCCCCGGACGCTGCGCTGCGAAGCGCTGTGCCCCGTTTGGAAAAAAATGTTAAACATATGAAATTACTTCGAAGTGGGCACAGTACAGGACGCCACGCAGGGCAGTGCAGCACAGCGCCGGTGTGATCGTCCCTTTTGTATCCATTGTTTAACTTTTTCCTAGGGGACACAGCGCGGCGCAGCGTCCGGTGCCATACCCCTTTTAGCCAAAGCTGGCACTCAGCTCTTCCACTTCGAAAAGACAACATACATACACCCTTAGCCCGAAGACACCCACGGGCGTGGCAAGTCGTTGAATACCTACCTGCGAAACTTACCCTGGTGTGGTAGAGAGCCCAATGAGGTATGTGTATTTTTGTAGCTTTATATGTAATGTCTCAAGTGTTATACGATAAATTGAACTGTGGAGAATGGATAAGGTATTCTGATATTTTCCCTTATATTTGTGTAATGATGTTTTCTTATAACTGTGTATGTGTTTCGTAGTAATTCAGCAACCTTCAGTTCACTCGTATTTGGTATCACATGCTTATAGACTATTTGCAACGCTTGTATATTTTGTATAATTTCGCAATTAATTTCATGCAAAGTCTTTATTCGTAAAATTTTCACGGAGTTCATGGAACATAATAAAATGAGAAGCAATACTCCACACGAGGCTGTTACAACCGATAAATGTAGTAAATTAACCGACATTGTATCAACAACCGATAAAGGAACAGAAAATTTATCGATAATGTAGTAACCACACCTTATCGATAGTGTAGTAACAAATACTGATTATGTAACAAGTTTTGTTAACCAATGACGTATTAAAAATGTTACCGATAATGTAAAAACATTACGTTAACGCACATAGTATGTTCTTTTATTCAAATTTCACGTACGTATGTACAAACTTAACACGTATCATGTGTGTACATGAGCGTAGGAACCCGAGTTGATGGGGGGGGGGGGGGGGGGGGGGGGGGCGCTGTAACGACTTGTCACAAAAATATAACCAAAAATTTCAGTGCGCTCCACGTGCGTTCAACATGTTTATGTGCATATCATATAGGCATGCATCGGTTATCACACCGCATGCCAATTGCGTACAATCATTTGCCGTGTTAGTACGTTCCATATTGGTTATAATATTTGGGGAAGTCGCTACCATAATAATGATAATAATCAGTGGTGTAGCCAGGATTTTTCTCATGGCGTGGGGATATGTATTATTTTGTGTGATCGCCGGCCTGGAGGAGGTCTAAGGGGCAGGCGCGGATCCAGGGGGGCCTGGGGGGGGCCCGCCCCCCCCCCCGCCACGAAAAAAAAACGAAAGGAGAAAAAAGGAAGAAAAAGAAAAAAAAAGAAAAGGAGAAAGAAATATTAAGAGCAAAAAAGGAATAAAAGTGTCTAAGAACGTATTCAAAGTATATATTTCTGTAGGGGTTGGGTGGAGCTATAGCTAGATTATCTCTTTAGATATCTTTCAACGTGGCTGGCGACGAAAGGAGAGCTACAATGTTCGAAAACAGGTGAAGAGCTGAGTAATGATCCTTGACTTAAGATCTAAATAAGTAAACATCGTGACATATGCAGTATGGGCCCGGCTAGCTGCACTGAAATGTAGTAACAATTTTGCGTTAAAGAGTAAATTTTTTGTAGTCTACAGAAGACAAGCTGTCAGGTGACGTGATATTGTGCACAGTGGCACCAGCCGTTGCTGGCAAAGTAGCGGCGTGCATACCCTGTTCGATTTCGAAACTGTCTGAAAAGTTTTAAAATGAACTTAAAAGGCTTTTAAGCTACAGACAGTGGCGTCGGCACAGTGGGCAATGGGTGACGTGTGTCCCCCTCCCCCATCGATTCTTGAAAATTTTTAAAATGGTCCCAAAAGTCGTTTAAGCTACAGATTTCTGTGGAGGGTGCAGGGTGAGATGTATTTTTGATGATTGGTTTATTTTTCAAACCATTTTCTTTCACAAACTGTTCTCAAAGGATCATAAGTTTTGGAAATTCTTAACAAATTCCAAATTTTCGCACGCTCCGCTAGCGTCAAGCCTTGTGTCAGAGTTGTCCTCATTATCAATAGCTTTCGGTAACTACTCACGGAGGAACAAAGGAGCAAAAGTGCTTTTTAAGAATTCTCAGTCAGAAGATTCGTTTCTGAATAGCATAGGTTGGTGGGAAAGTGGAAGTGTCCGATGCAGGTTCTGAATGCAGGTTTTGTCATGGACTAATATTTTACTCAAAATTTCGGCGCGCTTCGCGCGCATACGACAGGGTATTCACCCGATTTCATATACCATTGACAAAGCTATGACGCAAGAAATTATTCCAATGCAAACATTTTTGTAAAAAGTACATCTTCTTATCTGTAGGGCTCTCATCATTATGGGATCTTTGACTAATCTAGTCTAGCACATGATTTGAAGATTGAAAGTACGTAATTGCCGTTGCTTATTTTCCAAACATTTTACCGCGACGTTCAATAACGACGAAAATCTTTCTGAAACGAATTTTGCCCGTCCACCATCCCTCTTGCTATACCTAAAAAGAATGTGACATATCATCTCTCCTCCCATATGGATGTCAGGTTGTGAGAGTCCTGTTGGTCCCCCTTTTCAGTGTACAATTAATGCAGAGCTCCCGGGAGGCTCTATACCGAAAATTTTCGGCGCGCTTCGCGCGCAATTGTTTACGCTTACGGAGAGAGGTACGTTTTTATTGAGTGATGGATTTATTCTTATCACTTTTTACCAAAAATCATTTAAAATCTTTCACGATTTTTGCAAAGTGTTCTCAATATTTCTTGATTTTCGCTTGATCTGCTTACTTTTAGCCTTGAATTGCTCCTTTTACTATCAAAAAGTCCCAAACGTATTCGCATTACTCATCGGTGGGGTTCTACCATAAGCCAATTATTCGTGTGCATAAACGTGATTTCAGAGGAGCCAGCATTGTCAGGATGTAAAGCAACTGATATTCATTTTTTCACCCTCCTCTTCTTATGAGAACTGAAAACTTAGTATCGAACCCACCTTCTAATTGATATACATACATAAAGGGAATTGACACCGTTAGTCATAGCAATGATTTTAAATGTAAATTCAAATTTTCGGCGCGCTTCGCGCGCAATTGTTTCATCTAACGTCCTAAACCCGAATACTGTATAACGAAAATCAAACACTCATTATGGCAAAAATCATCTCAAGTTACCTACAAGGGCTTGTAATGTTGGCGTGTAAGTTTTAAGATGACTTATATTCTCCGGAACTTCTGCAGGTACATAAAGTAACTTATACTGAGCCATAGACATCAAATTCCATGAAACATGAAAAGGTATAAAATCTCACTGACGTAAGAACTGGACGTCGATTTCTGTGCTCTTAAAATGCAATATTGCGAGAGCTTCCGGGGGCTTCGCCCCCTGGACCCCCACCGGCGCTCCGCCCCTGGACCCCGCCAGGGGCCCTAACGCGGGCCCCTGGACCCCACGCGTAGGAACTCGCGCTTCGCGCTCGTGGTGCACCTTCGGTGCACATGAGGTGCACCTTCGCATTGCATTGGAAAGTTATTCACTTCTTTAATTTTAAACTCACTCAAGGAAAAGGGAGGGCCTAACCCATATCGCATTACATGTTTTATTTATTTTTTTTCTGAAGACCATGCTTTGCAAATTTGGGGGGGGGCAAGTGCCCCTCGTGCCCCTATGGCGAGCCGCTAATGCAGCCTCAAATTCAGCCTTAGATTCGGTCTCACATTCAGAAGACCATGCTTTGCAAATTTGGGGGGGGGGCAAGTGCCCCTCGTGCCCCTATGGCGAGCCGCTAATGCAGCCTCAAATTCAGCCTTAGATTCGGTCTCACATTCAGCCTCACATTCTGTTTTTTGTTTAGTGTGCATTCAAATTCATTAGAAGATAGTTAAATGCATCACTCTGAATGCACATAACTTCCAATTAACTCAGCGATTCTGGGGGCTTCTCACCTGGACCTCAACTTGTCTGAAGACATACTTCTTTAATTTTGCCCAAAACATCCTTTGTTACAGTGGCGTAGCTAGATATTTCTTTTGGGGGGGGGGGGAGGGGGGGCAAAAGCAAAAAATTTCCGACAGATTATTATCTTCAAGTAATGATGTACTATCTAAGCGTAGCGCCACTATCATCTGGCGTGTAGCGCGCGGAAAAAATTAGATTAAAATATCTCCAAGATTGCCTTAAATGACACTTCCAGGCCTTGTCAGTAACCATTTTGATGTGTAATTCTGCTTAAAAACATAACTTAAGTGTTGTAAGAAAACCCCAAAGAATATAATTTTAGCTACTAATTTCCGTTGTAAGAATTTTTAATTAAGGTGGTAAAAATTTCCGACAGAGACTAGAAATTTCCGACAGAGGCCTTCGGAGGTTTGGGGGGGGGCGACCGCCCCCAAGCCCCCCTCTAGCTACGCCACTGCTTTGTTAATAGAACTTTAATACAGAGCAGAAATACATGACCTGCTTTCAGGAAATTTATGAGTATTTTAATGTTCTCTGTCATGCATACCATCTGAAATTAAAGGGACTATTGCATTTAAAATGCAACAACATGGTATACAAAGAAAATACCTTAATCAGTATTAAACCATCCAGTCTCACCAATTAACTCTACCAATAGCTTACACTACCAGGGGCGTAGCGAAGGTGTAATCTTTGGGGGTGTATAGATTATCTTTTGCCCGGCCGACAGATCTGGTAATGCGTCGCGCGAAAACGAGCGAGAAGCGTTAGCTTAAGTGGGTGGGGCCCATGGGCCCGCTTAGGGCCCCTGGTGGGGTCCAGGGGGCAAAGCCCCCGGAAGCTCTGAGGTTTTGGCATATCTGTGGTGAAAATGAAGTCTCAGGATGGATATATTTTGGTTCATAATGCATCATCAAATGCAAAGATTCTTAATAATTTTAATATACCTGTGTAAGGCTATTCCTCTCGTCAGGCCACTAACCTTTAAAGCGGTCGGGTTTCAGGGGCCCGCTTTAGGGCTCTTGGTTGGGGGTCCAGGGGGAAAGCCCCTGAACCTCTGAGGTTTTAGCATACCTCTGGGTAAAAGATTAAATCTCAGGATGGATATATTTTGGTTTATGATGCATCATCAAATGCAAAGATTCTCAATAATTTTAATGTATTAGGCTGTTCCTCTCGTCAGGCCACTATACTTTAAAGAAGTTGGGGTCCAGGGGCCCGCCTTAGGGCCCCTGGTGGGGCTCCAGGGGCAAAGCCCCCGGAAGCTCTGAGGCTTTAGCATATCTCTGGGTAGAAAATTAAGTCCCAGGATAGGTATATTTTGGTTCATAGTACATTATCAAATGCAAAGATTCCAATAATTTGAATGTGTTAGGCCATTCCTCCCGTCATGCTACTATAAACTTCAGGAGCTGAACCTAGCGTTCAGAATTTGAACACTATGCGTTCAGCAATTGAACACAAGACGCGTCAGGCGTTCAAATACGGTAAGTGTTCAAATAGGTGTCCGGTGTTCAAAAAAGGAGCAAAAGTGTTCAGAATCTGAACACAAACATTCAAAATACGCTTTGAATGGTAGGATACGTTCTGTATCTGTTACATGTTGGTGTTCAAAAGTTGAACGTCTGAGACTGCAGTGAAGGATGGACGTTAGGCACGCATTATTTTTCCCAGGATGTTTGTAGGTAAACCGGATCCTCAGGAATTTGCAAAATGTGTTAGAAGTCAAGGTTAGGGTTTAGAAAACGGGCTAAGGATGCCCTCGATGGGTAATCGTCTGCTGCTCCCCATGGTGATGATAAAAGTGAGGAATAATGTCCAGAAAGTGGTGTTTCAAGAATGTCATATGACTCGAAATAGTCCACCTATACGGAAGCCTTTAATTCCCTTTCTTTCCCCGAGCTGCCGAGGGACTCGGTCACTCGTCCAATTATATCGACGGCCGTTGATACGGCCGTCACATGCAAGATCAATTTGCCGACGGGCCTTCAACTTGAATGGGCCAATTAGATGAAGAGCCGAAAATCGAAATAGCCGATAACAGACTGGCTGCGCTCTCCCGTTCTCTCTTTCTCTTTTTTCTTTCCATTCTCCGTCTTCCCTTTCACTCCCTTCCTTCCCCTTTCCTTTCCATTCTTTTCTCTTCTTTTCCTCCTCTCCTCTTTTCCTCTTCATTTCTTTCCCTCTCCCCTTTTTGCTGACAGACCGAAAATTTGCCGACGACGACCAAATATTGAGGGGGTGTGACATCCCCACACCCCCTCTCGCTACGGCCCTGCGCAATTCAAGAAAAGCGGATCATGTTGCATCATTTGAATTTTTAAAACTTTGGGTGAACAAATTATTTTTGTGCAACAACTAACCGAATTTCTTCCTGTGAGAGCTTTATTTCCTGTAAAAAGCTGCCGTACCGGCACTGCCTTAGTTACAGTATTTCGAAGTTTTCTGTCATTCTGTATCTCTCAGTATTTGTTTAAAAATATCAAAATCTTCTGCAGAACAAACACAGTATTTCCCTTTAAGAAGTCTGTTATCACTTCCACGGTACCCCAGAAATATATTTTCTAAACGTTTGGACAAGGCTTGGATTTCCAGGCACAAAAATTGTGCCCCAACTAAAAAAAAGTCCCACATGCCTATGTTAATGACCAGGGTTGTAGCCCAATTTGAGTGCCGGCTAAAATCCCCTGCGTAACTTTCACAAACCAACCACGTTATGTGTAGGATAATGAACGCTAGGCCACGCACTACAAGTGCTTAACCTAGCCGCAAAGGTATAAGTGAGTCCTTAAACCGCCAAAAGAGTAATTTTGAGTATGAATTTAGGAAAGAAAAAAAGTTTTCGGGACCATGGCGACAGTGTAGGTACAGTAGCGTTTCTGCTAATGTGGCAGACATGTATGCCTAACGTTACGCCTTATAGTCTTATGGACTTGAAGAAAGACCGCCCCCCCCCCAAAAAAAAAGCGATGCAAGGGGAGATCACCCAGGAGGAGGCTTAGGCTAATTTTTGTGAAAATAAATCAGGTTTCACAAGGTGATTGTAGGGCCGAATCTGAGCCTGAGGCCCAACAGTGACGCTTAACGTGAAGATGAATGTGAGGCTGAATGTGAGGCTGAATGTGAGGCTGAATGTGAGGCTCGACGAGAGGCTGAATGGTGAGGCTGAATCCTGTGCTAGCTTCAGAATTTGAGGCTGAATCTGTGGTACCTTCAGAATGTGAGGCTGAATGAAAAGCCGAATGTGAGGCTGAATCCTGTGCTACCTTCAGAATGTGAGGCTGAATCGTGTGCTACCTTCAAAATTTGAGGCTGAATCTGAGGCCGAATGTGAGGTTGAATCCTGTGCTAGCTTCGGAATGTGAGGCTGAATGTGAAACTGAATGTGAGGCTGAATCATGTCCTAGCTTCAAAATATGAAGCTGAATATGAAGCCGAATGTGAGGCTAAATCGTGTGCTAGCTTCAACATTTGAGGCTGAATATGAAGACGAATGTAAGGTTGAATACTGTGCTAGCTTCAGAATGTAAGGCTGAATGTGAAACCGAATGTGAGGCTGAATCATGTGCTAGCTTCCAAATGTGAGGCTGAATGTGAAGCCGAATGTGAGGCTGAATTGTGTGCTAGCTTCAAAATGTGAGGCTGAATATGAAAACGAATGTTAGGTTGAATCCTGTGCTAGCTTCACAATGTGAGGCTGAATATGAAAACGAATGTGAGGCTGAATCGTGTGCTAGCTTTAGAATGTGAGGCTGAATCTGAGGCCGAATGTAAGGCTGAATCCTGTGCTAGCTTAGAATGTGAGTCTGAATCTGAGGCCGAATGTGAGGTTGAATCCTGCGCTAGCTTCAAAATGTAATGCTGAATGTGAAGCAGAATGTGAGGCTAAATTGCGTGCTAGCTTCAAAATTTGAGGCTGAATATGAAGACGAATGTGAGCTTGAATCCTGCGCTAGCTTCAGAATGTGAGGCTGAATCTGAAGCAGAATGTGAGGCTGAATCATGTCCTAGCTTCAAAATATGAGGCTGAATGTGAAGCAGAATGTGAGGCTGAATCATGTCCTACCTTCAAAATATGAGGCTGAATGTGAAGTTGAACCCTGTGCTATCTTCAGAATGTGAGGCTGAATCTGAGGCCGAATGTGAGGCTGAATCGTTAACTAGCTTCAAAATATGTGACTGAATCTAAGGCCGAATGTGAGGCTGAATCCTGTGCTTGCTTCACAATGTGAGGCTGAATATGAAAACGAATGTGAGGTTGAATCCTGTGCTAGCTTCACAATGTGTCGCTGAATATGAAGCCGAATGTGAGGCTGAACCCTGTGCTAGCTTCAAAATGTGAGGCTGAATCTGAGGCCGAATGTGAGGCTGAATTGTGTGCTAGCTTCAGAATGTGAGGCTGAATCTGAGGCCGAATGTAAGGCTGACTCCTGTGCTAGCTTCAGAATGTGAGGCTGGATCTGAGGCTGAATGTGAGGTTGAATCCTGTGCTAGCTTCAGAATGTGAGGCTGAATGTGAAACTGAATGTGAGGCTGAATCATGTTTTAGCTTCAAAATATGAGGCTGAATGTGAAGTTGAATCCTGTGCTATCTTCAGAATGTGAGGCTGAATCTGAGGCCGAATGTGAGGCTGAATCGTTAACTAGCTTCAAAATATGAGACTGAATCTGAGGCCGAATGTAAGGCTGAATCCTGTGCTAGCTTCAAAATGTGAGGCTGAATATGAAAACGAATGTGAGGCTGAATCCTGTGCTAGCTTCAAAATGTGAGGCTGAATATGAAAACGAATGTGAGGTTGAATCCTGTGCTAGCTTCACAATGTGTCGCTGAATATGAAGCCGAATGTGAGGCTGAATCCTGTGCTAGCTTCAAAATGTGAGGCTGAATCTGAGGCCGAATGTGAGGCTGAATCCTGTGCTAGCTTCAGAATGTGAGGCTGAATCTGAGGCTGAATGTGAGGTTGAATCCTGTGCTAGCTTCAGAATGTGAGGCTGAATGTGAAACTGAATGTGAGGCTGAATCATGTCCTAGCTTCAAAATATGAGGCTGAATGTGAAGTTGAATCCTGTGCTATCTTCAGAATGTGAGGCTGAATCTGAGGCCGAATGTGAGGCTGAATCGTTAACTAACTTCAAAATGTGAGACTGAATCTGAGGCTGAATGTAAGGCTGAATCCTGTGCTAGCTTCCAAATGTGAGTCTGAATATGAAAACGAATGTGAGGCTGAATCCTGTGCTAGCTTCAAAATGTGAGGCTGAATGTGAAACCGAATGTGAGGTTGAATACTGTGCTAGCTTCAAAATGTGGGCTGAACATGAAAACGAATGTTAGGTTGAATCCTGTGCTAGCTTCACAATGTGTCGCTGAATATGAAGCCGAATGTGAGGCTGAACCCTGTGCTAACTTCAAAATGTGAGGCTGAATCTGAGGCCGAATGTGAGGCTGAATTGTGTGCTAGCTTCACAGTGTGAGGCTGAATATGAAAACGAATGTTAGGTTGAATCCTGCGCTAGCTTCAGAATAAGTGGCTGAATATGAAGCCGAATGTGAGGCTGAACCCTGTGCTAGCTTCAAAATTTGAGGCTGAATCTGAGGCCGAATGTGAGGCTGAACCCTGTGCTAGCTTCAAAATGTGTGGATGAATCTGAAGTCGAATGTGAGGTTGAACCCTGCGCTTGCTTCAGAATGTGAGGCTGAATCTGAAGCCGAATGTGAGGCTGAATCCTGTGCTAGCTTCACTATGTGTGGCTGAATATGAAGACGAATGTGAGGCTGAATTGTGTGCTAGCTTCAAAATGTGAGGCTGAATATGAAGGCGAATGTTAGGTTGAATCCTGCGCTAGCTTCAGAATAAGTGGCTGAATATGAAGCCGAATGTTAGGCTGAACCCTGTGCTAGCTTCAAAATTTGAGGCTGAATCTGAGGCCGAATGTGACGTTGAATCCTGTGCTAGCTTCAGAATGTGAGGCTGAATGTGGAACCGAATGTGAGGCTGAATCCTGTGCTAGCTTCAAAATGTGAGGCTGAATCTGAGACCGAATGTGAGGCTGAATCGTGTGCTAGCTTCAAAAAATGAGGCTGAATCTGAGACCGAATGTTAGGTTGAATCCTGTGCTAGCTTCAGAATGTGAGGCTGAATCTGAGGCTGAATCCTGTGCTAGCTTCAGACTGGCTCGAACAATGAAAACAGTACTCACGAAGCGTACTCTGTTTGCTCATCTCCTCTTTGGGACTTCTGAACAACGTATGTGCGGTGCAGCCTGCTACGTAGGCAATGGCAATAGTCGATAAGAATTGAGCTATTTCGTTGCCCCGGTTGCTTATAAACGATTCAATTTCCTTTCGAATATTGTCTTTGCTTTAAAATGCTGTATCAATTTAATAAGTACTGATTCTAATATATTACAGTAGGATAACTGGCGCGCTTTGCAATTTTACCCTTTAGATTCCAGGGAAAAACTTAAATCTGCGCTGACACTATTCTCCTCTAATATATACACATTTTATGAAACATATGCCCCGCAATGGCATGAAACAAGTACTGTTAACTTTCGTGATCATCTCAAGCAGCCTTCTTGACCAGATCACTGGCCTCGTGATGTTAAACGTACAGTCCTGTCATTGTCAGCCTACCACGCATAGATGATAACCTGAACTCTGTGTCATTGATATCGAATTTCGCAAAATCTGAAACGAAAGAAACTTGATCAATAAGGCCTCTAAAACCAATTTAAGACATTCTTATTACCTTATATTGCTGGAGCTTCCGGCCGGGGCTTCGCCCCCTGTACCCCCACCGGGGCTCTGCCCCTGGACCCCGCCAACGAGGGCCTCTGGACCCCACGCATGCACACTCGCGCTTCGCGCTCGTGGTGCACCTTCGGTGCACTTGTGACACTCCAATACATGTCAGACGAGGAGTTACACAGCGGCGTAGGAAGATGTTTGACATTGGGGGGGGGGGCAGACCAGATGTGACTTCTCGACCTTGAATCCCCTTCCCACACTAAAACACGTTTGCTCAATGTGATTCTTCCGATTTTAATTTGAGCAAAATAAAAATATTCAAAGCAAAAGGAAACAAAAACAACACCATGCAGGAGTGATTTTTTGTTTAGGAGGCTCTGGAGGACTGGAGATTTTGTGGGGGTGACTCCCGTTTACTATCTAAGCGGAGCGCCACTATAAGTTGGCGCGGAGCGTACCAAGAAAATTGTAGCTTTGAATACGTCCCAGATCGAATGTTTTTTTATAAAACACATTTCTGTGAGGACAGATTAGTTGAGCTGGCCTGGACTTGGGGTCCGAGGACTGGAATTTTGAACCCCATTTACTAATAACCTAAGCAAAGCGCCACCATAGGTTTGCGTGGACGGAGCGTACCGAGAAAGTCTGAGATTTTAATACATCCCAAATCACCGGAAGTGGCGCTCGCCAGGTTTTTTGAAGCCATCAAGATGTGTCCTTGTTGTGCAAATTTTGTAAAGTTTGATTTGAATTTAACACTTTAAGTCTGTTACAATCTATCCGACTTCATTCAAAATTGTTCAGCGTTGAGTTATCCCCCATGGATTTCAGTGGATTAGTTGGAACTGAGATTTTCTACAGCCAGAGTCTGTTAACTTATTATTAAGTTGAGTAGAGGTAGCCCCACGATTTGCCCGGCGAACGGCCAACGACCCGAAACTCCGACAGCCCCAATGCCGTCGAGTATTGGTGAGGTGGGATTTGAAGAAAGCCTGTGTACTAGCCTCCATTTCATTCGGGTCATATATTGCATAAACTTATATACTAGAGAAGCTAAGTTCCGAGTTGATTAAATGTTTTTTCGGGAATCTAAACTGTAAAACTGCAAAGCGCCCAGAACTGCAATAAGAAAGAAAAGCTGTAGGGGTCCTAGACCGTATAGGAGATAATATGCATTGTATCGAAACTACCTTGACTATCTGATGAAATAGCCAAATATTGCTCGGTGAGTCCTTCACCAACTGGCCGTACCGCATGACACACAAGAGAACAGTAGCTAGGCTTTGCAATATGGGATGCAATTTACGACCTCTACATAAACTGTGTACTTTTCCTACGTGTTATGGTAAGGGGGAAAGGACTTGCGTTATCTAGTGATGTAGAATGAAACTATTGAAGAAACCAGAATATCCCTCCTGCGCACGTAGCGCGCCGAAAATTTTAGGTTTTTATTAGAGAAATTGTCCTCTTAAGAGCAAAAATGGGTAAAACGAAACTGTAAACTGTCGCAATTATGGGGGGAGGGCAAAATGACATTTGGCCCCGCTCAAAACATATTGGGGGGCATGGCCCCCTTGGCCCCCCGGTTCCTACGCCACTGTTACAGGTTGTCTCCTCCCACCTCTGAAATCCTGCACACGCCACTGCTCATACTACAATTTGTTCCGAAAGTTTACCTTTTCTCTTCATGAAAAATTTTGTTCAAATTATAAGAATGGCATAATTACCATTTGAATTGTGAAAATGTAGAGAGTTTAGCATGCTCTCGTTGCCATTCAAAGTCCTGCTCAAATCTCAATGCAAGTGTTCCCATTTGGTCTATTTTTTTGCACATTCTGAGACTTTCCTTCTGGATACTACCAAAATCATACTGGAACACACTACGTCTACCTTATGAAAGTCCCTAGTCCCCCTTGCCGTTGGTTCAGCTTGGTGCTCAGCATAAACAATGGAGTAGGGAAAAAAGCCAGTGAGCCACAACTGGAAAAAAGGCCGTGGTCGTCTCGACTTGAACCAATTGGTTGGAAACTGGGACGTTAAACCCAGTGGCGCCGCCAGGATTTGGTGATTGGGGGGCATAACAGATGATGTCATAATGCCAACTCAGTTTTCCCCTAAGTCTGCTTAAATTGCACCATTTTTGTGCGCCCCTGCGATTGTACACAGCAGTGTGGAGTCATTTTTGTCACTATATAAAGGTGCCATTCTGGGGGAGGGGTCTAAGGGGAGGGGGTATCCCCCCTTTGGGAAATTTTTGTTAATTTAAGGTTGCCTAGATGCAAAATGGTGCTATCTTTGGAGTGTTTTTGGAAGTGATCATATATGACTGGAAAATATCCTTATTTAGTGAATTCTAATTTTTGGTTAGGAGAAAGATGAGAGTGTGCTTCCCCGCGATGGTATACAGCAGTGTGGAATCCTTTTTGTGACTACATAAAGGTACCGTCCGGGGGAGGGGTCTTAGGGGAGGGGGCCCCCTCCCCTTTGAGAAATTTTTGTTAATTTAAGGTTGCTTAGATGCAAAATGGTGCTGTCTTTAGGATATTTTTGGAACTGATCATACATGGCTGGAAAATGGCATAATTTAGTGAATTCTAGTTTTTGGTTAGGTGAAAGAGGAGAGTGTGTTGTCTTAGAGAAGGGTATGTTGTCAACAAACCTCCCCAATCCCCCCTTTTGGCAAGGCTTTAATGCCTTCTATTCGGGGAAAGTTTTTACGACAAAATACGTGGGTGGAGTCCACAGAAACATTCTTGGACTATTACGAAAATTTTCCTTTGTCTCATTGTGCATTATAAAAGGGTATCTAATACTGACAGACACCTGTATAGTGCCTCCTGGAAGCTCTGGATTAATTATGTAAAATGGGGCACTGAAATGATGATTATTACCTGACATCCAAGTGATACTATAGAGTATAATTCCAAGCACGTTACAACAATGGTATTTTTACTAAGTTTGAACGAAAATCCAGACGAACATCTTCCACCAATGGGGAATGAGAGAGAGAGTATAGGTGCAGGGAAGTAATATTAGACCCCCTGATAGGTAAAGCAAAATTTTAGGACTAAAAGGCGCGTTTCAGAATGTTTCATACGTCGTAAGTGTATTAACAATCACCATCTGTACCGGTAGAGGCTGCGCCCGAAGGTCGGTAAGAATTTTTGAAAAATGTATAACGGCAAATATACGCACTTTCAACCTTCCACATCATGCTACAAATTAGACTGAAAGATCACATAGGCCCCTACAGATGTTGGGGATGTACTTTTGTTTTTCGGAAAAGTGTTGTGACCAGAATAGTTGCATGTGTTATAACCTTAAAAATAGTCATGAGTTGGAGTGAAAACCGTGACGCATGCGCGCGAAGCGCGCCGAAATTTTTCATTAAATAAGATGACCATGACAAAACCTGCATTCATGCTCTGCATCGAGACACTTTCAATTCCCCAACAAACCTATTTGTCAATCACAAAGCCAGTCCGAGTTTACCTGAGAATTCGTAAACAGCTTTTCAGCTTTTGTTGCTGTGCTTTTGCGGGAGTTGCTACCGGAAATTATTGATAATTAGGACAATATTGAGGTACGGTTTGAGGCGCGCGGAGCGCGCGAAAATTTTGAAAAGGATTTGCGATAATTCTGATAGTTTGAGAACCATTTGTGATGGAAAATGGTTACAATAGATCCATCACTCGGTTGAAAACACACCTCACCCTACCCCATACAGAAATCTATAGCTTAAACGCCTTTGGGGATCATTTTAAAATTTTCAAAAAATTTTTTCTGAAATCGATTGGGGTGCACGCGCCCCCCATGCCCCCCCCCGTGCCGGCGCCACTGGTTAAACCTCATCTAACCTAACCTAACCAGGCCTCGCCGTTGGCAAGTGCTCAACTCATTCCCTAATGCCCGTCTCCGTTTGCAGACCTGAAGAAGCATCATCGTGATCAAAGCCTTGTACCCTTCCTTTTTCGAGACTTTTCATGTCTCTTCATCGTGAAAGGAAGGGAAAATTCCCATGAGAAGGGCGAAATTTTCGCGCGCATGTGCACACTGTCACAACTGAAACCTGTTTTAGGCTTGAAATATCATCCCATGTGGTTCCTGCAAACTGGTTATCATATGGTGACACTATACAGACTACAAACATAGCCCTCCTTCGGTACCCCTCTGTTCGGTGCCGGTGCCCCCCTATATGATAATTCCTGGCTACGGGCGGCCTGAGTAAATGGCTGTTGACAAGTAGTGTTTTCGCATGTAGGCATATTGGGTGGATTGTCCACGTGAAAGTTTCCGTGTTGAGAATATATTGTCCCGTTTTCGAATGTCACCAAGTTAGAATTGTCCAGATGTTGTCCAATCACCTTCCAATATGTTTATTTACCAAACACACCGAGACGCACATCCCGAGGGGGCTTTCCCGGCTGTACTAGCGGACCCCGCCCTTTTTCGACACCACCTTTTTTAGACCGGTGTTTATTTTAATTGCCAGAGTGTCATTAATACCAATCAAGTGCATAAATTTTAATTTTTTTCCTTAGTCGACCACCCCAACTGGTGCTCGTAGCTGCAGAATTTGCCCTTATCATGGAGTTAGTCCCCTCCCTTTCGTGCTTGAAATCATGAATCCGTCGAAGTCGAAGTTTACACCATTGGTGGTCTAGTTCTCCTTCCCTTCCTTTCTATTTGGCCCGTCCCCTACAATAAGTTTTGAGAATCACTGAGGCCTAAATACCACAGCTGTTTCCAAGGTGAGTTGACGGAATATCCAGGGTAGCCGTACTTTATTCCAGGGGATCAACCGGGACATGTCGATCAAGAACACTGATTAGCACCGTAACAAAAAGCCCATGTGCCATCATTAGATGTAGCCTACACCTTTAATAAAGGCTTTATATGCAGCACAGATCTTAGCTTTGCTTTGCATAGTATAAGTACTGTGTACACATTCAGTAATCAGTATGCGTATTGCTGTGAGTAACCTTGTTCGACAGTCAAGGCTTCTATCGAAAATGGTAATTTCCAAGCGAGTTACGAAATATATTTGGTTTTCTTGCAAGAGAATAGTATAATGACTGCCCGAGGAATGTCTCAGTTTGAATTACGTGTTCAGAATTGAGGCATAGCTTGTGCAAGATTGAAACGAAACTAAGTTGTATTGCATAGTGTAGTGCTGTGGCTAGCCTAACAAGTAGGGCCTAGCTACTGTAGGCTACTAGGCCTAACTGGATCTGGATAAATACTGCACAACACTCCTGGTGGAGTCAAACGTGCAGGGTTGGGTGTGCGCATGAAGTTAGTCGTCCCGTCTGAGAATCCTCAAGGCTGCGCTCTTGAACTGCTTGGGGTCCTCGAGATCTGTTATGTTCTGGGGGAGAAGGTTCCAGTCCCTGACGGTCCGAGGAAAGAAACTGTATTTGTAGCAGTCCTTATTGGTTGGTATATGTAAAAAGCTATTTGAATGATGATGCCTAGAAGGCCGCCGGACCGGTTGAAGGTTGTTCATTGGCAAGGCTAGGAGACCCAATCTGGCTTTGTGAAAAATTGCTAGCCTGTTGACAGTACGCCTGACTAACAATAACATTGTATTTAAATAGGCTATAGGCCTAGGTCCTAGGCTAATGTTCCAGTCATTAGCACAACTAGTACTAGCACTTACGTTAGTCGTTACTATTGGCTAGGCCTAAACAACTTACCTTACTAGGCCAACTTAGTACTACTTAGGCTTGTACTATTAGCCTACTAAGTTAGGCCATAGCACCAGGAGCCACAGGCGTTCGAAACATTACATAGGCCTAGGCCTAAGCCTACATGATATACTAGGGCCTAGGCTAGGCCCATACTGGAAAGTTCAACAGTTTTCATGCAGATTTGTGGCATATAAAACTGTATGCCAGACATTTTGGCGTATGGCGTGATTGTCAAATTTTATAAACTTTGCCATACTGGCGTGGCGCACAATGACAATATTATTGTGGCATAACACTAGGCCTAACGATAGCCTACACCCTAAACCAATACACAGTAGGCCTGCACCTGCAGTAACGAACAGTAATGCATTGCAGGACTGATTCTGTCAGAGACTTGGCTGTAATTAAGTTGGCGTGGCGTAGTCCCTCATTGCAAGACATGATTTGGCGCAATTTTGTGGCGTACAGCTTACAAACTTTCCAGTATGGCACTAGGCCTACACACTATATGTAGGCCTACAGTATATACTAACAAGGTAGGGCATTTCTCAGTACCAAGCACGAATCTTTGCCTATTTTTACACTCTTACCGCAAACCACAAAAGACTTGTTAATCACGTCAACTGTTCCCGTAGAACATCCAGCACCTCATCGGATACAATTTTGTGCAAAAGATTAATTCCAAACAGTAAAAAAAAGGGGGGAGAATAAAATTTGGAGCACAAGCCAGTGTGCATTTAGTGCACTATACCCCGAAGATCTTCGGCGTGGCCATACGATTTCGATCCGGGTCGGCGTGGCAGCTTAGAAACGAGCCTTTGTCGGCGTGCAAAATGCAGTAAGTTGAAGATTGCCGGCATAGTTGGCGTACTCCCCAGCGTAGCAGCGGGCAAACGGTACTCCCGGCATACCGGCGGGCCGATTCAGTCAACTCCCGCTAGTATGTTCACGCACAGTACTGTGCTATATATACCTGTAGGCCTACTTGTATTGCCAATGAATGGTGTATGCATTACGTACATGTATACATACGTACGTACAATCGCTTACGGATTGCCTCTGACTTAGCTATAATGTGTGTATACTATATACCTGTACGTGCTTTGCCAATGTATGGTGACTATGTACTTATCACGTACATGTATACTGTACGTATGTACGCACGCCTATGGATTGCTATGTACAAAGTACAGAAAATCCCGGCGTACATCCCAGCGTACGGTCACGAAAACCTTGGCGTACCTTCGGCGTAGGCTTTACATGGAATGCACCCTGGAGCACAAGCAGTCGCCTCGCACTTCACTGCCTGCGATACAAATGATAGTAGCCTGTGTAGCTGTTCATGCCGTCTTTCTCACGGAAACACGTAACAGATGATGAAGCGAAGCAAAAGAACGAAAGTTCGCCATGCAGATTAAGGCATATTTTCACTATTTGCTACCATCACACGTAACGTGTGCTGTGATTGGCTAAGATTCATATCTGTCGCTATATGGTATGAAGACTCAGGTTCACTACCCTTAGCCAATTACAGCACACGTTATGTGTGATGGTAGAAAATATGCCTTAAAGGGGAATTTTCATCATCCCAGACAGTTCCAATTCTCCCAACTATGCAACTTCTAGCTCCTCCCATAACTGTATGAGGCTCCTCCTTATGCAGGAATAAACCTGTTTTAGGCCTATTGCTTAAGGCCATGTCCTGGTGAGCATACAAGGCTATGAAATGTAATAAAAGCACTCTCTCTGCCTTGTGTGGAATGTGAGCTACTCTGCATCTTTCAAATTTTCAAACTTTGATGTCAATCAAAGAGCAGTCACCAACTGAGAATTTTGATACCCCACACTAAAAATATAGTTTGGGGTGATGACTGTCAGTCTTTAATCTGCATGGCGAATAGGGCTGTGACCATTTAGCGATTAATCGCTTAACGATCGCATGTGTAATAAACGTTTAGTACAACGCTACCAGCGATTAATCGCACCACCCGTTTTTCCGTACGAAATAAAAATCTGCAGTCATTACAGAAAGTTAGATGTTCACTTTAACTCTTTTTGAAAAAGTGAAATACATATACAAATGGGACACACATAAACATACGGCATCAAAGTTGAGCTTCTATGAGGATCCATGTGTGAGGTTCATGGAAACTGTCCCCTGGACATCACTAACACATTTTACATATTCATCATGTTGAAGAGCATGTTTAAATACTCTATTTTGATCATAGGGACTTGCGATTAATCGCTGAACGATCGCAAAATTTTGCGATTAAACGTTTAGTAATTTTGCTAAACGTTCACAGCCCTAATGGCGAACTTATTCTGCTGTAATGACAGCTGCATTGAATAAAATGCTGTTAACAGGTACTCTTTATGCTTTTTTTCAAAGTCTAAAGAAGAAAATCAGTCTGTTACATCAAGATTAATCATTTTAGGCAACAATATATTCCATATTAGAATTTGAATGTGATTTGTTTAGTATCAATTTTGGCCACTTTTTGCCCGATTTACAGTTTTTGTGTTAAGTATATACACTCTAGGTTTATTTTTAAATGCAGAAAAATGGGAAGTGAAATCATGGAATAATCTAAGGATTTTCAGTTTGATGGGAAGCTTTCCTGAACGTACTGGCAAGATGGTAACTCCACTCTTGGGTATACCCTTGCAAGGGGAACCTGCAGCTGTGTAGGTCCTACTGTACAATAACTGAGTGTCTTACAGTACATTGACCTCCAGTGTTATGTCTCGTTTTTAATTGAACCATCCACCTTCCTTCAACATTTCCACTTTCTTTATAAAATAAAGTGCCTGCTGTCCACTTACAGTAAGTTTCTAACATTACTAGGCCTATATGTGGTTATCAATTTTTTTTCAATGAAGATAACATAGTCAAAAAATACACACTCTGTATTTGTTTGGCCGTCGATAAGTTCTTACTTAATTATCTCTCAGTATGGTGGACTTGAAATACCCAGAGAAGCTCCCTTGATGAAACTCATTTACTTCAAGTTGCTGCTTAGTCAGCATTTATGGCACTGTAATTTGCTCTGCTGTGTCAAACTGAAGTTTCTGACATGATAAAGGAGGTCGCACGACCATTACATTCTCCTACTCAATATGTGTAACAGATATGCCCTACCAACTTTGTGACTGAACTTATATTGAAAACTTTCATAACTTTAAACATAATTTTTTATTAAGCCTCATTTTCAAAAACTTTGCTTGATTTAAATCTAGTCATTTTGCAAACCAACTGTAATTTTCAGACTGTTCCTGCTGGCATGTAGTTGCTTTGTTTGTGGTTACACTTAACATGTTAGGGCTTACAGTACTATTGTAATAAATGAGTATATTTCAGTCTTTGTTCTTTGTTTGACAAGTTTTAGTGCTCACTACTTTTTAGGCAAAATAGAAAGTGTAAATGAATGCAAATAATGTTATCTCAACTGGTTTATTCATCATGTGCAATGGGGTACTGTACAACCACTGTACTCTCCTAATTGCCAGAAGAGGTTTTTTCCATTTTCTCCCGGTTTTTACTAGTTATTACCAGTTTCTACCGCTGTTCCGGTAAAAACAGGTTTTTTTCCGGCAAAAACCTAACCCTTGTTTCCCTTTCACTCCGCTATCTTATTCGTAGCCCCTGTGCATTGTGTACAAATTTTCACATCCCCGGCCTTAATGTCCGGGGACCTGTCACATGCTCAAATGACAATATTTTCTCACCAAACTTTGTCCATCAACTCTCATTCACACAATACACCTGCAAATAACACTCTTACCCTGGCAAACTTTTTCAAAAGGATGTGATTTCAAGCCGAAATCAGGCTACTGTACAGGCTACAATATATAGCGTTTTGCTTTGTTAACAGTATGCGTTTTGCTTTGTTAACAGTATGCAACAATGTCACACAAAGTGTGGGCTTGTGAGATGATTGTTCTTAATATACATTCCTTTCCTTATGTCTTCAGGCAACGCCTGCTAAGAGAGCAAAACTGACTGGCTCTGACAGATCAGAAAAATTAGCAGACCTGATCGCAGCTGATTGGAAAGAGGTTGAAGGAAGAGATGCCATCCAGAAACAGTTTATGTTCAAGAACTTTAACCAGGTACAGTATTAAGTGTGGTACTCCACTTATTGACAGTTACTGTATATACTAATGTAATTAGTTTAGTACTTCCACCAGAGCTATAGGGGAAAGGTCAAAAGGTCAAATGGAGTGAACATGCTGGTTGTTCTGGAGGACACTGTGCCACACACCACATTGCTTTAACACATGGTGACCTGGGGTCCGGGTGTACTGCTTGTCCTCCAGAATGTGGTTGCGTTAGTTGACATTTGCACGCGTGAAACCTCCCTGTAGGATTGGAAATTACCAAGTTGTAAACAAAATATGATTCTTTACATTAGTTGTGACTAATATTGGCAAAATTAGTGTACCTCAAGGCCTGTACTGTACGTACAGTATAATTATTACGATCATTTTCGTGATCCCCATCGTCAACCAAATTTCAGTGCAGTTTAACATATTATTGGCATTCGTGATTTGGACATAATGAAATGTATCTCTGTGTCATAATGGGTAATAATGCTCAGGCCTTGAATTTCTAAGGCGTGTGAGTGTGATGGTACACCATCACTCCACCTCAAATCACTGTGAGAAGTGCGATTTTTTGCACCCCTTGATAACGATTGGGAACTCAGGTAAATCTTTTAAAGTTTAATAAAACAGCACTCCCTAATTTCCTGAGGAGTGTGATTTGTAGCACTTCTGGAAAATCTAAAACTCAAGGCCTGAATGCTGAAGTGTTACTGATGCTTGTGAAAATTGTTAGACATTGTTAGACAACTACAGTACCACTGGTATGCCATATCTTCGCTCTCTTATTATAGATGTATTGTATCTGTGTCAAATTGCAACCCCCCCCCCACCACCAACTTTTCCCCTGTTCTAACCCCACCCCAGGGTTAAGGATTGCCCTTATTACTATTGTAGTATTTGAAAATGCAAGGGTGTCCATGCCTTGAGTTTTGCATTTTCCAGGTATGCTACAAATCACACTCCTCAGGAAATCAAAGAATGTATATAGGTGTGCTGTTTTATTAATCCAAGTTCCCATTCTTTATCTAGGTGTGCAAAAAGTCGCACTTCTCACAGTGATTTTAGGTGAGTGGTGGTGTACAATTGCACTCGCATGCCTCAAAATTCAAGGCCTGGGTATCTGATGTTACTGTTCGTACCAGCTGTTCCTAACCGGGCATGTTCTTCATGTCCCATATCTGACATCAAGTCAATGCCACACAATTCCAGTGGGAAAAAAGAAGCTTTTATACTGGTATGACTTTCCTCAAATTACGCACAACTGAAAAACCGGCTGTTGAAAAAAAAAATGTTTTATATCCGATCTTGGTTCGATATTTTGCCATGCATTTCACACACTTTTCGCCACAAAGTCTGCTACCCTTTTTAAAACAAATATGGGAATTTGACAACCGTAACTTTTAAAAAACTTCCGAAAATTTCCTCAACATGACTAGACCTCATATATGGTAGGTATGCAAGGTCAATGTACTTTTGAAAATCAGGTTTTGATCTAAAAAAGGAGTTTAAGCGGGTGCAGAAACCGGTGTCTGGTTTTGGACTAACCATCACAGCCTTAGTACATGTCATGAATGTTCCCCAGTACTCTTCTGTCACATGTTTTGCTAGTCTCCTCCTTCACATTTGAATAAAAATGTAAATCACAGTATGACACAGTGTGTGGTTACCAAGTTTCCGTATCTTTGTGAACTTAAAACTGATTGCAATCTTCGACTTTTAATTCATTGATCTTCTTTGAATCTAATCGATGAATGCAAAGTAACTGTTTGCCCAATAGACTATTATGGAAGTTACAGTGTAGGAAGAGTGGCGATCTCTCTCTGATCTGAGCTTTTAGACACTGTTTCTACCAGACAAGTTGAAAAATCACGTTAGCTAAGATTCAAACTTCATGAGAGCAAGAGTTGATTTATCCTCTAAGCAAAAGTACCAAATATTATAAAAAAAATCCCACTTCTCTGCTTCTAAATGATTGTCCATACCAGGACTGAAATTAAGCACTTGTTCTATCGTCCGAGACAAATAAAAATTGCATCGGACAGCCACTTTCGCTCCTTAAGCTTGTCTGAAGGACAAGCAAATTTTATTTGTAATTGAACAGTTCACTATATCTGCAAGAAATTATGTCGTAAAAGTCTCCTCAAGGAGAAATATTGAGACAAAGGTATGGACTGTCATTTATAACTGAAACATATAAATAAAAAGGAAAAGGTCATTGGAAAGCATACAGAATTTAAAATAAATGTTTGTTTATTATGGCAGCCAAATGGAATGCAATTGTTCATCTTTTGTTTGTCACTTTGTTACTACCAAAAAATATTTTGAACAACCAAAATTTGGCTTTAGGTCGTTCAGTGGACAACCTGAAAATTTTCTTAAAAATCTGGACTGAATGCTACATTAAAAACAACACAGATAGTTTTATACCCAAAAATACCATCAATAATATTTTCTAGGTTTCATTGGAAAACAGCATTCATGTCGAAATAAACTGTACCCAGATGACCTTCAGCCAAGGAGGCATACTCTTGAAGGAGGCATAATTCAACCAAGGACGATTAATTTAAGATTGATGAAAGTCAGGATGTTGTACGGCTGTCTTGTCGCTGTTTTTCATTTCCCAGGAGTGAATGCCTCTTTGCAGACAACTACACTCAAATATTGAACCCCTAATGGGGCCACTAACTTTCATGTATAACATTAATTTCAGGCTTTTGGATTCATGACACGTGTTGCTCTGAAGGCTGAAAAGATGGACCACCACCCAGAGTGGTTTAACGTGTACAACAAAGTGGACGTCACGCTGAGTACCCACGATGTTGGAGGCGTCTCTGACTTCGACATCACGCTGGCAAAGTTCATGGAAACTGCGGCATCATCTGTCAAATAATGGGATGGTACTGTAACTAGGGAACCTTTGAGGTAGATGAATGACACTTGAATTATGACTATAAAGGAAGAAAGTAAATTATATATCAGTGTTTGGAACGATCATGGTTTAATGGGTAATATACAACTTGGTATAAGGTAAATTGCAGCTAGAGAGGACATTTAAGGGTAGAGGGTTCCCATGATGAAATACCATTCTCTAAAAGAGTGTTGCATAAAGAGTGAATTCTATGTGGCAGATCAGTTGTTACAGTACATGTTACTGCAAAAAACGAAAATCCTACCTCAGTATTGTAAGCATATAATTTGTAAAATCCTGGATTGTCTTTGGTCAGTAGTAGTTATCACACTTAAGAATGTAGTTACCACTTCACAGTCCTTTGTTCATGTGATAAAGGTTTCCCTGTTGCTGTTTTTACCCCTAAAAAATACAACACCTTAAGTTTGAGATTCAAAGCAGCAGTTCTAAAACTTGTGCAGCCATTAGCTACTAAACTTAGGAGGTTTCTCTGTGGGCAAGAGAAGAAGCTGGGTGTTGATTGAGTTTTTAAGGGGATGTTACCTGCAGTAAGGTTGTGCTAATTCTAATGACAGGACGTATTTTTGAAGATATTTGGTAAAGCTCCTTTTGCAGACTTACGTCTTGCGATGGGATGTTGTTGATGCCACTTATATAGTGTAGGGGGATAAAGGTATTGGAGGTGTGGGGACAGTGGGAAAGTACATGGCAACTTCAATTGTTTTGTCCCTGTTTGTTTAGTCTGTGGTGATTTTTGTGTTAGAAAAGCAGCTTATTGTGAAAAATACAGTTTCTATGACATTCCCTTTGTAGAAGCATACCAAGAGATTTCATTTTCAACACGATTAATCTTGAAAGTTTGTGACAATTTTAGCCTTTCCGTATCTTGTGTGGGCATGTTTTACAGTATGTGAAACATGGAAAGTGTTTCTGTCAGAGGATGGATTAAATCATGTTTGTGATTTGTCCTTGAAATTTATATATTTAAAATTTGAAATCTTGTGGACTTAAGAAGTCTTTTATTTCATGTATATTCATGATAAAGTAACTTTTCTTGCCTGTTTGGCTTAGACCTGAAATATTACATCATTAGATTTCCAGAGGAGGGGGCTAAAGAGAAGGGGTAGGGGTGGGGGTGAGGGTTGCAGTGGAAGAGGATGAAATTGCTGAAAGGGTGTATGATCATTTTGCTTGTAGGATTTAACATATTTTTAACAGGCTGCTTTCTCTGATTGGCATTGTACAGTATAACATTCATTGTTTGCATACAACTTTGAAACTTTACCTTCATCTAAAAAAGTGTTGTTTTGAATTACAGCACAACATGTACAGTATTTGGTTACTTGAACCTACTATAGCAGAAAAGTTTCTGAGAAGTTTCAGTATTATTTGCCCGTACAGAAGTTTGAAGCTGATGTGCTTGAAATGCAGATGATCAAAACCACTCAGTGTGGCTGTGGGAGAAACTTTCATTGATATCACAACTTACAGTATGGTATTAAAATATTGCTCAGTGAAGTTCTGACTACTGTAGCATCCATTTTCCTGTCTGGAGAGTGTTGGACAAGTGTATAGCTATATGTAACCTATTTCATGTGTTCGTATGTTAAAAAGGAGGGGGTGGGGTGTGGGTGAGGGGACAGTCAAATTTTGTACCACCAAGTTTAACATTCAGATTAAGTAAGCTTACATAATGCTTGTTCTGATAGCATCTACATTTTATCCCTGAAAATTTCTATGGGTGCAGTTAGGAAACTCTTCCCACTTCTCCCAGCCCCTTCCTCACTGGACATGTCACTGGTGTGCATATCTTTAAAGCAGACTGTATCTTGTTAAATTTAATACCGTATTAGCATGTAGGCTATAAGGCCTCTAGCACAGGTCTAGGGATTTCAGTGGGGTCAGGGCTATGTAGCTTGTAGTGAGGGCTTGTGTAGTGAGGGGGAAGGGTGGGTCAGTGATAGGATCACCCCTAGTATTAAGAGTCTTGAGTAGTCAGGGAAAGAACTACAATATATACCTTGCTGAACAGTAAAATTTCAAAGCGTTAATTGTTTTCTTATGTCGGTTTAGTATTTTACACTTTCAAAATTTGTAAATTTTGAATGATAGAGTAATTTATGAATCATTACTAGTTTTGACATTGTGTTTGTACTCTTTGTAGTATAATCTGCGAAGATATTCCCTGGTAATCTTGTGAAAGGGCTGCTTTTATTTTGATTGGACAACTTGCTAATAATATGGAAGAGAAAATGGACCAACCTTCAATGTAAATCTTTTGCACTATCATTGATGTTGCACCTAACCTGTTAGTAGTATTAGTCATCAGTGAGGCTTGCATTTTTATCAGAGGCATAGGAAGCTTTTTGAAAGTGGGTGGGGGTGGGGGGAAGAAGTGAATGTTAGTGACCAGTGTCCTTAGGGGAGGGCACTAAGGGGAGTGGGTGTCTCCCCTTCCCATTGGAAATTTTTGGAGCATTTAAAGTGCCCTAGATGCAAAATGGGGCAATGTTTGACAAAATTGGAAGTAATTTTATTCTATTCAAACAGCACATGATATGGTGATGGAATTGAAAAGTACATTAGCATATTTAAAAGAAGCATACTTTGGCAGCATGTCATCCAAGGTGGGGGGGGGGGGGCAAAAGGAGGTTTCAACCCCCATCAGTCAGAATGTTGTCCCCCCGCCCCCCCCCCCCCCCCCTTTCCTATGCCTATGTTTATTCCCTATCATTGGTTTCAAAATTGAAAAGAAATAGTAGCAATTAAAACTAAACTGTTCGCTTAGTCAAGTTAGGCAAGTCAGTTTTGGGTGAGATTTTGTCCATGTTTAAAATGAAAATGCAGTCACTCCTGTTTGAATTATGTACCATGGTGTACTTGTTCAAGATTGGCCTTTTTTCATCGTGACAATATCTTTGTTACTGAATCATTAAAAGTCAAACAGAATGTTTCCTTGGTTTAACTTTTATATTCAATATTTTATGTTCTGAAATATCATGAAGGATACTTTTGTGGGTAATAGGAAGATATGTGTAAGAATCAGCTGATATTTCAGAATAATTATGGGATGACTTGAAAGTATTCTTTTCTTTTCTTTTCTTTGTGCAAACCATCTGAAGGCACACGGGCATTACCACTTATCATCCATACCTGTGAAGAAAATAGCTACAATTTCTTTCACCTCCTCCAGAGAAAGATTTTCTTTTATCCTGTTTCCATACTCTGTGTTACATGAGTAGGATTTACATGCATCATTTGTCAATCTGCAAGGCGCTAGCCTCTGTTGATTCTTTCTGGCTATAGTTTTTCTCCCTTTGTAAACACCAGCCTTTGCTATCTGGGTGTTGTACTCCTCCTGAAATGTGAATGAGGCTTGATGGCATGATAAAAAGCCTAAATTTTTGAGGTACTGTAAGCACACTTGCACACTTCCAAGTGGAAATCAATAAGGAAAGATTGTATTGGCCAAAAAGCTTTGATAACAGCTAGCAAGGTTCTGGGTGTTAGTGTTGGTTGGTACTTTGGCAGTAAGTATGGTTAGAGGTACAGGCTTTGGTAAGTTTAGTTGATGTCAAAGAGCTGCTTATTTGCCATTAATGTGAAGGCCCTCTAGACATGATACATTTAGTTAGATGAAATTTAACGACACACCAACACAAATGTGTTGTATAGTGTCAAGCAAAGTTTAAATATGGTGCAAGTCCTTTCCTTTAGTCGCCTCTTACGACAGGCGGGAAATACCGTGGGCATATTCTACAACCCTCAGCCCACAGGGGGCTCTAGACATGATACAGGAAGCTCCTCTAGCCTCTTGTCGGGGTTAAACTGGAGGTACAGCACAGCTGTAAGGGCATGAGTGATTGAAATGTCAAAGTTACAGTTGCCTTAGAGGGCAAATGCATGCGCCTCAATTGGAATGTACACATCTGGATATGCTACCGTAAGCCTATAGAGCAGATTCTGGGTGGTTGTGGGGGTGGCATTCTGTCTGAGAAAGCAGAGTTCAGCCAGGGTACACATCCAAATATTAAATTGGACTTTAACCTTATGATGGTACACACAACTTGCAGAGTTGTTTGTATTTGCAACTAATAACACAAGATATAAGGGAAATGTTTGCCACTTCATTGTCAAATTTACAAAAGATAGTAAACTACTTGGAATAGCTGTGATAGTTAATGTTTGCGTTGTGTAATGAAAGAGGGTTGCGTGTGAAATGGGGGAGTTATTCGATAGGTAGCATAGATGTGTAAAGCAAGATTCAACTGCCACTACATATACCCACAATTGCCATGGGGAGGGAGACATTTCTTGTGGAGGGGGGTACCATACAGGCCCACATCTGACCCCAGGGTCATGAGTTAAAGTACTGTACAGTAACTTGACTGAGGATTGTAAATTTGGCATCTCAAACATACTAGAGTTGCAAAAAAATCACACTATATACATTTTTCACACCATGAATGTGTGTACCATGGGTGCAGGGCACAAGTATGTTGGTGTAGGTGTGCCACACTGGGGTTTATGTAAGCGGGCAGTTCACTCCGCTTCGAGGCTGCACAGGCTGTATGTATCGGTGTAACTTTGCACTAGGGCTGTGTTGTTCTCGGTTGTAAGTGATTTAAAATAATGCCCAAGACCATTGTAGCTACTCTTCCTAGGTATTAGCTGGCTGCTAAGGAAGGTATTTGTGAGAAAAAAGCGAGGAGGGTTAGGATATGGGGGCGGAAGGTGGGCCGCCATTGGGGAAGAACATACTATATCAAAAGCAAAGTCAACAGGAACTTCTCCAAAAGGTGGAGGGAGATTCTCCTGTTTCTCGGATTTCCGCCTGTTCTTCTAGGATGCCTCTGGACAGCTTTGCGGTGGAGGGAGTTGGAACAGTAGGGAAGCCATGGAATTCGGTCAGCCTAAGGGCCCGGGTCGAGAATGGCCTATGGGTGGCACTTTGAAGTAAAGTTATATGCAATGCGTGCCTCAACGTGGTCTACGTCATAGCTTCTCAACCTTTTCTTCAAGATTAACCCTCCCCTAAAAACCTTCCCCATTCCTTGAACCATATACACTTCTACTAGAGGTACCATGTTTCAGTGTGTTCAATCCCTTTCTTCCACATACTAGCATAAAGGCGAACATTACAAAGCCTGTTATGTTCATGTCACTTTTCAGACACAGGTCCAAGATTGTACAAAAAAGTGGGCTACTTTAGGTGGGTTGAGATTAAACCTGCAAGCATGGGCGTAGATCCCGGGGGGGATGGGGGGATATATCCCCCCAACATTTGACTAGGGGGGGATGGCCCATGCAATCATCCCCCCCCCCCCAATGTTTCAGTCTACAGATACGTTTATGGTGGAAAGTATATTTTATTCTTCATTTTCGTAAGAATTTTTTTCAATCTCGCTTCACTTTCTATCACAAATGTTTCTCAAACTATCAGAATTTTAGCAAATCGTTGGCAATCTATCGAAATTTTCGCGCGCTCCGCGCGCTTCCAACCTTACGTCAGTGTCACTTATATTATCAATATCTTCCGATAGCAACATTCGGAAAAGCACAGCAGCAAAAAGTTGAAAGTTTACGAATTAACAGGGTAAAGACTGGCTTATGGGAGTGGCATGTAGGTTGTTGGGCAATTGAAAGTGTCTCAATGTAGAGTCTGAATGCAGATTTTGTAATGGGAATATTATTCGTCACTGTTTACACTCCATGTTATGACCATTATTAAGGTAATAATACACGAAACTGTTCTGATCACGGCACTTTCCGAAGAACAGAGATGCATCCCCAAACATCTGTGGGGACCTCGCATCAATATGGGATCTGTCAATCTAATATGTAGCATGACGTAGAAGGTTGAAAGTACGTATCTGCCGTTAAACATTTTCCAAAAAATTTTTACCAGAGCTTCGCCAGTTCGCGCTGAGCCATTATCGGTATAGATGGTGATTGTTAATACACTTATGACGAAAACAGCACTCTGTAACGCTCTTATTAGTCCTTCACCCCTTTTGCTACACCTATCAGGGAGGTCTTATATCACCTCCCTGCACCTATACTCTCCCTCCCTCTCATTTTCAATTGCTGGCAGCTGTTCGCCCGGATTTTAGTTCAAAAGTAGTAAAAATACGATAGTTGTAAAGTGTTCGGCGGCGTACGCTATTATCATTTGGATGTCAGGTAGTATACGCATTATGTCATTGCCCCCCCGCCCCCATTATTATGATTAATGCAGAGCTTCCAGGAGGTCCTATTCAGGTATCTGCTAGGATTATGTGCCCTTTCATAATGCACAATGAAGGAAAGGACATATTTCGTTATAACTCAAGAATGTTTTTGTGGACTCCACGCACACATTTTTGTGTAAAAACTTTCCCGAAATAGAAGGCAGAAAATAGACATAAGGGAGGGGGCTTCAGGAGATTTGTTGACAACGTATCTGTCTCTTAATAGACAACATATTCTCTTTTACCTAACCAAAAATTAGCATTCACTAAATTATGGACATTTTCCGGCCATATATGATCAGTTCCAAAACATCCCAAAGATAGCACCATTTTGCATCTAAAAGTCCTTAAATTAATAAAAAAAAATCTTAAAGGGGAGGGGGAACCTCTTCCCCAGGACGACACCTTTTTGTAGTGACAAACGAAAGATCAAAACCGTGCTGCATGCAAATGCAGGAACGCATAAAAAACAAAGGTGTAATTTACGCAGACTTGGGGGAACTGAGCTATATTATTACGACATCATCTATGGTGCTCCCAATCACAAAAAAACCTGGCGACGCCACTGATCTCAAGCCAACTTGCAGGTCTTGTAATGATGTCCGAATTCAAAATACAGTTGTCTGGGATGACCCTATATGTTGATCCCTGCCTTTTTGAGCTTAGCAGGACATTGTTGCTCTTGTACAATTCCAATCCGGTGCAGCTTATCGACGAGTGCTCAAAATAGCAGTTCCTAAATGTATGAATATACCAATAGCCTACCAAAGAACATTACCACTGAAATTAACCCCTTAAAACAGTCTTCCTGGCACTTCTGAGACATTAAAACCAAGGAGCTTCCGGGGGCTTCGCCCCCTGGACCCCCACCGGGGCTTTGCCCCTGGACCCCACCAGGGGCCCTAAGGCGGGCCCCTGGACCCCACCCGTCGTGGGCTCGCGCTTCGCGCTCGCCGTGCACGCTTCGCGTGCACATGTTCCACAGTTGCGATGGTTCACCCCATCCCCCCCAAAGTTGAAAAGAAATCTACGCCCCTGCCTGCAAGAACCAAAGGCAAGACAGGAAACTTTCAAAGCGCGCCGAACTTGCACAAGAAATCATTTCATAACAAAATTTGCATGCAGACTCTGCACCGTGGCATTTTCAGCTCCCTAATGCTTGTGCCAATTGCAAGGTGAGTCTACCACCTGGTCATCCGTTAAGGTTTACATTTTTCATGAAACGTGACCTACTGGATGAAGGGAAGACCGGCGAAAAAGAATTTCTTTGCTTATCGTTGCAATGCTGTGCTCCTCCGTAACCACGCCTATATGCACGCAAAGAATCGGGCCGACCTAATTTTAAAGCCATCACCGATCGATGTATTGTATGAATCCCTTGGAACGGTTTTTCTAATAAGAACAGAAATGCCAGACTGAAAACGCGCGTAGCGCGCTAGAATTTTGATAGTATGTGAACGATTTGTGATAGAAAATGATTGAAAACAGGATATCAACCAGTCGAAAACACACCACACCTTAATTTAACCCACTACAGAAATTCGTTCAGTCTGGATTCATTTTAAAACTTTTCCGCCGAAATCGATGGGGGGAGGGGAGGGGGCGTGGATCTATCTCCAAAGGTGTGGGGGGACTTTTCACCGATTTTGAACCGCCGTTCTGGGAGAGGGGTCTTAGGGAAGGCCCCTCCCCTTTGAAAAAATGGAGATCGGAAGGTGTCTATATGGCAAATGGTGCCATATTTGGGCCGAATTTAGCTTTTAAATGTAGTGTCAATTCGTAATCTATGTTATATTATTGAAAAAGTGGGGGAGGGGGAACTTATTGGAGATGTCCCCCTTCCAAAAAGTGAGCTAGGGGAACGCGTTCCCCGTCCCTCCCATGATCCACATGGGCGGGGGGGGGGTATGATATAGCGTAGGCTCCTTTTTGCATGTTCTACTTTTCTTGGCAAGAAATCATGGAAGGACGTTCTTGTTTTAAGTTCGCCGCGCTTCGCACAGTGTTTCGCATCCATACCCTCTCGCACCTGTACTATGATTCTTATACAATCTCCGAGCTGCATCTCTCACGTCCGCAGTGGAACTTTACCTAGCCTACTCTTTAGTGCTCTCCGCTAACTAGTTACACTGCCATGCACTCTCAAAGGCCGGTTCGTACTTCCAAATTAAGTTTTACGCGCTATGAAGCTATTAGAACCATACATGGTCATCCCATGCTCGATCTTCCAGGCCAATCACGGACATAGCTCAGAGTTGAACAGTGTTCATTTTCACATAGCTTTATAGGGCTGTACTGAATAATTATGATTCGGCCTTGAACAGGCTGACAGTTTGTAATGCTATTTCCGTGGTTCTTGAAAGCGCATGCTCAACTTGCCATTTCAGTATTTCAGAAATTCGTGACAGGTCTCACAGGCGCAATTTTTCTCCCACGAGGTTTTGGGCAAATCATGCCAATGGACCAATCAGCTTCTTGGAAATAGGCCGCACCCCTAGTTCCAAAATGGCAGCTTTCCGACCCTTTTATTGTAATTCTGACACCAGATTATGAAAGGCCAAATAATCTTCATACACGTAACCGTAACCCTACACGTACCCTTAACGATGATTTTGAAAAAAATTTGAAAAATTTTGGAAATTAAATTTGCCCATAACCTCGTGGGAAAAAAAATTAGGCGGCCCGCAGCCTGTGAGAACGGTAGTTCATGACACTATTTAAGACAAGCGCCCCTGGATGTATACGTGTACAAAGTTGATACTCGGTGGACTTTTTCTTTTTCGCCAGGGGTGGCGCCAGGATTTGCCCGACAGGGGCCCAAGCTCCCTGACAGGGGGGGGGGGAGGCAGCAACCTCATGCCCCGACAAAGGCGATGAGTTGCTAAAAGGACGATTGACAAAAGTGAATCTTCGGCGCACGAGAGCGCCGAAAATTTTGACACTTTTTTGCAAAAAATTGAAAATTTGGGGGTGTTATTAAAGAAAATTTGAAAAATTTGTTTTTTTTTCTCTCAAGATAGAGTGGAAAATTTGGGGTCTTCATTGAAGAATCTGCCCATTCTAAGAACAAAATCAAACAGATCGTCGGGGCGACTGAAAGTCGTTGGGATAACATGTTGTATTTCGTCATACGGATTAAGCTCCCCGACGAAAATGGAAAAATTCCCCGATGGGGAATTCCCCGACACTGGGGCCATGGCCCCCTGTCCCCCGCGCGCTGGGGTCAACCCCGTTTTTCGCTGGCATGTGCAGTGGTGCAGTCTCAATGCGTAAAATGGTGCTATCTTTCGACAGGAGTTTAGCTTCCCCGACGAGGGGGTACTAAATATTTTTATCAACAATATTCTCAAACATATAGCAGGCTGCAAACCTGGTCCCATATAACATCAATCAGGGAGGTGTTATTAGCACCTCCCTGCATCAATCAAGGCCTAATATTTGTATGACGTCATAGCATAAAGCATGTCCTGTATCCCTTATTTTGCACAATATACAAACTTGATGTTCCGACTTAAGTGTACGCTATATTTCAAGGTGCTATAAATCTGGCTTGAAAAGTTGATAAGATGGCGGGCGAAGCGCGCTCAAAGCAAAGTTTTCAAGGTTGGGTAGATAGCCTATACACTGAAAATTTGCGCGCCAAAATTATTTAAAGAACATGTCGGGGGGGGGGGGGCTGGTAATAATGGAATAATATGCATTGTATTCTTTGGAGGGACAATTGTTTTGGGTCAAAGACAGCTGTACACTGCTACAGCTTTAACTAGTGCAACAACACTACTTCCCCCCCCCCCTCCCCGACTTCACTACGAATATCAAACGGTTTGAAATTTCCGATGTGGTCGAAGAAGACTGTCGGATCGCAATCGGGCCCGACAGTCAGGTCTAGAACAAAACTTGGCACACACTTAGCTAACCCGTCTGCCACGCCACTGGTTTTCACAGTCACGTCGGTGCAGTGTGTGATGGTTTTCCATTTACTAAATATCGTGAAGACGTGCGCGTTCGCGTTTGCTGTAAACTTGCAAAAGAGGCTCCCTTTTCCGACTCCTCCTGTAGATGCAGTGTGTAAAAAAAAAAAAAAAATAAATTACGAATTGGCGCGCTCAAAGCAAAGCAAAGTTTTCAAGGTTGGGTAGATAGCCTATTCACTGAAAATTTGCGCGCCAAAAATATTTAAAGAACATGTCGGGGGGGGGGGGGCTGGTAATAATGGAATAATATGCATTGTATTCTTTGGAGGGACAATTGTTTTGGGTCAAAGACAGCTGTACACTGCCACAGCCTTAACTAGTGCAACAACACTACCCCCCCCTCCCCGACTTCACTACGAATATCAAACGGTTTGAAATTTCCGATGTGGTCGAAGAAGACTGTCGGATCGCAATCGGGCCCGACAGTCAGGTCTAGAACAAAACTTGGCACACACTTAGCTAACCCGTCTGCCACGCCACTGGTTATCACAGTCACGTCGGTGCAGTGTGTGATGGTTTTCCATTTACTAAATATCGTGAAGACGTGCGCGTTCGCGTTTGCTGTAAACTTGCAAAAGAGGCTCCCTTTTCCGACTCCTCCTGTAGATGCAGTGTGTATAGAAAAAAAAACATTACGAATTGGCCTTTAAAATGCTATTTTTCAGCGCGCTTCGCACGCATCCTTCATGTGCAGTAGTTGTCCAATAATCAGTAATTCAAAAAGGACGAATCGTGCCTTAGATTATTGAGAATCCCGTGCAACCACTGTCCTAGCTCCTGACCCTTAGACCTGCTGCGTCATAAAGAAATCGAATGCCATGGCTATTAAGAAACGAAAGTCCAAGCTGCAATTTTTAAGGTCAATTGATGTAGTTAGTAGTCAGTGTTATTTGTACATAAGTAACTCAGTGTTCGATCATGTCGCCCGAGACAACCAGAAATTCTGCAGGAACTACGAGATTTTGCAAAAAACAGGTGTGTAAGGTTGTCCGTCGGGACAACCAAATATTTTGAGGAAAGTGATGTGATGTTTACATTCAGCAGCTCAATGAATTGCGAGAGCAAGGAACTTTAAAAATTGCATCAAAAGATTTGCAGCAAAGTGCGGTGATTACGCACATTCACCACAACTTCCCACACGGTCACTTTATGGAAATGTGCAAAGCACTATCAAGCCAAAATATGTACCCCGTACAACTCCACTAGTAGGCCACTAGGCCTGCACTGTACACAGAGAAGCTGAATTCCTTGGTGCAAGCTACGAATTTTGTAGTGCTGATGTTGCAACACTAGTGCTTTCAATCTAGAGATGTTTAATTTATTAACCTACAATGCGAACATCATAACATTAACTATGCCCACAATGTACACTAATTAATTCACACCACGAGACAGCACTACTCTTATACAGTAGATATCTGTTTTGGGGGGAGGGGTGGAGGGGGGTTGTCTAAAAGTGAAAGCCACTTTGGAAGGCTGGTGATAATGGGGGGTTATCAATTCCATGATTGCGAACTTGCGAAAATGGTTACACTTGGGACTATCTTATTTTGACCAGGACAACCAAATTTTACAATATGGTAGTCCTTTCGGACAACCATTGTTTATTCCTTAAAATCGAACACTGTAACTGGTATGTGAAATGAAGGCAAACAACCAAAATGTCCGTAAAAGTGTTCTTTCTTCGGAGCGCTTCGAGCGCATTCATCTTCTACCCTTGTCTTTTCATAACTTCACATCGAACAAAGTAATTTTTGCAAAAGTCCACAGCAACTCTATGACTACCCTCCATCAGTCTAGCTACATCTTAAAGAAATAGAAGTTATTTTGAAAAGAGACAGACTGAGATTTTATAGTCTATTTAGTGCGTATTCAATGTCATTTGTAGACAGTTAATTTTGGTGCCCACAACTGTGTAAATGTTCCAGAACTTCTGGGAACTTCAGAACGTCTGGTGCCGCGCGCCTAATTTTTTTTCCCACGAGGTTATGGGCAAATCTGATTTTGAAATTTTTTTTCAAATTTGTTTCTAAATCATGGTTGGGGTTATTTTTAAGGTTAGGGTTACGTGGACTGGGGTTATTTGGCCTGTTCTTTCATAATCTGGTGTCAGAATTACAAAAAAATGGTTCAAAAGCTGTCATTTTGGAATTAGGGGTGTGGTCTATTTCCAGGACGCTGATTGGTCCATTTGCATGATTTGCCCATAACCTCGTGGGAAATAGTGACATTACTGGAATGGGATGTAAGGAGGCCACTGTGTCCCACGTTGAAGAGGATTTTATGGTCCTATCAAAAAAAGTACTACCTCGGAGCTAGTATTTCCATGTCGAAGTCGACTGTTCTGTTGTAGCAGACAAATGAAAGGGGTACGCCGAGGTAAAAGTGACTCTGTCAGCCGCTAAACTGGCAGGCGTTTTGTTTGTTTGTTTGTTTGTTTGTTTTTTGCTTCTTCCGTTTTGTCTAGGCTGCCTTTTCTTTCTTTCTTTTTTTTGGCAAAGATTGCCTTTGAACCAGGACTATGAGTTGACCATTTTGACAGGAGGTATTTCGTCATTTTGTCTGGAATATAACCATTATTTGTCGGGAAAATGTCCAGCACCCCCAACCCCCACTCATTGATCCCTGCAAAGAAACCATCGTGTTTAAGCAAAACACAGTGGCGCCGCCAGGCTTTGGTGATTGGGGGGGGGGGGCACAACAGATGATTTCGTAATGGCACTTCAGTTAACCTCCCAAGTCTGCGCAAAATGTTTTTTGTGTGTGTGTGTGTGTGTGTGTGCTCCCTGCTTTCGTATACACAGTGGGGATCCTTCCTTTGTCAGGTGTCACTGCACTAAGGTGCCGGCCTGGGGGAGAGGTCTAAGGGGAGGGGTTTCCCCCACCCCTTTGAGAAATTTTTGTTTATTTAGAATAAAGTTGCTTAAATGCAAAATGGTGCTATCTTTATGATATTTTTGGAGCTAATCACATACCTGTATGGCTGTAAAATGTCCATAGTTTAGTGAATTTAATTTTTCCGACTGGCTGGATGTTTTTTTCCAACTGAGTGGCGACGCTTAAATATTCCCTTTTTTATGCGCCCTGCGTTTTTAATACAACAGTGAGGATCTTTCCTTTGTCACTACATAAAGGTGCCGTCCTGGGGGAGGGGTCTAAAGGGAGGGGGTGTCCCCTCCCCTTTGAGAAATTTTTGCTTGTTTAAGGTTTCTTAGATGCAAAATGGTACTATCTTTTGGAATATTTTTGGAGCTGATCATATATAGCTGGAAAATGTCCATAATCTAGTGAATTCTAATTTTTGGTTAGGTGAAAAAGGAGAGCATGTTGTCTAAGAGAAGAATACATTGTCAACAAACCACCTGAAGACTCCCTTTTGGCTAATTTACCGCCTTCTATTGGCGAAGTTTTTACCCAAAAATATGTGCGTGGAGTCCACAGAAACATTGTTGGACTACAACGAAATTTTTCCTCCCCTTCATTGTGCATTATATAAAGGCATCTAAGGCCGGCAGATACCTGTATAGGGCCTTCCGGAAGCTCTGGATAAAGTACATAAAACGGAGCAATGACAAAATGCTTATTACTTGACTGATAACATAGGGTAGAGCACTTTACAACTATCGTATTTTTACTACTTTTGAACGAAAATACAGATGAACAGCTTCCAGCAATGGCGAACGGGCGGGGGGAGACTATTGGTGCAGGAAGGTGATATTAGACCTTCCTGATAGGTATAGCAAAAGGGTGAAGGACTAACAAAGGCGTTTTTCAGAATGCTTTTTTGTCGTAAGTGTATTAAAAATCACCATCTATCAAGGGCGTAGCCAGGATTTTGTGAAGGGGGGCGAAGCCTATATATATACATACTCTCAGCGCTTTGCGCCACCATGAGTTGGCGCAAAGCGCAAGAAAATTTTGGCCCAAACTGCCTCCCAGATCGCTGGAAATGGCACTTCCCAAGCCTACTTTACCGCATATAAATAGGGGAAACACTAGCCATGTTGTAAAGAAAAACATTAAAAAACACCAAAAATATGATAGATTTCTGTAGGGGATAGGGTGAGGTGTGCTTCAACCGAGTGATAGATCTATTTAATCATTTTCTATCATAAATGTTTCTCAAACTGTCAGAATTTTCGCAAATCCTTCGCAAACTATGAAAAATTTCGCGCGCTCCGCGCGCTTCAAACCTTACCACAGTCCTGTGCAAAGCGCTCGGTAAATTTTTTTGGAAAATATATAACGGCAAATACGTAATTTCAACTTTCCAAATCATGCTACAACTTGGATTGAAAGATCGCATATTGATGCTAGGCCCCTACAGATGTTGTGATTATAGTTCCATGTATTACTATGTTAATAATGGTCATGAGATGGAGTGCAAACCGTAAAGCATGCGCGCAAAGCGCTCGAAATTTTTCATTAAATGGGATTTCCATGACAAAACCTGCATTCAGAATCTGCATCGAGACACTTTCAATTGCCCAAGAAACCTACATGCCACTCAAAAGCCAGTCTTTTACCTGTTAATTCGTGAACAGTTTTCAACTTTTTCTGCTGTGCTTCTCCGGGAGTTGCTATTAGAAGATATTGATAATAAGAACACAGTGGTAAGGTTTGAGCGCGCGGAGCGCGCGAAATGTTTGATAGTTTGCGAAGGATTTGCGAAAATTCTGATAGTTTGAGGAACATTTACGATAGGAAATGATTAAATAGATCTATCACTCGGTTGAAGCACACCTCACCCTACCCCCTACAGAAATCTATAGCTTAATTGCCTTTTGGGATCATTTTAAAATTTTCAAAAAAATTTCAGGGGGGGCACGCGCCCCCCATGCCCCCCGTGCCGGCGCCACTGGCAAAACATCATTTGGAATAATAACAACAAGAACACAAGAGACGGTCATCGCTGTTATTCTAGCTCACAGCAGTACTGGCAGCCCATTTCACAGCAGTGTAGTGCGGGTTTAGATTTTTTTTAAACTTTGGTCTGCAGAACTGCGGAGGGCGCCACCAATTTTAAATACATGTTACAAAATCCGTATTGTGATGAGTACAAATACAACCCGGCGTGATAGGGGATCACAGTGACTTGTTTTGCGTTATGCCGTGTTACGTACGAGAGAACAACTGTGAGACTGAGTATGAGTTCCCACCTTCCAACTATAATCCGCAAAATAAAATGTAAAATAAGCAATCATGTGTAGGTTACGAGAAATGTGAAAGGCCAGCTGCCATGAACATAGGGAGTTCAATAGCAACTCTATGAATAAAATACATAAAAACAAATTAATTATACTCGAAGAACAAAGAAACTTCACAGCCCGAGAAACGCGCAGTAAATTTTGCGTTCGATTTGAAGCATTTGCACTCCTTGGGAGTAACAGAACGTAACCCGTCGGGATTACACTCTCTATCGTAACCACTTTTTTGACTATATCTCTTGAAGAAATTGGAAAATTCTCCCATGGGAACACCACGGCCCCAGTCCCAATATTTGCTTCACACCTGGGATTATAAATGATAATATAAAAATTAATATTAATAAAATTATTACTTAAAGGGAAATATTGCGTTTGTTTTACGGAATATTTTCATATTTTTTTTAAACCAATATTAATACATACAGAAAGATAGACAATTCAAAATAAGGCAGTATGGTAACTTTCTTTTCAAGAAATAAGACTCTCACAGGAATTAATTCGGTTATTTGTTGCATAAAAGTAATTTGTTCACCCAAACTTTCAAAAATTCAAATGATGCAACATCCGTTTCTCTTGTAATGTTTAATACTTTGAGGAAATAAAGCTATCACTAGAGTCTATTGGTGAGACTGAATGATTGTGACAAGCGGGTTTTGTCAAAATAACAACTTCCGGGTTCAAGTACTACTTGTCAATGTGGATACGCCCAAAAAACAACAAAGTCGATTTTTTTTTTTTTTTTTTTGCCAAAAAAAAAAATGTATATTAAGAGACTTAAATATCAAAATTATCTTACGAAATTGAATGGTCTTTCTTGATTGACCAAAACTTATTCAATATGCAGTAACTTCCAAAACTTGAAAACTCCCCGTTCGCAACAATCCTATATATACATTGATTAAATAAAGAAAGAAATCCGGCCGGTTAAATTATTCGTTCACTTAACAGACACATATCACATTCTCCGCTTCTTCATATGGAGTCAGTCAAAAAAAAAGGATTGGTAATTCGTACCGAGACAGCTAGGGGGTTAACACGGTGTCCTCTGAACCGTAAATTTAAATTCGCATACAAAACACATCAACCAAGTAAACCTCCCTTTTAACTTTCCTTTTCCCAGTTTGGTAAAACTGTCCTTACTTGGACTACTATGAAACAAAGTTCAAAAATGCATTAAATGATACAAAACATAATGTCAGTGTCTTCACTCCACGTGGTTCGTCATCCCTCTCTAGCGTCTTTCAAGTCATATGGACGGAACACGGGCGTGGAAGTTTCCATTGCAATCCCCCAACTCAGGTACAACGTAAAAATGGTACACTGTATGTAAGAAATTACATAGAAATAGTCCCAGTATATTGTGTACTGAAAATACTTGAATGATTGGCGCACCACGCCCTTTCGCTTCACTTCCCTCATACCTGGGTATTGATAAACCGTGCCACAAGGCCACGCCCAAGACATACTACACCTCATACAATTCTTGACTTTCATTGTAAATGGCAACCAGCACTTTGACACACAGTAATTTGAAATGCAGTAAATTTGGATTTTCGTGCTTAACAAGCAGTTTTCCTATACCGTATGACGTAATTACACATGATAGTTCAACTTACATCACCCCACCAAAGCATTATCGTAACGACTTTCGATATACAGTTAAATAGGCGTTACCCAAGAACACTCTAAATAGAAACCTTATTTTTCATAAATATAGAATTCCAATCTGTGACAAACAACATTTCTCTTGCAATTTCGTCACATTCCCGATTGCAAACTAAATAAAACAAAACCACCCACAAGGATCTTTTCAACGTTCTAAAAACATTCCCAACTAAAATCTCGTAACGAAGAACGACAATTTTGGTTTACAGGCGGGGGGGGGGGGTGTTTTGAAATTCCCTCCTACGCCAAAATGCACATAATTTCTACGAGAGATATAACTAATGACCCCCAGCTAATTTCGGGACCCCTCCTGGTGTAGTACAAATACGATAAAAGAGCAATAACTTACGTGAAATTAAATGACTGGCTGCCCGCTACCGGCGTTGCCCGAAGGACTCCTTTCTCTCTCGCACCATAACATCGGAGCACCTCTCAAACGATGTACAAACTGAAATTCAGCTGCGAAGAGAACCCAACGTAACACCCTGCCTCCACAGATACTCGGTAGCCTCGGTTATCTAGCCATTATAACCCTTACCAGATCTCCCGACAGCGGTGTTGACTTGTCAACGACCTGGGCAGCAGTGAGCAAGCCAGTCCACACCCAGCGAAGAACAGCGCATCCCTGGAACGCGTTCCTCAAATATGCTCCCTGTTCATATGCAAACTTGCATCGCTGCCATAATTGCTCTCACATAATACGCATTCCCTGTATACACACAGAAAGTCGAGCCACATCCAGCCAATAAACAGATTACGCCCTTAGCTAGACACTTGCTCCCAAAATTACGGGGTTTCCTAAGCAACCTAACCGTCACAATGATTTAATAATGATTTAAGGTATTTCCTTTGTATGCCATGTGTTGGTGCATTCTAAACGCCATATTTCCCTTTAATGAAATTGTAATAGACCATCATATGCATGTGAGTCACAGAACAGAAAGTGCGCCCCCAATAAAGCAAGCACGTATCATTGCAACGTACACCATCAAACGCAGACAGCTGGAGTAAGAATAGGCCTATACTGTTATTGAAAATAGTCAAATTGTGTTTTTTGTGGTATATATCAAAAAGTTTCACATCATTTGCTGCATGTTAGCTAAGTTGGCATGTTGATTGGGTTAAACCATTGTGATAAAGGGGTTTATATTTATTGCGAAGTAATAGTTTAAGCACGTTTTCCCCCTCCCCTTTGGAAATTTTTGGGGTATTTTAGGGTCCTCAGATGCAATTTGGTGCGCAACATTTTGAACAAATTGTAAGGAAAATTACTGCAAATTTTTGACATTTCTTACAGAAGAGACAAATAAGGGGGTTTTGGCCTTGGATTGGGGGGGGGGCGGAAGCATACTTCAGCCCCCACATTTTTGACTGGAGGGCTAAAGCCCCCAGCCCCCGCTTACCACGCCTATGATATTTCTACTACAGAATGGCAGAAAATCTAGCCATTAAGGAACAAAATGGCTTTTTGAAGATGAAAGAGCAATGTGATTTCTCTAATAAAATTATTTTATTTGACGACGAGACATGTCATGAAATTAGTTATAGCAAAATAAATTAAGCATCTTTTTTCGACACCACAGTATCGTATGGCGTGATCTGTTAGTTCACAGAGCGAAAAGCCAAGAGTTCAGCAAGATGCAATTTTAAAACAAATTTTTCGATATGGTTTATTGCCCATGAACCTTATGTCATTAGAAGTTGAAGCTAAAAATTTCATAAATACCCCAGAACTTCCGGGTACTTCCCCCGGACCCACCGGAGCTCTGCTCTTGGACCCCGCAAGGGGGCCTGAGGTTGCAGCCCCTGGACCCCACTCCGTTAGGGGGAGGGCTTCGCGCTCCCGCGGCGCCTTCGACCAGGTGCCATTTGGCAGTCCACCCGGCTTTGGCCTGCGGGGCCCCACTTTCAGACATGAAATACCACCCCTGACAGGCCTAACAAAGCCAATATGTTTGACAGTGGCGCCGGCACGGGGGGGGGGGCATGGCGGGCGCGTGTCCCCCAATCGATTTCAAAAAATTTTTTTGAAAATTTTAAAATGATCCCAAAAGGCGTTTAAGCTATAGATTTCTGTATGGGGTAGAGTGAGATGTGTTTTCGACCGAGTGATGGATCTATTGTAACCATTTTCTATCACAAATGGTTCTCAAACAATCAGAATTATCGCAAATCCTTCGCAAACTTTCAAAATTTTCGCGCTCTCCGCGCGCTTCAAATCTTACCTCAATATTGTCTTAATTATCAATAATTTCCGGTAGCAACTCCCGCAGAACCACAGCAGCAAAAGCTGAAAACTGTTAACGAATTCTGAGGTAAACTCAGACTGGCTGTGGAAGGTTGAAATTGCGTATATTATACAGTTTTCAAAAATTCTTACCAACCTTCGCGCGCAGTGTCTACCGGTATAGATGCTAATTGTTAATACACTTACGACGAAAAAAAAAAAATACATTCTGAAACGCGCCTTTTAGTCCTTAACCCATTTTGTTTTACCTATCGGGGGTCTAATATCACTTCCCTGCACCTATACTCTCCCTCTCATTCCCCATTGATGGAAGATGTTGGTCTGGATTTTCGTTCAAACTTAGTAAAAATACCATTGTTGCAACGTGCTCGGCATCATATTCCATAGTATCATTTGGATGTCAGGTAATAATCATAATCAGTGCCCCATTTTATATAATTAATCCAGAGTTTCCAGGAGGCACTATACCGGTGTCTGTCGGTATTAGATACCCTTTTATCATTTGTAATGCACAATGAGACAAAGAAAAATTTTCTTAATAGTCCAAGAATGTTTCTGTGGACTCCACCCAAGTATTTTTTCGTAAAAAAGTTTCCTGAATAGAAGGCATTAAAGCCTTGCCAAAAGGGGGGCTTGGCGAGGTTTTTTGACAACATACCCTTCTCTAAGACAACACACTGTCCTCTTTCACCTAACCAAAAACTAGAATTCACTAAATTATGGATATTTTCCAACCATATATGATCACTTCCAAAAATATCCTAAAGATAGCACCATTTGCATCTTATAGGAACCTTAAATTAGCAAAAATTTCTCACAGGGGAGGGGGACCCCTCCCCCAGGGCGGTACCTTTATGTAGTGACAAAAAGCATTCGCACACTGCCACCCCCAGGGTCACCTTTAGTCCTATGTAGTGACAAAAAGCATCCCACACTGCTGTATACCATCGCAGGGACGGCGCACACTCTCCTCTTTCTCCTAACCAAAGAATTCACTAAACACAGGGTGCACAAAAATGGTACAATTTAAGCAGACTTGGGGAAAAACTGAGGTAGCATTATGACATCATCGGTTCTGCGCCCCCCCCCCATCACCAAACCCTGGCCGTGGCGGCGTCACTGATGTTTGAAACGACGGGGGTAAAAGTAAAACAGAACTGAAGATGAAATCCCGAACGTGCGAACATTGTGTCCTACGTAGAAAAAATGTTACAGAAAATAATTACGTTCGTCATTAAACACCCCGGCCCGGGATCATTTGATATTTTGGTCAAAACTCGCTAGAGACTCATGCGGGGCCACCGCTCACAGGTAGGCTAGTATAGTATTTTATTTTCCATCGATTTTCTAAACTAGGGGAGGGGGACAGTGGTCTGCGCGTGTAGGGGGGCGGCTCCCGGTCGTGCCCCCGCCTACGGCCAGGCCGTCCCCACCGAGGCTTGACAAATACATCAGCTAAATGCAAAAAAAAAAAAAAATGTGGTTTTGCTGTACCATGTAGAACCACAGATCAAGTCGACCGATATTTCCGTACGAATACGAAATTTTTTAGCGAGTGTTTTTTTTGTCCTACACAATTTTTTACCGTCATACTGCTCAACCATTTCGGTCTAAGTCATGGTAAATAACTATATCCTCAAGAAGAAATTTTGTTTGACTCGTGATTGATGTCTAGGGAACCATAATCTCAAACACGGAAATTATGCGTGATTACACAAAATATCTAAGTCTCTGGTATGGTACACTTTCCTTCCCAGAATGCATTGTGTCGCAGTTTCCCAACTCGCTCATCGTACTTGCCAGTGAGTGGTATTTCCTATTTGCTGAAATGCATGGGGCGCTCTCCAAAACTGGCATTCTCAAAACAAAGAAATATTTCACCTTTCACCTGGCGGCATAAAATATCATTTTCCGAGACTCGGTGTCACGACCTTTTCAGTGAATATGCAACTTGAGTGGTTGAACGCACCACAGTACATTGAAGTGTGGCATAGTTGTTTATTCACTTCAACAAGGCTGTAATGTTTAATACCGCTGATATACACAGCTGATCTACGTATAGTGCAATCCATATCCGCAATCACGCGGTGTTGCAACATACACGTGTGATTGCGTCTTTCTTTTGTAGTCCAAGTTCGTTCCGTACATACGTACAGAGCACATGTGCTGTCTTTTATGTTTCGAACATACGGTATCACAAACGTGAACATTCCGCCAGCTATATAATCATGGATATTTTGAAGATTGGGTGTATAATAACTGCAGTGTTTTGCCTTCATGCAGGTGATAATCAAAGTGTTCACAAAGTTTTCCTATTTAAATCTTAATTTTTCTTTAAGTAAAAAAGTTAGGGCAAATTTTACTTGTGCGGAGGGAAACAGATTGCACACGGCACTCTGATGCTTTGTGTGTTGTAGTCTAGTACTGTGTGCATATCATGTTCTTGCGCTGATATGATGATGAATTGAACTGGCTTTGCACGTGTTGGCCATTTTTCTTTTGTACCATGTTGTAGTGACGACTGCAAAGTTGACATTTTTCACTGATATGTCACTGCCACCCCCAGGGCGGTACCTTTAGGCCTATGTAGTGACAAAAAGCATTCCACACTGCTGTATACCATCGCAGGGACGCACACTCTCTCAGTCCTCTTTCTCCTAACCAATAATTAGAATTCACTAAACGCAGGGTGCACAAAAATGGTACAATTTAAGCAGACTTGGGGAAAAACTGAGGCAGCATTATGACATCATCGGTTCTGCCTCCCCCCCCCATCACCAAACCCTGGCCGCGGCGGCGTCACTGATGTTTGAAACGACGGGGGTAAAAGTAAAACAGAACTGAAGATGAAATCCCGAACGTGCGACATTTGTGTCCTACGTAGAAAAAAAATGTTACAGAAAATAATTACGTTCGTCATTAAACACCCCAGCCCGGGATCATTTGATATTTTGGTCAAAAATCGCTAGAGACTCATGCGGGGCCACCGCTCACAGGTAGGCTAGTATAGTATTTTATTTTCGATCGATTTTCTAAAGGGGGGGGGGGGGCACAGTACGTGGTCTGCGCGTGTAGGGGGACGGCTCCCGGTCGTGCCCCCGCCTACGGCCAGACCGTCCCCACCGAGGCTTGACAAATACATCAGCTAAATGCAAAAAAAAAAGAATGTGGTTTTGCTGTACCACGTAGAACCACAGATCAAGTCGACCGATATTTCCGTACGAATACGAAATTTTTTAGCGAGTGTTTTCTTGTCCTACACAATTATTTACCGTCATACTGCTCAACCATTTCGGTCTAAGTCAAGGTAAATAACTATATCCTCAAGAAGAAATTTTCTTTGACTCGTGATTGATGTCTAGGGAACCATAATCTCAAACAAGAAAATTATGCGTGATTACACAAAATATCTAAGTCTCTGGTATGGTACACTTTCCTTCCCAGAATGCATTGTGTCGCACTTTCCCAACTCGCTCATCGTACTTGCCAGTGAGTGGTATTTCCCATTTGCTGTAATGCATGGGGCGCTCTCCAAAACTGGCATTCGCAAAACAAAGAAATATTTCACCTTTCACCTGGCGGCATAAAATATCATTTTCCGAGACTCGGTGTCACGACCTTTTCAGTGAATAGGCAACTTGCTTGGTTGAACGCACCACAGTACATTGAAGTGTGGCATAGTTGTTTATTCACTTCAACAAGGCTGTAATGTTTAATACCGCTGATATACACAGCTGATGTACGTATAGTGCAATCCATATCCGCAATCACGCGGTGTTGCAACATACACGTGTGATTGCGTCTTTCTTTTGTAGTCCAAGTTCGTTCCGTACATACGTACAGAGCACATGTGCTGTCTTTTATGTTTCGAACATACGGTATCACAAACGTGAACATTCCGCCAGCTATATAATCATGGATATTTTGAAGATTGGGTGTATAATAACTGCAGTGTTTTGCCTTCATGCAGGTGATAATCAAAGTGTTCACAAAGTTTTCCTATTTAAATCTTAATTTTTCTTTAAGTAAAAAAAGTTAGGGCAAACTTTACTTGTGCGGAGGGAAACAGATTGCACACGGCACTCTGATGCTTTGTGTGTTGTAGTCTAGTACTGTGTGCATATCATGTTCTTGGGCTGAATGATGATGAATTGAACTGGCTTTGCACGTGTTGGCCATTTTTCTTTTGTACCATGTTGTAGTGACGACTGCAAAGTTGACATTTTTCACTGATATGTCTCGGGCCGCGGGACAATTTAAAGTCCGTAAACTCCATCCGACCTGCCAATGCTACTAGTACTAGGCTAATTGCCACTGCTAATGCTATCCAAGGTAAATTAGGGCCGTGTTTTGTATTCTTTCTATTTTTTTGCCTCTCGGAAGACCTAGGCCTAGCCTGTGATAAGGGAAAAGCGGTGCATTTCGAGTACAATGCGGCGAGGGCATGTGGTCTAGGCCTAAGTTGCCTAAAGTGTTAGTGTTTAGGCGGGCCTCTGTACCACTAGTACTACCAAGTACCAGTCTAAGTTAGGCCTAGGCCTACTAGTAAAAACTAATACTATGACTGAGCCAGCAATGCCCAGCATAGCCCCAACGTTAATAAAGTAGGCCTATTAAGGCTTAACGGTTAGACCTAACAAGTTATAACTCCAATTAGGCCTAACGTTAGGCACTAACTGTTAGGCTACTGTAGCCAAACTGTTAAACTTGTTAGCCTAGGCCTACAGTATAACATAACATAGGCCTAACAGGTTATATTAAAGAGCAAAGGAGGGCTAAGGCCCCATAAGATGCCCTGAAGTCCATACAGCCTTAACTGAAAACAAAGAACCAACCAATACCCAATGAGCCCAGCACAATTAGAGTCTAGGCCTACCACACTTATGGAAGAACTTGTCAATGTTAACCTTAAAGCAGTGCACAGATGTGGAGTTAGGCCTAGCCTATAACGGTTCAATCCTGGTGTTCCGACCTCTCTATGTTCCGACTTTTTCATGATTTTTCACATTTTGGTCGAAACATAGACAGGTCGGAATGTAGAGACGTGATGACGTCTTTATGTTTCGACCTCTCTATGTTCCGACCACAATTTGAAAAAGTCGAATCATAGAGAAGTCAAAACACAGAGACTTTGGGCGTCTCAATGTTCCGACTACTCCATATTCCGACCTAAATTTCAAACGTGAAGAATTCGGTACATAGAGAAGTCGAAACATAGAGACGTTTTTCACATTTCTATGTTCCTACTTCTCTATGTTTAGACCACAAATGAAAACATGCATTTTGGTCATATTCAATCTTTGCACAGTTCCACTAGTCCGAAGGTTCCAGAATATGCTAATTAATTAGCGTAAATTGCGTAATTTATGCAACATTTCAAAGCTTGCTGATCGCGCATCGAGGCGAAACACTCGGGCAGTGGCACAACCAGCGGCACAACCAGCGGGGGCAGAGGGGCACCATTCAGCATAGAATTAGCCTTTGAAAAGTACTCTGCATGTGTCGGAACATAGAGATGTGACCCTTATTGTTTAACTTCTCTTTGTTTCGACCAAAACATTTATAAGTCGGAACACAGAGAAGTCGGAATATAGAGAAGTTGGAACATAGCGTAGTCGGAATATGGAGAGGTCGGAACATAGAGTAGTCGGAATATAGAGAGGTCGGAACTTAGAGTAGTCGGAATATAGAGAGGTCAGAACATAGAAAAGTCGGAATATAGACAAGTCGGAACATAGAGAGGTCGGCATATAGAGAGGTCGAAACATAGAGAGGACCTCGTTATAACTACCCACTCAGGCAGACTATTCCACTCTTTAACAACTCTATGAGAAAAGCTGAACTTCCTAATGTCGAGCCTTGCAAAACAACTAGCTTCTTACAATGGCCTCAAACCCGAGAATCACATTGAACCTTTAATAAATAATTGCAAGATGACAAGGTATTCCTTTTGGAGAGAAATTTGTACACCTGAAGCATGTCCCCTCTAATCCTCCTCAACTCCAGGGTGGTAAGCCCAAGATGCTTAAAGGCAGTAGGCAGTCACCCCAAACAGAGTGAGTGTATCCTGTCACTCTAGTTCATGATTGGCCTATTTTGATCATGTGACAATATTTTTGTGAGTGAATTGTGGAATTCAAGGAGAATTTTGCCTTTCTTTACCTATTGTTTGTAATACTGAGTTATGTTTAAAACGTCTTCAGAAGTGCTTTTAATGCAATAAGAGGAGATTTGCAAGAGTTTTCTGATTTTTCAAAGAAAATTTTGGGGTGACTGCCTATTGCCTTTAAGTCTAACATGATAAGGTAGGTGTCTCACCTCGGGTATAAGGCGAGTGGCTCTCCTCTGAACTTGGTCTAAAAGAAACTTGTCCTTTTCATAGAAGGGACTCCAAGCCTGGGCTGCATAGTCGAGGTGGGGTCTTACCAATTTCTTTACTAAAACTACTGAAATTCCTCTTGATCAATCCAAGCACCCTATTAGCCCTAGCAGCAGCAGCTGTAGGGCCACTGATTTTCTGTGAAAAAAAGAGTCAATTTCCGTTACAGCAATTTCAAATTCCGTGAAAATCCGTGCAAGCAATTTGCCAAATCCGTGACTTTCTGTTTTGCATTGATTAGTGTGTTTGGCCAGTGCAGCCTAACCAGACTAAAATCCATTCACCAGCCTAACGTCTACACCTATACGTAATGGACAAAAAAAAAACCCAAAACAACTTGACTTACGATTGTTTGAGTGTGGGTCCCTTCTTCTTCTTACATAGTAAAAGATCTGTATAAAATTATATCCAAATGATATGCAGGTACTAAATCCGATAATTATTCCACAATTGAAAGTGTATCTTGTCAGTCAGAACGTTATGATCGTTCGATCATGAACGTAACAACAGAGCAAAGCATGAAACTTGAGTAATGTGCGCAACAGTTTGTTATGACGCACTCATGCATAGTATACCATACCATACATACGGTACATGATACAGTATAAACAAGAATCAGCTACAGGCAACGGGATCGCGGGAAAACTTTGCAAGACTGAGCACCTACCGAAGGCTAGTAAATGAGCAACTCGCACCTGGTTCCACATACAGTAAGCATCGGAGGGGGTGAATTTCAACAGTTTTCTATCAGATTGTAGTCTTCTAGAGCCATCCAGTGTTACATACAGATTTTTAAACTTTTTTTTTTTCATTTTGCCCACTTGATTGCAGACTTCTTTAGCATTCTGAGAGATTTTTGAAGTTCCGTGATTTTCCGTGAAAAAATTAAAATTCCGCGATTCCGTGACAATTTCCATGATCGCAGAAAATCGGTGGCCCTACAGCTGCATACTGTCTAGATGGCTTTAAATCACCTGTAATAACTACACCCAGATCCTTCTCAAAAGTCACATCACTCAGAATACTACCATTCATGTTATAATCATAGCTGAAATTTTTAGGACCAAAGTGAAGGACTTTGCACTTATCTGCATTAAAAGACATTTGCCAAGTCTGAGACCATGAAAATAACTTATCCAAGTCTTTTTGCAGTAATGAGGCATCATCCTTATCACTAACCTTCCTATAGAGCTTCATCAGTGAACTTACTAATACTAGACGTGAGAGAGCTATCAATATCATTGATGAAAATTAAGAAAAGAAGCGGGCCAAGAACAGAACCCTGTGGAACTCCACATGTGTACCAATAGGCCTAGCGGGCCTTACTAATACAGTAGTAATTTTAGCCCAGCGCTACCTAAACTTAGCCTGGCTATAAGCTAGGCCTACATTAGTGTACATTATAGAAGCATCGAAAGTGTACGTAATGATCGATGTACGATAAACTTGACTGCACAAAGAACTTGGTGGCCGGAAGGTAGGCTACCTTTTCAATGTTGTATTTTGAAGGCAAAAGTACTGTATGATTTTATTTGGCCTTATATTTTTTGAACAAGAAAAAAAAAACCAAACCTTCAAGACTAATTCTGTCAAAAGTTGAAACTCTCGCACCATTTTCCATCTACAGTAGGCTCCAGTGAAAATGGCAAAACTTTTCAAAGGGGAGGAGGCACCCCCAATTACACCCCACCCCCAGGCCTGCGACAATCCTACATTGATGTGACCCCTCAAAGGGACCTTAGTTTACCTGGAAGGCCACCCTCTCATCTTCAACTCAGGAAGTCATCTTGAGAAAATGGCTGAAGGGATAGAGGGTCTACTGACCCTTAAAGATCCAGCATTCCATCAGCCTTTTTTTGAAAATATTCAAAGTTGGTGCTGTAACGACATTTTTCAGGCAGTCTGTTCCATAATTTCCATACTCTACATTACGTGTACAACCCTATTAGCTTTGTTGATAATCATCCACGAATAAAACAGCTTTACTCAGGTGTCATGTGACCAGACTCAGTATGTCTGCGTACAAAGAGCCCTGATGGGATGCACATGTAATGATTAAAATATGAATTCATATACGGCTCTGCTAGTCTGTGTAACTTCTGTTGTGTAAAATCACTGAAAACCCTATGGTTGTGGATACAAAAAAGTGTTACACATTTTTGTACAAGTTTGTGTAGCAATTTGGCCAACTTGTGTACTGTAGCACATTGGGATGCGATACTGGGTAAATTATTCCCTGTTTAGCAAGTTATAAAAGGACGCTAAATTGACACACCCAGTATTTTGACCTCTGCAGGTATTGATTGACTTTGTATGATGTGTTTTCATATAAGAGAATTTGTTGTTTATCTCCATAAAGATGTAGGATGACAGTTTTTTTGGCTAAAACAAAATTTTTCAGGGAAGGAAAAATTTTCAATTTTGTACAGAAAACCACTTTTAACCAAATCAAATTTTGTGCTATTGAAGCCACACAGGGACAACGAAATTTGCATTGTACATAGATATGCCTAAACATATCAGCAGAAGAGATACTCTGTCTACAGTAGGCTACTTTTTCCTTTTGGAAATGGCAAAAAACATCCCCATTTTAATTAAAATGCAGTAAAAACATGCCTGGAGGAAGCCCCAGTACCTCAAGTAAGTGACCTAAGAAAGATGCAAAGTCTGAAATAGTTTTAAATAAATTTGAATGAAATCGCAGCCTAAGGTATGCATCATACATTGCAGCAAAGACTTAAGTAGAACAATGGCAGTGGTAACAAATAGTCCCAAACAACAATCAGAGGTAATTTCAGCTGTTTTGTGGGAGCTCCATTTTCAATTAAATGAATTTCACTTCTGTTGCTAGAAAAGAGTTTTTAAACCTCTTCCAAAATGATGTAAAGTTGATTTGAAAATACCCTGTACTTGCAATTGGCTTCAAATTGTAGGATACTGCACAGTAGGTACCTGTAATTCTGATCACACATTATCTGTTTAGGTTAACTGGCATCACTTTACTGGTTTGGGAACCAAACGAGCAATTTGTGTTGGTACGTCAGTTTTGGACCCTCGCCAGTTTACAGTAGGTGCCTTCACTATTACACTGTACCTAAGTTGGCGGTTCTATTTGTTATTATATTAGTGTTATACAGCCAGAAGCTTACAGTATGTGCAGGAGTGGTGAGTAGCCACTGCTATAAATTAATGCAAGAGAAATGCACAAGCTTGATAATGGACAATAATTTGATAAACCCTGTATGCTGTAAACAGTACTAATGGAACTCTGCCCCAAAAGTCATTGAAGTCCTAAGTACCATGCGTTTTCATCAGTTTAGAAAATTAAAATAACATTTACGTGGTACTTCCTTGTCCACAAATTATTGTTTTAATTTTTTTGCTGTTTGCGATTTTTTTTTTTTTGTGCCCCAAAGACAGTCCGTCCAAATGACAGCTGAATGGGTCGCTGGCTTGAGCCTTGATCCTAAGCCTAATTCTAAATCTTCTGTATGTAACCTGAACCTTATAAACCCTATTTCTAACCCGAAGTGGATTTTCGTCCAAAGGAATCTCCAGTATAGCAAACCTTTGATCTATGTATTTAACCTTTGGTCTTGCAGGTATTCCCCGCTCAGATTCATGGTACTGTACATGGGAAAATGATTCCACCAGGATCTGTGCTGTTGCTGGGCCTTTTGGTCCACGTACTGTAAGCACCCCAGCAGAGGATAATCAGGATATTAAAGTGTACCTAAAGTCTAAAATTTCAAAAATATATGTTACAAAGCTTGAAAAATGCATCCAGATAGTCCAACCCCCATCTTCACAGGACATTCCTGAGCTGAGATATAAAATGTTGAAACTTCTTCACTCAAATTAAAATGGTAGATTGCACAATAATTTGTGATGTCACTCTTGTACTACTCAAAACTACCTTTGTTTGTCTTTGTTTTTTCAAAAAGCCACTGCATCTTGTGCCAAAATGTGTTCACTGTCTAAATAGTGTAGGGTGACTTGGCTAAAGTATATAAGCCCCCTCCGTACAACATGCTATGCAAGGGAACGGTAAATGTTCCAAGGTCATATAAACGTCTTAATTTCAAAAGGAAACAAAAGCAGGTAATGTGAGTTGTACAAGAAGGGCATCACAAATTATTGTGCAATTGACCATTTCAAATTAAGTGAATAAATTTCAACATTTTACATCTCGGCAACCGAGAAAGAGCAATGGGAGTTGAATGATTGGAATTCATTTTCCAATGTCTAAAATATATATTCTTGTAATTCTAGACTTTATGTCCACTTTAAGCCAGTTTAGCAGAGTCAAGCTTGGTCAGATTCATGCAGACTTTGCAGTCCCTCCCCAAATATTGTGATTATGGGTACGTACACATAGCTGTATAAATGTACAGTGTCTGCATTGCCTTTGTGAGTCTTGTGACGAGTTTACATGTAATCATTTGTTAATGCTATCTGTTTGGAAGCTGTAAAATATCATTGTTTATTACAGCAGGCAGTGAAAAGGTGCAATCTTTGCTATTTATTTACAAGGGGGTGCCTTCCCTTCAATGTGCCAACATATCTGCATGACAAAAGACAGTGCGCCCTCTCAAGGCTTTCATGTTTTCTTCAGTGGTTTGGGGGTAAATTGGAATTGCTAAATGCCTTCTGCTGTAATCCTTCTGTTTACAGAATCACAAGATTGCTTTAGTACGTATACCTGCCCACTCACTCGTGGAGATAGAAGACAAGACGAGATAGAGTGTGAAAAATTGTGTGACTTCATATCTGACTGTTACCGTGGAACAGATGAGGCTCAGTGTGGTAAGTACATTGAAGACAGGGGAAGGGGACCAGGGTGGGGGGGGATGGTGTAACCAGCTTACCTGTTCTTTTTCAAGGGTCATTCCAGTCACCTCAACTTTAATAAGTTGAGTTCATCCAGTTAAGTACCGTAATAATTAGCTTCAATGATTATCCTTATCCCCCTGAAGTTTTCAGTTGATGAATTTGTATTAGTTGCCTACAATGGTGAGGCCAAAACAGGGGGTGAAGGTAGATGGGATAGTCAGTGTTCTCCACTGTTAGGGTGCAGCACCCGGACAAAATTTGCAGAGTGCTCAGTGCTCACAAAGAATGTACCATGCAGACAAAAAATGTACCATGCAGACAAAAGTTGAGCCACCGGACAGAAATATCAATTTAAAACCTTAAAACAGAGCAAGCAGCAATAATTTTAGTGTGAACATTGAGTAATAATAATCAGAAATGTACAGTACTTAGTCTTCAAAAAAGGCAATAATTTATCACCTATTTTAGCAAACATTTTTCAAAGAGAGCACCCCCTCTCTCTATACACAGTGCTATATTAACCTTGCACCCGGACAAAATTAAATCAGTGGAGAACACTAGTGTCATGCTTCCAATAAGCATCAATATCCCCCTCCCTTACCCCTAAATTCTGCAACGGTAGTGCAATTATGTAGCTGATTTGGTAGTTTGCAGTTTGCATCCTCTTTGGTTTTCCTTCCAGTTTCATTGCCAATCCTCCCAATAAAAAAGGTGGTATATGTAACAGACCAGGCAGCTTTAAAAATCATTCATAAAATCAAATACAGAATAAATAATTTATGAAATAGTTCTGTATTGCTTAAAGTTGATGTATTCCATGGTTGCTGCCCAAAGAACATTTGCTGAAAATTTTTGAATACAGGCACAATTAGTAGTTATTAAGTTGCTCAGCCCTAAGTCCACAATTGCAACTCATCTTTAGTCTTACAGACAATTTTTTGAGCAGTTGCATGGAGGTTTCTAGACAAGGCCCACCTGGGCTACTGTACTGTATATCTCCCCCTATCATACAATTTTCGTCACTACAATTCCACAAGGAGAAATTGTCAAAGTGGTTATTGACCCACCTGAAGTGTTTGAAGAGCTTTTAGTAGAATAGCTGTCGAATGCTCTCAATGTATTACAGTATATGGGTACATGGTTGGTCCATTTGTTTTCATGGAGTGACTAATTATGAAATAACCAGTCAATGCACAATGAAGTCCTGTCAATTTCATACCAGTTAGTTTCATAATAAGAACCTCATCATGGAAGTGCCCGTGATCTAGAGCACCACATGCCCATCAAATAATGAGTGTAATGGACTGATTCATAGTGGAAAGACTCCCAGTTGGCCATGATTATGGGCACCTGTGATAGATGATGATACAAGGTGCTCAAGTCTAGACCGCTGCCCCACGCACATGGCCCTGGGTGTCTTGTGTTGCATCATTTTTGACAGGATATTTAAAATCGAACATCCTAGGTGAAACTGAATGTTTAATAGACAGTGGTCAGTGACCAAGTCCAAAAACTTCATTATTTTAATTATTCAAACTATAAGACAGCTTGTGTCTTAAATTTAATTATATGAGACTGTCCAAACCTAGTTTTAATCTGGCCATAGAAATGTAAATTAGAAAGGAAAGGGCTTTGTGGGCTGCTGTAATTATTAAAGAAAATGTGCAGAGCAAATTTCAATTCTTTTCAACTTTGGAAACCCTTGGAGTTGGGGCATTTCTCAGCCATCTGCTTGTGACAAAATAGAGGAAAGGGGAAGGGGTAACAAATATCGTCAAACCCACCTCCCCTTTGATGTTAATCTGTTTGGTAGCTGTATAGATGATGGAAGGGCTGATGACTCTCTAAATGATGTTCAAACTCCTTTTCAAATACTTTATTTTAGGTACCTTGTGCACATTTGAGAATGATACTTGCAACTGGGAGACTATTTCATCAAACCAATATACCTGGGTCCGTGGAAGTGGGGAACTACTGACTGACCAGAGAAACCTTGGGCCTGCCCAGGACAAATCTGCTGGCAATAGCACAGGTGAGACATCTACATAGATTGCTAAACATGCAATTCATATCAAGAGAGATGGTCTGTATTGAGCAGTAGATTATAGGGCTGTCACGTTTAAACGTTTAAACGGTTAAACGATCGATCGGCCGTTTAAACGGTGCATAATTCAGCTAAACGTTTAAACGGTTTTCCTTTTAAAAATACAACAAAAGTTTTAGCAGTTTTCTTCCCCAATGTTTTCTTTGATATCTCTCATTTAACAACGATGTTTGTTTGCAAATTCAATGACCAAATAAAGCTTCAAAAATAAACTGTCCGTGTCTCTCCATTCATAGTATATAATTCTGTGACTGAATTGACTTCCACCTACTCACAGTAAGCCTACTAATCCCCATAACAATACGCAGTGCCCGCATCCCCGTTCGAAACAGTAGCCCAAATCTGCTTATCAGGACGCGTACACAATATCGCCTTAACCACAATTCACTCTCTCTCTCAGTTTACATCGTATTTGTAGCTCAAGGTGCTCACAGAACGAACGTTAAAACAGACTTACTTAAAAGCCCGTAAATTACCGCAGTATTTCAATGCAGCATTCCCACCATCCTACTGTACCATGCTTTACCTATACGTAAACAGACAGTGTAGGCTCGCACACGTGTTTGTTTTGAGTGTTTCATATAGCAGTACATAATTCATGCACGCACTATATATCCATACGTAAATATCTGTTTGAGTCATGTTAGCGCCCCGCGGCCCGCTTGCTGCGTGCAAATCAATGGAGCTATAGTACGTAGCATGGGACGAATCTATCAGAAACTTTCGTTCATTGGGGTAATGTTCTAGACATCGTTTTTGTTTAAATCACAAAAGTAAAAGGCACACGTTTATTTCACACAAATTAACATGCATTATAAACATAAAAGTACCTATCGTAAACTACTGCAAAGGACGATGAAACAACCGGTAATTTAGCGGTACAAGCAGCGATCGAAAAATGTTATTTTCCATACCATGCCCAATGTTGTTGCGATTTATGTCAACTTTTGTACAGAGCAGGTGCGTAGCCTAATGTGTTACTGTTTGCATGTACAGTAATAACGGACCCATACACGTGTTTTTAACTCTCGACTTTTTTCTTGCGTGTCACTTGAAATTCTACATTTGCACAGTGTACGGACATGGCCTAATATTATGTACGTCGGTGTTTGCGTACATTGCGGCCTGATATCAAACGTATGGCCCTGTATCAAACTTAAGATCATTGACTGCGAATTTAAAGCTTGGTTTCGTTCATTGGCAAATTTGGGTGAATTAAAAAGAAATTGCTGCAATGATCGCTAGATTTTTACATACAGATTTTAAAAGCTTGCGCGTACTGTGAATATCGTAAGTGAATGATCAATGAGGCCATTAATGCATTACACTGTTGGTTCAGAATAAAGCTAAGATACCGTTTAAACGGTAAACGAACGTTTATTCCGACCGTTTAAACGTTTAGGAGATTAAACGGAAATTGACAGCCCTAGTAGATTATTCTGTAAACTATGGTCATGCCTCCATTTGAAAACGAAAATTAGGGGTTGTCCCTCAGACAAACTGGAGCTATACCTGTACCTTCTGAAAAGAAAGTGGTTTTGTCTGAAAGAAAATTTAAGCAGTGCCCTGGCTGGTGCTATGTCTGTTTTCTCAGTGCGTGACATTTGTTTGTGTGAGGGGCAAACAAGTCACTTTTGGTCGTCCATCACAAATTTTGTAGTCTTTTGATTCTAACCTGACTCCAGTACTCCTGTGACTGCTGTAGTGGTATGTTAAACATATTGCTCCACCCTTGTTTTACTCTGTCCACCAGTTAATAAGGTATCCATATCCCTTACCACCCCCCCTCCAGTCATTTTGGGTGAGCCCTATGTTAAGCAAGTGGCATAATTTTGAAAACTGAAGTGTTTTCATATTCAGAGTTAAGATTTTCCTTTGTGCTCATTTTACATGTTTGTGTAAACATGTTTTAAACTGTAATACCAGGGTACAGTACTGTACAGTACATTATGCCAAGATGGAGTCGCGATAGCATTGTCAACATGGCAGCTTCATGTTTATTTTGCACTTTCAATAACCGTTTAGCTCCAGGTACTGTGTTTTACAGGTGCCTTGTTCTGCCAAAATCTACAAAATCAGGAGCCAATGTGTACTTATATAGTTTGGATTATTTGGGTACCTGGTCCAAGCCAATTGATAAAGTAAAGCTTTGTGTAAGAATGATGTAAGGGAAGCTAATTAACCAAAACAATGATACAGTATGTCACCACTATCATCACTTAACTTTTGTACTTACAGTAGCTCGCTGTTGTCTTTGATTGTGCAATGTAATATTCACCCCTGAATGGCAGAGAGGGTCTGTAAATTCTGATGAAAACTGATGGTGATGTAGTCATAAAATGTGTCAGGTAGTTGACAGTGTTTGACCAGGGTTGTTTTACAATCAGGGTACATCAGGTGTCTCACAGAAGGCAAAAAATAAAGTTGTTTATTTTTCCTTAGTATGCATTTTGTTGTGTTGCAGACAGGTCAAATTCAAGATTTTAAAAGTATAGAGGCATCAAGTATCCACAATTTTATTTTATACAACTTTAAATATAGATGATCTAAAATTTGGCTCCTGGGACATGACATTATCTAACTACACACATCACATTATTCTCTTGCTTAGAGTGAGTCTGGATGTCATTGTTTTAAGTAAAAATGATGTGTAATGAAAATACAACTCAGTATTCTGAAGTACTGTATGTGGCATATCTGTCTGCCTACACAGAAGTTTCTGTTTGTCTGTACATGATAGGGGCGAAATGGTTTTATGAAGTTTTCAATTCTGAAACATTAGTAGTCGTAACAGCAGTTCTGTTTCAATGTGCTGATAACCATAGTCAGTCTACTTCTACACACCAATTTTCAAAACACTATGTTCAGCAACAGTCTATACATGATGTCAAAATTATCAGTCGGAGAGGACGTGGTTTTCGGAGAGGACTATTTGTTTGACACAGAGAAGGGAGTGTGTTAACAGGGTTCTTGAGCCCAGTCTGGAAAGTTCGTATCTGCTACACCGAATTTTTACGCCAGTCACCTGTTTTCTCAACTTTTACGCCACGCCAAATTGTTGTACTGTATTTTAAGTACAGTGTGTATGTAAAAGACAAGAAAATCACGCCATGAAATTGGCGTATAAGGTCTTTACTGCACGCCGAAGATCTTCGGCATAACATACATGTTTTCCAGACAGGTCTTGAGCTTAATTATTTCATAGGAATTAATGCCATGTTTGATAAGTGGAAGATGACAAATGAAACGTGTGCAATTCAAATTTCTGGATAACGTACATAGCCTTTTCCGTAAATGTTTTCATTTAATGTATAAGTGACTGATAACAGGTGGTACCATAAGAAGGTTCTGAAACGTCAGGATAAGTTCTAGAAGTTTTGTTCCAATTACTTCAATAAGCACACTGAAATTGGTTGCTTCTGAGTGCCCTTTTTTGCAAAACACTATACCTAAAAGCCAGCTATATGATGTCAATATACTGTAAGTCAGAGAAGATTCCTCATTGTCGGAGAGGACACTTTTTTGACATGCTCATAGTAAATCAGTAACTGCCTTTGATTTACTGTATTATTTCATAGTACCTGCAATAGTGCAATACATAACAAGGGAAAGTTTCTCATCATATTTTCTGTAACATTACAATGTATTTATATTAGTTAACAGTGTGAAAAAGCTCATTTTAAGTCGACAATGGTACACAGGCTGATTCACTCAGTACATTATACTACACAGAATTGTGATAGGTGTGTCAGTACATGCAGTAGGAAATAACACGACTGATTATAAATACAAATTGAGAAAATAAAAGAAAGTGTTTTGAAGTTTTGGTTTGTTACTCCAAGATCTCCTGTTGTGAATTTTTGGAGAGGCTTTTTTTCTTTTAGACGTAAAATTTGACCAGTTATTATTTTAGATTTTTTAAAAATGTTTCTGATTCAACCTTAATAACAACTTGGAAAGCAACTATGGAAACATGTTCTAACAAGTATTGTAGCCATGCATTTTTAGCATACTGTATGCTTGCCATATGACAATATACTTCTAAAAGCAATCAAAACACTTTGGTTTGGCTGAAGTACAAACATTTGAGAGACCATGTTATTAAAAGGGTGGTCCAACCACACATTTAACCTGTGATATGTTTTAGAGTGAGTAATCCAATCATTCTAGTGAAACTTCGATAAAATTTCAGTTTGTTGATTTTGAGATACTTCCAGTTAAAGATACCCCATTTTCCTCTCACAACTGAACTTGAAGCAAGCAGGATTGACATCATCCCCGCACATTGATAAAGCAGTTTTTGCTTTTCTGTAATGCACACACCCAGTTTAGTACTTCAAAACTTAATGCCATCGTTAAATGCATTGGGGGGCCGGTAATATTTTGAAACCTTCACATACCCTGTTGTTGGGCTGACCTCTACTGATTTCAAGGTAAAAAAAAAAAAAACATTCGGGTATCCATTATAAACAAAGAAAACTAAAAAACTTTTCACCAATGTGAGGAGATGTCACTCATTGTATTAAGTTAGCCTGCCAGTGTCAATATCTCAATTGGTTAGAAACTGAGCCGTAAAACCTCATCTAACTCTTAACTCTAACTCAAGAACCATACAGTACATTGGATAGACCTTTTACCAAAATGGTAGGAATTAACAGTCCTAAAAACATATCAAGGCTAAATTTGTGGCTGGACCACCCTTTTGACCTCTATGAAAAATGTCATAATGTTTAACTGCAGGTCATGAAAATCTTCCTGAACTGCCTGGAAAGCAGTGTTACTAAAGCAATAGTGTCCCTGGGTAATGATTGTGTTTGTGTGTGTGTGTGGGGGGGGGGGGGTTGAGGGGTTCACCAATGACAGTCGAAATCTCATCCTTGGGTAAGCAATCAATTTCATCTTTGTTTAGGCCATACTGTACAAAGCAGTAGGGCAGGATCGCTTAGAGTTGACCTTTCCATTGTTTTAAGTTTCACTATCTGGATGGATTAGTTGCCAGACGGGAACGCAAAAACTGCCATTTTTCAGACATCTGAAAAATATGGATTCATATCTGTATGTGCCTCACAGTTGTTGTGTGTGACATTCACAGCTCTCAGGTACTGTAGTCCCTAGGAGTTCAATTGAGTTGGTTTGTCCATTTTTGTTAGAGAATTTTACTAGGTTCAGAATGTTAACCTAGGACCATATTGATGGAAATATCTGAATGTGTCAAAATGCTTGTCCTCTCTGACATTTAAGAAAAAGGTACTCATGGCATTGAATCTATCAACTAAGAAAGCAAGAAGGATCACTACTGATATCAATGGTTGCCAAAATCTGCACAGCTAGGCTACATAAACTAAGTAAAACAAAAACAGGGTAAACTTAGTCTTTAATACCATACACTTTTCTGTTAGTTCGAAGATGATGTACCTGTACATAAAAATACCCAGAAACATGACTGTCTCTTGGACATATCCCCCAAAGCCTACTTAATTAACCGTGTTCTAGTTTAAATTACTACACCACATTCTTATAAATGGAGAGCCCCACTCATACAAAGGTTAATTTTGATATAAATCTGCAAATATGTATCCCCTGGAAAACGTCATCTCTGATTTTCGGAGAGGACCTACTTTTTGACATACATAATGTATTGAGTATACTTGAGTGAAGGAGATGTAATTATGCATTTATGATGGAACAATGTTAGTACTTTTAGTACGATAAATGGGAGCTCAAGTGCTCCTGTTTCTTAAACAGAAACATAGAAATACCATTTTTGTCGGAGAGGACACTTTTTGACGGAATTGAAAGTCTCAGTGTTGAAACTGGTTCCATATCTCAACTGAAGGAGTGAACATAATATCAATACTACGTGTTTGTAGGATACAAATAACTGATTTGTGAGGCAACATTTTTCTTTTACTGGGCCATATACAGTATCTGCCAGCTTAACTTTCATGATTTCAGAGAGGACATATTTTGACGGAAAATACCACCTCCTTTTCATGCAGTTTTTCATTTATTAAATTTGTTTCAATCATTGAAAGGTGTAGGCCTTTGAACAACCTTGTTGTAGTTGTAACTTTCAAATCAGTACTTTCTGTCCAACTCTTTTCTGTATTAGTGATTCATCTGGTCAAATGTTTGCAAAATTCAAATGAGACGGTGGAATTTGCCAGAAATGACACTATGCAGAATTATTTTACCGCAAATTGTGCTTTAAATGCATTTAATTTACTATTGTAGACAGTACATATACTGAACTTTTACTTAGTGTGGTTGGTCTTCATGTCAAGTGTATATATTTTTAGTATGGGGGCAACAAAGTGAATTTCTGGTCGACGTACCCTGATTGTAAAACAACCCACCACTTAAAATGACATTGGCAGTTTTGAATTAGACCCAGCTGAAAATTCCAGTTGGGTCCAGTTGAACTAGATTGAACTGGACCAGTTGAGCTTGACCATTTCAACTGGACTGTTCTGGAATTTGGCATGTCCAGTCCAGTCCAACTGGACCGAATGATCTGTACTTAGTTCAGCTTGAACTGGACTGTTCTGGAAGTTGGGCATGTCAAGTTGGAAATATGTCAACTGGTATATATCGCAATAAGTCTCCTGATATAATTAAAAGTGGAATACTGAGCAGCAAATGTGTTGGGGGAAAGGAAAGGAAGGAAACAAGAGAATTTGCCCTTGCAAAGCAAAAAGATAAAATAGGAAGGTTTTATTCTGCTTGAGCTTGACCTACTGTACATGAGGTTTGGTGTAAAAGTGCCAGTTTGTAAGCAGAGACATGCCTACAGGGACCTTGTATACATGCACTCTGCTTTCAAATTAGGTACATGCAGTCATTCAGAGCTAGGATTCATAATTTTTTTTTTTCAACTGACAGTGACTGGTATAGACAGTCAAGACTGATATTTACTACATCTTTATGATATACAGTATAATAACTATTGCGGTTACATCTCACTCTCTGGGGTATCAGTTTTGTGGGGGAATTACCTATTAAAAGAATGCAAAAGGTTGACCCCTAGGTCACTTATTCTTCATAGATGTACATCTTGCACAGTGTGTGTGATGATTATAAAGGAACAGTCCATATATTGACTTTTTCACCTTTCTCAGAAACCTCAACTGTGAGTTTAAATTTTATGGGCTCAATACAGTCTTGACAGCTCTAATTTAATTCCATTTAATTCACATGAACATTTCTGAAGAACTTATACTGCTACAGTAGCTCAGTAGCTGAATACAGATCTGTATGTCAAGCAGAGAGTGCACATGTACAGTAGTAGTTATAGACTGGAGAATTTGTATGTAGAGCTGTTTTATTGCCATCAGTCAGCACTAAACGTTTTCATATTTCCTGTCTATAGGCATGAAATAAGCCCAGGGTTGTATATGTTGTTGTCTTTGGTAAAATATAACTGTATACTGTTTTGCAGTTTTCGAATGCATCACTTACAGTTCATATCTAGACCCTATGACAGTATATACAGTAGGGGCCAGTTATGTATGAACACCTTAGAAACTGTTTAAAAAAGTGTAATGAACTTTGACCGCTGCTTCACCAACAGGTGGATATTTTTATGTACGGGAGGATGGAAGTGGTACTGCCTCGTTGGCCGAGTTGCATGGCCCCACCCTACACAACACGGCAGAGACATGCCGGTTCTCATTCTACTACCATTTAAGTGAGTCTGATGCCTGGCAGCTTCAAGTGTTTCTGAAGACCAACTATACCACTGTACTGATCAAAGACTTTGGAAGCGACTCCACCGGCAGTAGGCTCTGGAGGAAGAAATATGCTACTATTGGTGGAATTGTGGGCTTTGGCAAGGTTAGTTAACTACAAAAGGTGTGTTTTATATTCAGGGTAGACTACATATGGGTAGCCTATGTTATATTAAGGATGCTCCAATTTTTTTATCTTTCTCCCACACTGCTGTTCCTATAGCTGGCCCAGACACTGTGAGAATCAGGCTACTGGCACAATTCAGTGTTTTTGGTGTTTCCTCCTCTCTGCAGCCCATGCACCCTCTATTCCATTGGTTTCTGCTGTCTTAGGCCAAGTAAAATAAATAACGTTTCCTGTCCCCGCCCACATCCTTTTTTGGAGCTGCATCTTTTTTTTTTATTTTTGAACAGCGGAAATCACGTTTTATTTCAGCACCACCTGGACTTTTCCACAAATTGTGGCCGATATTCCTTATTGATACATGAAAAGGAACAACTGGACACCATGACTACAGTCTGTTTTTACCAAAACTTCACTGAGCAGCGCACGAATGTGATTTGATAAAGTTCTACAAGACAAGATTACTTTGTTTAATATACTCACTTACAGTTGTGCATGCAACTTTTTTGTCTTCTTTTACAGGCAGTTTTGAAATGTGCTAAAAAAAAAAAAAGGGCCTAATCCTCCTTTTCTGAAAATTTCTGGACAGGAAACATGCTTTTCTTTTTTTTATTGTGGCCTTACATTGGAGCAGAACCAAGAGTAGAGATTTACCCTTGAGAGTTTGACATCCAATTTAAACTCCTGTTATTCTTCAGATTTATCAATTTCAAAGTCACTTTGATCACAGCTGGAGTAAATTATTACACCCCTAGCTTGTGGCATATGTGTACATGTGCTGCTAAAGATGTGTGATAAACATTGTACATGTACAGCATATCCCAGTGCTATGCTTGTTGTTTTATATGAAGTGTGATACGTTCCCACATTTCTGAAAGATATGTGTATAGGTGAATTTGTTTGAATCAGACAGTACTGTATATACAGTGTATGTATATCTACCAATGGTCTGTGCTAGGTATTTAAGTAATTATACTGTATTTCTCTATATTTGTTTGCATATCAAATATATGCAGCTCACATATGTTATCAGTAGACCTTTGCATCCCAGTCATATGTCTGTTTGATAGGAACATTTACATTGTTATCTTGTTTCCAATGTTCCATCTTGGTTTTCTCTCATTCTCTTATTTCCAATAGGTCATCTTCAGAGCATCTAAACTTCCTGACAGTGTTGGTGCTGTGGCAATTGATTACATTAAATTCGATACAGAGCTCTGTGCCTTACCATGTGAGTGTAGTAACTAGTAACATATGATAAACTCCACCCTAAAGGGCATGTTTCCCAGAATTGAAATTGCTAGTTTGGCTTATTATATTACTCTGTTTATAAACATTTGTTGTTATACACTAGTAGCAGTACAGACAGGATCATTATCCAGTGTCACTGCATAAGCTGATGAGTACATAGGTTCCTCTGTTGAGGGGGCTAGAAAATTTTACATGATTAATAAGACCTGTCTCAAGTGATTTGGGACAAATGCTTTTGCATTTTTGATTCCTTGCCAAAGGCAGGCAAGGAATCTATGCAATGGTGATGTTGGTGTATAATTATGTGTGTCCGCATGTGTGTGTATGTGTATGTGTGTAGCAACAATCTCGTTCCCGCTCTAGTTTTTGAAGGGAAAGGGTAACACACTTCAAAGTTGGTCTGTGGGTAAAGCATATAAAGATCTCAGCTGGGATTGGTTTTGGTGTGGTTCAAAGGTCATCTGAGGTCATCAGCAGGTCGAATATGGACAAACCATGTTTGCAGTATCTCATCAGCTGTATGTATGTTGCCTGAACTTCAGACATGGTGGGTAGAGTAGTACCTCTTTAGTTATGAAAATTTTCAGAGATTTATTGGAGGTCAAAGGTCATACAAGGTCATGACAGGTCATGTAGTAAAAAGTTTGTCAGCACTCTAATTTTTGAAGGAAACATGCAGGATACTTCAAACTTGGCACATGGGTGTATTATGTTATGCAAAGATCTCCTAAAGTTGGGATTGTTGTTGGCATGGGTCAAAGGTCATTTGAGGTCACTGTGAAGCAGAAACCAGAAAAGCACAATGCTGCATATATCTCAGGCACTACATGTTGCATGAAATTCAAACTTGGTTGGAAGTTACTGCATTAAAGTTTACTAATGTTTTCATTATTTCTTGGAGTCACATGGGGTCAGGAGAAGTCACAGAGAGAAAAGTTTGGTAAACTCATGAAAAATTGGTTGATAGTTCCTGTTTTAATGTTTAGTAATATTTTATATTCCCTAGAGGTCACATGGGGTCATGTGCGGTCAGAGTGTGAAAAGCTTGGTAATACTAATTTTTTACTTGGAATATGTGAGATACTCTGCAGCTGGGGTTGTTTTTTTGTGGGGGTTAATGTTGATTTGCACATAGTAGGTTACAGGTGTTATATTTAATTCAAACACTATATATTTTCTGCCTCTCACTTATCCTTATGATTTTACAGGTTTTAATCTCTTCTCTATTGTGCCCCCCACTTGTTTTGAGAACTGGAAACTTGCTATTGATACAACATATTCCACTTTAAGAACCAGAGGTAATAACAATTCCCCTCTATGTGTCCACTGAGGATAAGACTGTCACAGCTCACAAAGACAAATCAACTTTGTAGACTGATACTGCTGGCCCCTGACACCTAACTTATTGGTGATCTAGCTGTCAGGGTCAAAACCAGATTATAATGTGATTGCCTATATGGACCATGCAAGAGAAAAATTTTTTGACAATTTGTGCAGCGAAGAGTTGACAGCCCTAAAGTGTTTAACATTTATGTCCGTATAATAGCCTACCTGTAGTTTGTGGAAGGAGGATATGGATGCAACTATAGCAATTGAAAATATAAATGAGGCAATCCCTTTCCGTTTGTGAATCCTTGCTGTCATTATGCCAGCACCAGTTACCTGGACCCATCTTTTCAGGGTGAGCTGTGTGCTTAATTCTGTAATTGCTAATGATGGTAATTGTTCTTTAGGGAATACAGTACAGGTTCCACTTCCCTGACACCTAACCTCCTTAAATCATAGAGCTGTCAATCAATCATACCTTTGACAGTGGGGCTGTTTGACTCTCGTAGCCGAAAGCATATCAAAACCTCAATGTATTTTGGCATTCTGGATTTTGTGAAGAATAAGAGTGGCACACTTCAGAGTTGATGTGTAAGTTCAGTGTGTAAAGATTTCAGTTGAGATTACTTTTAACAGAGGTCAAAGGTCATTTGAGGTCATCAGCTGTCAGAGTTAAACATCTTTTGTAACCACATTATTGCAATAAGGGATGTTCCATATGAAACTTTGTCATACATTTACTTCTATTGATAACACAAGCCTACCATGATGTCCGTATTGATTGCACGAAAGATTCAAACTTATGCTCTCATACCTACTCCATCTCTCAACTTGGCAAGGAATCACTACGCCTCTTGGCGTTCTTGTTAAAAACATGCCAGATCCAATGTATCATTGATATGTGAAAGAGCAACTTCATCTTCCATATTTACTGTGTTAAAGGCGCCCTCTCTATAAACTACCCTTCAAAAGTTTTCATTTGCACTGCATGCTCAATACACAAAGTGTTTACATACGTGTAGAATATTCGTACCACATTATTCATAGGATACCAGATCATAATTAACAAACTTCTGACTTCAGTGAATTGTATACAATAGTAGTTTTTTTGTTAGTAGTTGAAGTCTAATGCACTATAAGTTAGCAGGTCTTTTGATCATGCATGTGTTTTGTATTTTAATTTGTGGTGTGCAATTTGAATTGACAAGTCAACCTTGATAAGTATAATACCCAACTTTTGAAAAATTTCTGGCCTCGGGGCAATTTTATGCATCAACCATTGTGGTAAAATACTCATTCGGTGACTGGTTTTAGTTTTAGAGATATCAAAAGGCTGACATGATCCAGGGTTCGCATTAGCAGCGGGATTGCGGGAATCCCTTAAAAAGGTTGTCAGTTCCCGCACAAAGAAAACTTGCAGAGGGGGAATTCCCGCACAGATTTTTGCATCCTGCAAGATACATGTACTTTCTTCCTTGCATTCAGAATAGTCAAGCTCACCAATTGCACACACTAAGTCAGCGCAGTAATGCACTTATTAATGGATGTACGTTCCGTACGTAAATCCCATGAACACTTCTTGCATGCACTGACTAGTTAGTTTAAACAGTAGTTATGTTGTGCTGAGAGAGCTTGACACTGGTGGTACAACATAAACTCTGTGTACAGTTTGCATGTGGCTGCTTTCAAGGTGACTTTTAACGTTACAGGCTAGGCTTTCCATGTATTTATATAGACAATACGTTAGGATGATGTGTGATCTGGTGCCAGCAGCTCTAAAGAAAACAGTATCGTACGTCAAAAGTAGCGAAGTAAATTTTTTGAAAGTGTTGGTAAGTGCTAAGTTAAAGTATTTTACACATGCCTCACACATGTTTTGAGAAATAAATGCCAACTACATAATTTTGGACACCTGTAAATTTCACGATGTGGTTTGCTTCTAAGACTGCAGCCTTACACATTTAGTGTGTACCACAGTGGCATTGAAATTTGAAAGGACTTGGATGATCGGAGGCTTGAACTTTTGGGACCACAATGTCAGAATTTTAGATGCATGTTAAACTGGCAAAACCTTATAATCAACCTTAAAAAAGAGTTGAATAACTTGAAGATTGTGTAAAATTTTAGCTGTAGCTTATAAAGGATTAGGCCTATTTGGTGATAGTTGATACAAACTCTAGGCTTGGGACCTTACAGTATATAGCCTAGGCTTATTTGAGTAAAGTTCACTTGATGCCTTGTGCCTGCCCAATGTATCTTCAAGTTCAGCTGCTAAATACAGTCTATGCAGAAAACATGAGCTTTCTTTAAGAATCAGTGCTGATAGACAAGGTCTGGTTGTGGTGATTACTAGTAAATGGTCAAAAGGTCAAACTGGCTAACTTGGAATTGTACATTGGTGGGGGTGTGCATGGGTTACAACACTTTTGGTTTATGCCCTGGAAGGCACGTGTCATTTTTTTTCCAAGATTTGACTTTGCTCGAGTCTCCCCCTCCAAGATTCTCAGATCCTCCTCAAAATGGGGGAAATTTCCCCTGAAATTTTTGAGCTGGCGCTAACAAGGACATGATCACATTTTCTAGCCACCCAGAATTTAAATCCATTCAACTTTTATCTAAAACACTTCAATTTGAATGGAGTTGACTGGTTTTGAATGGTTCTAAGTGGTTTCAGATTAATTGCAAATGGTTGTAAATGGTCATTGTTGACAAATTGAATGGTGCTAAATGGTTTTATCCTAGTTTGAATGGAAAATTGTCCAATTACATTCAAAATGCAATTGCATTGGATCCATTCAGGATCATTTAACTTTTCTTGAATGGCCTTGAATGTTTTTTAATCCTGGGCACCAAAAGTGAACTTGAAGCAAGCATGTGTGATGTTTTGTTTGCTTCAAGTCCTATTTCAGTACAGAATGTGATCACTTTTGTAGCTAGTATCATAATAACAAAAAGTGAATTGTACGGTAGCTTTACTAGAATGCGTAAGTTCTTTTTTAACATGTCAAAACCAAATTTGGGTCTGAAATTCTCTTATTAAGTACAATGACATTGCTTGTTGTACTTTTAAAACTTAAACTGAGCAAAGTCTACAGTTTAATACTCTGCTGACCACCTAAAACGATGTAAACTAACATGATGATGAACCTTTTATTAGATTGGCAAGACATGCAATATAATATTCATGTCTTTTTTTTGTGGAAGGGGAGAGTAAGGGGATGGGGGCTTGTAGTTGCACTTTTACATTGGCTCCCACAACATCAGTAAAATTTACCAAAGGGTATCCTGCCCCTCAAATATCCACTGCTGTCCCCAGCCACGTCAAGTTTGCAGGAGGCTGACAGCCAATATGCTATTCAATTCTTGTCAGGAGGGGGCAGGTTCATGATTATACTCTGCACATTCTTCAGCAAGTCACCATTTTTGGAGGCTGCTGGAATGTGACATGTTATAAAATAAGGGGAGGGGGTGTGAAATTTATTTTGGGATCCTTGTGAAGGGTGGGGGTGCATGGAGAGGTTACTGTACTCTTCCTCTGATAACGTACCTTCCTGCTATATTGTTTGTCTTCTCAAACTCATGTTCCAGGAATTACAACAAAACAGAGAAATTGTGAGAAGGATATCTACTAAAAATTTTATAATAGAAGTTAGTCAACATTTCAGAATTAATGCTGAGTGAGGGCAAAAGAAGCACAGTACTGTTAAGAAGTGGACAGGGGGTAGGAAGGGGGTTGTGTAAGCTTGAAATACTGGCCCATGCTCTCTTCATACCCGCCTATCTTATATTGAAATATGGGGTTCTTAATTTCTGTGGAGTGTCCCTATCCACCCAAACAACATTCTCACCAACTTGTGAAAATTTCTTGAAATATGGATCTTTCTGTAATATTTCTGATTTCAGTGATGAATGTTTACTTTTGTCTACAGATGATGATGGTGCAACATGTGCTAGTGATGAGTGGCCGTGTGACAGTGGAGGCTGTATACCTGAAGGAAAACTATGTGACTTTGTCCGACATTGTAGGGATGGATCAGATGAGAAACCTGATTATTGTGGTAGGTTCACTGCCTTGTGCAGTTATCCAACATTGTAGGAGTAAATCTGAGCCCACAGGGGTTCCCCTATAAAGAAAAGAAAATAGACTTCACAGATAGAGCAGTATTTTTTCGGTGGTACATTGTTGGGCCAATGTTGGGCCGCTTACCATTGGCCAACCGAAACTAATGTGGGCCTTTAGCAATCCATCACCGAAATCCAGTGTTCGGGTTGGGCCAACCATAGGTTGTAGACCGACTTTTAAGTGTTCTCCAGATTCAACACATCAGTCGAGGGATGACTTATAACTAAACTCTTTCAAATTGTCACATACACTATTGATCTTTTATATTTAACATGATAATATCACAGATAAAGTGCCGCTGATGAATTTTGAACCTCTATTTACTGCTTTGACAGGCCTATAAATAAATTCTCTGATACTGTTTTATTAGTGTATGATAGTAACGGCCTTTAGAAACTTCAAAAAAATTTTAAGTGTTGGTCCAACGTTGGTTCAATATATGATTCCCAACAGTTGGTAACTTTTAACTGGCTCAACGTTGGTTTCTTACATAATGTCTAAAATAAGGCCTATCAGTCGGCGGGGCAATGTGTGCCCAACGTTGGTTAAATGAATGTAGCCCATCCTTTGGTTGGTACATGTTGGCCCCATGTTGGTTTAACAAGTAAGGCCCAACATTTGGTTTGTACATGTTGGCCCCACATTGGTTTAACGAGTAAGGCCCAACATTTGGTTGGTACATGTTGGTCCAATGTTGGTTAAACGAATGAGGCCTAACAGTTGGCTGGGCAATGTTCGCCCATCGTTGGTTAAAGGAATGTGGCCCAACAGTTGGTTGGTACATGTTGGCCCCACATTGGTTTAACGAGTAAGGCCCAACATTTGGTTGGTACACGTTGGTCCAACGTTGGTTAAACGAATAAGGCCTAACAGTTGGGCTGACTAATGTTCGCCCAACGTTGGTTCAATATATGTGACCCAACAGTTGGTTGGTATATGTTGGCCCAATGTTGTTTGACCGAAGAAAGCCCTACTGTTGGATGGATAATGTTGGCCTAACATTGGTTCAATGAATGAAACCCAACAACTGTTTGGTAAATGTTGGCCCAACGTTGGAAAAATGTTAGAGTGCACAACAGTTGTTGACTTTAGGTTGGTCTTGCGTTGGTCCAACATTTATGTGCCAACACAACTTATTGCCAATGCTTGCCAACATTTGCCGACCATTTGCCAATGTTGGTCCAACAAAGTGTGCTATCTGGAGTTTTCCCATAGGGTTTGCTTGAAATGTTTTTTGGTTTCGATGATAAGAGAAACCTATGCAGTCATGATGGCGTGTGCGTGTATGTGCGGGTGTGTATGTGTGTGTGTGTTTGTGACACTTTTCTTGTTTACACGATATCTCAAGAAGGGAAACTCTGACAGTTCTCAAAGTTGATAGGTAGATGCCCCATATTGAGAGGAAGAACCCTATTGTTTCTGGTGGAGGTCAAAGGTCATTTGGGGTCACTAGGGGTCAAACTCTGAAAACCTTGTTTACACGATATCTCAAGGTAGGAAGCTTGGATAGATTTCATACTTGGTGTGTGGATGCATTATGGTAAGAGGAAGAACGCTATTGTTTGTGGTGGAGGTCAAAGGTCATTTGGGGTCACCAGGGGTCAAACCCTGAAAACCTTGTTTACACGATATCTCAAGTTAGGAAGCTTGGATAGATTTCATACGTGGTGTGTGGATGCATTATGGTAAGAGGAAGAACCCTATTGTTTTTGGTGGAGGTCAAAGGTCATTTGGGGTCACCAGGGGTCAAACACTGAAAACCTTGTTTACACGATATCTCAAGGTAGGAAGTTTGGATAGATTTCATACTTGGTGTGTTGATGCATTATGGAAAGAGGAAGAACCCTGTTGTTTTTGGTGGAGGTCAAAGGTCATTTGGGGTCACCAGGGGTCAAACACTGAAAACCTTGTTTACACGATATCTCAAGGTAGGAAGCTTGGATAGATTTCATACTTGGTGTGTGGATGCATTATGGTAAGAGACAGAACCCTATTGTTTTTGGTGGAGGTCAAAGGTCATTTGGGGTCACCAGGGGTCAAACACTGAAAACCTTGTTTACACGATATCTCAAGGTAGGAAGCTTGGATGGATTTCATACTTGGTGTGTGGATGCATTATGGTAAGAGGAAGAACCCTATTGTTTTTGGTGAAGGTCAAAGGTCATTTGGGGTCACCAGGGGTCAAACACTGAAAACCTTGTTTACACGATATCTCAAGTTAGGAAGCTTGGATAGATTTCATACTTGATGTGTGGATGCATTATGGTGAGAGAAAGAACCCAATTGTTTTTGGTGGAGGTCAAAGGTCATTTAGGGTCACCAGTGGCCAGACTCTGAAAACTTTATTTAAACGATATCTCAAGTTACGAAGCTTGGATAGATTTCATATTTGGTATGTATATGCATTATGGTAAGAGAAAGAATGCTATCATTTTTGGTGGAGGTCAAAGGTCATCTGAGGTCACCAGGAGTCAAAGTCTGAAAACCTTGTTTACATAATATTTCAAAGTAGGAAGCTTGGATAGATTTCATACATGGCATGTGGATGCATAATCTTCAGAGGTACAAAGCATATCATTTTTGGTGGAGGTCAAAGGTCATCTGGGGTCACCAGGGGTCATAGTCTGAAAACCTCGTTAATCACGACATCTTGAGGTAGGAAGTTTTGATAGTTTTCATACGTAGTATGTGGATGACTTATGGTGAGAAGAAGTACCCTATTATTTATGGTGGAGGTCAAAGGTCATCTGGGATTAAACTCTGAAATCCTTGTTTACAAGATAGCTCAAGTTAGGAAGGTTGGATACTTCACATGGTGTTGCATTTAATCCATCAGAAAACCCCTACAAGTTTTGTCAGAAATCAGAGGCCAGCTGAAATCACCAGAGGCAAAAAAGCAAAAAATTCCCAAGAATTCCCAAGAATTCCCAAGGTCAAATATGAACATGAAACTAGTTTTCCAGCACTTGAACATCACATTGAACCAGTGACTGACAGACACGGGACATCTTGGCATTATTTGGGATTACACATTAAGTGCTATATTCATCGAAACCACAATGCATTTTTGCATTCTGGTTTTTTTCCCCATGGAGTTGAAATAATAGAAGTGCTAAGGTTTCTTTGTCAGAAAAATCTGTCACTGAACAGTTCGTGGTGTAATCTGGAAGAGGACTGCTGTGGGGAGCAGTACATGTGTACTGTGACTTGCAAACGTTTAAAGAAAGCTTTCTGTATGAGTGGTACCTTGATCTTTCTCATTGACCTGAAATGTGACTGGTACTGATCACTCTGGTTTTAATTCCAGGTGAACCCATTGAAACTGGTTTGAACTGGATCCTGCTGGATTCCAGTTGTAACATAGTTGGAACCTGGTTAAACCCAGTATTAAGATGCAGGTGCCCCAATTTGGCAAAATCCAGCTGCAAATCTATTTACACCAAGTTCAACACAGTTGAGGGCTGTGTAACCCCTTTCAACCCATTTTGTAAATATGGAAGATGGGCAAATCTAACTGGAACCAGTTGAACCAAGTTAACTTGGTCAGTCTGGGTTCAACTGAAATTTGAACCAGGTACTGCATTAGGATGTGTTGCTGAACAATTACTACACAATGTACTCGTATGCAAAAGAAAAAAATCTTATCCTTGAGAGAAATTTATGGTTTGGTATCACATGTACGTTACAGACTTGTTCATGACAGTCTGCACATATGTCAGTTGCTCAATAACAGGATTGAATGTTGTAATTGATCCAACTAATGTAGGTGGTCAAAAATATGGTCTAAAAATGGACCTGCCATGTGCAAAATAGTTTCAAATAACAATCTGAAATATTTTAGCAAACTTTGGTGCGAAGATCTTTCACTGTCGGGCAGCTTTCTCCAGAGGGTCTTGGCATTTTTGCCATTGCCTAACATGTAGTACATTTGATACTAAGAGCCTAACCTACACGTGTCTCTGTAGTTCATCTACTATACTCAAGGTCCACTCCTAGTGCTAAATGGTCCTTTTTAAAAACTTTCAACAGTAATTTTTGCTTTTTTTGTCTTATTAGTTCTTTGACAAATTGTAAATGGTCACAAAGTCTAATGAATTCCAGGAGAGCAAAAGGCCCATTTCATGTCACGTAACTAGTCTTACTCTGTCCAGCACCAAGTGATGTAGTTTAAAATTAGCACAGTAGACCATTAAATTTATTATCTTCCATTTCAAAGTAAAAACAAAATGATGCAATTCGTTTGTTAGCTGTGACAGCGCCTTCAACATGTGTCACGTAAGTTACGCAGAGATTTCAAAATTTAAGTTTTCTTTGATGAAACTCAAAAATCCTGTGAAGTGCTGAGACAAAGGGAGCCATTTGTTGTCAGGGTCAATACCAAAGACATAAAAGTATGATATGGTAATACTCTTATAATCAAATATACAACAGCCAGGTAGATATCAGCTATTATTTACTGTCACGTAAGTTACAGGAAATTGTCACGTAAGTTACTTGTCTGAAATGTGCAATCATCTGGCAGTACAGTGAACATTTTTAACTTGTTCCACAAATAGAACACCCAGATATTCAAATTGGTTACACTTAATTCACATCCCTTCACCCAGTTAATGTCTTACTCCTAAAAGATCAGTCGTTTGGCCAACTGTGCAAATGCCAAATTCATGAGGACTTTAGGCTTCGAATGAATGCACTCAACATATCCATGGACCAGTTCTCTACAAAGACTCTTTGTACACCACAAGATTTGAACTCAAGCTGTTTGAAGGGAACCTGTTCAGACTTAGAAAGGGAAGAAATCTGATATGTCTGCAAGTGAAGATGGTGATGAGATTTACTGGAAGGAATGGACAAAGGACCCAGATGGAAGCAGTTCAGCTACAAGACATGGATGTGTCGAGAACTGAAGGATATCATTATAGAAAGTTATGGACAATACCAAGAACATGTACAAATGAAATGGGTGATGCCTTTGAAAAGGACATTGAAGGTTGACCCCTCAGTTGCATGTGCTCCAGGTATCAAGACTTTGCTATGGCTTACAGTTGCCATGTACACAGTTGCCATGTACTTCACAGCTGCCATGTACAGTACAGTATATGATCCTGGTGGTAGCTCTCAGTTGGTTATTGTTATGGAGAGTACTGACAAATGCAAGGGCAGTGTTTTTGTTTTTGTCAAAGCCCTTACTGGGAACATCATCATCTTCTCTGAGGGAGAAGAACTGGTAATACTGTACTGTATATTCTGATGGTCCTTCTAGTGAATTTGAAAATAAATTCATTAGCTGGAAAGTTTTTGTCAGTGCTGTCTGTAGAGCTGCAAGTACCAGTCACCTGGAAGTACATTGCAACTTCACATGGCAAAGGTGGTGAATGGTATTGGCGGTGCTGCTGAAGTGAGGGTAATGGAAAAAGTGAAAAGTAAGGGGAAGGATGCACACACTGTGCAGTCAGCAAAAGCAGTTACACAACTCTTGCCAAACTTTACAACCATGCTTATCAAAGAAGATGAGATAAAGTGAACCATGACCGAAGAAGATCCATGGAAGGAGACCACTGATGTCCGTGGTATCAAAAAAATACACGTCTCAAGCTAATGCAGGAGTTTTCAAGATGTCGTCACCACTGTACTGGTACTACAGCTGCTGGCAATCCACAAATATCCAGCCATCCCACTACATCCACTTAATGTTAATTTTAATGGCAGATTTCTTAAACTTGTTGCTGGTATTCAACAAAACTTTCATGTACAAATTATTTAGGCATCCTCTGCTTGATTTGGACTACCACACAGTGCTATTAATTACTGTAACTGGCTTTCGACATGCACCTTCCTTGCACATCCTGAACAATTTCATTTAATAATTGATCATGTCAATAAAACCTGCTTGTACAAGTGTTCATCACATTTTGGTGAGTACCCAACACTTAGGTACAATGTACAGTTCAAAATAAGCTTCTTTTATTAACAATCTTTCAACAGTATGCCCTTGTAACTTACGTGACGTCACGTAAGTTACATAGTTTATGTGTACTGTGCTTACCAACAAAATGTAAAAAATGATCTTTTATATTGATCATGAAGTTCAACATACTGAAGTACCTTTACAACAGAACTGCCTCTATTTTATGTCTTACCTGTGGTTTGTAGAAAAACTTTTTGGGAATATTTTGTCACGTAAGTTACACTCCTGTTTTGGTATTTTTAGATCATATTTGTGAAAAAAGACAAGAATCTGTCATGAAACAAACCTTAGAATTCATCTCCAGATTGTCTAATCTTAGCTGTAGTTCTATATCAGATTACTTGGACTAATTGTCATATGGTTTACAGCTCTCTAAAAATAAGCCTGTAAATCAGTGCTTTAAGGTCCTCTGATTTGGGTGATACTAAAATTGTCATAACTGAGTCAATTTTGGGAATACAGAAGGATAATAAATTGAATCTGAGAGCTCAAACATCATGCTACAGCACTAAAAAAATTCAGCTGCCCAATAATGCATTTTAAATCTTGCGCCCCAGGACCAGTTGCCGTGAAATGGCCCAAAATAGTATAAATGCTTTAGCAACAGTTTTGTCCAGGAGAGCAATTTCAGAGCATGTTGACGATTCTAGGAGAGTAAATCAGTGCTCTCCTGGATTTTGTATAAATGAAGGCCTGGACATGATTAAGGCCATTAAGTATTTATTATTTAGAGTAGCATTACTACCATTGAATAGCCCTTTGCACAGCAGTATGCATAGCCAAGGTCAGTGGAACTTGACTTCATGGGTGGAAAAAATGAGTAATCTGGGAAGCTCCTTGCCAGGAAATTTTGAGATTTGGAGGGAACTTTTACTTTTTTGTAAAGGAAAACATTAAGGAAATTGTGGAAATTTGACTTGCTTCCTGGGAAATAAGCATATTTTCCAGCCCTGCTTGAGTTCTAATTTTTGTGGTACAACACTACATCATTTATGCCTCCTTACTGTAGTTAATGTACCACTACAAATCAGGGTAAGGCTTATATAAGGGGGTGGGTGGGGGAGGTAATATGGGGAAGGGAGAAATAGATGAAAAAGAGCTCATTTATGTCAAGAGCAACATCTTTAGGGCTCTGTGAAAGCATCTTTGTCTGATGCTGGCATTCTTGGAGCTATAGTAGCCCTTTGTGGTTAAAGCCAAAGAGAACTACTACCTTCAGTAGCAGGCAGGCTGGATGGCTGGCTCACTGACTGGCTGGCTGGCTGGGCTCCCTAGCTGACTGGGCTGCCTGGCTGGCTGGATGTCCAGCTGGTTGGGCTTGCTGGCTGGCTCGGTTGGCTGGCTGCCGGCCTTTTTAGGCCGGGCTTGCTGGGCTGGTTGTTTGACTGATTGGTTGTTTGGCTCAGATGTTGTTTGCATTTGCTTTGTTAGCTCATACCAGCATGCTGGTGTGAGCTATTGAGATCACGTGGCGTCACTCTATCTATCTGTCTGTCTGTCTGTCTGTCTGTCTGTCCACACTTGTTCAAAATGCTTCTCCTCCTACATGCTTTCATGGATTTGTTTGAAACTTGGGCACAATGTTCCTTGGGTAGTGGGCCATTTGGGGTGTTCAGGAATTTTTGGTCCAAGGTCCAATGTGGACCCTACGGCCCATTTTATGAAATTCTACAAAATGCTTCTCCTCCCACAGATTCTCTTGTACAATGTTGATGGTTTGCCATAATGTTACTCTGTTATAGGTCCCTTCGGGGTGTTCAGGACTTTTGGGTCCAAGGCCCAAGATGGACTGTTGGGTCCATTTTGTGAAATATTGCAAAGTAATTAACTTCTTCTCTATTTAATGTTTAAAGAGAGGTAACAACCTCTCATTACAATGCTTGGTTAGTGATCTCAGTATGGTGTTCTTGAATTTTGGTCTAAGGTCCCATGTGGGCCCCACTGGCTCATTTTATGAAATTTTACAAAATACTTTTTCTCCTACAAATTGTGTTGTACAGTGTTGATGATTTGTCATAATGAAGCTCTGTTAATGGTCCTTACAAAGTACTTCTCCAATTTGGAAAGAAGAATACTTTTGATACCTTTCTAATCAATTTTGTGCCACCCCTCTATTTTACCAGTCTCACAAAATCACTTTACTACCTACTTTTCTTTGTACTGCACCCTCTTTAAAACTGTCTGTGTAGAAGAGGTCAATCCTGCGCAGTTGTTTAGGTTAGTTTAAAGGGAGCTGTTTAATGGGATTTCCATGGGGTATTTCCATTGTGTGTGCATTGTCAGAGCACGTGGGTGTGTTTGTCATAGTGATCCTCTGTTAATGGTTCTTTTAGGGTGTACAGAAATTTTGGGTCCAAGGCCCAATGTACCCTAGGGTCCATTTTGTGAAATATTGCAAAATGGTCAATTCATCCTCCAGTTAATGTTAAACAGAGTTGAAGGCCTGTCATAATGATGCTTGGTTAGTGATCTGTTTATGGTGTTCTGGAAGTTTGGGTCTAAGGTCCCATATGGGCCCTATGGCCCTTTTTATGACATTTTGCAAATTGCTTACACCTGCAGATTCTCTTGTACAATGTTGATGTTTTGTCATAATTATATTCGGGTGGTGGTACCTTCAGGGTGTTTTACAAGTTGGGGTCGAAGGCACAAGATGGACCATAGGGTCCATTTTGTGTAGTATTGCAAGTGATTAACTTTTCCTCCAGTTAAGGTTTAACAGAGTTGACGGTCTGTTATAATGATGCTTGGCTAGTGATCTGTTTCTGGTTTTGTGGAATTTTGGTCCAAAAGCCCATGTGGACCCTATGGCTCTTTTATGAAGTGTGCAAAAGTGCATCTTCAACTACAGATTCTCTTGTACAATGTTGATGGTTTGTCATAATGATACTTGAAATTTGGGGTCCAAGGCCGAAGATGGGCCCTAGGGGCTTTTGCTTTCTTAAATTGTATTCATGAAACAACTTACAAAGCAAAGATAGCATGACAGATTTTTTGTGACATTCGGGAAGGTGCCATCTGGGTATGTGAGATTTGGGGTCATAAGCCATTTGACGTCATTTAAAGTCATATGATGCTTGTACTAACAAAGACTAGAAGCCAGGCCCCCTTATTGGTTGAAGGTATGAGCTTCAGCACCATTGGTGCTCTAGTATAAGACCTGCATTACAGCTTGTTTGCATTTCAGCAGTGTTCATAAATGAAAGCCTAACTCCTGCAGATGTGTCTCAGGTGGTACAGTATGTTTGAGTATCCTTCTGATACAGGCCACAAAACAATGAACACAGTTCATACCTTGTGCCAGCAATTAGAAACAATCTTAATGTGATCCATTTTTGGTAATGTTCAGATTGACTTCCATTGAATTAGTTTCTTTACAGTGTCTTTGCACATTATTTACGTACTGCAATTTCTGCAGTTGTTAATAATATTTGGCACACCTTAGCAGCTACACAGTAACAATGGAGGCAAGCAGCTCTATCTCTATAACTCTATCCCCATCAAATTATCTGGTTCAGTGGCTCCATTGTAAACAAATACTTCCTTACTTAGCAGTTCATACAGTGCAGGAAACCCAAGTCTATTAATCCCAGACATAGCTACCCACAGAGCCGGCTTTGCATTTGCTGCAGATTCTGTTTATAAATCAAACCTTTGAGTCCCTGATCATGCAAGGAATGTGCCGTATGGTGGTGGTAGTCTGGTCTTTGTATGTGACTTATCAGGATAATAGATCTGCCGCACAGTCTGCGAAATGGCAAGAACTGTGGGATGTTTTTCCCGAAAACAAATTGTACCGAGTCAAACCAATGGTCGGAACTGGGGGACGTGGATCCCCCAGTAAAAGGAGAGATGATTTAGTTCTGACTAGGGCTTGCATTGGTCACACCTACCTTAGCCATGCCTATTTACTTCATGGGGATAAGAGACCATATTGTATACCCTGTGATTGTGCTATCACCGTCAGTCACATTCTCGTGAACTGTTATGAATACTCCCATATTCGCCAGAAGTACTACACCGTGCCAGACCTGAAAACTTTATTTGAGCAGACAGATCCATCCCTTATTTTGGGCTTTCTCAAGGAAAGTAAACTGTACAGAAATTTTTGATGTGACTCCCACCTTTGCCTGGACCTTTTAGTGGAGTTTGTCCCCACCTTTTTTATTTTAATGTACCCCAACATTGCACCTTTTTCTTTTCTAGGTGACACTATGTAACACAATCATGTTGGTGTGTTGTAAAATCCCATCTAACGAACTAACTAGCTATGAATGTAGGGTCTTACCTACTAGCATGCTAAAAAGTTTTAATCCATGCCCTCGCCAGTTACTGTGTAAATCGTTGGAGCAACGCTTAATCAAACCTGTACTGCAACTAATTGCCTACAGTAATTAAAACACAATTAAGATGAGAAGTGCCATTTACCACCCCTCTGTTTGCCATAACAACTTTCATGAGACAATTGTGTTGAAGTGAATATACTGCCCAAAATTTATATTATCATTTACTTTAAAGACATTTCAAGAATAAGTGTGTCTTTTATTTTCGAAGGTTCTCTCAACAGTTCACCTTCCTAAATTACAAATGTTTGACTGGAAGAAGTTCACAGAAGTCAAAAGAAGATTTTTTTCTTCATCGTTAAAGAAATGTTATGGAAACATCAGTTTGATTCAGTGCTTTTGTGTTTTTCCCTGCTAAAAGGGCAGTTACCCTGTTGTGTGCTCCGATTGGTCAAATGCATGCATACAGTCTGCAGTGTGAGCTAGGCAAGGTAAATCAAAATGTGAAATTTCACAGGGCTTTTTAAAAGCAAGAAATGGAAGTTGTATCCTATGGTGTTCTTTGTGGGAATTTGTGTGGAAAAATACAGCTATGCTCATTTGCAGCTCCATAGACTGAGCTCGATGCCCTGCCGCATTAATGAAATGTACTGTAAGTTCATATAATGGTGAAGCCTAATCAGGAAAGACAGCCTACACAATACGTGCTGTGCACATGGCATAAACCAGACAAGTTTTTCACATGTGTAACCCTTGAAAAATACTAATCCTCCATTCAGACTTCTTCAGACCATCAATAATTCCTGATACTTTTTGGAGAATAATACTAACATAAAACTGAACGTTAAAGTCCCTGCAGGCTTTGCAGCTTACTTTCTGGCCCAAAACCTACACCGGGAGTATGGACATTGGAAGACTGAAATCAGGAATTGGGCATAAATTTGATACCCCGAAATTTCAGCTAAAAAGTTGGGACTCCGGTGGAATCACTGATAATGGGAGAAAACCCTAATGTGTGGCTTTATTGCCACAAATGTGTGAAGGAACCACAAATCAAAATTGGCTGTTTTTGCCTTCTTTAACAGCTGACAAGAACAGATGTGATGCTGAAGTTGATTTTTGCAATTTCACCAGTTCTGGAGATGCTGTGTTCCAGAGAGTGCTTGCATCAACAGTACCTGCCGATAGTAACTGGCCAGTCATTGACCACACTTACATGTCACCTGAAGGTAGGGTAGCTTTTAATGACCATTGCTCAGATCATCAAAATTAAAGCTTTTCATCATTTGTATCCAAGGGCTTGATTCACTTTTGTTTTTGAAATGCTTCAAGAGGAGTCTAATGCTGTTGCTTGCACCCTCTACAGATCCTTTCTTTATCCCCTCGTGCAAGTGCCGTCCTGGGGAGGGGTCATAGAAGCAAACTGAACAATGGGTTTGACCATAAGCTGTTCTAACCAGGGGACATGACCGTTTCTAGGGTCCCCCAAAATATGTCACAGGGTTTGCCAAAAGGTGGAGAAAAAAAAATTGTTTCAAATTGATTATATGTATTTAACTTACAAGGCCAAAGAGGAACCATTTCTGGCAGTCTGGGAGGCTGTTTTGTCAAAACAATTTTTCATTACTCTGCATACTTTGGATATTTGTGCTCTTTAGCTATGGATAGTGTCACATATTAACCACTTATCGAAGGGTTGCCAAGATGAACAAGGTAGAGTGAAAATGATAGTTATAATGATACAGTGAATAAACCAGTCACCTATATCATCAAGTCCTCAAGTGATACTATGCTGAATCGAAGACGCTTAAAATGTTAATTTCCAAACATCACTTTTCTATTATCTAAGTTTGGTATATCACATTTCCAACCCCATGGCCGGAGGTTGTATATTATCACTACACCAAGGCTCTATTCCTCTCAGATTGCAAACAATAACATGGTGGATTAGGCAAGACTGTAAACAAAACTCATCCAAGCACCTGGCTGCTTTCTCTTTGAAAGTATTTCCAGTGTGTCAGTCAACTGGCTAGGGTTTCCTGGAGCTGGATTAAATGTCAGTTCATGGGATATTATTGTCTGCCTATCAGTAAAATGTGTAACTGGGCAAGGAAGGAATTCAACTGGACATTTTAATGTGATCAGTTCATCATTGTGGTAGAGGAAGGAGTTTATGGTAGTGGAAGGTGTACTTGACATACAGTAGGTAAAAGTAAAGGTGGTGGTTGCAAGAATAGTTTGGTTCAGGATGTCAAAAGCCCTATATAGATAACTCAAGTTTCATAGGCTTAAAAGTCACTGGAGTGTCCCATATCTGTCACATTATATTGCTGATCTAGTCTGGGTAAGTATTGTCACTGGAGTGTCACAGAACTGTCACATTATATCCCTGATCTACTCTGGGTAAGTATTGTCACTGGAGTGTCACAGAACTGTCACATTGTATCCCTGATCTAGTCTGGGTAATGATTGTGTCACTGGAGTGTCACAGGACTGTCACATTGGACCTCTCATCTGGTATGGGTAATTATTTTGTCACTAGAGTGTCACAGAACTGTCACATTATATCCCTGATCTAGTCTGGGTAATGATTGTGTCACTGGAGTGTCACAGGACTGTCACATTGGACCTCTCATCTGGTATGGGTAATTATTTTGTCACTGGAGTGTCACAGGACTGTCAGACTGGACCTCTCATCTGGTATGGGTAATTAGTGTGTCACTGGAGTGTCACAGGACTGTCAGACTGGACCTCTCATCTGGTATGGGTAATTAGTGTGTCACTGGAGTGTCACAGGACTGTCACACTGGACCTCTCATCTGGTATGGGTAATTATTGTGTCACAGGAGTGTCACAGGGCTGTTACATTAAATTTCTGATCTAGCACATGAGATTCCTGATTTAATCTGTGTTCCCTTTGTGTCAGTGGAGTATCACTGGATGGTCACACTGGATTCCTGATCTTCCACACTAGAGACCTGATCTAGTCCAGGCAAGTTTTGTCCGTCTTAGGACTACCAAACTAGTTTTTCTGATCTAATTGGGGTTTACTTTGTATCAATAGAATGCCACAGGACTGTCACATTACAACTTTGATATAGTGTTTGTAATTACCAGAAGTGTTAATTATAGTTTCTGTTATTACCTCAGGCTCTTACTTTGCTGTGAATGGGTCCAGTGGTGGTACCAGAGCCGTCTTCTTGGGACCTGCCTTCAAGGGAACCACACAAGGAGAAACAGAGTGTAAGGTGTGTATCACTTGTTTGCATGGACCCATTAGAATCATTTAACTCATTCACTCATTTACTCATGTTCCTATTTACTCTTGTAACTCATTTTATATCAAGACCTGGTTATTCCTGTACATCTTACATTTCTTCATGTATCTTTCCATAGATGTCCTTATTCTACTATTTAGCTGGAGCCAGTTCCACTCTTTACTTTGGTTTTAGAACCAGGTACAGTAAAGCAGACAACACCCCCGCAAGTGTGTCACACTCTAGCGTACAGGCCTGGAAGAAGAATGACGTTACTTTTGACTCATCAACAGATTTCCTGGTGAGAGAAATGAAGAAGTACCTTTAAGTGCTTTATATTAAAGCCCAAGACCTTTCTTAAAGCATCATGTCAGTGCACGTCTGTCTGTCCGTCTGTGCATCTGCTGTCTGTCTGTCGGTCAGTTGGTGGGTCTGTCTGTCGGTCGGTCTGTCTGTCAGCACACCCACCTGCCTGACTGCCAGCTCTTCTGCCTGTCCCCTTGCCCTTCCCTCTGTCCATTTATCCATAAGTTTGTCACACAGATTGTGCATTAACTCAGGATTTGCAAAGAATGCATAAGTAACAATAGATATTAATGAAAGAAAAAATTATTAAGATCTGGCAAGGAAAGGTAGTTTAAAATTTCTTCAATGAATTCACAGTCCCTTGCCTCATTAGGCAGATTATCGAAAGCTTTTAAGACCAGTCAGTCAGACAGACCTTTCACATAATGTTGAAACCCTTGTGAATGGAACATGAAATAGACAATCACTTGCAGAGTGTTTTGAACAATAGCTTTTGCACTGTCAAAAATAAGGTTTGCAAGATTTAGGCTGATGGTTTGGTTAGTTAGATGAGATTTAACGACACACCAACAAGAATGTGTTATATAGTGTCAACTATATAAAAAAAAGTTCAGTCCAAATACGGTTTCAAAAACGGTCAAGCTCAAGTCTGGTTTCAAATACAGCTCAAATACGGTGCAAGTCCTTCCCTTTAGTCACCTCTTATGACAGGCGGGAAATACCGTGGGCATATTATACAACCCCCAGCCCACAGGGGTCCTTAGGTTGATTGGTGATGGAGACACTTGCAAGATCTGTGTGAATTTTTTGAAGGACATTCCAGCAAAGATTCGCTTTTATTCAGGATCCTGTTCAGTGATTAATGTAATGTTCCTACAAAAATATTTTCTTTCTGAGAGGAAAGTAATTCAGTGGAGGGATCATTCCATGGGCCATCTTGGAAAGATACTCTACCCCACAAAATGGGTTTCTACCCTCAAATTTTCCTGAAAAATAGGGATTTGGCTTGTCTGATTTGAAAATTTGTCAGTACTTTAAAATCTTTCCAAAGATAGCACCAGTTTCCATGTAAATTACCATACAAAGACAACTGTTTTGTAAAGGGGGGGGGGGGGGAGATGGGGGTGGGGTTTCTACTCTTAAATACAATCCCTCAAAGAAAACCTAAGGTGACCATTATACAGGTGAGATTATGTAATAAAGTATGAGTGATTTGAACCAATGACAGCCTATTTTCTACCATAAGTAGGCGATCCCTTCTAAGAAAGTAATGCTTAAGAAAGTACGCTCAATGGAGAAATGACTGGTTTATTGAGACATCACAAATTCACTCTTTAAGCCCATCTCCATGGATAGAAAGAGTGCCATCTAAACCCTGGGATTAAAGTGGTTGAAATGGTCCCCCCCCCCCCCCCGCCAATAGGCAAGTAATTTGTGTCATTGGTAACTTGTAACGTTGTACACATATGGACCACATATCACACCCAGGGTGTGGCCTTTCTGGGATTTAATATCTTGGTTTAGAGTAAGAGTAATCAGTTGAGGTGTCTGTGACCAACCACTATAGACCTTATGTATTGACATCAGGCTGGCATAATTTTTGAGGAAAACAATGAAACCCACGTGCACGAATGGCGTAGATTTCGCAGGTGCATGCAGTAGAATACACGCGTATACGATTGGGTGACAAATCAGCTGTCTGCATTGTTGGTGTAACTTGCAATGATACTGTACACACTTTTTCTCCAAATGAAAGAGCCCTTTCTGCTCTGTGACATCATATGCATAAGGTCTATATATAGTAGTATAGTGAAATGTGGTTGATCATGTTGGTATACAGACATCTAACTAGAAGGACATCAAAAGTAGGTAAATGATATTAAGATGTTATCTTCATCTTTACAGCCTCTTCTTGTAGCTGAGCTAGGGGATGGAGGAGTCCTTGCCATTGATGACATCATCTTCTCTGAAGGTTGTTTGTATGCAGAACCTGGTAAGTTCAGGACAAAATTTTAGTTATTGATAGGCCTAGGGGAAGTACTTATGCACTTATCAATTGAATAATGCACCCCACTAGCCCCAGCATTGTCAGTCAAATGTGAATCATTGACCAGTGACAGTGTGATGCACATGTCAGTCATTGAACCACTATTGTGAGCCACCAGTATGACTGAGGGGTGAGTCACATTACCTAAATTGTCAGTCACTGTTGTGACCAAGGGCTGGATCATTGTAAGTTAATTGATAGTACACTTTGTATCAATACACTTCGTATACACTTTGTATCAATTGTCATTCATATTTTTTCCAGTCAATATTGGTGACCCACATGTCAGTCAAAATTACAAATTGTGCATCAGTTTTGTGACTGAGGTGTGAGTCATTTTACAATAACTTGTCAGTCACAAAAGTGACTGAAGGGTACATCATTGTAAATGTTTTGTCAACACTGTTGTGGACAATGACTGACCATGTCTGGGGGTAGTAGGGTGCGTCATTCAATTGATAAGTGCGTTTCATACAAAGTTATTATGTAGTGGATGGAGAAGGTGAATCTAGAGCAATCTCCAAAACATGGTTCAGACCATTGTGAATAAATATTCACTAAAAGGTTTAATTAAGGGTGTTTGGAATTTCTTCTCATCATATTTTCATTATGATGTTCGTCTTAATGTGTTTGCAGTATGATTGTGGTTATGATCATTTCTGTTGGACGGAGAGGGATGAGCAGGGGAGAAGATGGTGAAGCCAATGATATGGCAGATCTTTGATGCCAAACTTTATTTAATGGGCTTAATAAAATGTTTTTCACAAATAAGAAAGATATCTATCTTTGCTGTTTTAAAAGCAACCAGCTACAAAGATGCATCTTCTTTGTTTTGCAGAAGTCATCACAGACCGGTGTACTTTTGAAGATGAAGACATGCCATTATGTTCATGGCAGCAGGATAGTACAGGTTCATTTCAGTGGGGGGTCACTGAGGCAATTGTAGCTGGTAGGATGGGTGCCATCAAAGTAGATCACACAGACCAGCTTTTCACAGGTAAAGTCACTGGATTATATAGCCAGTTAATGTATAAAAGTGTTTGGCCTAGGTTGTGAAATACGCTTGGGCAACTCCAAATATATTTTTTTTTTTGGCCCGAGTACCCATAGCCCTGTAAGTCAGAACTCTTAATGGAGTTGAGACTCCGGGAATGACATAACTGACACAGGAACATACACTTCTGCAGCTGTAGACAGTCCAGTACTAAGCCCTCTGTAAGTATTAATACCCCAGTAGGCCTGCAGTAGTGGTTTCTCCACATCTGAGGTGTAGAACTGCCCATATTGGAGAATTGTAGTGGACTTAAAACTTATGATTGAATAAAGAAAAAGATCAAAAGAGCCAGATGTGTTAGAGATAGATGAGCTTTTGTGGCTCAGCTTCTGACCAGTTGGTTTAAGTCGCGCCGACCACAGCCTTTTTTCCAGTTGTGGCTCACTGGCTTGTTTTCCCTTCTCCATTTCTTATGCTGAACACCAAGCACAATAGCAGTAGATTCCATTTTTAAAGTATTTGGTTAGAGCATCCGACTTGCAGCTGGAAGGTCTAGGGTTCAAATCCTGGCCGGGTCATACCAAAGACTTTAAAAATGGAACCTACTGCCTTTGTCCTTGGTGCTCAGCATAAACAATGGAGTAGGGAAAACAAGCCAGTGAGCCACAACTGGAAAAAAGGCCGTGGTCGTCTCGAATTGAACCAATTGGTTGGAAACTGGGACGTTAAACCTCATCTAACCTAACCTTAAAGTATTTGGTATGACCCGGCCAGGAGTCGAACCCCAGACCTTCCAGCTGCAAGTCGGATGTTCTAACCACTTGACCATGTTTAAATACATTATTAAAACCTGCAAAATAACACAAAATGGTAATTCAAATAGGATTTGTGCATAGGACAGTATTAAAACATTCATGAGGAGTCATGATGCCATGGAAAATGGAGTCACCACTTGACTCCTGGCCAGGAGTTGTGACTCTGGGGTAGAGTTGGATAAGTCCTAGGGCTGTGACCGTTTAGCGATTAATCGCTAAACGATCGCAGGTGTAATAAATGTTTAGTACAAAGCTACCAGCAAATAATCGCAATACCCATTTTTCCGTACAAAATAAAAACAATCTGCAGTCATTACAGTAAATTTGATGTTCAATCTTTTTGAAAAAGTGAAATACATAATTATACAAATGGCACACACACAAACATACGACATCAAAGTTGAGGTTCTATGAGGATCCGTGTTTGAGGTTCATGAAAACTATGTCCCCCGGACGTCACTAACGCATTTTACATATTCGTCATGTCCAAGGGCACGTTTAAAGTCTCTGTGTTGTCATAGGTACTTGCGATTAATCGCTAAACGATCGCAAAATTTTGCGATTAAATGTTAAGTAATTTTGCTAAACGTTCACAGCCCTAATAAGTCCCGCAAGCCTATTGCATAATTGCAGAATTCACCCTCCTGACTTAGAATATCCTGCAAAGAAAATAACTGTATGTGGGAGATTCTAGTGCACCTGTCTAATGGAACCTTTGACCTTCCCACCTCAACCAAAGTCTTCATTCGACACTGATACGACATGGAATCTTTGACATACAAAATGCCCTGAAATGTGAATCTTGGACAAATGAAATAAGGCTGCAGTGAATCTGCAACAAACAGTTGCAGCTAAAATGTGAATAACCGTTGAAAAAGAATCAGTAGACATTTCCAACATGTGCAGTACTGCAAATGACCTGGCCAAATTGGTGAATCTTTGACTAACAAAATTTCACGAAGAGTGGAAACTGTGCGAATCTTTGCCTAACTTTTCTTCTGTATTGTGAATCTGGGGTGAATCCTTGCCTTAAAAGTTTAATAAAAAAGTGAATACTTGTGAATGCTTGAGGTGGGGGGGGGGGGAAAGGTTCTCTTTGAAGGGTGCATGAACCTTTTTGTAGTTGCCTTAACCAGACAGTTATGCTACAGAAACACCTAAGATGTGAAAAAAATTTGCAAATATCTTGCAAAAAGATATTTCAAAAGGATGAATTTGGCATTTCATTTTGAAATGTTATCACTGGTATAAAAGCATGTCAAAGACAGACTTGTGAAATCCCTGATAGTATCAGACTCATTGCTGAGATTCATATTGGCATTGGCCCATATTCATCATAATTCATCATACATTCATACTGGTGTTTTTGAAATGAAAACAAGTGCAGACATTACCTATCCATGATCATTACTGACCTGATACTGGTATTTAAGAAACTTTTGTAATGTACACAAAACCATACCTGTTGTGTACTGCCATAGTCTCATTTCATTTGCGTGCTACAATATTCATAAGGACTTGCAAACAGGTGTAAGAAAGTACCATAAGTATTGTATGAAGTATGAACTTCACCAGTTCTGATATATTGGATAAGTGTGAAAAGTTTAGGCTAATATTGACTTTGAATACTGATTTTGTGGTCCAACACTATAAAGTAGAATGTTTGTTGCCATGACATTCCTATTGTCAAGTAAACTTATCAAGCCTTAAAATAATAAAATATTTGATAAAATATTGATAAAATATTTGATAAAATATTTGAAAAAATATTTCCAGGACATTACCTTTATCTGGATAGTAATGAGGGGGATGAGGGACTTTCAGCAAGACTCTTCAGTAAACTCTTTCAGCCGGGTGATTGTCAGGTAAGTAGAAATCATTCCTTCAAGGGAAGTTGCCATCATTCCAAGTTGAATTAGTATACCTTGTATCCTTATTCATTACTGGCTCTTTCAAATCATGTGCAGGTTTCTCTTAACTTTTTTTTCACTCACCAGCCGGACTTAGTGATCCAAAATTCTGGGTAGTCCGCAAGCTGTTTTCACTAGCCCGCCTATTTCATATTCAAAAAGTGAAATAGAAATTTGTTTTGTTTAGTACTTATGAAGATGCCCGTTAACATTTGATGTGTGTTCATTGACTTCATTCAACTCGAGGCAGTCTTGCTTGTTTTCTGTGACCCTGCACCAGGATCCGAAACTCCGGACATAAATCCCCACATTGTTTGGGGCCCAAGTAGCCTAAGGCCTATTCCATCTTTGGTTATTACAATCACACGATATATAATATGAACCCCCATCTGAATGGCACAAAAAATTAAACTATAATACAATGAAGTAACCCTACATTCCAGTGCATCTTTAGTTATATAATTTGTTAGTTTCTGAGAAACAGACAAAGGACCCAGTTGTTTTTTGTCTCAAGGATTTACTGCTAACATGACAACTTCAAAACCATGAAGATTTTTGCAATGGTTCCTACTCAAAATGACTGAGTGAATCACGTAGCGGGAATTATGTGACTGTGTGAAAACCGAAGTACACACAAAGTTAATTAAAATGTTCAACTGACTTAACCAGTTTCTACACACTTAATTCTAACTGACCATTTCGCAAGTTGTGTTTTTAGTTGTGTTTAAATAAGTTACATACTTCTCTATAGATTTTTTTTTGTGGCCTGTAGGTCTCTTCATGTGATCTTTCAAAACATTATTTGTTAAAATAAATGTGGATGCTAATGAGAGAATGTTGGCCCTTTATCTCCTTGTTGTGACAAAATCAGTCTCATCACCAAAGATATAGAAGATAAAAGAATGTGCGATGTGTAAAATTCTTACTTTAAGGTCAGGTAAATTTCCTCATTCATGAGTTTTCTCAAAATTGCCCCTAAGTTTACTTCTAATGCCAGATCCAAACTGTCTGAAGTCCCCCCCTTTGCTGACAAATGTCTATACTTTAATATTCGAAGGCCATATTCCTCAGAGGGCACTACAGAGTTATCTGGGCACTCTTTTCTCATGCTGTGAAATGTGGGCTACACTGCATCATTTGAATTTTTCCACTTTGTCTATCAAGTACAATCACCAATTTGGAATTCAGGTTGCCCCAAAACTAACATTTATTTTGAGGAGTGTTTGCTGTATAGTTGTTGTATGTTGCTGTCAGAGAAGTCAGGGTAGCAAGGCCACCCCTCACATCCCCCCCCCCCCCCCCTGCTCTGTCCAGAATACGTTATTCTGTTTGAAAGCTGTTTTCTGACAAAATCCAATCTTTTTGTTTAGATGATCCTTTGGTACCATCTTGGAGGCAGTAATACTAATAAACTAAGTGTCTATACAAGGACTGCAGACGCAGAGGGCGCCCTTCAGTTGGAGTGGAGGGTGTCTGGAGACAAGGGCCTTACCTGGAATGAAGCTGTCATAGCAATAAATCAAACCAGCATATTTCAGGTACTTGATGTTCTCCCATTTTTGTCTTTTTATCTATTTAATATTTCTGACATAAGCATCTACTTTAGCAGGTCTCTGTTCAAAGTTCCCTCAAATGCAAAGTCACATTATGAGAGGTTCACAGCTCACCTTAACTTGGTCAATAGGAAGAATAGTTATAGTCTGAAGTTGTGTCATATAACTTGGTAATCAGATACAGCTGAAAATTCCAGTTGGGTGTAGTTGAACTGGACTGAACTGGACCGGTTCAACAGGACATGTAAGTTTGAACTGGACATGCACATGTCCAGTTAAAACATCGAGTTGAATGGGTCCATTTCAGACCAGTTCAAGTGGACTGTCCCAACTGGATTATCTGAACTGAACAGTTCTGGAAATTGGGCATGTGCTGTTGGAAAGTCAAGTGGTATACTGCAATAAGTCTCCTGAAACACCCTTGAAATTTTATACCACATATATGTGGATTTTAGAAGGGTAATTCAGGTGTAATGGTGTCCTTGGAAATGCACTTTAAGAAAGTAAGATATATGCAGGGTATATTATTGAATGAAATCTGTATGTGATACAGTAATGTGTCAAGGCATATGCTCATGAAGAGATTTTAAAATAGTTTACAAAACACACATTTTAAAAACAATTCAATTAAGTCTAATTTTGTTATATACTGTTTGAGTGTGTAAATTGCACATTTTGGGAACAAATTCGAAAAGCGAAACTGTGGCAAAAAGTTTTGCAAAAGGTCTGATCTGGTTAAATACAATCCAGCTTGATTATGCAAATTAGGTAAAACCGGTTGAATTCAATAGGACTTTCCTGGATGGGTTCAACTGGACTTAACAGGGCCAGTTTAGTTGGACTTGTGTGGACCAGCTAAATTGAACTTCACTGTACTAGGTCAACTGGACCTTCCTGGACTCTTTCAACTGGACTTTCCTGAACCATGCTGTTCAGTTGGATTTTTTTGTAATTATTGTGATCAGTTCAACTGGACTTCACTAGACCAGTTCAATCGGACTTAATTGTGATTAGTTTAATTGAACTGCTGCAGTTCAATATTGTGATCAATTCGATTGCATTTTACTGGACCAGTTCAATTAGACTTTATTGTGGTTAGTTCCTCAGGACTTTACTGGACCATTTCAATACTTTATTGAGTTCAACTGGACATTTCCTGGACCAGTTCAATGGGACCCTATTATGAAAAGTGCAACTGAAACTTAACTGGAACAGTTCAAAAAGACTGCAATAACTGAACCAATTTGCTACTAATGGTAACTGCCTGTTTACAATTAAACCAATATTAAGTTGAAATTTTAGGAAATTTCCATCATTCCAGCAAATTCAGTTGGTTGAAACAGATTTCATTTAAATGGTCCCCACTTTCTGTAGGGGTAGTCCATTTGAACTGTTACTAGTGCAGGAACAGGCCTAGTTGGGTCCAGCTGAAGTCCAGTTCAGTCCCCTTAGCAACCTTGCCATGCAGTCGTGATAATAGAAAAAGTCCTATTAAAAACAACTGGTTCCAGTCTAGTCCAGTTGAAGTCCGTTTGAGTCCCATTTGGTCTGGTTCAAATATGGGCACGTCCAGTACAAGTTCATTTCAAATTTGAACTGGATTCAACTGGCATTTCCAGCTGGGGAGTCTGACTATTTTTGAATGGGTGTTTATGTGAAAATCTCATGTCTCTGTATTTTCAGTTAATTACAATATTTAAATGTAACTTACACTGTCATTGCATTCTGTATACTGGATGATTCTAGTAGGAAGATTGCTTTATGTATAAAGCCATCAGTGGAACTGTGATCCAACATTTTGAATCACTTAGAGGAATGTTACATTTCCTTCTTTGTTGCTGCTTCTTGAAATTACTCAAACATTCAGGGCCACGTTTCATAAGATTCATGCTTGATATTTGATAGCAATCTTAAATTTGACTTATCAGGCAATATATACCTATTTACATCAATCTGAAGTTCAAGTGTCACAGTCTTTACAAAATGTACCACTGGTTTTCTTTGTGGCTTACATGCATGGCAGATAGTAAGTAATTTCTCAATAATATTTTAATTCACAACTTTCCCAAAATGTGAGATGAAGAAAACAAAGTAGATAGCTTTTCAAAAAAGTAACTTGAAATGCATATATCATAATCCTCGGTGAAGGATCTTTGACAAAGAATCTTACAAATGCAATAAAATGCTTTCTTTATCATAGATTGTGATTGAAGGGAGTGCTGGCACCTTCACTACACGAATGGATCATGTCGGGGTTGATGACATTGGATTTAATATACCTTGCATTGCAGCAGCTGAAGGAGAAACACTCCCTAGTGATGTAGAAGGTGAGTTCATAAGTTGACCTACATCCCCAGGGTTTGGCTTTATTTGATTCCTATTGTTGCGTATAGCCATAGACCCTTTTCCAAATAGCAACTACAAAGGATTATGGGATAGACTTTAAGTACGCATTTTTTTTTGTCCACAGTAAAATGCCATTGACGAAAACCACACACACCAAAACTCGATCCCACAATCCTTTGTAATTGCTATTTGGAAAAGGGTCTATGGGTACACTTCTCTTTGATCCTGTTTGTTGCCCTTTAACTTACAACACTAGGGTACACCCTTGATGCTTTTTGACCTACAATACAAGAGTGCACCTCTGTTTGATCCCCTTCATTGCCCATTGACCTACAACTCAAGGGTACACCCTTGTTTGATCCTCTTTATTTCACAGTGACCTACAACACTAGGTTGCACCCTTGTCTGATCCCTGCCTTTGCCCAATGAGTGCAGATCTGTTTGATCCCTTTTCTCACCCCTGAAGGGAGTGCCGATGAGCTGCTCATTAGCAGGCCTGAATTCCATCTGTTTTGACCACAAACTCTCAAGCCCGGTTGACGGTGAAAATCTGTAATTAAATGTATTATTTGTTGTGTCTTTTTGACCTTTTGTTGAAAGTAATGAATTCAACCTAATTGGTAGAAGACAGGTAGGTTCCAGTCTAAATTTTCTTATTCACATTAAAGGTATGCAGAGTAGTTTCAGTACTGCTAAAGATTTTTATGTAATTACATTTTGTTGTAAATATGAATATTCATATGTACTCATCATACATATTCATCAACAACTTTATGATTTGTTTGATTAGATGAAGGTGATTGTTCAGATGTGGAGTATTCTTGCACAGATGGTACTTGCGTTTTGAATGAGCCTGGAAATTGTCGTGAGTGCTTTTGCCTGATTTCTTCAAAAAAAAAAGTTTGTGCATTTTGTTGTCATGTGAAATTTAGCACAATGCTTTTTTGTACTTTTTATGTTTGTAATATTAATATTCATTCTTCACAACTGGTGTAATTAGGGACTTCTAGATTTTAGGAATTGCACAGTGTGGTAGCTCCCATGGGGGAAGTCAGAGTAGCTGTGCCTGCAGAAGGGGGCTATACTAAAGTGTCCAAAATTGTAAACAATTTACAATAGGGATGGCATCCATAGGGGTAGTCATGGTAACTCTGCCAAGAGGGTCTTTGTCTGTATTTGGGCTTTATTGTCAATCATTGATTTCCAGTGGAGGTAGGGCTTGCACAGCATACATGAATATTCATTAATCTATGTAAGTAACTGCTAATTTGATTGGGCACTTCCAAACTTACTGTGGTATGGTATGTACCTACCATGTATATAGTGCTTTTAGGGCTGTGACGGTTAAACGCTTAACCGGTCAACCGACCAATTGATCGGTTATACGACCGCCAGATGTCATTTTGTTTAACTGTTTTTGTATCCTAATAAATCTGTGGCCGCAGTTCACCTTTATACCTAAACTCATGTATGCAGTAAACCGCAGAAGTTGCTTGCCCAAAACCACGCAACAATGGGTAAAGTTTGGATGAAAAATTACAAAAGGTTTAAAAAAGGCCTTTAGAATGCCAGTTGCACAGTGTGCATTGCGCAGCATTGACTGGTATATCGGTCCATTCGCCCCATGGTCTGGGGAGTGTTTTGCAGAAATAATGTGACAATAAACCCTTCCACGCAACTTTTGAAAAGGATTAAAAATTGTCAAAGGTGCAGGGATTAAACTATGCAGTACATGCTACAACAATCCAACATACCTTTTAAAGTGTGGAGCACCGTAAACTTGATAGATAAGACTAAAAAGTTACTTCTAGATGGCAGAAGAATATATGCTTAATATCGTTCATTATAAATGCACCTCGGGAATTTTCCGGGGCTTAACTTCCAAGGTTACGTGTTTACAGTTCATCAGTCTCAAAACATGATACATCTATACATCTGCACAAGATAGTGACCAAGCTATGTAGTTCTGGGCTTAATTATGCAATGCTGGCTTGCAAGCCTTGTAGGTGCAACTAAAATATTTGTAACTAAGCCTCCCCATTTAAGCTGACTTAATAATTTTAACAAGTGACGATTAAACATGTCCCGGTTGTCGCACCTGGAAAAGTTTCAACGCCCAAAATTCGCTAAGATGAGTGAATGATTCTTGCCGCCATTTCATTTATTAACCCCAAATTATAAAATATGGAGCATCCCAATGGTAAACTTCATGCATAATCATATTATTTTCGAACATAATTAGCACAGCTCATTGGACTTGCTGAACGAACCGTCGCACTGTACGTACGTGCATCGCACAGTACAGTACAGTATTTGTAATAAGCAGAGCTATTTGAGCTTGCTGATCGAATTCATCAGTCTCAAAACATGATACATCTATACATCTGCACAAGATAGTGACCAAGCTATGTAGTTCTGGGCTTAATTATGCAACGCTGGCTTGCAAGCCTTGTAGGTGCAACTAAAATATTTGTAACTAAGCCTCCCCATTTAAGCTGACTTAATAATTTTAACAAGTGACGATTAAACATTTTTATAATTTTTTTCAACCTTAGTATAATTCCTGGAAAAGTTTCAACGCCCAAAATTCGCTCAGATGAGTGAATGATTCTTGCCGCCATTTCATTTATTAACCCCAAATTATAAAATATGGAGCATCCCAATGGTGAACTTCATGCATAATCATATTATTTTCGAACATAATTAGCACAGCTCATTGGACTTGCTGAACGAACCGTCGCACTGTACGTACGTGCATCGCACAGTACAGTACAGTATTTGTAATAAGCAGAGCTATTTGAGCTTGCTGAACAAACCGGGCCGGCCGGCCAAGTGCACGTTGCATGAACGATCATTCATGACATACCTTACGTACATTGTACAGTACAGTATTGTGTACGAGACTACTATGCATGAGTCCCGTTATAACATACAGTAAAAGGGTAGCTGTCATTATGAAAAAGTTTCGCCGTCCATAATTACGAAGAAACTGGTGTTTTCAGTAGGTATTAGGTAAAAAGGCATGTGATGTAAGACAAGTTAAAATTCAACGCTACACTTTTTTGCGGAGCATGCAGTAATACACAGGGTTCTCCACTGGTCTGTTTTTTGTGCGGGGGCTCTTGTGATCGCCATCCTGGGGGGTCTAAGGGGAGGGGGACCCCCTTTGGGAAAATTTTGACAATTTAGGAGGGCTTAGATCGCAAATGGTGCAATCTACTTCCTTGTTTTTGGCTTCCCTATGTGTTCAAATCTGGGCATTTTGTGGTCATTTCCTTTTTGCAGATTGCCTTTTCTAAATATCTTTGACTTTACTTACAGATCTGAAGCTCCAGTTTCCACTTGGACGTATTCAAGAATGAAGTAGTTCACTTAAATTAAATGAAATTTCGGGTGAAAATCGGGAAACCTAGGGAACAGTTCAATTGAATGGTTTCGTTTAGTGTATGAGTTTGATGGTAACAGATTCCTACTGTGGAAACATATGAAAGAAATGCAGTAAATGCATAATGAATGATATAAGAGCTCAGGTGAAAGTGAGCTGGGTTTGCATCTCCGATGTTTTATTATACATTGCTTGTTATGAGTATTTGAAATCAAATATAAAAGGCAGTCAAATGACTAAGTTGTGGTGTTTGTGATTGAGTGTACAGACAACTTCTTGACCGGGCGGGCCAATTTTCTGTGCGGGCGGCAAAGTTTTGTCCGGGCGCTAAAGTAGTGTGGCAGATTTTGTACGGGCGGAGCCCCCGGACAAAACAGCTAGTGGAGAACACTGATACATATGGGTAAAAATTTTCACACCATTACGACATAACGGTGCTGGAATTCTTAGCAGACACACGTATATTACATATGAATTGCAGCACGGTCACAAGCCACGCTATATAGTACACTATATGTGGTACATTTGTACTCGACGCTGCTCTAGGCGTGTGTGATACTGTATCGCTGTAGCTGGAGAAGTGCGTCTTGAACTGCGATAATGCCAGTGATATCCATGGGCTTCTCATCTTATGGTGCTATGTTAGACTGCAAAAATCTTGAAAACGGTGATCAGTGGCATAACAAAAAGTATGCATGTTTGTGAAAAGTTTGAACAAATAATGCAAACGTTCTAACCTGCATGCTACTTCCACGATCACCACTACCGGCCCCATTTTAAGTGTATAAATCTTTGTTGTTTAAAGTGGTGGTGCTCTTCCGAAATGTTTATTTTGTTTATATGTTTTTATTTTCGGTTAACCGTTAACCGTTCAGTTAGTAAAAACGGTTAAACAGGTAGTGAATTAATCGGAAATGCACAGCCCTGATTGCTTTGAGATGTACAGTAGGGACATATAGTGAGAATATTTTCAATGTATTTGTGCCTGATGATCAATATTTGTTGTAACCCGATGATGTTTAAGCCATTCATGAAAAATAATGAAAGCAACATTTCAGTTGAACTTGTGGAAGATTTTGGCATAAAAACCACCTCTGGATAAAAATCATGTTGTTCTTGTTCAAACAGATTTGTATCTACTCTACTATTTTGCTATACTCCTTGAGTATTAGTGAACCAAATTTTCTTTGCTTTGAGAAACCATTCTAAGCTTTAACACTTTTACTTTGCTCGTTGATGTTTAATGGTAAGTGAATAGCTCAAGTGAACCATGATGCCTCCCTTGTCAGTGTTCCTGCTAGCGTATTGTAAAGTTTGGTACCCTCATTTTTAGTGTAACATTATGCTTATGTTGAGCTTAATATTCTCTGGTATTTTGTATTAACATCTAGCCTAACATGTCCACATGTAAGTCTAGCCATAAGCTTTCAAGTCTGTATAAATTCAACTCTAGCCAACATTTTTCTCAAGTAAGTCAAGTCATACTTCACTTTCTCAAGAACTGAACCTGCTTCTACCAAGAAAATCCTCTTGTAAGTCAACTCTAGCATACTGTAACATTCTCAAGTACTTCTCTGTTTAGATTGATGTCATGTTCACATAATCTGTATGCTTGTTTTTATGGTAACAGCCATGGAGTGCACTTTTGATGAGGGCTTATGTGGTTGGAAAAATGATGTAACAGCTGGTAGCCAGTGGTCCCTTAGTGAGCCCATTCCAGCCTTTGGTCCCACATCGGACCGTACTTCTCAGGGTAAGACATACTTTCCACACTTTCTAAAATGTTTTGTCTCTAGTTTTGTACATTTTTAAATATTTGCATTGGAGATAATGGTACTTTGCTTAGAATTTATTTGTGTATCAGTATTAATGATTTGCCATTTCAGGTCAGTATTTATTCATCGATGGTAAAGGCATTGCTCCATACCAAGCTGCCCAGCTGGTGAGTCCACGGTGGCCCCTATCCAACCTTGACTGTAAGGTATCCATCTGGTACTACCACTTTGGTTACAATTATGGTTCACTAGCCCTTCAAGTCAAACCTAACCAGGGTGTTATCAGGGAATTGTACATACTTCACAGTCATGAGAGCAACTTCAACATGTGGACGAGAATTGAGGCTGACATACCGAGGTGTTTATCCACCTTTCAGGTGAGTGGTGGGGATGTTCAATTTTCCTAACTGGTAAAGGCAACACTCATCACCCCAAAAGCATTTTAAGTTTTGGGGTTAGCTAAATTTACAATTGGTTGCTGCACTATGATTGATGTGAGTTGTGTCTCCTACAGTGCACAGCAGACAGAGGAAATGCTTAGGTAACGTGTGAATTGTACATTATGCTTTTACACAGTATAGTGTACTCAGCCAAATGTGGCCTTGGGCAATTAAAATAAAGAGATGTTTGTTTGGAGATTTTAACGTAAGACAGTAACTATTTACATTGAAGGATGGGCTGGTGTCACCAAAATTGAAGGGACATGCATGTGTCCTTTGAAGGCTTCTGATGCTGGGGTGTTTCACTTACATATATACACAACATAATTTCAGTAACATGGGGTTGTGTTCATAATAATCAAGCCTCTTCTCTTTCTTTCCTGTTTGCAAGTAAAATAAAGGAAACTTATGAATACTGGCAATGTGATGGCTGGCCTTTGTCAGTCCTGCTGCCAATAATCTACTTCTTTAAATAAAACATTTTGCAAAATTTCTTGATATTTCTGACTTTGAAAATGGTGGTTATTTCCTTTAACTGTGGAAATACATATGTGTACACATATGCACAGACAGACAGACACACCCCCCCCACACACACACACAAATTGTACCCAGCTAGGCTGTAGCCCAGTTGCTAGGCTATAGCCTGGCTGCCTTGCAGCCTGGTTTTGACAGGTTGCAGCCTTGCTGAAGTATTCAAGGAATTTTGGTTAATACTGACTATGGAAGATAGCATTATATTACACTCAAACCCTATTACTGCATGGCAATACCTCCACTGCTTTGGTATAGAATACAGATTCTAAAACTTTGTGCCTTGACTAAACAATTGGCTAACCAGAATTTCCTTTATGGTCATTACATGTTTTCAAATGAATCTGTAAACTGTAATTTTGTATTTGTTATGTGTCCTGTTATATTTTGGTCACTTTCAGAACCATTGTCCTCTCTAAAGTGATGTATGGACTAAAAACTGTATAGATTATATCTATAGGCAAACCATTGTGACCCAGTGGGTATCTGTCATTTTTATCAGTCAGCTATTGGCTCCTATTTCAGATTTTGTTGACCGCCCAGAATAGCTACGGTAACCTTCAGCATGGCGGGTTTGCTGTGGATGATTTTAGTCTAACGTGCAGTGAACCAACCTGCACTCCTGAATACCAGTGTTCAACAGGGGGACATTGTTTTACCCCCTCCCAGAAGTGTGATCTGATGTTAGATTGCTGTGAAGATAGAACAGACGAGGACCAGTGTGGTAAGTACTATGATGTGAACTTGTTCAATAATAATTTTACTGTCATCAGTGTTTCCGATACGCTGCTATGATGCGATTTTGATGCAATGATTTGTCAATTTGAAGCATTGATATTAGTGGGAAAAATGAAAAATAAGAGGGTTTCAGATGCAGTGTGAACAACAACGCATGCCATACCCATGCGCTGTTCCACTAAATTGACATTTCCTGTGAGCCAGATTTTCTTGTATTGAGTATATTGATCCAGTGGATCATTTCTTAGGGGAAACACTGACTGTCATGCCTAGCTAACTAAAGCAAGTGCACACTGCAAGGATACAACTGATATAGTTAAGCTCACAGTGACCAATTGTCTAGGATGAGTGTAGGACAATCGCTGCTACCTAGTAGTGTAGTAGCAGGGTCCATAGCTAGATTGTAAGTTTGTCACACACTGCACAAACCTGACTGCTGCCCAAGTCATTCATTTTGGTTTCTGTGTCCGTATGGAGACCCTATTTGATTTTCTACAGTAGTCACCTGATTTCCCACTTTTTTACCTGTGATCCAAACGGATTCAGTTGCAAGTTGATGGCAAGTGGTGCTCCATACCGCCACAACCTGACACAAGTACTGTATGATGCAACTGCTTCTGACTCCCCAAAGAATATGAAGTTTGTTTAAATGCCTGATATTTTGCTCATGACACAGACTGACTATTGTATCACAGTCATGCAAGGAATAAAATTTCTGCTCCAACCTGACTAGGACTGTGCTCAGTTGATCGCAGTCTGTTGGGTTTAGTGTGCACCTACTGTAAGGTCCCAAGAGGTTTACATGTCTCCTGTAATAGCACATTTTCTTGCCTATGTCTTTGAAAGATGGTGTACCCTTGATTTGTGTTTATAACACAATTAACACAAGTGACTGGTTTGAAGTTTTGTTATAATTTGGCACACACTTTTATTTGTGTGTCATGATAAACCACATCCCTGTTTGGGTTGTGGTGGCCATGAGAAGTATTCGGGTAATGTCACCTCCCCAAATTTGGTATCTGGGAACAGAATACCTGTATTCTGCTCAATATTTAGTCAAGGTAGTAAAATGATGTTCAGGTATTATGTTTACAGGCTTTCAAGTGACTCATACTTTTCCTGCTTTCTCCTACATTTTGAGGCTTCCTTCTGCTTTATGTTTTTATGAAAATCTGACTTAAGTAAAGTTCTATTTGTTACTTTTACACCACTTTTTTGGCTCAAAAGGCCCTCCATAAAATGACCTACTCAAATCATTGAAAAAATGAAGGAGCCTTCACATGCTACTGTCAGAGTTGAAGAGTATCAATGAATGAAAGCCTACAAAAGTCCTAGGTTTGTCCAATGTTTGATTCACAATTTTAATCCTATCCTCATCCTGTTTCTGTTGAGCATTTTTTTGCTATTTTTATCCTACTTTTTCACCTAGGTCTACTTGAAAGCCTGTGAAAAAAATATGAGATGACAGTCATTAAGTGATCACAGAAATGCTTTTACTGCCTTCAACCATATGGAAGATAACTGAGAATGTAGACAATTCTATGCATCTGTGTGTATGTGTGAAATGCAATGGGAGCATGTATGTATGCATTTACATCCCCCCTCCCCCTCCCATGTTCAACACAAATCTTTTCACTTAACTGTGTTTACCTCTGGCCTTGGAAAAGTTTTTACCTTCCAAGGGTAGGGAATGGGAGGAAAGTGGAAGAAGGGGGAAGCAGAATGAGCAGGCCTGGTTCTTATAGTCAGATATGTAAATTTGATTTATACTTGGGTAACATCAGGTCAGGTAAAGTCAGAATGCAGGTCATATTTACAATGCATTGTTCAATTTTTCTTTGCAGTAATGCCCTATTTAACAACCCTTCCTTCCTTTCTCTCTCATAAATTCTTCCCACACAACATTTCTAGATGACTACAATCAGTGTTCCTTTGATGACGACTTCTGCATCTGGCAGCCAAATTCTGGTGATGAGATCCAGTGGACTATGAAACCAGAGAAGAGAAAGAGGGATCCTCACATGGGTGATGGTATTCCTCCTAATGATGGTATGTTGTATTCCACTGCATACATGTTAGCTAGTGAGTTCTACAGCTGTTTTACATGTTTTTTTCATTATTAGACCTTTGACACGGTCTTCCTTAATATTGGTGAAAATTGCTTCGCTGTTTTTGATGTAAAGTGATCATAGCTCATACATGAATATGACTAATTATTTCACAATAAAATACAAAACATAAAAAAACCAAGGACCAAAGTGTAAGGATGAAACAGGCAGATGCTCCAGTGGGCTTATTGCTACTATACTCTCTGTATGTGTATACTACATATAAAAATTCAGACGTTGAGGGGCAGTTGTTTTACGACTCTAAGGGATCATGAATGTGGGATAAGAACGGTTTATACATGTTTCATTGTTGTGTAGTTACAAACAGACCAATATGAAAATTTTCAACTTATTCTACGTAATCTAGCCATTCCTGAGGCCTAAGAAAATAAAGAAATCATCTTTCCAAGGATGGGAAATTTACAGATTAGAAGTGTCCCAGGATTTGTAAAGATTTCCTCATGTTGGAGTGTATATTTCTTGCACCATATGTCTAGGCTGTATCCCCGACAGGCTGTTCCCCTAATTTAAGTGGAAAATATTCATAGAAATTTGGAAATTTCTCATGGGAAATTTCAAAAATATTTGTCTTCATCAATTGCCAGGTACTGCATTATTGACTGACCTGTTAAACTTCATCTTGTAGGTTCATTTATTCAAGCAGAGTTTAAAAATAGCATGAAGGGGAAGAAGAGTACTCTGCACAGCTACCTAATATCTTCAACTGATGACAAGTGTGAGGTAAGTAAATGGAAAATGAATTTTGTAAAGCTACCTAATAACATCAACAGATGGCAAGTGTGGCGAGGTAAGGAAATGAAAACTGTATTCTGTAAAAATACCTAATATTATCAGCAGATATAAAGTGTGAGGTGAGTAAATGAAAAATGTACTTAATAAAGCTACCTAATATTAGCAACAGATGATAAGTGGAAAGAAAGTAAATGGAAAATGTATTCTGTGCAGCTACTAGGTATCATCAACAGATGATACGTATATGATCACTCATTTACATTTACATGCAAAATGTCATCACCTTAGTTTTAATTAGCATACCCCATATGGTAACCCTTTTTCAGTGCTCATGTCTGAGAATGAAAGAACAACAGATTTTTACAACAGTATAATGTTGTCTTGGATTGCAAAGTCTCATAACCTAATTTTTTTTAGCTCATACCAGCATGCTGGTGTGAGCTATTGTGATCACGCGGCGTCACTCTATCTATCTATCTATCTATCTATCTATCCGTCCACACTTGTTCAAAATGCTTCTCCTCCCACATGCTTTCATGGATTTTTTTGAAACTTGGGCACAATGTTTCTTGGGTGGTGGGCCATTTGGGGTGTTCAGGAATTTTTGGTCCAAGGTCCAATGTGGACCCTAGGGCCCATTTTATAAAATTCTACAAAATGCTTCTCCTCCTACAGATTCTCTTGTACAATGTTGATGGTTTGCCATAATGTTACTCTCTCATTGGTCCCTTCGGGGTGTTCAGGAATTTTGGGTCCAAGGCCCAAGATGGACCGTTGGGTCCATTTTGTGATATATTGCAAAGTAATTAACTTCTTCTCTATTTAATGTTCAAAGAGAGGTAACAGCCTCTCATTATAATGCTTGGTTAGTGATCTCATTATGGTGTTCTTGAATTTTGGCCTAAGGTCCCATGTGGGCCCCAATGGCTCATTTTATGAAATTTTACAAAATACTTTTTCTCCTACAAATTGTGTTGTACAGTGTTGATGATTTGTCATAATGAAGCTCTGTTAATGGTCCTTACAAATTACTTCTCCAATTTGGGATGAAGAATACTTTTGATACCTTTCTAACCAATTTTGTGCCACCCCTCTATTTTACCAGTCTCACAAAATCACTTTACTACCTATTTTTCTGTGTACTGCACTCTCTTTAAAACTGTCTGTGTAGAAGAGGTCAACCCTGTGCAGTTGTTTAGGTTAGTTTAAAGGGAGCTGCTTAATGGGATTTCCATTGGGTATTTCCATTGTGTGTGCATTGTCAGAGCACGTGGGTGTGTTTGTCAAAGTGACGGTAGTGACCCTCTGTTAATGGTTCTTTTAGGGTGTACAGAAATTTTGGGTCCAAGGCCCAATGTACCTTAGGGTTCATTTTGTGAAATATTGCAGAATGGTCAATTCCTCCTCCAGTTAATGTTAAACAGAGTTGAAGGCCTGTCATTATGGTGCTTGGTTAGTGATCTGTTTAATGTTTATGGTGTTCTGGATGTTCTGGAAGTTTGGGTCTAAGGTCCCATATGGGCCCTATGGCCCTTTTTATGACATTTTGCAAATTGCTTACTCCTGCAGATTCTCTTGTACAATGTTGATGGTTTGTCATAATTATATTCGGGTAGTGGTACCTTCAGGGTGTTTAACACGTTGGGGTCCAAGGCACAAGATGGACCATAGGGTCCATTTTGTTTAGTATTGCATGTGATTAACTTTTCCTCCAGTTAATGTTTAACAGAGTTGACGGTCTGTTATAATGATGCTTGGCTAGTGATCTGTTTCTGGTTTTGTGGAATTCACATCGCAGACATATACTTACCCGATGCTACATCTTATTTGCATTATTCTCGTGCACTGCGCGCTGCTAAGGACAGAACGTGTGGACCCTATGGCTCTTTTATGAAGTGTGCAAAAGTGCATCTTCAACTACAGATTCTCTTGTACAGTGTTTATAGTTTGTCATAATGATACCTGAAATTTGGGGTCCAAGGCCGAATATGGGCCCTAGGGGCTTTGCTGTCTTAAATTGTATTCCTGAAACAACTTACAAAGCAAAGATAGCATGACAAATTTTTTGTGACATTTAGGAAGGTGCCATCAGGGTATGTGAGATTTGGGGTCATAAGCCATTTGACATCATTTAAAGTCATATGATGCTTGCACTAACAAAGACTAGAAGCCAGGGACCCTTAATTGGATGAAGGTATGAGCTTCAGCACCATTGGTGCTCTAGTTTGTTTTTGTGTTTTTGTTACCCCATATGGTAACAGTCAGTTATGGTTCTTTTTAGTCATGTAACAACATTTTGCAATTGTGAAGTTAGGCAAGATAACCCTTTTGTTTACATTTGATATGTTCTGAAAGCATTGCAGATACTTAGGAAGTAAGAGAATGTATCAAAGAAGATTTGGTGACTGTTTGCCCTTTAAAAATACAAGGTGGCCTTTTAAAACAGTTTTAAAGAGAATGCAGTTATCCCTTCTTAAGTGTGCCAAAATTTTCGTTACCGAATTGTGGAATAGCTGACAAATTGCTACTTTCTTAGCACAATTATTGCTTATTAGCTCAATTTCATTTTTTTAGGTTTCCATAGGTTCATGCAAAGGATCATCAGAGGAGAGATTTTCCTCTCAGTATAAAATAAAAAACTAAGGAGACATAAAAAAATCTCTTGTCTTTAACATGTCTGTCCTTTTTATTGTCATGCTCAGCTCCGGTTTGTCTACTTCACTGAATCCTCCACCAGCCTCCGTGTCCTCCTGCGTCACAGCCTTGGAGAAGGGAATACCGAACAGGTATGGACGAGTTCCATGTCAGGAGCCTGGCAGAGAGCTGTGGTTAGTTTGTCCAGTGATGAACCATTTGAGGTAAGTCACTACCTATTACAGGACTGGAGAGTTAAGCATGATCAGGATTTCTTACATTGGAGGTATCGAGAAATAAATAATGAACATAAAAGTTGAGCAAAGTTGGGGTAATTGGGGTGGAGATGGGGAGGGGAGGGGGGGGGGGAGGTAAACCATGTCAGTGTCATTTAGTCATCATTGCACTTAGTCATCATTGCACATAGAACAATATGTAGTGAGGGATTATGAGTAGCATCTAATCCTGTCTTTGTTAATCTGTGGTGCTGTTTCATTTTCTGTGAACACTTGACAGATTTTTGTTTCACTTCCTGCGAATTATAGCATTTTTAACGTGTCTCCCTCAGGTTGTCTTTGAGGCTAATTCTGTTTCCATTGAAGGTGGTGTGATTGGTATAGACAGCACTTCTTTTACACCATCATGTGATATCACAGAAGAAAATTTGAAGACTGAGAGCAAAGGAAGCGGTCTTACTGCAGGTATTGATTTAATAAGTTACTGAATCTCTACTGCTTGTGTTGATTAAGTAAATACCTGATTTACTTCTGCAGATATTGATTACATGTGTATCTGAATCACCATGTTAAGTTTTGATTAATTAGAGGATATGAATCAGTACTGCAGGTATTAAGTATATATATCCGATCAGTACTACTGCAGGTATTGATTAATAAATACATGTATCTGAATCAACACCAAATTCATTTATCTGAATCAGTACTTCAGGTATTAGTTAAATATATGTCTCTGAATCAATATTTCAGGTATTGATTAAATTCATGTATCCGTACAGTACTTGAGGTACTGGTTAAATACATGTATCTGAATCAGTACTTCAGGTATTGATTGAATTTATGTGTCTGAATCAGTACTGCAGGTATTGATTAAATACATGTACTTGAATCAATACTTCAGCTATTGATCAAATTCATGTCTTTGAATCAGTACTTCAAGTATTAGTTAAAGACATGTATCTGAATCAATATTTCAGGTATTGATTAAATTCATGTATCCGCACAGTACTTGAGATACTGGTTAAATACATGTATCTGAATCATAACTTCAGGTATTGATTGAATTTATGTGTCTGAATCAGTACTGCAGGTATTGATTAAATACATGTATCTGAATCAATACTTCAGGTATTGATCAAGTTCATGTCTCTGAATCACTTCAGGTATTAGTAAATTACATATTTGAATCATTAATTCAGGAATTGATTGAATTCATGAATCTGAAGCAGTACATAGGGTCTGGGACCAACATTTACAAAAGGTTATTGTTACATATATGTCAGTGTTTGCTGAGGTGTATTTTAAGGAAATATAAATGTTGTATTAAGGCTGGGAGAAGGGTTTCTTGTGTGAGTATGGGTATTGGACAAGACTGATAGTTATTTTCCATTTTTGTACATTACTTTGGTACTCAATGATTGCCGTTTCCTTGGTTGTTAGGCATTTTTCCAAGCAAGCGTCCATTGTGTCACAGTAGGATCTATGGTTGTATGCCATGGGAGTGTGCTGTGCCAGACATTGCCAGGCAATTCCAATCACGTGACATCATATGAAATACCTTTATAAAGGTCTTAGTACAGCATACTTCTTTCTTTTTGCAATGTGGATTTTTTATTTTCTTTTAACTTTTGAGGCAACAAGTTTTGCCCCATACACTAAAAATTCTTCATACTCAGTTTACTTGTTGTGCCTCCTCCAATACATTGACCACCTGTCTACTGCACATCCCTATCAAAGCTACAGTAGCCTGCCTTGACCTTAAAATGCTGAAGATCTTATCCACAAAATACTGTGCGTATGCTTAATTAGGCACCCTGACTCACTGCACAAGTATCATTGACCACCTAGCATGGAGCTACTGTTTAAATTTATGTGAATCAAATAAAATGTCACCAATTGTATTTAGAGATATGAGCATATTCCTAAATATGTTTGGGGTGATGGAATGGCCTCTTTAACCTACTGTTTGTTGTACTGTTGTATTGTGATAAAACAGGTAATTGAAATTGAATGCATTTATATTAAAGGAAAATATTGTGTTTAAAATGCACCAACATGGCATACAAAGAAAGTACTTCAAATTATTATTAAACCATTCAGTCTCACCAATAAACTCTAGCGATAGCTTTATCTCCACAAAATGTTATGCATTACAAGAGTAACGAATGTTGCATCATTTGAATTTTTGAAAGTTTGGGTGAACAAATTACTTTTGGGCAACAAATAACTGATTTACTTCCTGTGAGAGCCTTATGTCTTGAAAAGAAAGCTACCGTACTGCCTTATTTTGAATTGTCTGTCATTCTGTATCTATAAGTATTGGTTCTATAAATATGAAAATTTTATGTGAAATAAATGCAATATTTCCCTTTAATATATAGCTGTTCTTTTACTTGCAGTAATAATCTTTGTGGTTGGTATTCTAATCTGTGGTGCTCTTCTCATCGCCTTGGTTATAGCTCTAAAGAGTAGAAAGAAGGATTACCATACAGGGTAAGTAGAATATGGATTGTGAAAATGGTGGGACCAGTTGGGTTAGTCCATTGCAAAGAAAGGGTTGATTAATATTTGCAGCTTTTTGTTGTGGCAGATAAATTGTCACTTGGAAAATAATAGTGGTTGTGGTTATTTATAAGTTTTTAAAAATTTACCCCAAAAGAGATATTTTGAGAATGACACTTTATTTACCTTAAAATAAGTACAAATGCCAATTGAAATATTAAAACACATTTACTTTTATAATAGATTAGGCCAGGATGGGGTTCCCAAGATCTCTGTGATCCCAGAATGTCTGATGTTGTTTTAATTCAGTGTTTTGATTGATACATGTGGTTGCAGGATTCCTGTAAGTTTGACTAGAACCCCAGATATTCATGTGCATGGAAATCAGGCTCATTTTCAGCAAGCCTAAATCATATATTTATCTAGTAGAAAAATACATATAGTCCTGCCCATATTTGAAAATAAGCATGTCATTTTAGTGGAGAGAGGAAATACCTCTTAGTCTCTAGCACATAGTCAGTCTCTGGCTTTGTATATGATTTATCTGAAGACACATACCTCTATCCTAGTTCTCCTGATAGTTAAATAGCTTCAAGCCTTTGAATTTTTTGCTTCCATCTATATCTTTTTGAGGATGTCTAGGATTTCCTGATTGCTAGGCACATCAGTCACAATCCTAGAAAGGGGTCTGTAGGAAGGGGGCAGGGGGGATATGCAATTGATTTGCCTTCAGACGGATGGATGTATGGTCCTGGGTTGGACTTAAAATGTTTGAAATTTGGTTCGAGTTGAAATTTTTAGTGCGTTATATGTGGATGCCTTTCTGTATTTAAGTGCAAATACATTCATTCACACCAACCTTAGTGGGCACTATAAGCTGAATGTCTGTTCTGTGTCCTATAAGTATCTTTCCCAGTATCAAATATTGTTTATTAATGGTACACCAAAGAGATCCTTGCATGTGTTCAACGTACTATCAAAGTATTGTCCCATAATTAAGAAAATTAAGAAGAGCCATTCATGAATAAGGATAGGGACATCATAATTCAAATTAGGTTGACTTTAGTAACAGGTCAAATTCACCATACCAAATTACAAACAGAGTTCACTTCTAGCCTGTCTGCAAATTTCAAAATCTGTCTCAGCCTTGGCCTTGAGGACAGTGCTCTAGACCATAATAGTGGTTAATATTCTCCAGTGTAATGTTTGTTAACATGTTGCTCCGTGTGTTCCTGCTGAGTTACTTTGTTATGTGGGACATACTTTCAGCTGTAGACCCCTAGAGAGGGAGGCTTGGGCTGTATTATTCTATTCCATTGTTTCAAAATTTACCAAAAACTGCAAAGCAAATTTTATCAAGTGAAATTCAGTTACAGTGTAATATACAGTGGTGTTGTACAGTTTCTCTAGATTGCAGGCATCAAATTTTGTGATTTTGTCACCATGAAGTTGTGACGTTTTCCCTTTTTCAGTGCTCATGTCTGAGAATGAAAGAACAACAGATTTTTACAACAGTATAATGTTGTCTTGGATTGCAAAGTCTCATAACCTAATTTTTTTTGTTTTTGTGTTTTGTTTTTGCAGGGAATCTGATAGTCCCACAAAGAATCCTGAGGTAAGCATTCCATTGCTTTCTGTGTTTGATGTATTGAATCTTTTGGGGGTAGGGGTATGCATGGAGTAAAATCGAAAGAACACAAAAGTTTTGTCAAGGTGGATAATAAGCACTACAAAAATGTGAGAAATCATATAAAAACAAATTTTCATAGCTGAAACTGAAGAAACCAAATCCATATAAAAGTTGTTATCCCAACAGTTGATACCACATTTATCAAGGATGTTAATCTATTGAGGTGTGCAACTGATTGAAGATATTCATAGCAAAAGGGCAAAAGAAGCATACTCTTTTCAATTAGATCTCAAAGGATAATCAAAAAAATTAAGGAAAATGTCCTAAAATCCTTAAAGGGCTTGCCAAAAAATTGGTATGGACTTCGTCTAATGTGAAGCTGAATTAGATAACAGTATTTGAAGTAAATTGTCTGGTATAATTTACACCTCTAAGTAGGGAATTCTATAAAGTGTCAAATAGTTACTTTTGTCCTGTGTCCATGATCACAAGATTTGATTGCAGACAATCTTGTACTGGAATCTGTATTAAAAATTCTATCATCTCTTTCTCATTTCATCTCCTTTGCAGGAAGAGTCAAGCATGATTTAGTTCTATTTAAACTTGTCTGAAATATGTTAGTAAGTTCCTTTTCATAATCTTTTGTTTTTTTTTTACTACATTACTCAAGTAAGATTTTGGTGCCATTGGTGGATAATTGAAAATGCAGAAAATACATTTAGGTTTTGAGAATTTGGGTTATATTTGAAGCACCATATCAGGTAAAGTTTCATGCTGGTCATCAGTTATACTGATTTTTCAGTATCAATGGAAAGAGTACATTGAAAAGCTTTCTTTTTGTACCAAAACCTTGGGTAAATTACTTTCTTGTTAACCTGATATGCTGTGTTAAAATTGTCTTACTTTAAGGTTATAACATAATTTCATAAAGTGACACAATCTGATTTCCTGGAGCTAAATTTCCTACATGCAGTAACAGTCTCTTTTCTGTCATGATTCGTATGACGATATTTATGGTGGTATTCTGGAGAATGTTTCACAAAGGAACTGTTCACAATAAAGGCTTAGCCTAAATATTTTAAAAACAGTGTAGGTATAGTCACATTGATCATTAGCTGCCTGTATATAAATATTACGTGACATGTTGTTTGTGGCAATATCATAGGCCATGCTGAGTGTTTAGTGATCATAATGGGAAGAGCACATTCATATCAGAGGTATATGACTTTTGTATGTATATTTTAAAGGTTGGGTAAAGATGGCCTAATTTCAAGGATCAACATAACAACATATTTGTGTTGATTGTAGCTCATGTTATATGGCTTTTCTATATATATTTTAAAGGTTGGGTAAAGATGGTCTAATTTCAAGGATCAACATAGCAACACACTTGTGTTGATTGTAGCTCATGTTATATGGCTTTTCTATATATATATTAAAGGTTGGGTAAAGATGGCCTAATTTCAAGGATCAACATAACAACATATTTGCGTTGATTGCAGGTCATGTTATATGACTTTTCTGTATATATTTTAAAGTTTGGGTAAAGATAGTCTAATTTCAAGGATCAACATAACATACTTATGTTGACTGTAGGTCATGTTTGTACATGCTAACCCAGTACATGATGTGCTGTGGTGCATTTTATGTACAAGTTAATGGTGCCCAGATTGAATTTGACCTACTCCCCTTTTATTTTGAGGCAAACAACCATAGACAATGTGACCATTTATTCTGTGGGGGTGCTTACTTGTGCAAGCATCGTAGCTGTCTATAACTGCACAACTCATGTTAGGACACTAGCAAATGAAAGAAGTCAAAAAAGAGCTTTATGTTGTTTTAGTCCCATCAACATGATTACTTGTGGCTCAAAGACTTGGCTATATGTAAGCCAAAGTGTTGGTAAGGACAGTAGGAAATGACAGAGGGGGCTTGCAAGTTTATCATACTCATGTATACAGGTGTTGCCTCCACCTCACCCCCACCACATACCACACCCCCATATCTTATGCTGCTTTCTTAGCATTTCTACAAGTTGGTTGTAGACACCTCAAGGTATCAAAGGAATCGTTGGGTAATAAATTAGTATGATTATGTTTCAAATTTTATCATCATACTCCCACAGTGGTGCCAACCCCCCCAAAAAAAAATTGGGGGGTGATTGATGTGGATTCAGGACACCCTCTTGTGTGACATACCTCTTTATTTTAATCAGTAAAATTTTAACCTTGACAAAAATTGGGGGCCCTCCCCCCTCTCCAGGCAACAAAAGCAAGACCTTTGGACACACCCTGCTATTTTACAAGCATCAGGTATCTATGCAGTGTGCTTCACTTTATGAACTGATGAGATGTAATCGTGCAAAGAATGAGTCTTAAACAAATTTTAAGAAGGGAAGTTTTGCTTATGGAACTTAAAGTTACAATTATCAAACCCTGTTCATGTTTGTGAATTGCCATCAATTATTTTGTCAGTCCATCACATAGTATTTAGGTTATACCAGTGTACATCATGTAACATCAGTGACATTAGAAAGTTACTGGTTAAGTATGGTAGATGCTGTTTACAAATTCAGTGGCTTAAATGTAGACACTCGATGTTGCTATAAAAATGATAATGTACTTTATTGTCTTCGTTTCATGTTTTTTGTTTCAGAAAATTTGATTGACACCCTGCAAGAAGTAGCATAGATTTGCTTTCTGTACAGACCCTGCGCCAGTTGTACCTGTGTTAAGCATTATTCCTCCAACTCCAGACAGAGACGAGACCTGTGTCACAAAACTTGTTTCATTGCTGCTAACGATAAGAGTACAAATGTAACAGTATCAACTCACATGCTCCCAATGTGCACTTGAGTGCAATTCTCAAAATTACATTTGCTTCACACAAAGTAACTTGTGTGTCATATAAGCATGCCAAACAGCTATCAGACATTCCTGCAGCTATTTCCCAGTTAAGGGTATCAAATTTTGAATTTTTGTCCTTTGTAAGACTACATGTTCATATGTAATTCTTTGTCATTTTGGATTTCCTTTTTCTTGCCAAGAAGGAACAAATTATTGTGCCTTCGTGATATTTCTTCCTACATAATCATACTGTTTGTAAGACATAAATATTTGTTGTATAAGATGGTATTGGTTGGTATTTGTCTGTAGTAGAACTTTGCAAGGTGTTCTTGTTTTGATGTTCAGTGTTTTGGTCTGGTGAATATCATGATCTGGTTACTACACTTTTTCCTTTAATTATATTATTTAAACAAGTACCATTACTCTTCTGTGCTTCTTGCCAGTGGTGAAGGAGTTGCTGTGTGCCCATGAACCTGGATATATTCAGATCTACTGGTACAGCAGCTTGTAAGATATTGAATACTCCAGTGTAGTCATTCCATGAGAAATAAAAGTCATGTCAGATCTGTCTGCCAGGTAGTCACAGGCATTTTGTGTGGAATTGTGTATTTTATGTACACTAAATAAATGCAGCTTGACGGCTAAGTACATTTTACCACAAGGTACCACAAGTTTTCACTTGTTTTGCATTCAAAAGAGTCGGACAAATGAGGCCAAGTCTTTATCAAAGGATTTTCAAACAAAACCTGTGTCATGGAATTGCAAAGTATAAAATGTGTGCCAACCAGTGTTAAAGTTAGGGACAGATGTCCCAAGTTTGCAGGATGGTCACATGTCCTCACCCATGAAAACATGTTATTGTGTATGTCCATCTTGATTGGTGATGGCACAGATTGACAAAGAATCTAAAGGAAGGAAATCTCAAAACTAAGGATCCTTGGATATATAACATTCTCAATATTCCATTCTTTATATTCCATTATTCCATCTTCAGAATATTGAGACTGTTTTGAAATACCCTTCCCTCCACTACATATTTTTGTGGCCTGTACCTTTTGTTAGGTATCTGTATTCATATGCAGGTTAAAAAGGTGAATAAAATTTTCATTGTGTGTAATAATAAATGCTTGATAATTCGCACAAATAGCCTCAAAGTTTTGCAAAGTTTGTAGTCTCGTACATGTACTTAGCTCATACATACTACATTAATCAGTGTGAATGATTGTATTCTATGCATTTGTTGTGTTTCGACGTTGAATAAGCTGTAACATGAATCTGATGCTGTTTCGTGTACAAGTTGTACATTATCTTAAGTCATGTATTTCAATGTGGAATTAGTTTAAACTCTCACAGGCTGAACAGTATTCTCATACTTGAAGTTTTCAATTGAGACTTTGGTGGTGGAGGGTATGGGTTCCCACACCCCCCCCCCCTCCAACCCAAGAGGTTTTAGTTAAAAAGTTTTAATTACCCCCCAAATGCATTAGAGCTATACCTTTCCAAAGGGGGGGGGGGTTGTTAGGCAGTAAGGCAGATGAAGGGCAATTTTCTGTGATTTTTGAGGAAGTTTTAATTGGAATTTTCTTTTGTGTAGTGTACCATGGTCCATCCAAAAGGACACTTTGCTTTCTAATGTAATAAAGTTTGAAATTTGAGTTTGTAGAACAAAAAGTACAGGGTGCATTGCTAATTTGTACTACAATTGCACTTGAAGTCAGAATAGTAGAACATGACATGTATTCAGGTATGCAGTAGTGGCATCATGTGTTTATATTAATTATACTATACAGTGTATTATGTATTTGAAATACATTCGGAGAGACTATACAGCTATGCTTGAAGATAGCAACTGACAACAAGTAAGCAGTGCTAGCTGAACAACCGTGTAACACTGAAAAGAAATTTGAGTGGCTGTCACTTTGGTCAGTGCCTCCCTGTTTCTTTTGTCCCTGTCTATGATTGATAACTATTATAACTTTCAGTCTGTTTTATCAGTTCACATCTTAATTTATCTTGTTGAAAAGTGGTATTTCCCTTTTGCATTCAGTGCCAATAAGGCAACTTACTTTATTTGATATAATTTTGTTTCATGTTTAAGTGCCTTGTTGTTTACTATAATAATTGATTGGTAAAAATTCAATGCAGCTGACATTCAGACTTCATCACCAAACCGAATTTTAATTGAGTTTAAAAGAGAATCCATTCTTTACCATCTTGTGTGGGGGAGGGGGGAGGGGAGGGGGGAGGGGGGGCTTGTCTTTGTGTAAAGTTTTTTAGTGCACTTCTGTGATTTCATGCACTATAACATGGACTCATTAGTATTGCTAATATTTCTACTATTATCATACTGAAATGTAAGTTAGTAAGATTTAAACTTATAATAGTTCATACATGATAGGCAATACTTCCATACTGGCAACATAGATAACCAGTTCATTTTGTGTAGATTGCTTTAAGGCTAAAAATCTTCCATGGTGTTAAACATGTATGAGGTGGACTACCAAATAGGTAATTAGTGTACAGTTTTGATACACACTCAAGGACATAGATACTGGTAAAACACAGTAATGTTGAAGCATGTACAGCTCAACACGTTGCTACAAATCAACTCATACTTTCATACTATACTCATCAGTCATGATAGTTATATGCTGTAAATCTCTGCATACAGTGTGTTGTGGTACCCAAGTGGTTCAGAGGCTCAGTGGGGTGGGCTTCATTCACTATCTAGTGGTGATAATATGCTGAAACTTTTCATTTGTTATTGTAGTATTGCTAGTTTTTCACCATGTTCTTTCCTTAAATTTGTGTTTATGTAATTCGACCTTTGGCAAACCTTGATCATGCTTTTTAGGATAGAGAAAACCAAATGTTAGTAGTCAATTGATGTATATGACATGCTTATTAAATGGCAAATCCATCCCAGTCGCTTCCTGTTTTGGCTTCCTTTTTGCTTTTTCTGTGTTGCACTGCATTGTGTTTGGGGATCATAAGCGTGTAAGTTAAAAGGAAAACAAGTTTTGGTTGAAGAAATTAGCCCCTAGACAAACTTTATTCCTGATCCAGTAGTGTTTGCTTGGGGAGAGAAGTCGGGATTAAAGCAGTCTTCACGTCCTTTTTCGTAGCAAACACAACTACCTCCCACCATTACTTTGTAAGCTTATCGAGGGAAGGAGAGGTTTGAGACGGCCCTAATCATTTAGAAACAGGAATTGGGTATTTCCTTTCAATGATCATTATTTTAATGTATACTCATTTTTGTAAGTGTTTCATAGGAAAATGTTCCCATCATATTTTGCTTCGATTCCACTTCACGTCCCCAAATATCCCAAGACACAGACCTAGTAAGGCAGAGTAAGGGAGATGGGGGATGGGGGCACCAAATATTAGCAAGATGTAACGTGAGTGTAAAGTGCAATAACCTTTGCCTGGGTCCATAAGCCTGCGTTACGACCCCTAGCACGTCTCAGTGGCGGAGCCTTGGTGGGATGAGAATGGTTTAGGGGTCATTTTGGGTCGGCCATTCTTCCGTGGTAATGTAATCAGTGCCTCAAGAGTTCAGAGGAAATGAGCAGCGATCCTTTCCATAGTGAAAGGTGAAAGTTACAGATATCCTTTCTCAACATGGGCCTGCCATTAAAGTATTCGGCATTAAAGGACAAAGCGCTTTACTATTCTCAAGTGTTTTGGTTGCAATGCCGTATGTAACATCCATGGGCGTCCGGGGGGGGCAAGGGGGGCACTTGCCCCCCCTGGAAAATCAAAAACTTGAAAAAACGTAGAAAAAAATAAAGAAAAAAATGAAGAAAATATAACATCAACATTTCTTAACAGTTCAGTCAGTGTGAATTTCTACTCTCAAAACAGGAATTGAATAAAAATATCAACACTCAGGCCCCAGCAGCCCCCCGAGCATATTTTTGGTATTTTTTTAAAGTTTATATTTACGATATTGTTAGTGTTTCCCCTTTTTATATGCGTTATATAGGCCTTGGATGTGCCATTTCCAGCGATCTGGGAAGCATTTTGGGCCAAAATTTTCTTGCGCTCCGCGCCAACCCATGGTGGCGCGGAGCTCTGAGAGTCTGTCTATGGGCTTCGCCCCCCCCCCCCCTTGACAAATTCCTGGCAATGCCTTTGTCAACACTGTGTGGAAGTAGCATCTAAACTCTTTTCTGGGAGTAAAATATTTCCCATGAAAAAATTTTGCCCCCTTGAATTTTTTTCTGCGGACGCCCATGGTAACATCGTAATCATTGTAATGAACTTGGCGTGTATGTGTGCTTGAATGTGTGTGTCCATATTTGTATGTTTATGACGCGCCAAATTTTTGTACAAGCAAACACATGCAAGAAATGTAGTAATGTTCATGATACTTCGCAGGTATACTGACCAGCATGTGAAGATGTGCCCGATTGCCTTTGGTACCAATATCATGCATGGTAATGAGTGGGCGTGGCTAAAAGTAAAAATCTTGAAAGGGCAATATCTTGCAATCAGGAAGGTCGATTGGCTTCATATTTAGTATAGGTAATCTTATAAGTAGAGGTTATAGTTTTGGGGGGACCAGGGATGTAGCTACAGTGGCGGTGCTGGGCGGTGACACCCAGCACTCGATATTCCCGCCCGGCACCCCAGTCAAACACATGTCCCCCGCCCACCACAAATCTGCCTACCGAGACCTAAAACTAGCCCTAAATTTTCCCTTCAAAGTAAAATGAGGGAAAAATAAAAAATTAATGGCTGAAAAATGGGGTAAATGCCATTGGGTGGGGTGAGGTGCTTTCCCCAGATCAGACAATTACCCGGCACTCAAATTTGCTAGCTACATACCTGGGGGGGGGGGGGGGCCCAGTGAACAGTATATCATCTTTATTAATGTTCATTACTATTCAAGTTTATATTCATTATACTCAAGTTTTAAAAATGGCAGAAAATGCTTTTGTACAAGCAAATTACTCGTATTAGCAAAGTTCGTCTGTGCATTTAACTTGCTAGGTATGTTGATCAGTGTGTGGAATTATGCCCTGATTCTTTTGGTGCTAATATCATACATATAGTAGTGAGTGGGTGGGGTAAAACGTACATATCTTAAAATGGCAATTTCACTCAGGGAGGCCTGTTTAGCCAGACCTGCTAATGGGTATATACTTCATGTAAGCCAACCTCAAACTGAAGTGAATAGACACCTACTAATCCTATTCACTTCAGGCTATTCAGCCTATTCATTTCCCTTCAGTTGTCTATTCACCTCAGTTTGAGGTAGTCTTACATGAAGTATCTCCCTGCTAATGTGGTATACCGCCCCTGATCCACTTTGCTGGATGAAAACAGTAAAATCAAACGTAACAAGTTCAAAAGTGTATTTGTGAGACTTAAATCTGCGCATTGACCTATGAATTCAAAACTAACGCAGAATATATACCCACTATGGTAGGCCTATGGTGACGTCACAATGGATTATAGGAGGTAGTGGAATTGTTAAAGTCCATGCTTAATACGGTAATGACATTGTTTGAAATAGATAACACATTTCATATAAAACATTCCATTTAAGGAAAAAAAGCCAAGCATTATTGAGATACAATGTTTCAAAGTTGCGTTATCGCCGTCGGCCAGTTTGGATTTATGCTAATTAGCTTTTTCCTGGGATTTTCCTGGGATTGGATTTCTGTCCATTTTGAACATAACATAGCCTATTATGCTAAGAGAAAACAACAAAACCTTCCATTTCAACACGTTCTATATGTCCACAGGAGGTTTAGATCACATTTACTGCACTTAGTTGCAAACATACGAGTTCTGGCGGCCATTTTGAATTCTAAAATGACGGAACAGACTCCAGTTCGTAACATTCTTTTCTTGTTTTTCTTGTTTGGGCTCCTCATCATCAAAAGTAATCGGATAAATTGATTTACATAGTCCAAGTCATCTCATATGAGCATTTATTACTGAAAAATAATGGAATACGTCCACCGTTTTAAACTTCACAATGGTGGCTTGTGATGACCTTGACAAAATGACATTCAACGTTTCTGAGATTAGCACGTTAACATTGACAAAGTGAAGCAATAAAATCCATTTTGGCACTTTAATTCAGCTGGATCACATTTCATCTAGTATTTGATCAATCATTTGTTTGCCGAGCTTATTGCTATGATTACACGGAAAATGCAAATAGTCAGGTTCATCTACTGACCCTTTTCTTATTAAAAACGTAGCTGATTACCAAAGTTCTCCTACAATTAAGAAAAAGTTTTCATTGGCGATATGTGCACACATGTAGACCATATTTACGAGTTTAATCAGTCGTTTCCTTTGTGACGATCGGCTATCATTTCAATTGATGAGAATTCCTGTTAAATACCTATCGAACCATACAGACTCACTTTTATCCTTTTGTGTCTTTATGTAATAAATTTGAATACATACTTCCGGTGGCAACTCGCAATATCTGCATCACCAATGCTATAAAGACATCCGTCGTAATTTTACTAAAGTGGAAGCCTTTGCAATGGAGAGTTTGATCATTTTGTTGACGCTATACTTCTTGACATATTCTGAGGGTAAGTTTCTCAATATTGTTTTAAACATGCTAAAACACAATTTTAAACTATTTAAGTTATCGTTTAATGAATTGGCAAAACACAACCCAAAGAAGAAATGAATTTTTATTGTAGAACTGACTTAAAGGCTCAATGAAACATTCATTTTCCTATCTCTTGCTTACATAGCGTGCATAGTCAAATGCCATAAGTTTGTGAATCTGATAAATATATGTGGATAACCTTATTGTGAATTCCTCCTTTTTACTGCCAAAATTCAATTTTCATGGTTTTGTTGATATCATCTTTGCACAGTTACAATTTATTCTATCTATCAGAAGCGCAAAATCGCCAATCTATTTCTGAGTAAAGTTATTAAGTGACCATCATGCTTCACCTGAAACGATGTCTGCCTCCACAACCACTGATACACCCCAAAAGACAGTGCTGCAATTAATTGCCGCAGAGGAAAACTGGATGAAGACAGGCGCGAATCCAAGGAGGGGGGGGGGGCTTCCTCGAGCTCAGACTCCCCTTTTCGCCACATCAACAATAACAAATACGCGAAAATCAGCATAATGTTAATCTAGGAGAATATTCAAGGGGGCTTTCAGCCCCCCCCCCCCCTTTTTCGAAATGTCTGGATCCGCGCCTGGAAGATGTGCGTAAATGAATCAAGGGAGCTTTTTTCAAGCTGTTTCGGACCTCCTCTACGGTTTATGAAACACAAAGTCCGGGCCTGAGCCGTCTTTATATCTATAACTATATTTGATTCAAAAGAGTAGATTAAATGGAATAATCGTTTGATTTTATCTAGTTCGAAGCCGTCAATAACAACCCAATTCATCACCGAATTCGGCATTTCTGGAAAGGGACAGGAGGGAAACGACGGAGATGGGTGGGATGAGGGTCAAATATGGCTACTTATTGGCATTTTTTTACCATTGTAAATTGTAGTACCTATGTCAAGTTATTCTAAGAGGGTGTCTGGGTACTTCCGCTACCTGGATCCTGCCTATACAGTTTCATTTTTAATTTGAGAGAAAAATTCTCTTCATCGCCACCGTACAATCACTCTAAAAACTGTGGAGAACACTTTTACTGAAGCTGGGTTTGTATTCCACCTCCTAAACTGTTAGGTATAAGGAATTACCCAATTTAGTTACAAGTTACTCTTTCTTGAAGAAAATTACCAGAGAGAGGTACTTTTGCGTAAAAAAGGAGGTACGGAAGATGTGACTTTTCATCTGGAAACACTAATGCGTCTCTTCATAGCGAAATTATCAAATAACACAATAAGGAGACAGTACACCAATTTTAGTCAGAGACGGGGTGTTTAACAAATTAACGGAACAAACAGCTTTTTGAAAAATATTGTAAAAGATTAATCGGATAAGGAGAGTGATTAAAACGAAGTGTGACCGTATATATAAATTTGTCGGCAATTTATCGCCGACTTAACCATATCGCTACTGATGAGACCTGGTACTTATCTTCCATGGTCGAAACACGTCTAGCAATAGCATACCAGCTATGGTTTACTAACAAGTAAGGTCACTCTATACCAGCGCTTCTCAACCGGTGGGCCGCGGCCCACCGGTGGGACGCAAAGCTCTCCCAGGTGGGCCGCGAGATCTGCCATAATAAATAAAAAAAAAAAATAAGAAAAAAGAATAAAGTTGTTGTAAGGTGGGCCTCAGACAAATGCCGAGAGTCAAAGTGGTCCTCGAGTTAAAAAAGGTTGAGAAGCGCTGCTCTATACCATTTAAACTAGATCACATCCCCGGTTTCCTGATTACCAATATTATTTACCATAACATGGTATTTTGACGGTTCTAAGATACGTTATCGGTATCTTGTATATCCTGACATATCATCACTCCAGTCACGTCACTCAGAGTTCTGGAGAGCCGACCACTCTTTTTAATTCTATATAATATGAGCAACAGGAGATTATCAGAACGGTGGGTGCAAAGGCAAAATGTATGACGGCATGGCACAGAATTATCACAACAGGAAAGGACCACATTACGCGTGAATTCCCGTTTGGGATCTTTTTACGCAGACATTGTATGCAGACATGCTGAGTCTGGTCACGTGACACCCGAGTAAGGCTGTTCATTCTGGGGTGATTTTCAACAAAGGTAACGGGGTTGTACACGTAATGACAAGCCCAATCGAAACAAAATGAGCCGGTCCAACAACAACTACAGGGTCCAACAATCTAATCGCAGCAGCAAAATAGGCGTGACGTAGCAGTTAAACCTTTGTAGACAGCAAAAGATCTGATCTTATCCATTTTAGGGTAAACAATGAAGCACACTGCACGCACTACGTAGACTTTGCACGCAAGCGTAGTAAACTTATGTATCCGACCTGTACACAACTCAGCTGTTTGCGTTTGTTGTTGTAAGATGTAATTGAAGGCGCACTCTCTGTTCTGTGACGTCATGTGCATAAAGTCTATCATAACAGTTAAACATATCTAATGGAGTCAGAGGAGTTAAGGGCTTAAGGGTAACATCCCAGTGACGGCCAAGGGACAGATGCAAAGAAGCAGTGAAGCACACTGTGACGACTTGCCGAGTGTAAAATGAAATAAATGAATACAATATAGAATTGCTTAATCTTAATTAAACAGTCACTGAGCTATTTTTAAGGAATTTCAAGTTTGATGTTAGTACCTGATGTCTATTTTTACTACGCATTGTGTTAGTTGTAGGTTTTAAGTAGTTGGAATGGTAAGTATACAGCTCCCACCTACCTACCCCAACTGTTTTTTTTTTCTCAGCTAGGGGTATAACGTGGAAGACATAAGAAAACTAATGTCCGAACCATTCTCCAACTTTCGATTGACAAGTAACACGTTGAACACATTACCATTTCTAGTTTCGTATCGTAAATAATGGCATCTTTTAATCTCTCAAAAGAGTTACTGTTAGGTGCCTAATGCTCTTTTCTAAAATTTACATACTAAATAGCGAACAATATCTCGTTTACCAAAACAGGATGAAGTATTCAAATCGCAAAATTTACAAAATGAAAATGTGTCTGGATGGTAATAATGATAGCCCAACAATTTAAGACTTTAACCGCAGTTCCAGTTCTCAGACAAGAATAGCAAACACAATTGCACAATGGGCCATACCTTTTCCCGAAGCCATGATACTTCAAAGGAAATACGATGCCAATTTTAGAAGCCAAGCCGAATTATGCAGAAATCTTTTAATCATGTGTTCATCCAGTGTTGGCTATAAAGCTGAGAATTTGGGGAAGGGAAAATTCCCCTACTCCAAAATATCTTGAGGTATTTTGGTTCCAAAAGAGGGTTTGGAGATCTTGATCAGTTGCAACATGGAAACTCAACATTTTCCAGCAACCTTTACAGACAGGTTTAAGGAATTCCCTTGTGATTTTTTTAGCTCAACCCACGAAGTGTGGGTAGAGATTATGCTATACTGTAGTGGGAGAAAATGTCTGTCTCACTGAAAATGTCTGTCTCACTTTCCAAAAGGCTTCTACTCCCACATGCTTTCATGGATTTACTTGAAACTTAAACACGATGTTCCTTGGGTAGTGGGCATTTTGAGGTGTGCATGCATTTTTGGTCCAAGGTCCGGTGTGGGCCCTATGGCCCATTTTGTGAAATTCTTCAAAATGTTTCTTCTATACGGATTCTCTTGTACAGTGATGATGGTTTGTCATAATGATACTCTGTTAGTGGTGCCTTCAGGGTGTTCAGGAATTAGGCGTCCATTACCCAAGATGGGCCTGAAGGGTCCATTTTGTGAAATTTGCAAAATGTTTAACCCCTCCTCCCGTTAATGTTAAACAGAGTTGACGGCCTGTCATAATGGTGCTTAGTTAGTGATCTGTGTGTGGTTTTCTGAAAGTTTTGGTTCAAGGTCCCGTGTGGGCCTTATTTCGCATTCTTATGAGATTCTTCAAATTGCGTACTCCTGCAGATTCTCTTGAACAATTTTAATGGTTTGTCATAATGATACTTGGTTAGTGGTACCTTCAGCCTGAGGGTTCAGGAATTTTGGGTCCAAGGACGAAGTGGGTCCATATTGTGATATATTGCAAAGTGATTAACTTTTCCTCCAGTTATTGTTAAACAGAGTTGATGGCCTGTTATAATGATGCTTGGTTAGTGATCTGTTTATGGTATTCTGGAAGTTTTCGTCCAAGGTTCCATGTGGGGCCTACTTCGTTAGTGGTACCTTCAGGGTCTTCATGGATTTTGGTCCATGGCCAAATATGGACCCAAGGATCCAACTTATGAAATATGGCAAAATGCTTAGCTCTTTATTCCAATTAATGTAAAACAGAGTTGTGAGCCTGTCATAGTGATGAGGGCATGAATGTTAGAATTTGGAATAATTTCAATTTTTAAAGTACGGTACACATGCAAATCAGCACTACTAAGCAACATTTAAACTTCAAATAGATGGAGTGATTTTTATCCAATACTTCGTTTTTGCTGACCAGGTTCACGGGGGAGGAGAGGGGGGAAGGGGAAGGGGAGGGAAGACATTTGATAGCTTCCTCTCCACTGGTTATGTAACAGAAATTTGATAGCTTCCTCTCCACTGGTTATGCAACTGCCCTACACAAACTGGTTGCATTTATGCATTATGACAGTCTAGTTTCTGATCCCTGCCCTTACATAAGAGGATGGACTACATGAAGCTATAAAGATTTATCCCTGACACGGTCCAAGTGCTAGGTGAAGAGTGTATACTATGGTAGTTGATACCGAAGATGGAAAGTTGATTACATTTTTGGGGGAGAGATATTTGTGTGAAATATTTTAATCGTGACAGTGCTGCATATCATGACCTAAAAGAAGTAGTACAGTTACTTTCGGATGGAACAAAAGAAAAGCACTGGTAATTTAATCAGGAACAGGTAATAATAACCACACAAACATCTTCGGTACTTTCATTACCGGTACTGCTGGTACTGGTATTTATGTGAAAACCTGTATATTCCTTAACCCTACGGTTGAGCGACTGCAGCATTGCTGCTCTAGTTAATGCTTGCGGGATTGTTGAGACTGATCGGGAAAAGCGAGATACAGCTGCTTAATGTGAACACTGGCACACCCTAAAATTACATTTTATGTTACACGTCAGGGACCTTATCCGGCAAATGAAACTAGCCGACGTTACGTTCGTTACCATAACGTGACGTCGGCGTGACGTCAATGCATAAGGTTTTTACTCAAATGGGACGGAACCCACATTATGTTAGGCATTTACTTGTTTTTTTTTTCAACTGAACAATGTATTCTAATAAAAATACTGGTAAAGTGCAGTGAATGAAATACGTGCTCTCGTGTTATAGGTTCTTGAATGCTCACCAGGATATGGCCCCAGCAATAAGCTAGATTTGTGTCTGCACAAGGAGGGGCTTTGAGGCAGTTCTTTGGGGGAGGGGGGTTAGAAGTAACTTAGTTGTTGGAATTAGAAGATTTACCCTTTAACTATCTTCTTCATAAGGACCAGCTAAGCACTGTTAAGTGTGGTTTCAATGATTTTGGGATTAAACACGACCTGACTTAATGATTGAGTATGGTTTCATCCCAAAATAAGTGAAGAATTTCATATGTGTCCATTTTTCGATCGTTGAATTAGTACATTTCATAATGCATAAAAGGCGCAAAAGTGATAAGAGTACCGTTATCAAGACCTGGCTTTTTTGAGTACCCATTTCTTAAATAAGCAGTCGTACGTGAAAAAAAGCCTACAGGACTTCCTCGACTGTTCATACAGTAAACATTGGCGATAAGTGTTTATTAGACCTACAACTCGAACATAAGCGGTTTTAATTCAAAATAAGTGAAATGTAAACATGTGTTGTTGAAATTATTTAGAAACTCAATACGGCCACGATTCCTCATACCGTTTCCATCATGACGATAGTCTGTATAGGTACAAGTTCATCCCAACATCCATGAAAGAGTTTAGTTTGTTATTATTATTCAAAATGGTTTTGTTGATTGAGTACACTTCAAAATAACCAAAGGAGTGCAGCTGAGATATGTGCACCATTTGAGAGTGAAATTGGCATTGATTGAAAGGTTAATATCGTGATTAACGATATTAAAGTCTCTTCGAACAGAGGAAAAGCTAATTAAAGTCCATATGTCAATTTATATACTTCCTTACAAAGCTTTATTTGTTTGAGGTGTAATTACATACAGCAGCGTTCTCAAAGACAATATTGACTAAAACATCACAATATGGTCTCCCTTAGTAACTGTTTTCTAAGTAAGCAGACTATCACGCACAATGCAATAAAGGGTGTAAATACAATGTAAACCGATTCATCTGATTGATGTGAAAGTCACGTTTGGCGATATTTGTGTGTTAGACATGTGTCCTACTCGAATTATATTTGCGTTTTATTTACGCTAAGACATCCATACTACCGGCTTAAACAGCCCACATTTTATTGTTCTGAACTTGATTCCACAAACGATATTTGTCCCCGATTAGTTCAGCCGGAATGCTAGTACTCTTAAAATTACTTTACTACTCAATATAACAGTCATTTCAACTGAATCGAAACTGCATTTCAACCCTGTGCTTTTCAGAAATTGCAGGTAAAATCTTGTTCTGATCATCCGTTTATAGACCCAGAAATTATTTGATTACATATGAGTAAAATTGACCAGGAGTAATTCATTTATTAAACTAATCTAATGAAATATTTGACCAGATTTCGACTTGTAATCAGATGATTCTTTTAGAAGTTGTAGTAACTCTTAAACACAATTTTCCCCGATCTTTTTATATAAATACTGCTGCAAAAATACACATAAGAAAAAAATTCCAAGGTAGTATAGGCAAAATTCTACATTTCAAGCGTTGTGTTGTACTGTGTTTTGATAGAAAGGAAATAGTATTACACTTCATTCTGTAATGTGTCGAGGAAGATTTTCTGTCATCATCTTCTGATGTCTGCAGACTGTGGTAGATTTTAGGATTTTTGACTCATATTTATACGTATGCATTTTCTTCGTGTGTAGTGCGTATTGCCGTTAGCAATGATTTATTCCATATTGTCATATTCCTAGAACTATGATGCCAAGTGATTTCTTCCCTACTTGTCTTACAGCATGTGTAGTGGGAGTATTACAGAACGGTTCTAAGATGTATCGACCAGTTTTATGTACACCTTGATTGTTTCAGTACAGACTGTCACAGTCGTTTGCGACAATGGTTATTACAAGTTGCAACAAAGTTCAGCAGAGTTGGTCAAGCTGTGATTAGATACCTCACAAATTTGTACGAGCTTTAATTGAGGATTATGTTTAAAGCAAACATGTTAACTCAGTAAAATGGAAATGAGAACTACCCTAAATTGATAGCGTTACTTTCTATCTTTGACCCTAAAGTAACAGGGTTTCCAAATAAATTCGTAGCTTCCGTTTGTCATCACACACATCCCATGAGTAAAACAGCAAATTTTAATATCACCCCTTAACTATCTCAAATGCCAAAAGCAACATGTTAACAATTAACAATCACAAATTATACAAAAGGCATCTTTCTGCTACCAATGAGGACCACTTACGCTTTAGCTAAACCTGAATCTTTTATTTGAAATAAATCAGAAACGAACAAAAAAAAAAAAAAACATGATTTCTTACTGTCGTGCATCGAAGATGGGGAGTGGATGGTGGCAACTCGGCTGAGATCCCTTTGGGAGACAGTTTTTGTTCGACCTCATGCCAGATGGAAATGCTAAAACGTTTACTGTGCCGATCCTTTAAAAAAATGCTCAGAAAATATTAAAGGCCCAGTTTGTAGATTAAAGTACAACAAAATGACACTGAAATCGCTAAGTAAAACTTAACTTGGTAGACTTCCCCCAAGTTCCACAACCACCAAGCATTCTGGATGGTATCCATTGAAACACGACTTTTCAAAAAATTAATTACTTTACCGACGCTTACAAAAAATGGTAATCCTAATTCAAGGTGTGCACAGTACAGTTACTACACATGAGATGAATACAGTAAAGACCTAACGTTTATGCACTATATCAAGTGGGTCTGAGAATTTTTTTCAGGATCCTGAAGCTTGTTTGAGATATATTCAGTCATCATCGTCGTCTTCATCGTCATCGTCATCGTCATCGTCATCGTTATCGTCATCGTCATCGTCATCGTCATCATAAAAAAACTGCCCAAAGATCAACCATAATGAGCGAAAAGCAACCATTAACTGTTTATTGTCATAGGAATTAGAAATACAAACACAAGTAAATAGGCCAATTAGATTGCTCAACTGGAAGAGACCAATCAAAGTCATTTGACAACGTATTCCTTGAAACTCTTCATTGTATATCTTTTATGGAATTGTGTATAACACTAAGTTTTGTTAAAATAGCAAAAATAGTTTGTACAACCTTTTGATTCAAGTTATTTACATGGAACAAAAGGGGCACATTCCCGCTGCTTGTTCTTTTCGGTGTATATGTGTAGCTTATAAAATATTGTAGCGAAAGTTCAAGTTGATGTAATACAAAGGGCTTCCAGTACAGGAAGGCCTCTTTGATTAACATACAGAAAAGAGATAAATAATCAGGGAACTTCGGAAATAACAAGGAGTCCATGTTTGTTGATCTTACTTTATCAAGCAAAGATCAGCTGTCTAGGGCCGATTTAATATCATAGCCAAGACACCTTTCACCATGTTATGTGATGCGCACCCTTTTTGTAAAGTCATTAGTGGGGAATTGAAAAATCACCATGGAAATGACGCTTAGCACAAGCATTGACTTGTTGAGTGAAACAACAATCCACTCATTTTTTCAGTTACGAGGATATTTTCCATCTGCCTGGATGGCATGCTTTGATAAATTGTTTTCCTTTTATGTACTTACATGTTATGATAATCCTTTTTAATTTCAAAAATAACTTGAAATCCTCCATTGTACATGAATCTGCAGATGACGTGGTGTTTAGTTCTAGTTCGATGGTGGGTTACTCCGTTCCAGAGAAGTCTATATTTTAATAGCTTTGTGAATGTGAATGTAGATTTTGATGGAGGCACTTAAATAGCATATCTTTTAAATCAAATGCAGGGTATGGTATACAAGGAATCCGTCTGAATAATGAGACAAGCAACTGCGGGGTCATAGAAATATTTTACAATGGAGAATGGGGAACAATCTGTGGTGATGACAACTGGAGTCTGGTCGATGCTTCAGTAGTGTGCAAGCAGCTCGGATTCAGCAACGCCGAAAAGACCACCAACAACGCTTTCATTCCGGATTCTAACATTGCTTGGATGAGGAACGTTAAGTGCAGTGGAAGCGAGTTATCTGTGTCATTGTGCGAGCACGATGGACCCAGTCGAGGCAACTGCAGCGACGGGAGTGTATCTGTTTGCTGCAAAGGTAATATTATGCAGAGTCGTAAACACCGTGTAAAATAATAAAAGCATTTCAAGTGTTCGGTAAAAGGCCCTTCAATATATTCAAAATATTTTGAATTTACAATGTGCAAAATGCACTTTTTTTGTATAAGCTGGCGTCAATAACCAAATATGTTTCTTCCACGCCCACACTAAGGATTCCACCTTATTAAACTGAAATTTATTCACGTTATTGAAATTATTGCAATGTACAATAATTTGTGATGATATTTAAGAACAACTCACTATGAACACTTCGTTTCGTTTTGAAATCAAAACGTTCTCCTAGGCTACAATAAAATCACATGTTGAAAGGAGCTGTTGCCACTAAAGAGAAAAGAAACAAGGTAATTTGAATAGAAAAAGAATGACAATGAAATTCGTTGAGCAATCTACCATCTTACTGTTTGTGAATTCACTTCAAAGTTTTATTTCTCAGTAGCCTACGAAATGCCATTTTTCGGATAGAAGATGAGTCAATTAGATGTCTAGTTAAACCTTTTTGTCGCATAATGTTGCAATTCTAGACCTACGCAATAAAATATGTAGCCTACTTTGTACTATTTACAAATAATTGAAATTTGCTACCTTTTGAGGTTTGTTAAAGTCTCTACGTAATTAAAGTCCCTAACGTCCATAGCTCGGTAATACCTAGTTATCATGTCGTATAAGTCATTAAGAAGAAAAATACAACAGTGTTGACCTTATGCATTGACGTCACGCAACGTCATTTTGGAGGCAAAACAATGAAGCACACTGCACGCACGCCGTACACTTCGCAAGTGCGCGTAGTAAATTTAAGCGCGCATTCACAAATAAGCTGTCGGCATTCGTTGGTGTAAGTTGCAATGAAACACGCTTGCCTCCAGTGTGACGTCATATTCATAAGGTCTATTAAAAATAGATGCAATTTTTATCTACAGGGGATGGTTTGCAAGGAATTCTTTTAGCGGAAGGACTTTCCCACTCTTCTGGTAGAGTAGAGATAATGTATAGTGGATCGTTGATCACCGTTTGCGATGTAGGATGGGACCTGAATGATGCCAGTGTGGTATGCAGACAGCTTGGATTCTCTTCTGCAGTAAACATTTACGGAGGAGGAACCTTCGGAGAAGGTTTTGGACACATATGGGCAAATGTTCAGTGCAGTGGAAATGAGTTGTCCGTCTCGGAATGTAGCAGGGACGATTTTGACTATTACTATGTCATAAATCACTCCTATCTTTGGTACTCTCACTTGTGTTCACATTTCAATGATGCAGGGGTACTTTGTAAAGGTAAACATAAAATTACGTTACCCTGAGTTTGATTTTATTTAATTGAGAGTAAATGTTGCAAATTTGGCATTCAAAGGTGTGCCTTTAGAATGATTTTATTAATTGTTTTTTTTTTTTTTGCCATTCAAAATTAATAATATCCATTTATATGTGCAGACAAAAGTAAGGATTTCAAAGCGTTTAAAGTGGAAAGCCAGTTATGAGGCTTGGTTTGTGTTGTTACAGTGAAACCTATTTAAGTGTTAAAAATACACCGCGTTTAAGCTGATGAGTAGTCTGGCAAGTCTTCTTAACCACTTCCACCATCTAGTAGCTGATGAGTGGTCTGACAAATCGTGTTTTACACAGGGCCAGGCTAAGCATGTGGGGCCTAGTCCATGTATTTTGTGGGGAACCTACTAGGTCAGTAAGAATAATTGATACCGGGTAACCCGAGATAAAGACTATGTGCCTCTGGCACAGAGGGAAAACAGAGAGGCGTGTGCCTCTTTCGCAGGCCAAAAAAACAAAAACAAAAGAGAACAAAAATGAAAATTTTTTCCTTTGTGCACTTTTTCTGGTTACTAGATGTTAGGATTCACATCTAACACTGTTAAATCGCAAATAATCGTTGAGGGAGGACCCCACACCCCCTCAGAGACTTTCGGATTTCACCCACAAGAAGTGCGCCTCCTATTTTGTTAGAGCTTTGGATCCGCGCCTGATCATAACTGAATAGGTTCCTTTCAGGGAGAAATAAAAGAATATTTGCAGTTTGTTGAAACAGTTGTTGGCGGAAAGCGTTCCGAAATTCTGATTGTATGAGTGATATGACCAGAAAACGGTAGCAGTTTAAGATAAAAGTAGAACGTGGATGGCTAGGCATTATAGAAACATTCGTGTTGCGATAATTAGAAGTCTGCCCGCCACCTAGTTCTGGATTTGGTATGGCAGTCGGCAAAACATCACAAGACACGCACCGCGCCAACGTTACTTGCTTACAATTACATGATAACATCATTTTTCAAACTTTTAGCGGCCCCCAAATGTGTAGGCCCCTAATGTGAGGCCCGGTGCACGTGCACCTGTTGCTCCTCCCTTGATCCGCTTTTGGTTTACACTCACACCACCTAAAGTGTGATAAGGAGTCTGACGAGTCATATGTATCAATGACACAGAGAAAAAGCTGATGAGTAGTCTGACAAAGCAATTTTTACCACTTGCAACACCACGAATTTGACAAGTAGTCTAAAACCTTTTTGTAACGCAAAATGGTTGATTAGCAGTCTGATAAGACTCATTTTTATCAATTACAGTACTAAGTAGCTGATGAGCAGTCTAATAAAAACAATATCGCTTACCCCACTTAGTGGTTGATAAGTAGTTTGACAAATTATTTTTTCTAATTTCAGTGGAATACGAGTTGTCTGACAAGTCATTTTCACCACTTATACAGAGAAGTAGCTGATGAATAGTCTGACAAAACAGTTTTTACCACTTACCCCACTAATCAGTTGATTAGTAGTCAAAAAATCTTTTTGTACGCCATGTGGTTGATGTGCAGTTTGATAAGTCATTTTTACCACTTACACCACTTAGTCATGGCTGATGAGTAGCTTGAAAAGGTTACCCTTGCTTCTTTGTATAACCCTCTAAATTAACAATTATGTGTCGATGTTTTAACAACACTGTTCACAATAACGAAATCTTACATTTTACAGCTGATTTGATAATAACACTTATCAAAGCGGCTCCAAGGAGACTGAAATATGTGAACCATAAGTCTCGCACGGCTTTAAAATGACTGCACGAAATAGGTGGAGTGCGTAAAAAACCAGAAGCTCCAAAGTATTCTTTGTAACAATTTCGTAGATGGTTAGGCAGGTTAAGGAGCTTTATGTTTTTTTAATTAAAAGTATGGTCTTCTCCTTTTAGTGGAGGAAACGAACGTCACACAGGACATACGTCTGGTAGAAGGAATAACAAACTCCTCTGGTAGAGTTGAGGTATTCTTCAACGGAGAGTGGGGAACAGTGTGTAACTTTGGATGGGACTCAGTTGATGCCGATGTTGTATGCAGACAGCTCGGATATCCGTCCGCAATAGAAACTTACAAGAACACATCTATCGGGGACGGATCTGGATTCGTGTGGTTAACCAATGTCATTTGCAACGGAAGTGAATCTAGCCTTCTGGATTGCAAACACGAAAAATTCGGACAGCGGGAATGCACTCATGAAGAGGATGTCGGGGTACTCTGTAAAGGTAATATGATGTTCTATTTCAGCTTACAAAAAGTTTTCCTCACTTAAGGACAAATGTTTGATGAACTCTTAACGGTGTAGGAAATAGGAATAAAAGTTAAAACAGCAATTACATTTTTCAGCATTTCATTTTCACAAAGAACGGCAATAATTGCTTTCTTTAATACAATAGTTAGTTATGTCTTAGGCAATTACATTCCGACGAACGCGAGTATTCTTAGATCATCACACACCACTTAGCATAAATAAAATCATGATGCAGTATAAAACAAAAAAAGGAAAGATTATGTCTACAAATGTGTTTTTATGCTTCAGTTGAAACAGAGAATGACATGCAGAACATACGTCTAGTGAATGGACTTTCAAACTCCTCTGGTCGAATAGAAGTTTTTTTCAATGGAGAATGGGGAACAGTTTGTGGTGACAACTGGACCATAGTTAACTCCTACGTTGTATGCAGACAACTTGGGTACCCTGCTGCAGTAGTAACATATACGAATGCATTTTTCAGTGGAGGATCTGGAATTATTTGGCTAAGAAATGTGCGTTGCAGTGGAAGTGAATCAGATCTATTGGAGTGCAAACACCAAAAATTGGGACAGCCGGAATGCAATCACCGACAGGATGTTGGTGTGCTCTGTAGTGGTAAAATTGTTAATGTTTTGTTTTGAGACTACCTTGCCAAGAATAAAGGTCACTTAGTTTAGTGTACCATATATTACAATAGCTTACTCTACTCCATATGTGAGCAAAATCGTTAGTGAATAATGTTGTAATACCATAATACGGTTGACTTAAAATCATAAATTGTTTTCAATCAATACGCCGAAACTCACTAAAAAAGAGCCACACACTGCTACACATGGCATATATGGAGAGCTTTACAATAAATAGTTAGTTTTAAAAAGGGCAATTAGATATAACACTACTTAATCTTGCTTCAGAGTTTCAATACCTTTTCGAATTCTTCCCTTGTCTGAGAACAATGGTGGGATATGCCACATGTATTGTACTAGGCATAGACACAACTACAAGAATGCAACATTCACAGGAAAAGCTTTGCAGTAAATTCTACGCGTAGAATTTCGAGAGTGGTAGGTAACAGAAAAATGTAGCTAGTGTATATGTAAAGGATAAATTACCACCTTGGGAATTGTTTAGTAACAACTTCCTGATTTAACGCAATTCAGACAGATATACTTGTAGTTTAGGAGGTAATGTTTTGCTGACGCATTATAGTTTTAGACAATGACGGCACTGAGTATCCCTGCATGTAAGCCAGAACAGGTGATGGTAGTTTGACCAGGCAGGGAAAGAATAAGGAGGAGGGTTGAAGCCAGCAGCAACTCTCCTGGGCAAAATAGCAATTGATATCAGGTCCAAAAAATGTATTCCAGTACAAAGGAATCATTTGCCTAGGTTGACCATAGATCCACATTGTGGGAAAACCTGCGTTCAACAACAGTTAGTGGAGACTCGTATTTACGATTTTTGTCGTTCATTAATTTAACTCTAAAATGAGTACATGAAAGTTACATAACAGCAACTTCAACTGCATATTCGTGGTTAAGTACGTTAACTGGGAGTCGCTGGTACAGAGTTGTGTTTCAAGAGGGGCAAACTGATGCTTCAAAAAACGAACAACGAAAGGTACGACGAAGATCAGCACATGTTGGTAAACATCTTGTGGCTACTATTACTACACCGGTGCTTTTATTTCCTAAAATCTGTGGGTACAATGTTTTGTGACTGTAGTAATATGTTTTAATGCTGATTTGAAAGAACTGATTGAGGAGAGTTTATTTCTTATGGTTACTTGATCTAAGGACCTACAACATTTACACTGAAGGTTTTCTCTCCAAAATGCTAAGCAGACGGTCGAGGGGTCAAAAAGGAAGGCATTAGACAGAGATTTACAACGTTTTGTAACTCGAGTCCCTCCTTTGTTTGTTGGACTTTCCAGAGGGCTTCCTTTCACCATTAAGAGAAAAATGAGCTTTCACCCATACGTATAACTTAATAATACGAGATCAGTTACAAAACTAAGCAACATATACTACTCTCATCTGGTTCAAGTGGAATGTATATTCTATTAAAAATTTACCATTTTTTAACGGTCGTCTTAGCGGCCCACCAGACGGCTTTCCTCTGCCCACCTATTGGCCGTAGCCCATAGGTTGAGAAACGCTGTTTCAGAGGATGACCTGAGACTGCAACTGGGTAGGTAGACATGGATGAGTTCTTAAAGGTTTCATGGTAAACGTTGATGCAGTCACTTGTGCATGTTTGTCAGCATTCAAAATGTTATTCCGAGTTAACATTGTGATGGGATTTTTAATGTGAATCTTAACTTTGTTTTTAACATCTTATTAATAAGTTTGTGTTTTCACGAATTTTTACTGGATTTAAGTACACTTGAATCGTATCCAGAACAATAAAATAGGGTCACTAAGACCAATTCTTGTAATGCTGCGAACTGCGTTGCTTTGCACCCACTGCAGTCGTTGAAGTTGTTAATGTGAAGCCCTGGACAACAAACTTTAGCAATATTCGCTTTTGGACAGCACTCGGAAAGGCTTCCATACTATCGAACCTTACAAATATTTTCATGACATGAAAGTCCTTTTAGTCCAAATTCTTGTAGAAGTTGACCACAGTTTATCAGGCTTGTATCATAACAAGGTAACAGAACTCCAGCCCTATCAGCACAATGTGCGCTCAAGCGAATAATGACTTGTGGTGCTTAATAAGTAGTTCCAGTGGCTACTAGGGCTTGGCCGGATCATAAGTCCGGATTGAGTACGGTTGTGAAGATACAACTCGCTGGACTAAAACCACACAAAAAAGGTACTGACCATCACTAATAAGACTTCCCCGGCTGTGAAGGACTATACTCGGGATTGTAGGCTTATGGTCATTTTCATGGCATGTTGGAAGTAGAGGTCACACGTCCTTAATGCACTTAATATTTGTTCATTGGATGTTTATTGGACATTGTAATAATTTTTAAGAGCGCAGTATTGTCTTTGTATAGTTTCTGACTGATTTTTATTACAACATTCAGTGACTCATATGCCCAATGGGTTGGCTAAATCATAACTTATGAAGAGCTTTTTATCATCGGAAATACCAGTGATAATGACTGCCATAAAGTTGAATGGTGTCTTTCAAGGGTCTCATGTATACTGAGAGGCGTGCAGAGCCAAAGACAGATCCCTGTAGACAGCAGAGCGAAAGGGCTAGTTCTGGATGACCTCCCGTTAACACAAAGAAAAACATTGCAATCAACAGATTATCTAGGAAACGAATCAATCCTTCGCAGAACACTTCTTTCGGTGAGGGCGGGACGGGTGATAGTTAATTTGTAAATATTGTAAATATTGTGATTGTAAATAGCCCTATGTAATTGGCTTGGGTTTGGGGTGGTTTTGTACATAGTCATCATGGAAATTTTGTTTGCTAGCGCAATGTTCAGAATTCTGTAAGTAGTTCACAGTTGAGTTTTTGTCCGGTCAGGTTTGAGCTCTCTCCTTTGTTTCTTCGTGCCCGTTTCTATGTACGTATAAAAAGCACAACACTTATTCCAATATGTCTTGCAGCTTCTCATGGTTCACGGTGTTAAACTTTGATCTATGATCAAGTAGAACAAATAAAGCTCAGCTTAATAGCTAAGCTTTAAAGCAGGAGTTAATTGCATTATATGATAGATGTAGGAACTGGCATTAAGGTTACCACTTTTGTAATGTTTGTCGATTGTCCTGAATATTGAAGCAGATTAGGGATGTGAGATTGTGCATTAATAACATAATTTCTACACTGCCGCTCACACTAGCCATCCGTTAGAGCATATGATGGATTCCTGGTGTATTCTGTGTTATTTCTTGCAAGAAAGACGTAATTAGTGACTGAGCTAGGAGGTTCCGTCGGTCAAAACACTTTGTTGTATGCAGCCATTAATGCAATGGCATGGCCTGTAACCAGAGAGGGTCAAGGGTCGGACAAGCCATACTGCATCGACTCCGTTTAAGTTTTTTCAAACTTTACCTTTTTATTTTTCTTTCTTTCATATTAGATTCTCCATTCTGATATGATAATGTTCTATCGCCACTAGAGAATTTCCCCTTGGGTACAAACAATAACACAGCAGTGCCAGCCTGTAGATATGTACAATGTAAGAGGGTCAAAATGAAAGAAGTAAGACAAGTCTGCCCGTCGGATTAGATTTCAGTATACTCTAGAGCCTTTGTCATCCAATTCCTCCTCATCTTCTTAATTCATTTTAGGGCTTTTCAATCCCCTTTGAGTCAACATGGACAATGATGAAACGCTTTTATCTGAGCGAAGCGACACCATGAGTTGTTGGACCAGGGAGTTGGTGGTCCCTGGTTGGACTGCGTTGAGGAGCTTTGTGGCAAGATACCTTTAGATCACAGGAAACTTTTGCTAGAATTTATTGACGATAATAACTACCAGATAAGCATTATTTTATTTAGGCCGAAAATAAACAAGATTAGAAAAGTCAATTGGAAGCGTTGATCATAACAACAAACATGTAAAAGCACTTCAAAAATCTGAAAAGGACGCCAACAGTCAATTTTAGGAAGCTTCAACGCAGTACAAAGTAAGAAAGACGAAAGTGCGACTGTCACATTCTTATTATTTCAACTATGCCCGTTTGACCTATACCAGGTGGTGTGACACTAATACCTACCTTCGCGATGTCTATGGGCTCATAATTTCGGCCGCCAAATATTTAGCAATTGAACCATACGAATTTGATATTTTTATATTTTCTTCAAGCAGACCGTAATAGACTTCCCTAAGAAGGCCTTATAAGGACTTAGCACCCCATATGAACACGCCTAGGAATATTCAAAAGCATCTGAGAACTACTTTCTTCTTCCGTTTTTTGAAATTAAGAGCACGGAATTATTACCCTACATGTTCTGGACATCAGGAGGTGAGGTTCATACCAAAAGTGCTTTATATTTACTTGTCTTGTGATGAGACAGTTTCGTCATTTAAAACCATTTTGAGGTCTTGTAGGCATTTCCCAGGATTTATGTAACACTTCTTCAGATTATAGCGATCTGAAGAAGTGCATGACTTGTTGCAGTCAGTTATTAAGATGATGAAATGTATTTATTTTAGTTGATACAGAAACTGTCGTGCAAGCCGTACGTCTGGTGGATGGATTTTCAAACTCTTCGGGACGAATCGAAGTCCGTTTTCATGGCGAATGGGGAACGATGTGTGACGATCGATGGACGTTAAATAATAGCGATGTGGTTTGCAGACAACTTGGATTTGCGGCTGCGGACGTGACATTTACAAAATCATTTTTTGGTAAGGGACCGGGATTTGTGTGGTCGACCAATGTTCACTGCAAAGGAAATGAGTCATCTCTCCTGGAGTGTAAGCATTGGTCCAGAATTGAAGAGAAAAATTGCAATCAAGGAAATGAAGTTGGGGTTCAGTGTAAAGGTAAGAGAAATCGATTTGGCTATGTATTGTCAGTTTTCAGGATAATAACGTATGTTTTTTAAATTATTCGATTAACGAAGATTTATAAGGGATTGTAAGTTTAGATCTTAAAAAAGGCCGTTTGAGCCCTTTACACGAGCAACACACATTTCTTACTCTCTTGCTACGTGTAAACACAATTGCGAGATTTTACAGCTACTTGAATAAAAAACTTGAAAACAAATTCGTAAAATGGTTTCGAAAAGAGAATATTCGTAGAATAAGAGAGGAAAGAGGTTGCGATCCAAATCTTTACTGATTGGTATCATAATTATTTTTCGCTTCTTTTGTATTGCATGGTTCTTATCCGATTTCTGATGCTTAGAAGTTGTCGTATGTGCTTTTTAATCAAGTATAGCAATTTTAGTGGGAAGGGCTGCTACTGTTTCAAACAACTAAAATGGTGATTTGATTTTTTGGCACATTATGAAAATTATCGTTTGTTAAATGCTTTAATAAATTCTGCGTAGCATTGTGACGTGTTTCATTTGATATCTGCTTGATAAAATGTGGCAGACAGGTGACCAGCGTTTGAGATATTCTGCTGATGTCAAACTGTTGGTAGGTTTTTTTTATTTCTCTGAGACCATGTTATAATGCAGGGTTCATGAAAACATTATTTATCCTCCTGTGACTTTGGTACAACTTGCAAAATCTTTCGTCATTGGCAAACTCGAGAACTTGTAAATGCGATATGTTAAAATAGTAAGTCGGTATAAAAGTTGTGCGTACGTGTGATTGGAATATCTCCTTCATTTTCATTTTAGTCTTGGATGGAAAAGAGCGGGGTAAGTAATTCCATCTCTTTCTCTCTTTCTTTCCTTCTATCGGTTGCATTGTGTATACTTGAATGTTGTAGATATGAACGTAAAACAATACGTCTCTTGTCACAATATTGTAGAAAACAGCCTTTTGATTGTTTTAAACATGGTTTGGATTTCAATTTTACATGACTTTGAATAATTATTGTTTCCAATGATTTGTAGTCTTGTAAACAATTGACATAACACAACTCTTAAAAACTATCGCAGATTTTTAATTTACATAAATCAATCGATAGACAACACGCTCTCAGGCATGATGCTGTAACAATTTCTCGAAAAAGAGAAGGAATTTTGTGCCAGACTTACCCAAGTAGTAATGGGTATACTTTGAAAACTGCTTTAGCTATAAAAAATCCCTTTCTTGTAAACACGTAAAATCTATACATGGCCAGAAATTATACACTGTCCCTTTAGCATTTTCACTTGTTCAGACAAAGAACGTTGCTAATTTGGCATTTATGGTTAGGTTTTTTTTAAGCATTTGATTAGCATTTTTAACCAATTGGGGTAATTAAAGTGTTTAGAAAAATCCTCATATTGTTATAAGAGTTTGTGAACTCTTAATGAGGTAGTGAAATACTTGTATTCTTGTAGAGACACTCCTATTTCGAAACGGTCACCTCCATACAGCTGATAATATTTCAAAGGCATCTGTTGCATTTTATTTCAACATATATCCTGAAAGGTAGTTTGACAACCTTTTGGACAGTAGCTGGCAAGTTTATTCTATAACTAAAATCCACCAATTCAGTCAATAAAACTTTGCAATATCATTAACTTTTACAGCTGAAAAGAAGCTTTAACATACAAACAAAGGATGTGTAACGCTGATCAGAACACTGGAGGTTTTCTCTTTTACTAAAAAACCGACAATTATGAACAGTGAAATTTTCTTATTACAAAGTGTCGGATAGTTTAGAACTATAATTCTCAGTTGAAAGGATGCGCAGTCATGTTTTATCGGCCAAAGCAACAAACGTTTACGTATATACGTTAGCCTACCTGTGGGTTTTGTCTTTCACACTGTAAACATGACTCTACTGGCTATGCGGTGTTCTGTTTGTAATAACCCTGATCTACCTCATAGGTTCTATTGTGATGGATATTTAAATCTATCAAATCTTTCTCGCTAATGTCATTTTAGACTGAATGTTCCAATACAATTAAACTTAACTTTAAAATCGGGTCATGGTCGGGCCTATGCTAGAAATTTAGGAATCTAAGCTTCCGATGCCTTCATAATATACAGAACTGTGATTGTACGAATGTAGCAAATACCTCTCTTAACAACGACACTGGTAAATCAATAAAATGACAAAAAATAATTACAGTTTTACATCATATTTTAAATCATGGCATAGCTTGAAATATCGCGCTTGTAATGTAGTCCCTTTAAGCAGCTCTTTCCTTGGGTGACCTGCTCAAGGTATATTTAACATGGTTGTAACCCCCATGAAGATCGTCTCCGATCTTCTTCCGGAGGTCACTCACATCTACTCATGCATTAATAACTAAGTCACTCCTATGCTGACAGATTATTGAGCAAATAATCCCCACCCTGATGATCTACTCAGGTAATGATTGCATTTGTAGATGATTAGCATCTGTCATGGCTTTCAAACTGTCCGCGGAAGCTTTTTACAATGTTGGAGCAGCCTTGATTTCATCTTATAAATCGTGGACAAGTGCTGAAGGTGTAAAAGCATCTGTTATTTTAGAATCTTCCAGTAAGTTGCAATAATCCGATCGCATTTCTTTAGGCGGTCAATCTTCTAAAATTGAGACAGCATGCAAAACTATTTTGATCAAATTTCCTTTGACTGCAAACTTAATTATGGGGATAGGTTCTAAACATCAATGCTTGTACGCTGCGCAAATAGATGAAAAAAGTTTAATCATCTCCTGTGTAGAAAATACAGGAAGATAAGTTACTCTTGAAAAAACATTCCTTGAAGAATGAAATGCTCTTGTGTAGATTGTTGGGGTGGTGATCTACTGACGGGTAGATCTGAATTGTTGCATCGGTCAACTTGAAGATGCAATGGAGTCGTGGGTATCATCATGGCCGATTTCACATGGCATTTTGCCAAGATACCTTTACTCAACTTCTACAGCCATTTTCACCAGTTAATACGGATATTGACGAATTAGTTCTCATGACATTTTATTAAATTATATATTCAGATTTGTTTTCATTTCTATCATTTTTTTCTTCCATTTCGAAATTGGGATTTGTACCCTCTTTGCGAAAAGCAAGAGGGAGACCCAAAAGATTGTTGATTGAGGAAATGGGGTAATCACCTTATACCTTATGGGCACCAACCATTAACAAATGGAAATTTCCGAAGGGGGGATGCCAGATGATGACAAATATTCAAGTTGTTGTTTTGAGGTCAACATGTGGTTCAGCTTCACCTTTTTAATTAATGTAGGCACTGATTAATCCCAAATTTAAAAAAAAATTGTAAAAACATTTGTAAGCTTTAACCATTTCTTATGCCGTCACAAGAAACTAAAATATTTTGAAACTTCATGTGCCTTACAAGTAACGGGAATTTGAAATCTCATAATGTGCAAATTTTATGACAAATCTGAGGACTTCCTGATGAGTTTTCTTGTTAGCACTATTCGCTTTAATGTCTCTCTTTAACTGTTAACATGTTTCAGGGCCCGTGTTCACAATCATACATTTAATCATGAACATCGTCATATAAATGTTTGAGATGAAACATGCAACTAATTTTTTGAACACCTCCGTGCATGTTGGATATCGTTCACATTTGTTGTGAAAGCAGTCCACACTATCATACGTTTGTGCATAAATATCGTCAAACAAATGAGTGAAGATATTTTAACCAAATGTACGGTAGTGCCGATGAAGCTTTATATCATATTCACTCTTAAACTTGGTACATTTTAAAAATATTCTTCTAAAGCAAAACCACGTATACGCCTAAAAACTCCCACCATCTACTCGATACATGATGGTTACAGCAAGAATTAAAATCTGACTATACTGTGAACAAGAAATATATCACAATAAACCCATCTGAGTAGTTCAGTAAGATTTTAAATTTAGTGAACTTTAAACTAACTGTATATTAGTTTGCAAAATCTTTAGAGGTGCACTAAAATGTTGCTGTTGTAATATGAAATTCCTTTTTGTGTAAGTCATCTTGTACATATGCACAAAAGTTGATAAATCACTGAGCATTAGGGGTCGCAAGCATTGCCTTTTCCACGTTTTACATCGTTCAGATTCAGAAGAAAGACCAATAGATCCAGTAATAAAAGTATACAATTATAATTCTCAATTCCTGTTTCACCATTGCATTATCTAATGTATATCAAAGCGGTTGGATTCTTTCGATCTATTCCTTTGGGTCAATATATATCGTACATTATTTTAAAATGCTTCAAGTGCACTCGTCTTTTCTTCCAGTGTTTAATAAAACCAACTGCAAAAGCGAAAAGCGTGGATGGTTCAACTTTTATGGTGATATGCTTCAGTGCGAGGATTACAATCCTTGGACTTTTGAAGAAGTCACAAAATTGATACAAAATGATGGATATTTCAAAGCAATGTAAGTATATTCAAGGGTTATAGGTTTATGAAAGTTACAATGGTCCTATTTTGTGTAAGTTCTTAATAATAGTGAAGGAATGCCTTATTAAAGTACGTTAGTATGTCTTAACTTCGCTAACGGGAAAAGAGATGTACAATGAAAAAGCTTTTCTACATGTGTTATAGCAATAATTGTAAATGGAAACAACATTTTCCTAGAAATTAATCATTCTAAAGTGAAATACAAAAGCACACTTTGACGAAATCAGCGAACTGAGGCACAGTGATTAACTAACGCAAATGCACTCTGGATGCATTAGAAAATTATCACCATTCTAATGGATGTTTCCAAGTAACTTAATGCTGCAACTGCATTTTAATTAATTCTGTTTATTTGTTTTTTTTTTCATCGAACTGCACAGTCACCCATGTTACATTATATACGTACACCAAATGTAAAAGATACCGCGTTTTATAGACCCTAAGTATTGTTGTCACTATCTATTTGACAACCATTTGTTCCACCCGTCAGAAGATGTGGTTCACTACGGTACTCTACACTGACATGGGTAAACTAGTTAGCAAGATTGCAATAATTGCTTTTATCATTGCTTTTGACTTTCTTAGCATGTCATCTAAACACACCAGAAGTCTAGTGAAAATGGAATAACTAAGTAAAGGGTTTGCAAGACTCTATGATCTATACGAGTATAACAGCACCACATTATCGAAAGCTAAGGACTGTAATTTCCTGTACTTCATGTAATCAGTTTTTTATCCAGGATCTGCTTCCATTATCTAAGGCAGGAAAGCAGGACGGATCCTGGGGACGAATTTTTCTAATTTATCTGATTTAAGTAAAGAGTTTAATAGTTTGATTTTAGAAACAACTTGGGTATACAGATACGGCCGTGGTTATCGAAAATGAAAGATTGGAGTTTCGCGTAATATGTGTACTGAACGTTGCAAACATCATGTTTACCATGTAAACCCCCCATGCATATTCGATAAGATAGAGTTTAACTTGTGTGTTAAAAATAGGAAAGCTAAACAAATCCCAAAGATAATTTTAATCAAAGAAAAATACCATTTCATTACTTACCAACTTTAAATGCAAAAAAAAAAAAGCTTTCAAAACTTTTGATTACGTACCAAATGGATGGAGATGCTTGTCACTGGCAGAGACCTCCCTTGAGTTCCCATCGCTCATTGACGTCATGAGCAGTTCGTCTATATCCCGTTAAATTTCGCTAACAGTTATTTCCATCTTAATTTTTCGAATGCTCGGCTTATTTGGTTTTCTTTCGTAAAAGAGGGGATGAAAATATTCGTGGTCATGTGGATCTTTACTTTTTGGTGAAAGGTTATAGGAATGTTGATGAATATTCATGAATTAATGACTATCGTAAACGTCTCCAGAACAGTTTTCAAGGGTATAAGTCAGTTAGAAATTATCAAATGTGATTTGTTGTTCAAACAGTCGTTTAGATAGTCTGCCACAACCATATTCGAACATGTCTTTCAAGGATGCTTTGGGGCTATGGACTTGGCGATATACGCGAACTATTACTCATGGGTAAGGCTTTTATATTACTATGCTGTTCATCCATTATCTTCTTATAAAGTAGAAGCTAAGAAGCTGAAGCTATTTTCTGTTCTTGATATGGTCGTCGGAACTCATATTTATCTGGAGAAAGGGGAGGGGCATACCATAGAGGAAATGTAATCTATGGGAATGGCAAGTTATTTTACTTTCAAAGTTAGCTAAAAAAGACATCATAATTAGATCACATTATAATATTGTTCTTTTTTTCTTGTTATAATACGCAGGTCATTTACCAATTTCAACATAAGACGTATAGAAGAAAACGATTTTCAGGACTTTACAGACCTGATATTTTTGTAAGTGCAACACCGATGATATTGCTAAGGAATGCCAAATGCATTCTTTCACACAAAGCATTGTTTACCTCCTTTCTAAAAGATAAATGACACCGAAGATAACAAAATTTGGATGTAGTTGTTTTGGAAATTATTCGAAAGAAATGTTCGGAATCTTTTATCAATGTCGCCTTCATGCAAAATACTTATCCTTTGTAGTGACCAGCCCTTAGTCTCGTGTTTGTAATTCAACGACCCATGTTGAAGATAGGGTGAAATAATTCTAGAGGACAACCAACGTCAAAGTTTGGTCACAGTATCGATTTTTCGAGCCTGTAGTTATCTAATGAACATTTCAAAAATTCGAAGGCGGACAAAGTTATCAAGTCCCTTCAAACGAGGCATTTTTTGTAGGTAGTTAAAGGAACTACCTACATAATAACAGCGTATTGGCCATTTGGTAACATAAGTACATAGAATTTTATATTTTTATGAAACTTTGTAAACACCACGCTGTGTTTTGTTGGATCTGATCGGGAACTTTTACTAAACATTGTAATGCCCTCAATGATCTTTTTTTACCCAATTAAGTAGTCATCGGATCAAATGAGAATTTTTTTATGTTCAACAAATTCATCCATGTTTGTGTAAATGTAGCTCAACTCAATAAATTATTCTATTGGTATCAATATTAAAAGAATGTGTAAAACTGTGAACATTGCTTATGAATAAACGATTTGATTATTGAAATAAATTGTATCTGCCTTAGATGTAAAAAGAAGTATCGGGTTCTTTTCTGAAGTCATATACCAAACCAATTCCACTATACTTTCTCTTTCCAGAATATTGAATAACAACAAGATTTCACAAATACCGCCGAATATCTTGCCACCAAATCTCGAGAGCCTGTAAGTTGTGAAAATATTCGAAACACCCATGTAGTCTCAAGCAAATATAATTCGCATGTATCGTACAGATGTAACTCATATTTATTAGTTTCCTTTTACCATCAGATACTTAAGTTACAACGAGATTGCACACATATCTTTGAATGCTTTCCCATCAAGTCTGCGAGTCCTGTAAGTAACGTAATTTTTTAATGTATCCGCGTAATCCTTGTGTACTAAATGCTAGTTTCAGCAATATAATCTAACGGAAACCCAATTCAACGAGATTTCATGTATGCCTGTGCATATCGGAAGAGTGTTCGTCATTCTCAATTAACTTGAAACTTGCAGACATGCTGTAATTGGCACTATTCTAGGAAAAAACATGGCTTCGTTTATTGACATATTTTTTATTTTTTGTACGATTTTAAAACGTTTCTGTAAATATAAAATATGGAAGTACTTCAGGATCCTTGCAGATTTCTTCATTTACTTACTTTGTAATTTTCCCCTTTGCCACTACTGCCATCTCTCTACTTAGCACTTATCTCAAAATATAAAGAGCTAGAGGCTCGTTGATCTATGATATAGGTGTTAACGGCATTAGATGTTGTATAGTTGTTAAGTTGCCTTTAAAGGGCAAGTTTCAGTTACCACTTGAAGGCAATTTAAGCAATTTAGCAAGAGCCAAACCAAGTGATAAGTTTTTTCTACAGCCTCATGCAACCTCTGTCATCAATAATCTAGTTTCCCCTGAAAATCCCTTTGTATCATCAGACCTACCAACCTTTGTTGGGGACAAGCTGTGATAGTTTTATTTTAATCAGTGAATATTGATCAAATGCATTTGAAGATATCTTTAATCCACGTAGATCCACAGTAAAGGTCATTCCATTTCTGTCACCCAATGATTTGGTTGTTTTTCATCCAGTAATTTACTAAGAATAACAGTTCGACATTCACCAGCATTGGGGAGTGCAATGTCACAGCTAAAAATTCCCTAAATGATGAGAGATTCTGCAGAGCGTAATCCAGTTGCTGCGGCACGGGGTGGGTATAGGAGCTGCGTACCAGTCCCTAATAAATTTCAGAAATTGTTTAAAATACCCCCAAAAGACTTTTAAGGGAGAAATGCTTTCAACTGTTTGACAGATCTTCTTTAGCATCCACATTATTGCATCAGTTTTACACTATATCCTCTTCTGAATATGCATTTCTAGGACAGAGGATCGCCTAACCTACATCACGTGATCCCCTAATTGGCTTCAAATTGAAGCATATTCAACATTGACGTACGTTCTCCCCTTATATAGCTCCCAGTGACATTCTACAGTGTCTCCAATTGCCTCGCTGGTCCCAATGATGAGAATGACAACACGCGCTACCGAGCTTCAGCATGCATATTATTGGCCTTTCCTAATGCGGATTTCTCATGCGAAGTCATACTGGTCGCAATTTCACTTTTGGGCGTCAAACTAACTGCATGCTCAGCAACTACAGGCGTCTCTCAGTTTGTTGGACATTCTGATGGCTAGGCGTTCGTTGTATCAGTATCACAATTGTATGTGGGGACTTGTATTCGCCCGTATAGATAAAATGCCTTCCTCGCATGATCTACGACGGCCAGCCAGTGAAATCCCAACCTTTGGCTAAAGCTTATTATTTTCTGACAGCATACCAAACTGAAACTCGCTGACCTCACGTGGAAAACCTTATTGAGTCTGTCAGTGCAGGGATCTGTTACGGCTTTCTGATATTGCTGACTTAGAACAGTCTAGTGATTGGTTTCACTCCAGCAGTGTGGCGCATAAAGTGATCCCATGGTTAACTCACAACACAAATCTTCATATCTTCATACCTGAGTATTTGATACATTGCACGCACGAGAGCAAAAATACATGGCATGACATTTTTCGTCCAAGTGACTAATTTCAAGACTCCTTGTAACCATTGTTACCTAAGTGACTCTATGCCATCTTCACTAAAACTTACTTTCCGCTCTAAATTGATGAAGCATTAGTGAACTATGTGCAGTTCTGGGGAACGTGCCGTCAGGGTAAGCCGGTAGTTCAATATAAAGTTCGAGAGCAGTCTATCCAGGTCCATCTGTCTAAACGTCCAACAAGAAACAAGGTCGGAGGGAGACTGGAAACCTATGTATATGTGAAGACTACAATAGAACTGCTGTGCAACGGAATAGGATGCATTAAGAACTTTCAGTAATCATTATATTAATCACTTGTGCATGGGAGAATTGTTTTGATAATCTTCGTTTTGATACGATGTGTGTTCGGTCGGATGGTGTGAAGGGAACAATCACAAAATACATTCAATGTTTTTTACTGTTAAAAAAATGACCAATATTTGAATTAATAAAGAAACTTTTGTAGAAGCTGCAAAATCATTAAGAGAACCACTGTTGGAAAGCGGGTCCTAAAAACTGCTCGCTAAGGCTTCCTGTGTTCTGACATCTTAGTGTCGTTATTTTGTTTGAGCTGTCTCTTACCTCTCCCATTGCACGTTGCATTCGATGTATAGATAATGGATCACGTTTATAGGACTTTTTTAGTTGTTATGTCTCATTCCTATCTCATTGCATGTGTGTTAAAATGATGGATCCCAGTTCTATCACAGATCTGTGAATGTTGAATTCCGATATAGCCACACGGATAACCATTTTATTATTATTTTAATTAACAGGAAGTTAAATAACAACAAGTTTTCACAGTTAACACCGTCTGCATTCCCGTCAAATCTTGAAAGTCTGTAAGTTTTAATAATGCGTGAACTGTCTATCAAGTTTCCATTTACCACAAGGACGCTGTTTTCTCACCCTTAGGGACCATTAAATAGATTAGAACGTAACGGAAAGCAACACATTTCAGATTCCATACAAAAAAGGGACACAATTGTTCAGCTAATTTCTTTCATTTGCAGAACTCTGATAGTCGTTATTATCTGAAAAAAAAAGAACTTGGCACTCTCTTTAGAAGTATGAAGAGACCGACTGCATGGTCAAAAGGTTAAAGCACCCGACTTGCAGCCGGAAGGTCTGGGGTTCGACTCCTGGCCGGGTCATACCAAAGAATTTAAAAATGGAACCTACTGCCTTTGTGCTTGGTACTCAGCATAAGCAATGGAGTAGGGGAAAAAAGCCAGTAAGCCACAACTGGGAAAAGGCCGTGGCCGACCCGACTTAAACCAGTTGGCTAGGAACTGAGCCGTAAAACCTCATCTAACTAACTGACAGATTAGAAGTATGAAAATTACTTATTTAATAAAAAATATGAGTTTCCTGATAGGTGAGTGTCAATGACTTATCCAATTACCCAATATTAAATATTTCCATCATGAATTGACAACTAAACTGTTATCGGACTTACTCCTTCTTGAGCAATTCCCACTTAGAGAATCCTCTTCCGGACTATTCCCACCCTGTCAATTTACCCCTAGACAATTCTCACCCTGGGTAAGTTTAAATGCTGTCGTGGAAAATTGCCTGAGGGTACTGCATTTCCCAGGGAACTGTCAGAGAGGAACTGGACGGAGTGGTAATTCTCCAGGGGGAATTGTCCGGCTGGAAACTTTCCGATGGTGGTTGTCCAGTCACCAACTCAAAGAACACTCTATCATTATCGAAGATCTTCATTAAACGAAAAGAAATAAACTGCAATGTTTGCATGCATGCTATATATAGGAAACATTTTAATAATAAGGAAGACTTGGCGGTTGATTTCCAATATGCCTTTCAGGGATTTGGTAAGATTTGTTTAACTAAGTCGTAACGAAGTCATGTACAAAACTACCAAATAGAATGAAATTTGCGATTGCTCTGGAAATACTTCGGTCTCGTCCTAGGGCTGTAGAGCACTAGTAATATGAAAAGTTTTAAATCCTCCTCTTTACGTATCTACTCCTTTTCCCATTGCCTTGGTAACTAGCAAAATAGAACCATAGACAAACGTTGGAATAAGGTTTGGAGGAAAAATAAACAAAGCTGCAACAGGGTATGCTTAGGCGAGACGCTACTATCAAATTGTTTTATTTTGTTGTAGTTTAAACAGAAAATATTGGGTTATTCTCTAAGGTATGGGAATTAATTAGTTGCCGTTGAGATGCGAACCTAGAATTTATATCCTCAGTGGTACGGAAATTAAACGTCAATCATTATATAAAAGAAAGATTGCATATGATTTGACCGTAAAAGAGCGCAAACTTTTCAGAAGTGAATAAACTGAAGTGATTCATCTAGGAACTCCCTACTACCATTAAGAAAGCTAGGTGCATAGTGAGAGATTGAAAATTCTATGCCTCTAGATACAAATGTTTTAATTTTACCTATCATTTAGGTACAAATTTTTGAAAAGATAAGTGCCAATCGGGTAGCTTGGACCCATCAAGTGCCTGAACGCACGACATACCGCTTCTTATAGCCCTGTTACACAACCGTTGAAATTCACACTGCAAAGCTATTGTGTAGCATAACCCATTTAAGGAAACAAATGGTACGGAAAAGTTAAGCAGAGGTTAATTAATTTGTGTAAGCTTTTAAGATTTTATGAGGCCCCCCACCCCCCCCCCCCCCCACCCCCAAAGTGTTTCCTTTGATATCTGCTTGATAAAAATGTGACAGACAGGTGACCAGTGTGTGATATTCTGCTGATGTCAAACTGTTGGTAGGCTGTTTTTATTTCTCTCTGAGACCATGTTATAATGGAGCGTTCATGAAAAAAATATTAATTTTCCTTTGACTTTGGTAAAACTTGCAAAATCTTTCGTCATTGGCAAATTCAAGAACTTGTTAATACGACATGTTAAATAAGTAAGTCGGTATAAAAACAAAGTTGTGCGTACGTGTGATGAGAATATCTCCTCCATTTTCATTTTAGTCCTCAATGGAAACGATTGGGGTAAGTAATTCTAGCTCTTTCTCTCTTTCGTTCCTTCTATCGGTTGCATTGTGAATACTTGAATGTTGTAGATAAGAACGTAAAACAATACGTCTCTTGTCACAATATTGTTGAAAGCAGCATTTTTATTGTTTTAAACATAGTTTGGATTTCAATTTTACATGGCTTTGAATAACTGACGTGTCCAACGCTTGGTTGCTTAGTAAACATTTGACATACACAACTCTTAAAAACTATCGCACAATTTAATTTACATAAATCGTTCGCTGGATAACACGCTCTCAGGCATGGTGCTTTAACAATCTTGTGCCAGGAGTATCCAAGAAGGAATGTGTATACTGTGAAAACTGCTTTAGCTGTAAAAAACTACTTCCACCTTTTGTAAACACTTAAAACCTAACCATGGTCAGAAATTATACAACTCTCCCTTTGGCATTTTCACTCGTTCGAACAAAGAACGTTGCTAATTTGTCACTTATGGTTACCTTTTTCTTAGCATTTGGTAAGCACTTTTTACAAAATGGGGTCATTAAAGTGTTTAGGAAATTCCTAATGTTGCTTTAAGAGTTTGGGAACTCTTTATGGGGTGAGAAAATCTTTGTCTTCTTGTAGAGACACTACTATTTCGAAATTGCCACCTCCACACAGCTGATAATATTGAAAAGGCATCTGTTGCATTTTATGTCAACATATATCTTTTAAAAGTAGTTTGACAACCCTTTGGACAGTAGTTGGGAATTTAAGTCCATAACTGGAAAACACCAATTCGGTCAATAAAATTTTCCAATATCATTAACTTTTACAGCTGAAAAAGCTTTAGCGTATAAACGAAAGATTTGTAACGCTGATCAGAAAACTGGAGGTTTCCTCTTTTACCAAAAACCGAGAATAATGAACAGTGAAACTCTCTTATTACGAAGGTTCGGATAATTTAGAACTAAAATTCTCAGTTGAAAGAATGCCCAGCCATGTTTTATCGGCCAAAGCAACAAACGTTTACGTATATACGGTAAGCTCCCTGTAGGTATTACCTTTCACACTGTAAACATGACTCTACTGGCTATGCGGTGTTTTGTTTGTAATAACCCCGATCTACCTCATGGGTTCTATTGTGATGGATATTTAAATCTATCAAAAATTTCTAGCTATGCCAATACATGTCAATTAAACTTAACTTTGAAATCGGGTCATAGTCGGGCCTACGCTAGGAATTTAGGGGTCTAAGCATCCTATGGCTTTCTAATATACAGAACTGTGATCGTACAAATGTAGCAACTACCTCTCTCAACAATGACATTGGCTAATAAAAAAGACAAATATAATCACAGTTTTACATCATATTTTAAATAGCCTAGCTTGAAATATCGCGCGTGTTAAACAATGTATGTAGTCTCCTTAAACAGCTCTTTCATTGGGTGACCTGCTTAGGGGTATGTTTAACATTGTTGTAACCCCCATGAAGATCGTCTCCGAACCTCTCCCGGAGAAGGTCACTCACATCTACTCGTGAATTCATAACTAAGTCACCCCTATGCTGACAGATTCTTGAGCAAATAATCCCCATCCTGATTATCTACTTAGGTAATGATTGAACAAACATTTGCACTTGTAGATGACTAGCATCTGCCATGGCTTTCAAACTGTCAGCAGAGGTTTCTTTATAACGTTGGAGAAACACGGCTCTATTTTATACCTCGTGAACAGGTGCTGAAGGTGTAAATATATCTGTTATTTTAGAATCTTTTAGTAATTTGCAATGATCCTATCGCCTTCCTTTAGACGGTCTATCTTTTTAAACTCAGACAGCACGTAAAACTTATTTTGGTCAGATTTCGTTTGACTGCAAACTTAATTATGGGGATAGGTTCTAAACATCAATGCTTGTACGCTGCGCAAATAGATGAAAAAAGTTTAATCATCTCCTGTGTAGAAAATACAGGAAGATAAGTTACTCTTGAAAAAACATTCCTTGAAGAATGAAATGCTCATGTGTAGATTGTTGGGGAGGTGATCTTATGACGAGTAGATGTGAACTTTTGCATCGGTCAATTTGAAGATGCAATGGAAGTTGTGGGTAGGCAGTATTTATCATAGCCAGTTTCACACATGATGGTACTTTGCCAATATACCTTTTCTCAATTTCTACAGTCATTTACACCATCTAACACCGATATGGACCAGTTAGTTTTCATGACATTTATTAAATCATATATTAATTTTTTTCATATATTAATTTTTTTCATTTCTATCTTTTTTCTTAATTTTCGTAACTGAGGTTTGCAACCTCTTTGCAAAAAGCAAGATGGCGACCCAAAAGATTGTTGACTGAGGAATGGGGTAATTGCCCTATACCTTACGTGCGCCAACCATCAACAATTGGAAATTTGGAGAAGGGGATGTCAGATGATGACCTTTATTCATGAACGTTGTTATTTGGAGGTCAAAATGTGGTTCAGCTTCATCTTTTTATATGAATGTAGGCGCTGAATAAATCCAAAATTTTAAATTTTTAAAAAGATTTGTAAGATTTAACCATTTCTTATACCCTCACAAGAAACTAAAGCATTTTGAAACTCCATGTGCCTTACAAGCTACGGGATTTCGCAATCTCATAATGTGCAAATCTTTTGGCAAATCTTAGGACTTCCTGATGATTTTTCTTGTTAGCACTATTCGGTTTAATGTCTCTTTGTAAGTGCTGACATGTTGTAAGGCCCTTCGTCACAATCATACATTCATCCATGAACATCGTCATATACGGTAAATGTTTGATTACTTGTTGAGATGAAACATGTAACTAAAATTATCAACGCCTCCGTGCATGTTGGACACTATTCTTATTTCTTTTGAAAGCAGTCCACACTATCATACGTTTGTCCATGAGTATCGTCATACAAATGAATGATGATGTTTTAACCAAATGTATGATAGTGCCGATGAGGTTTTATATTATCTGCACTCTTAAACTTGCTACATTTTAATAATATGCTTCTAAAGCAGAACCACGTATACGCCTAAGTACTCCCGTCATCGACTCGATACATGATGGTTACAGCAAGAATTACAATCTGACTAAACTGTTAAGCAGTTTAATAAGGAATATATCGTAATTAACCCATCCGAGTAACTTTGTAAGATTTCAGATTTTAGTGAATTTTAAACTAACTATTTATTAGTTTACAAAATCTTTAGAAGTGCACTTAAATCTTGCTGTTGTAATATAAAATTTCTTGTCTTATTCATCTTGTACATATACATAAAAATGATAAATCACAGAGAATTAGGAGTCGCAAGCATTGCCTTTTTCACGTTTTACATTGTTAAGATTCAGAAGAAAAATTGATAGACCCAGTGATAAAAATATACAATTATACTTCTTAATGCCTGTTCCAACATTCATTAATTTATAATGTACATGAAAGCAGTGAGATTCTTTTGATCTATTTCTTTGGGACAATACATATTGTATACTATTTTAAAATGCTTCAAGTGTACTTGTCTTTTCTTCCAGTTTTTAATAAAACCAACTGCAAAAGCGAAAAGCGTGGATGGTTCAACTTTTATGGTGATTTGCTTCAGTGCGAGGATTACAATCCTTGGACTTTTGAAGAAGTCACAGAATTGATACAAAATGATGGATATTTCAAAGGAATGTAAGTTTTTTGGAGAGTTATAGGTTTATGAAAGTTAAAATTGTTCCATTTTGTGCAAGTTGTTAATAATAGTGAAGGACTGCCTTATTAAAATACGCTGGCATGTTTTAACTGCGCCAACGTGAAAAGAGCTGTTAAATGAAAAAGCTTCTCTAAACATGTTATAGCAATTACAGTAAACGGAAACACCGTTATTTTCCTAAAATTAATTATTCTAACGTGAAATACAAAAGTAAACTTTGACGAAATCGTCGAACTTAGGCACAGTGATTAACTAACGCAAATGCACTCTGGATGCATGAGAAAATTATTTTACCACAGATATCAAAACAATAATCATGGAGCAAAAAGGATGTTTCCAAGTAACTTAATGTTGCCAACTGCATTTTAATTAACTCTTTTCATTTGGTCTTTTCATGGAACTGCACTCCCATGTTACATTATACATGCACACCAAATAAGAACCAAAAAAGATAATCGAGTTTTATAGACCCTGTGTATTGATGTCACTATCTATTTGACAACCATTTGTTTCACCCATCAGAGGATGTGGGACACTACTGTACTCTACACTGACATGGGTAAACTAGTTAGCGATATTGCGATAATTGCTTTTATCATTGCTTTGGACTTTCTTGGCATGTCATCTAAACACACAAGAAGCCTAGTGAAAATAGAGTAACTAAGTAAAGACTCTATGATCTATAGGAGTATAACAGCACAGCATTATCGAAAGCTAAGGACTGGAATTTCCTGTATTTGGTGTAAGCAGTTTTGTGCACTGTATAAGCATCACAATGACATAGAGCAAAAGCGTGCGTGCCAATTTAGCCAGGGCTTGCTTCCATTATCTAAGGTAGGAAAGCAGGACGGATCCCCGTTACGAATTGTTCTAGTTTTTTTCATTTCAGTAAAGAGTTTACCAGTTTGATTTTATAATCAACTTGGGTATACAGATAAGGTTGTGGTTATCGAAAATGAAAGATTTAGTTTCCCGTAATTTGTGTACTGAACGTTGCAAACATCACGTTGACCTCGCACCTCCCCCCCCCCCCCCGTACATATTCGATAAGATAGAGTTTGACTTGGGTATTAAAAACAGGAAAGCTAAAAAATCCCAAATATAATTTTATCTAAGAAAATAACATTTCATTACTTACCAACTTTAACTGCAAAAGAAGCTTTTAAAACTTTTGATTACGTAATAAATGGATGAAGATGCCTGTCACTGACAGATGCCTCCCTTGAGTTCCCATCACTCACTGACGTCATGTGCAGCTTGTCTGTATCCCGTTATATTTCGCTTACAGATATTTCCATCTGATTTGGTCGACTGCTCGGCTAATGTGGTAATCTTTGGTAAAAGAGGGGATGAAGATATTCGTGGTCATGTGGAACTTTACTTTTTGGTGAAAGCTTATAGGAATGTTGATGAATATTCATGAATTAATGACTATCGTAAACGTCACCAGAACAGTTTTCATGAGTATAAGTCAATTAAAAATTATCAAATGTGATTTGTTGTTCTAACAGTCGTTTAATGGGTCTGCCACAGCCATATTCGAACCTGTCTTTCAAGGATGCTTTGGGGCTGTGGACTTGGCGATATACGCGGACTGTTACTCATGGGTAAGGTTTTTATATGACTATGCTGTTCATCCATTATCTTGTTATCAAGTAGAGCTAAGAAGCTGAAAATATTTTTTTTTGTTCTTGATATAGTCGTTGGAATTCATATTTAATTTGGAGAAAGGGGAGGGGCATAACGTAAGAGGAAAAGTAATCCATGGGAATGCTAAGCTAGTTTACTTTCTCAGTTAGCTAAAAAAGACATCATAAATAGATCCCATTATTTAATGATTGTTCTGTTGTTTGTTTTTAATTGTTATAACGCGCAGGTCATTTACCAATTTCAACATAAGACGTTTAGAAGAAGAGGATTTTCAGGACTTTACAGACCTGGTATTTTTGTAAGTGGAACACGATGATGTTGCTAAGGAATGTCAAATGCATTTATCCACACAAAACATTGCTTTACCTTCTTTCAAAAAGATAAATGACAAGGAAGATAGCAAGATTTGGATGTAGTTGTTTTGGAAATTATTCGAAAGAAATATTTGGAATCTTTTATCAATACGGCCTTCATGCAACATACTTATCATTTGTAGTGACCAGCCTTTAGTCTCGTGTCTTTAATTCAACGAACCATGTAGAAGATAGGGTGAAATAATTCTAGACGACGATCAACGTCAAAGTTTGGGTACAGTCGCGATTTTTTGAGCCTGTAGTCATGTAATGAACATTCCAAAAATTTGAAGGAGGACAAAGTTATCAAGTATCTTCAAACGAAACGTTTTTGTAGTTAATCAAAGGAACTACCAACATAATAACATTGTATTTTCCATTAGGTAACACAACTATAGAACTTCATATTTTTATTGAACTTAGTAAACATCATGCTGTTTTTTGTTGGATCTGATCGGAAACTCTTTAACGTTGTAATGCTCACAATGATCTTTTTTTAACCAAATTTAGTAGTCATCGGATCAAATGAGAAGTTTTTTATGTTCAACAAATTCACCCATGTCTGTGTAAATGTAGCTCAACGCAGTAAATAATTCCATTGGTATCACTATTAAAAGAATGCCTAAAACTGTGAACATTACTTATGAATAAACGATTTGTTTATTTAAATAAATTGTATCTGCCTTGTCCTATCTTAGATATAAAAGAAGTATCGAGTATTAAGAAGGGATTTTCTGAAGTCATATACCCAACCAATTCCACTTTACTGTCTCTTTCCAGAATATTGAATAACAACAAGATTTCACAAATACCACCAAATATCTTGCCATCGAATCTCGAGAGCCTGTAAGTTGTGAAAATATTCAAAACACCCATGTAGCCTCAAGCAAATATAATACGCATGTATCGTAGAGATGTAACTCATATTTATTAATGTTATTTTGCCATCAGATACTTAAGTTACAACGAGATTTCACACATATCTTTGAATGCATTCCCATCAAGTCTGCGAGTCCTGTAAGTAAACGTAATTTTTCAATGAACCCACTTTATCCTTGTGAACTAAATACCAGTTTCGGTAATATAATCTAAATGAAACCAAATTCAATGAGATTTCATGTATGCCTGTGCATATCGGAAGAATGTTCTCCATTGTCAATTAGCTTGAAACTTGCAGGCATGCTGTATTTGTTGCTGTTCTAGGAGAACATGGCTTCGTTTTTGACAAATTTATTAATTTTTGTACGATTTTAAAAACGTTTGTGTAAATACAAAAACATGGAAGTACTTCAGGATCCTTGCAGATTTCTTCATCTACTTAGTTTTTTATTGTTAAGTCAACCCATGCAATATTTGAACAATTACAAAGATTTGTTTACCTTTGTACCTTTTTTATCAACTCATACCAAATACAGTTATTCATTAAAGGGGAAATATTCGGCATAGTCTTAGGAAACGGGTGGAGGGCAAAGGGAAGAGGGTCTAAAATACTTTGACCTGGAGAATCGAGATACGTTTTGGCCTCCAACATTTTTAATGTGTCTCAGCATATCAGCAAAGCTAGCAAGGTATTCAAAAATAATCGTTATCATATTTTTATGTTGTACTTTTTATTGACAAATTTAACCTACTTCTGACAGTAATCAGGTGAAAAGTCAATCCCTCTCGACGTGTTTCGTGCCTAAATATACCCATATGAGCATCAACGACGGCACTACGCGGTGATAAGTGTGAAATGGGTTACCTTGGAATGGGTTACCTTATTTTTTTCCCTTTGCCACTACTGTCATCTCTCTATTTAGCACATATCTCAAAATGTAAAGAGCTAGAGACTCCTTGATCTATTAGGAAGGTAATAACGGCATTAGAAGTTGTATAGTTGCTAAGTTGCCTTTAATGGGGAATTTTCAGTTACCACTTAAAGGCAATTTAGGCAACTTAACAAGAGCCAAACCAAGTGGACATCAAACTTACTGCATGCTCAGCAACTAGAAACGCCTCTCAGTTTGTTGGACATTTGATGGCCAGGCGTTCGTTGTATCACAATTGTATGTGGGGTCTTTTACTTGCGCGTGTAGATAAGACACCTTTTGCGTATGATCAGTTATTCCAACCTTTGGCTAAAGCTTAGGATTTTCTGACATCATACCAAACTGAACTTTTCTGACGTCACGTGAAAAATCTTTATTGAGTCTGTCAGTGCAGGGAGCCGTCACGGCTTTCTGATATCGCTCACTTAGAACAGTCTAGTGATTGCCCCCCCCCCCCCCGCAGTGCCCAACCAATTTAATATGGTAATACTGCAGTGAGGTGTTATTTTTACTCCAAGGTTGCTACCCGATCAACCCGATACACAGCAATCGCAGCCTAGGACCTGTTTTATAGAAGATTAAGATTGACCTTAAGTTTGATCTATCATGCAATTGTCCTATAGAAATCAAACTTAAGATCAAGCGTAACTTTTCTGAAACAGGCTCCAGGTTTGTTTTCATCTGCTACATGACCTTTGACCCAAATGATCGTAGGTATGACCTGTACTCAAGCTAACTATTTGAAACTTGAGAATAGCAAACTGCTGGGTTGATACTCTACAGCACCGTTGTTATCACTGACACAATTATAGGCATCTGTCCGGACTGGAGCGGGTGCATCAAATGATGTCAAATTGAAAGTGAGCACCTACAGCGAGGTTTGCTTTCCTATTAAAGTATTCAGATCATCAATAGGCAGAACTTGGACTGTGACCTGATCTCACTTACCCACTGTTTACAACGATATTACGTATCTTATAGGCCTTTCTGCTACCCCAAAAACTGAGAATTGCGAAAAGATTTCTTGGGATATCATCAACAACTCCTTGGATTGCCCCCATGTTTTGAACTACCTAACATTTCCTAGCTTTAATTTTAAAGATATGAAGTTTTCTTTACTACAAAGCAATATTTTCCATTACATTTTAAAACTTGTTAATTGACGAAATAGATACGAACGTTTCTACAAAAAGTTTCCTTCCATCTTGAAGATTAAATTTGTTGAAATTTAAAAGTAAGTGTACACAGCACTAAAACGTGTAAAGCTGATACATATGAAGTTATTTGATCACAAGATGGTATTGTTCTGCGAGTCTGCCTGTTTGTGGGGATGGTGGTAGAACAATTAAAAGTTAAATGTTTCTACCTTACTCCAATTTTTGAAGCAGCCCAAATAATAAAGTAAATATGTTGCAAAAAGTGAAGCAGCTATAACCATTATTATCCATGCACGGCACATACATGCTCTTAAGCTGTTTTTAACACATTACAACACAAATTTTTATACCTTTATACCTGAGTATTTGATATATTGCACGCACGAGAGAAAAAAATACATGTCAAAACATGTTTTGGCCAAGTAACTTTTTTCAAGACTCCTTGTAACCATTGTTACCTAAGTGACTCTATGCCATCTTCATTAAACTTACTTTCCGCTCTAAATTGATGAAGCATTAGTATAAGTACAGTTCTATGGAACGTGCGGTGAGGGTAGACCGGTAGGTTAATATAAAGTTCGAAAGCAGTCCATCCAGGGAGTTGTTATTCGGATAGCAACTCTCTGGTCCATCTCTCTAAACGTTTAGCACACCTTCAAATAAACAAGAAACAAGATCTGAGGGAGACTGGAAACTTATGTATATGTGAAGATTACAATAGAACTCTTGCGTAACGGAATAGGATGCATTACGAACTTTCAATAATAATCGTATTCATTACTTACCTCATAGGAGAATAATACTCCTTATAGGAGACTAATACTCTTCCTTTTGATAAGATCTGTGTTTGGTCGGATGGTGTGAAGGGACAATCACAAAATACATTCAATGTTTTTTTACTGTTAAGAAATTGATGAATGTTTGAATAATTAAGAAACTTTTGCAGAAGTAGCAAAATCTTTACGAGAAGCACTGCTGGAAAACGGGTTCTAAAAACTACGCGCAAAGGCTTCCTGTGTTTAACATCTTAGTGTCGTTATTTTGTTTGATCTGTCTCTCACGTCTCGCATTGCATTCGATGTTTAGATAATGGATCACGTTTATAGGACTCTTTTAGTTGTTATATCACGTTCCTCTCCCATTGCATGTGTGTTAAAATGATGGATCCCAGTTCTATCACAGATCTGTGAATGTTGAATTCCGATATAGCCACACGAATAATTATTTTATTATTATTTAATTAACAGGGAGTTAAATAACAACAAGATTTCACGGTTAACGCCATCTACATTCCCGTCAAATCTTGAAAGTCTGTAAGTTGTACTTAAGCATGAATTGTCCATCAAGTTTCCATATCACCACAAGGACGCTGTTTTCTCACCCTTGGGGATAATTAAGTACATTAGAACGTAACAGAAAGCAAAACGTTTCTGATTCCATACAAAAACGGGGCAACTTTGTGTAGCTAATTTCTTTCATTTGCAGAACTCTGACAGTCGTTATTATCTGCAAAAATGGAACTTAGCACTCTCTTTAGAAGTATAAAAATTGCTTATTAAATAAAAATATAAGTTCTCTCATAGGTGAGTGTCGGTGGTGTTATCCAAGTACCCAATAATCAGAAAATATTCAATATTTCTCTCATGAATTGACAACTAAACTGTTCTCGGGCATACTCCTTCTTGGGCAAGTTTAAATGCTGTGGTGGAAATTGCCTGAGGGTACACGTCGCCTAAAGGGGAATTAGCCGGAATGGAAGTTGCCAAGGTGAGCATTTCCCAGTGAGCTGTCGGAGAGGAACTGAACGGAGTGGTAATTCTCAAGGGGGAATTGTCCAGCAAGAAACTGTCCGAAGGTGTTTGTCCAGTCACCAACTCAGAGAGCACACTATCATTATCAAAGATCTCAAACGAAAAAAAAAATAAACTGCACTGTTTTAATGCATTTTATATAAAGGAAACATTTTAAAATTAAGGAAGATTTGGCGGTTGATTTCCAATATGTCTTTCAGGGATCTGATAAGATTGGTTTAACCAAGTAGTAACGACGTAATGTACAAAACTACCAAAATGGAATAAAATTTGCGATTGCTCTGGAAATACTCCGGTCTTGTTGTAAAGCTTTAAAGCACCAGTAACATGAAAATTTTGAAGCCTTCCTTTTACAGTTACTACTCCTTTTCTCTTTGCCGTGGTAACTAGTTAAAACAGAACCATAGACAAACGTTGGAATAATTTTTGGCGGAAAACTAAACAAAGCTGCGACAGAGTATGCTTAGCCAAAACGCTAATATCAAATTTGTTTTGTTTTGTTGTAGTTTAAACAGAAAATATTGGGTTATTCTCTATGGTATGGAAACTAATTAGTTGCCGTTGAGATGTGCAGGTTCCAAAGGGGACCTAGAATTTATATCCTCTGTGGTATAGAAATAAAACGTCAACCTTTAGATAAAAGAAAGATTCCACGCGATTTGACCGTAAAAGAGCACACACTTTGCAGAAGTGAATAAATTGAAGTAATCCATATATAGTGAGAGACTGTAAATTCTATGCCCCTAGGTACAATATGTTTTAACTTTACCTATTATCTGGGTGTAAATTTTAGAAAAGATAACTGCCAATCGGGCAGCCTTGACCCATCGAGTGCTTGAACGCACGCCACTACGCACCCAATAACATTGTTACACACCCCTTGAAGTTCACACTGCAAAGCTATTGTAGTAGCATAACCCATTTAAGGAAACAAATGGTACAGAAAAGTTAATTAGAGGCAGATTAATTCGTATAAGCTTTTAAGATATTATGAGGAAGGCGGCTGTTGAGAAGTTTTTTTTTGGGGGGGGGGGGTGGGGGGCGCGGGGGGGGGGTGGGGTTAGAACAGGCGACTTCCAATATGTTAATCTATAAGGCCAGTGTTTTGAGTTGCCTAGTAGAAAAATATATGAAATATGTAACATACAAATATTCAATGACAGATAATTTGTTTAATTTGTTACACCGTTATAATATGTTATATTGTTTGAAAACCTCTTTCGGGGTTTGGGAGGTTTTCCATCGTCACTCCCCACCCATAGCGAGTCTGCTGTTTGCGTCATCATTTTCTTCTGATTTTATCTGCAGACATTTGAGTTACAACGAAATTTCACAAATACCATCAGACGTTTTTCCATTAAATCTTCTATATCTGTAAGTAATAACTGATCCTTTCACTTTTGTGATTGGTTTTGCATACCCTGATTAATCTCGCCTTTCATTAATACAGAATAAAAACAGACACAACAAGGTCGCTTTTGATGTGCGCTGAATTTCTTTTTTAATTCCTTTCCGAAATCTAAGCAATCACGCTGCCCAGTGTACGCGTGTTTGGGTGTGTGTGTGTGTGTGTGTGAGTGGGTGAATGCATGTGTGAGTGTTTGTGTTACCTAGCTAGTAAATACGATCTCCCAAAATATGATTCATGGATATTTTTCATACTTCACTTTCATGCCCTATTGTTTTGGTGAAGGTGAGAGGTTTGAGGTTAACTGAGGTCAGAAACAAAAACTTTCTTTTCTTAACACGATATTTCAAGATAGATGTGAGATATCCTTTTCACACTAAGATTTGTCATATAACAAGAAAGGACCGTATTGTCTTTAATGGAGATGAAATGTCATCTAAGGTCGGAACTACGGGAAACGTGTAAACCGCTTGTAAAATAGTTATCTCAGTATAGCAATGACGGATAATTTTCATGCTTAACGTATGAAAAAGTCGTATTAACGAGAAAGGTTTCTTTTGTTTTTGATGGAATTCAGAGGTTATTGAAGTCACCAATGGTCAAAAGCCGGAAACCTTGTGACCACGATATTTAGAGATAGGATAGTTGCTACTTTTCATACTTGATATATAGATTTCTCATATTAGCAAATAAAACCGTACTGGTAATGTCATCTGGTATCAGGAGAGTTAAAGGGAAAATGCAGCCACCCCAGTGGGAGTTACCATGTCCCGTCACTCTAGTTCATGAATGGCCTATTTTGATCATGTGACAATGTTTTCGTTAGCGAATTGTGAAATAAATTCAAGAAGAATCTTTCCTTGCTTTACCTATCTTTTGTAATAGTTATGTTCAAAACGTCTTTAGACGTGCTTGTAATACAATAAGAGGAGATTTGCAAGAGTTTGCTGATTTTTCAAAGCAAATTTGGGAGCGACTGTCTATTGACTTTAATATAGTGAAAAAAACTTTCAACTGGTAGTTGACACGCTATCTCAGGAACAGACACTGGGCCGTAACTTTAAATTGTGTTATTACGAAATCAACGGAAAGGGTAGGATATTGTTACACTTAAGTATAAAGTTGTTAAGAACAGTTAAAATTGTGGTAAATAAATTTGTAAATTCAATTTAATTAACCTATGGATGGAAGTGTGGTAAGGATGCTGTGACTATGCTGTAACAAATTGATTACAATTAACGTCTATATTGATGGTGTAGTGGAGAAAATGACCAGCCGGGCTAAAAAATATCAGGTACCTGATATATCAGGTTTTGCTTTTCAGCATTTCTTTCTTAAGTTTTGACATCTTCTACTTTATCATACTTGGGATAGATCTTTGTCATATAACAAGAAAGCCCTTACTGTTTGGAGGAGGTCGGAGGCCATTTAAGTTGCTCAAAGGTTGCGCACCGAAACCCTATAAAAAACGGCATCTCCAGGTAGAAATCATAAAAGCTTCTTTTATACTTAGAATGCGGATGCTTTATACCTTTAAAATACCCTGTTTTCAGCAGAGTTCAAAGGTCAACTCTGGTCACAGGCGGCGTAACTGTAAAAAATTGCACAAGCGCTTGTAGGCAGGGTTTTCAAAAAGGGTAGCATGGATGTATCTCGTAGCATGTAGATGCCATATACTGATTAAAAGAATCCGTTTGTTCCTGGTGATGGTCAAAGCATGATATTAGCAGTCACTAGAGGTGGTATGGTGTAAACCTCGTGAATTCGATATCTCATAAAGGGTAACCTTGATGAATTTCATAGTTAGAATCTGGGTACCTCATGTATATTACATTCAGCAATCCAATTATTTTTGGCTACGGTCAAATTCATGTAAGGTCTCAGAAGCCAAGCTCTGAAAACATGGAAGGAAAATTTGCGGGATTTAACAGGCCTACGTAGCATGGGGATGGTTAATGCTGATACGAGAACCCATTGTTTTTGGTGGAAGAAACAGGAATTTTCAAGACAGGGATGATCGATAACCGTCGCACTTGGTTTAAAGATTTCTCGTATTGAGAGAGACACTTCTGTGGGTTTTGGTAGAGGTGAACCTAGTATACTAGAGTATCTCATATTTGGTTACCAAATTAAAATTACAAGAATACCTTTTTGGTGGTACTGAAAGTCAATTTCGAATCACCGGGGTCATGGTGAAACGTCATGAACACGATAGACTAAGAGTAAACTTGAGTGATCTCATATTTTGTATATGGATATCCATACTGCTTTCAATAATTCAATTGTTTTAGGTGGTGGTCAAAGGTCGTTTGAGGTAAAAGGAGGCAAAATGTGAAAACTGCTATGTAACCATACAACTGGAAAACTCGTTTTCGCTCCATGATGTGACTGTAAGGGCTGTTATATGCAGCAGGTGGACTACCCCATTGTTTTCTTGGAGGTCAAAGGACATGTGAGGTCACACTAAGCATTTGGGATTTCTGGTTTATGTACTGTGATTATTGTGTCAGAAGGAAGAATCCGTCCCCAAGACTTAAGAAAACTTGTCTTTATTTTTGGATTTCTTGTTGAGCGCAAAAGGAATCTATGCAAACACCGGACAGTGTTAACACAGCATTTCGTTGGTTAAAGAGTTACATGGCACATTGGCAAGACAGAGTATGCATTGCCAGCATTTCATCGGACATCAGTTATATGGAATACACGGCTCTTTCGATTCTGGGATCACTTGAATGTAGTATTTACAAGCATCGTGTTAGCAACATAATCCTAAACAATAACTCCAGACGCCATATTTATCTTTGTGACATTTGATACTAAGAGTCCTGGATGTTGCAATCGTGCTCTCTAGGAACTTCAAGGTTGTATACAAATATGAAAAAGTGGATGCTGATCAACAAATTGTAACCTAATTCATCCAACTCTGAGTTCTTCATTGCTGGCGGATCAAGACCACTTTCTCGAATAAGCACTGTTCTGCTTCAACTGGGTGATGTAAAGATAACACCAGCAAAGTCACAAAGGAATCTTGGAATCATCTTTGCGTAGTGTGACTACGAGTGATCAGATGAACTGCACTGTAAAATAGTCTAAAAACCTATCACACAACTTATCTCGCATACACCGTTTAACGGAAAAAGATAGTTACAAACTAGCGACCCAGTCAGAATAGTCTATTGTAATGCTATACTGTGAGTGACCACTGAACAGGCCATACGACTGCAGAGGTTGTGGAACAGAGCTGCTCGGCTATTTCTTTTCATTGGGGCGAATACACTAATTATGTAGTACATCATTGCACTGTTTTCACTGGGTTTCAAACTGGACTCGTATTAGCTTCAAAATGCTCCGTCAAGTGTACTAATGCTAATACTCTCTGCTCCAGATTATATTTATGAACTATCCAGGCAACATCAGCTTATCCTACCCGATTCTAAAGACAACAGTAACAGATGGCAAAGCGTTCTAGGTAGCTGCACCACGATTATGGACTGATCTCCAACGGAACATTAGGAGGGCAGCATCCCTTCATATTTCAAAGTCCCGATTAAAACTTACCTTTTTGATTGGCCGTTTTGCACGTTGTGCCACTCGTGGGTTTAATTTTCCTTTTTGTCTCAATTGTTCTTCATATAAATGTTAATAATTTGCAGTGTGAGTCGTATTTTGTAAAGTACCGTCTTAATTGTTCGAGCTATATATGTCTCAAGATAGCAAAGTCACCATTGACTGAAAAATAAACACCTTGTAAACACGGTATTTCCAGGTAGAAGCATGAAATTCATCCTTTTCATACTTAGATGTGGATGAAGTAAAGTCAGAAAAACAGCCTTATCGCTTTTATTTGCGGTAAAGGGGCATCTGCGGTCATCAAAAGTGATAAAACGAAATCCTTGAGAATTACTTGTTAATATGATATCTCAAAATAGAAATGATGAAAACTTTTTATACTTGAATACAAAAAGTTATCGTTTTAACAGGAATAACCGTTTTGTTTGTGGTGGAGGCCAGGGAGCATTTGAGTTCAAGAAAGGTTAAAATGGAAACTTTGAAAACACGATAATTTAAGTCACGGGTCACGGTGATGGACACTTTTTGTATTTGGTGCATAAATTAACCATATTGAAAGGAAAAATGAAATAAACCAGGCCAGAGTTACTTGGGTTAAAGGTCACGATGGTACTCCTCCCTCTGTTTACTCTAGAGTGTCGAACACATATTATGCATACAAATCTACGTACAACTTATCACGATTGAAATCTCAATTTTTTCTTGTTGGTACTTCATTCAGCGATAGATTTACCAAGTTTTCAGGCTCTTCGATCAGTGGTAAAGTGCACAAATTTCACAAACCTAGATCCACAATGACACATATTTGACTAGAGCACTCATTGTCGTAGAGACTACTTCCGGTAATGTTATGAGTGTGGGTATAAACTTGTCTCACACCACACTAAGTTACAAAGTTCTCAGATCATCTTTTGCTCAGAATCAGGGGTATGCCCATGTGGAATATAAACGTATATGTTATCAGTCGGTATAGGTCTTACCAGAAATGTACATCCCCAAGGTGGTTCCATTTATAACACCAACGTGTTACCTGCTCACTGCCATTTTTGACAGAATATGTTTAATCACCGCCTTCTCATTCAACACATATCTTTTCTTCTGAATGTCGACTTGAGTTAAAGTAGATCTTTAAGAATGGCTTTCATGTTGCCGGCACATGGGCCTTTGTTTGTTCTGATTTGTTGTAAAGAACCGTAGAAGGATTTAAGTGGAAACTTAAACATTATGCTGCATGTTTTGTATTCCAAAAGTGTTATAATGCTGTTCATTCCCACGCTGTAAATCTCACAGTTAGTCAGTTTTTATAGGGAGAATCAAAGAGCACTTATTTGGAAATTGGAGCTTAATTTGAGCTCAGGAAGAAGGAACTTTAACACCAAACAACTTGACTAGGAATTCAAATGGCCAGCCCACGACAAGCTGCATTTATCCTGCATTAGTCGCTTATAAGTAAATGTTTATAAATCGGAACAGATTTATTTGTTTGTTATCTGATCTCTAAGCCATTTACATCGTAAACTAAAGAAATTGCAAGCTGGTTTCACATTGTGTATTACCGAATTACAAACCATGAAATTTGTACTTCAGCTAACAACGAAGGGTATACAATACTCTTAGGGTTTGTACCCCTGTTGCATAACTGGAAGCGGTCGTCCCACATTGGCAGATGCAAGTCTGAAGTGGCTTATTGTTTTTTTGGTGGAGGTGAGATGCTATTTCTGGTCATCAAAGTTCAAAACCCTTAACCTTAGAAACACAAAGTTGCAGTACAGTTATGATGGATATTTTTCGCACACGGTGCATAGATTTGCATTATTTAGAGAAAGAAAGATCCTGCGGGTTTTTGATTGATCTGGAAGGTGGTTTTAGGTCACTAGAGGTAAAGGTACCAAGACTTCTTAACTTGTCCTATTAATAGGAAGGTTCCTTACATGTTTTGTTTAGTCCATGGATCATTTCAGACAACAAGAGCTTAAAAGCAGGAACCTTGCAAACACAGTACTTCAAGAGAGGAATGATGGTTATCCCGCACTGGCTGACGCAACCTGATACTGTCCAACATCACCTGCCACCTCACCACATCACCGGGCACTATGCAGAGTAAAAATCTATACAGTGATTACCCCAGCTTTTAATTCGTGCCACAAAAAGTATAAAATGTAATGAATTTAAAACCATATTATATACGGAAACCCTGAAACATAAGGGCAACCAAAGTTTTTGAAAAAGCTTAACGATGATCGCAAATTTGTCTGTTTGGAACTCTGTTTTAAGTTCATGACATTGAATTCTTAAGCTGTGTACGAATTTGCTGTTCTTATTCAATTTCAAATTATTATGCCAATTAGTCAATTTTGTCTTTTACATTCAACTAGATTTTCTTCGTCCTAGATACTTAGATCACAACAACATTTCGCAAGCCTCATCTGGCGTTTTTCCAGCAGATCTTTTAAAGCTGTAAGTAAACTCACTATTGACAAAATAAAGTGCACTTTCCCTTAATTTTTGAAACTTGTCAATAATAGTTCACAAAAAGAGCTTATCGCAATCATCTGCTTAAAAACCGATACTAATTAAGATTATCCTGCTTACTTTTGAAGGGCTGAAATTCAGTTTTAGAATAGAAAAAGATCATGTAAACCGAAAATTCTTGCTCTACATTGGCTATGACAATTTTCTAATAATGGCAATGTTCCAGAAGTTTTATTTGATTCCCTGCCTAGGAAAGTCTACCTAAAATTGAAAACATGTGGAACGAGGTAAATGTTTTACCTTGAATTCAATAAGTACGTACCGTACTATAAATAGTTAACCCAATATGTACTTACCACGACCAGGATTACTGAGATTCCTGATCTATTGAAAACACATCTTTATGTTGTGTTTGAGTTAATTAATTGGAAGTTATTCTTGAGCGGATGTTGTCGATTTTAGATCTAACATCAAAAGTACTTGCAGATGTCAACCCTGGGCTGGAGTAAATTTTTTACAGGTTTGTTGAAGGAAAGATAATAACCCGTTTTTAACATCACCCCAATACTTCAGTGGATTAATATCTTGTGTGTGCAGGTACTCTCATATTTTACTTATATTCAGACTAAAAATATGTTTATCACAGTCTCAATAACAACAAGAACTAAAACTACAATCTCAATGCTCTTACTAAGACGTTGGAGAACTAGTTATTGAGCTCTGTCTTAAGATCTGAATAGATGGTGGCGTCTCTAATTTACCTACTTTAATGGATGGAGATTGCCTTAAAATTCCTTGAAATCTGAAATCAGTTTTGATCTTTCATAGTTCATGATGGGTACTGGCCTATCGTTGCCCTGCAGTTGAAGGCGGTCTTTCTTTTTCGTCCAAGGGAAAGTTCTTTTTCTTTTTTATCGGGGGAGGGGTAATATTAGATTGTGCATAGGTTACCGAGCAACCGTTACAAGTGAATTGACACTTTGTTTGGTAACGTTACAGTCTTAGTAAGATCTTAGTAATTCCTAGCTGCATTCTCTTTAATCGGTAACTAGCCTTGGTAGACAGCCTTGTGAACTTTTGGCACCTTAGATCTTGTGCAAATCTTCACTTGTTACGTACAATTGTCAATGCAAGTTGTAAGAAGGCCATAATTATCTCACGTTCAGGAAGAATTCGCCAACTTGTTTGTAGACTTAACGATGGGATTTTTTTAATCCTTATTACAGATTTCCTTGTTCTTTGCTACCTCACCCCTTTCTACATCGACAGAGCTACCGAGAATCTGATTAATACCTTTTGCTGACCTGACTGCATTTTGTTTCTTTGCGAAAATGTTTCTTTAAAGTAATTTAACCTTGAGTCAGTTAGATAACCCTAAGAGCATACATCCCCTGCCCTATTTCAATCACTTCTAACTCATAAATGTAACAGAGCATGGATGAAGTTAAGCCAGCATAGGAAAGGAGATAGAAATTACCGCAAACTTTAGACACTTGATGTTCTTATGAACAAGTGTTAGTTAAAATGATGGTGTGTTTCAATGATGGTTCCCCAAGCCGGATGCTTAAACGTCAGTTGTGAGTCACTTCAACAAGCTCAAAATGTCACAAAGAGGTTGCTGTACATTACTTTAGAATGGGAGATAATTCATACCTTACTACATTGGCAGTTAGCATAACCAATCTGAGCAGAATAATCACACACTCTGATAGAAAAAAAAAATTATACTTCTTACTACGATGTGCTGTAGTGTACTAAATAATTCTGCAGAAAACGCCATTTCTTCAAACTTCTTTGAGTTGGAAATGTGTTTGCTTGTTCAGTGTTGTACTGAATTGGTAACAAAGCAAACGACGTTACCCATAATTCAGTTACTAAATACCTTGCTTATGTTGTAACAAAATTTTATACTACTTGTGAAAACCAAGAAAGAGCTTTAAGAGTATTTTGCGAAATGATTTTTCAGAATTATCAAGTAAGCCTAAAAGAGTGAGAATTTTGATGTTAGCAGATATTAGTCGAGCAATATAGGTATTGTAATGTGGTTCGGTTGGAGATGAGACCAATAATGAGACAGAGACATGAAATACGGTTACAAAGCCATGTTGAAAGTTATCACATGTGTGGTGCCCTTGAACGTGGCATACAAGAGGATGGTGACTGATGCAATAGTGTCTTATATACATGCGAGATATGACGTCATCAAGAAACTTAAAGGAGATATCTGACATATCATATTACATCCCCCTTCCTCTAAAAAGCATTTTCCTTAGGAAATGTGAATACAGTACAAAGTACGATGTATGTCGTGAGAGCATATGCAAATTACTAGTTGGATGAGTGGTACCGACCAGATCGGATATTGCATGAGAAAATGACATGCTTAAGTACGAGTTAAAGTTCTGTTTACAACATACTGCTCAAATGTCCTTTACAGTGGAAAATCACAGGTCTATAACTCCACATTAACACTTAAAGTGAATAACAAGGGTTGACTGTATAAGGCAGTTAGACAAGATATGGTTATGACGAAATCAATATGATTCATTAATAAGATGGTATTTACAATGCAAAGAATACGATGAGAATACTCACTTGATGAGTTTCCTATTTACAAATCAAGCCTCTCAGGCTTTCTTACTGTTCTTCCACACCTGGTTGTATAGGTCTGTTTACTTCCTTCATTGTGTTGTACATGCTCAGGGCGTACTTGCCCCTCATCCGTTTGCACATCTGCCTGTTCCTGGAATGTTACCCTTTTTTCTCCCGTTTCCCTGATGTTTCCTGTTTCTTCTCAGGATACCTCCTGATGCACTTTCTACCTCATAAGACCTAGACTCAGGCCTTTTGGACTGAACAGTGGCTGGTGTCTACCGACCAGTGTCTTGGTTTTGAACACGCACTTGCTGACCTACAGCTAGTGGGGGAAGCTCGTGAGCCTTTTTGTCAAAGTACGAGGTTTGCTTATCTTGCCTGAGTTGTAAGCGCTCAGTCACAGCATCTTTGTGTGCTACTGAGTTTAGGATTTTTGCAGGCAAGTTTGATCTTATTTTACGGCCATGGAGAAGTTCGGATGGGTTTGGGAGTTGACTGTCTATTGGCGTTGAACTCAGGCACAGTAGTGCCAGATTAACATTGGTGTTTGTCTTTTTCGCCTTGTAGATTGTACTTTTGACAGTCTGAACCTGACGTTTAATAAAACCATTGGACTGTGGGTATCTAGGGCTGGAAGTAACGTGCCTAAAGTCCCATTCCTTGGCAAATTCTTTGAAACTTTGGCTAGCATACTGGCTGCCATTATCAGTCATGAGTTTTTCAGGAATACCATATTCTGCGAATACATCTTTCAACAAGTTGATAATAGTTTGACTGCTTGATCTACCCCTTGGAATAACCTTTACAATGAAAAACTTAGAGTAATAATCAGCAATTAAGAGGAACTCTTCATTTTGCAGACTGAATAAGTCAGATGCCACAAACTGCCAAGCCCTTGTGGGTATCACAGATGGCTCCAGTGGTTCTGGGGGCTGTGATTTGCCATACTCTTGGCAGCTTGGACATGCTTTAACTAACTTCTCTATGTCTTTATTAATATTATTCCAGAAAACACATGTCTTAGCACGTAATTGGCACTTAACTACTCCTTGGTGTGCCGGGTGTATCTTGTTAAGTATATCACATTGTAACTTTTCTGGTATTACAATTCGATCACCTTTTAGGATAAGACCATTTTATACAGACAATTCATCTCTGTGTGCCCAATACACTTGTAGAGGTTAGGCACCTGTTTACGTTTCTCAGGCCACCCTTCAATTATAATTTCTTTCAAGGCATTCAGCTCAGGGTCAGAACTTGTTTCTGACTTGAGGGTACTCAATTTTTCCTCTGAAAATTGTACAAAACTAACTTTGACTTCTATGTTCTCAACTTGGTTCTCCTTGAGAGGGTTAAGTCTTGATAGTGCATCAGCCAATAGCATTTCCTTGCCTGCCTTGTATTTAATTTTCACTGCATACCCCTGGAGCCTAAGTAACAATCTTTGGAGACGAGGAGGTGCTGCACCTAAGTTTTTCAGGTGTATCATTTCTAAGGGTTTGTGATCCGACTCAACCACGAATTCTTTACCATATACATATGTATGAAACTTTTCATGCATCAACCTGAAGTGTGGTATCTTTCTTTGGGTCAAAATAAGCTAAAGTGACTTCTTTGCTAATAAGACTCTTAATTTTTTCAAATTCTTTTTGGTGTGTGTTTGTCCACACAAATTCAGCGTCTTTCTTGATAAGATCTCTCAAGGGTGCAGTGTGATCAGACAGATTTGGAATAAAGGGAGACACGTATGTAGCGATTCCCAAGAACTCTTGTAGTTCCTTAACTGTCTGGGGTGTCTCAATGACCTCAATTGAGGTCAAACTTTCTGGATCAGGGTGGACCACTGCTGCATCATACACTAGCCCAAAAAATTTAATTCTGGGTTTCTTAATTTCACATTTGCTAATATTAAACACCAAACCATGCTCTCTGGCCACTTTCATTAAATTGTGTAAGTTTAGATCAAGCTCAGTCTCGTCTTTGCCAAACACACCAACATCATCTGCTATCCCTACAGTACCAGGGCACTTTTCCAAAATCTGATCCATTTTGTACTGAAACACATCTTGGCTGACACGAAGACCAAAAGGGAGTCTCTTAAAACGAAATCGCCCATAGGGGCTATTGAAAGGGTCAGGAAGCTCGATTCCTCGTCTAGTGTGATTGACCAATACCCATGTCTAGCATCGAGCTTGGAAAAATCTTTTCTGTTAGAGAACTTATGTGTAATTTCCTCTAAGGTGGGAACATGATGATGGCTTCTCTTAATTGCCATGTTCAGATCTTTGGGATCCAAACACACCCTCCATCTACCGTTTGTCTTCTGGGTGAAAGCAAGACTAGAGACCCAGTCGGTGGGTTCAGTCACCCGGGTTATGACACCTAAGTCTAGCATTTCTTGGATTTCCTTGAAAATGTCATCCTTAATTTGCATAGGTAGTGGTCTAGGTGCATGGACTACAGGTGCTACATTGGGGTCGGTAACAATATGATATTGACCTTCGAAATTGCCAATACCCTCAAACCTGTCTGGGTATAGGCTTTGTAGTTCTTCCTTACTATTAATAGGCTTTACTTTGGCATTGCTGGTGCCTACGTGGCAATTCAAAGACACGAGGTTCAATGCCATTGAAGATGGGAGGCCTCATATGGCTGGGCCCTGTACATCAGCCACAAAAAAATCTGCTTCAGTATGCCTGTCCCTATACTGGCATGAAATATCACAGATGCCATATTGTGGATTGTTGACCCATTGTAGGCCGTTACGATTGTCGGTCTTTGCTTGAGGGCATCCTTTTGAGGAAAACCACTCGCGGTTATTCTATCCGGGTACATTTTCTTATAAACCCTTTGGGGTAAAATATTGCCTTGTGCCCCAGTATCTACCTTTAATCTCAGGGTGGCACCTTTAGCCCTGTTGTCCAGTTTGACATGGACACTGCAAATATTTCTGATCTTTGATCTTGGCCTTTATTTACACTGTTGACACTTACAAAATCTAGGGTATCAAATCGAAGTTACTCAAATGTTGAACTAAGTGAACCATCGTCCTGATTTATGGAGTCAACCTGTTTGGAACTATCCGATTTGGGGCCTGATTGATAATTACGGCCAGATCTACACCTGGATCTAGATCTCTTCCTACTCTGTTTATTACCAGGGCTCTGACGAGCTCTGTCTTTTTGCTTTGGTTGGCGACAGACACTTTGCCAGTGGTTGAGTTTACCACAGTTACGGCATTTGGATCCATGGGCCGGGCACTGACCCTTTGGGTGTTTTAACCCACATTTACCACATTGCAATTCTTGCTTATGCTTGACATAGCTTACATTGGCATTTCCCTTAGATAACTCTTCCATATGAGCTCTTGTGGTCTCATATGTCCGTGCTATGTCCATGGCCTCATCTAATGTGAGTGCCGCATCTTTGCCCAAAAGGGTTTGTTGTACCTTTTTATGACGTGTGCCTATTACAAGTTGCTCGATTCACCTTGTGTCCCTCTCATTATCTGTAAATTTACATTTCTTTGCATGGGTCTTGCACCTTGTCATGAATTCATCACTGGTTTCTGTGGCTTGTTGCCGATAAGTTTGTAGATTAAATCTTGCCAGCCTAAAGTTACTGTTTGGCTCAAAGTATGACTCAAAACGAGTAAAAATTTCCTTTGGGTCTCGCTTCTGCTCCTCAGTGAGGACCCAAGAATTGAAAATTTCGAAGCCTTCCTTTCCTAGCCACAATAGCGTGTAGGTGACTTTTTCATGCCCTGATTTAGGAGCTAGAGGGCCATTTAGAATGAGGTTGCAGTACTGTTTAATGACTTGGAAGGCACGGGGCAAATCATTCGCGGCCCAGTCCATGCATGGAGGTGTAATACCTGTAAGTTCCCCCATTGTCCCTTCACGGCCTAAATTTGATCGTCACGCACACTTGTACTAGTGGGGCCTGCAGCCTTTTGTACAGGCTAGTCAGGTACTTAGCGAGCCTATCTTGTCGTGGCTAGTGAGTAATGTACACATAAATACTGACTCTAATGCACTGTTTAGATATTTGTTAACCATCTAAATCAACCTAATACCCAGGGCTGGTTAGGCTTTATATACAGCCTAGCAGTAATGCTTACTGATACATACCATAACACAATGGACTGTAGTGTGACGTTTAACACTTTGACAGCCTTAACTTAGTATTGTGCATGTTTACAGTGTTCACGATCATCAGTGATGAGCAACCGAAGGCTTTCGTGAGAGTTCGTATCTCAAAATTTCTTCACAATTTGAGCTTTTTGTAGCATGGGACGTCTTCCCCGTCTCTGTCAATCATAAGCGTTGTCGATTCTTTGTGAGGCTATGTTCGACTGGATGTAATCTTCACGGTCTCTGACATTGCTGTCGGTCGGAGTAGCTGACGGTGTGTGGCTCAGTTCCGCGATACAACAACCTTGTGGTGGCGTCCTTCAGGAATTATTTTCACGATAGGCGCGTGCACCATCTGAAACCACCTTGGAAGTTTTCAATTCAAGTTCAAGGTCTTGAAACTTGAAGTTCAACGTTCCTTTTACTGTCGACGTAGGCTGTTAAATTGCGAATGACTGATCAGTTTCTTGTTTTGCGTGCCGTTAGTGTAGCTGACTTCGAATTTCACTCACAGGGTCTAAGTAATAATACACACAGGAACCCGTGGCGGTAATGTCCGTTCCAGTCCTTTGCCCCTATACTGGCATGTTGCGTTGCGTGCTACATGTGGGTGCAATTAGCAAGCCAAAAGCGTGTAGCGGTGAAGGTTACGAGAGTCCAAAAATAATCAAGCAAAATCGGGGCCATCATTCGTCTGCCAGCGTCAGACGACGTTTAGTTCGAAACCCGCTGCCACCATGTAATGTGGTTCGGTTGGAGATGAGACCAATAATGAGACAGAGGCATGAAATACGGTTACAAAGCCATGTTGAAAGTTATCACATGTGTGGTCCCTTGAACGTGGCATACAAGAGGATGGTGACTGAGGCAACAGTCTCTTATATACATGCGAGATATGACGTCATCAAGAAACTCAAAGGAGATATCTGACATATCATATTACAGGTATTTTCATGAAACTGTAGTCTTCTACAAATGTTGAGCTGTAGTTCATCTGATCACAATATTCTACACAAGTATTTATGATATACTACTATACTGAGCAAAAAAAAAAAAAATAAAATAAAAAAAAAAACAAGATGGCAGTGAAACAGATTCGTACCTTATGTTCATCAAGACTTGGTAAGTGTACAACGTTTGCGAGACAAGGAAACAAAATCTCTTTGAATTCCTTTTGTACACTAAGTTCTTAGGTCAGGTTGATATTACACATTTTAGCAGGATAATACCATTTAATTGAACTTTGTGTATAATTTGAAAAGTGCTACTTCTGATGTTCACTCGCTTTTAGACACCCAAATCACAATAAGATCATAAATATATCATCATTTTTTGGATTTGGATTTTTTGCAATTTTGGATTTTTGGATTTTTGATCATGTGATTGTTCCTTAACATGTATGAGAAATGTTATTTTGTAACAACATATTATGATTTAGTTAGTTAGTTAGTCAGTCAGTTAGTTAGTTAGTTAGTTAGTAAGTTAGTAAGTTAGTTAGTTAGTTAGGAAGTAGTTAATTACTTAGTTAATTAGTTAGTTAGTTATTAGATTAGGTTTTACGGCTCAGTTTGTAACCAATTGGTTTAAGTCGGGCCGGCCACAACCTTTTTCTTAGTTGTGGCTCACTGGTTTATTTTCCCTCCTCTATTGCCTATGCTAAGAACCGAGCACAATGGCAATAGGTTCCATTGTTGAAGTCTGCGGTATTATGATGGAGTATGTTATTGAATTTATGTGATCCAATGAACAATCAGCTACTGTTTTATTAGCAGTTAATTAAGCATAAATACCCTCTTCACCCAAAGTTGCAAAATATTAAACAAATAAATTACTCAGAGTAACATTTTAATTGCAAAAGAAAGGACAACACTTCTAAAGCTCCACGTTTATTCAAGACATTTAATTTTGAGTTCATTATTACTGTTGAAAATGTGTTAAATCTATCACTGAAAATAACAAAAATATGACAACTATTACTTCTCGATACCTTTCGATCTTTTTATTTGTTTGTCACTACTCCTTAAATTTTGTTAAAGAAGGGGTATAATCTGTCTCTTTTCCCACAGTTAAATTAATGGGGATAGGTCCCCCTTCCTTAGCCTAAAGATGTAATTTGTTTATTTTAACTATATGATCGTCTATACACACATTTTTCACCGTATACGATTTACGATAAAAGAAACAGCAGAGAACCCAGCATGTCACGCACTAATGACAGTATTTACAAAGTCCGCTGCAGTTCGGCGTACTTTTCAACATTCAGTGGAACCGTTTACACGAAGCCTATGTACAATGTTAGACACAAATAGTTTTGTGGGACACCCTCTCTCGTTGATTACGCTGATTACATGGTAATAATGTTCATGAAATAAAGTAACTAACGCTCCCCAAAGAAAGCCAATACATGGTTAAATTTTTTACTTTTGCTTCCTGTCAACTAACTGTTTCCCTCTAAACTGAAAGTTCTTAGCTGTAGGATTAGGAGAACCAAAAGACAGTATTGTGTACCTAACGAACCAAGGCATTGTAAAGAGGAAAAAAGGAAAAACTGAACTGCAGATGTGCAGGTCCCGTACGTTGTAGCAGGGAGTTGCTGCAAACTCCCTGATTGTAGGCTTGTGGGGACCTTAACCAAACCATTAAAATGTACATTAAGTGGTCCTCTTTACGCTTCATATAAGTACTACCTTTACAGCTGCAGTTTATCGTATGTATCAAAGAATAGAGATGATGGTTTATAACAAGAGCATTACATGTTTCGATGAAACGGGCTAAGCTATCTATATGACATAAATTTTACTGTTTTAGAATGACGAGAAAACTAAATTATTGAAAGTATATCCAGATGGTCCGTAGATATTTATGTGATGTCGTACTTCAGCCTACATAAACATGGACAGATTTATTCCTCTTTTCTGAATGAGCATTGGCCATCGAATCTTCTTTCTTTCTATATCTTTTTCAGAAACCTGGGATATAACGAATTTTCGACAATACCACCAGATACATTTCCACGTTACCTTCGTGAATTGTATGTACATCATTACTGATAACATTTTGATGAAGCGTTGTAACTATTTCTATTTCCTACCATTGAATATAGCCTATTAGAGGAAGCAATAACAAAGTAAAATTCAACGAAAAAGTAGAAACGAAAGCTGCACTTAATAATATTTGCTGGAAGAGTATCCATTTGTATTGTTTGGATTGAATGTTATGTTAACTGAGATTTGTGTATGACACGCAGAGCCCTAAAAATCCAGTAATATAGACGTTCAATGTATCAACTTGAAGGGCCTAATACCTGTAGTGGCTAGGGAAGTGTGTCTTTAAGTATTGCAAACGAAATGTTTTGAAAGTCTACAGTCATAAGATGTTTTAACAGGTAACGTGATGCATTCCCGAGGGGCTAATTCTTTACCAAACCTCTTTCTTGCAGTAGTAGATTAAGTAGGGGTACATATTTTGAAAGTATATTATTGACCTTATACATTGACGTCACACTGTCGTCATTTTGGAGGAAAACAATGAAGCACACTTGCAATAACTGCGTAGATTTCGCACGCCCGTCTACAGCGAGTAAACGATTGGTTGACAAAATCAGCTGACTGCATTTTGTTGGTGTAACTTGTAACGATACGCACTTTTCCTCCAAACGAGAGAGCACTTTCTGCTCTGTGACATCATATGCATAAGGTCTGTAGGTAGGATAACATTTACAGACTTCCTGTTTGCGTGTTATATGCAATACATGTTACTTAATTATTTTTGGTTATCATCCTAGTAAAAAATGGGACGATTTTAGAAGATTATGGACGTTTGTTGTCTTCCATTTTCGTCCTGCACTTTTGGACGATCTTTGTAGGCAACATCACTGCTTTTGGACGAATTTTTAAGGTTACGAACAAAGGAATGTTTTACTTTGTAATGAGCAAACTGTTCCACTTTATAATGAGGATTTTTACCTCAATCATTGCCGCTTACGGCTGAGGGACAAACTTCATTGTATCTTCCATAATACGAGGAAACCTTGAAGGCTTACATCCCTGCTCGTTAATTTGATCCTGTTTTACAATGGAATAGTCCAGGCAGCGATACTGCAATATATAATAAGGGAGGTGTTATTTGATAATCTCACCTCGATTTAGTGGGTCTTAAAGTATTTACATAAATTCAAGTTTTCGATAGATCTCCATCCATATAACAGCTCCCTGGTATAATTGTCCTTCACAAAACATATTCATGCACATGTATCAAATTTTCGGACAAGAATTTGCAGTTCCACCCAATTGGTTCTAGTCCCGTACGCTTATGACGATCTACAGGGTCCATAATTTACTTTTTGTACTTGTTTGCCTGATGCACTGAGATCCAATTATCAGCGTTTACCATCAAACTTTCAAGGGTAAAATTTCGTGTCTTGGCCATTTTAAGGGGTTATGATCAATGCTGGCTTTTCTACCTATGCAATAAAAATTGTGTAACCTGCATATCGTGCACGATGCTCACGTATGCTTTTCATGTACCTATCTGTAGAACTGAATGAATTCTCGGTGTTTCACATGTTTCAGTGTTTAATTTCAACCGTTTCAGTAAATGAGTCCCCACACACCTTCCGAGACTTTGCTCTTTCGGCACTACTGCAGATTCGGGCTAGACCCTCACAACGTTAAGAGTTGATTTTTGTTTTTAGCAAACAGTCCTGTATCGAAGTTTTAAATATGACTTCACTTGAATGGATATTGGTCCTTGTACTTATTTCTTCTAGCTTTCCCGACAAATCATGATTTATATAGGTTAGTACCGCGTCACTTGCACAAACTGTGATGTAGGCTAGTCAAAAATAAGATCTATCTTTAACTTGAAAATGGGGCACTGACCATGATCTATGACATAAGTTTCATTACATTCTCTCATCGGTTAGTGATCATGATTTATGGTATAATGTGTCATCACATGTTGTTCTGCCCGTAACTAAACGGAATCTCTACAAAACCTTTGCAGAAGCAGTCTTCACCCCCCCCCCCACCGGTTCTGATGCTACTTTTATGGTTGTCTTAGGCACACTGTCGTAGTATTTTATACACATTATCTACACCCTTGATGCTCGAAGTAAGAAAGTTGAGCTTCTAAAGTCTTAATGCGTTTAAGTTACTGGTATACCATTCTTGTCTTAACGTCATGAAGAGTACGTAACAATGTGTTTTTTTTTTAATCTTTCCACCTTCTATGCCCTTTTGTAACATTATTTTGTCCATTCCATAACAATCAACAACTGTCTTGGCTTTAAACAGTATCAGGGCGACACAAAACTAAAAACGTTGAATAATGTGGTCAGGAAAGGGAGTTGAAGACAGCTTTGAGTTTTTGTTGACGGACGGTCATGGAGAAGAACAGGGATAATGTGTTATATAGCCATTACAATATCTCTCTAGAAAGAGTTTAAACATTCGGTTTGGCAATGACAGTGATTCCCCAAGCACAAGCAAGGAGAATGTACTTTCCACTTGACACCGTTCAGTGTCCTATGTGCACAAAAGACAGAAAAGCTGCTAATTAGCCTGCCCAAACCTCAGAGAAATTTTTTAAACAAATATGCATAAAAGCAAAAAGAGCCGTTAGCTACGATATTGTGTGCTGCTTTTGTGCTAAATAATGTATTTATTTGCAGGGTTTTTAACATGAAAACGACAAATTAGCTATCAGCTTGAAACTATAGTTTCCTCTGAAATTACCAGTGACCACTCTTAAGTGGTGTCCGGTGACTTTTGAAGCACAGTGACGAGCTTTGTGTATTTTTTCTATGACAGATGAACATAATAAGGTATTAAGGCTGATAACATCGTCATCACCTTAGAGCTAAAGGACGATTGAATTATACAGTAACTGGTATTCGATGGACAGTCTGTCGCAAATAATCCGAAATGTATAGATTGATGGAACCATAGAAAAAAACAATGGCTTTAAATCATTCAATCATCCTTAAAGAAACGTCACAGTGGTAATGAAAACTTATTCCAGCCTCTCTGGTCAGGAAAATCTTTCTGGTGGATATTTCAGTTATAGTCTCTTCGAAATTACAACATTCTAGCTACACAGGACTTAAACATTCAGAGGTTTTACGTTTACAACTAAATGATTTACTTTTGTACAGAATGTGGGTAACACGTAACAGTTATAGAGCGGTTCTTGTCATCCCAGACAGTTTCAATTCTCCCAACTAGGCAACTTGTTGCTCCTCCCATAACAGTATAAAACCCCTCTATGTGCAGACACAAACCTATTTTATTGCTTCAGGTCATGTCCTAGTAAACATAAAAGGCTATAACGTGTAATCCAAACTCTCTCTCTGCTTTGTGTGTAATGTGAGTTATTCTTAATTCAATTTTCAAACTTTGATGTTAATCAAAGAACACTAAACAATTGACAATTTTGATACGCCCACACCAAAAATGTACTTTGAGGCGTGATGACTATATGTTTTTAAACTTGAATTCTTTTATTACCTAGTTTCTAACGAACTTACGTTGCACCCTCTTCAACTCTTATTTCTAGATATCTACAATCAACTGTACTCCAGCATTGTTACCGGAGGCCTTAAGCTAAACAAAAGAAAATAAATGAAAGGAGAGAAGCCAAAGTTTTGATCATTGTTGTTTTGAATAATTTCAGCACCAAGATGTACTGCAAATTTGCACATTTTGCAAGCATATGTAAGCTTAACATGCATGCTTAATTTCTTCATATGCAGGGAAAAATTTTAGTGAGAATGAAAAGTGAACACCTACAACATTAAAATAAAGTTACATATAAACAAGCGAAAAACTTTAGATAGTAGGACCAGTTGGTCTCTAAGAATGGAAAAATTCGTCTTTTCACTGATTTTTTTCACAGCCGTTTCCATTTGCCTTTCTGATTTGATATGACATGATAGAATTACATGTTTTCATTGAATGTTTAGAAAGCTGGATCACAACAACATTTCGCAGATACAGCCAAATACTTTCTCATCATATTTAAATAAATTGTAAGTAACATTTTAATATATCAATCTCTGTCCTTGTTCGGATGATTGTATGTACCCACTGTAAAGCGTTCTGTTGACAAAACTGTATGTGTGAGTGAGATCCGTCCAGGAGCGTCTCTAATGATCAATCGAGTGGGTGTGGGGAGGGGGTGCTAGACATTTTACCGACAAATAAGGGTTATATTCCCAACGAAATAACAAAATTTCTGTGTCAAAAAGGTCAACTCATAACCCCCGTTTAAATGTAATCTTTGAAAACAAAATAACACATGGAAGTCTTAAATATAAAGGATGGACAAGAAAAAAATAAGCAAAAACATACAAACAAAAACAGAGAAAAATCTATCGGGAAACGCAGATTAACGTTTGACGGTGTCAATTTATCGCGAGGTACCCTTTTCCATGTTTCTGCTACAAACAATAAAGTCGGCCTCGACACAGTACTAGCTCCGAGGTAGCAATTTTATGGTAGGGGCATAAGATTCTCTTCAACGTGGCCACGTTTGCCCTCCTCTGGGACCCTGGGAAGCTCTGAAACAATTCCACAATCGTGGCACCAGAATAAAGCATTAACTGTCTACAAATGATATTGAATACTTACTAAACAGGCTATAAAACCTCAATCTTTCTTTGTCGTTCCAAAATACCGTAGTTCGACCTAACAGCCGGTTTCTTTAATATGCAGTGGGATTGATAATTGTGAGATTGGGAGTGTCGAGTAGTAGGATTCTGTGAAGTTTTGCAATAATTATAATTTGCTTGATGTGAGTTATGAAACGACGACAAGAGCACAAGAATGCTCGAGAAGCGCGAAAGATAAACTTCACGGACATTTTGGTTTTTCTGCCTTTGTTTTACATTGCAATTACCTAAGTACGAATAGTATTAAAAAAATCATAAATAGACCTCAAAACTTGCAGCTTGCCCTTGAATTTCAGGAAGGCCAAGACTAATTGCCATTCAATTTCTTTATGACTCAGGAGGTTTGAGGGTTGGGAGCTAGTATCACCAAGGTTGCAGGGGATTTCTCAATTATCCAAGGAACGCTCCTTCCTTCTTGAATCAGTAATTAGGACAACTGCTGCACTTAAAGGATGCGCGAAGCTAGCCGCATATAGAATATTAGTGGTCAATTGGTAGTGTTTTAGACACTGTACCTACAGAAGGAGTCGGAAAAGCGAGCCTCTTTAGCAACAGTCGGAATTCAAAGTGTACGCACTTTCAAGTTTACATCAAACGCGAGCCCACCCGACTTCATGATTTTAAGGAAATGAAAGACCAGCGCACACTACACCGACCCGACTGCTACACGACAGTAAAAACCAATCTCTGACAAATTCTTCAGATGCGCTTTAAGAAATTATAAGACCAGTACCGGACTCAAGCTACACAATCTGTGAGCACAACGTTACTAGAAGTATGGTGTCTCTTTGGACTACTCATTGGCCGTCGCCACCGGCCGCAATTTCTTCCTCACACTGCTACACTTTTTCTTGTTCTTAGGCCAGCGACTTGAGATAGCTGGGCTAAATTCCACAGACTGGGTATTCATGTGGTCCTTGGCTGTCATTCTTGTATTATATTAGTCAAAAGGGGGCAAAGATTCATACAAATTAGGGCAAGTTTCTGTAGATAATCGATATTGACGTGATATGAACATTACAAGGGAAGTATATGGTACATGCACACACTGCGAAGTTGAGTTCCGGAGCTGACGTCATCTTGGGTCAATGTACTTTCACTTTTTGAGCCGGTTGTGCTGGAAGGGGTACAATTTTGTTTTAGCATTTCTCTTTCATGGGGCGGTATTTTTGAACGTAAGGGCTGTTTTTGGTGTTAGGTATGGTCAGAAAATGACATCAAATGGCTGTAATTAGTCACTGCATAGGCTCTTTAATTTGTGATTACTTTCACACTAACACATAATAATTTCCAAACGAACAGAATAGTTTGCCAGTACACTAAATCGGGGAAGGAGGGCTAGATCTCTTGTTAATGTACTCAAAGCAATATTTACACCAGTAAAACATATTGATCATAACAATTTCCGACATTTCTGAAGCCCCAAACGAAAGATTTTTTCGACAAGCTCAGGCAGTGAATTACAAAATTGAGTGGAATTTTTTCCTCCGACAGACGGCAAAACTATCCTGACGGACGACATTTTGAAAATTTCTGAGGGGTTTGTAGCACCCCACACTCTGGCAGTGGGGCCCCTGGGTGCGCCGCGTCTACTGTTTATATATACTCGCATTACACAGTTAAAACAAATTTGAATTTTACATTAAATATGAGCTGTATTTAGAATCTCACTGTCTAAACAAAGACATGCCCTTGCTCCAATGATGGAACTTGAAAAATGATTCCTGCAAATGCAATGTCATTTTGACTTGTACCACCAATTCCTTAATCTTATAATGCCTGTTCGTCCATGATTGTACGGTCACCATAGTTTAAGCAATTTATCTATATAGTCTCTTTGTTTCCTCTTTGTTGCTTTGCAACGACTTTGTTTTAAGCAATTGGTCGATTTTTAGCCTTGTTTTTGTGTTCTCTGATGGGAAACTACCGTTATTATAAAACTGAGGATTCAGCGCCTACGTACACCAAACTGCCACTTTGCCTACAAAGATAACCCTACCTGGGCTCTTTTTATTACATATGGGACAAGTGATTATTTTAATTGAAGTCAAAGCCCTGCTGTAACTATATCATTAACATCGTCTACAAATAAAAAAAAAAGGATCGAATCAATCGTTAAGACATAATTTCCAGCTTGAACGATTAATCTCTCAGCTACTCACGAAGTTGCCTGGATTAAGATGACAGTAATGTATCATTTAAAACGACATTGACGGGGTAATGAAAAGCACCACAGAGGGTTTAAGTCTCTTGTATAATGTTACTTTTTCGATAGACAACACCCCGCAATCAATTTAAGAGTCACCGAATAGAGATATTACAGCATTTCACACAATGATTTTTACGCTCACCTATCGCCTGTGTCTATTGATACTCAATTGTTGGAACCTCTTCTCTTCCCGTTATTAGTCTTTTTGTGTTTATCTCTATTATTTATTCTTCGAGGGACGTGTCTAACAACATGATCTCACAGATACCAGCCCATGCGTTCTCATCAGCGTGGACACTATCGTTGTTGTAAGTTCGAAATTTATCGAACACATATGCATTCACTACTTTTACTTTGAGTTAGTTTCTTTTTCATAACCTTTTGTCATGCGTACAGTCTAGATGGCAGCTTTGTTCAAGATGACGTATTGCGTTTGGTTTGAGAGTAGAAGAAACGGGTGTCGTGAACCCTTCTTAGACCCACGAAAGATAAAATTCACAGTTGGTTGGCAATGGTCTTACTGAAAATAGTAATCATGAAAAGTTGATCCCACAGAAGACCCGGTCGTACAGTTCAATAAAATACCCGTTAACTAAAATCTATCTAGTTATAAATCCGAGCTCATAAACGAGGTGTTCCGTAACTGCACTTACTCCCTCACTAAAGTTTTATTGATCCAGAAGATCGTTTTACAAATATTCAGTCTGCAAAAGACTAGGGCACATTTGTGCTGAATTTAGGTCTAGTTTGCCCTTGACAACAGGCAGTTTTTCTCCCCAGTAATCAATTACATTAAAAACACTTACACATTCCAGTACGGAAGCCAAAACAATGAAGCAAATCTGAACATGGTCAGTTTCAAAGGTTGTTATGGCCATGATCTCAGCAGGTTGTAACAACTCCCTGATTTAAGCAACGCAATCGGTCAGCTGCCATAGCACGTCACTTAATTGTTAAATCTGTATTTACATTGCTACATGCTACCATATGTACCTCGAATGACAGAACACTAGATACTTTAAAAACCAAGATATACTTTCATGGTGTCACTGCAGTATGGCCTCGAAAAATAAAGAGTGTTAGTTCCAGACTTTCCGTTCAGTCTGTTCACAGTGACATGATAGGCCTATGCGCTCAAGGGAAGTAACTCTTAAAAGGTATCAATTATGGCGATGATATAAGCAATGGACTTTACAAATATGTTTCATTAAAACTTTAGAAATCTTTTTACTAGAATCTTCTTATGCAAAAAACATTTTCAAAGACATATTTGAATAAGTGACCCCTCCTCCAACAAAAAATTGTTTACAACTACTATTCTTAATTATGGGGGTCTCGCCATTTTATTTTAACAAGTCGTCAACCATAGGATTCTGTGGTGCCAGCTCTCTTGACGGCAGGGAGTAAGTCAAATAGCTGTCGAACAACTGTAAGCTTACTGATTTATTGCAATAGTTCAGGCCGTGAGAACGTATATTACTTACTTTTCGGTTATTTTTTTCAATCAAACTATTAATAAACGTGTTTTTATTATTTTTTTTTGAAGAAACCCCTGTTTCATAGTATATCCGGTACCAGTCTACCTTGAAAAGTCTATAAAATAAAGTGGCAGCTGAGGGCATATCTCCAGTTAGTCGCATAAACTTTCCTTTTCATTGCCAACACTTAAGACCGTCAGTTTTGGGGAATCATCATGACATGATCTATGCATGACTGATGACGTCAAAGGTTAAAAGTCATAAAACTGAAGATCAATAAAAAAAAAACAAATCTAGTTTCTGCGTGTTTGAAAACATTCCGGAAAGTCATTACAAAACCACATCGAATGTATAGATTGATGAGACAAATCTTCAAAGTCAATTATTGGAAAGGTGTAGCGAGCGAGGGCAAAATCGGAGGCGGGAGAAATTCCACACTTGGTGGACAGGTCCCTTTATCACAAACAGTTATCAACGCCCTTACTGAAAACGCCATCCCTCAACGTCATGTCCATATCACAACTTTACTGTATCGTTGCTATTAGAATAGGGTAGGGAACACATAATTTGAAATTACATGGATTCAGTCCTTGTTCGATTTTGCAGCATTTGTTCCGATCCCCCCCCCCCATGTCATTTTGACTTCTTTTATGGAAAAATACTATTTGTGAGAACAGTCTGGAACCTTTGAATTAAGCGCTATTTTGTTACTCATTTTTAATCATCACAATTGCATTACTAAGCTGGTATTACGTAATTTGGCTATTTTCTGCAGGAACTTGGGAAATAACTACATATCACAGATTTCATCCTTTGCTTTCCCATCAAGTCTGACGAGCTTGTAAGTAGTATCGTTATCCACCAACTCAATCTCCTCCTGTAGTCTTGATATACAACTTCTTCAGGGATACGATAATAATGCAAAGCAAACCAAGATTATAATACCCACAACACAATAGCGGGTGGGGCAGTTATTTATTGGATTGGGGTAATTCAGGGAGCTGTTGGGACTGTTTCCTGGATACTCGTATTGGCCTAGCCAATGGAACCAATTTTATACCTCCTCCTTGCTGTCGTGGTTGCAGAAACTGCAATCTTGGAAGCTGCAGAGCTTTATCATTTAGAATTTGACTCAATTTAGGTTTGGCATAGAGAAACATGTCAGCAAATCAATCAAAGGAAAAAACGACTGAAACATTATTTCACATTATTGTTTTCAAGGTATATGAAAATATCCTGGAAGTAATATCAGCGGCATATTCACACCAAGAATATTTTGTTTCATCCCATTGAAGAAAGTGATTAATGTAGTTAGTAATTTGATGACAATTTTCATTTTAAGGCTAAATTACATGTAACATCTTTCTGAATTCAAGTTAGTCATACCTGTAATTGTAGCGGGGTAGCCTGTAAACAACAGGAAAGATGCCAGCTTTTCTATATAGGCTAAAAACTTCCCTCCTGCGAGATCCAAAATGCAGACTACACGCATTTTGATCATCTCAGAAGATATTTGTCCCGTGAGGAACTAATGACAACTGTTTAATATTTAAAGCACAATTTAACGTACTTTTATACATAGTCTTTCCCACATCTGCTTAGACTTACTTGTCTCAAAGTTATGCTTATCTTTGTACACTATGGTCAACGCATGTCCTTTTTCATTCACTTATACACCACGATTAAAAGGCATGGGCAACTTAGTATATATCCTGAAGAAGTTAATGAAACCTAAGAAGAGACCGAAGTGCTTTTCAGATTCTTTTATAAACGTCACATTCTCTTTTAATTGAAAAAAAAACTTTTTATCAATGGTAGTAGATTGACAAAATATCTTTGCGTTTTGTATATGTTGGGTAATTTTCCTAGACACGTGTAACGTAGGTTTAAAATTTTTAAGAATTTACCATTACTTATAGATTAACGGTCACTCACATGAATTTTGAATTGTTTCGTTTAATTTCCCATCTCTTCCAGAACTTTAAATGACAACGAGATGTCACAGATATTACAGAATACCTTGTCAATTTTAAAAGATTTATTATACTTGTAAGTAATATGTCCATTGACCACCTTATCTTGATTTCAGAATCTTAGAATCATTTCTGGTGAGATGACTCGTTACATTGTGTACATTTTTATGGTATATAATCATTTTCACCAATCTGTACAAATCTGACATAATTAATCAAAATGTTTGAAATATGTATAATAATTCTCAGGAGTATTTAAGGCACATTGTTGGTGGAAATAAAAAATACAATGTACATTAAGGTCATTGTCTATTGCTTATCAATTTTTCAGGGACCTGAGAAACAACAGAATCACACAGATATCACCCGATACCTTTTCAAGGCTGACAAATTTGGAGTATTTGTAAGTCAACCATGTACCTCATCAATGTTAAATTTCTCACTAAAAAGTTTTTACTATGCTATGAAGTCGGTTTGTGTTGAAAAGAGCCATTGCATGGACCACGCACTAATGTTAATGATCGCTTTTGCCAAGATCAAAAACCAATCTGAACCAGTCCATCAGAATATTTTAAAGTTGCAAGCAACGTTCGTAGAAAATGTGTTTCCTTTGCAGAACCCAATTAATTTAGGCATAGCAATCTTTCGCATTAACTTTCTTTCATCTCATCAAGGGATTTGAGTAATAACAAGATCACGCAGATTTTACCAGGTACATTCACATCAACCTATTTTGACTACTTGTAAGTATTACCAACATTTCAAAAATATCCATTTTATAGTAACCATTAATTTTCGTGCTGTAGCTGTTTGCATTTAAGTAACATACTCATTGGATGCAGGGAGGTTCTTTGAAAGTATGATTTTCCAAACAATGAGTAAATCTTTCCTTTGATACGCTATCAATATTTTTTTCCAATTAATCGTCATATAAGCTCAAAATAATCTCTGATGGTAGCATGTACTATTGTTCTTATTTTTTAACAATCTTTCTGTAATAAGCATAATTATTCAAGTTTTAGTAAAGGTTTGCTGCATGTTTTGCACCGAGCAACTTTTACATTTTGAGTTATTCTCTTTCTTTAGCTTGATGCACGAAGAATTCGTTTAAAACTATAAGATGTTGTTTCTATGCAATATCTTTGCATTTTTGCCCCGACAAGGCTTTCGACCAGACGTCTTTAAAAGTGATAATTTGTTGCAAAGTAGCAGCTCCCTCAAGTATATCAGAGCTCTAAGCCGAGCCGTCCAGTATAGGTTCTGTATCTAATACGCGTAATGGTTGCAAGGGTGCCACAACTTGGAATGTCCATATTAGTGTAGCCTCTGTTTACACGATAATATGTATATATTATCCGACAACGAGTGTCATATTTTATTTTACCATAAACCCCATTAAGATATTTTATACTGTATTAACGTTAAACTTTATAATAGCCACAATATTTTGTAAGTTATTTTCCTAAGTTTCTAGTTATTAGGGAATAAATTCAATGAAGTTAACAAGGAGTGAATAAGTCCCATCTATAAAGTACGCAATAGCTCAACATTGTGTTCTGCAATAAAGGGTTAATGTTCTTCCAATTATTTGAATACAAACTTGCTCAACTAATGGGTAGAAAGTTCATTCCATGAGGTCGGGGAAGAACTTATGACAAAAGTTTTGACTCTCTATTCCTGTGACAAACAGGAAATAAATGTTCCCCCCTAAGACAGATGATTGGATACTCAACTTAGTTGGTCACATTTCATTATCTTTTGAGGCTATTATATTCAATCTCAATTTGTTGTTAGAGGATTGGCAATTATTCCCTAATATTTTTAATAGAGCATATTGAATCAAAAATGGATAATGTTATCTGCTTGTGGGCTTAAAAATGCAGTTCCCGTAGGATTCCTATAATCAGTTTAAGTGGTATGTAAATAAGGCCACTTAAATACTTTTTTGGAGGGAAATATGCCCCAAGTTTATAAAAATTTAGAACTAAATTTATTTTCATGAACGTTCTAGCCGGGTGTAGAAACAGGTGAAGGCACGCCGGTATGTCAGTTTAGAACAAGATATACAGATTTGATATTATCGTCAATATTTCTGGTGAAGCGTGATTTCGAGTATTTTTAAGTATACTGCAGCAAAGTGCTATTTTGCCAAGTATGCTCATATTGAATTCGACTCATTCTTCGAAGAACAAAAGACGGAAACATACTTGCATTCGATGAACGACATAAATAAGATCACAGCACGATGGAGATTGACAATCGAGACAACCGTCTAATCCTCATGAAAATGCGTGGGTAGCACTAAGAAGTCTCTTTCATTTATCGGTCAAGTAAAGAATCCTTTCTCTATCAGACTTACGAAAAAGAAGATGAATATAATAATAGATTTTAAAATTCCATTCATAAAGCGTACGTTGTGGCACTAACAACATGCTATTAACTTCTACAGTTGCAACAAACTTATTTGAATTACAAAACAAGTGAAACGAATACCACTTTAGGAAACAATTTTGATGTCCTTTTAAGACAATAAGTATCTATGAATCCAATTTCGATCACGTAAGTCGGATGTTGTCCATAAGATTTGATATTTATCCAATTAAATGTATCAATTCACTTGGAGCGCATGACATGAAATTGCGCACTGAATGGTTTCTTCGGAATTTAAATCACGGCATAGAAGGTAATGGACAGAATTATAAAGTATCATGCAGTGGTAAATGACCTTAACACACTAGATTAGACATTGTCAGATCCTGGGGTTTAGGTAGAAAATGTGGGGAAGCTAGACTACGAATAAAGTGTTCCGAGAAAAGTTGAGTTACCAGCCTCGGACTTTTCTAGTGCAATAGGAAATATGTATATGATGCCTACTAAAATTAGGTAAAATGTTACCTAGTCTGCTTTTCTTTGCATTAGTCCGTTATAAAGATGAACTTTACTTGATAAATATGTACAAAAGAGGCAACAGGTGCAACAAAAGTATCCAAAAGGAAAACATGTGGAAAGTCAAATATAAATCATTCCAAATATGCCAACGCAAGACAAAGCAATCTTTTTTGTATAGGGCAATAGCGTAAGTATTGGTTTTATGATACAACATTTTTTCTATGTAAAAGGCATGGGGGTAGACTGCGGCACTGTAAAAGTTGCTCCAGACTTTTAAAATCCCTAGTTAGTAGCCAATAATATCGGTAGATTTTGTTAGACAGTAGAATGTGTTTGTCCATTATTTGCTAATTCAAGGAAACAAGCCATGGGATTCTAGTTTGTCTTCTGCGATCCCTCAATCATACACGTTAAACTATGAGTTTGTCTCACGAAACTGACATACCCAGCTTGGCGTAACACTCCTCGATTGGAGGGTTGCCGAGTTCCCGTAAGGAAGGATCAGTAAAAACAAACAAACCATATCTCGTCAAAAGTAAAAATTTGGTATTTACAGTTGTGTTGAAGATGTAACATTTAATTAAATTCTAGTTTTGTCACAATCTACATATGAGCATTTACTAAATGGCTGTTGTGGAATATTTCTCCATTTTACCACATAAAAAATGAGAACGCTTCTTTCCTTGAGTTGTAGAAACAACCCAAGAGTGTTAGCAAACATTCTTAGAAGACCGTTTAGCTCAGTCAAATTTCTATTTAAAATAAGGCGCAACAACAGAAACCTACGTTTTGCAATCCCTATTCTATGTTTCTGTTATTACTAAGAGTAGAAATGTGTATAGACAGGCAGAATGTATGGTAACTGTTATGATATTTAACCACTATTTACGTGATGAGAAGCTGGAAAATGTTATCCAAGGTCATGCAAAATGGGTACAATTTAGCTGCTCTGCTACTATATACAAAAGGCGTTTTCTCACCATTTTCAAACTGAAAGCAATTCTCGTTTTTCTGGATTTTACTTCAAGTAGAGGTTTATGATAAACTTTGCAGAACTTTCAGTGTATCTTTGAGAATCTGACAACAGTCTATGTTACGCAAATACACCGGCTTGGTGACACAGACAAACCTTTACTAGATACGGTTAGGTATAAAATTTTGGGTGACTCTTTGTTTGTCGTCTAGCTGATGAGACTTTGTAAAAAGAAAACAACTTTTAAACCTAATTTCGACTTAGACAATTATCTTTTGTAATTTGAATCAATTAGTAAAATGTTTTTCTCATCTAGACATTTTACTCATTTTCCGACGATTGCGGAGTGGGTATTTTCCAAGCAGATAACTATAAGATAATTGTTAACGATATGAACACAGAACCTTCAGTTTACATGTTTACCTCTTTCAGGGCATTAGACAACAACATGATCTCGCAGATACCAACAGGTACCTTTTCGTCACTACAGAGGTTGAACTACTTGTAAGTGAGATTATTTTCAAAGACGTATCCGTTTCCTTCCTCCTTGCTTTCTGAGCAGATCAGCTTCGTAGAGCATATCAGTTGTACTTTTAACCTTTCACATTTGTACCTGTAATTTAGGAATGTTAAAACCCACATTAGTCATATAGGACAGGTCTTTGGCTATAGCTTGAAGATGGGTTAAAATGTTTTACTACAATGCATAACACTGAATACAATAGGTGGATGTTCCAACGGAACTCTTTATATAGGTAACTTTAATTTAAAGGTCATTACAGTTTTGTACCAAAGGCAATTCATCTGGTGCAATTAATTTCGAACCAACTTCCTCCCATTGAACCCCATCCCATCTTACCATCGATTCACCCTTATCTCATCCCGTCCCGTAAATTTAAATTTAAATCAAACGACATCAAATGACATATCGTCACACCACATCAAATCAAATCCAATTCAATACAATCAAATCCAATAGAATTTAATTCAATCAGATCCAGTCCACTCTAATCCAATTTCATTTCAATGTATTGCGTTCTTTTCAACACAATTCAATCGGATTCAATTCCATGGAATCCTAAATAATGCAACATGTATTCGCGCAACCCCTTGAGGGCCCTAGTGAAGCATGCTACCATGCAATTAACGCCGTAAGAAATATTTGTTACTACTGCGATGGCGTCTTTACAAACGTTTGCGAATTATAACTGCGCGGCTCTAATAGAGTGGTGAGAGAATCAAAAGAATAATTTGAAAATGAAATTAACTTTCTTTCAGGTATCTGTCTGACAACAGAATTTTAAAACTATCGCCGAAAGCCTTTCCATCTGATATTAGTATCATGTAAGTACTAACCTAATCTTTATTTCGAATTTCTTACAAATGGCTTGCCAAAATATAATAATCTTTGATGAAAATTAAAATTTGTTATTCTCATCACGTTTTCAGCGTGTGTCTTTTCAAAAAATGCAAATTCAAGGGAAGGGGTATGCAAAAAGTGGGGTTATATAGACCGCATCTTCTAATTTTAGTCCTTTAATTTCAACCTTTTGGCAGGTCAAGCCTTCTCAGTTGGCTCAGTGGGCAATCTGTGCATTTATTGATCAACACAGGCTAGAAGAAAAGATAGTTTCGAGGTTTTGCGTCCATGTTTTTCAGGCAAAGTGCAGACGCATATATCGCAATGCTTCTTCTACTAAGAAGAAGATGATTTAGTGAAGAGTGATAAAACTGGGATTCAGAAACCTTGAACTCAGTACTGTTTAGTAGGGTGGCTTTATTGAACTGAGTTAGGAATTAATTGTTTACTGGAGATCTCCTGATTAGTCTTACATATACTTGGCACAGACACAGCATGAGGTAGAGGAGCAGTAGAGTTACTAAAGTGCTGTCCTCTGTCATCTACTGGATTCCTCTTTAAACCGATTGCCTAATTTAAAATTATTTGGGTAACTTTACTTCTTCATGAGACAAATATTTCCATCGATAATAGATACACACACGTGTATATATATATATATATATATATATATATATATATATATATATATATATATAATACTGGGACTTAAAAAGAGGAATAGAGACAATCACGTGTTTTCATTAGGGAATGTGTTCAATACGTCCCCATAACAATTTTTGATGAAATGTACGATTTTTTTAATCAGGCAAATAATACTTTTTTAATGGTTCACACTTGCATTAAAATATGTAAATATATGATGATATTCCTCTTTTTAAGCATGAGTTCTATAAGTTGCTCCTTCAAGCTTTGTGGAAGTTAAGGTAGTAAAATTTCACTTTTCCGTCCGCACTGTACCTGAATGAAAGGGAAGGCAAATACTTAAGCTTTGGGGATCGGATATTTTTGACTACTTTTCAACGAACACAATGATATTATTTTGGATAAAAATAACGCAACAACATGGTATCATTACTTATTTTTTGTTTATTTTATTGGACCATGGTTTAGTCGTCAAGTCGTCTAATGTACCCCGACACCACGTCGAACTCAGTGCCTGAACTCGGTACTTAAATGGATCCTGTTTCATGTAATTTCATTTTTGTTGATCTTAATAAATGGTTGACATATTCAAAAACAGTACTTTGATTAAATGACCTACCAATCTGTGCACCTACATGGTGTTAAAGTAAAAGTTTTTTTTTCAACAGAGTGAAAATAAATTCTTCATCGATACATAAAAAGAAACAAGAAAGAGGAGAGAGATAAGCAAATCGTCTAAAGTGTTCACATTTAATGACAAAGTTATTCTTTCCCACTACAGCGTGTTGTCTCGAAATATAATTCAAGAAATTCCTCGTGGTGTGTTTCCAGATGGCCTCGATACATTGTACGTGGTATTTTGTATAAGTGTTTATTCCTTACATACCTGCTGGTACTGTAACTATTGTAATGTTTTAGAAACAACGTCTTGATTGCACACGCAATATCAGAGTGGAGAATGACATTTGGAAAATCATTTAAAAGCAGCTATGAACCTGTATCCCTCAACTTGTTTGGTCACATGAAACATTACAAAGGTGCCAGTTGAGTAAGCATGTCAATGACAGGTTTTCATTTGTAAAAGTAAACATACATCTACATGCTTGTTTAAAGCACGTAGAATTCGATGTTTATCATTCCCTGTTTCTTTTAGTGCTAGTATGACCGTTTGGATTCAGCGACCAAAGAGAATTTTTACACTACAAGGTTCTAAATTATTTAAAATTATCTAATCGAACTTGCCGAGGGTGAAACGACAGCAAAATACCACAGTCAAGTGTCCAAGAGGAGCGTTGAGTTCCTCCTAAATTCTTGTATCGAGTTTGCTTCCAGCGGTACCTCCTGTTCCCCCATGCAACGTCTACCGAAAATGGTGGACTTTAAAGACAAAATACTCGAGACTCTCTAGAAAGGTAACCTGCGCAATGGCATGGATGGGGTGTGGTGAAACCTGCTACCTTCATCCATCCATCCATCAATCCATCAATCCATCAATCTATCCATCCATCCTACGTACGTACATACCTACGTACCTACTTACGTGTTTGGCTACGGGATAACCTTGAAGGGTTTGTTTGATGGTCCATCAATTAAACGATCGCAGTTGGAATCTCGGCATGGTATTGCTGCCGTATCCACCAAGTCCTGTATCGAGCAAACTTACCGAAAGTACTTCAAATGATCAGCTGCCGGAAAGCCAGTAAGGCTGTCGTTGATAGACCTTAAGTGTTCCGTAACTCGATCAACCAGATGACGTTTCGACCACATAAAATGGCACAACGTTTACAAGTTAAATAGAGGCTCAAAAATATAACATTGTCAACTTAGAAAACATCTTTATTGTAGGTACTCGGCTTCACATCTACTTTAATACAAGCGGTCTGGAGATCTAGTTGAAAGTATTTTATAGTTTTGACTCTACAGCTTATCAAAATCTTCTATCAAATTGCATTAAAGTATTCTATAGTACAACAGCATATCATTATGGTCTTTTCATTTAGGTATTTAGACAATAATAAAATTTCTAAGATTGAGCAGGATAGCCTTCCGTCGAGTCTAGTTGACTTGTGAGTATAACAAAGACTTTCGTATGTAAGTATTTATGTTGTTAAACCTAAAGGGATTTTTAAAATTCATTTAATAATGGTTTTTTGATTGCATGATTTTGTCATTCTAAAAATGAATGACGTTATAATGAAAAGAAAAACATTTGATACTTCAGGTGAGAAAGTGACTTAAGAGCTACATAGATATACCTTAACTGACAAATTCCGAGGGAAAAGGTTCAATATCAGCCGTTGAAAATACTGTGGAAATTTTAGTTAAACATTATACATTGTAAACACTTTTGTAGTTTCTGTGATTTTTTCCATTACAATGCGCGTCTTCAAAAAGGAGTTGACACATATTCAAAACTGCTCCACATTGAGTTTGCATTGTCATAGGATGAACATGAGACAAAATTAAAAAAAAAAAAAAACACTGAAAAAAAAAACACTTGAGAGCACAAGTACAATGTAGCAATCAGGGGTACAGGTAGCTAATGTGTGGAAAGGTTTGGACAGGTATGGCGCAAAGCACAGGATACCAACAATACAGAGGCTGCCTGCATCTTACACCTGCATTTTAAAATTTTCCCTCTTAACTTACTTTTTTCATATTTCTAAGCAAAAATATTTCATATAAGAATTAATAAGAAGCTATTGTGCATGGATCAGTCATTTCATTAATTTCCATTAAACGGAGACACTCATGAACTACGAAACAGGGGTTCCCAAATTCGTATTAGGGTGTCTACATTTTCCTTGAAACTAAATACGTCAAACATGATGAATCGGCCCCTCTAAAATGATCGACTATCCCTTTCCTAGATTTATTAACGACTGTACAGTTCAGGTGAAGATGTCATGGCGAAGACACATTTTATTTCCACAAAAGTCTTCGACAAAAAGGCATTCGAGAGCTCCCTGCAATTGCAACAACCTTAGGCTACAGGATTGGTTACATTATACACCCCACTTAGATAATAGAACGGTGGGGTGTGAAAGAAAAACTTTTTAGTGCAGTCAATACAGCATGAAGACAGTGGTGGACTTATCGAATAATTGAGTTAAGGGTTTGGAAATGGAGATATGTTGGTGAAACTAAAACCGTGGATATAGGCTGGTTTGAGGCTGGTTCGTACTTTTAAATTGTCACTCGCTATAAAGCTATTAAACCATTTATGGTAATCCCTTGCTGCTCCAGGCCAATCACGGACATAGCTCAGAGTGGAACAGTATTCAACCGTCATAGATTTACACCGCTATACTGAAGTATGAAACAGCCTTAGACTTTAGTCACAAGACTTCACTTGAATAGTTGCCTGCTTGGGAAAGTAGTATGCGATAACAGCATACCCAGGGCAGATGAAAAATGGGATTCATTCCATAAAGACGTGTGCAAGATGTATACAATCTATCATGAATCGCTCTTTACGGCAATTAGACAAAGTGACCCAACAAAACTCGGAATTTTAACTAGTATACATACAAAGACATGTTGTAAGGTATTTCGCTTTACACTGATAAATTCAGTCAGCACCACTCCACTTACTAAAATGCTAACTATTATTGATCTACATTTGATCCCCAATTTAAAGAGGGGACCCTCGGATAAAACAACCACAAAAGATTAGAACCCAAATACATTTTTATCGATACGGTGTAATATATATCTCATTTTGCATAACTTAAGCATTAACTAACGCTGGAAACATATTTTATTTGTTACAATGATTGTGCTACGATTACCAATATGTCCACAGCTATCACCTAACTCGACGACAAAACGAACAAATTTGGTTTTATTTGAGAGAATAGTGATGTAACTGATATAGAAAATTTAACTTCCACATGAAATAAAGTAACCAGAATGTGATTGAATCCTTGCTCCTTATTTCAAGAAATGTACACTGTAAAAACACTTGGGTCAAGTTGACCCAAAATTGGGTCAGGAGAGAACCGACCAAAATTATTGGGTCAAATAATGACCCAAATAAGGCTTCCTTTTACCCAAAATGTTGGTTTAGTTCCCTCGTGACCCAAGTGTTTTTACAGCGTACTCCTAAAATCTTTTTTTCTTATTTGTATTAAGGAATCTCCTGCAAAATTCACTTTTTGCGGTAGAAAAAGAGACATTTATGAAGTTATCAGCCTTAAACAAAATGTAAGTCAATATCACTCCAATATAGTAAGTGAACAGTTATTTCTGATAGCTTTCATTGATGTTACAACAGCAGTGATTAAGCAAGAAAAATTATTTTGTGTAAGTGATCACTTTGTGTTTTATTATGTTGAAGTACCAGGAACTTACTAGATTTGTATTTGTCACAAACACCATGGGGCTAGTACGAATGGGCTGAAAGCAGCTTATTGCCCTTCGCGGTTATCATCATTTCCAACATTTTAAAGCTCAAAACCCTTATTAGCTGCTACAAAGGGCTACAATTCGGGATTACCAAGGAATAAACTACTGTTACAGGCAAGATCTTTCCCTTCCGAATTAATCCTTACACAACCTTATTGGTGTTTTCACCGTAATTTCTAAGTAAGAACTCAACCGATTTCTCAGAATGCTTACTTTTGCTGTCAATTTTTATAAAACTAAGTAAGGATCAAGCTTTTTGAGCTACGTTTTGTTATCAGGAAGGATCTTGAAAGGTGTAATTTAACTGTAAAAAGTTTTCAGTTTTCATAGCTCCAAAAATAGTGTCATTGAGAAATTGGTGGTATAGTTGGAAATAATTGTAATTTTTCTTTAATTTTGGAACATTGTGTAGCTGTTGGTGTAATTGTTGACTGCACACCTATTTCTTCCAAATGCACTTTGAATAAATCGATTGCGCATTGTCTTTAAAAAAAAACCATTTTTGTTTGTCAATGAATAAAGCAGGATGCACGTCGTTCTTTTCACGTAAGCGAAGTTTTGCACTCTTGTTTGTCGGAACAGATGACAGAAGTTCAAAGGGATTGAATGGAATAATGGAACAAAAAATTAAAAAATTGAGGGATAAGATCTAAATGGCTTCTTCAAGGTAGTGAAAATTTGAATGAGGATTTGAGTAAGGGTTATCTTCATTTTTACTCCATTCGTAGGACACACGGACGCCATTATAAAGCTTCCATTCCTGCTAGGTTGAAGCTCGCTCACTTGTGTCTAATAAAACTTATAGTCTGTCTTCCAATTTTTATCTCTGTAAACTCTGACACTATGCAATTCGAGTTTTTAAAGAAAATGGCCGACTCTCCAAAAATTCAGTGACGTGTTCGCAGACCAATATGCTCGGGATATATTAAACCGTGAAGATAGGCAAAATCTCTTGAATTCGCCTTAAAATTCTTGCGTTATGTGGGAGGATATTACCCAGCAAAGAATAATTAAGCAACTTTCCAGTGGTGGTTTAATAGGAGACCCAAAGGTTTGAGTTCAAATGTTTTTGGTGACCTTGTTAAGTAAAAAGACATAGCGTGGTATGCTACCGCTAGACGCTTTTCGCCCAGAAAGATTATTTTCGGGGCTCATCAGTAGCAAAATATATGGTAATTAGTAGGCAATGGTGCCAGAATGTCACTTGTAAACGGGGGGGGGGGGGGGACATTATCCAAATGAAACAAGTGGAATTTACGGTATAATTCCAAGTGCCAAAATGAATAATAATAATAACTTCTCAGATTGCCGGTAGGCCCATTAATATTTGTAGCGGCTGGATTGAGAAAGTCACGGTACGGTAGCCCCTTTCGATATAACCTTACCCCGGTGATATTCGCGGGGCCGACAGGTGTGTCGGAGGTCCTATTAAAATAGTTCTGTTTATATGGTAAAATTGTAAGGAGAACAAATGTGGGATAAGTCGTGATTTGTCAACAGAAGTATAGCTCAAACGCTTGGTAGGGTTATGCCGGTGTTTGGCAACGAGGCGTTAACGCTACACTAGTATGAGACAGTGGTTGTATCAGAGTATCGCTTGCAAGCCAAGTTTTCCAGTTTATTTAGCTCATTTGTATATTCCGACAGCCATTTTGAACATTTGATGAGTATTATTGGGGAAAGTGTAACTTTTGATGTGAACAAGCTATAACAATATAAAAAACTGCACATGATTCCTTTTAACATAATTTAGGGATTGACATGATTCATAAAGTGATCACTTAGCTTAATTTTCCCCAAAAAATATTTTCCAAAAATATCCATTTTTATGCAAATTTTTAGCGGTTTTATGCAAATAATGGTGAATGATCGCATTTTAAACAATATCAAACCACGTCACTCCATGGTGTAACAGCAGTTACAACTTTTGTCCATGTTTGAAGCAATTTGAGAAAGCATTGTCTGAGAAAGAGAGTTCCCAAGTTTGAAAAAATGCATTTTGAGAAATCTGTGTATAAACTTAATGTCTATATTTACTTCCTACACATCAAAGATCTAGTTCAATGAGAGCTCCATATTTGCTTCATTGGTCATGAAATGCCCCTGGTGAATATTGGACCCCTTCCTTTTCTTCATATTTGTCCTGCTGCTTAGCATCTTCAACCTTTTTTTTTTTTTGTTTCCTCTGCCGCTTTGCCTTCTCGCTTGCCTTTACTTTCGCTCCAGCAACACGTTTGCGATCCTTCTTCGTTGTCATTGTGAACATAGTGCTGCCATGGTCAAGAGACATCCCTGCCATTACCTTCATTGTGCTGCTTGCTCCTTCATTGAACTCCTGAACCCCAAGCTTAGCAGCAACTTCAATCAATGGCAGATTACCGAGTTTACAGACTCATTCACATTTTGAGTCCTTTTCCGTGCACACCTTTTAAGCACATTTTCCTGGGTTAGCCGATGAAAGATTGGCACTAGCCTAGTGGCTATATTTGGAGGCAAAGGCTGATGTGACTTGGGGGTCACTTACACTTTCATTCTGGGCTACTGCGGGGTTGTAAAAACACCAGAAATCAGAACCTTTTTTGGGTACGGCTGATGTTGTGGTAATTCGTTTGTGCTCTTGCTATGCATCAGAATGGCCAAATTACATTTTGCATATCCTCTACACTGTCATTGTACATACTGGCATTCCTGTAGTAACTGGACCACTTCTTCATCCTTACCTGAATGAATGAGGTTGCCAATGATAAGAAGTGTAATTGTAAGGCCAGACAAAAGAACTGAACAGCCGTAAGTCTCATCATTGATCATTACGTGTCAGATTTTTATGTCCTCAAGTATAACTGGGGTCTAATTGGATTAGCATAAATGAAAGTCTAACTTTCTTCTCCTGTCCAGGTAGTAGCTCCATGGTATAACGTACCCAAGCAAAATCCACCAAAATGCACCAATGGAAAGTGCCTTAATTAGATCAAACCCAAGCTGGTGGCTTATTTTACACTTTGGTCTACTTTATCTAAGAAAGGTGTATGGTATGTAGGTTTTAATTGGTATATTTGAGTTTGAAAATTTCTCCCGCTGTATAAGACAATTTTACAATTTACCTCGCAATAACACAATGATGACGTCACAATTGGGCCAATATAATGGTTCCATTAACTGAATTATGAGAACACCCAACCCGTACACTCTAGGGATTTAAGTTAAATTGAATGATGCTAATAACATTGTTAGTGCTTAAGCCGCGGGGTTCGTTAGGAACTACATTCCTGAAGAAAGAATTGCGCATTACCATGTTCCAAGGAGGAAAGGTGTAACGCTATTTCGCCTTGTTTTGAAAGCTAATATCTTTCCACATGAATTTCAAATTACAGCTATCTAAAAAGAATGTGGTATCAAAACTGCATTACCTACCTCTCTCTTATTTTAGATACAATATGGTCATTTGAAAATGCTCTTTTCTCTTTTGAATTTCGTTTCCATAAATAATATATATGACCTTCCGGGTCCTTTACGAATTGTGGTATGACCTTCATAATTTAGCTAAGTATAACTTGACTGCAAGTGTACAGGAGAAAGCAAACATAATTGTTCAATTTTTTTAATGAAAAAGTGGATGGGGTTCAAAATCACTTGCTTTGATATATGGTAAGTTAAGGTCTTATAAAGGACCAAGATAGCAAAGGGACATAAGGAGGGCAAAAAGCTAATAAGCCTGTCCTAAATCTGGACTTTGCAGTTAAACTATGCCCTCCAAAACCAATTACTTTAAGTAATTAAGGTATAAATATGGCAGTTAATTTCAAACCTTTACCTTGAGAAAGTCATTAAAAACTCAAACGTTTATAACTGAAACTTATGGTTCATTTAAAAACCAATATTACGAAGTCAGAGGTCAATATAATGGAATAAAGAGGTAAATATGTGTGACTATTATTTGTCAAAATAGTGAAATTAAAGGTCACGACAGTGCGAGTTTGTTCAAAATGCTGACTATTCAAGTCAAAACATTAACATCAGGGTGAGAGTTAAAGTCTACAAATTCCATTTAAAAGTAAAAGTATTACATTAATAGTCCATAGTTTGAGATTCGAGGTCAAAATAATGAAAGTTAGGGTCAATTGTGAGATTAACTGTCAGCATATTGAGATTGAAAGTCAAAATTGTAATGTTTACCTTCACAGTTATATGATTAGCAAGTAATACAATAGCATAACCGGCAAAAGTCGATTTTATGACATTTGGAATTGATTTTCTTTCCTTGTACCTATGTTACCTTAACGAACGTTAGACCTTGTTACCACAATTTTTAGAGAAAGCACTGTTGAACTCCACCAACTTAATTGCCGAATTACCGAAAACGTTAAACGATTTTCCTTATGCTTACAGACCTATAACCTAACATTAGGCCCTCTGAAATTTGGGTCATGTACGTGGACCAGAAAGTTTGAAAAAAATTTTTAGAAGGGAAAAGTTACTATTACAAACACCCATACGTTTACACGTGTGATACCTACTACAGGTATGCCATCAGATTCTGTTTATGTAGTACTAAGTCACCACATCACTCTCATTTTGAATTTTCAGTCGTGTATGTTATCGGTTTAAAATGCTATTGTTCTGCAAAATACTAACAGGCAGCTTTCATTATCAAAGTGAAGAAGTGTTTCATACATTTTTGAAGACTATAATTAACTACTTGAGCTTTTATAAGATATCACTACTATCATCCAGTTAAATTACAAGCAATGTCGGTCTTTGTTTACATTACAAATTTTTACTGTATTATATTCGTATGCTCCCACCGCCCTTCCAGGGAAAGATCGAGTTAAACAATTTTGCACTCAGTGGACCTTATTTAAATTGCCTCTGGAAGCAAAGGACACTGGCAACCTTTGTGCATCCTTTTTAACTTGTGACTCGATTCCATATAATGATAGTTTCAGTTTGATACGCGTCATAATAAGTTTACATTACTTTAATAACGATTTGTCAATTGTAACGTCACTTGGTTAAAAAATTCAATATTTCCAAAGCAGCACCTGTCGTATTCTGAAGGTAGACATCCATATGCACCAATTCTAGTAGAAATTTTGCACGGCACCCTAATGCTTCACCCTTGGGCTTTAACTATAGCAAACGTCACTCTAATGAATGACTAATAGTATGGTCTCTGTTGTTTCTACACATATGTACAGAGGTATATATAGTAGTTTACGGCAATAATGTGTACATTTCTGCCTAATTCTACTTGCCACCCCCTCCCCACCTGCCTTTGAAATCCTGTAGCATACCACGTAATTATGTTTTTTTCTAAGTTTGTCCTCCGATGCTGTTTTTCATGTGTTTGAAAAAAACATGATCAAACAGGTCATAAGCCACACCATTACAGATTTCGTCGGCATGAACGCTGGACATTTACACTTTGACGTTGGTTTCCGAATCAAGCGGTGTAGTGACTCATTTTTGTGGTTAACTTGAAGACACTGGACATGCGCCTTTAATAGTTTTTTAAGGAACGATTTGTATTTCTACGTATGATGTGACCAGAATCGGATTCAGTGGCTAAATTAGTTACCAAATAAATTTTAAACCATGAAAATCGGTTCAGTTTTAGTGAAGTTATGCAAGGAAATAAAATTCAACAATCTGCCAAATAAAATTCAATAATCTGTCAAATTATTGATATTTGAGACAATAAAACATATCAAAGAGGTACTACATGTTCCGAAATTAACGAATAGCGTGCTTATCATTCCAGATGAACATTATTTCTTAATATTTATAGCAATGAGGTAGAAATACCAAGTTCAGTTTGTTGTTTGTGGTTTTCTGCCGGCTGCTCTTTTGTGTTTGAAATGGACCTGATCAAACAGGTCATAAGCCAAACATAGTTCTTTGTAGGACAATTTCTAACGCCTATCCTGATGGTTCAAACCACTTGAAGTCACATGTATTCCTACTTACTTTGTCACAAACCCACCAGACTACAAGTGCAAGGCTACCTTAGTAACCTACACAGTGAAAGTAGCAAAGAGCAAATCTACCACATTAACCTGCCATCCAAACTCACTGCAGAATTATGTTTTTGTATAAAACAGCAAAGTGGGTGTTGAAATGGCATACTCAACAGTGAATTACTGCAAATAAAATATACGCTAGAGAGTACCTATGTAATAACGTCGTAACTGCCCTTAACAAGGCTGTTTTCCCTAGTAATGAGTACATGTCATATAAAGGTACACATAAACCGCCCAAAACCGAGACCAAACCAAAACCATCCGAAACCGAAGTCGGTTTGGGGTTGTCTTGTTGATTTTGAACTGACGGTTGGGAGGTCTGACCTTTTATAAATCCGATATAATTTCGGTTTCTTGTAGTGATGTATGTTTTGACCCAGCCCGAGAAAAACCGACAAACCGACGTTTCAATGCCTTTTCCCCAATGCACGATTATCAACTTTCACTAATTAAGAATGCCTAAACCGTGTAGGTTTTAGTCTCTGAGAATCGGAGCGAACGCCAATTGATGTCTACTTAAATTTTCCTATTATTTCGGAGTATATTTGTACTTTTTTTAATTTGTATACCATGAAGAAGCTCTTACTAACTACCCTTGTTCAACGGAGGCTTCTTCTATGTTTTTTTTTTTTTGGGGGGGGGGAGGGGTGGCCACGTATAGGCTAAGAGGTTTGTTGGCAGTTTGAATAACCCCAAACTGATGGCGGTTTGGTCTCTGGTGGGCTGAGCGTGATATGTTGTCTCTTTTGGGTGGTCCTGGTTGTGTCCAAATCGATGATTGGGGACACCACGACAGATGACACTGCAATCCTACCTCAGATAAGCCAGACGTTCGGTGTAAGCGTTCGTATTCGTTCCACGATAGTTTGCAACCAGGGTGGAACCTCCTGCTTTTGCACAGTGTCTGGTTGCCGTCCTGGAGGAGGAATTTTACTTAGGGGACTATTTGTTCATCAAAGGTGGCTGAGTTGCAAAATGGGATTATTTTCGGCAAATTTTTAAAATGATCATGTATTGAAAACTATACATAGCGTTCTGTAGTGGATTGTTCTTATTTTGTTGGAGGTAAGAGTATAATGTCTAAATGGAGGAGATGAAACGTTTCCCTTTGAGAAATTTTGTTATTTATGAGGTGGGTTAGATGATAAAAAGTGCTACATTTGGCAACGTTTGAACTAGTTAAGTTAGAAAATTATAATTACTTAGTAATATTGTGGGTGTTGCATGGCACCTCTCCGATACTGATACCATGAGACTGGCTTAGAGCCTCCTGGAAGCTTTGCAGCAATTACAAACTGGGACGTTAGCATTTAACATGACATTTCAAATGGCACTACAAAAGACCGCACCAATCACTTCCTAAAAACATGGTTTCACTTATTTTGAACGAGAATCCAAATAAGCAGCTTCCAAAGAGGAGTGACTGAGAGAGGAGTAAAGGTATAGCAAAAGGGTTAGAGAATTAAAAAACATGTTCATAATGTGTATTCTCTAGAGATAAACCTAATGAGGAATAATCTTGTCTGATGAATAATATACTCCACATCAGCAGATATTTGAAAGATACAGAACCAATCACGTCGCAATATCTGGTTCAGACAAAATTGTATTTGATCTATGTAGAGTCGTGGGCAGATAATTTTTTATTTCCCATGTATCTGCAAAGTTGCTTATCTATTTAGATATAAATTCCAGGTTATGTACATGTGGGTCAGATATCAAATCCATATGTGGCCCACATAAGAACTTAAAATATTACCCATAATACTTAAGTCTGAGTAAGGGTTAACTATGTTTGCTTCAGCATCACTCTGAAGCGTATCCAATTGATATAAAATTACAAAATGTGATAAATAACGCAAAATTTTATTAGCATGTATAAGAAACTCACTTTATGTCACCTTACTTTTAATGACAAGGTAAATTTATTCGTAAGGTATGTTATATGTTGATGCAAGCACTTAGGCAATTCATCGTATCGATAGAAATGTACTACATCTGCACGAGACCCATATGCGTTCGAACGCAGTTTACGTAAACATATATGTTGTTAGTTCTTCCATTGTGTAACATGATTGAACATATTTTAAATATGCTGGTTTCCCTACACTCAATAATGTTTTTTCCCCTATACGAATGTATTTCATAGGATATACCTAGTGCACACTTAATATATATAAAGTTGATGTAATTATCTAACGCAATAAGATTTTTTTCTTTTTCCAGGATGATAATACTTTGTACTTAATTCCTTTCAAATGAAAAGTGCATTGAAAGCTCAAACATGGTCTTAGAATGTTTCTAACCTTAAATGCCTTATGTAGTATTCCCACTGGTGAGGAGAATGTACAGTGCAAAGAGAATCAAAACATTGCGTTGAAATATTCATTATATCGTCATTTTCTCTTTTCAGAGTGACTGACAACTACGGAATTTGCTGCCTCTTCGATAAAAACACTAATTGTACGGCACCTTTTTCACCATTTAACACGTGCAAGCCTATGTTTCCCAACCACGCCCTTCGTGTTGTTTTGTGGGTAGTGTGTTTATCGTCTGTGGTGGCAAATTTTGCTGTATTCATTAGTCGACTTAAACATGAGATACCGGTTATGCGGAAACTGTTTTCCTCAACCGTTAGCGCCAATCAAAATACATTCCTTCTTAACCTCGCCGTTGCTGACTTTGCAATGGGATTGTATCTTCTTGCTATTGGCCTAGCAGACGTAATTTTTGGCAATGAATATTTTCTGTTTGCCTTAGGTTGGAGAAAAGGAATTCCGTGCAAAATATTTGGTTTCATTGTTTTTTTGTCAAACGTTGTATCACTTCTAATTCTTACACTTGTAAGTATCGAGAGATTTCTTGTAATAGTGTTTCCATTTGGCAACATTCGTCTTGGCCCAAATTTGACTGTAAAACTTTGCATAATGAGTTGGGTAGTAGGAGGTATAATGGCACTTACACCAATAATTTTGTCCGAATATGTGCCCCAAGCTTTTGGTTTTTCTGATATTTGTTTGGGTTTACCATTTGTTCCTATTCCGGAGATGTTGGGTAATGAGGTCTCAGTGATAAGTGACCAATACGGATATATTGAAGATATTAATGTTAACAACAACTTTAAAGGTCTACAGTGGGTTTATTCACAGATTATTTACATTTACTTTAGTTCTGCATGCGTATTAGTAATCACAATCTGTTACGTGTGTATTTTTGTATCAACTATTGTAGCTAAAAAGCAATCAGGACGGGGCTACGTTGACAAGGCTGAGATAAAATTGGCTTTACGGTTGTCAATTATTATCTGGACGGATTTGATTTGCTGGCTCCCAGTAATTATAACCGGAATCTTATCTGCATTAGGCACTGATATTTCAGTTGATATGTACGTATGGCTCACTGTACTTGTAATGCCTGTTAACTCTGCTTTAAATCCGTTTATTTATACGGTACCCACTATAAAGAAGAAAAAGAATAATGAACCTTCATTCATTGGTGAACAACGGACACTTGAAAAGCAGAAGCAAGATAAGAGACAAAAGAGATGGATTACAACGGCGTTCAAAGCACATAGTTATGAATCCAGCACTTCCCCTGCTGAGGTTTCAACCTTATAAGATAAACGCAATGATACGTACGTATCATTCAAGATTTAAAAAACTTTAACACATCAGTTCTCAAACTTTTTGGGACTACCGCCCCCTTCCACAATCTTGAAATGTCCCAATGCCCCCCTCCCCCTACCGTCCCCTCGTCTTACTCTTCACAGTCGGACGCTCAACAATATTTTTTTCTGTTTTTTTTTTCTTATTGGCAAGAACAACACAAACCCGCAGAAGGCAGGCATACTGTGAAACTGGTATAGAGAGCCCAGATGTATAGTTCAGTCAGTGTGAAGGGTGAGCTTGGTGTAATGCTGCGAGATTATGAATGCCTAGTTCCATTTTAGTGAGAAACGGAGTAAGAAGGGGAGCAGACCCCCTGAACGCCTTATTATACCTTAAATCGCTGTAGTGATGTGTCGCCAGGGACCCCCAAAACAGTGCCAACGCCCCCTATTCTCCATGTACTCTGTAGCGCCCACCTGAGACTTCCCAAGGCCCCTCCAGGGGGGGGGGGTAGGGACCACTTTGAGAACCACTGCTTTAACACAAAAAAGGGTCATAATAAATAAGAAGCTTACTTCAAAAGCGTGACAAAGAGAGAAAGAGGGCTAATGGTTTAAACTATCTTTTCAGAAGGCGCGGAAAAGGATAAATGGGCGATAACTACTGAAGCATAAGAATAGAAAGAAGAAGACTAAAGCTCAATGAGAAATCCTTTAAATACATTACGGTTGAGGTGAATCTCATCCACTATGTTAAATAAGAGTGATAGGTAAAGTCTTCACTTAAGAAAGAAAAATGAACACTATTTAATGTTGTGTTGTATACAATAAGTATACTTTAGGTGTTGTCTTTCACTGTTTAATGTTAATAATAAAACATATTGTAAGTTCTGTTTCACATCTTTAATAAACGTTAAGCAACGCCTACCAACGTTTCGTGTGTTATCTGGAATTGGCCTCAACAAGAAATATCCGCAGACGTTAACATGACCTTGCATACGATACGATATGATCAATTAGTCAAAATAAGATCGCCCCTTGCCATAAAGAGGCTTAGTTTGCAATGCCTACTTTTTTCAAAAAGTGCCTTGGTTTGACGGCGAATGGAGAAGAGCAATGTTACCCCTGCAGGAGTTTTTCCCCCAAAGGACTTAAGTTTACAGAAGGGACATTTAGACTGAACTGACTAGCCCCTCTACCTTCAGACCTGTCAATGATGAGTCTTCCATGCTTGGTTCTATTCTAAAACTGGCTGAAAACAACAAGCACTATATATGATCTTATGCAAAGAAACCCAGGTTTCTATCCTTCAATACATGTTGATGATTGTCGGAAGTCGAAATCGTCAAGTATGTATTTGATTACTTCAAAGGGTTTGATGTTATTACAGGTGTTTTGTACACTATGTTTTTTTTTTCTACGAGATCTACTTTCATTTTGGCACAAAATAATAATAGAACAACTATATTTAGGATGAGCGCATGCAAAACGTGCTTTATCAGTGGCGTAGGAAGATATTTGACATGGGGGGGGGGGCAGACCAGATGCGATTTCTCGACCTTGATACCCCTTCCCACACCAAAACATCATATTTGATCGTTATAATTTTTCCGATTTTAATTTAAGCAAAATAAAAATATTCAAAGAAAAAGGAAACAACTACAACATCAACACCATGCAGCAGTGGTGTAGCTAAGATTTTTTTGTTTGGGAGGCTTTGGAGGACTGGAGTTATTTTGGGGGGAGTGGGGACTCCCGTTTACTGTCTAAGCGGAGCGCCACCATAGGTTGGCCCGGAGCTTACCAGGAAAAGTTGAGATTGAACACATCCCAGATCAGCGCAAATGGTACTTGCCAGGCTTGATAGCAGCCATCAAGATGTGCAATTTTTTTGAAAAAAATGTAAAGCTTGATTTGATTTTATTCTAAACACATTTCTGTGAGGATGGATTAGCTGAGCTGGCCGAACTTGGGGTCCGAGGATTGCAAGTTTGAATCCCATTTATTATCTAAGAGGAACGCCACCACAGGTTTGCACGGATCTAATCGAGAAAATTTGAGATTTTTAATACATCCCAGATCGCCGGAAATGGCACTTGCCAGGCTTGATAGCAGCCATCAACATGTGCAATTGTTGTGAAAATTTTTTAAAGGTTGATTTGAATTTGTTCTAAAACACATTAAGTTTGTCACAATCTATCCGACTTTATTCAAAATTATTCAGAGTGGAGTTAGTCCCATGGATTTAGGTGGATTGATTGGAATGGAGATTAACCACAGCCAGAGTCTACTATTATTAAGTTGGTGGCGTCAAGTTTTGTCCAACGGGGGCCACCGACCCGAATCCCCGACAGCCCCAGTGCAGTCGGGTATAAGTGGGATTTGAAGAAAACCTGTGTACTAGACCATTTCATGCGGGGCATATATTGCATAAAGTTTGTATCTACTAGAGAAGCATAGTTCCGCGTTGATTAAATTTTTCCCCGGAATCTAAGCTGTTAAAATTGCAAAGCGCACGAAGCGCGAAAAGTTTTGGTAGGTTTTCACAAAAATCATATGTAAACATTAAGAACAAAAAAAAAGAAAGAAAATCTGTAGAGGTCCTAGACCGTATAGGAGATAATATGCAATGTATCGAAACTACCTTACCCTATGCGATGAAATAGCCAAATATTGCTCCGTGAGTCCCCTCACCAACTGACAGTACCGCTTGACACACACAGGAGAACAGTTACTATAGGCTTTGCGATATGGGATGAAATTTACGACCTCTGCATAAATTGTGTACTTTTCCTACATGTTACTTGGTAAGGTGGAAAGGACTTGGGCTATCTAGCGATGTAAAATGAAACTATCGAAGAAAGTAGAGTAGCTCTTCTGCGCGCGTAGCGCGCCGAAAATTTTGCGTTCTTATAAAAGAAATTGTCCTCTTGCGAGCAAAAACAGGTAAAACGAAACTGTAAACTGTCGCCATATTGGGGGGCCAAAATGAAATTTGCCCCCACAAATTATACGGGGGCCATTCCCCCTTGGCCCCCCGGTTCCTACGCCACTGTTTATAAATTGCATATTTATGATATTTTAGTAGTGTTTTACTTTATTTTATCTACAAAAAATGTACATTTCCCCTACAAAACCGTGATATCAGTAATAGAAAAAAATAATAAATATTTGTTCCACCCTTGCTACATACCTGTTTATGACCAAACTAGGAAAGGGGACCTAGAAATTGTATATGGTGTAAACTAATTGTAGCAATAACAGAATTCAAGCAATCCTTCTTTCAGGATTTTTACATTAACGAGGACGAAATTTATCACCGAGAAGTGGGAAACGACGAGCAACAGTGTACTGCCTATACTTAGTGTCACGTTTACTGTACACTATACAACAGTGGCGCCTGCACGGGGGGGGGGGGCATGAGGGCGCGTGCCCTCCAATCGATTTCAGATTTTTTGTTCAAATTTTAAAGGGATCCCCAAAAGTTGTTTAAGCAATAGATTTCTGTAGGGGGTAGGGTGAGGTGTGTTTGTGACAGAGTGCTGGCTCTATTGTAATCATTTTCTATCACAAATGTTTCTCAGGCTATCAGAATTTTCGCAAATTCTTCGCAAACTATTAAAATTTTCGCGCTTCAACCTCATCTCAGCATTGCCCTTATTATCAATAATTTCCGGTAGCAACTCCCGCAGAAGCACAATAACAAAAGTTGAAAGCTGGTTAGTAAACGAATTCTCAGGTAAAAGACTGGCTTTATAGTTTGCATATAGATTTTTTTTTGGGGGGGGGGGGGAGTTGAAAGTGTTTGGATGCAGAGTATGAATGCAAGTTTTGTCATGACAATCTTATTTAATGAAATTTTTTTTCTCGCTTCGCGCCCATTCTTCAAGGTTTGCACTCCATCTCTTGACCATTGTTAAGGTTTTAATACATGGAACTATTCTGATCACAACACTTTTCCGAAAAAAAGAAGTACATCTTAAACCTCCGTATGGGCCTATGGGATCTTTCAAGCTAATTTGTAGCATACTGTGGAAGGTTGAAAGTACGTATTTGCCGTTGTACATTTTTCAAAAACTGTTACCGAACGCTTCGCGCGCAGCCATTACCGGTATAGATGGCGATTGTTCATACACTTACGACGAAAAAACATTCTGAAACGCGCTTTTCAGTCGTCAGCTTCTTTTGCTTCACCTATCACATCCCTGCACCCAGGGGCGGATCCAGGATTTCTGAAAAGGGGGGGGGGGCCGAAGTTGTTCGACCTGCGATTGATGGCACTATACCATCTAAGCGGAGCCCACCATCGGTTGGCGCGGAGCGTACAAGAAAATTTTTGACAAAATAGACCTCCCAGATCGCGGGAAATAGCACTTCCCATGTCTTATTTTTGCATTTTCTGCTTCATATAATTTCATGTTTTGAACTCTCAACACCTTAATTTTTCCACAAGTTATTAACAGAAGACAGTTATAATAGGTACAGTGCCTTACTACAATGCATCCTGTTCAAGGTGTCTTATCAGATCTTTAGTAGTCATGTTCTAATTTGGTGAATATTGAAGGACTTCCTTGAGAAATTTGTGACCCATATCTTAGTTCGACTTGATTCCAGGACACAGGTACCTCGCATTGACATGTGGGCGTAAATGTACGTTCTATCACGTGCATGTTCCCCTCTGCCTAATTTCTTGTTCTGCGTGGACTCAGTGAGAAAGTGAAAATGACCCAAAATGCAAGAGACTTGGCAGCCCTGTCATTGTCTTGGGGGTACGTCCAGGCAGTTTAATCATGATATTATTGTAGGCCTTACATAGTATCAAAACTGCGCTGTAGGCCAATCGTGTCCTCCCCCGTTTCCCCGCTTCCGCCGCCTATGCGTAGCATACCAGAAAATTTGGGTAAAAACACATCCCAGATAGCCGGAAAAGACACTTCTAAGGCCTTGTAACTCGCATGATTTTCCATCTTGATTCTCTTTTGCAGTGGCGTAGCTAGGATTTTTTTTGTTTGGGGGGGCTCTGGGGGCTGGAGATTTTTGTGGGGCTCCTGTTTACTATCTAAGCGGAGCGCCACCGTGAGTTGGCGCGGAGCGTACCAAATAAATTTGAAATTTTAATACATCCCAGATCGCCGAAAATAGCACTTGCCAGGCTTGACAGCAGCCATCATGAAGTGCAATTTTTGTGAACAAAATGTAAATTTTGATTTTATTTTAGGACGGATTAGCTCAGCTGGTGGGATTTTTTGTCCAAGTTTGAATCCCGTTTTACTCAGTGGCGAACCCAGGATTTCTCTCACGGTGGGCATGCAGTATGTTGTGTGATCGCCGGCCTAGGGGAGGGGGTGCCCCCTCCTCTTTGAAAATTTTTGAAAAATTAGGTGTCCTTACATGCAATCTGGTACCACATATGCTACTTTTTGAAGTAAAATTTGTGTTAAAAAATTTACTTATTTTTAGGAACTAAAAAAATCGGCATGGGGGGGCATGGCCCAATGGCCTCCCCCCTGTGTACGCCAATGCGTTTACTATCTAACCGGAGCGCCACCATAGGTTGGAGCGGAGAGTTGCAAGAAAACGTGGGCTTTTAATACATCCCAGATGGCCGCAAATGGCACTTGCCAGGCTTGATAGCAGCCCATCTCACCTGATGCGCACTGTCTCGTAAGGTATTTTCGATTGGCGGATGGTATTGTATCGGTATTGTATCGTATTGATTGTATCCAATCATGTGTAGTAGGATAGCATGCGTGTGAACTGTCCCAATTAACGCAAACTGATCTACTTTGCGCTATGAATCCCATGCTTCGAGGTTGCTAATTGCAGCTTCCATTCTCTATCACTCCTCTCTCTGTCCTTCTCTCTGTCTCTTCTCCTTTCCGTTTTTTTTCCTCTTTTTTCCCTTTCATTTTTTTTTTCATTTTCAAAAAGGGGGGCCGGGGCCGGGTCGGCCCCCCTAGATCCGCCCCTGCCTGCACCTATACTCTCCCTCTCATTCCCCATTGCTGCTAGCTGTTCGTCTGAATTTTCGTTCAAAATTAGTAAATGTACGATAGTTGTAAAGTGCTCGATATCATACTCTATCTGTCTATATTATCATTTGGATGTCAAGTAAAAGGTATGATATCAGTGCTCCATTTTATATGATAAATGCAGCACTTCCAGGAGGCCCTATACCGGTGTCTGACAGCCTTAGATACCCTAGTATAATACACAATGAAGCAAAGGAAAATTTTGTAGTATTTCAAGAATGTTTCTGTGGACTCCATGCACGTATTTTTACATAAACCCTTCCCCGAAATAGAAGGCATTAAAAAAGGTAAAATAAATTCGAAGAGAAGACTATCATGCACAGAACGCTCGTGTGGAGAATATTTGGCTTCCTAGACAAACTGGCATACATGAAAATGCATTATTCACAACCTCGATAAATTTTTACCCCAGTTGTGCTTTGTCACATGTTGCATCCAACCTTCCCTGGCTATATAACTGCTATTATGTATAGGCTACCGAAACCAGGGCGAAAGAAAATGAAACACTTGGGTCATGGACCAGGTATCGATACTGTCTGGTGCCTTACGGGCGGGGACAGGGATCGTTACTTGCTCAGTGCTGTAGGGAAAAGCTAGCTAACTAGAAAATTATATGACCCGACTAAATGAACTTAACTTTTGAGTACTTCATCTGTGTCTCCGATAATCCCTCTTTGTCCCTTCAGTACCTCTTTCTTACCGTTTGCCTTAAATCTCCCGACAGAGTGATTTTGCCCGACTTGCCATGGTGGTGGGGCTGTGCCCCGATCCCCCTTCAAACACGCTACTGCAAAAACATCAACTTAGGTCTAAGCCTTATGTAGATACGTACAACCTTTTAAAATGAGCTCAATCATGTGTGATATTTAAGGTGCGTGTACAAAGGGGAAAAAAGTTGCGTTTAGGGGTGCGCCTTTGCTTGAAAAAAAGAAGAGAAAGAGGAAGTGAAAAAAGAATGAAGGACAGAGAAAACAAAAGGGAAGGAAAATAAAGATAAAAGAAAGTAAAAGGAAACAAGAAAAGAAAGGGTAAAGAGAAAAATTAAACAAGGAACACTAAAATGTAGTAAGTATGCTAACGTAAGGATTCACAAGGCTACTAAGTGTATGAAAATGATGATCTTTTAAAATCAGCATACGATACACGTTATGGAACCTTTTTTTCATAAAAGCACACCTTTCACATTAATGCAGAGGATGAAGCATGCGAAGGAATGAGGGACATGCTTGAAATCAATCTTTGACCGAACTGGAAAAAGTCCAAAAACGTTTAAATTATAGTATTTTGCAAGTGTAAATTAGGGTCTCTTGAAATGAATGGCTCATGGACCCTGTTTTCATTACTTTCTGTTACACATTTTAGGCAAAGTACCAAAGTCTCGCCCGCTTCGCAAGCTTTCACCTTCATTTTGATGGTTCCTTTGTTATCGTACATAGAAGTGAATATGGCGTATCAAGGACTTCATTGCAAAGAGGGGAAGAAGTGGAGGGTTATGGAAGATATATTATAGGAAAAATTGAACGTACAATGGATAAGTGGGTATTTTTAACTCAGAAGTGCCTTCTCAGGATACCCACGAAGTGAGAAAAATTAAACGTTTATTGGTGCAGGGCCTGGTCCCAAGTTCAGATAATCGAAAGTGATTCCTTTTCCATATGTCCACACGCCTCAAACGCAACTTTGCAGGATACAAGCTCCATACCTGATACGTATTATAACAACTTTAGTACAAAGAATTCTGGCGAAAAATGAAACCATTTTAGCGGAATTCTCCTTCCCGAAAAGGAATCTTACACTTCTAACCTTCTCTAATAGAGACCGAGTAGCAAGAGCAGATAATTAGGCAATCAAGTATCATTTGTAGCGTATTGTACATGATGCACAATAGACATATATCTTTTTTCAATATTTGTAAATGTGATTTCTATTTTTGCGAGGTTCCATTTTCCCACTATCCTAAGCTATGGTGACTACCATATTTACACATTCGAGAAAAAAAAAATGTTTCTCAATCCCTCGGTCATAGCTAATACTCGTAGCTTATTTTTTCCTTTTTCAAAAACTGTTCGTTTGAATTTTCGTTCACAATAATTAGGCTTTCTTGAAAGTTATTGGTGAACTCCCTGTGTAATGTGAGTCAGCTAGAAGGTTTATGTAAGCGCCCTCCTCTTTAATGACGCAGAGAACATCCGTTATGAGGGGCGTGGAGTTACCCTACAACCCCCGTCATTGACAAGGCCGAGAGAGAATGGGAACATAAACCCAAGAAATCAACGTGAAAGGTTGAAATCTTGTAGGAACAGATGGTTTGTATCTAAAGTCTTATTGTAAGGATGCCATATTCCGCTATGTGTTGTAAACACATAAACATCAAAATTACTCATGGGCTTCGTGCACGGTTTTACTGCCATATCTATCGATCCTGTACAAAAGTTTTAAATTTGCTGTTTATGCAGCCATCCCCATCGTCCTGATTGAAACGTTTTTCGGTCTAATGAAACATGCAAAGAAAGAGTAGTGGAAATCAAAGGTTTAAATAATTTATCTACTCACCTATACAGGCTTTCAATGTTTCGGTTGGTTTCTTGACATTTCAATAGGCCTACTTGAAATCATGTAACTGAACTGATCCCCTTACATTGAATAATCCATTTTCTGTACCCCTACCCAAGCGTACGTGGAAATGTTTTAGAAAATTTTGAGAATTTTTGGGCACATGATCAGTTCAAAGCTTTAACAAATTTTTCACCAATTTTCGTTTACACCACCTGAAAAAAAAAAAAAAATTCTAAAGTGCATGGCAGGTCACAGCCCTATTTGGATGTTCAATTTCTGGAAATTTCTCAAAAGTTAATTGCACTCAAACTGTTGCTGGCACTCCAATTAATGTAAAAATTTCATTCTAAAGAAGACTGATTTTTTTCAATAAAGATACAAAAAGGCAAAATTATGATTTCAAAAGTAAAACCAGGTAGACTAAAAGTCAATACAGTGTCATTAAAAGTTTTAATAATGGTATTATATATCACATGTTTAAATTTAGAGGCTAGAAAATAAAACTTTAAAGTCAGAGTAATTAGACTTAAAGTTACATGAATGAGATGTCATTCAGAATAAGGAGATTCGAAGTAAACTGCTTGACTTTTTGAATCACACGTATGGGAATCTTAGTCATTGTTATGTAATCAGTAACTTTTAAAGTCAGAGCAGTTATTTGTAGGTCAAAACAGAAAGTTTGGCAACTCCCTGGCAAAACAATGAGTTCCAATGTCAAAATAATAAGAAACTGAAAACTGTGACCTTTACATAAAAATAGTAGAAAATAAGTAAAATTAAGGGAAATTTGACATTTTGTAGTAACTTTGAACATTTGTGGCTTTTCTTAATTAATTTCCTACAGTAAGACCAAAATCAGGGCCACAGGTCAACGTCGGGAATTACATTATTTAACATGTCCATTGGGTTCCCCGAAAAGTCGAAAATTTATCCCGCGAAGGGCGAGGCCCTTCGGGGAAAAAAGGAGGGAGTCACCTTCCTCGAATATAGGCCAAGACCCTGCTCCTCTTTCATCACTCCCTGATTCCCTTTTCGTGATGAAACATTATAATTACACCAAAACTCAAACTCTCGACTTTCTTAGGAAATGTAGAAAGTATCAAAGTACGTATGTGAGATTTGAATATGTGCATTGACCTATGAATTCATACCTAACGCGGAATATATCCCTACTATGGTATAGTGGCGTCACAATGGATTGCAAGGCCTAGTGGATTAGTTAAAGTCTATCCTTAATAGGATAGTTAGATTGTTTGAGATCCCATGTCATATTAAACATGATCCCATTTTAGAAAATAAAGTCAATGATTATTCAATTACAATACCTTAATGTTACGCTATCGCTGGCGGCCATTTTGGATTTATGCTAGTTCGTGTTTTCCTTGAATTGGATTTCTGCCAATACATTTTTTTATTTAGGCTCCTCTTTATCAGAAGAGATCGGATAAATTGGAGAAAATAGTCCAAATCATCTCATATCGGCATGCCTTACTGACAAATAATGAAATACGTCCGCCACAATAACGCGGCTGGAGACGGCCTTGCAAAATGACATTCAACGTATCTGAGATTGACAAAATGAAGCAATAAAATCCATTTTGGCACTATTATTCAGGTAGATGGGATTTCATCCCGTACTATTTGATCAATGATCTGTTTGAAGAGGGTATTGTTATGATTGCACGTAAAATGCAAATAGTCACTCTCATTAACTTACTGCTTTCTCATAAATAAGGGAGCTGAATACGAAGGCCTACAATTAAGGTAAAGTTTCCTGTTGGCGATTTGTGCACACAAGTAGGCCATATTTACGAACTTAGTCGTTTCCTTTGTGACCATCGGCCATCATCTCAGTTGATAAGTATTCTTGTTACTAACCTGTCGAACCATATAGACTTATCTTTATTCTTTTTGGTAGAGTTTGGGATTTTTGTTACAAAATTGAATACATACATCCACTGGTTGCTCGCAATTTCTGCATACAACAATATATATATATATATAAATATAAAAATATATATATATATATATATATATATATATATATATATATATATATATATATATATAGAAAAACTGTGACACTGGAAAATCTGGCTGAGGTGAAAAGAAGTTGACTCCACCGAGGTTCGAACTCGGGACCTCCCGCTTGCTCTCTCTCTCTCTCTCTCTCTCTCTCTCTCTCTCTCTCTCTCTCTCTCTCTCTCTCTATATATATATATATATATATATATATATATAAATCCGTTGTTATTTTATTAAAGTGCAAGCTTTTGCAATGGAGATTTCGATCATTTTGTTGACGTTACACTTCGTGAGGTATTCTGAGGGTAAGTTTCTCAATATTGTTTTTAACATGCTACAGCATAACTCAAACACGGAGATTGGAAGGGGTGAAGGTCAAATATGGTTACTTATTGGCATATTTGAACATTACTAATTGAATTTAGTACCTATTTCAAAGTATTCCAAGAGGGTGACCGGGTAATCCCTCTACCTTGATCCTGTCTGCACAGTTTCTTTGATAATTTGAGAAAAAATTCTTCATCGCAACAGAACCATCACTGTAAAAAATTTAAAATTTCACCTACGTTTGGTCTGTATTCCACATTCTCAAGTGGTAGGTATAAGGAATCACCTAATTCGCCCATTTTAGTTACAAGTTACACATACTTGAAAAACTTTACCAGACACGGGTAGTTTATGGGTAAAAACGAAAGGTTAGGAAGAAGTTTCTCTGGGAATACTAATACGTCCACACATAGAGAAAGTATCAACTAACACCCTAAGGACACAGAGCAGCAAGTTAAGTTAGGGAGGGAGTGTCAGCAGTGACGCCGGCACGGGGTGACATGGTGGAAGGGCACATGCCCCTTCGATTTCTGATAAAAAAATCTGAAATTGTTAAAATGATCTAAGAATGTGTTTAAGCTATAGATTTCTATAAGGGTAGGGATGAGGTGTGTTTTCGACAGATTGATGGATCTATTCTACTATTTTTTATCACAAATAGTTCTCAAATTGTCATTATTCTTCAAATCCTTCGCAAGCTATCCAATCTTGCTTCAATATTGTTGTTGTATCAAGATCTTCCGGTAGCAACTCCCGCAAAGTACAGCAGTTAAACTTGTTTGGAAGCTGCTTACAAATTCCCAGGTGAATACTGGCTTTTTGATTGGCTTTAGGGTTTGTTGGGTATTGAATGCGTCTCGATGTAGAGCCTGAATGCGGGTTTTGTCATGAAAATCTTATTTCATGAAAAATTTCGGCGCAGATTGCGCGCATTTTTTGTCAGGGTTTGCACTCCATCTCCTGACCATTATTACCTTAAAGGTAACAATACATTGAACTATTGTGACCAAAATACTCTTCCGAAAAGCAGGTATATTTCCAGCCTCTGTAGGGGCCTCGCATCAATCATTGATCTTTCAATATAATTTGTAGCATGATGTGGAAGCTTGAAAGAAAGTATTTGCCGTTACACATTTTTCAAAAATTTTTACCGAGCGCTTGCGCTCAGCCATTATCGATATAGATGGCAATTGTTAATAAACTTATGACAAAAATGCATTCTAAAGCGCGCTTGTTAGTCCTTCTGCCCTTTTGCTATACCTTTAAAGGAGGTCTAAAATATCATCTTCCTGCATCTATACTCTCCCTCTTTCAAATTCCTTATTGCTTAAAGGTGTTCGTTTGGATTTTCGTTCAAAATGAGTATACAATACTATAGTTGTAAAGTGCTCGGCGTCATACTCAAAAGTATCATTTCAATGTCAGGTAATAAGGATGTCAGTACCCCATTTTATATAATTAATACAGCGCTTCCAAGAGGCCTTAAACCGGCCTTTACCAGCCTTAGGTACCCTTTTGTAATGCACAATCAAGCAAAGGGAAGTTTTCGTGATAGTCCAAGAATGTTTCTGTGGACTCCACTCAGGTAGTTTTACATAAAAACTTTCCAAGAATAGAAGGCAGTAAAGTAGCCAAACAGGAGACTCCTGGAGGTTTGCTGACAACATAACCTTCTCTTAGACAACGTGCTCTCCTCTTTTACCTAGCCAAACATTAGAATTTATTAAATTATGAACATTTTTCAGCCATATATGATCAATTACAAAAATATCCCAAAAACGCACCATCTACGCAACCTTAAATTAACAAAATTCTCAAAGGAGAGGAGGACACTCTTTCCCCCATAGACCTCTCGCTTAGGATGGCACCTTTATTTAGTGATAGAGGAAGGATCCCCACTGCTGTATAAAATTGCAGGGACGCATAAAAAGTACAATAGACTGGGGGAGGTCACTGGAGCCACTGAGTGTCAGAGAAGTGTAACAAATTGTAGGAACAAACAGCGTTGTGGAAGATATTGTGAAAGTAGAGTAATTGGATAAATGGATTAACTAACCGAAGGGTGCCCATGAGTAATAGGAAGTTAACAAACGGTGGGTGCAAACCCAAATGTGTTACAGAATGATCACATCAACGGAAAAAGACTACACGCCCATCGAAACAAACTAAACAGGTGTAGTTACTTAGTTAGTTAGTTAGATAATGTTTAACGACACACCAACACGAATGTGTTATATAGTGTCAACTAGATAAATTCGTTTCAAGTCCTCCCCTTTAGTCGCCTCTTACGACAGGCGGGGAATACCGTGGGCATATTCTACAACCCCCAGCCCACAGGGGGCAACTAAACAGGTGTAACAAAAACTAATCGCAGCAACAAAACATGCGACCGAGCAGTTGAACCTTTGAGACAGCAATAGACCTTATCCACTGGAGGGTAAACGATGAAACACACTGCAGGCTCGACGAAGACTTCGCATGCGAGCGTAGTAGACTCATGTATTTGATTGGTTCACAAATCAGCTGTCTGCATTTGCTGGTGTAAGTTGTAACTGAGGACGCACATTCTGTTTTGTGACGTCATATGCATGAACTCTATCAGAACAGTAAAACAGATCTTAGGGAGCCAGGAAAGTTACCAGCTTAAGTGTAACAACCCAATAACAGCTATGGAGTAAATGCAAGAAGCAGTGAAACACACTGGGACAACTTGCCTACTGTACTTTAAAAGAATCAATAAAATATAGAATTGCTTTTTGAATTAAATTGGCACCAGAAGCCTTTTTGGTTAAGAAATTTCTAGTCTGATGGCAGTATAAATGTATACTTTTTACCACGCAATGTGTTACTTGCAGGTTTTATTTAGTTGGAATGGTAAGCATACAGCCCCACATCGTTTTTTTTTCTCACCTAGGGGCATACCTTGCAAGATATAATGAAACAAACGACTGATCCATTCACAAACTTTCGATTGGCAAGTGACATGTTGAACACATTACCATTTTTAGTTTAGTTCGTAAATGACAGCATCTTTTGATCTTTCAAAAATTGTTGTTGTTAAGTGCTTAATCCTCTATTCTAAAATTTACATATTAAATAAAGAACAATATATCGTATACGAAACCGTATGGAATATTCTAAGAGCAAGATTGCGTACGGAAAACATGTCTCTATGGTAATAAAGATAGCCTAATATTATAAGACTTTCACCACAATTGCAGTTTTAAGACAAGGACAGTAAATACAATTGCACAATGTGCGATAACCCTTCCTAAATCATGTTATTTCAGAGCAACTACTTACGATACCAACTTTAGCAGCCAAACCGAATTACCGAAAAATTCTTCAATCATGTGTTCACTCCAGTGTTGTCACTTAATCTGAGAATTTGTGAAGGGTCAGGTGTTTTGGTTAAATTGAGGTGTTTTGGTTAAATTTTGGTTAAAAGAAGGGGTGGGGAATCTCGGTAAGACAGGTGGGTAAATTTTCCCTGCGATGCTTGCTGGATTGTTGAGATAGATCGCGAAAAGCGAGATACAGCTGCCTAATACAAAGGCTCGCACACCCTCAAAATTTGGTGTATGTAACAATTAATAAATGGACCGTATCCAGACTAATGAAACGATCCCACGTAACGTTTGTCCCCTAACGTGACGTAGGCGTGAAGTCAACCATAAGGTCTTTACTCAAATGGGACGGGAACCCACATTATGTAACATATTGACAAGTTTCTTTTTTTAACCTAGTATGTATTATCATAAAGGTTCTGGTAAAGTTCAGTGCATGTATGTACTGTCGGAATGTCCAACTGGTTCCATCACAAAATTTAACTATGATTTCATCCAAAAGTTAATGAAACCGTATTCAAAGACAGACATTGGCAACCCCAAGTACCGCTTTGTGGAGGGAAAGGAAAATTGTCAGTGAGTGACTGTTTATTGATTGATATGAAATTCAAAAGATACAGAGTAGCTCACATTACACAGCATGAACAGAGGGTGATCTGATTACACAATAGGTTCTTGTATGTCCACAAGGATAAAGCCCCTGGCATTCAAGTAGATTTGTGCCTTCACTCGGAGGAGCTTTGAGGCAGTTTTGGGAGGGACTAGAAGCAGGGAGTTCCGTACAACTCCCCGCTAGAAGTAAGTTAGTTGGAATCAGATGATTAGTCTTTTAACTGTCTTCTAAATAAGAAGCAGCTAAGTATACTGTTAAGTACGGTTTCAAACATTTGGTGATGAAACCTTACCTGACTTTATTCTTGATGAGTACCATTTAAATATAAATGAGTACGTTTAAATATGGTTTTATCCCAAAATTCATGAAGAATTTAATATGAAAGTGATATAGCAATAGTGATATGAGTACCATAATCAAAATCTGGTCTTACCTTGTAATTATTTCTTAAGTAAGTAGTCTTTCACGTTTGTGAGGGATAAAATATGTAGAACAAAACACTACAAGATTTCCCCGACTGTTTATAACTTTAGTGATATGTGTTTATTAGACCTGAGTCCAACTCAAGCACACCGGCCTTAAATTCGAAATAAGTGTAGTGTCAAAGCATATGTTGTTGGAATTATTTAGAAACTTAACACAGTAACGATTCCTCATAATGTTTCCATCACGACAAAAATTTGTTAAGGTACATTAGAAAAATCTGCCATTGAAAGTGGACGCCATGACTTGGTCGATTTTTAACAGTAGGGAACAGCAAACAACAAAATGTTCTTGGAATTTCTATCACGTCTTAACAGCCCGACAAAAGATTGGGAGTGCAGATTCCCTTAGAAGAATAAGCGGTCCCTGGACCATTTAATCTGCAAGAAAGGTGCTTTTTGTTAGTTGTTTAGCAAGAAAGGACTTCAAAGACAGATTAAGTTTGTCCAACTTTCAAGGGGGCGAATTCTCTCATGACAATTTCATCCCAACATCCATGAAGTAGTTTAATTTGTAATTATTATTCAAAATGGTTTTGTTCATTGAGCACATTTCGTAATAACCAAAAGTGTGCTGTTGTGGCATGTGCACCATTTCAGAGTGGGCGTGGCCTTGATCAGAAGGTTAATATCGTGATTAACAATGACTATTTAAGTAAGTTCTCTGGGAACAGAGCAAAAGCTAATTTAAGTCCAGATGTAAATTTATATGCTTCTTTACATGGCCTTTATCTGATTTGAGGTGTAATTATAGTAGCGTGAACTTCTCGAAGATAATATTGACTAAAACATCACAAAGTGGTTTCCCCTAGTAACTGTTTGCTTAGTAAACAGGCTATCACGCACAATGCAATAAAAGGTGTGAAATAAAATTCAAATGAATTCATCTGATAGCTGTAAAAGTCAGGTTTGACGATATTTGTGTGTTAGGCATGTGTCCTACTCGATTTTTATTTGCCTTTTATTTATGTAAGTGTAGCCATACTGCTGGGCTAAACAGAGCACATTTTATTGTACTGAGCTTGAATTCACAAACGAGTTTTGTTCCAGTTAGGTTCATCAGGGAAGCTAATACTCTCTTTTTATTATATAACTACTTTATATAAAAGTCATCTCAACATATCTCAACATAAGATCAAAACAACAGTTAACCGTTTCAAACCAGTGCTTTTTAGAAGCATTTCTTATTGTTTCAGCCCACAGCTGATTGCAAGGAACTGCAGCTTTTATTTTATTGAAAACTTTATTCACAACAAGCTCGTTACATGGATAAATTACATCACTTTTTTTATTCAGCAACTCGAAAAAGTTAAACATTTTGCTTGTGAGGGGCAAGCTACTGGCTATTGGCTAAGGGTGAGGAAGCATAGACTGGCCAGTAGAAAATATTTTTGCCCCCCTAAAATATTAATAGTTACTATTGCCACAATACATTTTAGCTTGTTTCACCCCTTTGAAAGGTGCTTTGCCCCTTCAGTAAATTGTCTGCCTAGGGGTCTGGCGTTGAATATAAAGTTTTGTTATGTCGAATCCATCTTGTATTCTTAATAGTGCTCAGTTACACTTCACGTTGTTCAAAAAATATTGAAACTACACATTGTCACTGAAATTTCTAAGAGAAACTAAACTTGGTAGGCTATACCCACGTTCTACAATCACCAAACATTCTGGACGGTAGGCTATATTTTAAAACACAACAATACAATTGTATGAAAAGCATTTTATTCAAGAGGACCTTAGTGGTGTTAATAAAAGACAAATTTCTGGCACATGGCTTTCCAAAAAATTTAATTATTTTACTGAAGTTTCAAAGAATTATTACCTTTTATACAATTGTATTGCTTTGCTCATAGAGCAGTCAGTACATAGGAGATGAATACAGTAAAGACCTAACCATCATGCACTACATCAAAGGAGTGTCTGAGAATATTTCCAGTATCTTAAAGGTTTTTTGACGGAGGTATTTTAGGTCATTAACAAAAATTAAACCTGCATAAAGATCGACTGTTTGTATCTGCCCTACCCATGGAAATGACGCACCATGGAAATGACGCTAAGTACGCAGCATTGACTTGAGAAGTGAAACCACAATCCACACATTTTTTTCAGTTACGATAGTTTTTCAATTAGTTTTTTTTTTTCAGTTAGGATATTTTCCTTCTGCCTAAATGCCAAACTTTTATAAGCTCCTTCCCTTTTAAGTACCTACATGTTATGATAATGTAAGAGGAATCTGCAGCTGTAAATAGTTCTTTTTGTTATGTAAATGAACAGTTTTGTTTACTCTCACAGTTATCGTTGCAATCTCCTTTTCTTCATCATTCTGCTTCTCGAGGGAGCTATGGTCAGACAACCCTCAGTTCCGTAACATCATGTAATATAATCATCTGAGAACTTATTTTACTTTCTCGTGTATTCTTTTATTATTATCGACGGACCTTGGCGGACAATGTCTCCGCCAAGGACCTACTTCATTCGGGGAGTCTCGGCCCACGTTACAATAATCTATTTCAAAAATAACATGATATCCTCTATTTTATATGAATTTGAGAATGATGTGGTGTTTAGTTCTGGTTCCATGAAGGGTATACCCATTCCAGAAGAGTCAATGTTTTAATAGCTTTGTGAATGTGAATCTATGTTTTGATGGCGGCACTTGACAAGTAAACTTTTTTAATCAAATGCAGGGTATGGTATACAGGGAATCCGTCTGAACAACGAAACAAGCAACTGCGGGGTCATAGAAATATTTTACAATGGAGAATGGGGAACAATCTGTGGAGATTACAACTGGAGTCTGGTCGATGCTTCAGTAGTATGCAAGCAGCTCGGATTCAGCAACGCCAAAACGACCACTAACAACCCTTTCATTCCAGGTTCTAATATTGTTTGGATGAGGAACGTTAAGTGCAGTGGAAGCGAGTTATCTGTGTCATTGTGTGAGCACGATGGACCCAGTCGAGGTAACTGTAGCGACGGGAGTGTATCTGTTTGCTGCAAAGGTAAGATTATACAGAATCGTAAACACCGTGTAAATTGATATACGGCCCTTCAATATAAGTCTAGTATTTCGAATTTGCAATGTGCAAAAATGTACTCTTTTGTATACATCTACGTACAGACACAAGTGTATTTCTTCCACGTCCACACTGAGGAGTCTACCTCCTAAAACTAAAATTTATGCACTTTATTTCAATTATTCCAATTGTGATGATATTTAGGAACAACTCACTATGACACGTTGTTTCATTTTTGGAATCAAAATCAACATAGTCTTATGGGATTCGATAAGATCACTTGTTAGGAAGAGCTGTTGCCACTAAAGAGAAAGGAAAGAATACTAAGAATATTGATTTGAATAGTAAAAGATGACACTGGAATTCTTTGAGCAACCTACATTCTACTGTTTGTGAATTGACTTCAACGTTTTATATCTTAGATTAAAATGTCGTTTTAAGATGGAATATGAGTCAACTGGATATCTTTTAAAACCTTTATGATACATATTGTTATAGTTTAAGACTTACGCATTAACATGTGACTACTTAAATCAAATTTGTTTCTTTATGAGGTCGTTAAAGTCTCCATTTTAATAACGTCCCAAACGTCTATACTTGGTACCACGTAGCTCTCATATCGTTTTTTTTATTACGCGAAAGAAAACAGTTTAAGCTAGACCTTATGAACTGACGTCTTGCGACGTCATTTTGAGCAAAACAATGAGGCACACTGCACTCACGCTTTACATTTGGCACCAGGGCGTTGCGAATTTAAGCGCGTATCAGACGGGTCCACAAATCAGCTGTCGGCATTTGTTGGTGTAAGTTGCAATGATACACGCATGCCTCTAGTGTGACATTATATGCATAAGGTCTTTTAAAAATAGATGCAATTTTATCTACAGGGGATGGTTTGCAAGGAATCCCTTTAGCGGAAGGACTTTCCCACTCCTCTGGTAGAGTAGAGGTGATGTATGGTGGATCGTTGACCACCATTTGCGATGTAGGATGGGAACTGGATGATGCCAGTGTGGTATGCAGACAGCTTGGATTCTCTTCTGCGGTAAACATTTACGGCGGAAGAACCTTCGGAGCAGGTTTTGGACGTATATGGAGAAATGTTGAGTGCAATGGAAATGAGTTGTCCGTCTCGGAATGTAGCAGGGGTAATTTTGACTATTACTATGCCATATATCTCTCCTATCCACAGTACTCTTACTTGTGTACACATTTCGATGATGCAGGGGTACTTTGCAAAGGTAAACTTTAAATTGCGTCACCCTGAGTTACATTGCATTTCATTGAGAGTAAACGTTGTACACTTGGCGTTTAAGGGATGTCTTCAGAATGTTTTCATTAATTGTTACTGTTTACCTTTGAAAATTAATATCCACTATATTTGCAGACACAAGGCAAAGAAGACGTTTTGAAGGATTTCAAAACGTTCAAAATAACCCAGGAGGGCCCGTGATGAGGCTTTGTTTATGTAATTCCCGCGAAACCCAATAAGGTGTTTAAAGTACACCACGCTTTAGCTGATGAGTAGTCTGACAAATCGTGTTTTACCATTTACACAATCTAGTGGGTGGTAAAGAGTCTAAGATATCATTTATCACTTAAGTAACTGATGACTATTCTGATAAAAATAAGTATCACTTAACCCACGCCGTTAAACATATATCTAATAATTTATTAATATTCTTTGGTTATAGAGTTTCCCCCAAAAATTCTGAAAGACCAAACTACTAAAATGTTCTGCCTAAGTTTATGATTTTTTGTGTAAAATTTATAGATTTGTTATGTTAAAATTTACAGAGATCACATGTGAATCTAGATCAATTATGTTAATATTAAAACCCACTTCTTTGTGATTCAAACTACGTCCTATAAATGTTCACGTAACCAACCTCTCAGCCTTTAATTTCCAAATTTCTAAGCATGATCGTAGCACAAAGGCAGAGAAGACAGTCGCCCAAAGCTGTAATTCTGTTTATTTCAAAAGAAATTATGTAAGATGGGTTTATATAATTGGGACATTACCAAAATTCTCATGTAATGTAATTATTGTTTACACAATAAATATTACAAACAATACCAATACATATCAGTTGCAAACATTTAAAGCAAAGTGAATAATTAGTTATTCAGTTTCTGATAAAAACGAAACCAAGAATGCCATTAGTTAATTAGGTATAAATCATTGTAAAAGAAACACATGGACAAAAATAATCTCCTTTCACTTAAATTTAATGTTCCATACGTCATAAAGAGATAAATAAACAAACGTTTTTACACAACAGTGAGTTTTTAAAGAATAAATATGTTTGTTGTTTAAAAAAGGTCGAGCCTTTATGTTATTTAACTGATTTATTATATTGAAAACATATATGTTAGTTAAATAACAGTACACTTAATAACAGTGCACTTACTAGTGGTAAATGAGTAGTTTGGAAAATTATTGACGAGTCATTTTTACCACTTACGCAGAGAGGCAGCTGATGGGTACTCTGAAATATCATTTTTACCACTTGCCACTAAATAGTCGGTTAGTAGGCTTCTTATAATGCTAAGTGGTTGATGAGCAGTCTGAGAAGTAATTTTTACCATTCACACAGCCTAATGGCCGATGTATAGTTTGAAAAACTTACCTTTCCTTTTTGTATGACCCTTTTGATTGAAACTTTTGTGTCCATATTTTAACAACACCGTTCAAAATAACGACATCGTTCATTTAATAGCTGATTCGGTGGTTACACTTCACAAAACGACTTTCAGGGGACTGTGACATATGAAATCCGATAGGTCTCCCTTAAAATAATTTTACAAGATTGTTGTAGTGCGTAAAACAACAGAAGCTTCAAAGTATTCTTTCTAACGTCTCCGTAGATGCATGACTACGTCAAGGAGCTTTAAATTTGTTTTTTTAATTGAAAGTAAAATCTTCGTTTTTCAGTGGAGGCAAAGAAAGTCACACAGGGCGTACGTCTTGTGGAAGGAATAACAAACTCCTCTGGTAGAGTTGAGGTATTCTTCAACGGAGAGTGGGGAACAGTGTGTAATGCTGGATGGGACTTAGTTGATGCCGATGTTGTATGCAGACAGCTCGGATATCCGGCTGCAATAGAGACTTATAAGAACACATCTGTCGGGCAAGGATCTGGATTCGTGTGGTTAACTAATGTCAGTTGCAATGGGAGTGAACACAGCCTTCTGGAATGTAAACATGAAAAATTTGGACAGCGAGAATGCAGTCATGACGAAGATGTCGGGGTGCTCTGTAAAGGTAATATGATGTTCTGGTTTAGCTTATAAAGAAATTTCTTGTTTAATAACAAAATTTTGATGAACCTTTAATGGTTTTGGAAAAAGGAATGAAAAATTAAAACCATTATTATCTACATTTCTCAGCATTTCATTTTCACAAAGAACGCAATAATTGTTTTCTTTAATCTAGTACCGAGAGTTACATAGTTATATCCTAAACAATAACATTACGAGTATTCTTAGATTGTCTCACAGCACTCAGGTTAAGGTAAAACATAATGCAGTATAAACGAGAGATGGAAAGATTATGTCTGCAACTGTGTCTTTATGCTTCAGTTGAAACAGAGAATTACACATCAAACACACGTCTAGTGAATGGACTTTCAAACTCCTCTGGTCGAATAGAAATTCTTTTCAATGGAGAATGGGGAACCGTTTGTAGTGACAACTGGACCATAGTTAACGCTCACGTTGTATGCAGACAACTTGGGTACCCGAGTGCCGTAATAACATATAGGAATGCATTTTTCGGTGGAGGATCTGGAATTGTTTGGCTAAGAAATGTGCGTTGCAGTGGAAGTGAATCAGATCTATTGGAGTGCAAACACCAAAAATTGGGACAGCCGGAATGCAATCACCGACAGGACGTTGGTGTGCTCTGTAGTGGTAAAATTGTTAAATAAATGCTTTCATTGTGTTGGGAGTATTTTAACAACAATAATGGTTACTTAACTTCACAGACTAACGCTGTGGAAAATACTGTTTTGATTCTCAGTTAAAGATATGACTGTTCTATTTTAGTTAACCATGTATTACAGTAAATTGTTGTATTTCACATTGAGCTAAATCATAATTAAATAATGTTCTGGGCACCCACATACATTTGACTTGACAATGACAAATGTTTTTTTTTCTCAATCCAAATTGCCGAAGTTTACTTTGTGTAAAATAGTCACACTAGTTTACAAGGCATATATGGAGACCTTTATAATACATGGTTAGTTGTAAAAGAGCACGAATTAAATGTAACATTACCTTAACTTGATTCAGAGTTTCTGATACCTTTTTAAACGTCTTCCCTTGTCCGAGAAAATAGTGTAATATGCCAAGCGACAAGTGTATGATTTGTATAACACGTAAAAAGAAGACACTTAAAAGAATGCTAAATTTACAGGAAAAACTTTGTAGTAAATTTTAAATCAAAAGTTACAGGGCGCAAAATAAAGTAAGTCATGTATATAAAAAGGATGAATATACATCTTGGGAGATTTGAAACAATTCAGACTACACTGACGAATAAACGTGACGTCAAGGACGCATTTTTATGGTTGAGGCACTTTAGTTTTAGACAATGAGACAGTATCGCTGCATGCATGCCAGAACAGGAAATGGTACTTTGGCCAGGCAGAAGAAGAATAAGACGGGGGTTGAAGTCAGCAGCTCCTCTCTTGAGCAAAGTAGTAGTCAATTTCAGGGCAAAAATGTTATGTTTCAAAGCAAAAGAATCTTTTGCCTGGGTTGACAACAAATCCCCATTGGTGGAAAATCCGCTTTCAACAGTAGTTGCAAAAGATTCGTATTTACGATTTTCGTCGTTCATTACACTCTATATTGGGCACATGTTCATTGGGAATTGCTGGCACAGATTGTGTTTTGAGGGATGCAAACGATGTTTCGAAAACGAACAGCAAATGGTACGGCGAAGATCGGTACATGTTTGCATACGTCGGGTAGCTTATTAATTACACCGGTGCTTTTATATCGTAAATCCCAGGGTGCAATGTGCTAAACAAACTGAACTCATAATCGCAAGAAACACTAATATAGATTTGGTAACAGTAAAATGTTTTAACCTTGGACCTCGAGCCGCACTCTTGGTTGCTTGAATTTTCAGAGGACTTCCTTCCACCATTAAGCAATATATAAAGTTCCACTCATATTTATAACTTACCCCTATAAGAAAAGTGAAACACTAAGCAACATTTACAACTCACATCTGGTCCACGTGGAATATACACTTTTAAAAATCTACCTATTTGCGGCCCAACAGACGGTTGCCTCCTGCCCATCTGTTGGCCGTAGCCAACAGGTTGAGCAACGGTATTTCTGAGGATGGTCTGAGACTGCACCGGGGTAGGTAAATGTGAATGAGTTCTAAAAGATAACCTAGTAAAAGATGATGCTGTCACTTGTTTTTGTCAGAATTTTAAATGTTATTCTTAGATAACATTGAGATGAGAATTTTACCATAAACCTTAACAACTGTTTTGCACCTTATTCATAAGTTTGTACTTTCACGTATTTACACTGGATTTAAGTACACTTGAAACTTGAATAAACTTGAACTTGAATAGGGTAGCCAGAACACTATGGTATGGTCACTGCGGTCAATTTGTAATTGAGTAACGGTTGAGGTTGTTATTGTAAAGTTCTGGACATAACACTACAGCAATAATTATTTCCTGACACCACAAAGTTCTGGAAAGCGCTCGGACAGGATTCCGGACTGAGGTACTATCAAATCTTGCAAATATTTTGAGGGTAGAAGTTACACGTTCTAAAGACACTTCATATTTGTTCAGTCATGGCAATTAAATTTCAGGGGTCAGTTTTGTCATAGTTTAGTTTGTTACAAGAGAATTTTCCCCTCAGGTACAAAAATAACACAACAAATGGAATGCGTTTAGTAAGTTTGTGGCAAAATACTATTAGATCATCAGAAATGATACTTACACTAGATATGGGTGACGATAAAAACCACCAAATGAGGATTATTTTGTTTAGGCCAAATAAAATCAGATTAATTAATGTCAATTGGAAGCATTGAAAATGACAGCAAATAGGTAAAAACGCTGCAAACAGTTGCAAAGGATGCCAACAGTCAATTTTAGGAAGCTTCACCTCTGTACATAGTTAGAAATAAGTGCAACTGTCACATCCTTGTTATATGGACTATGATGATTTGACCAAGACTAGCAGGTAAAACACTGATATCTACTCTCGCGTTGTCCATACTTCGGAACTGAATCATATGCACCTGCACTTTTTATATTGTCTTTGATTAGACCTTACTAGACCCACCCAAGAAATCCTTAAAAGCACTAAACACCACATTTAAATACGCCTAGAAATTTCAAAAGGCAATCATTGGAGATCTCCTTTCTTCTTCCGTTTCTTGAAATTAAGAGGAAAGGAATGATAACCTACATATTTTTGACATCAGGTGAAGTTCCTTTCATTAGTGATTTGTATTTGCTTCTCTTGTTAATTAGTCTGCAAAACCTTCTAAAACCATCATGAGGTCTAGTAGGTATTTACAGGATGTATTGAACATTTTAAGCTTGTTTGCAAATTACACCTGGGCTTAATTACAATAGATATCTGAAGAAGTACATAACCGATTGCAATCTATTATAAAGATGATGAAATTTATCTGTTTTAGTTGATAAAGAAACTGCCGTGAAAGGCGTACGTTTGGTAGATGGATTTTTAAACTCTTCTGGGCGAATCGAAGTCCGAATCCATGGCGAATGGGGAGCGATGTGCGGTTTTCGATGGACGTTAAATAATAGCGATGTGGTTTGCAGACAACTTGGATTTGCCGCAGCGGACGTGACATTTGTAAAATCATTTTTTGGTGAAGGATCGGGATTTGTGTGGTCGACTACAGTACACTGCAATGGAAATGAGTCATCCCTTCTGGAGTGTAAGAAACTATCCAAAATTGAAGAGATAAACTGTAATCACGAAAATGAAGTTGGGGTTCTGTGTAATGGTAAGAGAAATTTATTTGGCTTTGTATTGTCAGTTTTGAGGATAACGACATTTGCTTCTCAAATAATTAAATTCACAAAAGTTCATTAGCGATAGTTAGTTTACACCTCAATAAAAGCCTTTTGACCCCTTACAAGAGCAATACTCAAGTTTATAGCGTTCTTGCTATGCCCAAACACAATTACAATATTTTACAGAAGCTTGAAGAAAGAACGTGAAAACTTCAACTGTTTTAGAAAAGGGAATATTCCATAGAAAAAGTCGGGAAAGATGTTGCGATCCATATCTTTACTGAGTGATATCATAACTATCATTCGCTTGTGTTGTATTCCATAGTGCCTTTCTCATTTTTGATGTGTAAAAGAACTTACTTTTAATCAAATATAACAATTTTAGTGAGATGGGCTCTTACCGTTTCAGACAACTGAAAAGGTGTTTTGAATCGACACTTATGTAAGTTAAGGTTTGTAAATGCTGTAATGAGTTCTGCCTAGCATTGTAAAGTGTTTGATTTGAGATATGTTTTGAAGAAAATGCGACAGACTGGTAATCAACGTGTGATATTCTCTGATGTTAATTATTAGTAGGTTTTTCTTTTTTCTGAGACCACATCATAATGACACGGTCATGAAAAGATTACTAACTCTTATGTGACTTTCGTAAATACTTGCAAAATCTTTCTTCATTGGCAAGTATTGCCAAGATCGTAGAAGCTATAACTGAGGTGTTATAATATCTAACAAACGCAGCATCTTTCTCTTAATTCTATTAGAAAATATGCTAATTATTCCTCGTCATTTCTGATCACCATTATGAAATGTTTGAATGTTTCATTGCATTATTACCTCAAGATACATTGTTCATTTCACGTTGTTATATGCTATATCATGTCATGCATAGTCATATTTAAGTATAGCCAAACTTGTTAAGTACAAAACTGTCCAACAATCAGTTTGTACCCACAAAGAAAATGACACGGTGTGTGTCCAATCGGTGAACATGACTCACTTAATGCACTTTTTGTACTGCACTCTTAAAACGGTCGGTTCAAATCTTAGCCGAATGGGGTCGGATCGGAGGAGCAACTAACCAGATTAGTTCAATTATTTGAAAATTAAACAAATGTGATTTAATTTTGAACTTAATCTACTGTGGTCAAATATCTAACCAGACTCTGGTTACTTGTCCCTGTGATACCGGTTGATTCAAATTTGAACCGATCGCCTTTTGAGAGTAGTTTTTATAATGTAGATAAAAGTCAGATTGCATAGAATGATTATGTCAAGTTCCATATGCAGAGCTTAATGTCCCCTTAATGCGAGGACTTAAAAACACAAAATGTTAGAATAAGATATTGATATAAAACAAAGTTATGCTTACTTGTGATGGGAATATCTCCTTTCTTTTCATTTTATTCTCAGACGGAAAACAGGAGCGTAAGTAATTCCTGCTCTCTCTTTCGTTCCTTCTATCTGTTTAAATTGTGGATCTTTGAATATTGTAGCTAACGATGAAATACAAAACTACTTATCTTTTTACAATTTTGAAGAAGGAAGCAAACATAGTTTAGTGTTTGATGATTACCTTGAATAGTTGACATTTCCAACGCTTTGTGGCTTTAAAGACAATTCGACATGATACAACTCTTATAAACTATCGTATAATTTATCGTACTTGAAGCAAACGATAGACAACACACTCGCAGACATAACGTAGATACAAGTCACATTGCATAGTATTTTTAGGTCAGGCTCCATATACTGAGCGTAATGTCTCTTTAGTCCGAGAACTTGTAAATACTATGTGGTAATTTGGTATATGGGTATAAAAAAGTGGTGCTTACTTGTGATGAGAACATTTCTCTCTTTCTGTCATAGTCTCAGATGGCCAAGAGTGGGGTAAGAACCTCATGTTTTTTCTTCCTGTTGTCACAAGTTTATAGAAAATAGCCTTTTAATTTTTTGCAAACAAAGTTTGGTTTTTGAACCTTACATGCCTTTGAATAGTTGACGTTTCCCACGCATTGCTTATAAACTAGTGCATAATATAACTTACATGAGGCTTTCGCCGGAAAACACACCCTCAGAGTGAGAAGGAATTTGTGCTAGAAGTAGGTATTTAGGGATGGATGTACTTTAAAAACTTCTTTAGCTATAAGAAACTATTTATTTTTTAAACACGTAAAATCTAACCACGGTCGTAAATTACACACTGTACCTTTAGCAATGTCACTGGTTCGAACAAAGAAGGTTCTTAATTTGACACTAATGGTTAGGTTTTCTTAGCATTTTGTTAGCATTTTCACAAAATGGGGTCATCAACATACACAGAAAAAGCCTAAATATTGCTGTGAGAGTTTGGGAACTCCTTTGGTTTGAAAAATGCTTGTCTGCTTGTGAACTCGTATTCTTTTTCGAAGCGGCCAGGAACGTAAAGCTAGTAATGTTGAAAATGCATCTGTTGCATTTTATGCCAGTATATATCCTGCGAAAACATTTTGCACAACCATTTCAACAACAGATGGCAAGCTAAGCCATATAAAGCATGACTGCACATCCCTTCAACTGAGAACTGTATTTCTATCTATCCGAAACTATACCTGATAAGAATTTTACTGCTCATTATTCCCTTTTTTGTAATGGAAAACCTCAATTTTTTGATCAGCGTTTAATTTATATGATAACGCTTCTCTTAAGTTATATTTGTTTATGGTTTTATTAGAAAAAAATCATTGTGTTTCCATTAGGGGCCAATGCAGCAAACATTTGCGAATATACGTAAGCCTGCCTGTGGTTACCACCGTTCAGTTTCAGTTTTTTTCCACATCAATATTCATAAAAGAAAAACACATATGATTGTAACAAGAAGGTGGAGGAGGACTGAAAAAGCATAAGCTTGTATGAACAGTCCCCCTAGCAAACTAATGAACATAAATATACTCAACACAATTACAGAACATATAACAGAAAGCAAGTATCAAAACTTTCACACTTTTACACTGCATACATGATTGCACTGGCTTTGCGTCGTTTCGGTTTACAATAATCCTGATCTACCTCGCGGGTTTTAATGTGACGGATATTTAAAGTATACCTAAAGTCTAACATTTCAAGTTTATGTGGCAAAACTTGAAAATCGAGTTGAAATGGTCCAACTCCCATCTTTGTCGGACATTCATGAGACAAGAAATGAAAAGTTGCAACTTATTTACTCAATTTAAAATAGTAGATTTCGAAATAATTTGTGATGTCACTCTTCTACAACTCAAATTGCCGTTTTTGTTTTTGTCTTTTTTTTTTTTTGAAGCCACTGCATCTGGTGCCAAAATGTGATTACTGTCTTAATGTTATAAGGTGACTTGACTACACAGCTCTCTCCGAACAACATGCTATGCAAGAGAACAGTACATTTTTCAAGTTCATATAATTGTTATTTCAAAAAGGAAATAAAAGCAGGTTATGTGAGTTGTACAAGAAATTCATCACAAATTATTGCGCAATGGACTTTTTGAGCTAAATGAATATCTTTCAACATTTTATATCTCAACAACGGAATAAACTAAAATATATAAACGAAAATATATATTCTTATAATTCTAGACTTTAGGTGCACGTTAATTCTATCAAAAGTTTCACGGTAATGTTATTTTGAACTGAATGCTGTGCCAATACAATTACACTAAACTTTAAAATCGGGACAAGGTCGGGCCGACGCTAGGAACTTAGGCGTCTAAGCCTCCTATGGCTTCGTTATATACAGAACTGTGATCGTACAAATGACGGCAATTACCTCTCTTAACAATGGCATTGTAAAAAAGCCACAATAAGTAAAATTTTACAACTTACTCTCAAATAGTCTATCGCTTGAAATAGCAACTGGTATTTAACAATTACACTTCCCTTTAAGTAGCTATTTCCTTTGATGATCTACTCGGGGGTATGTTCGGCATTGTTTTACCAGCTTCCCCTACGTCATAAAGATCGTCTCTGATATCCCCGAGAAGGAGACTTACATCTATTCATGCATTAATAACCAAGTCGCCGTACCCAATACACATAGCATGTCCAGTTTAAACTGTAAAAATTGGCTGAGTCGCACCTATGCTGACAGATTCTTGGGCAAATGATCCTACCCCGATGATCTACTCAAGTTATGTTTGAACGAGATTCCCAAACATTTGCAATGGTAAATGATAAGCATCTGTCAAGAGCTTGGCTTTAAAACTGCTAGCAGAGGTGTCTTTACAAATGTTGGAGTAGCATGGCCCAAACATTTCCTCGTGGCCACGTGCTGAAAGTGTAATTTATCTGTTACTTTAGAATCTTTCAGAAACTTGCATCTTCTTCCATCATCTCTTGCATCTCCTTTCTTTAGGCAAGTCAAACTTTTAAAGCCGAGAGAGCATAAAACTCATGAATTTTTCTTGACTGCAAACTTATCATTGGAATATGTTCTGAACGTCAGTCCTCGAGTTCTGTGCAAAAACATGAAATAGTTTAATCATCTCCTGCATAGAGCGACCAAGAAGATAAGTTTCTCCTGGAAAAATATTCCTTTTAGTATGAAATACTCTTGTGAAGATTGGTTGAAAGGTGATCTACTGACGGGTAGATCTAAATTTTTTCATGGGTCAATTTGACGATGCAATGGAGTCATGGGTAGGAAGTATTGACCGTGGCAGCGGTCACATGTTATTTGTCATAATACCTCTATTCTATTTCTACACTTAATTATACCAAAATAATACCGGGCGAATTACTTCCTAAGACATTTTATTAAATTATTGAAAAGCTACCCAGTATAATGAACTTCCTTTTTCATTTGTATTGTTTGTTTCTTCCTTTTCGCAATTAGAATTTGTAAGCAAAATGGCAACTCGGAAGATTGTTAACTGAGATAATGGGGTAATTACCCCGTGCCTTATGGGTGCCAACCATTGACAATTGGGAATTTGGGGAAGGGAGGTTCAATATTATGACTGAGACCCATAGAAGGTGTTGCTCTGGGGTCAACATGTGTTTCAAATTTTCTAATTAATGAAAGCTCTGATTAGTCATTAGTTTCAAATTTGTGCAAGGAGACGTGAAACTTAAGCATTCCAGTACAACTACAAGGAACTAAAGCATTTTGAAACTTCATGTGCCTTACAAGTAATGGCATTCTGCAATCTCATCATGTGTACATTGTGAGGAAAATTATTATTTTAAAAAGCTTCCAGTGTACACGTCTTTTCTTCCAGTTTTAAATGAAACCAAGTGTAACAGCACAGAGCGTGGATGGTACAGCTTTTATGGTGATTTGTTTCAGTGCGAGTATTACAATCCTTGGACTTTTGAACAAGTCTCAAAATTGATACGAAATGTTGGATATTTCAAAGGAATGTAAGTGTGCTGGAGAGTTGTATGATTGTGAAAAGTTACACCTGTCCTATTTTGTACGTTTTTAGTAACAATGAAGGACTGCCTTATGAAAGCATGTTAGTATGACTAAACTTTAGAGAGTAACAGGGCTAACGGGAAAAGAGACTGAGGTACTATGAAAAAGCTTTTCTATACGTCTTGACTAGCAATTACAGTAAATGGGAACACAATTATTTTCCTACCAATAAATCATTTTAGAGTAAAGTACGAACGTACACTATGGTGAAATCTGCGAACGGAGGCTCAGTAATTGACAAATACAAATGCGCTCTAGAAGCATGAGAAATCTATTTTATTACATGCCTCAAAACAATATTCATAGAGCAAACAGGATGTTTCCTTAATACTGTTCACTGCATCTTTATTGTTTAAATTCGATGTTTTCATTGAACTTCACACATGTCTACATAATACATGTTTACCAAGAGAAATGATATCGAGTTCTATAGACCTTATGTATTGAGGTCATTATCTATTTTGCAACCATTTGCTCCACCCGCCAGAGGTTGTTGTTCACTACTGTACTTTAGACTGACATGAGTGAACTAGTAGGGAGATTGCAATAATTGCTTTTATCATTACATTGGACTTTCTGGGCATGTAATCCAAACATACAATAAGTGGAAATAGAGTAACTACGTCAAAAGTTTACAACTTTAGATTTATACGAGAATAACGGCACGACATTATCAGAAGCTGTGGACTGAAATTTTGTGTAATTGTCGTACTGTGTGCTTTGAGCAAGCATCACAATGACCAGGCGTCAAAGCTTGCATGTCTGTTTAGCCAGGCTTTGCTTTCATTATCTAACACAGGAAAGCTAGACAAAACACCTAGATGAATTTATCTAACTTATCTGATTTAGAAATACGGTTAAAGATATTGATAGTGTCATCAACACAAATATACAGATACGTTATCGTAATGAAAAATTGAAGTTTTACGTGAGTTTTGTACTTTACGTCGAAAATTTAGCAAACATCAAGTTGACTTCGCTAACACGCATGCGTATTTGATTAAAAAAGTTCGCCTAGCTTGAAGGCGAAACAAAGCACTAAGATAAATTGTTTCGTAAAAGAGGAGGTAATAATATTCGTAATGGTACTTTACTTTTAGATAAAACTAATAGAAACGTGTATATATAGTCATATATCCATTAATATTGTTAAAGTCACCAGAACAAAGACAACTAACTGTATTCAAGAGTAAGTCAATTAAAACTATCAAACGTGATTTGTTGCTTGAACAGTCGTTTAGTTGGTCAGACACAACCATATCCAAACATGTCTTTCAAGGATGCTTTGGGTCAATGGACTTGGAGATATATGCGGACTATTACTCATGGGTGAGGCTTGTAATTGTCGATATGATTAAACTGTTCTTCTATTATCTTGTTGAAGATTTTTCGTATTGTTCCCCTTTTGACTTACCTACGAATCGGCAAAAATAGATTTTCAGGAATCTGTGATGTAATTCCAATATCAAAGGGTGACAAATGTTCTCTCAGTTAGAGATTCTTTGCCTACTAAATCGGTTGTTGTAAATTGTAGAAAATAAAATATATTAAAATGCTATTTTCAATTTTTAATGCTAAGATAAAACAGATTCTGGCAAAAGTTGCAATTGTCACTATTCCAAAATGTCCAGATAAACACACTCGTTACTATGCCAGTTTTGCTGATTCTTTAGTAAGCTTTAAAGGGGACGATATGTACATTCCTTTTACAATTATTTCTCATCTTTCATCATGGCAATGCTTTTAGCTGTTTAGAAAATACTTTCAGCGGGAAATTTTGGATAGAGAAGTTTAACGATTTACAGTACGACAGTTATCTATTGGAAAACGAGTAGGGGCAAAATGTAAGAGGAAATGTAATCCAAGCAATGCTTAGTTATTCTACTTTCTAAGTTAGCTAAACAGACAACGTTAATAAATCACATTTTAAACGTTTGATCTGCTTTTGTTGTTGATTGTTTTAATGCGTAGGTCATTTACCCATTTCAACATAGGACGTATAGAAGAAACTGATTTTCTGGAATTTACAGATTTGACACTTTTGTGAGTATAACACGCCGACATTGCTAATGCATTCATAAACACAAAACCTTGCTATGCCTACTTCTAGAAGATAAATGACCTCAAAATAGTAAGACATATGAGTACAGTTGTTTAGAACATTATTCGAAAGAAATGTTCAGAATCTTTTATCAATACCTCCGTCATGCAACATTCTTATCCTTTAAAGTGACCAGCTGTTAGTCTCGCTTCTGTACTTCAACGAGTACAATCTACGTCAAAACGTGGTCACAGTCGAAAAGTTTCGAGCCTGTAGTAACCCAATGAATGTTACAAAAATGCAAAGGCTGACAAAGATATCAGGCCCCTTCAAGCAAGGCAATATTGCAGTTGGTTAAAAGAACTACGTTTATAATAACATCTTATTTGCAATTATGTACCATAACTATAGACTTCAATTTTTTTTAATAAAACTATGTAAACGCTAAGCTGTATTTTGATAGTAATGATGAGAAACTTGTTTCTCAAAGTTGTAATGACCGCAATGACCTTTTTACCAAATTTAGCAATGTTTGAATAATATGAGAACTTTTTAAGTTCAACAAATGAATCCATGTCTACGTAAAAGTAGTGCTACTTAGTGAATTTTTCGATTATAACCACTGTTAAAAGAATATCTAAACTCTGACCATTGTAACTTGCTTATGTATGCATAGCTGAATAAACGTACTGTTTATTCAGCAGTAATTGTGTTTATCCCCTATCTTACATGCAAAAGACGAATCGCGTTTTAAGTAAGGTTTTTTTTGAGTTCATATAGCCAACTAAAGTCCGATATACTTACTCTTTCCAGGATATTAAATAACAACAAGATTTCACAGATACGGCCTAATATCTTGCCATCAAATCTCGAGAGCCTGTAAGTTGTGTAATAATTAAAATTTTTTATCTAGCCTCAAGCAAAACCAATACGTCCGTATCGTAACCATATAACTCATATTTATTGGTTTCCTCTTGCCATCAGATCCTTAAGTTACAACGAGATTTCACATATATTTCCGAATGCTTTCCCATCAAGTCTGCGAGTCCTGTAAGTAAAGTTATTTTTGATAGTTTTCTTTTTTGTGTTTGCGTGAAAAATGAGTTTTAATACGGCTTAAAGGTAGCTGAAAATTTGGATTGGACATTGATCATTATCTCACTAGTGTAAAGTGCCCCTGTATGATCAGTGTGATAAGAATATCACTGCATTTGTAAGTCCGTACGATCATTCAAGTTTCTCTCCCTTTTTCGGTTATATTTAGGGAAGTCTACCCATAAACTAAAGTTTATGCTTAAGTGCAAATGAGACCTTTACATAAGGAAATCATGAAAATTTACATGTAAAAAGAATCAGGTAATCAAGTCTGCCACTGTTAATGTAAATCTAAACTGAATGACATGTAACTCATATTAAGGAAATTTTGAGGTTGGTCAAAAGACACCGGATTTCGAAATAGTACAGGAGCAATTGAGGAAGAAGAGTGACGAAGGTGGAATGACCAGGACGAAAATGTAGCAATGGTCAGGGGGTTTCGAAACGCATGACTTTTTTAGCCCTTGAACAGGACCCAACATGAGCAAATTAAACGGCCACGTTCAGTGACTATTAGGGTTTTTGTGAGTGAAATGTCAAGACCGCCAGGGATCAAAATTAGAAGACTGGCGTTCTATTGCAAAACTGAAACTGCCCTGGCTGCGCAAGCAAAGGGGTTAAAGTAAAAGGTTTTCTGGCGCTTAAATGCGCGCCAGTTGGGTGTTGCAATCAAATCTTTCAATTTGGAAAACTAGCCTTGCATTTAGTCTGTTTCACAACATTCACATGCAAACGATGTAAACGGCACCCGCTTTCCGCTAGCGGTATGCTCATCTTAGGGAGTCGACGGACACAAGCATAGGTGCCATCGATAGAGCAATGCCGTTTGGAGCTTGCACAATTTGTGGTACCTTAGCAAAAGGTCCGGATTACAGACGCATGAAGCCTCTAACACCCTAAAAACAGCTTGCCTCCATCTGCAAAATCTCGACCGTTCATAGTAGCTTATGTGGTATACATGGGTCAACGTAAGGATAGCTGAGTGTCTACAAACATCCAAAGAAAACGGCATCTTAGGGGAGACTAATCTTGAAAGTAAAGGTATTATTAATGTTGCTACCTGTTTAATGAGGGATTTATGCGATTGTCACACAGTTACATTTTAAGTTCTTGACTGGCTAATTGAGTTTAAGTTGTAGTCAGTAAGCGATCAACACTGTAACTCGGAGCGAGGGATGCTTTTTCCACACTGTTGGGCTACTATGTTCATTTGTTCAACAATTGCAGCCTTCTTGTAAAATCGTATAAGAAGTTTAGGGACTGAAATCTCCTCTGTGTCAAAGTAAAAAAAAAAAAATTTACATGAATCATGATAAAGGTACGAGTCTTGGAAAAATTGTCACTGGATGATTATTCATATCCCAGTTTAAGTCATTTTTCTGCTAAATTAGTTAGATGAAATTTAACGACGTACCAACACAAGTGTGTTACCGTATATAGTGTCAAGCAAAGTTTAAATACGGTGCAAGTCCTTCCCTTTAGTCGCCTCTTACGACAGGCGGAAAATACCGCGGGCATATTCTACAACCCCCAGCCCACAGGGGGCTTTTTCTACTTGGATCAAACTTTTGTTTCTCAAATATTGCAAAACATCCCAATGGCCCTGTCACGCCACATTATAAAACACTGCTCACATACTGGGAAGTAGTTGCTTTTATCCAAAATGCATAACGGCATAATAACGTCTTTCATTTTTGTTTTTTATATTTAAGTTACTACATTTGCGACGCATACTGTGATTTAGTTCTTTTCATGAAAATGTTCAGGCAAGTTTCCTCAGCGCAATGAAGTCCATACCGACGCTTGATAGATCGCCAATCAACGCCTACGGGGCCAAAAAGACGCTAAGGCGCGGTAGCACTCGTTAACGTGCTGAGTATTGCCTTAGCTTTACATTATATCTACTTCTGGATACGCATTTTTAGAGCAACGGATCGATATGAGTAAGTCTACCTACATTACGTGACCTCAAATCAGTTTCAGTTTCGAGGCATATTCCACATTCACGTGTGTTCTCCAGTTATACAGCGTACAAAGGTTTTTCGCGTGACTACAGGGTTGTCTCCTTTAACCTCGCTGGCCCCAATGATATGCATGTTAATACGGTCTTATTAGGGTTTCTTCATGTTACGTCAAAATGTTCCCAGTTTTACAATACCACCATTTTGGACGTCAAACTTACCTCATGCACAACCACAACATGGATCTCTCAGTTTGTTGGACATTTTAACTCCAAGCGTTTGGTTGTATCACAATTGTATCTAGAGTCATGTTGTGTACGTGTATGGATCATACACCTACTGCACATGATCAGTGACGGCCAGCCAGAGAAACCCTAATTGTTACTCAAAGCTAAAAGGTTTCCTCAGCCAGCATGCCGAACTGAAACACAGTGACGTCACGTGAAAAAACCTCTTTGGAGGTTGTCGGTGAAACGTTACTTTCTCATGAAAGCGATGAGTCGGAGTTCAAACAATGTATTACGCGTATTACATAGTAGTTAAGTCTAGTAACTAGTTTTACTCTAGCAGTGAAGCCAGTAAAGTGTTTCCATAATTAGTAAAGAAAAAAATTGCCAAACTGATTTCATATGGTCCTCCAGCAGACAGGAGTTGTTTACACTCCAAAGATGCTAGGTTAACGGAGAGACCCGGATGACCGACCGACTCCTTGCACAGCAATGTCGCCCTGGCCCCTGTTTCATTGAGAGTTAGGATTGACCTTAAGTTTCATCTACCATGCAATTGTACTATTGGAATCAAACGTAAGGTCAAGCGTAACTTTTTTTGAAACGGCGTCCAAGTTTGTTTCCCTTGGTAACCCAACCTGTGACATAAATGCCCGTACGTACGACCGACTTCCAACCTAACAGTTTGAAACTAGAGAGTATTAAACCGATAGGTTGATACTTTAAAGCACCGTTGTCATTACTGACACAACTATAGGCATGTGTCAGCACTGAAGAGGGTATAACAAAGATGTCGGGTTGAAAGTGAGCAACCACAGCGAGATTTGCATTTCTTTTAAAGTATTCAGACCATCAACGAAGCAGAACTTAGACCATGAATTACAGTAAAACCCCGTTTATCCGAACACATCGGGACCGAAGGTAGTTCGGTTAACGAAAAAAATTCCGATAAACGGGGTTCCGAGTTTTTGCCTCAAGTATGGTATACTGGGTCCAAAAGACAGTGTCAACACATTCCCAAAATAGTTTGTATTTCTCTTCGGCGGATTTGTGACCTAATGTCACTACCCTTGTCTATAATAATAAGAAAACAGATATCTGCTTTACTAGGGACTGAGAAAAAAAGTCTTGGGATGAGATAAGAAACTCCTTGGATTGCCCTCTTGTTTTGTTTGGATTTGCTATCATTTAGTATCTTTAAATTTATAATTTCAAAGACATGAAAATTCTGTACCACAAACGCAATAGTCCCCCTTTAAATGTAAAAAATTGTCAATGGATTAAATGATTACGTAGGTTTCGACCAAAACTTCTTCTACTTTGAAGGTTAATATTACTACTTTATTCTTATCTTTAAAGTAGCTCATATAATAACAAGAAAGTGTTGCATAAAAGGAAGAGCAACAAGAACTAGTATTTTCTATGTGCGGCACATCTACATAGAGGTCCTTAGGCAATGTTTAACACATTAATTCACAAAACAAGTCTTTGCATCTTCATGGTAACTGAATACTTGATACATTGCATGCAGGAGAGAAAAAAAAAACATGGAATAATATTCTTTTCCAGCTAACTACTTTCAAGACTCCTTGTAACCATTGTTACAGGGGCGTAGCCAGGTTTTTGGTGTGGGGGCAAAGTCGACTCATCGTCCCCATTTTTGACCACAGTCCTGGGAAAGGGGTATAAGGGGAGGGGTGTCCCCCTCCCCTTCTGAATTTTTAGCTGTCTCGAAGGGCTTAGATGCAAAATGGTGCTTCTTTTTATACTAGATCCCAGTGTTCTCCACAGGGGTTTTTAGAGTGGCTCAGGGGTGGCGCCAGGATTTGCCCGAAGGGGACCAGATTCCCCGACGGGGAGGCCAGCGATCAGAAACCCCGATGACGTCGAGGGGTTGGTGAGGGGAGATTTAAAGAAAACCTGTGTGCTATACCATGCCATTGGATATATTGCATAAAAATTGTATATACTAGAGAAACAAAGATTTACCGTTTTTATCCGTAATCTAAACTGTGAAATTGCAACGCGCGCGAGGCGCGCGAAAATTTTTGGTACGCCTACACTACAAAGAATCTGTGCTTGTTTAAAACTTATATAGGTCAATTGTTCGGGCAGGTGGGCCCTATCAGACATAACTTACATTTTACCTCCCTCCTCGGGTCACTAGCCGTACCTCACGGCAGACATAAGAGACCAGTCATTAACTAGTTTTACGGAAATGAGATGACATTGTACTATATTTAGCTAGATAACGGAACCGAGGAAGAGTGGGCAAACCGTACCAAACATTGTGGGTTTTGTCTCAGAAATGATCCTTTTGAAAGCCAAAACAAGTAGACCAATCACGGGTGGCGACAGAACTTTCCCGAACGGGGGCCGGGCCATGCCAGCGACCCCAAGTTCCGACAACCCACTATGTCTAAGGGGTGCAAGGTGAGAAAGGGATTTGAAGGAGCCTAACTATCCCATGCCATTGCTGGGCATATTTTGCATGATATCACTTAACATTTCAAGAGCCAAGTTGCACAGTGATATCGTTCTTTTGAATCTGAATCGTGAAACTGCAAAGCGCTCGAAGCGCACGAAATTTTTTTGGTAGGCTTCCACAAAAAACATATGTGATCATTAAGAACAAAAAGAAAGAAAGAATACTGTAGGGGTTGAAGATCGTATCGGGGATAACGTACATTGTATCGAAACCACCTGGACTCGCTCACCAACTGACCGTGCAACATGACACACATTAGAGAACAGCAACTAGGCATTGCGATATGGGATGAATTTTACGACCTCTACATAAGCTGTGTACTCTGCCTACATGTTACTTGGTAAGGTGGACAGGACTTGTGCTATCTAGATATGTGGAATGGAAATATTGAAGAAAATGGATTGACCCCACAGCGCTCCTAGCGCGCCGAAAAGTTTGGGTTCTTATTGGGAAAGTTGTCCTCTTGAGAGCAAAAATCCAGGTAAACCGGTGGGGCGACTGTCGTCTTCGGGGACTGCACTGCTTTATCGTAACGCCCTCCGAGTGAAAATAACATTGACAACCAATACGTTTTCGGGATTTAATTATGTTGTTTCAAAATCAGAATTAGGGTTCGAAAAAAGGGTTAGGGTTCAGTCCCCAAGGCATAATCAGTTAAAAAAAGGAGAAAAAATCTGAAACACTGTTTCCAGACGAGATGACATCATTAATATCCAAGGTTTTGATTGACTTTTCGGGAGCGTATTGCCGATGCGTCCTGCATAAAAGAAATATGCCGTCCGTTCTGCTGCGGATTCCACCGTCATTACTCATCCCCGAGACCTAAATCCCTACCCCCTCCCACTCAGCCAACTTCCCATCCCTCCCTCTCGCCGTTTTCTTTTTCTTTTTTTGCTTTCCTTCATTTTTCAACATCGCCCATTGCGTCCCCAAAATTTCTGTTGGGGTACACTCTGCCCCCCGCCCCCCTCTCTGGCTACGTCACTGCATTGTTACCTCAGTGACTCTATGTTACCCTCACTAAAACTTCCTTTTTGCTCCAAATTGATGAGGTCTTAGTCTAATCGCAGTTCCAGTGAGATCACCTTGGGAGTATATGACAGTGTCCCATACAGTTTGATATCAGTATGCGTTTAGCATGCCTTTTATGGAGACAAAGAAAGTAGGTTGGAAGAAGACTAAAATGTACGTAGCTGTGAAGATGGCAATTGAACTGTTGTGAACTTATAAAGCTTCGTTGTAGATCCATTATGCAACCGAATACGATACATTATGAACCTTCAGTAATCATAGTATTAATCACTTATACATAAAAAGCATTGTTTTCATATTCCCTTTTTCGATTCGGTCTGTGTTTGGTCGGATGGTGTGACACTCGTAAAATACATTCATTTTTCTTTACTGTACAAAATGATCAATATCTGAATATAGATTTTAAAGTTTTAATAAGAAAGCGTTGCGGCCTCCTTTGTTCTAACATCTAAGTGTCGTTATTTTGTTTGCTCTGTCTCGTACCTCCCATTGCATATTATGTTTAAACGATGGATCCCTTTTATAGTACGAAGTGTTTTAAGTTGTTTTATCTGGTTCCTTTCCCATTGCATGCAACGTTCAGATGATGGGTCCCGATCCGTAAATGCTTATTTGTGATATGAAAACCAAACTAATAACTAAAATTCTTTTTTTTTTAACAGGAAGTTAAGCAACAACAACATTTCACAGTTAACGCCAACTACATTCCCGTCAAATCTTGAAAGTCTGTAAGCTGTAATAATATATGGACTATCCTCAAACTTTCATATTACCATAAGGATGCTGTTTTCAAAGCTCTTTGACCATTAAATAGATTAAAACATAACGAAAATCGAAAGGTATCCGATTCCATACAAAAAAGCGATCATCTTTGTTTAGCTAATTCTCCTCCTGTACGGAAGGCTTACAGTCGTAATCATCACTCCATAGCAAATGTCATATAGAACTTAGTATTCACTTTAGAAGTTTGTTTACTACTTATTAAATAAATAAGATTCCTGATAGGTAAGTGTCGATAACTTTATCCAAGTACCTAGTGTTCAATTTTTTTTTTGCATGAATTCCTGTGCATTGCCACTTAGAGAATGCCCTTTAGAACTATTCCCACCCTGACAACTTACCCCTAAGCAAATCTCACCCTGGGGTAATTTTAAATGTTTTCGAGGAAAATTCCCTGAGGGTACATGTCGTCCAAACGGAAATTTGCTACAGTTGGATTTGCCCAGGTGCGCAGTTTCCAAGGAGCAGTCGAAAAAATTAGACGAATTCTCCAGAGCAGTTGTTTAGGGGATATTGTCCGAAGGTGGTTGTCCAGTCACCGACTCAAGAGCTTACATTATTAAAAATTTTAAAAAAGTTTAAAGTCCCCACTATTTGCATGCATGCTACATACAGGAAACATTTTATTATTTAGGACCAAGTCGTGACAAAGTGATGTGCAAACCATCAAAATCGAATGAAATTTGCAATTGCTCTGGAAATACTCTGGTCTCAGCCTGAGGCTGTAAAGCACAGGTAACGTGAAATTTTTGAAGCCCCCCTTATACAGCCACAATAACGCCATGGTCGAATAAATTTTACTAGAAGTATTGACGTTACCACTTTCTTTGCCGTAAAACTAGTAAAAGAGAACCATGAACAAATGTTGGAATAAAGTCGGGCGAAGTAAGGACAGGCTACGCTTAACCAAAATGTTACTTTCAAATTGTGTAATTTTATTTTAGTTTAAACAAAAAATGTGGTGAAGCCTCTATAGTTTGGAATATAATTTGACCCTATGGAGGCTTTTCGTATGACGTCATAATACTCCTTGGCGCCATGTTGGAGTACATGTAACTTCGTAGTAGGCCACACTCGACGCGCTTGCTCGATGAATGTGTACAAACCGCGTATAACACAGAGCACAGTGTGCGGCGCGTTCAGTATACTACTGCACAAAATCATGTGTTCTTTGCATGAGTGTCCTCCAGCATGGCGAATCCGTGACGTAATTGCAAAGCCCCTATAGTCACCGTGTCGATTGAAAGAGATGCTTAAATTCCAAAAGGGACCTAGGCTGAATGCAACAGAAGAGTTGTTTCCTCAGTGGTTTGGATATTTAAGTTCATACCTTATTTAAAACAGTGATTCGACCGAAATAGAGCACTCGTTTTCCATTTTTCAATAAATTGAAGTGATTTATCTAGGAACTCCCTCCACTGTAAAGAAAGCTAGGTGAATCGTTTGCATACTGAGGGATTGTAATTTCTATGCCCGTAAGTACGGCATGGTTTAATTGTAAGGCTACCTACAAGCTTAGTGCAAATTTTAAAGCGATAACATCCAATTGGTCAGCTTTGACACATCGGGTGCTAAAAATCACGCCACTACGCACCAAATAATTCTTTTGGACACCCGTTAAAGTTGACAGAAGCAAAGCTATTATAGTAACATAACGCATTTAAGGAAACAATCTGTACAGATAAGTAAAGTTAGGCCAGGTTAAGTTGTTTAAGCTTTTAAGTGAGTAACCGTGTAAGAGATAGTCGGGGGAGGGCTGTTGCAAAGTTTACCGTTAGGAGTGTGGATGAGGTGGTTAATTGAAGGCCAGACACCTCCCAAAATGTTCATCTATTCTATAAGGCCAGTGTTTGGGTTGCCTAGTAGGAAAATAAATATGAAATATCGGAGATACAAATGTTAAATGACAAATAATATGTTACACCATAATAGTTTCTTGCTTTATGCTATTTTTGAGAAATGAAGACTATTTTTAGAAAAAAAATTAGGATTTGGACTGGTGCCAATTATCACCCCCACCCCCACCCATGCGAAGAGCCTCTGGTGAGAGTCTTTAATTTCTTTTTTTTTACATACAGACATCTGAGTTACAACAAAATTTCACGAATACCATTAAACGTTTTTCCATTAAGTCTTCAAGATCTGTAAGTAATAATGGATCATTTCGCCTTTGTGATGGGTAAAACATAACTTGAGTTATCCTGCGTTTCATTGATAGGGGAAAAAAACACACAATGAGTTTCTCACGATGTCAATGTTCTCTGATTTGTTTTTAATTAATTGCCGAATACGAAAGGAATCTAGTTAATCAAGCTGCCCAGTGTACGCGTGTTGTATTATTTACATGATTATGGGTGTGTATGTGTGCTCGTGACGCTTAGCTAGTAAACACGATATTTCAAGATATGATTAGTGCATACTTTGTATACTTAGTACATAGATTAATCTTATTAAGAGTAAGAACCCTATTGTTTTTGAAAGTTAGAGGTAATTTGAGGTCACATAGGTCAAAAACAAAAACTTTCCCAACAAAAAATTTCAGGATAGGTATGAGAGGTCCTTTTCTTTCGTAGAATTAAGATTGGTCATATAACGAGAAAGGACCGTATCATCTTTAATAGAGATGAAAGGTTATCTCAGTTCACCATTCATGCTAAATGTAAACATTAGTCGTATTACGAGAAAGGTTTCTATTGTTTTTGATGGAGGTCAGAGGTCATATGATGTTACCAGAAATCAAAAACCGAAAACCTTGTGACCAAGATATTTCGAGATAGGATAATGGATACTTTCATACTTGGTATATAGGTTTCTCATACTGACAAAAAAGGTACTGGTAATGTCATCTACGATCACCAGAGGTTAAACTATGGAAGTCTTGTAAACTGATAGTTAACACGATATTTCCAAAATAGACACTAGACCGTACTTCTGAATTGTGTTGGTTCGTAATCAACGGGAAGGTATTCCTTAATATTTGTAACGTTCCAAGGATAAAGTAATTAAGAACAGTTACACTCAAAAAATCAAGTGCTCATATCAGCACTTGAAGTGCTAATTTGGTAGCACTTACAAGTGCTCGGAGAGGGACAGCACCTCAGGTGTTAAATAAGCACCAATTTAGGTGCTGTTTTTTCAGCACCTCTAAGGTGCTGCCACAAGTTTGATCATATTTTGATGAATTTGGTTTGAAAACATTGTTTATGTTTGGTAATCTGATGCATAACATGCATAATCCATACCAAGAAATGACGCCATGATCGTTTGGAAATTATTTTTTTCTAACAGTCCCCTGACTCTCTGGCGAAGGGCCAGGGGCGAAAACCAAACAATACTCCCGAAGGCGTTCTGCTCCATGAAGGAGTAACAACATCCCGAAGGGACAAACTTTGACTTAACTGACCCACGCGACAGTGGTCCCGTTCTAGACTGGCTGAATAGAACAGGTCCCGTTTGGAAATGATTTTAAAAGAAGAAATCCAAGACTGGCGCATTACATTGATATTTATAATATGGAGGTCATTAAAAACAATTAAAAGTAATGTTTACAATTCTTATATATTAATTATTAATTATTTACAAAATAAATGCTGTGAAATATACTATTTAAAGGGCCTTACAATTTGCCAAGCAAGGGAACTTAGTAGTTAATTAGTTCCTAACAAAATGAAAGACGCAAATGCATTTGCTGTCGAAGTTGGAATCGTTGAAGAGAAAATTGTCTCAATAAATTAGCCTAGCCCACCAAACCAGAATATTCCATTAATTCCAAAACGCTATCAGCACCCATAAGGTGCTGTGCACTAGCACCACCCAAGTTCCAAAAACAGCACTTCAGGTGCTAATTCAACATAATCACCCGTTAAGTGCTACCATTTTAGCACCTTAGTTTTTTGAGTGATATATCATTATGAGTAAATCACTTAGTAAATTCATGTCCAGTTACCTCTCGGTGGACTTGTGGCAAGGATGCTGTGCCTAAAAGATCATCACAAATTGGTTACAATTGACGTCCACATTGAAGAGTGACGTTCCCTCCTGCTCAAATTCCCGTTGAACCCAGTTATTTTAACTGGGTTCAACTTGATCTGTTATTTAACAGGATTCAACTGGATCCAGTTGAATTCCAGTTAGAACCTAGGTGGAAACTAATTAAACTCAGTTAAATTCAGTTTATCTAATATGGAATTTGTTTGAATGAAATGAACCCAGTTAAAAGGTGTGTAGTCCAGTTCAACCCAGTTGGTTAAAAAAAAAATATGCAAAAAAAAAAAAAAAAAAAACTGGAACCAGTTTAACTCACTTTAATTGGTCAGCTGAGTTCAACTGGGTTTTGAATCTGGCGGGGTTCAGATTCAAGAATCTTTTCTTTATTTTGTATTATTCAACGTTTTTTACTAAAGTTAGATTTTTCATACTAAGAAGAAGGCCCCTACTGCTTTGGAAGAGGTCAGAGGTCATTAAGTTCTCCAAGGTTGGAAACCGAAAACCTATAAAACACCGCATCTCCAGTTAGGCATCACGAATGTTTCTTTATACTTGGAATGTACATGCGTTATAAGTAAAAAATACCCTCTTATTCAGCAGACTTCCAAGGTCACTTCTGGTTACATGTGGCGCAGCTGTGAAATCATTCTAAATTCTGAAGACAGGATTTTAAAAAGGTGTTAAAGAGGAACAGTGGTAGCCATTAGACCTTTAAAATATGTGTAATACACATATAAATACTACAGATAAACGTTACCTGGTGGACCTTTCCCGCATCACTATTGAAACACTGTTGTCATTAGAAAGCCCGTACTATGCGCTGGTGCCTGGCATTAGTTCGAAACAAAAGCCGAGTGATACTGTCAGATTTAATGTACAAAATGAAGACTTGCATACACGATGTGAAGTGTGATAATTGTTTATAGCATATTTGTTGGAGTAATGGCCACATTCTTACAGCAATACCTTGAAATGTCAGTCGAAAGTTGAATGTCAGTCTACCGGAAGCAAGCCTAATCGTTCCCCGCAATGTGTTCCCATTATGGCTGCCTCCAGCTATCGGTAAAAGGCACGAAATTTCTTTTTTTTTTTTTTTTTTTGGTCGAGCTAGCTGAAAACAGACGTATTTGGTTTGGTAAAGAACTTCTATGTATTGGATGAATGTTCAACTTCCAATTTTTGGACTTTAATTGTCAGATTGACTGTTGAGAAGTTAGAAAAATGATTAGACAACTATCACTGAATCCCCCACCAAGACTATGGTGATACAGTGATCAGTACCATGCATGCGTGGTATGCCACTGAATTAATACAGAGGGCGAGCTGAACATGTAATCGCAGGGTGACGGATTTATCTCGAACTCTTAACTGGTTAAAATCGTACGTATCAAGTAAGAAGAGTGTATGATGATTTTAGATTGTAATGTACAGATTTCTGAATCTTAATAGCAAATTTAACCGTTGCATATTTGAAACTTTGAGACAGTTTTCGTTACTGTGAATACTGTAGAAGTGCGTATAAGCTTCATAGGCAATTGCTGTACATACAACACCTAGCGAGGTGCGTGTATGACATCACGACCCCGTTGCATTCTGGATAAAAACAAAATATTATGACTCGTCACGGAGTGGCGCTTAGAGAATGTCAGGAATGTTCTTAGAAAATTCGTGTTTAGTCAAATGTTGGGTTATATTAGTTTTAATGGTGTCATGATGCTTGTAAAAATGAGTTCTGAATATTGTACCTGCTTAGAAGGCTTTAAAAGTGTTTCTCTTGAACCATGGATGTATCTCGAAGCATGTGGGTGTCATATAATGATTACAAGAATCCGTTTCTTTCTGGTGAAGGTCAAAGCAATTTTTTTGAAGGCCGTATGGTTAAAACCTCGTGAATTCGATACCTCATAACGGGTGACCTTCATGAATTTAATAGTTAATATCTTGGGGCCTGTTCATATTAAAAATCCAATTAGTTTTGGTGACGGTCTAAGGTGGATTGAGTTCAATAAAGTCAAATTGTGAAAACCAATGGAAAGAAACTGAGAGGAGTTGCACGAAGCATGTGGATGACCAATTGTTTTTGGCGGAGATAACATAAAAATTGAAGACAGGGATGGTAAATAATTGTTGCAATCGTTTTGAAGATTTGTCTTATTTAGAGAGCAAGAACCCTGTTGGTTTTGGTAGAGGTCAAAGGTCATCTGAGGTCAGAAGGGCTAAAATTTGAAAATGCAGTACACTAAGGTATCTGATACCTGGATGTCACACTCCCCACATCCACGGACATCCAATCAAGAGGAAAAAAGCTACACAAAGACTTATTTTAAAGTAATGAATCCGTGTCAGAAAAGGTATTTAATGGATACATTTATATATTTGTAACCATATATATATATATATATATATATATATATATATATATATATATATATATATATATATATATATATATATATATATATATATATATATATATATATATATATATATATATATATATATATATTGTATTTGTAACCATATTATACCATATTAAAACCAACGTTCTGGCAAAAGCTCTTCAATGATCGTAAATTTGCCCGTCTGGAATTATTTTCAATTTCATGACAAATGGACCTATGCTTTTGAATCAGATGTTTAAGATAAATAAAGTTTGCTGTTGTTAATCACTTCGGAATGAGTAATGCAATGAGTCGACTTGCTTGTAAAATACAACTAGATTTTATTCTTCCTAGATACTTAGACCACAACAAAATTTCTCAGGTCTCATCAAGTGTTTTCCCAGAAGATCTTATGGTGCTGTAAGTAACATCATTGTTGACAAAATTAAGACTCTTTCCCATACATTTATGCACCTTGTTAATAACAAGCCATAAGAGGAGCTAAGCGCAATTAGTGCATCCTGTTCACGTTTGGAGGACTGAAATACAGCATTAAGATTTTATTTTAAACTGAAACTTGCTTGGGATTGGCTCTGGCAAATTTAATAATGGGTGTGTTCTAGACGTTTTATTTCATTCCTTGTCTATGACAGTTGACCTAATATGTACTACACTCTTAATGCAAAAGAGTGAAATTCACTCCAAAAGAAACTGTAGTTTGGGACCACTCCTAGTAAGAGTGAATTTTACTTGGGGTGGAGTGAAAATTCACTCGAAGTAGAGCGATATATCATTCTGTGCAAGTGAAGTATCGCTCTATTTGGAGTGAATTTTCACTCCACCCCGAGCGATATTCACTCTTACGAGGAGTGGTCCCAAACTACAGTCTCTTTTGGAGTGAATTTCACTCATTTGCATTTAGAGTGTACTTTGGCCAACATTACTCAAATTTCCTGAGAACATCTTTGTATTGTGTTAAGGTTTAGCAGTTGGAACTTATATTGCGATTTATGCACTGAGCGGATGTAGTCAGTTTAAGGTCGTACATCAAAAGTACTTGCAGGCATCAGGTTAACTCTAGGCTGGAGTAAGTGTAAAATCCCATCTCAGGAACAGGAGGTCTAACATGTTTCCAGGTGCATAAACAGTATGCAAGATTTTGTACAGGTTTGTTTACGGTAAGGCTATGGCCCGTCTTTAGCAGCGAATCAATATCCAATGTACGTACGTACTCTTACATTTTAATTACATTCAGAAAACGAAAATAAGTTCATCAAAGTTACAATAACAACACCAAGTTTCCTTTCTATCCAATAAAAAAGTCCAATTCTACTACTACATTTTAAAGATGAAAATGGGCCCTTTTTTGAACACTCTTAAGATGAATATGAAGACAGCATTTTCTTTGAAAATTGGTGACAAAATATGTTTGTCATTTTCAAATATTCAGCTACTTCAAATATATTTGAATTTGACATTCGTGCGTGCTCTTTATCAGCTGGTGTCAGTCACATGTCACAAGTTTTACCGGACGAAAAATTTTAATTTATGAAAAACATATACTGTTAAAACATTTGACAGTACTGTTGCTAAAGTTTTTATATGTCTGTTGATTAACCATTCTGCAGTTCCAATTGTTATTGTCTAACTACAAAGGAAACGATTTTGTCGTTGATTTAAAATTCTGGTACGACGCTATGTCTAAAGTTATTGTCAATTCACTAAAACCTACGCATTGTGGAACACCCACTGGTTGCAGTTGTTTAACATTTCATGAAATTTTTATAGTTGTTATACTTGTATTTTGGAAACCTGTATCTTCAGAAAGTGTTGTGTTTGAAATAGTTTAACTTCTTGAAGAATAGCCCACCAGGGAGTGCGGGAGAGAACTTGTCCCTTTAAGGGCTATTGAATCCCCCAAATCTATTTAGGAAATAGCACTCAGTTCTAAATACAATTGGTTATGGTTGCAGTACTTTGACATTCACTCAAACAAGAACTTCACCGTGGGTAGTCACTGATGAATCACTATCTTCGTTATTTAGCTGACAGGCAATTGTATATATGTGTTAATATGGCCTTTAGCAGTTGTAACCCACTGCAGGCTACGGTGACTTTGTCTTGGATGTGTTCTAGACCAGTGGTGTTGTTTAAAAATGGAGGAGAGGCTAGAAGGGAACTTATTAGGGAGAATTTCTAATGTCTGGAGTGAGATTATAGAGCCTTTAACGACTTACCCTTCCTCCAGGCATAAATTGAAGCTTTTATGAGTTGTGCCTTCTATGGTAAATTGCACGTGTTTGCAAAAAAATTTTCAAAGTGCCGAGTCATTGATTATCCGTTGGAGGACTTTTGAAGCAAACATTCACTTGTAAAAACAAATATAATGAAATTTCGTAGAACTACTACTAATTGTATAAATTTCTTCTAGAATCTTGAATAACAACTTGATCTCAGAGATACGTCCAGGTTCCTTGTCAGCAATGTGGTACTTGGAAATCTTGTAAGTAATAACTTTCTCGCAAAAACGTTCATTTTTTAGTTGACGTTGGTGTCGATATCATAGCCACTTAGGTGGTTTTGATGTCAATAACAACTTCTTTGTCCAAGCACTCCAGTCTACATGGGAGTGAAGATGTATACACCCACAGACACCCACAGACGATTGTACATGAGGAAACGCATGTTGTTATGAAAAGCCCCGGTCTTCATCATGGGTAAAATCGTTGGTGAAAGCAGGAAGCTATGTCCAGTTGAATTTTGTAGAAGCATGAGTTATAGCTTAATTGTGGGCTAGTGCTTACCAGGTTTCAGCTCAGTAAACACAAACGGATGGCTATAATACAGCGAACGAATTAAAACCACAATCTTAATTCTCTTTCTAAGATATTAGAGAGGTACTAACTGAGCCCTGTTTGAAAGTGATGTTGAGTGTTTAAGAAAAAGGGGGGAGGGGGGATACATTACATTGCCTTGTCCAAAGTACTGAATAACGATTAATCAGGCCATCCGAACAATACAGATAAATAAAGATCCCTCGCACAAGTAATTCTTAGTAATGTTGCTCAGTTATAACAAAAATAACGACAAAATGAAAATCGATAATGTTTGGGAACAATCTTTATTCCTTTCAATCCCACACCTGGTTGAACAAGGCAATGAGAGTGTTCTTATAGATGAATATGCACAAGGCTGAAGGAAAATTATAACAGCACAGCGAAAGGTGCCTACGTATATGCCAACGAACAAGCACTGAACACAGTATATTCACGCACTAGCCTAGCTACGTACGTGAAGATTGACTGTATAGTACCATGGAGCTAATCTCCGAAATGTATGATCGGTCAATGATAGTACATAGAAGAGACTGATTTCCGTTGAATCTCACCTGACCAATTGCGGAACAAACTACAGCCCTCGTAAGCGAGTTGATATCACCACAAAGGTATAATCGAGGAGTTGCTACCTGGAAAGGAACGGAACGTAAAATTGGTGCAATTAGTGAGCTTTCGTGATCACCAAAGAGTGTGTTCAAACTTTTTGTATGATTCCGAAGGTAGACTCAAAGAAGATACGAGTATTCCTAAATTTATTAACCCAAGAGACTTGTCATTCATATAATACGTGAGTACTACCTGCGAGAAATAATTTTAAACAATTAACAACAATGAGTCATTCAAATCCTCGATGGTGAAATGGTATTAGCTTGGAGTCTAGCACCTAAGATGTTTACTGTCCGTCGTAAGTTCATAACTTCCCGTTTATGTTTCCCAGCAGAGGAATTATAGTTGAACAATATTCCTGAGGTGCTTCAGACTGGGCATTTTTCGATATTCCTGAGATGCTTCAGACTTCGGCATTACTTTGATATTCCTGAGGTGCTTCAGACTTCGGCATTACTTCGATATTCCTGAGGTGCTTCAGACTTCGGCATTACTTCTACTCGAGTTTTAATACCATGATAACTGGTGTAGCTAAAAATGTCCATATCTATTTTGCGTCTAACTAGTGCTTTGAATTATATTCATTATACTAAGATTACCCAATTAGATTGACTCATGAAGCCCTTTAGATGCCCGACCACTAAGGAGGTCGGACAAATCTAATTTTGGCCAGCATAGTTCAAGTTTTTATTCCTAATATACTTATGAGGCAAAGACTGTGAATCATGGGGATTATGCGAGGAGCTTGGAGAAATTTTGTTTAAGAAATGATGAACCATGGTAAAAGTTACATGCGGGATCAGCCCTGACACCTTTTAATTTCTTACAAAATTATATGTGCAACTGTGCTTTGATGGCTATTTTAAATTAAGAATGTTCTTAAAAGTAGGAGAATGACGAAAACTTTCCTTTTTTGAAAGTTTTGTCATTTTGTTCCACCATGATCACGTCTGCAGCCAACAGCAATAACTACAAATAAAACTAAAGATGGAGGCACACGGAGAGTGCAACACTTGGTAGTTAATGAACAATTTGTAAAAAAAAAACAATTAAAACGTTAAGGAGCCTTACCACACTCGCAATGCAACCCCGTGCAGCTTAAGTTGGTCAACAAGCACTTAACATTGCCAAAGTTTGTATGTTACTAGTAAAATTTCTTCAGTGAGTTCTTAGGTAATGTACATAAGCTCTCTGCAACATTTTAGAGCATGTCTACATGACGCACAACGAAGGTTTAAGCATCGGGCTAGAGCAACAAATATCAGAGGATACACTTGTCACAAATTTTGTTTTAATCATGATATCTTAGGACCAGAGGAAATAAATGAATATTAAGGATATTTTGGCCATGCTGCATTAAGGGGCTACAATTCGTCTCGTTGCAAAAGATGTCTTTAAAGTGATGTAGTCAGGCTGAGTTTTTTTTTCTCCCTTTTACCTTCCGAGAGTAAAATTATTCCTCGTACAGAGTTATAAACCGAGAAGGACAGATATAGTCAATAAATGAGACCATCATTTTAATTAACTCTTGTTTATAAGATTTCCAAATGCCTAAAGTTTGCTGTTATTCCTACTTTCTTCCCTCCGCTTACATATTTACATATTGCTCTGTACCTGATATGAGTTAAACGTGATTGGAATAGAGCAAGGTATGTATCCTCCAAGGCCTATCAAACTGACCTACGGTTAAATTGCTTTTAATGTAATCTGGGAGGTCGTATGATGTAAAGTTTCTGGAAGGCACGAAATGCAACCAGGCCAATGAAAGGTATTAGTCAGATCCTGAGTGTCCCTGGCGATGTAGACAGGGGTGTGGTAGTGATGAACAAGCGAAGCTGTGATAAGGATTGAAGTAGGAGTCTAATCCCATCGTTAAGTCTACAAACAAGTTGGCGAAATTCTTCCGTGACGTGAAACATGGCCTTGTTAGATCTTGAAATGACAATAGTAACTAACAAGTGAAGGTGTGTACAAGATCTAAGACGCCAAAAGTTCACAAGGCTTGGTGTCTACCTCGGCTAGTTATCGATTGCAGAGAAGGCAGCTGGGAATTAATAAGTGGGGTAACGTATATCAGTTCACTTGTAACGGATGTTCGGCAACTTATGCACAATTTTACAATGTACCCCGCCTCCCCCCCCCCCCATTAAGTAAGTTCGATCAGACGAAAAAGAAAACCCGTGTTCCCCTGCAGTGCAACGATAGGCCAGTATCCATCACGAACTGAGAAATGTTCAAAACTGATTTCAGGGTTCATGGGATCTAAACGTAACGTCTGAGTCGCCCCCATTTATACAGATCCTTAAATCAAATTGCGTGTATCGAAAAACGAAAAACCAAAAAGGGCTAATGTTGTTTTATATTTGTCACTAACTATGCTATTCATGGATGAAGTTGTTTATTTAGAGGCTAAAAATGATATTGGGAATGGTAAAATATAAAGAAACGGGGCAAAACAGTGAAAAATTTGCAGGATTTTTTGAAAAAAAAAAAAACATCCTCTTTGCAACTATCTCAAAGGACGCCTATCAGAGCACTATATAAATATTCAATGGGTCACACAGCTGCATGTACCGACGTACTATAATGGCCTTATATTGCCGCGGTTTTTCATTCATTAGCTGGGGAATTGTGTGATTGTAAAGGTTGTATACTGCAAAGCACCCTTGACTTTTTGAAAAGGAAAACATCTTCTTTACAACTAGCTCAAAGCACGCCTATCAGAGCACTATATGAATATTCAATGGGTCACACAGCTGCATGTACCGCCGTACTATAATGGGCTTATATTGCCGCGGTTGTTCATTCATTAGCTGGGGAGTAGTGTAATTGTAAAGGTTGTATACTGCACGATAAATTTGACTTTTTGAAACAAAAGAAGACTTTTTTCCTTCAACACACCCGTGTTAGTAGATTTCACCCCCCAACACAATTCAAGAAGGCGCTGGCATACTAACGCTAGTAAGGGTAACCAGTCCCTGAATCCCATGTTTTGTCCTTGAGCGGTACATTCATCTACATATCAAATATTCTACGTAAACTGTGCAACGACACACTAATTGACGAAAAATGTGTCACTAGTGTAGGTACCGCACACTAGCAATGGGCACTTACCTGAAGTATGACAATCTAATCTGGAAGAAGTCCTCATCCTTACCTCCGTAGTCGTAGTAGCCTATTAGACTGCAGGTAGAGGTATACGGCACACGGATATGGAAATGGATCGATTCGATCTCCTCTGTGACAATGTGTCTTCCCTCGGTCAATTTTGGTTGTTGTAGATGTGTCTCTATAGTTTCAAACATGTTAAAGGATTGAATGTTGAATTTAGGCAACTAACTGCGTACCTTTCAGCTGGGAAACATTAACGTGAAGTTATGACCTTTCAACGGAGAGTAAACATCTCAGATGTCAGACTCCAAGACAATACCGTTTGACCATCGAAGATTGGAATGACTCAAGAATTGTTCAATGTTATTCCTCGGAGACAGTACTCACGTATTACATCGATGTCGAGTCTCTTCTTTGAGTCTAACTTCGGAATCATACAAAATGTTAGTCAAAACTCCTCGGTAACCACGAAAGCTCACAAATTACACAAGCTTTACGCTCCGTTCCCCTCAGAGTAGCTACTCCACGCTGATGCATAGTCCCTTTGTGGTGTTATCGACTTGTTTAATAGGCTGTAGTGTGTTTAAAACTTTGTCAGGTGGACTTCAACGAAAACTAGTCTCTTCGATTTACTATCATGGAACCAATAATACCTTTCGGATATTAGCTCCATGGTACTATACAGTCAATCTTCAGCCTTCCTGTACATATAGCTAGGCCATTGCGTGAATGTAACGGGGTCAGTGCTCGTTCCCTGGTATATACGTGGACACTTTTAGTTGTGATGTTTTGGCTTAAGCCGAAAACAAAACGAGCTGTAGATATGCAGGTCTCGAATATTATAGGTCTGTTTGTACAAGGAGGTAAACAAAATTATTGAAAATTTACATTTTGTGATCCATTTAGTGCTCCACAAAAACTACCTTTACGGCTGCAGTTTATAGCATATATTCAAGAACGGAGATGTTATGTTATTAGTTTACATGTTTCGAAGGCGGTCAGAAATACTTTCAAATAATAAGAAATTGACGTTTTCTCAGTTTTGTAGTAAATACCCAGCTTTACTGTTTTATTCTGTCAGAGGTTTTAATTTTCATGTTGCAAAATTTGAGATATAGTTCCGCCTATAAAATTTTTTGGGAAAATATTGTGTTAGTGAAATCTGATTAGAAATGATGGTAAAATTGAACAAGAAAAGTAGTAAAAAGCGGCAATAACTACAAAATTCATAATTCGGTTAACATTTTATTTCACTGAAATATTTTTCATCATCTTTACAAACACTTTTATTGTCACACAAATTTTGATGATTCTTTTCATTCTTACCAAAGTAGTCCTTTAAGGTAAAATGAACACGACATGCTGACAAATTACAAAGAAAACGTAGAATTGTGAATCAAAAAGTAACATTGTCATACCTTTTCAGTAATTAGTACTTTTGCCATCACACAACACGATTTAGTCTCGAAGGAGTACCACCTATCACGTTTTACTACAATTGTCAGCAAAATCGGAATTTATTTCTGTCATTTCGTGGCACACGTAAAAAAAATAGCATTTGATCATTACATGTAAAAGTAAGAAGAAAAGTTTTACATTGCAACACTTTTTCTAATGAATGGCAAGCTATAGAGGCTGCACTGGTACAACATTGGTAAGATATGGTCCCTCTCCCTAACACGCCCAGATATAGAAGTTTCACTGGTGCAACTTTGATAATACAGGACGAGTAAGAAAATGTTTGTCGCTCTTCTTAACATGACCAGCTAAATAGGTTGTACTGGTACGGCCTTGATAAGGCAGGGCGAATAAGAAAACAGCCGCACGTCTAAACTTAACCAGCTATAGAGGGTTGTACTGCTACAGTCCTGGTAAGGCAGGACAAGTGGGTAAATATCTGACCCAATTTTACACGGCCTGCTACAGAAGTTGTATTGGTACCACCCTGGTAAGATAGGGTGCGTGCGTACGAAAAGAGTGTTTATCGTTCTTCTTAAAACGACCAGGTATAAAAATTGTACTAGTACAGCCTTGATAACGCAGGACACGTAAGAAAATAATTGTCGCACTTCTAAACTAGAAAGCTATAGAGGCTGTACAGGTACAGCCTTGGTAAGGCAGGACGAGTAAGGAAATACTTGCCGCACTTCTAAACTAGACCAGATATGGAGACTGCACTGGTACAGCCTTGACAGAGTAGGACGAGTAAGGAAATACATGCTGCACTTCTAAACTAGACCAGCTATAGACGCTGTACTGGTACAGTCTTGATAAAATAGCAAGAGAAACAAACTTTCGGCACGTTTAAAATATGAGTGGCGGTACCAGGATCTCAGAAAGAGGGGTTAAAGCAAAAATGGGAGAATGTCGTGCGTGCATTGAAAACCGGGACTGGGAATTCCCGTTTGTCCCCCTCCCATTGGAAGTGCCCCTTCCAGCTATAGATATATACCATCAAAGAATTGATATCGAAGACAAGTAGCTTACTAGTCACTTCTTACCTGAAATATAGCATGCTGTAGAGATTGTACTACAATAAAGCCATAATGAGGTAGGTATGTTATAAAATATTTGCAGAACTTTGAATAGATATAGAGGTTACACTGGTGCAGGAACGAGACCTGAAACTGGTAAATATCAGTGCCTTATCAAGACTGTTCCAGCGTAATCTCTGCAGGCTACAGGAGCTGGCCAGGTTATGTACTGTAAGGAAGGTCTAATACAAATTGCAAAATATTTGTAGCGCTTAAAGAGAGGTAACTTCTTCCTGTCCCATCATGGCACTGTTCACTTTGATAAAGAGGTTCAAAATCAAAATAGCTATCTCACACTGTTTCCTTGTCAATCTTATCTCACTCAGCCAAAACATCACACCTCCCATACTATCCCAGACAGGACCGTCTGGATGATCCTAATTTGGTAGGGTACCTTCCTTAGTCACACTGTTCGCTACTTCTCCATCTTTTGGTAGAGGTATCTTACAACCCTCCAACGCAGTTCTGACTTTGCCCGTTCGAACCATTTGCTCTGAGTAATCACTGCCAATGGTATGAATAATGAGTTGAAATGATTCATTTACAGTACCCCCGTAGTTCCTGGCAAAAATGATAAGTGCAAATGTGCAATGTTACATTTAGTAAAATACACTGCTTACAAAATTATTTTCCATTTCATATCATTTAAAAAATATGTCCCTTTTGATTACTATGTGCCATTATGTCAAAAAATAGCATTTTAGTGTGACCAAAGTCTCTGCAAAGTGGTCTCGTATTCAAACACATCAGCAAACAGTACCAGTGGAAAGCCTGTCTGCCTAAAGGCCTATAGGCCTACTGTAATTTTCGAGTCGTATTGGTAAGAAATGTTTGAACGAAATACAAGTGTTTATTTACATTTTTACATTTTGTACATTTCACAATTTTTTGGTGGGCGGAAAGAGGGGAAAAAGTACGTGTCCCCTGCACTCCCTTGATCTGCTCCTAGGGTGTTTAAGGTTGTTAAGCTTTACAATCCACACTCGCACCTTGTGTAATATTACACTGCCCGTGGTCCGAGTTCTATACAACCCCACGAAGGTCCGTAAGGGTAGGCATGTAGCCACGGGCCAGTGCCCCCGAACATTTTCAATAAAGGTCTTGTACTAGAGGAGGAAAAATTTATTATTAGACCAGCATTTTTGGAATATAAATATTAGAAGAAAAATGGAAAATCTCGCACCATTTTGCATCTAGAGTGGGGTTTAAGGGGAGGGGAACCCCCTCCAGAGGACACCCCTTAAATCCCCTCCCCTCAGGCCGGCGAAACTCCAACATCGATGTCCCCCCCCCCCAAAAAAAAAAAAATTGGTTATTCTGTCTACAGACCTGCGTAAGGTTGTCAGTCGCAATCGGAGAGTACCGATAAGTTCTAGCCGTTCTTCCAGCAATAAGCTGACCCCATCGTGAAACTAAAGATTTGCTAGTAAAGTGGTCACTACATGCAATCATCGTGGAAATGTAATTTACTGCAATAGCGCAACTAATGTAAATTTCCTACGGGTAAGATTTGACTTTTACTACTGCATGCAATGATGAGTGGTTGAGAAAGAATGGTTGAAAATCACCTTCAGCTGACACCGGTACGGATCTAGTCGATAGGTCTCACCCCTCGTCCCCTACATGGTTTTGGGAGACGATTTCTTTTTGCATCTATTTCTTATGAAGACTGCATTCATGTTGTATGACCCCCACAACTCAGTAAAAGTCGATCATAAGGGTTTTTCTAAATTTTCTTGAGATTTCCCAAACTGCCAAACGAAAGACGTACCCTCTGAAAGGGAGTCCCTAATCATGAACACCCCCCCCCCCCACACACACACACACTTTTTAAAGGCGGGGAGAGGATTCGTTGCCTCCTTTATCAAATGTATGCCTCATTGTCATTTTGAGAGGGCATATTCACACAGATGGACCTGACATACAATGTTACCATACTGATACATAAAGGTCCAGGTCGTTTTCAGGGTAGGCAGTGCACGCTAGCGCATGCAGCCCTCCAAGTCACCACGTACGATGACAATCTTGCCCCAAAATAAAAAGTCATAGGAATTCTGTTACTTCATGTGAAAATAGTTTTTATGCCTCTTTAGAACAAGTCTGTATTGCAGCTACAGATGCGAATTGCAATAGCTTTTCCGGGTGCAATAAGATTAAACAGCCATAGGCGTGGGAGAGCAAGTTGATTGGGGGGGGGGGGGGGGGAGCTGGACGACTTGCCCGAAAAATACAACCAAAAATTTCAGCGCGCTCCACGCATGTTCGACATGTCAATGTACACATCATATGGGCATTCATCGTTTATCACACCGCATGCCAATAACATACAATAATTTGCCTTGTTTCTACCTTCTTTATTGGTTTTAATATTGGGCGGAAGTCGTTGATCGCTGGCCCCTCCCCTTTGAAAATTTTTGAAAAATTAGGTGTCCTTTCATGCAATCTGGTGCCACATATGCTACCTTTGAAGTAAAATTTGTGTTAAAACATTAACGTATTTTAGGTACTAAAAAATAATCGGCATTACCCCTCCTCTTTGAAAATTTTTGAAAAATTAGGTGTCCTTACCAGCAATCTGGTGCCACATGTGCTATTTTTGAAGTAACATTTATGTTTAAAAACATTAACGTATTATAGGTACTAAAAAAATCGGCATTACCCCCTCCTCTTTGAAAGTTTTTGAAAAAAATAGGTGTCCTTACATTCAATCTGGTGCCACATATGCTACCTTTGAAGTAAAATTTATGTTAAAAAATTTACGTATTTTAGGTAGAAAATATCAGCATCAGTGAAGGAGGGACATAACGATATGGCACCTCAAATACACCACTGATAATCATAATATAAGCTTAACCATTAAAAAACACACTGATGAATTAATACGGAATATATAGGTGCTGGTGCAATTCAAATCAGAACTTTATATTAATTACCAAGAAAGTTTCTAAATTATTAATACCCTTTAGCTACATCATTGCATTATTTTTCTTTTAGTAGGTGCCCGAAAAATTCTCAGCATTTTGCCCGACTTTTCACAAAAATATTTGGTTGGGGGGCTGCATCCCCCAGCCCCCGCCTCCTACGCCTTTGTACACTGTTAAAACACTGTTTAAAATTTTTAAACAACCACATATTAACCAGTGAATTGCTCAATGTTGTTTAAATTTCAAACAACCTTGTTTGAAATTTGAACAACATTGTTTAAATTTGAAACAACCTTGTTTGAAATTTAAACAACATTGAGCGATTCACTGGTTAATATGTGGTTGTTTAAAAAATTTAAACAGTGTTTTAACAGTGTATACAGCTACCTACCATCTTTAAGTAACTCTGGTTGGTACTAGATAACAAGGCCAAATTAAAATGGAAATGATATTCTTGCTTTGTTTTATGGCTCCTATTACCCCCACTGAATGACTCCATTGTCGCTTCTTTTCCCAGATGGATCAGTCGACAGCTATACTTATTTTATTAGCTTATTGCTCAATAAGTTGCTCTAGTAAAAGACCACTCTTCATTTCAATGATATCTAGGGGCCTGAACTATAGTATACCAACAATATCTTATCAAAAATCTTGACCCTAAGTTCAGATTTCACCACTCCCAGGCTAACAGACATATCCAGCAACTAGTAGCTAGGAATACAGTATGCCTAAGAAAACAAAAATCAGTCTAGCTGGTTCTACATGTCGGTTTCTTGTACAAGGGTAAAATTGAAAGTACTCACAAACCTTGTTTCCTTTATGATACGTTTAATGGTGACGTTAAACGATTTTCAGTGCAGAGCTGTGTTCTCCGTTTGGCCAGCGGAAACTCATTTCCATAAGACTATGGTTATGACGAATCGTCTAAGTATACAACATATCCTAGGAACTTTAGCCACCGACATATCTCCCCAATCGACTGCAAATTAGAAGTTTCTTTTTAAAATGAATTAAATCAAAGTGAGTCCAAGTTTCAAGCACGTGATTCATCCCAGTGTGTTGAAGTGAGGTATGTAGTCCGAAACAGCACTCCCTAGAAACTTAACAATAAAACCAATTTGATGATGAAAGTCATGAGGCATGATAATCCTGCAGTGGTCTATTCACACAGAAAGACAATAAACACTGTAAAGAACAGTGCAAGCATCACATAAACGACTTTTTCGAGTCCCAATTCCTAGCTATCATGGGTTAACTACCTACGGTTGTGGTACACGCTTTGTCTCTATCATTTGAAAGAAACCACTTGACAGGTTTGCGGTCAAGAAAATTCCTAGCCAAGGGCTGTTAACGGTGAAGAGCTAGAGGTTTGCTTGTGTAAATAAAGGTCAGCTGATAATACAGCGATTTCTGCTTTCAGTCTCAGGAGTATAGCCTATTTACAATTTACTCTCAAGCTCAAACACACCATGTTTGACAAAATGCAGTGCACCATAGTGTGGTTCTGCCTCAGAGGTGTACTAGATTTGAGGATTGATTTAAATTGGAGGAGGGGCTAGCTAGAAATGTGGCTCCCAACCATTTTCAGTTCACTGCCCCCTTTCACCGAAAAGGGTTGGGCATATAGTATTGCTACTAATCAAACGGCAATCATAAGAACACATAAAGAAATAAAGAGTAGACTTACTACATACATCGTTTGCACGTGTGGGCCCCGCGACCCAGGGTAGCAGCGTGGGCAGTGTTCACTAAATCAAAAATGTAACAAACAAGCTGAGTCGAATTTAAAAAACTGACAGACTCTCTTTTGAAATGACGAATCTTTAACCCATGATTTACGAAAGCAAGAATAGGCTACTTGATCGCGGTCAGTGGCGGAAGATGTTTCGTGAAAATTTACAGATGCCAGAGGCCCTACCGATGTGTGGAATCTTTCTCAAAGGACCTCTATAAAAAAGGGGGTACAGGCGCAACGTCCCAGTGGGGAACCGGGGCAAAGGCGTATTTACGATAATGTTGACACAGGAATGAGACCGTGACACTATCAGTCAAATTTTGACTATCTTCGGATTACCTAATATAATGTTCATGCACTGAAGAGATTACAGCCTTTTATTTCAATAATGTAACTGACTAAGTTCCCTTTGATGCTGCAGGGGACTTTTTCTGTGGGTGGGAGGAAGAAGGATGGTTTGTGTCGCTGGGGCCTTAAAACACTAATATGCAACTCAAATTGTCGTACAATAGAAATACTAGGCCTCAGGCTAATGAGAAAGCCGAGTGCCAGATTGGCGCACCGAAGAATTGCTTCAGTCATCGCTTTTACCGCAATGATGAGAATATAAGGGCATGGCCGTACGGGATTGATTTTCTCAGGGAGGGCGGTGATTTTTGCCCAGCTCCAGACCTAACTTTACCGCCCAATTTTCCGCCCGATTGAGACAAAATATATGCCCGATACTGACACTGAGGGGCGGCCGCCGAATAGCAGGAAAAGTGAATAGTAATCATTGTTAAACACGATTTCATAACATTTAGTTAAGATTTGTATTAGGCCGCGTCGGCTTGTTCCCGGCATTTAGCCCATGTCTGCAGCAATGCAAACCAATTTTAGAGCTTCAGCTAGAGGAAACCTTTTGGAATCTTGTAAGGCCCCGGAGTAAATTGAGTATAATATTTTCAAAACGTCCCGGCCTACCGCCCCCTTAGCTAGAGGTTAAGTATAAGTAGGGACAATTGTTAGTCTCTGGGGTGAGATTAGAAAACCTCTTAGTCATCGAGTCAAGTTTTGATGAAATGGATTGAAGGTAAAGACCGTCAGTTTTAGTTTTACCCCCTTCCATCGGTTCTGCAGGAGAGCGGGGGTCATCAGCGCGGACCATTTTCATCGTGGTTACGTGATTAAGCTTAGTGACATATTTCTTTACTGCATTCCCTCTCCCCGGGCCCCTTCTTGTGGGTTTATCAGCCAGCTTTTGAGTCACAGTACAATATAAACGTTCACTTCTTCGTGGCATTTATGGAAACTTTCCGCGATGATAATGGTTTGTGGACAACGTAGAATTGAAAGATGAAAATTTATGCATGTTCAGAGAAAGGTGACCGAATCCAAACACCCCATATGAAGTCATTGCATGGTTATGATGTCTAATATCGGATCCATACGCCTTAGTCTAGTTTCGAGAGTTGGCGGAACCTCAAAATTCAGGAGTCGCCGTACAAACTATTGACTTCGCACAATTAGGACGGGCAGTATAGTGAGACTTTCGAGTGTATCCAACCCGACCTTTTTCAGTAACATCACCTTGCGGATTGGGATGATTAAAATCCGCTAAAGGATGTCCCCTCCCTGTCTTTATATTAACAATAACTCTTAACGAATTTTAGATCTGAACGAATTTTAGATTTTAGGTCTAACAGTCTAAAGGAACGGCCGACCGAGTCCTTTAGCGGAGATGAACGGCGTTTTGTATTAACATTAAACTATATAGGGAGGACATGGCTATGGAGTTGCCAGTGGAAACATCATGCACATGAAAACATCCCTCGCCCAGTTTTGGCAAACGTGCAGAGAGGGTGAACTTGAAACTGAGTGAGAGCAAAGCATGGGTCAGGCTAGGTTATAATTTTCCCAAAAGCTTCTGAACGACGCCAACTTGAAGGGACCTAGCGCTCTAGCAGTACCACATGCCAAGCCTGCCTGCTAAGTCCCGGTGTGGGCTACTCCCACCACACCCTCTCGTTTCGCAAACTGCACACCGTGATCCTGAGGATTTCCTCTAATTCACGAACCTTTGGAGTAGGCAGTTTAGCCACTCTGACACACAACTTTTAAAGTTAGTCTATACATGTTAATGTTGTTATGTTACGTTTCGCATATTATTTCGTATCGTTATCTCACAAATCATCCGTAATGTTTCTCTCTTAGTATATTTGCAAAGCGGCCATTGCTGCACTTATTTGCAAATATCTTGCCTGCATTAGATCTCTCACCTCAAAGCTGTTCCTGTTTTCTTTAATTAACCATAGCCTACTTGTAGCGGCCCGTATCCAATCTGTACACTGTTACACCGCATACCGAAATGTAGCACAAGCACCAACACTGAATATCTACAAATTCCCTGTAGTCATATAAACGAGTTTGAAAAACGAACCTAAGCTGCTCTTGGTATGTGCGGTTATTTTGGCCAGAGAGGGAAAGCAACGATGGTTACTCTTCAACCGCAGTTCAAGAGGGGTTTGAGCAACTCCTTTCTAAATCACATACACGATTTTTTGAAATGCTAATTGAAGTCTAGAAAATTTGGAAAGCCCAAAGCTTCACTCCATGCCAAGTGCGTGGATATATCTCCAAAGGTGGGGGACTTTTCACCATTTGCGAATCGCCGTCGGCCGGGGGAGGGGTGTCCCCCTCCAATTTGAAAAAAAGGAAATTAGAAGGTGTCTTTAAGGCAAATGGTGCCATATTTGGGCGTAATTTAGCTTTTTAAATGTAGTGTCAATTCGTAATCTATGTTATATAATAAATTCATCACAGTTTTAGTTTTCAACATTTTTGAGAAAGTGGCCCGGACTTATTGGAGATATCTCCCTTTCCAAAAAAGTGAGGGGGAAGCGTCCTCCCCCCCCCACCATGACCCACGCCCATACTCCATGCCTGTCCATTGGAGTCTAATAATTTGAGAGAACAGAGAACGACTTTGGTGACATTTCCCACTATACTATTTCGCCTTGGAAAACTTACACGTGTGTATAAAGGCCATAGCAGTGCAGTACGGTCTAACAAGTTATTCACTGAGAGAATGTGGCTATAACTTGGCAATATAATTAAGTGATGGTAGGAATTCTACCTTTGGCGAGAAAGTTGTTATTTGTCAAATAGAAACTTATTCTACTACAGCATTTCTCTGGTGGGCGTAGTTTGACATTCAATATTTCGCATGTGTGGAGAATTTCAAGTGTAAATCAGACTAGATATTGTACGTAACTGATGCGAAGCGCATACCAAAACATCGAACTACAACTTTGTGGCAGTGCTTCTTCACTGATCAATGTTCACCGGTCAGTGAAGCCCTAGTTTTGACGGAGAGATCTCCCTCAAGATAAATAAATGTCACTCAACCACCTGTTTGAAGTTTCTTATCAGATTATAATGAGTATTCATTTTTTCCATAGATAATTTTAATTACTTATTAGAAGGAAGAAATTAACTTACATAAATGACTCTGTTTTGTTTGAAGATGGAAAACACACTTTTTCCGGTTAAAAATGGTTAAGAAATGTAAACAAATACGATATTGTCATTCTGTTCTTGCTACTGCCCGTTAAAAATTCCCGCCAATGTGAACTTTTCAACCCAATTTTCCCCCGCCTTGCCTTCCTCACATTCTTAGGCATAGCAGAGTTTGACCTTAAACCAGTTAATGACCTCCATATCGGGATTTGCCCTTCGGTGTTTACAGTAGCCTAAATGGTTACTTCTGTGTTTATAGTGGTAATGCATATGCTGCATTATGAATATACTGTTGGAGTGCTGGTTGAGGCTTATTGTTTTACTGCCAATGATTTGTTTACCCATGGGTGTGACATACTGCAAGTCTTCATTTCTAGTCCGAGACTATTCGACCTCTTGTCCGTTTAGCATAATTTGAGCCTTGCTACGTTACGTACACTAGGTTTGAGACACGTTAGCCCGGCAGGTGGAGTGGAACAGAGGCAGAGCTAGCTGGAGGAAGGGAAGGCAGACTGGTGTAATTTTGACCCCAACTTAAAATTATGATAGCAAAAAATTTATCTACTCTGCCCAAAGGACTCCGAAAAGTTTACAATAAGACAAATACAGCCAGACTGATCGAGGCTATACGATTGAAGGTACCAAAGTCCAATCTAGTAGAAAGTTATTCAGGCTACTTATAGGGTAAAAGGAGGTCTAGGAGAAGGGATAGTGGGTGGGGAATACGTCCTAGTTAGTTTTATGGAACAAAGCATAAACGAAGCAAAAGAAATTTCAGCACCAACAAGTGTAGGGTTTTGATTACGACACTGACTTTCCACCAAGGCCCACTAAGGTTAGGCTGATGATACTAATGGAACTAATCAGGTTTGAATGGAGGGGAGGATCGGGGACCTCCGGCCCTTGCAGCAAAAACGAAAAATTAAAGGAGTAAAAGAAGAGAAAAAGAAAGAAAAATCAGAAACAACCAGTAGCGTGTTTAAAGGGGGGGCGGGGGGGGGGGCACTGCCCCCCCCCACCTCTGAAGCCAGTCGGGGGAAAATCTCTTAGTCGGGGGATTTCAGGGTTAGGGGAAGAGAAAAAGATTGAAGAGACATTGAACACTCAAAAGGGATGGCGCCAGGTGGGGGCGGAGAGCCCCATCGGGGAGTCTTAATCGATACGATAGAGTATGCGGGCAGTCCCCGACGGCGCCTGAGAGAGGACAATTTCTCTAATAAGAACCCAAATTTTTCGGCGCGCTACGCGCGCTGTATAGTTACTCCAGGATCTTCAGCAGTTCCATTCCACATTGCTAGAAAGCACATGTCCTGCCAACCTTACCACGAAACATGAAGGCAGAAAACACTGTTCATGTGGAGGTCGAAAAGTTCATCGCATGTCGCTAAGCCTAGTTACTGTTCTCTAATGTGTGTTATGTGGTACGGTCAGTTTGTGAGCGACTCACGGACCAAAGTTTGGCTGTTTCATAGGGTAGTCCAAGTGTTTTGATAATATGTATGTTTTCCCCGATATGTTCTAGAACCCCTACAGTTTTTCTTTTTTGTTTTCTTTATGTTCTTGATCACATATCTTTTTGTGTAAGCCTACCAAAACTTTTCGCGCGCTTTGCAAATTCAAGTTCAAATTTCAGATTCGAAAGAACACTATATAAAGTGCGCAACTCGGCTCATGAAGTATTAAGTGATATCATGTAAAATATGCCCTGAAATGGCATGGGATAATAAGTCATATCCCCTTGTCACCACCTGTTCGACAGAGGGGCTGTCGAAACTTGGGGAGGCTGGCATGGCCCAGCCCTCTGAAAATTCTGTCGCCACCCATGATCTGTTTACTTATTTTGGCTTTCAAAGGGTCATTTCTACAATGAAACCCAAGATTTCCGGTACGCTTTGCCCACTCTTCCACAGTTCTGTTACTTATAGCTAAATATAATACAAACCATTTCCACCTTTTCAAGTAACTGAAGAATTAGAATTCATGAATTTATGTAAAAGTTGGGAATTTCACCTCATTTCACGTTATTCAGTCAATGTTCTCATGGGTCTGTTGTGCGATACGGCTATAGTGACAAGAGGAGAGAAGTACAATGTAAGTTATGCCCGTTAGGGACCAACTGCCAGGACAATTGACCTTTATTAGCTTTTAATAATTATACCGATTCTTTTTAGTGAAGGATAACCCAAAAAATTTTCCCTCGCTTTGCAATTTCACACTTTAGATTCTGGGGAAAACATTAAATCAGCCCCGAAACTAAGTTCCTCTAGTATATACACCCATTTTTATGAAATATATGTCCCGCAATGGCATGGCATAGTACACAAATTTTCTTAGATCCTTCCTCACCATCCCCTTGACGGCATCGGGGCTTTCGGGGCCTCAGGTCACTGCCTCCGCCCGTATGGCCACCTGTCGGACAAATCCTGGCGCCATCCCTGGCACTGAAAACTTAGAAGTAGCCTACAGAATGATATTAGAAGAGAATTTTTTTTTTCATTTTTTTGGTCATTTACCAAAGGATAGAGCTCTTCCAATTGTCCTCCAGTGAATAATCAGACAAGATGCTATCAATATCAGTATCTGTCTCATATGGTGCAGGTAGGCCTACTATCATTAAGTTCCCTTCGCCCTTCGCCCTTCGCGCTAGTCACTTTAACCATCTGTAATGGTAAATTATATAGGTTTAAGGATGAAACAGTGCTGTTAACTTTTGCGATCATCTAAAGCAGCCTTCTTGACTGGCCTCCTGATCTTTAACGTAATCCTGTCAATGTATGTGACACATACTGTAGCACACTGCAGCTTTCAACGCATAGAGGATAACCTGAACTCTCCGTCACTGACACCGAATTTTACAAAATCTGAAACAAACGAAACCTGATCAATAAGGTCTCTAGAACCAATTTAGGGCGGTCTTATTAGCTTATGTTGCAGGAGCTTCCGGGGGCTTCGCCCCCTGGACCCCCACCGGGGCTCTGCCCCTTGACCCCGCCAGGGGCCCTGGCGCGGGCCCCTGGACCCCACGCGTGCAAACTCGCGCTTCGCGCTCGTGGTGCACCTTCGGTGCACTTGGCACACCCCTCCATGTCAGTCGGGGGAATCACATGTTGTGCCCCCCCCACCTTCGAAATCCTGCACACGCCACTGGAAACAACTGCAATTGTCTCAAAACGTATTCAAAAGTATATCAATTTGCAGGGTTTGGGTGGAGCTTCTAGTTGAAATCATTATATTTCTAAGCATCCGTTAAAATGGTTGATGACAAGAGGAAGGCTACAATGTGCAAAACTGGTGAATGACTATGCAAATGCTATTCTTGAGGTCGATAAATGTGATCATAATCATATATGTGATGGGGGCACTGCGGCTATAGCTGCATTGAACTTAAGTATAAACGTTGTGTTAACTTGCGGCAATTTCTGCAATCTTGTTGGATTTAGTCTTTAGATGCCAAAATTTTGCCACGCAGACTTTCTAGGATGCAAGGCTGGGCTGGCAAGGGGGCGTACCATCGTGCCCATGTGGCGCCGGCCAAGGGGAATGGGATCCATGTGCCATATCCAATCGATTTAGGAAAATTTCCCAAAATTTTAAAAAAGACGTTTAAGACGAAAAGACGTTTAACTTAGCCATACATTTTTGAAGAGGGTAGAGAGTGGTCTAGTACTCTAGTTTTCGACTGAGTGATGGAGTTACTTTAATCATTTTCTATCACAAATCATTTACAAACGATATTAATTTGAATAAATTTAACCCCGCAATTTACCTTAAATTTCATGGGCTCTCAGCTGCTCTCTGTTAGATTCATGCTGCGCTTACTATCAGTACTGTCTCAAATGTATTCGTATTATTCATCTGTGAGGGTTCTACAATTAAAGGCATATTCTAGTGGCTTTTCACAAGGGTCTCATGTGAAAAAGAAAAAAATCCAGTTGATCCCCCCCCCCCCCCCAAACTACCGTAGCAATACTCTTTTCCTAACTCGAGATGTCTCATATTAAAGAGTACTTATTTTTGTTAAAAAACACCCCCAGATCTCATTAAGGCCAAGGAATGTAATATGTAAAGTGGGCACATTGCCTCATATTCCTACTTAATTGGTTGGAAACTGGGACGTTAAACCTCATCTAACTAACTACTTAAATATTCTGCCATACCAAAATATTGAACTACAACTTTGCTCCTTCACTGATCGGTGAACACCGATCAGTGTTCGCCCTAGTTTTAACTGAGAGCATCTTCCCCCAAGGTAAACAAATGTCACTCAATCACCTGTTTGAAGTTTCACTTGTAGTGAGAAGTCATTTTTCCACTGATAATTTTTATGTTTTGATAAGAAGGAAAAATTTAACGTACAGAACTGATTTTGCCTTTGTCTCAAGATGAAAACGCACTTTTTCCGGTTAAAATTGGTTGAAAAATGGCAAATTACAATAAATCTAGTATTCTTCCTATCGCCCGTTAGAAATCCCCGCCAATTGTGAACTTTTCAACCCAATGTCTCCTTGGCTTCCTTGCATTCCTTAGTTCTTAGGCATAGCAGAGGTTGACCTCAAACCAGTCTATAACTGACTCTTCATATCGGTATTGGCCTTTTGTGTGTACAATATTAATTTTTGCACAGTGGCTTATATATGTATATACTGTACTGTTATGAAGTTATGAGTATACCTCTGGGTGCAGGATGAAGTTTGTTCTGGGTGCAGGATGAAGTTTGTTTTACTTTTACTGCTTATAATGTGTACCATTGTCTTGCATATCAGTCCAGGTTTGTGATGTGCAAGCAGGGGCGAACGCCAGGATATTTGATAAGGGAGGCAAGGCCTTGGGTGAGTCATAACCGCCTCTGGGGAGGGGTCCCCCTCCCTAATTTTTGGTTGGGTGAAAGAGGGCCGTCCTGGAAGGGGGTCTAGGGGAGGGGGTTCCCTTCCTCTTTGAAAATTTTTTGTTAATTTAAGGTTGCTTAGATGCAAAATGGTGCTGTCTCAAGGATACTTTCTAATTGATCATATGGCTGGAAAATTAGCCACTGATGCTGGCAATACTCGTTGTTAAGGTTCGAACTATTCTCATGATCGCATGGACGGCTCTAAGAAATTTTGTTTTGGTGGGCAAACTCAAGTCCGTATTCAGGGAGGTTCGGAAGACCCCCAGCAGTATTAATGGTCAGCTCCGGATAGTACAATAGCCTCAATAGGAGTATGCATAGGCGTAGGGGCCCAAGTTGATTGGGGGGCTGTAACGATCTGCCCGAAAAACAGAAAAAAAAAATTCCGCGCGCGTTCAAAATGTGTACATATCATATAGGCATGCATCCGTTATCACACCGCATGCCAATTACATACAATAATTTGCCACGTTACTACCTATTCCATATTGGTTATTATTCTGGGGGAAGTCGTTACAATAATGATGATAATAATCAGTGGTGTGGCCAAGACTTCTCTCATGGGGGTGGGGCAGGCACTATGTTGTGTGATCGCAGGCCTGGGGGAGGGGCATTTTCTGAAAAATTAGGTGTCCATACATGCAATCTGGTGCCACATATGCTACCTTTGAAGTAAAATTTGTGCTTTATTTTAAATACTAAACTAATAGGCGTCAGTGACGGGGGGAAAGGCCTAATGGCTCCTCAAATACACCACTGATAATCATAATATATAAGTTTAACCATTAAAAAACACACTGGTGAATTAATACCGAATATTTAGGTGATTGTGCAATCCAAATCAGAACTATATTTTAATTACCAAGGAAGTTTTTAAAGTATCGATTTCCGTTAAGCTACGTTATTGCATTATTTTTCTTTCAGTATAGGTGCCCGAAAAATTCTCAGAATATTGCCCGAATTTTCACAAAAATATTTTGTTGGGGGAGCTGCAGCCCCCAGCCCCCCGCCTCCTACGCCTATGAGAGTATGGTTATTATTATGTATTACAGCGATGCCCATGTAGTTTTCAAAAGCTCTTCAAAAACCATTTCGGGCAGTTAGTTATGAGCTGACTTCTGTAAAAAATAATTCCAACCTGACCATATCATCCGATCGCTACCGTACTACCATAGGAGTGGAGTAAGAGGCAGGTGAAATGGGCAAAGCGGCTTGATCCGTTTGAATAAAATGAGCCCCAACTTTAAATATTTTATTGTTTCTTTCATTGTGTCACAATATGTTTCAGCTTTGCCAAGAAGCCATCAAATGTTGGTTTTCCGGATTGTTTTCTTAAACTAACGAAAATTTCGAGCATGAAGAAACTTGAAAACGATGAAATGATAGCACTAAGTATTTTGGATCTCAGAACCGTTCCGAAACGAATTTTTTTTTTTTAAATGGGGAGAGGAATTCCCCTAACTCAGAACGACATCTCATCCTATATACAAATAGCTAGGCCACCAGTCAAAAGTCTCATCACACTGAGCTTAGATTGACTGTTCGGTGTGTTTATTTTAAATCAATTGAAACGGTATACTATAGCACAGAGGTGGAGAACCTTTTGCTTATAACAGGCCATTTGACAGTCATAAGGCCGCTCGTGGGCCAACGGCGCTGTCAATTTGGACAAGGGAAGGGAAACCTCTCCTTCTATGGGAAACACAATACTTTTAGACTATATGCCCGTTACAACTTTTTGTAGACAGCTGTGCTAATCTGGCCAGGTGACACCCGGACAAAACTGCTTTTAGTCGTGGATGATAATCAACACGGCTAATGGGTTGAATGTGTATCTAATGACCCCGATAGCTTTGAAGTGTCTGCAAAACTATGGGCATTTAACTCCAGCATTACCGTTACACTCTGTAAATGACATTATGATGCCTAAGCTAATCAGATTACAAATAAGCACCTGAGAAAACGCGCGCGAAGCGCGCCGAAAAAATGTCTTTTTGAAAGCACTTTATTAATGTTTAACCTTCGCATTGCATTGGAGAATGTTATTCACTTCTTTAATTTTTACAGCCGCACTCAAGGAAAAGGGAGGTCCTACCCCATCTCGAATTACATGTTTTTTTTTAAAAATTTGAAGACCACATTCTTTGGCAAACTTTTTTTTTTGGGGGGGGGCAAGGTGGCTATTCCGCGTGCCCCTAATGGCGAGTCCGGGGCGAATGCTAATGCTAATCTCAGCCAGGGGCGGAACCAAAGATTCGAGGAAGGGGCCCAAGATAGAAAATCTTATGTGCACCGAAGGTGCTTTATGAGCGCGAAGCCCGAGTTTTCACGCATGGGGTCCAGGGGACGAATATATATATATATATATATATATATATATTTATTTATTTGAGTAAGTAGAGTGACGTAGCGACTTTATATGAATGGGTGAATCAACGCTGTATTGAATAGTCGCATGAAGACCTTAGGCCATTATACTTCTAACATAGGCATAGCCCTATACCTTGAAAGAGGATTATTTATATTGGCGACTATTCAAACAAGCGACGGTATTTGTAAAACTCACAGATTGACCGAGTTTCTTCTCGTATAATTATCCTCTTTCAGTATAGGGCTATGCCTATGTTAGAGGTATAACTGCCTCGAAGGTCTTCATGCGACTATTCAATACAGCGTTGATTCACCCATTCAGTATATATATTATGCTGTATATATCTATCTATTAATATATAATATATATGAGTATAATATATATATATATATATATATATATATATATATATATACTATATATATTTCTCTAATTTCGGCACTTAGGGGGAAAGTTGTGTTTGTTGAAAAGTCGAACCTTAAGGGGAAAAAAATTTTCCGGGTGAAATATAAGTTTTCGCCTTAACGTTTCCACACACTTTTTCTATAGGAATAACGTAAACTTAACAAGGGCGCCCTCTTAGATGTTTACATACTAGATGCCATTTTTTTTTACCTTCAAAGTTGTCCAAATTTACGGACACCTAGGCTGTTTAATAACGAACGGATGGCTGGCCATTGAAATAACGTTAATTATATATTTAGACGTTTAGGGCGAATTATATTTCATTATGTATTTTATTATCTTTTTTTTCGCCCTATGTACAAGCAATATATATAACAATTTCCCCTTAAGGTGGGAATTTAGCAGGGTTATATATAGTTATATATACTATTATGTGTGTATATATATATATATATATATATATATATATACTATTATTATATATATATATATATAGTGTATAAATATATTATTATATATTTTGCTAATCTTGGTGATTAATGGAAATATTGTATTGGGTAAAAACACACCCCCTAAAAAAGGGAAATCGTCCTAAAAAGGGGGAAAAAAATCAGGTCGACTTTGCGAAATCACACGCATTTTTATATAGGACTACGTAAACGGATGGTAACGTCCGTTTCAACACCACATGATTTACATGCTATTACTTCAATGTTGACCAAGTTACCCGGTAACCGCGTATCTTTTAACACGTACGGATGGTGGGCCATTGAAAAAGCGTTGTTGTAATATCTGGTTTCCAAAAGGGGAAATATTTTTTAATGTATTTTATTGGTTTGTTGTTCTTCGTCCTTAACGAAACGCGCCAGCGATATATCGATTTTCCCCGATAGCAGGTAGGAATTAGCGTTATATTATATATATAGTATATATAATATAAAAATATATATAGAATATATATATAGTATATTTTTAAAAAATATATATATATACAGTAAAACCCCGTTTATTCCGAACTAGCCGTCAGATTTAACAACAATAATAGTACAACACAATTAACAGTAGTATATCACCAAGGTTTTAAGGTACTATTAGGCAAGGCAAAATTCAATGTAATTTTTTGCAGAAATGGCACTAAATTTTTCTCTTGGGCACTTTAAAAGTAATGGAAAGATGTCACTGATGGCTAAAACAGCCCGACATGTGGGACATGGAAAACAATCTGTTATCTCTTTTGTCAAATTTGGGAAGAAATATCGTACGTATTTGCTTTGACATTATCTTGTTAGGAGCCATTGAGTCGGTAATAGACTCAATATCCGCTCATACAAAATAATTAACGTTAGGCTAGCGTAAGTCTTAGAGTTTGCACTAAATCTGAAAAGTTAGTAATGTAGTGACCCTTTCATACCTAAAAATAATGAAAGTAGACCTTACAAAAACATGGTCGAAACTGCTGTTTGAGAGTCTCCTACACATTGTGTCTCTAACATTTCTTTGAAATTTTTTTTGCGAGAAGTTTTTACTCTAGATACCTCTCCCAGATCGTTACAAAGCTTTTCTTCAACACACGACATTCATTTAGTTGTGTAGAAAGCATTGGTCCGTTCGGACGTAAGCGAAGGCTCAATTTTTTGGAATATAATCTCTGTCTTAGACATCTTAAAATTTATTTGTCCATATCATGTGCGGTCGCAAAAAATAGTAACCGAAATATTTTTGGGGCGTTTTTGTCCTCCAGTTTTAAAGCATTTTTGGAATTAGTTTTGGAACTGTGTTGACACAAATGCTGTCTTATATGGACCCAGTGTACCGTAGCTTAAGGCAAAAACTTGGAACCTCCGTTTATATCCGAACTTTTTCGTTATCCGAACTAGAGGCCCCTTCGGTCCCGATGTTGTTTCGGAATAAACGGGGTTTTACTGTATATATATTACATACTAAGTATATATATATATATATATATATATATATATATGATAGATAGATAGCAAGACAGACAGAACAGTACAGACAGACAGACAGTACAGACAGACAGATTAGATAGATAGATAGATAGATTATATATATATATATACATACATCTATAATATATATATATATTAGTGTATATATATACTATATTATACTAATAATATATATATATATATATATATATATAGTGGTGTATATATATATATGTAATGTATGTATGTATGTGTGTGGTACCATTTTCATGACGGAATATTTTTTGAATAATAACGCAAATCTACTTTAGAGTGCTTGATTCACCGGGGCGTTATCGTAATTGTTTGTCCCCCCCACCCCCCCCCCCCGGAAAAAAATGTCGCTAGTGTATCATTTGCACACTGAAGCTCACGCGGGAGCGCTACTTGGTGTTGACTTGAATAGGCGAGGGGGGTAATTATTAATGCTGTATCCAACCAAACCACGGAAGCAGAGTGATGAGAAAAGAGACCCAACAGTATGCGAAGGGCTCGGGAAAATTTCTCGGTGTACAAGCAATGTTACCTAAGGCGACAAATCATGATTCAATTGCACTGATGGTCGTTTGTAAGTATGCTGGGATAGGTTGGTGGAGTAAATTCCATTAACCCGATGATTTTATTGAGGCTAGTCATAAGATTATTAAAACTACAGATTAAGGATCTAGAAATATTGTCCGGTAGCTATTTGCCTGTTGTATTAGGGTCCGGAGGAATGGTGCGGTGTCATTCTGCTTAAATGTCGGATCTATTTTTGATTACTTTCTATCACAAATCACAAATATCCTTCGTAAAGTGGTCGAAATTTGCGCTTTCACTGCCAGTGAAGTATAGTGTCATAAATCACTGACTTTTGTGAACATAATAGTAATCCTCGATTCTTGCAAGGACAGACAGATAAACCCTAAGGAGCAGTATCACACGGACTGGGGTAGCTGACGCGATCCCTCTTGAACTATTGGACTCCGTTGGATTCGATTCCCTGGGCCCATAGGCGTACGAGGAAGACATTTCACAGGTGGCGGAGATTGTTTTGCCCCTGAAAATTTTTCAAATTGCCCTGATTTTCCTCTTTACCACGATAAGCAACTCAGGACGTGGTATGGATGACCCCCCCCCCCCACAAACAAACTATAAAGAAAGATATTGATTTTGGGATATTGCCACTTTTTTACTGTCTTCTCTTACGTCGTTTGCAACAAAAAATTGCACCAAGCGTTCTTCGTAAGACTCCCAAATCTCAACGTCAGGGTCATAAGCCTCTACTTTGAAGGTAGTCGTCGCCATATTGAAGGTGAAAACGATAGTCGCCAGAAGTAAAATGTCCTGTGCTTTCATACTCACAGCTTTTAGCCCGGAAACGTTACTGGGTAACTTTTCGTTAAATTACTCACAGTTCAGGATTTCGTTATCCTGGAATCCACAGTATATCCCATCTTCGTCGCCATTTGTTGTGTCCGGCCCGGGCTAAACCGAAACGACAACATAAAAGAATACACAAACTAAACAGGGTGTTGCTTTCTTGCTGTCTCGCTTTAATCTGTGCTCTTCTTTTGTATTACCCCTTGTGGTCAGTGCACGGAGCATAACATTCAAATTAGCTCATACCATTCAACTTAGAATAACTAAATAAGGTGGCGCAATATTAACTTCTCTACACCTTAGACCTTCGGCAAGGAATAAAAAAATTCTGTAAATTTACAAAAAAAAAAAGTGCTGTCAATTTATTTCCATAACTATTTTGTTCTTCTACAAGAAGTGATGTCCATGCATGACCGTATCCGTTTTCCGACAGATAAACTTTTGTAAAATTACATCAATACTTTTGTTCAGGTGGGGCATTATTGTGTTCCATGAAGGAAAAATACTGTGAATGAACGACAATATCCGTTTTTCTACAGACCAACTTTTGTATAATTACAGTAACATTCTGTTCAGTCGGGGAACCATTGTATTTCACAAGGGAGAAATGATGTAAATGGAAGGCAATTTATGTTTTCCCACAGATCAATCGTTAAAAAATTTTCTGTAAATTTACAAAAGAAGTGCTGACAATTTATTTCCATAACTATTTTGTTCTTTTACAACACGTGATGTCCATGCATGACCATATCCGTTTTCCCACAGATAAACTTTTGTAAAATTACAGCAACTTTTTGTTCAGGGGGTGAATTATTGAGTATCACAAGGGAAAATGCAATGTAAAAAAACTTTGCAAAAAGAGATTAATTTTGTCTTGGTACAAAAATAGTCTTTAAACATCTCCGTGTTCCTTAGGACTGTTTTTCCCAACTGTGTGTTATCAATATACTCTCTGATATTGAAGCATTTCCAGGTAGATAGTAGTAGGCCTTAATTAAGTCGCCGATTTGCCTTCCACTAAATACATAAAAAGAAAAAAATGATTCTTAAGAATATTCTTGTTTACCAACATTGCTATTTTAATTACAAACTTTTTTACATGTCTGATTTGATTTGATTAGTAGCAAGAATTTTAACGCTTATAGGGAGAGTTATAAAACGAAACTGACTTCGCAACAATGATCATCCATACTGTTATACGAGAATTAAAATCCTGTTCAATAAAAAGCTGTTAATATAATAATAAATGTTGAAATATTACTCAGCTATGGTTGAAGGAATGTAATAATCATTTCAAATAATGTCATTTCAACAATGACAAATTAGATAGGATAACTAACTCAATTCGGTATATATGTCCAATACAGTCTTCAGGATCTCTTCATTTAATAATAAAGCTCTCAAACTATTTTGGAGCCTAAAGCCGCGGTCAAACTACAACGAATTCGGATCGGATTCCGATCCGATTTTTGTGAGTTTTTATTTATATTTTCTCCATCTCTGGTCAGAAAGAGCCCAAAATATGCCATCCAGTGTAAATACATGATTTGCATCAGAGTTCTATGAATAAAATGTTAACTGATGATTTTTTCGTGACGTCACACCGACAAACAGCTTTTATTGGACACGGGTCGTCCGATAAAAGCTGTCTGTCGATGTGACGTCACGAAATAATTCGTATAAATTTAATTTTCGTAGTCCTGCGATAAAAATCATATAATTACACAGGTTGGCAAATTTTGGGTTCTTTCCGACCCGAAATGGAGAAGATCTTAATAAAAACTCACAAAATCGGATCGGAATCCGATCCGAATTCGTTGTAGTGTGACCGCGCCTTAATGCTCTACATTTGAATCTAATAGTAACTCAGTCTGACTTAAAGGTCAAGAGCAGTCGCCCCAAACTTATTTTGAAGCAACAGCTAAATCTCACAATTTTCTTCTTATTTCTCTTCAAAGTATCTTTCATAATATTTTAGGACTTCAGTATTTCATATTCAAGGTAAACCAATCAGTTACTTCTAGTAAATTTCACATTTGAGGAGAAAAAATATTGTCACATGACTCTAAAGAGCCAATCATGAAACAGGACAGTCTACTACACTACTTCAAGTTGGGGTGACTGCATTTCCCCTTTAACATCAAACACAATGCAGAGAACTTTCCCCATTAACTGAAAAATGACTTAAACTGCAGACGACCATGCAAAGTGACAAAACGTCACTCAAGAACTGATACACTACAACATATCTTCGTTGGAGTATCTACCTGCAGGATATCACCAATTTACCGTTGTTTTATACAGTAGGGCCTAAGTCGCGTCTTGAAAATAGGCAAAACGTTTGGTCACCTTTCCAACAGAGAAAACTGGTGATATGTAGAACATAAAATGGGTGCAATCTTTTAAATCGTCGATCAACGTGGAATGTTACTGTTTATCTTTGTTCACTGCACACTTCCAACTGAAGGAGTTTGGGGTGAATTTGCATAATTACGATAAGACATAATTACGATACAGTTGGTCTTTCTCGTTTACAAAGGTAGCAAAGAAATATTAACAGCCAAAATGGCAAATGGCAAAAGACTTGGCTTGATTTTCAGTCACATAAATGAACAGTCCTGATGTTACATTTGTCCCTGCCAATCTTCCAGTGTCACTCAACATCATCATTATCATCATCATCATCATCATCATCATCATCATCATCATCATCATCATCATCATCATCATCATCATCATCATCATCATCATCATCATCATCATCATCATCGAAAAGATGTTGTTGGCCGGAGGCCATTTCGTTCCTAATAATTAGTTAGCTGTCATTTCCGCCCTGTGTCACTCAAATATGATCAACTTTTCGCAGAGTAAACAGACTTTGGGGTTGATATTCCACCTGTAATTATTCTGGCCTTCATTCCCCTCTTCATCTGAGTTCATGCCAAAGAACAATCTATAAATAGAAGGACATAAAACATTGCAAATAACAAATATGTTCTGCTCTAGATTTGGTATTTTCAATGTTTTCATTGAAAGTACCAGTCACGAAATGTTCTGATTTCTTCTTCATACACCAACTACTTACCTGAATGAACACAGCACTTTGCAAAAGTTGACTAACCATTATTCTTATGCAGTTGGGAAGATGCAATCGTTCTTGTGAATCTGTACTCCCCTCAATTAATTAGCAAAGCTCAAAGCTTTCAGAAAAGTACGTCCTCTCCCACTTAATATGAAATAATTCCCTAAAACTGACACAAGCTGGAGAAGTTTACCGTGCGTTACCGCCTGGGGTATTACTTGTTATTGCAAGCTAGAACAATATATATATATATATATATATATATATATATATATATATATATATATATATATATATATATATATATATATATATATATACATATATATATATATACACTGCACGGTAGTAAGTTACAGCCTAAACTAAAATAAAACAACGAACAGTGCATAGTTTACCTAATATTACTCTTCAAGCTCAAAAAGATGATTATTTATTGCAAATTCCTGCTGCATAACTTTCGTCAATAATTGGAAACTCCTAAATTAGATTTTTAAAAGCTTACCGTATCAATCGATGCCAGTAACTTTCGAAGCAAATTTTGGAGAGAGCCGTCTAGTGAGCGGGAACCTGGTACAGCCTAGCCACTTACAACCGATGACTGTGTGTAATCATAAAAACTTGTTCTAAAAATTATTCGTACAAAGAATCTTGCAAACAACATGGCTTGAACAATGTAAATTTGCAAGAAAGTAATGTCATATTACCAAGGCTGTCGCGACCGGGGGTGTGGGGGTGTCTCACCCCCCAAATTTCGTCAGAGCGACGATAGTCGGAAAATCTGAAATACCAGTTGGAATTTCTGATATCTCAGTCTAGCACATTTTTCCGACTGAGCCTATGTCAACTTTGTATATATTTTTTCCAACTAGATCGAATGTGAATAATACCAAACCTTATTTTCCTCACGTAAAATCGAATCAAAGCTGTTCTTTTTCGCAAATTCTTCTCAGACTATTAAGATTTCGCGCGCTTCAAACCTTACCTCAGTGTTGTTCTTATTATCAATATCTTCCAATAGCGACTTTCGAAGAAGCACAGCAGCAGAAGTTGAAAGCTGTTTACAAACTATCAGCTAAAAGGCTGGCTTTTTGAGTGAGTGACATGTTGGTTTGTTGGGCAATTGAAAGTATCTCGGTGCAGATTCTGAATGCAGGTTTTGTCATAGAAATCTTATTTAATGAGAAATTTCGGCGCGCTTCGCGCGCATGCGTCACGATTTGCAATCAATCTCATGAACATTATGCCAAGCACAGTTCTAAGGGAGCTAGGGGGCTTTAGCCCCCAAATTTTTCCAAGCCAACAAAATTGCGCAAAATTTTATATAGACTAATATTGGTAAAGACATAGATATACTCAGAAAATATTCCAAATTATCAGGCCCGTAGCCAGGCCGGGGCACGAGGGAACCGCCCCCCCCCGTGCGGACCACTGTGCCCCCCTATACGGAAAATCGATCGAAAATAAAATTTAAGTACACGTAAACGGTGGCCCTGGTATGACACCAAGTGATTTGAAACCAAAAGTGATCCCAAAAGGAGTTTAATAATGAACATATTTTGTTCTTTGTACCATTTTTGTTTTCAAATTACAAAAAAAAAAAAAAAATCGCGCCCTACGCGCCCTTTCATCTTCAGTTACATATAGCTTTAACACCCGTTTCAGATATGTTGGCTTAATTTATAAATGTACAGGTTCCACAATTAGGCTATTGTTCTTTCGTGTTGGTGTGATTCCCGGAAAAACACAAAATTGAATCCATAAAAATTTCCATCCTCTTTCTCTTACGATCAGGAAGATTCTTAATTCAGACTCAACGTCATGATAATCATTTTTGTATGAAACGTTCAGTGTCTCAATGTCCAGGTGTGGTGGAAGGGGGCATCCCCCTCGCGACCAGTCGCCCGGCGTCTTGGTTTTGTTCTTAAAGACAGACAATCATCATCTCAAATACATTTCTGTTGAGAGAAAGCAAAATTCTCAATTGGTCATAGGTGAATGCTCTTTGATTGACATCAAAGCTCACAATACACAGCATGCGCAGAGAATGTTCTGGTTACATATTATGGCCTTGTATGCCCAACAAGATATGCCCTTAAGCAATAAACTAGGTTTGTGTCTGCACAAGGAGGGGCTCAACACAGTTTTGGAAGGAGTAACTTAGTCGGGAGAATTGGAACTGTCTAGGACGAAGAGGGGCAGATTCTTCCATAGAAACCCAAATTTTCTAACTTTCCTTAATAAGAACCAAATATTTTCAATTCTTCTTCAACAGAACCCCAAATTTTTCACTGGTCGTCCAAAATTTCGTGTTCGGTATTTAATCTGTAACCCATTGCTTCTGACGGGGCTTCGGGTTGCTGGACCTCTTAGGGGGGCTTGGTCCCTTCGTCGGGCTTATCTTTCCACCACCCCTTGCTGAGTCTGTATGCAGGTTTTACCGTGGTAAATAATTTTCCTGCAAAATTTCGGCGCTCTTCGCCCGCAATTCTCACAGGCGAATTAATATCACCCATGAACATTATTAGTACAAAAATTCAAGTGAACTCTTCCAGCCAAAGCTAGGTGAAGGCTCACAGTTAGATCCGATCATCAAGGGGCTTTCTTGTAGTAATCTAGTAAAGCCCTTGGGGCTTTCTTGTAGTAATCTAGTGCCCCCTGTGGGCTGGGTTTTGCAGTGGCGTCACCAGACTTTTCATTCGGGGGAGGGGCACAAGGGGGGCACAGCAGTTCGATGAGGGGGCACCACTAGATAGCGCCATATGCAGTATGTTGTGTGAACGCCGGCCCGGGGGAGGGGTCTAAGGGGAGGGGTTCCCCCTCCCCTTTGAAAATTTTTGAAAAATTAGGTGTCCTTAGATGCAATCTGGTGCCACCTTCGTTACCTTTTTGAAGTAAAATTTCTGTCAAAAAATAAACGAATTTTTAGGAACTAAAAAAAAAATTATGCATGGATTGAGAAATTTTCATGAAAGTGAAAAAAACGTGCATGTGTATTGCCGAATCAACGATCAAATATTCGTTCGGTTGTGGACTTTACAATTAACGTGAAATTCTCATGATCCACAAACTGAGTGATTGGAGTCTTACGGGATTAAAGTGATCATAGAGTTTTGTATCATATATTTCTCTTTTAAAATTTTTTGGAATTATTTTGTTCGAAGAAGAAAATACGGAAAAGTCTCCTTGAAATTGCTGGCACTGAGCTTGCATTTCAATTCGCAACGCAAGTGGCAGGCAAATTCCATGGTACTGTACGTACCAAACAACACCATTCACTGTTTTGGTTAATGAGTCCGCGAGGAAGACATTTCCACTACACTTTATCAAGGCGTATACTCACACCTATTGAGGCGGCGAGGATTATGGATAGATTACCAAGACCGATGCTCAGCCTCCGACACAGAGAACACTGTCTGCTTTATGAGATGGGGCCATTTTGTTATTCGAAAAAATACAAATTGCTGCCTTTTCTTGTCCTAAGAAGAATCAAATCATATGAAACATGGTAGTCAAATATTCTAACTACAAAACTTACGGAAGATCTATACATTTTTTTCAAAATCTCAGATCTCAGTGTGGGGGGGTACACGGGGGCACAAGGTTTTCCAGGGGGCACGTGCCCCCTGCCCCCCTGGCGACGCCACTGGGAGGTTGTAGAATATTCCCACGGTATTTCCCGCCTGTCGTAAGAGGCGACTAAAGGGAAGGACTTGCACCGTATTTAACCTTTGTTTGACACTATATAACACATTTGTGTTGGTGTGTCGTTAAATTTCATCTAACAAACTAACTAATATAGTAATCTAGTACCTTGAGTAACATTCGCTCCGCGACGACTATACGGCTTGAAGCTAAATTTACTCGTACCAAAAATTTATTCCAAAATTTACTTTTTCTGTTTTTTTGTTCATGCAAAATTTCGTTCAAAGTAGAAATACAATAATGACCATCTGAATTGTGAACTGTGGAGACATTGGTGTGCTCTCACTGTCATTCAAAGTCCTGCTCAAAGCACCATGCTAGTGTTCCCATATTGTTAATTCGCCACACTTTCGGAGAATTTCCCTCTGGGTCCTAACAAAATCATACTGGATCACACCAAGCCTGCCTAATGGCAGCGCCTGGTTCCGCCTCGCCGTCCGCAAAGTACTCAACCGGCTTCACCTGCGCTTGCTGAGCTGAAGATATATCGTGATTATAGTCTTGTTCCCTTCACTTGTAGAGAATTTCTACGCCTCTGTATTGCAAGCGGAGGGAAAAATTCCCATCAGAAGAGTGAAATTTTTGCGCGCTTCGCGCGTATGTGCACACGTAAAACCGATACCTTTAAGCTATGTGTGGTAAGCTTGAGATATAATCCCCTGTAGTTCCGGCAAACTGTAATCATGTGGTGGCACTACTGACAACAAACATAATCTTCTTCGGTGCCCCTCTATGAGGTGTCGGTGCCTCCCTATATCAGAATTCCTGGCTACGGGCCTGCCCGTAGCCAGCAAGTTCTGTAACGATTCGTTCTATAACTTCAAAAAATTTTAGCGCCTTAGGCGCGCTTTCATCCATAGTTCTATCTAGTGGTAACGACCCCGTTTCGAACATATTTGATTTATTCAACGTTTCCACAAATATTGTTCTTCCGTGTATAGGCCGTGATTCTAGAGAAACACGAAAATGCATCGTTGCGAAGTTCTTTCCTCTTTTTCCTACCTTTTGGAAGATTCTTTCTTCAGCCTCGCCATGGTGGTAAACATATTTTGTATGAAAAAGATATTTCAGTTTCGTAGGAGAGCCTTAATGGGTAAGATAAAGAATGTAATCCCGGAAGACGACCATGCAGTCGCCCCAACAAATTTCACGGTTTTGCCCAGATTCTTCAATAAAAACCCAAACTTTTTCAACTTTCCTTAATAAAGACAAAAAAGTGAAATCTTTTTTCAATATAACCCCAAATTTTTCGGCGCGCTTCGCTCGCCTTATCTTTCGAGTTCGGCACCCCATTGCATCTGTCGGGACTTACAGTAGCTGGCCCCCAGTCAGGGCCCTTCGGTCCCATGTCGGCAAATCAAAGCACCACCCCAGGCTGAGCTTGCATGCAGGTTTTTCATTTTAGCATTAAAGTTTACCCCCAAATTTCGGCGCGCTTCACGCGCAATTATCACAACGCAAGTTGTATCACTTATGAACATTATAAGCACAAACGTACCGGTGAACTTTTATCTCATAAACTAGGTGTACATTCTGCAACGCTCTTGTTAATCCTACATCCCTTTTGCTATACCTGTCAGGGAGGGCTAATATCACCTTTCTGCACCTATACTCTCCCTCCCGCCCATTTCCCATTGCTGGAAGCTGTTCGTCTGGATTTTCGTTCAAAATTAGTAAAAATACGATAGGTGTAATATGTTTGGCGTCATACTCTATATTATTATTATTATTATTTAGATGTCGGGTAATAAGCATTATGTCGTTGCCCCCACTTTTTATAATTGATCCAGAGCTTCCGGGGGACCCTATATACAGGTATATGCCAGCCTTAGATGCCCGAATAGAAGGCAGTAGAGTAGTCAAAAATGGGGGCTTCAGGAGGTTTGTTGACAACGTATTCTTCTCTAGACAACATACTTTCTACTTTCACCTAACAAAATCTTAGAATTCACCAAATTGTGGACATTTTCCAGCCATACATTATCAGTTCCAAAAATATCCCAAAGATAGCACCAATTTGCATCTATAGAAGCAACCTTAAATTAACAAAATTTTCGAATAGGGGGAGGGACACCCCTTAGACCTCTTAGACCCCTACCCAGGACGGCACCTTTATTTAGTGACAAAGGAAGGATCCCCACTGCTGTATATAAACACAGGGTTCATAAAAATGGTGCAATTTACGCGTCACCATTCAGCTGGAAAAAAACATCCATCCAGTCGGAATTTGTGACCTCCCCCCCCCCCAAACATATGACCCTAGCTACTGCCCTGCTTGTACATATCAGCGTAGGTAGGCTGACACTAGGTAGGGTAAATGAGAAATGTGTCAACAGCCTGGCTAGTCCTTCAACTCAAACTGCACAGAATTCTGTTTTTCAACCATGAACATCATACAAGCTATTGCAAGAATGATAAGTAAAATTTATCTAAATTTATGTTATTAATCGGGCGCAGAACATGACGCTCAGTTCATATCGGAGAATATTGAACCTTTTTGTTTTCTCATTTATTGAACTTTTGTACTTTATGGTTATATACATTATATTATTTTTCCTTGCATGGTTTCATAATTGTAAATTATAATGAGCTGCCCTTTCGCGAACATTTAAAATACATAATAAAATTAATACTCATTTAATTACCAATAAATGCTTACTGTCCCCCCCCCCCCCAAAAAAAAAGAAACAATCATAATATACAAAATCGTATTTGATAGATATAACTATCTCATTACACTTTACATACCACACTTTACGTACTAAAAATTCTTTCATTCTGGAAACATGTTTAAATTTGTAGCACAAAAAATTAAAATGTAATACAATAATTAATCTTTGATAACCTTGACCCGACATCAACATGCAATCAATGATAGAGTTAAACTAAATTGATTAACAATATTTTCATTTTTTAAAAACTTCGACGTCTCTGAAATTTTTACTTTCTTTTACATATATAACTTGTTATAATTATGTGAAATGATAATTTTCGTTGGTTACTTATTTTTGATCTTTGACACATTGCACACTCAATCATTTCACATACTTGTGAACATTGAGATAATGAACTTAATTAATAAGGTATTCAAAACTAATTTCAAAATAGACAAAAAGCACTTCTCTGGTATCATTAAAGCGTGGTTACCTCAAAATCTTAGCATCAATTATGAAACATATGTCTGAGAAGTATAATACGAAATTCCATATTTACTTTCTTGAGAATGTGATATTCAACTTGAAAGTAATACTTAATTTATAGTAAAACACATTGGTATCTTGCACCTTATCATTTAATTTGCAATCGAAGACAAAATACTTACATGTAAACTGAAGAAATTGATTGGATGTCTAGCTTCATCGATATGACCAAACCTAACATGATCATGGCTTAGGTCAAAAATACTCTTCAAACAAAGGTTACAAGACTGGCCCCAAAAGCTTTTAACCAAATCCCATTCCCAAAGAAAATGTTTGAGTGTTTCATTTTCATTTTGACAAAAAGAAGGGGAATACTGGACCTGCAAACGGCAACTGTCGAATGCAAGGACCTTGGATGACCCTAGGGCCTAGATTGTCTAGTGATGGCCCCAACGTCTATTAATGTGGCCCGCGAAAGATTGGAGGAACCAGAATGGTTATTTTACGTGCTATTTTCTGAGTGCAATTTAGACTTCTACAGCATTTGGATGCCACATTTTCTCCCATAGACCAACTGATGATTCACAAATGGTGGACGGAATTGCATAATTACAAGTTAATATTTAAGGTGGGACTTACTCCAATCTAAAGCGTTTGTAATGAAAATTCTTCTCCCGCACTGGTGAACCATGCATGGTAGACGCAAATTTTAAGAGTGCAATTTTCTACAATCAAGAACGGTTGGGATGCCAAATTTTCTTCTCATACTGGCGACTTCCGGATGAAACTACCGTGGGGAATTTGAGTTGTAGAGTGCATTTTCCTGCTATCTAACGCTAATACCTGCTATCAAAAAATCATACAATAAAATTGCAACAAGAAGGTGGAGTCCTCCTCCACCTTCTTGTTGCAACTTTATTGAATGATTAGTTTGATTATTGATGTGGAAAATAAACTGAAACTGATAGTAATGTCATATTTTCTCACATCAGTCGAAACCTGGGTGGGGCTCAGGTCTGCTCACATCCCGTATGGCGCCTCCATTTCTGCACTTAAGAAACCGCCATCCGAATTAAGAATCCCAAACTCTTTACTGCCCGCTGTGCAGTCACTTTCGGAGCTTTTATCATGTGTGGGCTTGCCCTAAAAACGACCCCTTTCTCCAAACCCATGGACTCACTCCTGCTGGCTACTGTAGCAGTGATAAAGCATGAACTTACGGAAATGCGGCCTGCGACCGAAAACACTTGAGAACCCCTGCCCTAGGGCTTTTCCACGTGGCCATAGGCAGTGAGAAGCAACAGGGGCAGTTGTTCCACCCCTCTTCCAGGAATTTTCAACGACATTTTTATTACATCGATCTGTGTAAATTTCCGAGAATTTTGAATAAAGCTTTTTTAGATGCAACTTGTCAGCCATTAAACGTGTCATATTTCCAGCAAATGGGAATTATTTTGTTACATTTTTTTCTTGGCACACTACACACCATTTGATGTTCGTACTTTCTTTAGATGTTGTCCAACCCCCAACGACCCACAGACAAACACCCAGACCCACACACACACACACACACACACACACACACACGAAAATACCTGCATTCGGTCATGCTTCTCTTCCAGGAAAATTGTACAGTAAAACAATGATAGATGCTATTTCCTGGCTTCCGGAAATCAAGATAAGTACACAAAGAAAGTTTTTTATGGAACCGTCCATCATATAAAGCGGTATAAAGCGGCTATCACTCTGCATATAATGTTGGTTTGGCTAGGAATAGCCATCAAAATGGCCAGGGCACGGAATCTGGGGTTGTCCCTAGGATATAAGTTTGAATTTAAACACCCTATAAGATTTCTTAGCACTTGACAATCGCGACAAGTACAAACCATTGTATATCGCACTTTAATGACCGCCGATGAAAAGAAAGTTGGGGCAAAAGGGGTGGATGACTGCTAAAGTTAAACTTCCACCCTTGAATGAAAAATAATAATTGTTTGTTTCAATGGGGGAGTTTACAGAGTTGCCATTTTAACATAAAGGTGTAACTGTCCGCCGCTTGAAAACAGCATGATTCCATCGTGCCGATGAAGAGCAATGGCCTAAGTCCCCCTTAAAATGTTGAACGTGTGTCATAGCATGATTTTTAAGATTAAAATATGTCTTCAAATTGGTGGGATGTTAGTTATGAGGTTTTACGGCTCATTGTAACACACGTGACACGCTACAGGGAGGGATTTGAGCGGCCATTGCCCTTGCTGTAATTATTCTTTGAAAAAGTCTTCCACTCTAAGCATACTAAGATCTAGCAATAGAGTATGGGGCCCCTATGAACATCCGTCGCGCGAAGAAACTGAATGACCCTCGCTGGGAACCAGCTGCTTCTTTGACATAGCAAGTCCCTGGATTGACGCATTTTCCTCGAAAGTGTATAGATGAATGTTCCACTCTCTCAAAAGTGAGGTAATATGCGTTCATCGATCGGATAACGAAGCTAGCCCTGGGAAAGTGTTTGGGGAAGAACATCTGACCTTCAAGTGTCCCTACTTAATGTGACCAATCCAATACACAAAATTGGGAAAAGCCATACTAACTGCTCGGGGGTTCGAGTGGTTCGTCACTGGGTTCGTTTGTTTTTTAAATCGAACCTCACTTTGATATCGAACCCCCTTTGTGAACTGGGTGGTTCGTCAATCTTCCACCCTCTTGCAATTCAGAAACTGAGGTTGTTGGAACTTGTTGCAAATTAAACCAATTCCATATGAAAATTGGGATAACATTACAAGCATGATTACATCCCAACACCTGCTTTTTTTCTCGCGCTTCGTGCGCAATATCTTTGTTACCTCCACAATCTAACCAAAATTTCTTGCAAAGAGCAATGTGAAGGTGCGCCATCTCTTTAAGATTTAAAGGGATGGTCCAGTGATAGAATACGAAAATTTCATAAATTCGGGAAACTTTTCTCTCTTTTGGTGCAAATCGCATTTCAAGCTGTTGCGTTTAGAATATATAAGATTATAATGAAAAAATTCACTTCAAGGAAGTGTATGTTGCATTATGGGAAATCTGTGATGTTTTACAGGTAGAGTAATTGAATATTTTTCCATAACTTTGACACATTTAAATGAAATATGCAGACACTCTCAGAGTTGCATCATTTACTGTCCAAAAATTTTAAAGTCAGTCTACAATGAATGTTATTCATTGCTCCACTGGTGTCAGGCTTCAAGGTCAAATTAAACACTTCAATTTTAACAAACAGCAAAAGACTTGGAAGCCTTGCATCTGCAGGTATTTCGTTCCATTTGCGACCTTGAAGCAAACTGGGCAGGGCCCCAGTTTCAGGGGCGTAGCTACGGGGGGGGGGGGGGAGCTGGGGCCTGGCCCCCCAGATGTTCGCTAGGCCAGCCAAATAATGTTTGTGTCCTAATAAAATGTGTAAGAATTAAGGACGGCGATCAATGCCGTGACCCCCATTTGATACCAAGGCCCCCCAAAAATTTCATCCTAGCTACGCCTGTTCTTGACTTGCTTACGTAGCAGGCTGTACGGCATATTCCTTATTCAGTCATATTTCTCGTTTGGGAAGCCTTGAAGAGGGGCTGACCAAACAGAGTCGGCTCCGCGGGTAGTTCTTGACAAGAACATCCATTATTCAGACAGCTATATCTTGAGTTATGAACAATCTATGGGTGTGGGGTTTAAAGGGCATGTGAGGAGAAATTATCCTTTTCATTTGAGATCCCCATAAAGTGTCACTGAAACATTTCTTTAAGTAAGGGAAATGTGATTTCAAATTGCGCAGTTGAAATTTATAAACAGTTGCAAACAAACTGATCTATGGGGTCGGTCGGTGACACGTTACTTTCGCACGACAACAATGTGTTGGAGTGAAAATTTATTGCGCGTAAAGTGTTCCCATATGGTCATACTGTAGTCAGTTGTTGTTTTCACTCCAAAGTCGCTAGGGTAACGGAGAAAGACCCGGATGACCGACCGACCCCATATAATACAAGAGATACCGGTACTGCATTCATATGTAAAAGACAAATTTTCATGAAAATGTTAAGTCCGATTTGATACAATTAAGAACAGAAAAGGAATGAATTTTAGTAAATCAGGAAAGATGGTCTATGATATTGCTTCAACTACTTGCTTTATCAAAATTTCGTTGTTTGTCTTGACTACTCAAGCAATGTTCTTTCCCACTTAAGTCACGCGCACTTCTAGCAAAGGCGTCGGTGGCCATAGGTAAGCATGGGGCACTTGCAGTTTTGCACTTCCCTCCCCCCTCGAAATATTTGTTCAAATGATGCTCCAAGCAACATACTTTTTTAAGTTTCCCTTCCGACGCTGAGCTGCTGACTATATACTGAAAAGCCTATGGAGTAACTGCAACATCCTTCCGGCACCCCTAGTTTGCTCCGATGGTCCATGTTCGGTTCACCGATGGAAACCACGCTTTATGTCAGGTTGAGAACCGAAGAACACTATCCGACGCCATTTCGGTTGCTCGAGTAGACTAAACTTGAACCGCTCATTAGAGCAATTTACTGTAAAAACACGTATCTGGATGTCACGTATCAAGGAGGCACTTATAAGCTTCTTACACTCTAAAAACTGCTGGACACACATGGCACCTGACAAAGTGTTGGGTAAAGAAAATGCTTAGGTTGGTCAAAAAATGCCCACCTTTGGTTAAATTTAGTTTTTGACCAACTTGGGTAAATTCTTTACCCAACACTTTTTCAGGTTGGTTGGTTTCAGGTTGCCTAACAGTTTCTAGAGTAGCCTATATGATGAGGTATTCCTGGGCTACCACCGCGGTTCACAGGCGGCTTTAGCCCCTTCGCCGTCCGTGGTCCTCCGGAAGTCGGCTCAAAGTCCGTCATCGGTGCGAAGTCCACCAGTACTAAGCCATCATCGAATAGAGGATTGGGCTGCAGTGAGATCGATAGAGCCTGGAACCAACGGACAATCCGAATCCGTCCAGGGACCGGCAGTGGCCAAAGGCTTTATTATGGCATCGACAAAGAATACTGTAGAATGCTATTTACTCTCCAACCCTTGAAACTGCACCCCCACCCCCTTAGCCTGTATAACGACCTGATCGTCTGAAATTCTCGTCTAAAGGTAGTAAAATTTACACTTATTTGTGTGCTCCTAGGGTCATGGAAGTGACTGAAGTAAGGTTATGAGTGTGTCCTCATTTTGTCGGTACTCATAGAGTTTTTGGGGCTCGCCCCTGAAACCTCAGTGTGGTACGACTCTTAGATTCCATCAGGGAGCTCATGGGGGCTCTCCGGTACCGCGACTTAGCACTCTGGGTAGTTACCGCCCCAGGCAAAGAAAGGTTCTAACTTCTAACCGCTCTGTGTCTTTGGGAACTTTGAACAAATTTAATAAAGCCGATTCACTTTGAATCTCTTTAATGAAATTTTTTAAATGCATTGAATTAAGTCTGTAATGCTTCAGTCATTGTCCCATAAGAGGTTTAAAGAGTTAATTCATTAATTTCATTGTTTAAAACGTAATTGCTGAATCTTCTTCAGTGGGATCCCGGTTATTAAAGACACATACAAAGGGAAATAGTTTGTTCTCATTCTTTCACCTACAGTACAAGAAAATAAAAATAATGCTAAATGTAACATCATCATATTGTTCACACATAAGAAATCACTTAACCAAGTAATGCAAAGCCACTGTGAAACACGGCGAACCGGGGAACTAACGAGTTGACCGCGCGGTGAGTCGGTTTTGGTGGCCGTTCATAATGGCGGTAAGTAATGGCAGTACTAAGCACCAGGGACGGTAACCTAGACGCGGGGCTCTTGTCCTCATTCATGCACCTAGAGATTCCTTTTTTTAGCATTTCAGACGAAATGATTACAAACATAATATTGCCGGTACACAACCTGTACCAATATTCTAATTTACAGTTTTAATTTAAAGGATTTATTTCCACAACATGAGATCTCTGGTAAAAATAACGAACTTTAACGTGTAAGGAATGTCAGAAGTATCATATCCGTCAATCCTGCGGGCAATTTTCGGCAACACGAAAACTGTTGTGGCGCTCCGCCATAAAATTTCATTCTCCCTGTTCAGTCACTATCCAAGTCGCACCCCTCTCTTGAGCAAAGCGCAGGTCACACTAGAGCGATATCGGATAGGATAACGGTCCGATTTTTGTAAGTTTTAGTTAAAATCTTCTCCAATCCTGATCGGAAAGAGCCAAAAATTTGTCAACCTGTATATGATTTGCATCAGAGGACTACGAAAATGAAATGTAAACTAATTATTTCGTGACGTCACATCGGTAGACAGCGTTTATCAGATGCCCGTGCAAAAATCGGATCGATTTTCGAACAAATACCACTCTGTTGAGCGGTATAAATTATATAACTTGGTAGCAGAACAATTAATCGCGAGGATCTGAGTTACCGATAGCGTGACCATACTTAGAACAAAGTCGGAATAAAAAACTATTGGTCCGATAACAGGGGCGGATTTAGGGGGGCCCAGGGGGCCAGGGCCCCCCTTCCAAAAATTTTTGAAGTTTTTTCAACGTCATATAACAAATGACTAGGCCCTATTCCAATTAAATAGGCCTTTGTGATGTGTCAGAGTGAAATTCAAATTTGTTCATTATTTAAATTTCTACCTCAGAAAATAAGTCTTATGTTAATAATTCTGTTACTGACCTCCGGCTGATAACATTTTGGCTTATATTAGTCACAATAACTTTTTCCGGGCATTGCAAGGGGTTACCCATGAGCGCTACATTGGACTGCTAACTTCAGTTTGTTACCGGCCGGGCCCACAGCATTGGGAACACTGATTATACTTTCAAGGGAATTTCAGAAGTCTTTATATTTAGAGGAATATTTTCAACAACCTCAGGCTTTTAACTATAACTTGCTGCAACATTAGTATCTTCTTTAAGCTTTGTAATTTACTTTAATGAAATGTAGGCCTACTTGGATTTTAATGTAATATAAGGGAAAAGAAGACTTCAATTCGGGAAACTGCCATCCTAATATGTGGACAACAAAGGCTACTTACTCTCCTCTTTCATCCAACCAAAATTTAAATTTCACTAAATTATCCAGCCATGTATGATCAGTTCAAAAAATAGACATCACCATTCTGCATCTGAGCAACCTTAAAGGGGAATTTTCATGATCCCAGACAGTTCCAATTCTCCCAACTATGCATCTTCTAGCTCCTCCCATAACTGTATGAGGCTCTTCCTTGTGCAAGAATAAACCTGTTTTATTGCTTAAAGCCATGTCCTGGTGAGCATACAAGGCTATAAAATGTAATAAAAGTACTCTCTCTGCCTTGTGTGGAATGTGAGCTACTCTGCATCTTTCAAATTTTCAAACTTTGATGTCAATCAAAGAGCAGTCACCAACTGAGAATTTTGATATACATACACTAAAAATATACTTTGGGGTGATGACTGTCTGTCTTTAAATTAACAAAAATTTCTCAAAGGGGAGGGGGACCCCCTCCCCTTAGACCCCTCCCCTTAGACCCCTCCCCCAGGACGGTGATCACTTATCACATACTTAACCTTCTATCAACATACCCTGGCACCACCCCTGGCGCACCGCTTCCCCCTCAGATCCCTCCCCCAGATCGGACTTTTATATAAACCACTATGACCTGGCCCCCTCCCCCTTCTGCCAAATCCTGGATCCGCCACTGGATTAAGAAAAATTCGGATCGGATTTCGGATTGAAAATCGCTGTAGTGTGGCCGCCCTTAAAGGTCAAGAGCAGTCGCCCCAAACTTATTTTGAAGCAACAGCTAAATCTCACAATTGTCTTCTTATTTCTCTTCAAAGTATCTTTCATAATATGTTAGGACTTTAATATTGCATATTCAAGGTAAACCAATCAGTTACTTCTTGTAAATTTCACATTTGAGGAGAAAAAATATTGTCACATGACTCTCAAGAGCCAATCATGAAACAGGACAGTCTACTACACTACTTCAAGTTGGGGTGACTGCATTTCCCCTTTAATCCTGTGCAAGTGTGCATTCTCGTCGTGAGTAGCGCATTCATGTCTTGCTTTGACCTATTATTTTGTTTGTCTGAAAGAAGTGCAACAAAGACCGCCTTACCCCTGCTACCATGAACCCGGCCAGGCGCGGCAGGCCCAATTTTTTTTCCCACGAGGTTATGGGCAAATGAGATTTTCAAAATTTTTTCAAATTTGTTTCTAAATCATGGTTGGGGTTGTTTCTAGGGTAAAGGTTAGGTGGACTGGGGTTATTTGGCCTGTTCTTTCATAATCTGGCGTCAGAATTACAAAAAAATGGTTCAAAAGCTCTCATTTTGGACTTAGGGGTGTGGCCTATTTCCAAGAAGCTGATTGGTCCATTGGCATGATTTGCCCATAACCTCGTGGGAAAAAAAATTGCGCGCGCGGCAGCACCACTACTTGGACCACTTGGCAAATCACCTACATTTGAACGCCAGACTATATGAATGACATCATTGATGTAGAGTCACATCTTTAAGGTAAAGTCACCTGACTAAGTGACGTAACACACAACCTAAAAGTGCGAAACAGCAACATGATAGGATCGAGACACTGTATTGTTGTTGTAGACACTATTGTTGTTGTACATCTAGAAGATTCGAAGACACACGGTACTAACGTAAGTGTGTATATTACACTGTGTGCAGTTTCACGTTCCTCTTCACTTTTAGTTTTAGCTTTAGGCTAGGTATCCAGCGGAAAACAGCAGTCACTGAAATAAGACGCCAGATCAGCAAGTCTAGCTAAGGAATCGTCTGTTAGAGTTCCTGGGGTATGCAGTATAGTTTCTGCACGGACTTCTTATATACATGGACAGAGCATATTGCACTAACGTCCTATGCGTAAATTGTCTCCACCGTACGTACACGAATAGGCTTACCAATATGGCTGCCTGCTATAGTCTTGTGTGTAAAAGTTTGGACTTGCTCAAGTGGCTCAGTATCGACAAATTGTGTGAAAAAAAGTTGTAATATTTTTTCGAAAAGAACTTGCAAGCTCAGGTCACATGTTGCATCAAATAGTAATGGAGGACTGTGATATTGTTCATCCATTCATACTGATATTTTGTCTGAAATGTTGCAGATTCATCGTCAAATTGGGCAAATGGTAGTAGCCCGGCGGCCATCTTGGTTAGCCGAAACTTGCTCGAACGGTGGCGACCGTATTGATTGCGCAATCCTCTGTCCATGTATTGAAGTCCGTGAGTTTCTGTCACATTTGTGCAAGGAATAATGTGAAATTTAAATGTGTAGGCTAGGCCTACTGTAACGTTAGGCCAAAGTTTGGGTACGTTAGTTAAAACTTAGGCGTAGGACCTAGCCTATAGAGGGATTTCAGTCACGTGACTTTAACCAACCAGACGCAATTTTGAAGGGCAAGATCGCGCGTCTTTTTTTGTTTTGAAGGGCAAGATCGCGCTTCGGTTTTGACGGGCACGCGTCCATTGTGTCACAGTAGTATCTATGGTTATGCCGTATGCGTGAGCTGGTAAAATTCGCTTACGCTTATTCGTGGGTGTTTTGCCCTTCCAGCTTGACTGGGAATCAGTATTTGCGCGTGACGTTCACATTGAAATCCCTCTATAGGCATACTGTAGGAACTAAAGGCCCAGGCCTATACAGTAGGAAAAACTGTACATACCCAGAGAAGCAAGAACATGATTCACCAAGTGTGCATTAACAGTGTGTGTAAGTTAAAGAAGTGCATTTCACTTTACAGGCCAGAGGGAAAGTCTACTGGGGTAATCATGAGCCGATCACCTAACGACCATTGTGACAGAATACAAGCTAAAAAGCATTTAAGAAAATGGAAATGAAAAACTTTGCAGTCATTATTTTCTAATGTATCTTCCTCATTGTGCTAGATTAAAGTGTTGTGAGGATGGAGGCAAGCAATCCGTGGGAAAGTGAATCTATAGGTGGCAGTAGACAACAGGAAGATTATGACAGGAATTATGAGTCAATCACTTCAGATTAAAAGCAGACAAAATGCTATTAATTCCCATATTTAAGGACATTAATGTTAATAAACAAAGAGATTGGTGGCTGTCCTGTCACCATTTTTACTGGATTTAAAGCTTCATAAAAAGCACATTTTGGTCGGATGTTTAGTAACATTCGCATAAAATTTCTAGAATTCATTCTAAATGACGAAACTTGAAAATGTGACTGTGAGTAAATTTTGGCTATATGAACATGAAAAATAATGAGGCAACTGCCTGTTTTTGATTATTGTTTGAAGATTATGCATTTATAGGTGCATGCTTACATTGGAATCACATCCACCCGCCCACACGCTTTACTAGGAGGTTTAGAACACAGTGATCGACTCATGATTACTGAACTCGACTCATGATTACTTACTATATGGACAATTTGCGCCGAGATCTCGAGTCGTGCACGAAAAAAAACGTGAAGTGTGCAGTGTGCAACAAAGGTGTCAAATGCACCACTTCAAGTGTGCACACGAAAGTCAAGTGTGAAATAAATACTTGGGGGAAATTTAAACAAAACCCTTGGAAGGCGCCTCCTCTAACATACCTCATGCGTCTGTCACAATTAACTGGACTGAAAATTGAAAGTTAATGGTCATGCTTCTATAGTCACTCTTTCAAGTCATGTACGTAGGGGGGGGGGGGGCGGCTAATACTTATAGGCCAAGTCAACTCTAACATATACTGTACCTAGCGTTATACGATGGCAGTCTCCGTCAGCTGAAAAAATCAGGGGTGCAATGTGAATTTTTAAGTGTGCAATATTATTAAAAAATCAAGAAAAAAATCTCGGGGTTGTGCAATTGCCAATACTTTCCCATACTGGCTTACAGGAACCCAGCGGAAAAAAACAGCAATCACTGAAAATAATACTCCAGACAAGAAATCAAGCCGTATCCAAGGAATCATATGCTAGAGTTCTCCCCGGATTGCGTTATAGAATGTCAGTCATGCGGAAGAAGTTCCGCACACATTTTCAGCTTTTTTTACTGATTTTACGATGAATCGGTGCGCAATAATTCAGTTTGGTTCAATAATTGGCATGCTGTGCACAGGCAAAGAATTAAGCAAAAGATTGGCGCAGTGCAAGTGAAATCCAGATGCTCAAGACTCAATTAAAAAAATTATGCTCAGTACACAATTCAGAAAGAACCAAATAATCACCATCTTTCATAGCAGACAATGCATTTAAGTGGGCCCCTGCACCCCACGTCCGAGCGCAAAGCTTTCGTCGGCGTGCAATTTCGAACTTACAGTACAATTAAATTCCGCGCATAATTAACAAAAACTATGCAATCTGGAGTTCTCCTGGGGTATGCACATTATACTTTCTGTCACATTGTGCAAGAAATGTGAAATGTATTTAGCCTAGGCTATAGTGGTACAGGCCAAAAACAGGGTATTCTTGACAGGGTAGGCCCCAGATTGGAAAGTTGGCCCCCTGCGTGGGGGATTTATCCCCCGCACAAAAATATGAATTTCGAAGTTGCCAGCTGTGCAAATTTAACAAATGACAACTGCAACCGCACAAACTTGTTGGCAGCAACCACACAAGTTGCCTGGGAAGGGCGATTTCCTGCAATGTAGGAGGTGGTTTTGGCAAAATTTTCTCAGTATGCTCCTTGCCAACCGAAAGTGGTGCTCTGCTTAGAATCAGCTGTGCAGTTCTCTTGGCCATTATTAAAATTCCCTGTGCACCATTTCAAGCTTTCCAATCTGGGATGGGCCCAAGTAACTAGGAAACTGTACACCTGACATTGGGAAGGATGACACGAGTGTTCATAAACTACAGTAAACAGTGTGTATAAGTTTGGGAAGTGCATTTCACTTTTAGGCACCCAACGGAAAAACAGCAATCACTGAAATAAGAACCCAAACCAGACAGGAGTAGCCCCAAGGAATCTTCTGTTGATGGTGATATCACATTCAAGCGCAAGAAACAATGTGAAATGGAAATGTCTATCACAGGGAATAATTAGGTATATTAAATTTTGTGTAGCAGTTTTGAGAATTTTAGTTTAAAATCACTGCAAAACCCTATGGTTATGCATACAATAGAAGTGCTACACATTTTTGCATTTGTGGAGCAATTGGGCCAGCTTGTGTGTAAGCAAGATGGCCAAAGTTAAGTTAGGGTAGGGGTTAGGATATGATGATCCCCCCCCCACCCCCCCCCCCCCCCACCCCCCCCCCCCCCCACCCCCCCCCCCCCCCACCCCCCCCCCCCCCCACCCCCCCCCCCCCCCACCCCCCCCCCCCCCCACCCCCCCCCCCCCCCACCCCCCCCCCCCCCCACCCCCCCCCCCCCCCACAGGGTCGACTTGCTGTAATGGTGGATCACTTACAATGTCACGACTAGTCCTCTCTCCCAGGACACTTTGTTGAGTACTTTCATCGGGAACATTTTCTGTCAGAAAAGAAAAACAGATTCACTTATTATTTAATACCAAAACGGGGTTTTTTTTTCAAGAAAAACTCGATATCTTAAATGCATTGAAATCTGCCCACCTTGGTTCTCTGCAATATCTACCGACGTCTTGTCGTGATGTATCACAGACTGTCCAGTTAGTATTGACGTACCACTGTGCCGGTAGGATGAAGTAGAGGATACCCTCGACGACACGCTAGTAAATTTTATTTTGGAACCAGATAGGGTTGTATTGGAGTCCAGAATTTTGATCGATGTAGACTCGATGTATGTAGGATCGCCATACATTGTGTCAGGTTTAGATGCCATCGATGTGGTAGTCACGTGGTCGCCGGTGGTATATCCACCTATTAAATGGGGTACATCGCGAAAATGGTGTTATGGTTGGCTAAATTTCTCTTGAGTGCATTTCAACATAGACCCATCTAAATTATTCGTTTTTTCAAGAGTGTTGTTGGTAGGGCAACACTCATACGCAACCTCTCGGGGTAATGCCTCCTTTTGACCCCTACCCCACCCCCAATTAAATGACCGAATGAAGCATAGTAGTTTACTAAAGATACAGTGTACATTCTTATTGCCACCTCCTTAAAATGTTACCCTACCGTACCCCACCCCTTACCTTAAATGCTAATGCCTGGCTATGTAAGACACTGTTTCCGTTTGCAACAATGTTTCCGCCTATCAAATGTGCTGGACCTTTAAAGGTCGTGTGACATGCCACCAAACATAGCTGTTTCACTTGTCAGCTAAAGAATTAAGTCCTCCAGTGAAAGATAAGTTGGAATTGTTTCAATATCTTTTACAGTTCTCAAAATATACGTCTTCAAATTCCTATAGTTTCTTAGGAAACCCATATGCAAAAATAATGATGTGGAGTGTTGCACAGTGTTAAAATTTCTATTTTTAACCCTGTATAAACTATCTCTTAATTACTGATCAGTTAGATTACAATTTGTTGAGTGATATCAATGAAATCAATTGGCAGAATGATGTGACCAAGAGCCTGTTACAGAATGACATAGTGAGGTATATTCCAACAAGTGACCTCGTTGGACGTGTTTTCTGCGTGTCGTTCAGCTCACCGTTTGACCATTTGAACATGACAGAAGAAAAAACATGCACTTATTGATAAATTCTTGATCAATCTAATGGCAAAACGAGTTCTGGGAAATGACGAAGTAAATCTAAATGAATCGTATCAAACATCTGCAGTAGTATACCTTCAGTTACATCATCTGATAAAGAGTGACGTGGCTTGGTTTCAGGGGGGTGGATAGCGTGACCTTCACTCTTCACGTCCCTTTTCTCCGGCGGTGTTGTTGAAGTTGGTGAACTCGTTGTAGTTGATGTAGTTGGGGTAGTTGATGTAGTTGGTGACGAATAGCGTGAAGGTTGCAAACAATAAATATCTGCAAAATAAATAAGGAAATCACAATTTTTTTAAAAAAAAATGAGTTCTAATCGGTTAAATTTAACTAACAAGTTTTAGAGTGTTCAAGTTATTGTATGACCTTGAATATTTCAAGTGAGATATAATTAAATTTTTCGTCCGAGTAACAGCTGCCTGATATGATCTGCAAATAAGTATAACCTATCACCGCCCTTTCGATTTGCGTGACCAAACAACAAAATATGAGCTATCAATTTTGCTGTCTTTTTCCCACCAAAGGGTAATGTTTGAGTAATTTCTAGAAAGAAGCACGCATCTAACACTCATCTTTTGTCTCAGGAATTACCATAAAATACAACTTGATACATAGGGGTAAAAATCTGTTCTCTACTGGGGGAGGGGGGAATGAACGTTAATTCTGTGACCGCCGTTCTGGGGCAGGATTGTTAGTGGAGGACACCCCTCCAATAAAATTTTGAATATTTCAGGGTCAATAGGCCTAGATGCAACTTGACTTGGTGTAACATATTTAGCAAATTTTAAGGGAAATTACTGCCAATTATTGAATGACATTTTTCACAGAGGAAATAAATAAGGGGTTTTGTTCTTTAATTGAGAAGGGCGAAAACATACTTAAGCCTCACCACATTTTTGACTGGGGAATATATCTCCTCTCCCTCCGAGGCCCACTCCTGCTCCCTACGCCTATGAATTAATAAAGGTAACGTAAAGTAGGACTCAAACACCATAGTAACACAATTCTATCCTATTATCTACACTTTAGCAAAATAAAAAAAAATATCAGATTGACTTTTTTCAATGGCCTTTGGATAGCCAAGTCTGTAAAAAAGTTGATAACAATGAAACTGCTACGACAAACACATAAAAAGATCAAAAGTACATCAGCTGTGAAATAAGGTTATCGGACAACATCCCGGGACAATTACCCGGGTAACTCCCCCTCCCAGGGACAATTTGCACCCGGACGGTTTCGCCCGGACAATTTCCACCTAGGGTATGTCGGAACTTTATAGTAGGGGACGTTGCGTGAGGGGTAATTGTTACAGGTGGGAATTGTCCGGTGGGGAATTGTCGGGGAAACTCGTCCGGGTGCGAATTGTCAGGTCACAATAACACAACATAAAATCGGTGTATGGGAAGATATCAACTTGCCACTTGGGTATTTCTCTGGTCCGAAGGGTTTTCTCAGAAGGGTCGTGGTGTGTCGACCCTCGGCATCAAACATTCGAAAGCCACCAGGCAATGTGACGTCACAATGAGTGGTAGCGTCGTACTGAACCCACGCCACTCTTCCAGAATCCATTAGTTGATTGCCAGCGTGACATATTTTCAGTCCTTACAATCATTAATAGTAATATTTTATTAATACTTAGTAGATTCATCAAAAATATGTTTTTTTTTTTATTTATTCTTAATGCTTCTTTATTAATCTAAATTTCTTAAAATAAGCTCATTCTATAGATTTCCTTTGCAACTGATTATTAGTAAGAGAAACCTGCGAATGGTTTAATTCAGTCTTTACCATTTTACGAGTGTAAAATTGATTTCTGAGGAAAATTTGAAACCAAAGTACACATTCTACTGTAACCACGGAGCTGGGAGTCTTCCGGCTATAACTAACGAATTATAAATACCAGTCCTACAATCGAGTGTACAAAGGAGACTCTTATTGCCTGGTACAAAAAATTGCATTCTACAACTATTATCAATCTATGTGGTTTCCCCACTTAAAACACCATTAAATTTTAAAAGGTTACTGTTTTGAGTTTAAATTAAAAATTGGAAATTAATCATCAGCTTATAGTCTAAATGCCCTTACGGGCTTCTTCTGTCGCTTTTGCGTCATAAATAACTAAATTTCGGGGCCTAAATTATATGTTTAAAATAAGTAACAATACCAGCAATGAGTTAATTTCATAATCGCGTTAAGAACTTACATTACTAGGTGGGCTTATACAATTACAAAGAATTGTTCTGACAATCGTGACAGTCCAACGAGCGGGGATCAGGCAAGAAGCATCCCCGGCAGAAATCTGATTTCAAGTTGAAACTATTGTAGTTTTCACCCAAAATTCATGTCCTTATAGTCTCCTAACTGGGGATGGGGGTAAACACCTTTCACCCCTTGGGAATTATCTCTTCGTACGCCTATGTTGCAAGTATAGCAACACAGGACTACTTCTGCCACAGACTTGTCACAAACTAATGATCTAGATAATTTTGTGCCGCAATAACTAAAACAAATATATAAAAACAGCTTCTATAAAAATTCAGTAATAATCATTTTGTACACTTTATGAAATTCAGATCAACATACCTGATACTTTCGAAATCAGAGAGAAACAGACAGTTGCAATGCAAAGGAAAGAAACTCTTACAAGAGGCTTGTTCATTGCTAGTTCACGGAGAGAAATGTCGGACAGAATTAGCCACTTCATAGAAGCTTGACTTGCATAGATGTAATTTTCTGTGAGTAAGGCAATAGTGTATTATCGATTCTACCAAACGAATTAATTCTTCCCATTCTGATATTTTACTTCCTTTGTAAAGAGGGAGCACTTGGAAGAAGAGATCTCTTTTACAGAAATCCCGTTTAATTAAATCCCCAGAACGACCAATGGGGTGCCACGAGATAGAACAAGAGTTGCCGTCGTTTTTGTCTACATATGGTTGCAGAATTAAAATTTTGATTCAAAAGGATCTCTTTTAATTCGTTTTCGTGTACGCTAGTAATGCATATCCTCAGGCTTTGCGTTTCAGTTTAAATTTTTTAACACCATCTTGAAGCTGGCACAACTTTGAAGTTTCAGGAAAAGATATTACTTGCAAGACATAGCAAACCTACATTGAAAAATGGCTTTTGTAATAGCACTTACCCCTTTTAAGATACTTTATATGCAAAGTTCGAGTGGCATAATTGCGTTCATCTCAGGAATGCAAGCCGCAGCTTGCTAGAAGGGTCATGGGTTACCCAGGACGCTGCGCAGCGCCGCGAAGAGCTGTGCCGCGCTTGAAAAGAAGTTAAAGATGTGAAGTTACTTACAGGTGGACACGCAGGACGTCACGTAGCGCAGCGTAGAACGGCGCAGCGCCGGTGTAATCGCCCCTTTTGTATCCATTGTGTTATGGTGTCCCTTTAAGGTTGAGTATGCCTTAAATTTGCATATCATGCGTCTCGTTTGTATCATAAGTTACAAAGAACGCCTGGAATTCGACTTCTTTTGTAAACCGAGCTGGGGCAGTCAACCACGTCATATCATGTGCAATTCGTCCTGCACAATCTCGATGTGCTTGTGCTGGCCGGACGATCCACATTGTCACGCTGGTTGGTCCCGATACAGTCGGTGATTTACACAATTGTTAAGAAAATGAATATTTTGCAGGTCTCGGGATATGCGAATATCGTTTTGTGTTGAATTTGAAGCTTTATTTATGTTTCCTTTCTTTCATTGTAGTAAACCGTATCTTCGGCCGAAATAAACATGTAAAACCACGTGTTCAATTTGTTTGTTTTTAAAGAAGAACGCGTATAAGCCCGACTAGCCCCACTCCCCTCTCTCTTTGTGAGTTCACGTTCCGTTCCTACACATTGCGTTTAACTTTTTTTTCAAAGGGGCACAGCGCGACGGAGCGCAGCGTTCGGTGTGACCCCCCACTCGGCTACTCCACTTCGAAAAGACAAAATACATACACCCTTCGCCTGCAGACCGTCACGTGCGGGCAACCCGTTGAATACCTGCGAAACCTACCCTTGCGGTACCTAACCTTGCGAAACTGTGGTGTGATACAAAGCCCAATAAGGTATGTGCATATTTGTAGCTTTACATGTAATGTCTCAAGTGTTATATCAAATTTACGATAAATCGAACTGTGGAGACTGGATTAGGTATTCTAATAGTTTCCTTACATTTGTGTTATAATGTTTCCGTATAATTTTGCACTTAATTTCACTGCAATGTGTTTCATCGTATAATTTTACAGAGTGGATGGAACATAATAAAAGGAGAAGCAATACTCCAGTCCAGGATGTTACAACTGATAATGTAGCAACGACCGATAATATGATAGAAAATTTACCCCGATAATGTAGTGACTACACCGTATCAATAGTCTTGTTCAAGACTCTAGTTCATTTCCGTCCACCACACATCTGGCTATATTTAGAGGGCGCACTGGTACATATGCTTCATAGCCAGATGTGTGGTGGACGGAAATGGACTAGAGTCTTGCACAAGACTACCGTATCAATAGTGTAGTAAATAGTATGTCATTTTTGAAAAGAGGCCTAATGCAGTCTGAAATCTTCATCTGTGGAATATTTACCGGACCTCACATTTGATTAAAAAAGTATCGATGGATCTTAGTATTTCGAGTTGGTTGTTTTTACATAATCGGTAAATTTCACTACATTATAGGCTTTTGTTACATTATCGCTAAATTATTACATTATCGGTTGTAACAGAGAGAAAGTAGAAGTATATGAGAAAGTAGAAGTATAAGCTCATTTAAATACAATTTTAAGAAGTTTGTAATTGCTGAATAGACAATGCAACCATCACATTTTTCATATTTCATACTTCATATCTCATTTCGCATCTATTGTTTTTCTAGCATAATGTCGTCACTTATTTTGTAGTTATTATATAGTTATAGTATAGTAGAATATCTTAAGGGGGGAAATGCTCATAAGTCTTGACTTCTCTTAAATTCCTCCTTTTCTACTTATTTAGATACACTTGTTCAATGTATATATAAATTGCACTCATTGTAAATATTGTACAAATTTGCTAGAAATAAACATTGAACTAAACTGAACAGAAGCCGTTGAGCTCAATGTCTTGCGTCATGGGGTTCCCTTGGTAATTACAACCCCCCTCTCCCGTAGGCTACAGTCTTCTCTCATAAGTTCTGTTGGTCCAAACTGCAACGTTGATACCAAAGACCCTTTTCTACATAGCTATCACAAAGGATTATGGGACAGAGTTTTGGTATGCATGGCTTTTGTCAATGGCATTTTACTGTGGCCAAAAGCGACGCACACCAAACTCTATCCCACAATCCTTTGATATCGCTATTTGGAAAAGGGTCTATTGCAAAGTCTGGAAAGTATTACTCATGATGAAATACCATGCACATCTCGATGCAGTTGTTCTTAAAACGTATTTCCTAATCCTATCCTTTCGAGGTAACTGTCAAAATAATAACATCGGCGGGTGATTTTGCTGCGGAGTCCAACCTTTTCTTGAGACTTCCCGAACGAACGGACAAGGATATGCCTTACAGCCTACTACGTAGGCAAACGGGGAGGTATATTTTAAAGCAAGAAATTACTTTTTCAAAGGAAACGAAGCGCTTTTACAAAATCATGATTCAGTAAGAAAATCAGCCAAAACCTTCTTCGGCATTAAAGGGTTCGAACAATTGGTTGTTACTCCTAAAACAGCGCCCTCATCAGAACGTGTAGTATTAGTGTGACAGAACATTCTTATCATCAACGTTTTGCTTGTTGTGCTTACGATGATTCTGAAATTTATTCATTCATTCATTACTATCATTTATTTCAGTCTATTTTAAAATTAAAGAATCATGCATAATTTAGAACAATAAAAAAAGGCTGAGGATAACCAAATAAAAGCAAAGTTGAAGTTGAGGTGTGAGTTTAAACCATTACCAGAGTTGGACATATGGAGGGTGATTTATTTTACGTACTCCTTAGTAGATCGTCCAAGGAGGGGGGGGGGTAAATTTACCTCTCAGTAGACCGTCAACTGGGGGCGTTCAACTCAGGGGAGTGATCTCATTATGAGTTCCACCGGTCACTTTTAAAAGTTGCTCTAGGGCCCAACTTAAGGAGAGTAATCAGAGAGTTCCTCTAGAGACCTCATGCATTGTGTTAAATGTAGAAGAATATACAACGCTATCCTGAATTTATTACTACAGCATCAACGGAATAGTGAAACAGCATATAGGAAACATGCTAAATAGGGTCTCATGAGCCTCGGCTTAAAGACGGATCATTTCTGTACCCAAAGTTACCTTTGGCCTTACTTCAAAGATATTGAAACGTTTGCGTACTAAAGAAACAAGAGTAGGGTACTGTGAGAAACTAAATATGACATAAAAGAGAACTGGGCTGTTTAGGGTCTCTTGCGTAAGGGAAGAATAAACCGAGAACAGAGTCCGGCAGAACACATTTGGACGTTTCTTTTAGTTACGCCTTCATATTCACGTGACCATATTCCAACATTTTAGTGAAAATTTTATTGGCTCTACACGCCTAACTCTACTGCTGTTAAAAACAAGGGCGTGCACGTGGATCCATCTCCAAAGATAGGGGGACTTTTCACCATTTGCGAATCGCCGTCCTGGGGAGCTGTCTAATTGGAAAGTGTCTATATGGAAAATGGTGCCATATTTGGTCGCAATTTAGATTTTAAAATGTTGTGTAAATTCGTAATCTATGTTATATTATTGAAAAAGTGTGGGGGGGGGGACTTTTTGGAGATGTCCCCCCTTCCAAAAAGTGAGGGGACGCGTCCCCATGACCCACGCTCATGGTTAAAAAGCTATGGCGTTTTGATATCAAACGTTAATTTATATTGATGCATGCATTATACTGATCAACTGTATGCCCATAAATTAGTTCTTTCTGACAAGTCGTTTCACATTTTTAATCTACATACTTTTATGCTGTTTTGATTCCAATAAAGAACCTTTTATTCATTCTAACGTTTCTTTTGTTCTATAAAGTATTACCATGACAATTTATCGTACGGTGACCGCTCAACATTCAGTATGCTATGCTTTGAGCCTGCGCAGGAGAAGTCACATGATGATTGCTTGCAAACTGGAGAAGAAAATGTCCAAACTTGTTACGGTAAATCTGGACATTTAGTTACAGCTTGCACCTACTACGCGGTACTATATACGATACCATTGTCTGAATTCTGGGACCAGTCTGAAGCTAGCACAGGATTCAGCACAGGATTCGCCTTGGATTCAGACATCAGCACAGGATTTGAAACTAGCACAGGATTCGCCTAGCTGGGTATATAGATAAGTAAAATACATAGTATATGGTGTATACTATACAACGTATAGGCCGCCTGTGTACTGAACCCTGTGCTGATATCTGAATCCTAGGCGAATCCTGTGCTAGTTTCAAATCCTGTGCTGAATGCTGTGCTGAATCCTGTGCTGGTCTCTGAATCCTAGGCGAATCCTGTGCTGAATGCTGAATCCTGAATCCTAGGCGAATTCTGCACTGAATGCTAGGTGAATCCTGTGCTGGCTTAAAAAGCTTGTGCTGAATCCTGTGCAGATGTCTGAATCCTGGGCGAATCCTATACTCGAATCCTGTGTTGAATTCTAGGCGAATCCTGTGCTGAATCCTATGCTAGCTTCAGACTGGTACTCTGGACAGCTGCCATGAAGTAACACGTAATATAAATATTCCCTGTTCAACTGGTACAAGTTGCTTTAAAATAACTAAAACAAGCAGGCGTACACCTGAAACCATTTTGCATATTATTCTCAATGATTTCACATAACTTGTCTAAACTAAATCACAAAAACTCGGCCCAACCTATCACCACGTGAGGCCCGGATGGAATATTAAGGGGTCCCCCTACCATAGTTTGGCAAAAAGCACAAAATTATTCCGGCACTGCAGTCCACCGTCTCATTCCTTTCAGAAGCTACGTAAATGATGGTTATCTCTCAGAATAGTAGGTCCCAAATCCCACCGCCGGAATCTTGAAACCACACCCATTATGCTTCTTTTTGTTGACCATGCATGCAGGTTTTGCTGTTATAGTGTGGCGTCAGTTCCGGTGGCTATGCTATACGCCCAAGACGATTATTCCATTCTTTACCCAGCTATTTCAACCATAAAAACAGCCATATTGAGATCCAAGTTTGACAAGCCTCCGAATTCATGCGTTGTCAAGGTTACCGCTACTCTGTTGTATACGTTGCTCCACTCGGGATGGTGGTTGATCGATTCAGCCTTTAAAGCACAACGAGTCATGAATCCAAATGCCTGAGAAAAATCAACATGAAATTTAAGTGATGCATTCTAATAATGAGGCTAAATTCAACCAGAATTGACGTCACCGATTATTCAACCACATCCTGGTTAGAATGACCAGTAAATCCACTTCAGTTTAATAAGAAAAAGCTGCTTTTTGTCACCAGGATTTTTTACCAGTCGCTAATTTAAAGGAAAATGTTAATTTTGACGAATATTTTCCGTTCCTTCCTTAGTAGCCTACATATTATATCCCCAATAAAAACAAAAATCAGCTGTGGAGTCTACCCAATTTGAGGACCCACTACACGTCCAGACGTTACACATTCGCATTGGGAAGTTACCCAGGTTGGTTGCCGACTGGTGGTCTTAATTACCCGGCTTTGTTCGGTAAATTTCCCCCAACTCTGCTTAACCACAGTGTTTGCAGAACATAAGAGGCTCAGCACGTTACATTGAGTCCAATATGCAATGACTCGGAAGTTTGACTAACTATGCAAATGAGCCACGAAATGTGATGTAGAACGCGAAAATGACTTTAGTACTTCTTTTCTCGGGGGAGGGATAGTGTATGTAAAGCTTAAATGTATGCTAATAGACGAGTTTGGAAAATGCTTTCACGCAATGCATCTTAGGATGGGTCAAAGGTCAAGTGAACCACTTACCTAGGCGACAAAGTTGTCACTGTACAGCTGACCTTGTGACCCCACCACAAGTACTGAATTACCCAACTGGCTGAATAGTGCCCTATCCGCCAATGAAATCTTTACCGTATCCGCGGATTACACTGGTAACTGGACTCATTCCCTGCTTGATATGATGAATCGGCAATGGCACAACTCGAGCTTTGGACCCGCCTTGATCAGCTTCCTTTACTTTCACATGCTATATCTTATTACTGATGTATAATTAATCTTGTATACCGGTATTAACTTTGTCGGGCTCATAGGCGTACGAGTATGGAAGCTACAGGTCCCTACCCAAGTCTGGCTAAAATTTGTTCTTTTGCGGAAGCACGCTCCTCCTCGAGCCAGGGAGCTGGAAGACCCCTGCTCGAGCAAACTTGTGATAACGAAATCACCAAAATGTCAGGCAGAAGTGTTCACTTCCTCTCTCAATTGAAAGCGGTCCCGTACACTTATATGGTCGGGTTACCTTGGCTTCCACGGGAAGTGCATCACCGGTACTCCCTTCTGCATTACATCAAACTAGGTTAATTTCATCCTCACAGTTAAACATTTTATGTATTTAATGAAGGCAAAGTCATAAAATGTGACAACCACTGCACATCCCTGTCTCCCTTTTGCATTTCAACCTGGACTGGGTGGGTGGGGTGAACTGCCCATTGAAGGCCTATAGTTACCACTGATATTTTATTTAAAAAAATTTGGATAAATTTACCTCATTAAAGTCTGAGAATGTGAAGATCTTCTCGATGGCGTCTCCCGTTTCTGTCAGCTTCCACCCGACAGCCTCAACATGTGGTAAGGCTTGGGATAGTTCCGCCTCTGAAAGTTTACGAGTTTTGGCAAAAGCCTGAGAGGTAAAGGGGGCAAAGGCCCAGTAAAATATCACTTAAAGGAAGGGCTTAAGCAAAAATAATAATAATAATAATAATAATAATAATAATAATAAGCGTGGATACCTACTTAGGGCGACAGTTACATTGACTTGTGTACAAAAATTTGAATTTTTCTAACCCTAACCCTAACCCTACCCCTAACCCTACCCTAACCAAATTTTGTAGAGATACATTCTAGAGGAGGACGAACAATTTAAGCCTATTTCCGACAATAAAATTATTTTTCTATCTAGTACCTGAGAAATAAGGCGACACATAAACTGTCGCCTTAATTCCAAGTGTCGCCTTAATGTTGTTGAATTAGCATGAACTGTCGCCTTAAGGTGGAATCCATGCGGATAATAATAATAATAATAATAATAATAATAATAATAATAATAATAATAATAATAATAATAATAATAATAATAATAATAATAATAATAATAATAATAAAAAATAATAATAATTATAATAATAATAATAAATAATAATAATAATAATAATAATAATAATAATAATAATAATAATAATAATAATAATAATAAAATAATAATAATAATAATAATAATAATAATAATAATAATAACAATAATAATAATAATAATAATAATAATTAATAATAATAATAATAATAATAATAATAATAATAATAATAATAATAATAATAATATATAATAATAATAATAATAATAATAATAATAATAATAAGCGTGGATACTGACTTAGGGCGACAGTTACATTGACTTGCACACTAAAAATTCAAATTTTCTAACCCTAACCCTAACCCTACCCCTAACCCCACCCTAACCAAATTTAGTAGACATACTTATTAGACCAAAAGGAACAATTTAAGCCTATTTGCGACAATAAAATTATTTTTCTAAATGGTACCTATTCCTTTAAGGCGACAGTTATGTGTCGCCCTAATTCCAGGTGTCGCCTTATTGTTGTTGAATTAGCACGAAGTTTCGCGTTAAGGTATATTCCATGCTGATAATAATGATGATGATGATGATGATGATGATGATGATGATGATGATGATGATGATGATGATGATGATGATGATGATGATGATGATGATGATGATGATGATGATGATGATGATGATGATGATGATGATGATGATGATGATGATGATGATGATGATGATGATGATGATGATGATGATGATGATGATGATGATGATGATGATGATGATGATGATGATGATGATGATGATGATGATGATGATGATGATGATGATGATGATGATGATGATGATGATGATGATGATGATGATGATGATGATGATGATGATGATGATGATGATAATAATAATAATAATAATAATAATAATAATAATAATAATAATAATAATAATAATAATAATAATAATAATTTTCCTATGTGAAAGTGGAACTAAATCTACGCAATTTGGTGAAACTTCCATTGAAATTGGACATGTAGTACTCGAGATATCAGCAAATAAAGTTACTACATTCCAATGCAAATTTCACCGGAATGCTTAGAATAAATATCCCTATAACAAAACAAAGCTTGATTTTGGCTTAGACACTTCTTTTAATGTCATCCATGACCGATGACTTTATCTTTATTACACTTGAAAAACACGTGAGAACAGCGGATAAAATAAATTGTGACGAAAGACACAAGAAAACGTTTCTCGTTCGCTGTCGCTCACTTACAAATTGTTTAAGGAATAAAGGTTTATAAATGAACCAATAGGAGTACAAAGTAAGCCTACCTGATTAAAAGAAAGCAGCAACAGCAAGATAAATTGGACAAACATTATGTCCTGCTGGGTTTAAAGCTGTAACATCGGTTAAAGAAACTTAAAGAAACGTAGACTCGAAAACTTGGTACTACTGCCAAACTACGAAACTCAGCTCCAGTCTCTGGCGTGCCTGGATATTTAAACCCAATTGACGAAGTATACTTTCGCTATCTGCTGTAATTGCATTAAGGCACAGAATGTGTAATACGGCAATTCTGTTATAGGCTTGGAAGGATACGCATTTATAGTATCGTACTGTATAGTAGGGCCTACCACTTAAAACAGTGCCAAACGATGCGTGAGCTACAATAGAAAAACCAATGAGGGAAAGGTACTGGCATATCATAAACACTTCACAAGATCATACATTTCGTCGATATCTATGGAACCTACATACCTGCATACTGCACATGGTTGAGAAACGTGACTCTGCAATAAATAAATCAGTGTCAATAATAGAGCTGATACTGAGAGTCTACCCAACGGAGCAGAAACAGCTCACTCAGTCATCCATGGCTTCACAAACTTCGAATAATGTTTAGGTGGAAATCGCACGGAAACTTTGCAGGCTAATAACACTCTCCCATCATGGCTTTAGCTACGTAGAAGCAAGGGAGTATTTCCGAGGTGCCCCCATGGTAGATGGCGCTCTACGGCATGTTTCTTTTCAGTTATTTGAGGTAAGGGTTTGGGGGGGGGGGACTTGGGCAAACAGAGTCCATTCTGCGGGCGAATCATGGAAACTTTGAATTAATTTTACAAATTGGTTATTAGATAAGAAATTATAAGGTATAGTCATGAAGGTTCTACTCCACGATTTATTAGCAATGAATTTTCATCGAGGTTTGATTGTGTATACAATGAAAGGAAAGTATCAACTGTATAATATAATATGGAACCACACTGAAAACACACTTTGCACTAAATGATACATGAAAGAATTACGTGCTTAGTGTAAAATATCCGGAATGGTTGAAGTTTGACCAAACAATGTTATCATTACCTTTAATTGAATATCTTTTAAACACATTGATGTGATACTTTGCACACCTTATTAGTCTTGCCTGTGTCATGCACAACTAAGAATTTTTCACCAGATTGAATGTACTCTACATTTTAGAGGGCGCACTGCATATTAGCAAGAAAGATGTATTGTTTTTAACCGTAATATTAGGCCTAGGCCTACTTCATTCTTGTTCTAGGGTATAAAGAAATGAATTTGTGGGGTAGGGATACTATCAGGGCTTGACCGGAAAGGGATGAGTGGCTTATTAAATGGGATCAGTGACAGGGATGCTTTGAAGGCGTCAATTTTCTTTTTAAAGTTTTGCTCTTTTTGCTCAAGATTCTAAGATTGGATAAACTAGGACGTTATTTCTTACCTTTGTCTGCAATCCCCTATAGAGGGATTTCATGTGACGTCACGCGAGTGGGATTCCCAGGCACTGAAGGGCAACAAACACAGGCAGTAAGCGTATTTATAGCACACGTGCACGGCATATCCAAAGATACTACTGTGACGCAATGGACGCTTGCCCTTCGAAACAAAAGAGACGGGCGATCACGTGACGCCTAGGCGCGGTTCTAGACCGAGATTTTTAGGGGGGCTTGGGGGGGGGGGCTTAAAACGGAAGAATAAAATTTTCTGTCATTATCAATACCGACATTGGGGAATGATGCTAAGGAGAACTCCATCAGTGGCGTACACAGGATTTCTCTCACGGGGGGGGGGGGGGCATGCAGTATGTTGTGTGATCGCCGGCCTGGGGGAAGGGTCTAAAGGGAGGGGTGTCCCTCCCCTTTGAAAATTTTTGAAAAATTAGATGTACTTACATGCAATTTGGTGCCACGTACGCTACATTTTGAAGCAGAATTTGTGTTAAAAAAATTTACGTATTTTAGGAACTAAAAAAAGCATCAGGGAGGGGGCATGGCCCCCCTGCGTACGCCACTGATAGTAATAATCATAGGCGTATGGGACTCTTACAGTTTGGGGTCCAGAAAATTTTTTGCCCGAACTTCTCAAAAAGTTGCCAGAATTCCGTTGCAGTTCAGGTGCATAAAATAGATCACTAAACCACTACAGGCGTGCGAAGCGCGCGAAAATTTTTGCACATTTTTCGGGCATTCGATCAAAAATTCTGGAACTCAGTAGAAAATTAGGGCAATCTTTTCACTTTTACTTCATCTCTGCCGGAGTTTCAGTTTGAGTAAGGTATCAAATGTTGTTCATGTCTGGTCTACTGTTACAAAGGCATACTGAACTGGATTTGAGCAATCACTGGATTTGAGACCGACTTTTTGGCGCTCAGAGACCAACTTTTGATTTTCACCCCCCCCCCCCACACACACACCTGTATTTACGCCCCTGAGACTGGCGTCGAACGTAAGAATGCAGCTGGGTAAGCTAGTAGGCGCCGGCACTATGCCTACCGTCGTAATACAGTACTAATAAGGCGAAGCGTGGCTGTCGTACTACATGCAGTCAAAACAACGGTGTACGTACGTGGACGTGGATACAAGAAACGTGATCACATGCCTTTCTTGCATGACACATTTGAGAAACTAAATCCACTGGACTAAGATGTGCACAAATGTATCGGACAATTTTGTTTTTCTCAATACACGCAAATAAAGCATGAAGATAACACTCAACCTCAGAAATTTTTTTGGGGGGCTTGAGTCCCCAAAGCCCCCCCGTAAAACCGCGCCTGGTGACGCCATTGAAACTCCTGTATAAAACGATAGGTACCGTACTTCTTTCAATCCAACGGCAGTACACACTTCACATAGTGTGGTGGAGTATGACTGGTTGGGGTGGGGAGCGGCAGGGGAGGCATGTGAAACCAAAGAGTAGATGAAATGTATGTGTTTAGCGTGTAATTACCATGATTTGGTATTGTTTGGAAAGAGAGGGTTCTATAACATAGCTTCTAGTCGCCGAATGGCAAGACCCTATGGAAGCCTGACTAAAGCCTTTATTCAGGAGTATTTTTCAAATCTGGAAGATGTAGCTTAAACATTATTCTCTACTGGAGTACATGGTCTTGGGATCTTACACACAGTACTCCAAAAGCCTAAATGGGCTAGAATACCTAGTTCTAGTTACCCTATAACCATTATTATCGGCATAATTAACTATAGACCTTATACATAAGACGTCACAGAGAAGAAAGTGCTCTCAACTTTGGAGGCAAGCGAGTATCACTGCAACTTGACACCAACAAATGCAGAAAGCTTACTTTTGAACCAATCGGATACAATTCTACTACACGCAAGTGCGAAATCTACGTCGTGCATGTCATATGCATCACTGTTATTCCTCCAAAATGACGTCGCGTGGCGTCAATGCATAAGGTCTATTCGATTTCCTGCTACTCTGTGACGAAAGCTTCGTAATTCCTGTGTCTTGTTGGTATGAAATGATAGCTTTGGCATGAATTGTACGAGCAAACTTCATTTTCAAGAAAAGAAAATCTCAGATAAGTTATGCTGTTGAATGCAAGAATATTAGTTATGTAAGTAAAGCTATTTGCTGAAAAGGGGCGCTCACTCAAACCTAGAAACTCCCACACCTCCACAAATACAGTCACTCTATAATTTTGTTACAAGACGACCCGTCAGGAACACCGGATTGAATCCATCGACGAGCGAATGGAAAGTTCCAGAGAATTCAACTTCAACGCAGCCTTTCTAGAACTGTCTAGAAGTGAGAACTGTTTACGTTATGTCCCAATTATAGCAGCGACCTGGCAACACTTCGAAGAAGCTGCAATTATCGTTATTCAACTACTGTGTGTTCTAGAAGTTTCTATTAAGGAACGTTCTCGTAATTACTGGACTGTGTACACTAGAAGTTTCTGTTAAATTTTGGAGAGTTCTCGAATAAAAGCCTAGCATATAAAAGGCAGTTCAACAACTGAGAGACTGGGAGAGACACCATCGAGTCCAGACGTTATTCTGCTGTCCGTTTGTTGACCGAATCATATGAGGCCAGCCACTGACAATTCACACTTGTGACAAATTGCCTTACGCCGTTTCTACACTGTGTATTGAGGTTGTTATCATCCATCGCCTACCTAGCCTTGTCATTATTCGCTCGTGGAACCAGTTCCTACGCTACAGCACGCTGCAGGTCTACCACTGTGCCATCGTCAACGTGCATGCACCACCAGCCCTTGGACCAGACCAGGCAAATATTAAGTAAAGGATTGTGAGTAAGTCTAATTAATTATTGTAAATTTAAGTAAGATAAGGAGATTGTAAATAATCATTAAGTTGTTGAATTTTAATCTCGTTCTTCTGTGATCTTTCGCTGTTATTGGTTTGACTCGCGACCACAAGCCGTAACAATTTAAATTTACCCCCCCCCCCCCACCCGCGGCAAATGATACAATATTAAAACCATGAGACGACCGTTTTTCTCTGTCGTTGCCAGGAGGAAGGTTGAAGAGTCGTTAAAGTCATGCAGGATACAATAGATCATTTACTGATTTTCATGCAATATGAAAGACTTATGTTGTGAAACACCCTTTGAGGTACCTTTGGATGGAGGGTAGGGAAAAGGAGGATGGAAGGGGAGGGGAGTAAATAAACTTCCATGTCCCCACCCATGATAGTTGTATTGTACCCAAAACTCATCTTAGGTTCATCTGCGACTTTGCAGATCCTGGGAAGTGTCATTTCCGGCCACCTTGAAGCCATTTTAGCATCAAATTTCCTTTCAGAAGAAAATTAATTCAGCTCTGTCGTTCTGTAGCCGTACCTGCAGCCCATACACCTTGCAAAGTTTCCACCGTGTGCACCACTCGTACACCGTTAAAAATATCAGTTAATGTACAGACTTTTTTAACTTAAATTCTCTGTATTTTCTTTTAGCAGAAATTTTCTGTATCTTTACCGACAATTTGTATTGCGACAATAAAAACTGTTATTTAACATGTTTTTTCTGTTTATTTGAGAAATCATTCTTTTTTTCTGTTTTTTTTTTTAACCAAATTGTACTGCACTGTTACTAAAATATCTGTAAATTTACAGACATTTTGACAGTATTTTTATATTTTTCTGATCACACACAAATATATTGTCATTTAACAAACATTCATTTGTTAATAAATAAAGGTTCGGTTTTTTCAAAAAACAAAAACAAACCAACAAAAAAAAAACGAACATTTTCAATCTTTAGAACGATCGTTCTGCAAAGTTTCATTTTTTAACAGAATTTTCGGCAAGTTCATGTCCCTACTTGACAGTTATGTCAAGTTGCACTTATTATGAAGACATCTGTTCTTAGTTATAAATATCACAGAACTGATGTTTTGCCACACATTTAGAAAAAGAAAAAGGAACTCTACGGTGCTAATTTCAAAGCACTGATAAGGTACTAATTTCAAATCATCACCACAGGTGCTTATGCACTAGATTGGAGTTCCTTAAAAACGTCTCACAAAGTTACTGTAAAACTTATGTGAATTTACAGCTTTATGACGTAAAACACATTATACTTAAATGGGCGGAGCTTATTTTGTAAGCATTTTTCTTAAAAAATATGGTTGCTGCCGCTTCGCATAATGCCTTTAGGGTTTTTTTATCAGAAAGTAATAAACATATATTTTTTTCCTTGTTTGAAAATGTTTTCAACCAATATATTTGTACGGTATCCTTTGTAGTATTTATTTTGTAAAGAATTATACATTAAACAAGAAATATTTACTTTCCAATTGCAAAGTTCCTAAAGATTAGGAGTCTAAATCAATATGACAAAGTAACATCTTCAGTGTGTTTTGATCGAAGTAGTTCGATCTCGTGAAGACACGTTAAGTTGAAGTGCGAACATCTGATCTAAATTATTGTCAGCTATACATGACGTCCTAATCTAACAAAGGACAAAAAGCAATGAATATTAATATCAAATTAAGAGATTGGATAAAAAATAGTCGGTTGTAAATTTACACAAAATTAGAGTAACTAAAAGAGGAAAATTATGCTGTTCGATTTTTATTTTTTGAAAAAATAATTTACATTAAAACTGTAAAAAAAACGTACTGTTTATGTTATTTCATGATTACAGTCTGGCTGTAAAAAAAGCATGATTTGTTTGGAAAAAATTTGCCATAAATATTACGTAAATTTACAGAAATATTTTTAGCAGTGTTAATGGTGCAATTTCTTATGTTTTCTATATTATTGCATATTGAGTTTTACTACAGAGATATTTTAGCTATTTTATGAACGAATTCCGCAAAAAACAAAAATGTTTTCTTCAAGTTTCTTTTGTTGGAAAAACATGTCTCTCGTATTCATTAATATCAAAGTAAACTACACCGGCCTCAGCCTTGGTGTCCCGGGATAAAAATGATGCGTTTTGCTTCTGCCGAGGTCTGCCACTTGTCATATCGGATGTCTTTTGCATTTCTGTAGAAGAAATTTCAAGTGCCGCAGATAAGGTTAAAAAATATTTAAGTATATGAATATCACATTTGTTGCTGAACTAGTGTATACAATGACTTTATATTGTTAATCACAATTAGCAGTTAGCATCATAATTCGTTTTTAATTCCTTCTTCCAATATTTAAAATAGATCTGTTGATAAATAAGATGATCACGTAAGCCATCATACACACCATAGTTGTACAAGGAGAAAGCAGACCCCCCTCCCTCCTCCTCCCCGTTGAAAGAGGTAGACCCAAACGTCTATGATGACACGGGGATATCCCTGAATGAGCAAAAAATGGGGCATGTTTCCTCAAAAAGTAACTCAGGAATTGTGCATCCAGACAGGACTTAAACATAACTCTTCCTCTTAAGAATTCATTACTTTTACCATTTGGGGTATTTCTTTCTTCAATAGAATCTTCGACATAAACATGAGATGCTCGGATCGATCTCTGACTGCAAACTTTGTTTAATTCAATCTGCAAAACTTCTCTTCTGGTAGTGGCGCTATTCAAGAAAACAGGAATTGCATAAGAGTGTGTTACATTGTTTTGATGACTCTAAATAAAATACTTAAGTCTATATTGCTTGGAACGATTGCGTTGCAAGTTTCAGCTCCAGCAAGAAGTTCAAGAATAACTCCATTAAGAAGTTAACAAATTTCCGAGCTGTATCCAAGTCAACCTAACCCGATTCCAAGTCAATTCCGATTCCAGTGGCCACCCTCCCGACCAATTCCGAGTCTAGTGCTCTCCGATTCCGAGCCAGTCCCGATTCCAGGTCCCCAAATTCCGGGCCAACGCCGAATCCGGCCATCTGGCAATGTAGCATCTCGCTCAAATGCTTTAATTTGTATTATTTTACAATTACACTCAATTAAAACGGGCATTTTTAAGAGTCAATTTGATACCCCGGCTCACCGTGTAATTTAGTTGACTGCAGTGTGACCATTCATATGTTGAAATGTGCACCAATAACAATGTAGCATTAAGTAACATTTATGAAACTTTTCATTTTTGTGGACTCGGATAACATCGGATCCGAGTCCGAGTCCAGTTGCAGCCCATTCCGGGTCCTCCCATTCTGGGCCAATTCCGAGTCCGGTAAAAAAACGGATTCGAGCTCAAAGCAAAGATCGGGCGTTCAGTTAAGCCCTGACAAATGTTATCCAGTTTCATAACAAACATCTTAAGGGATATAAAAAAATTCTTGGTGTCTGTGAGGAATATGTATGAAAATGCTAACTATAAATGAAATAAACTCCACTGTACACTGTAAAAACATTCTATTCAATCTTGGTAAGAATGTACTCCGAAAACAAAAATGGGCACGAACCGGAAACTTGTCAAAAACTTGATTTTAGAATGTTATACTAAAAATTAATCGCATTGGTTCCCTTTTTACAAAATCTAGTCTATTTTGTACCAAATCTATTCAAATATGACCGGTTTATGCTCATGTCAGCCTTTTGAAAAAATCGTTCGTTACAGTTTAGTAAGTAGCCTATAAGTTGACTGAATTTCTACCTTTCATCCAATCTGTAGAAAATATATTTGGGGAGAAATACCTTTTAGAAGAACCACGCCTTCTGCAACCTGTTTATGTAAAGGAGAAACACTTAAATGTTATTTGTGCTATGTTTTCGATATCCTCAAAATATCTTTGAAATACGTATATTTTGGTAATTTTCCAAGTAGCAGGATTACCTATTACTTAATGACAGTGGCGGAGTTTCCACACAGTCAGGATGGTACATTAGGCAATAGGGCCCTTGAAAAGAAAATAAGGGCCTACAAACATACACACTGATATTGTTGAAGAAAACTTACTTCAAAGACTTCGCATACGCTTTCTATTGCCCACGAACTACTACATCGTGGCCCGACTCCCCCAACCCATCATTCTTTCACTACTAGAGAAACTCTGTAATTTGAATGGCTTCTTATGGGGGTGGGGCATTTTATAAATCACCATGGCCGTACAGGACTGTTTTCTCAGGGAGGGCGGTGGTATTTGCCGGACTCCAGAACTAATTTAACTGCCCAATTTTCCGCACGACTGAGACAAAATATCTGCCCGATTAAGTCAGGTTTCTGACATGGGCCGCCCTCTAGCACCCCGGCCCGAACGGCCATGTAAATCACAACTTACGGTTTACTGCAGAGTACATTGCTACTATTGGTATGACAATGATCGCTGCTGTAATAGCTATCCACTTTCCATCAAAGGAAGTTTGACATTGGCCTCTTGTTGATGAGTTGTGTCCTTAATACAATCAATAAACAAACACTTATGTTCAATTAATAAGTAAAAACTTAACACTTACATTCAATTAATAAGTAAAAAACTTATATTCAACAAAAACTGCAAAAAATTACAAAGTACATTGCCAGAGAGACTTGTAAAGGTTTATTGCCCCCCCCCCCCAAAAAAAAACTTGACATTTTAGAGTATTATCTCTATCTAGTGGAGAGTGTTGTTTGACTGAATGATTTATTAGCGGTAACCACTTCATTTTATAAAGATGTTTCGCTCTGCGAGGGGATTTTAATCCTTCAAAGTCAGTTGTCACTTTTAATGCAAAGTGATTATTGCTAAAATTATGTAAGACCATTTCATTGTTTTACAGTAAGAGAGAAATGTTTCAGTGCACAGCATAACTGTTTTCCTTCTTCATGGCCAAAAGAACCACACACAAACACGCGGGAGCGCACACTCACATACTTACGCACGTTTCGTGGACCATATTACAAAGTATAATATTGTCTTCCGTACCATACCTATCAGATCGATGGGTAACCTTGGCAGTATTCACTTAGCGCACGGGACTGCAGACCTTGTGACAGAAATCTTAATGCATGTTTCCACGAAAATAGCTACTTTGCCTATAAATAGCACGTTAAGCCTGATTGGAGGGGTGAGGGGTCTGCAATCCCTCTCCGTCCTCGTATCCCCTTGGGCAGTGAATACCTCTTTCTAACAAGGAAACGGTAAAGTACATTGCTTTCCAACCAATATCACATGAGTAAATCACCTCCTCCCAGCTGCCGGGCGGGCAAATCAAAGAGGTACCTGAAATTTATTCGCAGTATCCCAAGAGACTGTTATGCAATAAAGCTTGATATGTTTCTGCCCCCTAAAGGCAGATTCAAGGCAGATTCACACTTCGGTATAGCGCTATAAAGGTATGAACCGACTGCATGGTCAAGTGGTTCGAGCATCCGACTTGCACCCGAAGGTCTGGGGTTCGATTCCTGGCCAGGTCATACCGAAGACTTTAAAAATGGAACCTTCTGCCATTATGCTTGGTGCTCAGCATAAGCAATGGAGTAGGGGAAACAAGCCAGTGAGCTACGACTAGGAAAAAGGCCGTGGCCGGCCCGACTTAAACCAATTGGTTAGAAACTGAGCCGTAAAACCTCGTCTAACTCTAACACACTCTAACTCTAACGATATAAAGCTATGAAAGTTGACCATTGCTCATTCCTCAGCCATGTCTGTAATTGAAAAGCAAGAACAAATGATGACCACACAACCGATATTCACTAGGTGAATGCACTAGACTTCGAGAAGATGCAGTATCTAAAACTGACACTTTGCAGGGACTGAGTGGGGTGGGGGAGTTCAGATTACAGTGCAGCGTCCTTTGGTCTTTGGTAATATGTCGCGTCCCATTAGCTCGGTGAACACGGTGTGCGCGAGCGTTATTTTTATGCAGTGCAGAAAAGCAGACATAATTTTGAACTATCAGTTCTGCAGAAAAAAAAACATGCGGTGTGCACCGACCCGATGGAATAAAGCTAAATCAAGAGGATTCGATGACATTAACCGTTACGATGTTGCCAATGTCCAGCAAACGAAATCAGCTTGTCACAGGGGCTGCAAAGCAGGAAGCCAGACTGTTTTGTTGTTTTGCAGTCACCTCTTCCGGTACCTAAAATTATTTCCATGTAAGACATAGCTTCTTACGATTTCTTGTTTTGAAACCAAGATAACCTCATATTTTCTAACGTCTTTTGAAGATGTTAACCAGTATAGAACGCTTACCGTTTTCAGTCAATAACAAATTCAGTGTAAGGGATACGTTATCGCTATCGATGTATTTTCCTTCACTAGAACAAGTCAGAAGATCTTGGTTCGCCAAAGTTTGTAGCTTAATCAAAAGATGGGTTGCAAACCTGTCTGCGGTTGAGTTGAATGATTCAATTTTTTGTGTGACTCCATTCAAGGACCAGAAAAGACGAAACGGGGGAATCGCTCCTTCCACGACACATTGTAAAACCTTGACGGTGTCTTCCTTAAATACTAGTAGTTCATTATTGAATATTATCAAACTGGTTTTGTTGATATACAGGTTTGTAAGAGCTAACAATGAGAGATGAATGAAAAAGAGCATTACAATGAAGCAACAAAGCATCTTTAAATAGCATAGGTTGTGCACTATAGAATAAAAACATACACTCTCATTTCGACGCTTTTTGTGAATGAACTTTACTCAGAATTTCAGCCAGGAAATTTCACCATGCAAAGAGTCTTTTAGGATGAGGACAATGGACGACGGACGCTGTAACAGAAAAAAAAACACCCTCCACCCCTCATAGCGTTTTGGAAAGTAGCTTAAGACTATGGATACCCTCAGGTCAGGTGGGATGGGGACATTACATGGCGAACCCGAAAGCAGGACTGGAACAATTACAAAAACAATTAACATTTAAGATGGTTTTGAAATGATTATGGGAAGAGGGACGTCGTGGTTGAGAATATGGTTTCAAAGACGGGGAACCAATTGAAAAGGCCTTTTTCTAAGAGAAGGGGTTTGTAGGAGAAAAGATAAACAAAGTACACAAGAGGGTATACAAGGAGTTATTAATCAACTAAACTAGGCTGGCGATGTATGATTAAAGAATTTTATAGGTGGGAATAAGAGTTTTGTAGGCTGCGTAATCCTGTAATTAGCAAGTAGCCAATGATTGTCCCGATTGACTAGTGTGATATGTTCCCTTTTTCCTGGGCGCTGGTCAGGGAGATTAGGCGTGCTGCCATATTTGTGAAAATTTGAAATTTTGAGATATGTTTTTGAGGTAGACCAATCAGGAGTTCATGCATTGTTATTGTCCAGTCTGGATGTACCAAATGCATGAACCAATTTTTCAATTGTGGGTTTATCAAGGTATTCCCGGCTTTGACTGATTTTTTTCTAGGCACGGATGTTATGGTATTGATATGGGAAACCATGCACTTGAGAGACATCTGCACTCAAGTGAGTAATCTACGGGGAAGGGAAGGCATTTGAAAATTTGATGTGACATGTAACACTCCAGTCTTACCGCAATTTACAAGAAATTGCCTACCATTTCCCCCTTAATATCAAGGATACAATCCTCAATTTTGTTTACAGCAGATACTCTGCCTTGCGATTTCGTGGCAATATATACATGAGTGTAGTCTGCATACATGACATATGAAAGCCCATGATCCCTGATAATATCTACAACCGGAGCAGTATAAATAATGAGCAAAATGGGGCCTTTCTTCATTCCTTCGGCATCAAGTTCCCACTTATCAAAAGAGAAGGTAAATCTCACTGGTGTTTATCCATGATCAATCTGTTATGGGGTTACGTGTTCGATGAGCCAAGTGGCTTCTTGACCGTGAAACGTTACACCTAAACCGTGGGCTTTGGAAAATAGCCAATTGGAATGTTGGGTAAGTAACCAGTTCATTGGGGGTATGTTGCTCTCACGCATCAGAATCTCCACCCTTGGATGTATATGAAGGGATGGATAAATTGTGACGGTATCTGGCCTACTTGTAAATTGTCAAAGTAGGTAAATTTTATTTTTTATGCTTTTCTCGCGAGAATATACTTGTAAATTTCATATGATAAAATACTTGTATACACAGTTCAAGTAATTTTGATGTCTTTCTCGTGACTTTAAGCTATAGCCGTGACACTTCCTTGCAAAATATTAAATGACGGTTGGCGCACAGCAGGAATGTAGATGAGGCCCATAATTATAATACCACGTTCGCCGTTTCATCAATATGTTCAACAAAGAGAAATACGCCCGACGCCGTGACGACAATGCAAATTTTGTATAAATAGTATAGTATCTACCCCTTAAAACCAACTTAACACTTTCAACGAGTGTTTGCAAAGCCTGTTCCTCTGCTACGGTAATTATATATAATTCAACTTAACGCTAATTGAACCTACCTCGTAATTTCAGTTTAAACCTGGAAACGACTCGACCTTTTTTCATGCAATAGAATATTTCATTGTGATTTTCCATGGATGGACGACGAAGACGTAATGAGTATCTTTCTGAGCGACACCCATGGTTAATCCAGATACCTCCGGCTTGAGTTGCATCTAAATTAAATTCATCATGAGTCAACTGTCGGCCTTCGACATACCATCTAACGTCGGTTTCAGTACGATTTGCATCGCAAATTAAACACACAGGATGAAAAATGACACCATTGCACTTAAAAACGTAGTCATTTTGGACTTCTGAAGATTCATCACAGATAGCTTCTTTGCCGAGACCTGTAGGTGAAACATTTTGAAGTGACTGATTACCAAATTGTTCATTCCTTTAAAAATGATCCTATTATTTAATTAAAACGCCAGTCACCTTTACTTCTTATTACAAAAATGCAGAAAACAACGAATGTCTCCACAGATGAATTCATTGTTATAGCGTCATGAGCTCGAGTCAGACTTGGCGTTCGAAAATCTAACTCAAACTTGTCCTACTTCAGCTAGAACGGTTTCGTGTCAAACCGAAATAAGTTAAATTGTTATTTATTTATAGTCTGTTTAGTAGGTAGTCTTTTAGTTCAGGGAATTTCGGATTCCGAAGCACCCTTTCAAAGTGCTTTCAATTTCTAAGTGAGTACCCGTTATCGATATCAAGTGCTTGTATGTGTGGTCATATGGCAAGCCGTTTTACTTTTTATTCGATATTTGATGATATCAACAATTAATTGGTGATATCAACAATAAATTGGTGATATCAGTAAATAATTGCTGATATCACCAAATTATTTGGTGATATCAGCAAATAGTTGGTGATATCAACAATTATTTGCTGATATCTGCAATTAATTGTTGATATCAGCAATTAATTGCTGATATCACCAAATAATTGCTGATATCAACAACTAATTGCTGATATCAGCAAATGAATTGGTCATATCAGCAAATGAATTGCTGATATCAACAATTAATTGCAGATATCACCAAATAATTGTTGATATCACCAATTATTTGCTGATATCATTAAAGGATTTGGTGATATCAGCAATTATTTACTGATATCAACAATTAATTGCTGATATCACCAATTAATTGTTGATATCATCAAATATCGAATAAAAAGTAAAACGGCTTGCCGTACGGTCACGCTAATGAAGACAGTGTGGAATATGAACCATGGCTAGGACAGCCCTTTTGAACAAGTGTTAAATTTTGGGCTGTATAGGGTAACAAATCAATGATAAAACCCTGTGATGAAAACATCGCGGGAGTTATCACTTGATTTAAAGTGCTTACACAGATTCAGGTTGTACAAAGTTTCACCGAGGAGTTGTCAATTGCATCTTTCAGAGTTACAGTTAGAGTTAGATGAGGTTTTACGGCTCGGTTTCTAACCAACTGGTTTTGGTCAGGCCGGCCACGGCCTTTTTTCCAGTTGTGGCTCACTTGCTTGTTTTCCCTACTCAATGGCTTATGCTGAGCACCAAGCACAATGGCAGTATAGGTTCCTAACCACTTGACCATGCAGTCGGTCAGCTGTGAAGAATAGTAAAACTACTCATTATGTTTAATTGCAGGGCATATAGATTAGGGGGATAAGTATTAGCTCTATGTTATCACATTTATCAACCGCTGGTAAACTATACAAACCTATGTTTCCGAGTCTGTGCCTTCCTGTAGGTCCTTCGAAAGGCCGGGTTTGGTCACTTCTTTTACCAGGTGCACAGTGTTCTGCGTGGAGGGACACACAAGTATAAAAGAAAAAGCGGCGCTCGAGAGGTTGTGGTGATCTTTGTAGACGCTGGGACCCATGGGCCCGCCCTAGGACCCCTGATTCAGTCTACCTGGCAGCATTTGGTGAAAAGGCAGGGATAAAATAGGGCTTTCTTAATTCAAGGAAAAGTAGGACAAAAATTACGAAAAGTAGATTGTCAAGAACAGTCTGCTGGTGGAGTGGCATATGGTGCAATAACGGCTTGAAGTACTTTCTAAAGCCAAAATACTATGGGCTTGCATAAAGGCATTTGCTAGTTTACAAGTAACCTTCTAAGAAGCTCCGGGCTACAGCTTTAGCCAGGGAGCAACCCAGGAGTCTTTGGACTTCCTGAAATTATGAATTTCCCAGTAATTTATCTAATAAGGATTTCAGTTCAAGTATGTATGATATCAGTGGTTGGACTGTCTGAGGTCACTATCCTGCCGTCTGATACCAAGGCCCTTTTCATTGCGTGCTTTACGGGCCGTGTGAATTCATATGCGTTAAATGATGCAATACGATCAGGCAATAGGGGGCGGTAGACAATAACACTTGCTGTCTTTTGAGAAAATCATAAAATGTATAGTCAGACTCATTGGTGTGTGTGTGGTATAGGTCGTATGAATACCCGTGCATTTTCAAACTGAATAAGTTATCAAATAGTATACAGCTGTAGACGTAGTCATACTTTCCCATACTTGCTGAATGATGTTTTGACTTCTCCAGTGTGTGTTGTACATGCAATTATAAGTAGTAAAAAACAGGCGGTACCGAGACTTACTACCTCCCGGCGCTTACCGCCCCTAAACACGATTCGAGCCGCCCCTGTCATATTATGAAACTTTTTACCATTAAAAACGGAGGTTCCTGGGTTTCTTCGTCCTAAATTAACGGGAACTTGCTGTGTTTTACCGTGGAATTGGATCAAGATATAATATAGCTACCATGGGCGGCGATCCCGTGGGGGATGGGGGGGCATGTCCCCCCAATATTTGAGAAATCGCCCATTGACTTTGATTTTTCACACAGTAAATTATTGGAAATTCTGGTCATGTCCACCCCCCCCCCCCCAATATTGAGAACAAATCGCCGCCTTTGATAGCCACTGGTAGTTTAATCTTTTGGTGAAACGTTTTGATCTTGCGTGTGGCCACAACAGGGGCGTATCCAGAAATTTTCAATAAAGGGGGTGGGGGCGAAAGGTTTGATTGATCACTGTCCTGTTGTAGGGGTATAAGGGGAGGGGTGTACCTCTCCCCTTTGGAAAATGTTTGGTTTTGGAAGAGGGCTGAGATGCAAAATGGTGCTATATTTGACACATTTTGAAGCATTTTCTTTCTTTTTTTTTGTCTCAACTTTTTTTACACGCATGACGACCAATAGGGGAGGCGCGCGCCTATTGCGCCTCCGCCTGGGTCCGCCACTGCACAAGATGACGAATGGTAGGTTGCCTACGTAGCAGGCTGTAGACATATTACTTATTCAGTCATATTCCTAACGCCTGCCCGAGTGTACACCGACACCAAATCCTTACGTTTTGTTTGTAAGGTGTCACATTTGTGTCTCAAGACATGCATAGGCCTATTATTCCTGATATCATATCTCCAGGTTAGGTTAGGGTTAGGGACATGAAATAAGATTAGGGTTAGAAGCCTCTAGACTTATTACCATGCATGATATCATGTCCTGATTGGGTGACACCGAACAAATTCTTTTGGTTATTCATATAAATATGTGGCCCCAAGACTGGTTGATTGTTTAACTTAGTGAATATTCAAAACAATGCAAAATCTGGCCCCGATTAAACAGTATCCTAGCCCCCCCCCCACGTAGCTGGTATGTCATTGTAATATACCCACTCTCTGGTAGAGTATACTAGAGAGTTGCCACGGATGGGGTAGTGTACCGATTATGGAACAGAGTAATGGACATCTGAGGTTTCAGTCTAGGCTTTCAGTTTTACGACTGCCGGAGTACACACATTCAATCAAACAATAGCATGAATAATGAGAAAGTATATGAATAAGTCATATTATAGTAATGAAGCTTCAGCTTCCCAAACTGGGCGCAGTCCTTTTCGCTTAGGCGAACGGGGTTTGGAGAACCTTAAAGAGGGGGTGAGCAAACAGAGTAGGCGGGCCGAGCTGGCAAGGTAAGCCTGAGAAGCGACGGAGCTTTTTTTTATTTAGGTAACCACTATAGTAAAATTTGGTACCGTGGTAGCAATAGAGATCCGACGGCCTGCAGAGGTAGCCACCGGGAGTTGCACCAGTAGTAGCCACATGGTTGCACAGAGTTGCTACGCAGGCTATTGTCAGGAGTTACAATTCCCAGCCATGGAAATTACTTCCTTACACAACTCCTCCCAAAAGCAAATGACGGGAATTGTCCTTGGTTGGATTAGCGTTCTGGTTGCAATTGTCCGGATAGATTTGTTCTAGGCTGGGGAATTGTCAAAGAAAAGTTGTTAAGGTGGAAATTGTCCAAGGAATTCTCAGCAGCGAACGACTTTTCAGAGAGCACTATTTCACAAAATCGTTCTCTCTTTTTTTACAAGGCTTTATTTTCGTTTAAATTTCCAATTTGGTAAAATTCTATTTATTATCATGATCAGAAACTTTAAGAATTTGTTCCTTATTGCTGTAATAAATTCACACTTTCAAATATCAGCTCGTTTTTATCTGTTAACCCATACACTTATGTTTACTTTTAGATTAATTACACGGGTTAAATACTTCCTGCCCAAGGAAACTCAAAATTTAAAAGAAATAAAGCATTATTTATACCTGCACACATCAAATTGAAAACGATAACACATATTATGAAATATCCACTAATTAAAAAGTCATCCTGGTAAAACTGAGTACGACTTGAGTTTATCAAACCCGGCGAATTCACACGAAGAACCAATGCATGTAGTTTAAATTGCGGCAGTACAGGACTCCCATTATGCTGTCAGCGGCCACTCTGGACAAGACACTACCAAATGGCTTAGCTTTCCCTCGGGGGGGGGGGGGGAGGCTTGTACTAACGATTTGGAGTTATCATGTTGCATATATAAATATATTTCACAAAATGTCATATAATGCTACACACAACCATAACATACCCCACCCAACCCGTACCCACAGAATTGTCCTTCTCTTCTTTCGTTTGAGCTTGATTAGCCTCTCCTCGGAATATACCCTTCCAGAGTTCTCTGAGCCCTTGTAAGTAGTCTGCCAGTCAAAACTACATTTTCGGGAGCGATTTGGGAGGATCTATTGGTTGAGCTCTGTGAAGAACTGATATAATCCACAGGTGTCTTTCAAATTCTATTTGCAACAGTTAAGGGACTACTACGGCCGTGAGTCCTCTCCTTCTTAAGAGTGGCGATTTGTTCTCAATATGGGGGGGACATGACAGCATTTCCAAATAATTTACTGTGTGAAAAATCAAAGTCAATGGGCGATTTCTCAAATATTGGGGGGACATGTTCCCCCTGTCCCCCTCCCCCCACGTGATCGCCGTTCATGCAGTCCTTCTGTACAATTCCCATATCGATTATCGATTATCTTTTAGTGAGACTTCATGTTCGTAAACTTTAACATTTGAAATTTTTGTTTTCTTTTACAACGCTTGTCAAATAAACTAATATGAGGGTAATTAAATAGCTCCACTCCCGTAGGCTAATGTCCGTTTATTTTAAATACATGAACCCCAAAATTTGCAAGGGTAAATTTGCTGTCACTTATCCTCATCGGACGGAGTCACGCACCACACCACGATCCTGTTTTATAAAGGGTTACGCTTTATTTACAAAATTTGATTTCAATAAGACAAATGAATTACAGATCAAACTTGAGATCAATCATAACTCTTTATGAAACAGGGCCCATGGATCATAAAGGGTGGAATAGACATGCCTTGACGCAGAAAGAGCCGGGAAATTGGAAGGGGGGGGGGAGGAATCCAGACTTTCACAAAAAAAGGGTGGGGTGGGGCTAACTCCATGAGAGCAAAGTTCGTGCCAAACGCTAAGAGTCAAGGGTTGGGTGTCTAGGAAAAAAAAAATGAAATTTAGACACTTAAATGGTATTTTCTGGCATCTGGAAATCAAGAAAGGCATAGGCCTACATATTGTACAGCAGCTCTGGGACCGTTTCAAAAGAAGTGGTGCCGAAAAGGGGGCTGGAACCAGGACCCCCTGGATCCGCGCCTGATATAATTTCTTTGGAAACACGCCCATGTTCGGGTTTGACTTAATGGATTACTGTCAGGGGGAGAACGCGTGGCGTGACTGTTTTCCTAGGACGAATGAGTCCACCTACAATGTTTACCCTAATCCTAACCTTGACCCTATTAGGCCTACCTGAGAAATCGTCCACATTCGTCCCGGGGAAATATTCAGCGGACGGATCTACAGGATTCAGACCTGAAACCATTTGAATCCGAGGTGGCCCATATTCAGAGATGGTGGAGTCTGATACAAACTGGCGAAAAATAAAACAATCGTGGGGGCTAACCGGGTACACGCAACGTGAACTCGAAGCGTACGTACATCATCGCGTGGCCGAGCCACTGGAAAAAGTAGGCTTACAGGAACAATGTGCACGCACAACATTTTGCCCCTTCACATAATTTGATTACCCCCTCTTACACCTCCGCACACTTTTGAAGTCCCGGTGCCGTGCCGACACCGGGCCATTATTCAAAAGGTACCATCATTGAACTGTCTTTGCGGAATGCCTCCCAGATTGCCGAAAAAGACACCCCAAGTCTTAAAAGTTGCACCTACACACTCTCTATTTTGAGGTCTCATTATTTTAAAAAACTTAAACTTTACCAAAAAGCTAAGTAAGCAATCATTCCTTGACAAAAATGTGGAACAATGTAACTATTTTTCACAGTTTATTGTGGAAGATACAGCAATACATGATGCTGTACCCATCTCGTCTGCCTAACTGAAGTCATCAAGCCCCCGGCCGAAAGTCGCTAATTACCGTACCTTACGCCAATTTCCTTGACCTTTATCGGACCACACAAATTCGCCACTTTTGAAGAGAACTGCTTGAACTAACTATAAGCTATATTTTTACTTGATAAGGTAGTTGTACTATTTAGATGTACGACTGACGGGACTATTGGATGAAAGCAACATAACAAAGGTTGACAGCGCGCAAAACGTGCCGGAAATTTCAATGAGTCCTCTCTAAAAATCTCCCCTCCTGCATAGCAGAGCTGGAGTCGAGTCCACCCAATCCGAGTCCGAGTCCCTGGTATCCGAGTCAGAGTCCTGATGTCCGAGTCCGGGTCCTAAGGCCCGAGTCCCTGTGTACATTGAACTTGTTTTGCTTTGAGTGCAAGATGACAAGAACGACAATGAAAGAGTCTCATTCTAACCTTTATTCCTTCCCCTAATATTAAAGATGACCATAGATCCTAACAATGGGTAAACTTAACAAAACAAACGACCACTGATTTCCCTCTTACTAACATAGACGGATAAGACACGGATCTACAATTTCCAAACAGGGGGCCGACCAAATAATAGGAGAGCACAGCAATGCTTCACCGCACACGTAGTGCACAAAGAGAAAAATCAATTTTTCTAGCTTTCCAGAGTTCTATGTTACCGAATTTGAAATTGAATTATCTACTACTGACAGTTCCAACACCACAAATTGACTACTTTAAGATTCATGGCTATGAAGAGAAGGGGCTAAAGTCCCCTGAGCTCAGCCTGGATCAGTACCTGGACGGCAGCGGTTACCTGAACGCTCCCCCACACATCCCCCGATCAGGGCCGGATTTAAGCATGGGCCAGCGGGGCACGTGCCCAGCCCCCCCCCCCCCCCAATTACAGTATTGCATTTTTGGGTAGTTTGTGGAGATCATCTGTGCTAATTTTCGTTTAGTAGGCTTACATATCTATAAGGAGGAAATCTATCGAGTTAAATGACCACAAACTTTGCCCTCCTTTCGTAACTTTCGCCACTGCAGTCTTGTGGAGAATTACGGTCGAAGGGGACCCTCGCCTTAGTTTGTGCCCAGGGCCTCCCCAAAGGTAAATCCGGTCCTGCCCCCAATAACCCATATAACTTCACTCCCCATCAGAAGTGGTGTGGGGAAATTTCAGGGCAGTTAAAAAATTTTCGTTGCTGCAATTTCACCACAGAAACCCCAAAATATTAATTGGTTATTGCCAAAATCTCATAGACTAGGGGTACTTTTTTCTGAAAATTAACCCATGGGTTTGATTTCTTCAAACTTAGACCGAGATGCCCCAAGAGGTATTTCAGGTACCACGATCGAGCTATGCAAGAGGAGCACATGGTGAATGCTGAATGCTTAAATGATATTCTGATATGATTATGATGTTGTAATACATGGTTTGTGATTATACCAAGCTTTTCATCCTGTAGGCTCAGAAAAATTGCCCCAGGTGTGAAACAAACGCCTGAGTACTAGGGCCGTGGACAGGGTGGACGCAAATAGCCTATCTTATTTCGACCCCCGTTTTTGCATACAAATAACATTAAATCATGCTCAGACCTGGAGGTAAATTCTCCAAACATTTGATCTCTGAATGCTTACTACAAGTTCACAAGTGTAATCCCATGGACGTTGTGTTTAACATTTCGTTCTGGATCTATGCTATCTTCAATCTAGTCTTGGCGGCCTGAGATTGAGTCGATATTCAGAGTGTTCACTGTTCATGCTGCACACTGACTAATGCACTGTACGCAACATGTAGCAACGGTACTTACACGTAGTGAACGGAATGATATTTTCAGCAGTTTTTTTTTTTTTTTTCGCGCAGTTCCGACCTGAGTTTTACGGTCGTGGAAAAAAAAATAGTCTCGTACGCGGTCACGGCCCGAGTCCCCGAGTCATGTCGGTCGAGTCCGAGTCCTAGTCACGAGTCACGAGTTACGAGGCACGACAATCGAGACTCGAGACGGGTTTCGAGACCGAGGCAGGTCTCAGTCATCCAGCACTGCTGCATAAAGTTGTAAACTAGTTGTTCGGTTTGGTGTCATCATCATCGATTTACATGTCAAAAGTCCCGACTTTCTGAAATTGCCCCCCCCCCCTTTGAAAAACCTTAAGTCTCTAGCCAGAGCAGCATATACCGAATGTTAACATTTGGGTGTATAAATTCTTAATCGGTCCTATTTGGGATAGCAAAAAGGAGGGGGAGGGGAGGCTGTGAGTACTATTACCTTACGGCAAATTCTTGGACCTTTATCGGACCACACAAATTCGCGATTCTTATAGAGACTGCTAGGACTACCTATAGGCTATACTTGTATTATTTTATTATTACTATGGTAGTATGTCTGCGTGTGAGGGCAAAGCCTCTACTAATCTTTAAGGTCGGCCCACTTTGAGCGTCATGGAAAAAGTGCGGTTCCCTTAGACACTGATTCAGAGAAAGGTTGGCTTTGAAAGCAAAATCGAAGTTTTATCTTAACTTAGGCTCCGCCTTAAGTAGTTCACCTCAAACTGAGCCAGTTCTGGTGCTTGACAGTTCGATTGAACGTATGTAGGCCTAGCCGTGAGTCAATTTTGCGAGCACCATATTCGATGTAACAGAGACAAGCCCAGAGTAAAGGGGGGGGGGGCAGGAAGCGAAGCCCCGCCTTAAAAGATTCGACTCCTGGAAATTTTCAAGTTGCCATTCAGTACCTTAACGCAGTTTTATACACCTCGCGCATTTAAAAACATTTCCCCCTTGGAAGCTACCCCTTCAATACCTACGGTATGGCTACGGGCCTGGTCAGAGATGTTTCAGTATTGTCTGAGACCAAAAACGTATCTTTCTCTAGGCCAAACTCATTATAATGAAAATTAAGGGCCTTTTTGGTAATAGATTTTGTGTTACGTTTCTTTTTTTAATATTTACTTTTATTTTTATTCATTTTTATCAGCTTGGCAATTGTCATTCACCCCTCTGGACCATATTTCCCATAGATCGGGCAATCAGTGTTTTAATTGTGGTATACGTGCCAACTCAGTTTAATATCTTCCTTGTTTTAGCTGTTATCGACTTCTCTTCCCCAACGCACCCCCACCTCCCATCCACCTCTTTGTCTTGTTTCGCCCTGGAATGAAAAATTTCGTCTGGTGAAAGCTACCAATCACAGAACTACCAAGAAGCTGGCTTTCAGCAATATTTAATTCACCAAATCATGAAGTTTTTAGAAAGAAGTCTTAGCATTTATTTAAACATCAGAAAGCGCGTGTACCAGCAATCATTCTTCCAATGATTTGCGTACTTGATTTTGGTCCGTTTCAAGGCCTTTGAAATGTTGTAGCATATTTAAGTCACAAGTAAGTACACTTTTTGTGGATTTGTGCTCTAAAGACCAAGAAAAGTCAGGAAGGCTGATCGTCGTCTGGAAGCTTGAACCCCTGTTGAGAAAATTCTGACGCCATGCAGCTACCCCAGCGTCGGGATTACACATTTTATCGTATCTACTGTCCTGACTACATGTTTTCCGAAGAAATTGGAAAACTCTGCGACCGAGAAGACCACGACTTCCTGTGCGCCGGTTGTTACTGCCCCCTCGCCCGACACTCCCCCCCCCCCTCTCCGGCCCCCGCACCCGTCATTTATAGAGCAAACTACCAAACATTTACAGATCATGCTATAAACATTAAAAGGAAAATGTATGACATTCAAGAATATTGAAGTAACGTCATTTGGGTGTTTCAGGCAATATAAAGTACGGTTCTAATACTTAAGAATACGGGTGAAAAAGGTTTTCCGATCCAGCTCCCATCAACGTCCTCCACTAGGCACTTCTTGTATGTCATACAGCTTCCCCCGATATACCTATTAATTATAATGTCACTACGCCCAGTATTGCCGATGGTCAGGCGGTAAGGCGCTCGATTCCGACTACTATGTTGGTGAGTTCGAGTCCTGTCGGAGACTAGCAACGGGTTATTTTTCGTTTTGCGGTTTTAAAGTTGTAGAACGATCTAGTTTTGAAGTTTCTTTCTCTTTCATATCTTCCTTGTTTTAACTTTTATAGACACCTCTGCGTTTCCACTTTTTCTTTCTTTAATTAGGCTTCGTTTTGTTAATAATATCTTATTGTATATTTCCGAATCAGGTCATTACACACTGTTGCCCGTAGTATATTATCAAGTCGTGTAGCCCCCCCCCCCCCCATCCACAAAGCTTTTTTTCGCTTGCAATTGGTAATAGTTTTATGAATATTTTCCCATTATGAGATGAAATTGATTCTATATTTCATGTAATTGGCATTTGATACGAAAGGTATCAATAATGACAGAGCTCTCGGCGACGAATGTCGCCGAGAGCTCTGTCATTATTGCTTGTTTGGGATGATGAATATTCATAAATTGTCGACTTCCAAATACTTTTTCTATTGCAAGTATCGATTAATCCTCTTAGGGGGTAGGTGTATGCTTCTGCCAACAATAGGTGACCATTGTCCTGGTTTGCTGCTGCGCTGATTTGTCAAAGAAAGCTGACGGTACCCTTCAACTTGACCAAGTCTCTCTCCGCGTTTTTCCTACCATCTCGATCACAGCACTGATTCGAGGGGAAACCACGCGGAGGATATTACCCTTCGAATTTAACACCTGTGGAAAAAATTGGGGGACAGTATAGACCATGTTTCTGAAATGATATGTTCAATTTGTGATGTGTATGCGGTAGAAAAGGAGTTAAAGTACTCATCAGACAAAACTGAAGGTATTTCAGGAACTTTTTTCAATATGTCCTTCCGTGATGCAAAATGGCATTTTGGGTAAAGCAGGAAACTCAAGCTCTCGGAGCTCGATCAAAATCTCAACGGTCATGGTACACAAATTTGAAATCATTGTAAAAGGCCTACCCATGAGCTTTCTTATGAGGGGTATTTTAATTGTGCTAGTTGAAAACTTATGCAAAAGGTCCAGAGACCACAAAACGGATCAAAATTAATTCGTAAGTCAATGCATTAATTGAAGAAATTTCCTCCGCGCAAAAAATATTGAGTGACAAATTTAGTCCCTAACATTTTGTAGGATGCAGTGTATACCATGTTTTTGAAGGGATCAACTCAACCTGTGATGTAGATCACGTAGAAAGTCAATTCAAGTACTCATTGCACAAAAATGGTGGAAACTGACGGTATTTTAGGTAACATTCTGCCTTATATCCTTTCTCCATGGAAAAAAAAGTATTGGATCAGTCAAGTGTCGAACGGTAACACACCATCCTTTTTATAGACGCTCTCGATGCTCAAAGTTGTAATGGTCATGGTGTTACACACATTTAAAACACTATGGCCAGCCGACTTGGAAGCTTTGGTATGACGTCGGAGAAGCTTGTGCCCGTTGAAAACTTCTGCAAGGATCCAGGGACCACGAAACGGATTAAATATTATGTGTTACAGTTAAAAAGCAAGGAATTGTTTCGGGTTCGTTAAACACAGACTTGCTCATCTACGTATTCAGCACCTGGGGGGGGGGGGGTGACTTCAAGTTTCACAAATACCGAGTATAACAACCTATGGAAGAGTGATGTGAAGAACATTCAACCAGGGCGCCCCAACACACCCCCACCTCCCATCCACCTCTTTCTCTTGTTTCGTTCTGGAATGCAAAAACTTTCCTCTGGTGAAAGCTGCCAATCACTAAAAAAACCAAGCTGGCCTTTAGTAAATATTTAATTGTACTGTCCATGACGTCATGGACAGTACCTTAGGCACGCTTCTCATTTTCGAGAAGCAGTTCTTTCGTTCAATGTTTCTTGATTCTCATTGAGTGCTTTGTTCTACCATTGAGCTCATTATGTAGAGTGAATCATGTAGATGGGAACGAGACTTCTTGGTCACTTTTGCTTGGAATGGGGCTGAGCATGATTGGTTTTTATTTTGGCAGTTTTGTATTTTATTGTTTTGTTAAGAATGGCTTGAGTAAGTCAAACTACCTAAACAGTAGTAGGCCTACAGTATATATTGTGGCACATGGTCGTACTGTCCTATTTCGCACAGTACTCTACGTACGCTTCTTATGTCGTAAAACGGTAAAACACACACTGTACGGCTATAAGTGCTGTCGCGTTTGCTGATTGGTCGATTGCTCAGAGTAGGTAGGCAAGCCTGGGTCAATCACGAAAGGCGAGATTTCTTGAAACATTTTGAAGCAAGAAATGAAGCTTGCAGCCTACTATGAGTCCAGTTGTGATGATATCTGCGGAGAAGTACAGCTAGGCTCATTGACAGCTCTCTACAGTACACTAACGCTAACCCTTAGCTGCGTCGCGGCCATGCACTGGGCTATTATATAGGCCTACAGTGCTCAGTGCATAGGCGGTCCCTCGTTACTGTATGCACGTTGACGGGGTAAATATGTCTCAACAAGGGGCGATTTGTTTAGACATGAAATATTTTTGAATACTTCCCACAAGACCTGGAGAGTATCATCTCCTGCATGCAAAGCCAAAAATTTGTGCTTCTCAAAGTCAAACGGTAAAAGCAAAGTGATTTGTCACTCAAACTTCGGTACATGAAGAGGATTTAATTATCTTCAAGTACATATAGGCCAATTGTCTGACGGATTTGGTCGAGCCAGGGAGCTGGAAGACATGTCTTCCAGCTCCCTCGTAGAGCTTTTTCCGCACATCTTAACTGTGCCCAGGGAGCTGGCTGTGCCAACACTGAAAATTGAAAGGGCGATATTCTAAAGCTAGCATAACCACTGAGGACGTTTCTAAATACCAGCACAGAAACAATCATGGACAGTAAGTGGTTACGATTTTCGTAACCACATTTTCTAGTTCACCATTATCATGACGGTCACGTTTTTAGAAAGAAGTCTTAGTATTTATTTAAACATCAGAAAGCGCGTGTACCAGCAATTATTCTCCCAATGATTTGCGTACTTGATTTTGGTCCGTTTCAAGGCCTTTGAAAAGTTATAGCATATTTAAGTCACAAACTTAAGTAAACTGATTGAGGAATTTGTGCTCTTGAGACCAAAGAAAGCCAGGAAGGCTGATCGTCGTCTGGATAGTGGCTCGTGACACCAGTTGGGATAGGGGGACATACCCCTCGTCGAGGAAGGATCACCGCGGTTGAATAAATTTTCCAGTGTAATCGCAGGAAACGATAAAATATGAAGTAGAACCAAATAGCCATTCGCCTCTGTGATTTACTTGATGTTTTGATTCAAATCAGTGTCCTGTAATATAAATACACCAAATTTTCCAATCTGGAGAATAAAATCCCCAAAAGCACGCCGAAAATTTTAAACTTGCTATTTACAACCTTTTGGAAACCCTGTCACCCCGGTGTCACGGCTTCAGGCTGCAGTCCCACGAAGGGAAGCTTGAACCCCTGTTGAGCAAATTCTAGCGCTAGCTACCCCAGCGTCGGGATTTCACATTTTATTGTACCTACTATCCTGACTGCATGTTTTCCTGACTACAGGTTTTCCGAAGAAATTGGAAAACTCTGCGACCGAGAAGACCACCACTTCCTGCGCGTCCGCTGTTACTTTCCCCTTCTCCGACACTCCCCCTTCTCCGACACTCCCCCTCTCCGGCCCCCGCACCCGTCATTTATAGAGCAAACTACCAAACATTTACAGACCATGCTATAAACATTAAAAGGAAATGTATGACATTCAACGATATTGAAGCAACATCATTTGGGGTGTTTCAGGCAATATAAAGTACGGTTCTAATATTTAAGAATACGGGTGAAAGGGGTTGTTCGATCCAGCTCCCCGACCCCCGTCCTCCACTAGCTAGGCACTTCTTCTTGTATGTCATACAGTTTCACACGAGAGTATAACTATTGATTATAATGTCAGTACGCCCAGCATTACCGATGGTCAGACAGTAAAGCGCCCGACTACCGACTACTATATTCGTGAGTTCGAGTCCTCTCGGAGACTAGCAACGGATTATTTTTTGTTTTGCGGTTTAAAGTTGTGAAACGGTCTAGTTTTGAAGTTTGTTTCTCTTTAATATCTTCCTTGTTTTAGCTTTTAGCGACTTCTCTGCGTTTCCACGTTTTCTTTCTTTATAATCAGGCTTCGTTTCGTTAATCATATCTTACCACATATATCTGAATCAGGTCACTACACGCTGTTGCACGTAGCCTATATTATCAAGTTGTGTAGCCCCCCCATCCACAAAGCTTTTTTTTCGCTTGCAATTGGTAATAGTTTTATGAATATTTTCCCATTATGAGGTGAAACCGATTCTATGTTTCATGTAATTGGCATTTGATACGAAAGGTATCAATAATGACAGAGCTCCGAATTTGCCTACCTTCCCAAAGGAACTCTTGTTTCCAGAAAAAAAGCTTGTTTGGGATGATGAATATTCATTAATTGTCGACTTCAAAATAGTTTTTCTATTGCAAGTATCGATTAAACCTCTTAGGGGGTAGGTGTAAGCTTTCTTCTAACAATAGGTGACCATTGTCCTGGTTTGCTGCTGCGCTGATTTGTCAAAGAAAGCCGACGGTTTCCTCCAACTTCACCAAGTCTCTCTCCGCGTTTCTGCTACCATCTCGATCACAGCACTGATTCGAGGGGAATCCACGTGGAGGATATGACCCAACGAATTCAACACCTGGGAAAAAAATTTGGGGGACAGTTTAGACCATGTTTCTGAAATGAAGTGTTCAATTTGTGATGTGTATACAGTAGGAAAGGAGTTGAAGTACTCATCAGACAAAATTGAAGGTATTTCAAGAACCTTTTTTAAATATATTCTTCCGTGATGCAAAATGACATTTTGAGTAAAGTAAAAAAACAGGAAACATAAGCTTTCGGCCCTCAAAATCTCAACGGTCACGGTACACAGATTTGAACTCATTGTAAATGGCCTACCCGTGAGCTTTCATATAAGGGGTAGCTTAATTGTGCCCGTTGAAAACTTATGCAAAGTTCCAGAGATCACAAAACGGACCAAAATTAGTTTGTAAGTCAATGCATAATTGAACAATTTTCCTCCCCGCCAAAATATTGAGTGACAAATTAAGTCCCCAACGTTTTTGTAGGATGCAGTGTATACCATGTTTTTGAAGGGATCAGCTCAACCTGTGATGTGGATCATGTAGAAAATGAATTCAAATACTCATTGCACAAAAATGGTGGAAGCTGAAGATATTTTAGGTAACTTCTTGCCATGGATTGGTGTTGGCGTTCCGGGGGAGACAGGCAGCTTGTGATAATGTGCCTTATTTCTTTATATGAAAACATTGGCTTTTCTTTTGTTTAACCTTTGAATGTCTCATGTAAGTGGTGGCGTCCGGATTTGTCCTACGGGATGTGTGTTTTCTCCGTGGCCAGAGCTTAAATTAGTTTGCCAAAACAGGGGCGTTTGGGGTCATTTTGTTAAAATTGGAAAAGGCTCAAATTCTTTCCGATTAAATACCGTTTCGAGTGATTAGCCAGGATTTTGCTATGGATGGTTTGGGGTTGAAAGAAAGAACGCAACTAAGTTACACAAAGACGTAGGCCCTGTGGGTTCCGGAAACTTCGGTGTGTATGCAGAATTGTGGGAATAAATGTGACATATTAAACTACCTTCAAATGACATTGGATACGTTCTTATCCCGTAGGGCAGCAATTTTTTAGTAACGGGAAGGAAAACTGGATAGGGGCTGGGCTTTGCAGAGGGAATGGGCATTTTTCTAAAGCCATTTCTGAGATGCGAGAAGGATGACAAAAAATTGACTGGGGGAGCTAGAAAGGCTGAGGAGTGCTACGAGGAGTGGGAGCCGAAAGATGAGGGTGATTTTTTTGCACAGTGGTGTATCATCCTTGCTGTGACGGTGGTAAAAGTAGCACAATATTAATGATTGTTTGATGTACCGTGTTTTAGCTGATATTCGCACAGTTAATTTTGCATATCCCATGAAGCATGCAAGTCTATGAATGCATAGAAAAATTTGTCTCCATTTCAAGTTCTCAATCATGGAAGAAAAGGGAGAGGCGCACCCTAAAAGATGAAAAATAGCTACTTTAGAAAGCATTTCTCCCTGGGCCCTGAAAGCTGTCTTGCAGTCAATTGCACTCAAACTGTCAGACATGTACAAGAACAGAAGTTGTTACTTATCCTGAACAAACATAACATAACATGTTAAAGGGCAATGCCAAAAGCCCCGTAAGATGTCCTATAATCGGGTCCCAAAACAAAACCTAATCAAACCCAGTACCCAACAAAGCCCAGCACAATCATCAGAGTCTGCCACAGTCGCAATAAAACTTGTCAATATTTATCTTCAAGCAATTGACTAAGTCTAATTAAAAAACCCACTCAGGCAACTGTTACACTCATTGACAACTGAAAATCAGAGAAGCTGAATTTTCTAATGTCAAGTCTAGAGACTTGAACGCTTCACCAGCTTCTTATTATGGCCTCGAACACGGGATGAGCACAAACCTCTAAGCAGTTACAACTTGGGCAGAGAATTTCTGCCAGAAAGAAATTTGAAAACCTGCAGCATATCACCCTAATACTCAAGAGCAGTAATTTAGTCCCAGATGTTTGAGTCTGTCGTGAAAAGAAAGATCATTACGCACTTCGGAAATAAGCCGCAAGTGGAGTTAGTCCTCCCCTGAACCTGCTCTAAAAAACTTTCCCTTTAAAAAAAAAAAAAAAAAAAGATTCAAAAAAAAAAAAAAAAAAGGATTCCAAGTCTGCACAGCATAATCAAGATGTGGCCTAACCAATTGCTTATACAGATTCAACACAATATCGTTACTAAAATTATTGAAATTCTCAATCAATCCAAGTATACCAGTTGTTTGCTATAGAGCAGCAGCTGCACACTTTCCGGAGGGCTTCAGATCACACTACACTGAAATCATACTGTATACAACTTGATCACGTCATTTCAGGAGGGCGCACTATATGTTCGTTTGACTACGTGTGTACAAAAGTACGCGGGTGCATTTAATTTGCCTTTATATTGCCTTTTATATTGAGCAAGATGCTTCTCGTAAATCCTGGAATATGGAATACACATGTTCTTGCGTGCGTACGAAAACATAGTGTAGCCATTTCCAACTTGCCAAAAAGGAGGACATCATCGACAGTATTCAACTGACCACGGGCCGGTATGCTCGGCCCACACACCATCTCGCGTTGTAAACATACTAGCTCTGAGGCTATCGTGCCAGGTAGCCTACAAAAGCCCACGAGGCTACACATAGGCCTACTCTTTAAAATGGGCGGCGATCCCGGGGGGGGGGATGGGGGGACATGTCCCCGCAATATCTGAGAAATCGCCCATTGACTTTGATCTTTCACACAGTAAACTATTGGAAATTCTGGTCATGTCCCCCGCTCCCCCCCCCCCCCAATATTGAGAACAAATCGCCGCTCTTGCTCTTTAATCAAATTGGCTGCGCATATGCCCTACTTTTTAATTAACCCTATGCAGGTCCGCTTCTGTGAATGTGACTGTGATGAGTACCGCTCCTATTTTGAGATAGGCCTACATCAGCCACATGCAGTAATTTTCTTTTTTCCGTCAAGTCTAAATCTTTATTTCCCTGATCATTAGCAAAATTTGGTCGGCCCGACGCCGGACCTCTGTCGGCGGGCCACTTCGAATTCGGCATTCAGCCAGAGAAATGTCAGTGGTTCAACGGCGGTCCGCTGATGGCGGCGAGTCCAAGAGCGGCGATTTGTTCTCAATATTGGGGGGGATAGGACCAGAATTTCCAACAATTTACTGTGTGAAAAATCAAAGTCAATGGGCGATTTCTCAAATATTGGGGGGGGGATACCCCCATCCCCCCCCCCCCAGAATCGCCGCCGATGGCGGCGACGCTGATTGGTTAAAAAACTAATCCACCATGCAAGTTTTTGGCCAGACCGATGGCCCTCCGTCGGCCTTATGGCCACCGGCCCGCCGGGTATTGCAAGTTGGGCTCAGCTGAGGGTACTACCTGTTCAGCAAGGAAGCATGATGGCCTTCGAAGGTCCTGTTGTAGCCTACACTGGGAAGGCAAATACGCTATAGGCCTACTAGAAATATTCATGAAAGATATCCTAAGCATAGAACAAACCGAGAACTGAATGTCATAAAGCAAGCCGAGGAAATTGAACAATGATGAAACAAAATTTAAGACAAATAGCCTATAGGCCCATCATATGCGTAGGAATGACTTGATCATGATTGATTTTTACATTCGAAATTTGCAAAATCTGTCATTGTGACCTCACAGACCTTCCAAAAGCAGGACCATGACAAATCAACGCCGCCCGGCGTCACTATTAATTGTAGTATGCCGGACGGACTCGATCGATCCGCTACAGGCTCAGGCTGCCGACAAGCGCCGGGACAATCTCTGACGAAAAGCTGGACAATCCAATGAAAAGCCGGACGCGTATATAGCTACCCTACGTTCACAAGAATTCATGTGTGAAAAATGTAACCACTTTACGAAGTGAAAAAGTTTATTTCGTAAATTTAATGGGGATTAGGCCTATCTGCTTAATTTTGTAACGTTCGTGGTATATGTAGTCACTAGTAGGCCTACATCATACGGTGCTGTCTATGCTGCTTACACAGGCTCTCGGTCTTAGTTTCGACAAAGCAATCTGCCAAGTGACCCGTCATTAAGCTGCAGACACCTTTCCAACAAAATTAATATCGAAAAGAGTTATGAGAAATGATGTAATACTGCCCAAACCTAGTCAAATTGCCTGTGCAGGTTGATGCAGTTCGTAAATCCCGGCAGTCAAGCCACAGCAGCCATAGATAGGCCTATGTTATAGTAACAGTACCCATAGTCCCATAGTCCACAGTGAATGCAACGTTAGGAATATCTTTGCCCAAAGGAAGTTGCAGGAACCGTAAATCGATTCGGATTTATGACACTTCTTTATTCTCACACGTACTCCTCCCAACTTTCGGCATCAACCCCGGCAAATCTAATTGCTCGAACATTCGTTTGATCATGCTTACGACGGCAGCCATTGCGGTGATTACAGTATTCATAGTACATGTTAAACCAATGAACTGTCGCTATTTTCATGACGTATTATTCGCGGGGTTGCGATATTTTCTTTCATCAGACAGTCTTTTTAGAAATATTTCCTCCTGATTTCTTATTAGAGTGTTAAGAACGAGACTAAATAAAACCGCAAGTAGACCTTTCTGTGATGAACTTTTGTTCAAAGTCATTTGATCCCAAAATATGGCGGGTATTTTCTCAGGAAGACATAATTTTATTACGCGCGCTAAGCCATCACGTACTTGATCTGCAATACACAACCCGAGAATGCCAATGCTGCACACACTGAACGTTGTGTATACATGATTTGTAGTGGTGTATGTAGCACACTTACATGTAAGAAATCCGTGATGTAGCTGCTGTCCTGTGCATACTCACCATACTCAACTATGACATACCGTGTGCATGTATATATGTACGTAAAAACACTGAATTGAAGAGTGCAATAAAGATTGTACGAATGAAATGCAGTAACATGGCGCGACTGTGTTTTCCCGGCAGACCCGGGCAAAGATATGGAAGATCTCTTGTTCATTACATTCCCGAAGATTCGCGGAATGAAAACCACAGTTTCTTTGAACAAATTGCTACAATCCAGAAGAATTTTCAGAGCTTCTACGATTTGTTTGGAGACTCAGACGAGGTATTCATTCAGCTGCAGTAGGCAGTACTCAAAGAGTGGTTAGGCTAGGCCCATGCTTTCCAAAATTTAATTTAATGGAAGGCCTTTAAATTGTCTTTCAGTGAAGGACCAGGAAGATTGAATATTATCACTACAGATACTACAAAAGTAAGCATTGTTTTGTGGTATTTAAAAACATGATTGTGGGTGACACTAGCCTAGCATTAGGCCTAACGTTAGCCCTAACTTAATCTTAACCCTAACGTTAGCCCACATTCCCCAGTGAAGGCACTCCAAAGTCTTGCGCACAAAGAAAGCCTAGGCACTAGGCCTAGGTAACTTGGCCTAACGTTAGGCCCAGGCTATACACATCCCATACTACCACCTATGGAAACAGCAGGGTAATTGGCCATCCTTAGGCCTATGATTGTTGGAATTGAGCTAGGCCTAGTCCTCGGTAAAAGGACTGTGGTCGTTCGCCTACTGCTCAGCCTACACAGTCCAAGTTACATGAGGCTAGGGAGAGAAAGTCATCCCTTAACCCAAAAATACGGTTAAATAGTACTCATTCGTATGATATCCTTGTTATTTGTGATTCGGAGATTGCTTGTTTTAGAGGCCACGTAGGCCTAACCCTAACCTAGGCCTAACCCCTAAACAGAACGTTAGGCCTAGGCCTAGGCAATTCCTAACCCTAACCTTACCCCCTAACAGAACCCCAGGCAGTCGAACCCAAGGTGGAACCCCTGACAAACCCCGTTTTAACATTAGGGTGACATTCTCTCCTTAGTGGCATGTCACAAACCTTACACCAACCTATGGAAATACTGGGGGGATCGGCTGTCAAGGCTATGTGATGGTTGAAATTGTCATTCTTCTCACAGCAAATTTTGAAAGTAAAATCTTAATTCACTGCCATGAATTTTCTTCTCCAGATCTTACAGGAGTATTGCAGCTGTTTTTGATCACTGAGAATTTCTGGAAAGTGTCAAAAATATGAAATGAAATCAGCATCTTTTGTGTGCCGTAAAATTTACTGTGCAACTTTGGAACTTTGTTTACATCAGTATGCTAATAAGCTACATCGTTTTGTCAGTGTAGAATGTTTGCAGGGGCAGTTGCAAAGTGTATCTATAGGAACTACAGTAATAAAAATGTTGTGTGTGATGTCACAGTGTTACACACACGAAATTGTTATGTCAACAAATATTTCGAACGCTGCAGTAAATTTTACAAAGTCGCAAAGTTGATGATTTTATTTCAAATTTACGGAACTTTTCAGAAGTTTAAAGTGACAAAAACAATTGCAAGGTTAGTGTAAGATTTAGAAAGGAAAGAAATCTTAGTAAATCCAGACTGTAGGTCCTAGGTTTGCTATAAGAAGAAAATCAATTTCGACCAGCACTGTGCTGGTGAAAGACAACAGGTTTTCAATGAGTCGGTGTAAGGACCATGTATAGGGAGCTATCGGCGACCGGCTATACAGGTTCCTTTACTGGGGACTAGAATTGAGCATGCAACCATGGAATAGACTAGGCCCATAATTAGCCTAGCCTACAGGTAGGCCTACAGTACTATCCCGTCGTAGTTGACAGTGCAACTCATCGGCGGCGGAACTCGATGAGTTCTGATGAGTTTCGATGAGTGCGATGAGTTTAAAATTCCTTTAAACCATGCACAAGCTGACCTCGATGAGTTTCTCGATGAGTTTTGTGATTGACAAGTGGGCCACGTGCACGCGCACACGGTCTGCTGTTAATAGTTGAATGGATCTCAATGTTTTGTTTCGTTGTTGATATGTAATGCGTGGCTGAGTTAAGAATGATCGGAAGTATAATGAGTTATACAGCGCACCCTGAAAATCTTGTTTACAAAAACTACTGTCGGCATTATTTTATCGCATCTGCAATTTGGCGCTCAAAGTCACCTTAGGTGCATGCAATACTGTACTGTAACAAGCAGATCAGCACACGAATACATATAGGTACACTGTAGCTTTTTTCGATCGAAGTTCCAAATTGCATGAGGCATATCGCAATGATTTTATTGATTTCAAGATTTCTTTTATTTCCTAAAGCCACCGGCAATTATCGGTTTACCAAGCTCAAAAAACTTTCTATCCCATAACATTTTAAAATTATAAAAAGCTGCAATATTTTGGCACCTCTCAAAACACTAACCTCAACGATACGCCCGTGTACAGACGTCACAAACAGATACGTAATTCAACGAATCAGGGCCAAGCAAAAAGTTAGTATTCTCGTGGCAGTAGCAATCGTCATATATAAGCCGAGTTTCACACAGAATGTACTGCAATTCCTTGCACGGCAGCTTCACACAACGAACCGAAACAAATGTACAGTACATAGATACAGCGTGTTGCCACGTGGAAGCTCTCTGGTACATACAGTACGGTGTGATGCACTCGTTTCTTCGTGGCATGCGAGCTACAAGTACTGCGCACAGCCTACTGCCACAAGTTTGTTTACGTCGTCATTCATTCATACTGAGTACGCCTACTGTTGCCTTGTATGGAAAATACTACAGATGCGCCAAGAATATATGTAAAAAACAGACCGGAGCGCTAGATACCAACCGCTGAAAACCCACAGCTTACCACGCTTTTGTCGACGTTGTTTCACTGAAATCTGCAGCTCATGGTTTTGGGCGGTTTGAATAGGAGTAATCTGATAAGTCAAGTAACAGCTTACACAAAAGATTTCAACAATGAAATTCTTTACAATGAGGAGCGTAACACAATAGCTGCATCCTCAGGTTTCATTGATCAGACTTCCTGTGTAATTGTTAAGAAATGTTTATCACTAGGCCTTCGTTAATAGCGGAGAGGGTTGTTATCCGATGGTTAGCATGTGCTGACAGAGTTTGGAAACGGTCGGACAGTACTGTACGTCACTGAACCGTTCTGGTTTAGGCTTATGGGTTTGTGAAGTTTTAGGCCTAGGTACAGTAGCGTAGTTACTCAGGCCTGTTCATTCAAAGACACAGCCGTCACATACACACAACAAATTACAGTTTTATAGCAAAACGGCACAACTTTAATTAATCTACTGTATACGTTTGATAATACTACACTCACAGTAAATTTTTGCAATTGTCTTCCCTGTAAGGCTGCGTTATTACTTTGATCAACTTTTTTAGAATTAAGACGGATCGCTGAACGCAGCACGATGTGGGGACAACTTTTTTCTTTATAGAAATTCCGATTTATTAATTCCATTTTTCCAATGCTGTTTGAAACAAAAAACACTTTGGTACAACTGGATTAACTAGAAGAAATAGCCGATTTTACTGATAAGGTCGTTCTATATCCTCGCAGTAAAACAGCTTATTTCAACACTTATGCGATGCTGCAAATCGTCCCAAGAATTAGGTTTGGCATCTGTAGGGAGTGGCCCAGCTTTCCCCCAACCCCACCCGTTCTCAGTAACCGTACAAGTTTTTGTGTTGGATGGGGCCTGTGTGTAGCAGTTGCCCCCAAAATGTACAATCCAGTGTTCCCATAATTTCTAGTTTGCAGAAAATTCTCTTACCTCGGAGAGCATATGAAAAGTAGTAGGCTAAGCCGTCCATTCTTTGAATATATCCTATTATTTCCTAGTTGGTGAAACGAGTGACGCTTTCCTCCGTATATTTATTTGTCTTGAGAGCATATAAAAAAGCGATGTGTCAGTGTCTTTTAAACGGCCATGGATGAAATATTCCATACCTTTACGTTCAAAGAACGGCAAATAATTTTCAGTAGCAATACGGTGCCGCATGACCCTTTAATAGATAATCAGTAGACTTGCATTTTAATGAAACTAAAACCCACGGCATTGTCTTATTTTTCAGCCCATCGTTGTACTACGTATCTTTCATTTGATAGCCCCATGCAGCACACATATTCGCTTTCCCTTCCTGGCTAGCTCGCTGCTACATAGCAAATGTAGACCACAGATACAGTAATGCATTAGTGTGTTAAATTCCATGAGAAAACCTTCGCAGTTCGACTCAAGAATTTCCCAGGCACCTTGCAGGGGCCCCAGCTTATTTGCATACAACCTTCTGTACATTCCTTTGCTAGTGACATCATTGGACTATCAGCTTTTTTTCACGGATTAACCCGTGTACAATTTCCATTGGCTGCTACCAATCCACGTGAAGGTTTACCGTAAACGAACAACTGCTAAATCCCGCCCTACTGGGCAACACCCACCTCTTGAAAACATACAGCACTCAGTACTGTCGCTTCCGCGTGTAGGCCTGATAGTGGTGTAATGTACAGTACATAACCTACCGAAGTAAATTTCACATGGGTATCGTGTCGCTCTACGTGCGTTGCGAACATGCTGTCATAGCCTGGCCAAAATTCAGTATGCAGATTTTCAGCAAAATCAACCTTTAAAAGCTAAATTTTGTACCTTATCTTATTCATGGGTGTAGAAGAAGTCCGATCTTGTGAAAAGTTTTCGGTAAGAGTTTAGTATCGAGCGAAATATCGCTTATTTTTGAAAAACAAGATGGCGCCGTCTGCAAAAGTTTGAAAAACATCCGGAGAGATGTGTGACGTCACGTAACTGTTAAGGACAACCAAATGGGCTACGACTTCCAAAAAAGGTTACGCAAAAATGGGCGGTGGCCCTTATGAATGAATGAGTATCAAAACCCATAGCGGCGATTGGATATTTCACGTAATTAAGGCAGCTAGCTGCATTTGATTTTCCCAAGGTATTTGAGGTGGCTCTCATAATAATAGCGTGAAACATGTGGCAGGGCCCTATGTACATATAAGCGCGGTGCAGTTTTAGGCCCATATCCATGCAAATATGCGTAGGCTATACAGCGTGTGACAGTACTAAATAACAATGTTATACGGTTCCCCAAGGGCCATGTTAAAATTCGGGATTGTGTTAGCTGGTGAATTTTACCGAGATCTGGGCAAAGAATGGTAGGGGGATGTACTGTCTTACATTCTGACATTTCCATCTTCATTCTCTCCCACTGAATGGACTATAATTGGATTAATTATTTTCTATTAAGGAATCGGACTTCAACGGTTTTACCCTTGTAGGTAAGATTTCAAATTTTAGCAATTGCTGAGTAGAGGGTACATATTCTATGTGAATGAAAAATAAAATGCGGCAAGGCCTTTGTATTGTACTGGAACATCGGAGGATGCAGGAAGTAAGCTGTGATACTATTGCAATGGCATTCTCCCTGATTATTTTTTTTGGTAGAAAACAGAATGGTTCAATTTTATGGACATGGCGGCCCTCCCTTTGTCTTCCTTTGTATGAAAGACTCAAAAAGTTTCAGGAATTCAGGCTAACAGATATAATTTTCAAAGGTCACGCAATTGATTTTTTTTTGGAATGTGCAAAAAAAAAAAAAAAAAATCGAAGGTTTGAAAAAAAAATTGTTTCGTTACGGGAAGGATTCGCAAACGCGCGACAATATTTCCGAACATGTGGGAATATGTACGAAAAGATTTGGAACGTTCAACCAGATCTTTTTCTTTCCAAACTTACGAAATGTATTCATAATTGCAAAGAGAAATTCGAAAGAAAATTGCCGCCCTCCTTTTTTCCATACTCATGAAGTTTCAGACTAGAACGTGGGTCCCACTACAGTGATTTCGGATAGGATTGTGTCCCGATTTTCATGAGTTTTAGTTAAAATCTTCTCCATCTCTGGTCAGAAACCGCCAAAAATCTGTCAACCTGTGTAAATGCATGATATCAGAGGATTACGAAAAGGAAATGTAAACTAATTATTTCATGACGTCACATCGACAAACAACTTTTATCAGGGTACAAAACTCGGACTGATTTTCAAGTCAATATCGCTCTATTGAGCGATATAAGTTATATGGTGATAGGAGAACAGTTTATCGTGACAAAAACTCAGTTACGGAAAGAATTTGCAAACGGGCAAGAATTTTTTCGAATGCAATCTTTTTGACGGAAGGTACGAAACTTTGGGGACGTTCTAGGTATTTCTTTCTAAACTTACGAAATTTATTAATCATTGCAAAGGGAAATTCAAAGTAAACTGCGGCCCTTCCCTTTACTTTACTTTGTATATATAAAAGACTCATGAAGTTTCACGCTAAATAATATAATTTTCAAAGGTCATGTTATTGACAATTTTTCGGAACGTTCGCAAACTTTTTCGAACTTCAAAAAAAAAATCGTTCCAACACGGAAAGCGTTTGGGGGGATTTGCGGATGGTCGCAAGCATATACGTACTGTATTCAGTCAGAACATACGATTGTGTGCAGGCAGGCTTTCACAGGAAATTGATAATCGCTTTTCCCCACAAGAGAAGATTTCTTGCTACAGCGAATTACAGACACACAATGGGACTTCTGTTTACACTAGCACAAAGGCACCTCGGTTTACCAGGTTGCCGATAATCCGCATTGAAAGAGCGAGGTACCTAGCGGTTCTATTGTACACTGAATAGACCGGAGCGTGACCGAAGCGAACACGCACACTTATTCTTGGTGTATCTGTACGTAAAGTTCATTGACAAACCCTGATCTTGAAATCGGGCGACCCGTTCGACTGTTAATGAAATTTCTAGTGCGATCGTTCAACGACACTAAGCGCCATTTTTAGGAATATATATTGAAGGAATATCACACTCTTCCGCAGGTATACAAGCTATTATCAGTACCGATACCTATTTTGTAATATTCTAGACATGGCATTGGGTTAATTTCTTATGTTTTGAAGAACTTTACTGGAAATTTTTAGCGCTCAATTTTACGTTAGCTGAGCGGGCCCTAGTGGAATGTACCGACAAATGCAGTTGGTGTGGTTGTTAATGTCAGGCTATGCGGGGAACTGTGCATGCACGTGTCTGTATTTCAAAGGTTCCACACTGCACAGTTTGTAAGGGGTTGGCTCGGATCGAGATTCTAAACAATATAATTCTTACTAGAGAGTTATTGCTTTTTTCAGCGAAGAATTTTTGATCGGGGGGGGGGGGGGGGCTGAGCAGTATTAGTAAAAATGATGTGTTGTTGGTTTTGTTAAAGGCAATAGGCAGTCGCCCCAAAATTTTCTTTGAAAAATCAACAAACTCTTGCAAATCTCTTCTTATTGCATTACAAGCACCTCTGAAGATGTTTCGAACATAATTATTAAAAACAATAGGTAAAGCAAGGAGAAATTCTCTTTGAATGTTACAATTCACCAACAAAAATATTGTCACATGATCAAATTAGGCCAATCATGAACTAGAGTGACAGGATACACTCACTCTGATTGGGGTGACTGCATACTGCCTTTAAATTACATCGGTTCACTGATAAAAACAAAATGCCTACGCAGCCAGAAATGAGAAGGGAACCTTGGCTGAAAAGGCTGGCTTGCCGTAACGCAAATGTGCTTATAGGGTCAAAATAAATATGGCACCGGGTAGAATCAAAGCCACCTAGACAGGAAAGGGGGCCTTTAGGTTGCAGAATTTGTCGCAAAATTATTTTTAAGGCCTACCCGCTATTTTGGTTTCACAAGAATATCGCAGATGAAGTCAAAAACTGCATGCAGCAGTTAATACTGTAGAGGCCAGTTACATGCATGGTAGAAACCGGCGGGAGAAAATGAGAGCTAAATTATTTGGATCCTGTATAGGCCCAGGACCTGCTTTTTTACTATTTGTGTGACAGCAGGGGGCAAATCCTTTGTTACTGAGGTTACCTTGGACTTAGCGGGTTTGCCGCTCTCATATTGTACTGTAGGACTAGAATCGGAGATTATTGAGTGGGTTGTTTCAGGTTGTGCAGTGGCAACCCTTGGTCAGTTTACTCATCTGGTGTTAAATATTTTGTTGCACACAATACACATACGATGACAAACGAACGCAAGGCAAAAAAATACACAGTAAAGGCAATGAGAAAATTTATTTTCTTGTTCACTGTGAGACCTCAAACAAGCCCCGCCCCCTCGATGGTTTCGATGAAATGATCGGCGAGTTTTTCGATGATTTCACATGTCACTTAAAATGTTAAACACGCTTGATGAGTGCGATGGGTTTCGATGAGTTTCGGCGAGTTTCGATGAGTCCGACTCGATGGTTTGTCAACTACGACGGGATAGTACTGTAGGGCCCACTTCCCATCAGGATTCCCAACATTAGATTAGGTCCGGATTGCATAGTTTGTCAGTCTTGTGGAACCTCTTCCACGCGCATTTTCAATTTATTTAACGATTTAAGGATGAATCAGCGCGCCATAATCCAGTGTGGTTCAATAATCGGTGTGTGGGGGGCAGGCAAAGAATGGAGCAAAAGATCAGCTCGGTGCAAGCAAAATCCTGACGCTCAAGACTCACTCAAAGAATGAAAGGTCAAAAGCAGTTGCCCCAAACTTAATTTGAAGCAATAGCTAAATGTCACAAATTTCTTCTTATTTCTCTTCCAAGTATCTTTCATAACATTTTAGGACATAAATATTGCATATTCAAGGTAAACCAAGCAGTTGCTCCCTGTAAATTTTCCAATTGAGTGAGGAAAATACTGTCACATGATTCTCAAGAGCCATTCAGGAAATAGGATAGTCTACTATACAATTCTTTATTGGGGTGACTGCATTCTCCCTTTAAGCTTTAGTCTAGTACACAATTCAGAAAGATCAAATAATCATCATCTTTCGTGGCAGATAATATCCTGGACCCCCAGTGGGGTTTCACCCCTGCACCCCATGAGGGGCCCTTAAGTGGGCCTCTGCAACCCACGCCTGGGGGCAAAGCATTCGTCAGCGCACATATTTCCAACTTAACAATTAAATTCCGCACGCAGTTAACAAACTGTGTAATCTGGGATTCTAGTGTAAGCCAGGTAGGTGTACTGTAACTTTCCACCACCAGTAGTTTCCGCCACTGAGTTTCCGCCACTGAGTTTGCACCCCTAAAATTAGTGGAGCTGAAAATTACTTTCGAAATTAGAGATTAACTTACAAGTGTTGATCTACAGGTACTTTCTGTTCATTTCAGGAGACTGAGACTAAGAGGATGATGAAATTGTAGGACCTTTATTGGAAATCACGTAGAGGAGAACGCAGAAGAATAGATTGTAATTCTAGCTGTACTGCTGTAGTATTGAAAATGTAAAGAATTTATTTACAGCACTAGATATGGTACTGTATATGTGTAGGCCTGTGTGTATACTTTGTACGTATTTGCGTACTCACCACAGGTAGAGAATTCAACATATTAACTGACTACAGATTGTTGTGTAAAAGACATCAATGTATTGATATTAACTAAACTGAAGAGATGTTCTGTGCTGAAAAGTGACCTTCAACTCGTGCATGTATTGCATTCTATGCCGTTACTTTTCGCCCCCAAACCGGTGTTTTCCTCCCCCAAAATATTGTTTTCTGCCCCCAAAAACCAGGGGCAGAAAAAAAATTTTAGGGACGGAAAGTAACTGAATTTGCGTAGGCCTAGCTCAGGTTGCACTCCATGTAAAACTGATGCCGAAATTACGCCGAGATGTCAGCATTCACACACCAACAAAACAATATTGCCTGCTTTACAATGATCATTCATTATACTGTACTTGAAGTAAAAAGTTATGCACATTATCGGGGCTTAAAAAAAGCTTGATAAAGGGCACAGCCAAAATGAGCAAATTAGCTGTCAGTCTATGTTGTGCACTTATCATCTGAGTGACACACCCCACTAACCCCGGACATGGTCAGTCAATATCCACAACAGTGCTAACAAAACTTATACAATGATGTACTCTCTAGTCACTTCTGTGACTGACTACTTAATGTAAAATGACTTACATCTGTCTCAAAATTGATGCACAATTTGTAATTTGACTGACATGTGGGTCACCCTATATTGACTGAAAAATTGAGAATGGCAATTGATTTCCCTGTACAAAGTGTAAAATTTTATTTGTGCAGAGACATTTTATTCTTATTCAATCCTGGCTCTTCTACCTCTGTATACATATGCAGTGTAGATCCAGTATGTATCAGGGGAACATAAGTATAGTTGTGTCTGTATATCAGGTTAGTATTAGTGTCATGCATCTATTGAAAACTATAGCAGTCTGTCAACTGTCTGGCCAAACCCAAAGCTACCTTACCTGCAGTAGTCAGGCAGCCACTTCGACTATGACTGATATTCATCTAAAAATGAATAACAGGCAGGCGTGTAGCCAAGGTGAGCAGCTGCCCCAACCCCATGAGCATACAGTATGTTTTGTAAATTGTTAATGATTTTTTTTATGATGTTGCTAGTAACTCAAAATAAAATGTTTAGATGCCATTTCCAACGATCTGGGAGGTACGTATTTTTGGCCAAATCTTCTAGAATGCTTCACGCCAACCTGTGGTGGCGCTACGCGTAGTTTGCCTATGGGCTTCACCAGGGCTTTAGCCAGGATGGTGAGATCTGGGAGTCCAAACAGTAAATTCTAGTGAAATTTGTACATTAAAATGTAAATATATATGGGGGCAATCCAAAATTTTGGGAGTCCAAAGGACTCCTGGACTGCTCTCTGGCTTAAGCCTTGGGCTTCACTCCCCCCCACCCTCCTTGGCAAATTTTTGGCTACGTGCCTGACAGTAGGAATCAAGCAAGAAATGTATATAGGACAGTGACTTGACTTGTACTAGGTTTAGGTATCCAGCTAGAAATGGATACCTTGACCTAGCAAAGCTATTGTAGCACCTTTAAAACTGTGAAACAAATTTGTTGGACTTTGACTTTCTTCAAGCATTAGGAAAGACCTTTGAATACTATATATCTTCACAGGTAGTTGTTCTCCCACTCCCCCCCCCCCCCCCTCCCAAATGGAAGGGAAATAAATTTGAAACACTCTGTGTAGCTAGTTCTGAGCCACTGCAAATCTGTATCCACAGATTGGAAAAGGGCCTCCTATTGGTGTATTCTATAGTTGCTCCAAATCGACTTTTTTCGCATCAGAGTTTGAGCATAAAATCTTAATTAACTACTGTACCATAAGTTTTCTTCTCCAAATCCTGTAAGTTACACTTAGGATAGAGGAGTATTGCAGAACTGATCACTGCTCAGATCTTTTTCAAAGGGCCAAAAATTTCAAAATTTGAAATGAAAGCAGCACCTCTTTTGTGCCAAGGAGTTTGCTGTGCCACTTTGGAACTTTTGTTTTCATCAGTATGCTAATGAGCCATAGTGTTATGTCATTATGGGACTCATTTGCTAGGCCTAGGCTAGGCCCTAGCTTAGAAGCAACATGCTTTGTGGATATTTAGGAACTGAAATCATCGCTACAGTACAGTAGTTTGAAATAACACTTTCTGAGCTCAGTGGTCTCTGCATCCTGATTGGGTGTGACCAGTGTCAACCAGCAGAGGCAGATCACTAATACACACAGGTACAGAAAATAAGAAAGCCAATGGTGATTAAAGTGAAAACTATCTAACAACCATCTAAGTATGATATCTATTAACTCTCGTCATGCGGGAGATGAAATATCTTTTTGAGGGCGCCTTACAAATTAAACATTTAATACACTATATGGAAAACAAAAGAATGCCTTTCATTCACATTTTTGGCCTCAACTCTAGGAAATGGTAGCGCTTGACTAGAATAGGTCATTTCTGTTAAGGAGAAGTTCTGTAGGTGCACCTGCAGAGCCTAAATGCCTCAAAAATTGAAGCCTGCCCTCAAAAAGACTCAGCATGTTAAAAGTTAAGTAAAATGACGCTAAGACAGAGAATGGATGAAGAAGGGAAGGGGTAAAGATTTGTAAAATTCCACTTAGAATTTAGCAGCCTACAGTGTATTTGTTTGTAGGACTCTCTTACCCCTAACTGGAGAAAAAAAAAACTCACTGCTTTAGCCTATACTTGTAGACACTTTACCTGTAGGCATCATGAAAAAAAGATGTTTGACTAACAACTGTCACTTTTTGAAAGGGCCACTGATTTTCCGCTTCACAAATCACAAAATTCTGAACATTCAACTTTCCAAATTCTGCAGAATTCCGTTTCAAGCATAACCGCTTTCCGTAATTTTCTGTTTTTTGAGTAATTATGTTGAAAACAAGTCATAAACTTGTGGTTACCATCGCAAAGGCAGCAAACACTTGTAACACACAAGCAGCCAAGCCTAACACACTATAGCATCGGCAAACTGGACCATATATCGGCAAAATTTCGCTGGTTTTGTAAATGTCCTACTGGTTTTCCGATCATAACTGCAAGGGGTTTTGATGATTTTAAGGCGAATTTGCCACCATTTGGTAGAATGTCCGTGTATGTCTTTGGTACAGTATATGCAGGCATTCATTTTACGTGGTTTTGAAGAAAACTGTTTCTTGTCAAAAATTTACATGTATTTTGAGCCTAATAATTTTTGCTAAATTCCATGAAATTCCGTGTAGGAAAGTAAATTCTGTTTTTTGCCGCTTTTTTCCGCAGTCGCGGAAAATCCATGGCCCAACAGCTAAAATTTGGTAGAGGAATGTTTTTTTAATGGCAAGCTTTCCTAGCACAATCCATGTAACGGGTATGGCATGTCTTAGACTTAATACTGTATACTGTCTTGTCTTAGCTTTCTTTCTTGCTTGTCGCATGATGCAGGTACAGTAGTTTTATCAAAGGAGGATTATCATGTACAGTACTTTAAAAGATGCATGAAACAATCGGGTCGGTCCAGCATAAATTGTCCTTCCAATAAACTGATTCATAAAAACAAAGCCGATGTGTATGTGTTTGTTTCATGCTTTGTATGGTACAGTACCAAGTCTAGGCTTTGTAAAAAAAAAAAAAAAGGAAGAAAGAAACAAATCCGTCCACCCGATGCCCCTCCCAAAAATGTGTGGAGTACGTACTGTACAACACCAAAGTTCCTTTTTGGCCTAATATCTGCAGTAGAATCGGTGGGAGCTCTCAACATGCTTTTTCCAACAGGGCAACAAGGCTGTAGAGTCTAGCAAGTACAGTATTTTAAGCCCAGAGGCCTTATTTGTACCTTGCTATGTTGGATTTAGGGGAACTGTTCATGAATGAATTTTTAATTAATAACTTTAAAATTGTCTCTTTAAGTGAGAAGCCGTGATACTTTATCTTGTATTCTCATTCATGAAAGATGGGGATATTTAGCCCTGCACCTAGAAAAGGTGGGTGCCAATTACAGAACATAGAAACTGTACTTTCTGTACTGTAGGAACAGTGCATGATGTTGAGAAAGTTTTCACTGTTGGATTTAAGAAATGTGTGGCCCAGGGTTCTTCTGTCTGCTTGCTGAATAAGAGGACCAATTTCCAACCCCCCACCCTTTTCACAGAAATGCTGCTAATCACAGAAGTGGTCAATACAGTATTTAAACCCTCTCTACCATTCCAGGAGTACTGTGCTTGTATAAGAAACTCCGTATTCTTGTTCACAACTGCTGAAGAGACTTCATAATTTTCCTAATTTTGGTACAATTGTTCCTTAAATGTTCCCAAAGAATCCATTTTAATTTTGTCTTTTGTTTCATCAGCTTTGAGTTTTAAGATGTGATGGAAACTTTTGTTATTTTTTCTTCTTAATAGGATGATGAGTTCCTTGGGTTTTCACTGGAACAGATTGGGACTCAAGTTTTCCCAGGGGTCCATGGACGATTCAGTTTTGACCCTGGATCTCCTAGCAAGGAGTACCAGGGTCAAGAAGAAGGTGAAAGGAGACCTCCTTGTCGGAAGAAAACGTTGACCAAGGAAGAATTTCAGAAGATGTACAGAAATGACCTGCATAAAACAGAAGGAAGCGCAATCAAGAAAACTAAGCTCGTACCAACTGGTGGTAGGAGACTCCTGCCATTTTCATATAGGGACATGTTGAAGGGGAACTTTGTGAGGGGGAGTACCAAGATAAGGAGAGTTGGGCCACGGGAAAAAGGACTGAAAAGAGTGACTCAAACAAAGTTTAAGCAGGTACCAGAAAAACACCTCAACAAAGTGAAGAAAACAGAGAGTATATCTGACAAAAACTCTGCAGATGTTTTACTTGAGAAAAAGAAAGGAAGACCTAGGAAGTATCCTGCATTAAAGGTCATACCCAAAACAAAGAGGGTAGAGACAGAACGTGCCAAGCAACTTCTAGCAAAAGCTAAAGAGAACAAAATTAACTCAATGCAGTTGAAACTCCTTCAGGCAGAATCACCTGTAGAAAAAATGGAGAAACCCCCAACGCCAACAAGGGTGTTTCATCGTGATGGGAAGAGAAGTGTGAAACAGTCAGCCAAACTGGCAGACATGGTCACAAACTCACGGGGATTGAACAAATTTAAAAGTCACCTCTTCGGTTCTGCCCCAGTGTTTGGTGAAGTCCCTGGTATTTCCACCACCAAGGCCCCTTTCCCATGTCTTGAAGTGCAGTCCGAACCATCAAATCAAGACAAGGTAAAGCGGAAAGCTCAGTTTGTTCTGCCCAAGGTCAGTTCAAGGTCATCGAGGGTCATCAAGCCAAGCAAAAGGTTTATTGAAGAGGATGTCTATATGGTCCCTAAAAAGTTCCAAAGACTTGACTTTGCAACATTGGCGAGATCGGCGGCAGTTTCACCAGCAAGCTCTGATTTCACATCACCAATTTCAGACAATGAGATTTTCTCCGCAGAGAAGACATTGCCGGTTAAGAAAACACTAGTGTTTGATTCCGACAGTCCTCCCAAGAAAGTGAAAGTGAAAGCAAAGAAAAAGAGGGTAGAACCGATGAAAGCCGTGCCCCCTAACGTGAAGAAAGTAGCTAGTAGAAAGAAGGTACCTGTACTTTCAGGTGTCGTTAAAAAAGGGAAAAAAATTCTCCCAGTAATCACTGCAGAAAAGAACAAACCCCAAGTTCAGAAACGAAGAACAAAGAAAGCTGTGCCTTTGAAGAATAGTAATAAGGCTGAGGGGCGTTTGTCAAAGCCAACCCTGCCATCAGGAGAGGAGCCACAGAAAGAGACATCCTATGCACTCTCAGTGCCCCCTGGGTGGGGAAATGTCCCGCTCCAGGGAAAGCGATTGAAATCTGTTGGTCAAAGGAAAGGAAGGACACATACAGTTGCTCGATTTCCTCCTAGGCAAAGGGCAAAAGTCGTGACTGACCAGGGGAAGGGTGAACTGACCACTCCGGAAAAGATAAAAGCAGCTAAAGACCAAAGGACACCAAAGGTCAAGGTGCCTAAGTTAGAACTGAATTTAGATGAAGAAAGTGAAGTTTCATTGAAAGTGATACATTCCAAATCCCCATCCTCTGTCCAAGCAGTCCCTCCCTTCAGCTTGTCAATGTATGACAATAAAGGTGTGGAAGGGAAACTTTCCCTAGGGGTGGGGAAAGGAAAACCATCATGGGCAGGGAGGAAGGAAGCATACAACCAACAGGTGGCTTCTAAGATCCTGCAGAAAGCTAAGTTGTCTGTGGCAGAGTCTCGCCAGAGACGTGGAAGAAAGAGGCTAATGGATGCGGAGATGGATTCGTCAAAGGATTTAACCATGGTAACTGAAGATGAAGAAGCTTCAAATAAAACAGAAGAAACACCAGTGAAGGAGTCTCCACCCTCTAGTTTTACATCACCGGAGAGCAAGAAGCAGAGGGTGACTACCCCAGGGAGTAACAACAAGAGGCAGAGAAAAGTTTTAAGTCCAGCTGATATTAAAGGGGTCCCAGAGACTGGTAAGTTATGAAAACAGTGTTTACTATTGTACATCATAATCTGTGATGATCTAGTCATATAATCAGTGATCCTAATCTATGAACAGTATTTACCATTCCAAGTTCCTTTCAGAATGGTACAGAATTTGAAAATTTAGATAGTTACACACTGTATCACTTTGTAAGCAAGATACCCAACTTCAAATGTATAGAATTGATACAGAGTATTTCAAATTAGAATTGTTTCATACTATTTCAAATGTATATAATTGAAGCATGCTCTGTATCGATCTATACATTTGAAATACTCTGTATCAATTCTATACATTTGAAATACTCTGTATCAATTCTGATGGGCAAATTCAAGATTCATCTTGGATGGAACACCACAATACTCAGACCTAGCTGTAGAGAGAACCCACTCCTAAGCCACCCAGCTGCAATGTTTTTTTTTGCTGAAGATGCCAAGTACTGGCTTTATCCTTTATTTTGCTTGTTTCTTTTTATTTTCTAGTGAGTAAAAAAATACAGGAAGCTTGGCAGGCTGACCTTTCACCTGAAGAAGAAAAGCAGATGACGGTATGTATTTTATGCAAAGGAGAAGGGGGGGGGGGGAGATGGAGGGTCTGGGTTCAAAGGGTAAGGGAAAGGTGTAATGGATACAATTTCTGTGAGGGAAACTTTGGCAGAAAAGGTCTTTCTGATGCTAGTTTTTTTTTTGCCTTGTAGCAGCCACTGAGCGGCTTTTACTGTTTTAAGTGCGGTTGTCTTTGAGAAGTTGTAGTTGTGATGTATGTATTGAAGACACTTAAGCACTGATTTAATTTTGTTGTACCATATGAGTTGCCTTGCCCTACTTTTGATGGCAATTTTTATAGTCAATAATGTAGGGTGTCCCCAGGCATCTTGCAATTGAGAAAAAGCAGAAATGGTATCCCTCTTCATTAGTAAGGGAAAAAGTGAATAATTTTGATTGGCCCAAAGGCACTGTTGAGTCTGTATATTAACAAGACTACAGTAGTGTCATGTCCAAACAGCGTATAGTGACATGTTTACCTGGGAAAGTGTTGAAGTGATTACCAGCACATTTGGAATATTTGTCAAGGACTTAATACTAGGGAAGTTTGTTCTCTTGTTATTTTACCTCGAACGTCAAATCTTACTACTGTTGTCATTGTTGCTGTGCAGTACTGTGTTACTATTGCTGTCGGTGCTGTTGTAGCACTGCTAGTGGTAGTGTTAGTGTTTCTGCTGCTGTTTTATGAGGTTTTGTTGGTAGTATTGTTGTGTTGCTGTTGGTGCTGTTTGGGACTGTTGCTGTGGTTCTGCTAGTGGCAGAGTTGCTGTCAATTTTTGTTGCAGCTTTTGTTGCTTCTGCTGTTATTGGTACTTTTGGTGGTCATGTTGCTGTGCAACTAGTGGTAGCACTTGTGTTATTACTAACTACAGTATTGTTACTGTCATTGCTAGTGGTGCTGTTATATTTGTCGCTGGTTTTGTTTGGTGGCAGTGTTACTGTTGCTAAGCTGTGGTGCTACTTGTGCTGCAGTAGTTTCTGTGATGCTGCTGCTGTTGCAGGTGGGTGATGATAATCACTACTGCTGCAGATGTCACATGAATACTCTAGTAATAGGGAAAATGAAATCAAAGAGAAAGATGAACCCCCCAAAAAATATCAAAACAGTGACAAAAGCAACTGTACTGTCTCCAAATGAATATACAAAACAATTGAAAGGGCCTAAATAATTTCAATAAAAGTAGGGTTATTTTAACCTCTTCTTATTTACATTTTATTTCTTAATTAACAGAACAAGAAGGAACCAAAGGTTAGGCAGATTATCATTAGAGGTGCTGGTGGCCCCAGGATTAAACATGTATGTCGCAGGGCTGCAGTGGCACTGGGGATGCCACCCGCCAAGTTTGAGAAAAAGGACTTTGCAAACCCACCCTCCGAGTTCCCATCTCCAGGTGAGTTTCTGGTGTGCATATGATCTTTACCTCGCGTTTCCATCCCATATAGGAAAAAATGGGATCAATCTAGAAATGTAGTGTGTTTTGCATAGTTCTTTAATTTTGGGTGGATTGCAGGAAATTCTGTGTATATGTTGGAATTACTGAACACATGCACTGTCTCTAGTTAAGGCTGCATTGTTTCAGTGTGAAATATCAGTGTTTACAGTAGTTAGCTTGTGAAGGTTACCTTAGAACCTGACTCCTCACTGAAAGTAGCCTGCAGAGCAGACTGTGCTCAGCCCCTCTTTAAATCTTCACAACAAACATTTGCCCAAGTGAAGACAGCAGCGTGCAGTGTTGGGATGCAGACTTGACCATAGTGACCATATTATGACTCCTTCATGTCTATCTGATTATATGTGCTATTGTTATCATTGAGCGTGAAAGGCACAGAAATTTTACAGAGTTAACATTCTTCATGAGAAACTCACATCTGTATCTATTTTGAAGGTTGAAACAATAGTTTGATAAAGAAAACAAATCAGCACTGTACAAAGAAGCAAGTTCATTTCAGGTTACAACTGTAGTTAAATTTTGTGTTCTGATAGATCTAGAGCCACAAATGAGAATTGAATTAAAATAGACGAGTTGGGAAACTTCGGGCTACAATGCATGCTGGGAAGGAAAGTGTACCACAACAGAGACTGCATGTGCAAGACAGATATTTTGTGTAATCACGCACAATTTTCCAGTGTTATACTATGGTTCTCTAGACATCAATCACGGATCAAAGAGAATTTTCTTTACAGGAAAAGTTCTTTTTGAAGTAAATCTCCTTAATTAGGACCAAAAGGGTTGGGTAGTATGACAGTAACTTGTGAAAGACAAAAAACAGTTTCTCAAAGTCTTCGTGTCCGTGCGCAGTTATCCTTGGCCTTGATCTGTGGTAGTACAATGGTACAGCAAAATCTAATTTCCCAACTCGTCTATTGCACTTTAAATCTAAGATGTGGTTTACTTTTTCACTTCAAAAATTATTTTTTTTATCTGAAACTCTTCCTGTAAGTTTCTCCCTGGTGTAGGGCCAAACATCACATGTGTGTATGGTATCATTCTGTTTCAAGTTTGATAATATACCAGCTACAAGTTTGGCTATATTTTTTTTCATTTGGCAGATTCTGCGGGTGAGACTACACCAAGGAGGACGGGTCGGCAGAGGATACAGAAGCAAGATCACTCTATGTGGTTAGATTCAGGCAAACTACCTCTGAGATCTCTGAATAACAGAGTGCATATGGACAGAAAGGGATCTAATGATAGTTACTTGCAGAATATCAACAAGCAGTCTGGGAGGGGACTGAAGAGAAATGTACGTTGTGGCGAGTGCGAAGGCTGCTTGATCCTTGAAAACTGTCAAGTTTGCGATAGTTGCAAGTGAGTAGCATATTACAGGTAGGAGGGCTAACAGTTTTGCAGTAGGTGAATGCAAAAGTATGACCAAGAATGGAAAGATTTGGATGTATCATTCAAAAAATTTGATGACTTGCAGTTGGGCAGTTTCTGGCCTTAAAGGGATTGTTGCATTATCCCAAACATACAGGAGTATGATCATATCTCTAAATACAATTGGAGGTTAAACTTTGATTGGCATATGTTGAAACAACAGCATCTGATTGGTCCAGGGAGCTGCTACTTGGACAGGAGAAGACACTTCACACATCCCATTGATGCAACGATGATACTGCAAAAGTCAAACGCATAGAACTAGTTAACACTACTAATCCCTCTCCCTTTGTGCTTCATTGAAGATTCAATGAGCTTAAAAGGTGTTAGGAACTAAGCACAATAGGTATATGTCATCTGCTATGTCTTGAAGAATTTTCGCATGTCACTTCAGTATTGCCAGTAACTCTGATTGCACATTAACTTGCTCGTTTTGTCATGTAGTGTCACTTATGCATAAAGGTTGCTTTGATTTCTTGTAAAATGCCGAATATTTACATACACTTTGCAATATGCAAAATAATAGAGAAATTGATCAAAATTCAACTGCAAAGTGTAGACTTGAAACTAGTCTGCCCATTTGCATATGGTACTTAACATTACCTATAGCACCAGCATCTACTCTTACCAGGGAGCTGATGTTTGGATGGAGATACATCGCTTTGAAGTGGGGTTTGTGCCGCCAAGGTCACTCAGTAATCCACCTCTTGTATCGTTCTTGACATTTCTATAAGACTTTACACGGGATTAGGAAGTTAACACAAAAGGGATTTGTCGTCTGCTACATCTGCAGTAAGACTTGAGGTTTTCGTCCATTGCCACAACATTGCCAGTCGTCAGGGAAATAATACAAAAATTGCACCTTTCGACGCTCCGCGACGCGCATGACAGTATGTCAGTTAGGTTTTACGTCGAAATATGAACAAGAATCTATATCTGGTTATTTCAGGAAACTTCGGGAAACTTTTCTATTGTTGTAACAAAAGTTAGACTTCTGTCTCGTCAACTCATTTGCATGCGGTATCTTGTAAAGCAACGTGCTGGCTGCATTCTTCTATTTCAAATAAACAGTCGTTTCGAGTTTAATATCACCTGCTCTAAACCTGTTGGCGGCGCAAACCTACACATCAAAGAATTGTTCTGCGCAGGCCACTTGTTAAAGGATTACGTGACTTGAATGATGTTGCTAGGTGAATGATATCAAATTGGAGCCAGCAAACAATGGAAAGAAATTCCCCTGCGCCAAACAAAAGGCTTATCGTTGATAATCTCACCTCGATTTAGTGGGTCTTAAAGTATTTACATAAATTAAAGTGTTCGATAGATCTCCATCCAAATAACAGCTCCCTGCTCTAACATAGCACTAACCAGTCATTTTGAATTATTAGCCTGAGTTTCTTATTAGGCTGTCAGTAATCTCTTCGGCTTCAAATGATTGTTTTATTTAATCCATTTGTTAAGGTAGCAAGAGACAATGAAATTGAATGTAATTGCAAAGGATAACAAGTGCAAATTGTAAGCGCCAGACAAAAGAACTGAATAGCCTTAGGTCTAGTTTTGGATCCTTACAGGATTATCCTCTTACGCATGTCTGGGACTAATTGGATTAGCATAAATTTAAATAGAAGTTTCTTCTCCTGTCCAAGTAGCAGTTCCCTGATTGGTCAGTGATGATTTTTAAAGAATGCTGCAGATCAATCTGTACCACAGCTTACACACATACAGCAGTGACACTGTTTGGATATAGCATTGGACTATTTAAACTCAGAGCAACACTATTGTAGCTTTGTGAAAAAGGTGCATTAAACAGGCATTTTTCTTTTAAATTGGAGAATAGGCTAGAAGTAAACTTAGTTCAGAGAATTGCTTTTTGTCTGGGAAGGTGAACTGAAAAGTAGTAGCAATTGTTCAAGTCAATTGTTCCATGAAGCTGACAAAATAGCAGTCCCTTTAACTTGTATACTCTACAGAATGGTCATACACTGTTTGAGATTTGATCATAGCAACGAGATGTCACGTCACATGTGAAGAAATGAGGTTTTATGTAGGGTAATGAAGGTTGAGTGCAGTTGTAGAGAGTTTCACCTGCGAGGAGACATTGTTCATCTCGTGCCGGACATTGTTCTTTCTGTCTGCATTGTTTAATCCCTTTCTGGAATTGTTCATTCCGTGTTTGGTACTGTTCATTCGGTGTCTGGGAAATTACAATGACGAAAAATATTCAGCATAAGAGAATGGAACATGGATAATATGTATGTACTAATAATATATACAAAAAAGATGTTATTATAGTGTTCCAGGCCAGAACTGATTCCAAATTTGACACATGTTTGTTACTTTCTACATCTTTTATGCTAAAGTGGACTTTGTCCCATTCCTTTTCAGAGACATGAAGAAGTATGGAGGACCAGGTACCAAGAAACAGTCTTGTGTGTAAGTTTGATTGGATATGTAATTGATAAGTGTAAAGCAGTGTTATTCAACCTTTGTTAAAGTATGGTGTACTATTTCTTACCCATGCAAAGTGTGGGGTGCAAATCACACCCACATTAGGTCTGTAATAAGTCCTTGATGGGGGTTTCTTAAAGGTGGTAGCATTTGAAGCAGTGAAGCTTTGTGACTGGGAGGTTGGAGATATGAATCCCAGTTGTAGTAGGGTGATATGTGTTTCTCACCAAGGCAGTGCCATGGCTGGAATACAGTCCAGTTCCCAGGTAGCAAGTCAGTTTCTCATAATTTTTGACATGTTTTTAATGTGTAAAGTCCGAATTTGCTTCCTATTACTAGAAATTTCTCTCCCAAAACCATGCTTGCAAAGGAATTATACTGCCACCTAATGTGAATTTGTAATTTACAAGCCCATATTTGCCACACAGTTTATCTGGCATTCTTTGGTCACCTAGAGTGTGATACAGTGAATGCCATTCAAGTCGCAATTTTGTAAATTTGTCGCTGTTTTGTTTTTGTCTAAACAGACTGCGTCGATGCCACCGCATGAAGAGTTATCTGCTGGCTCAGAAAAAACTCCAGGAATTAGAGGAAGGAATCGTTCCAAAACCGAGAAGGATAGAGAGGTCCAGATCATTGTCTCCCACTCTGCCTGGCTACGTCCCAGATTTTATACCCCTAATGCCAGAGGAATTAATATCCCCACCTATCAACAGCCCCCTGGATAGCATCATCACCTCCCCGACTGTTCATCAACCCCCCAAGGACATTCTATCATCCCCTGATGCCCCAGAAACAGCAGCTGCTCCACCCAGGAAGACCCGGGTCAAACTACCAACTAATAAGAAGGTGGTGAAGCTAAAAGATAATCCTGGGGTAAGATTTGGAGCAAACAAAAAAATTAAAGGCAAGGGGGGGGGCTGGGTAAAAATACTCTCTCAGTTCCCATGTTGTCAAAAAGATGGGGAAAATCGGGAAGATGTTGGAGTTTGAAAGTCTTTGACCTTAAGTGATTGTTGTGAGAAAATGTAAGTGATTGATGTGGGAAAATTTCATTGGGCAAGAAAATTGAAGTCTTTATATTTGGTGGAGAATAGATTATGATACCATAATTGTCTGCTATGTTTAAAGCTTGTAACTGTAAGTGCAAAAACTTCTAAATTTTGTGGACAAAATAGGGTTGTTAGGGAACCTATAAGGTGGATATGTGTTCTTTGTATGTTTGGGTGAGATGAGAAATTCATCCTCAAAGTTGTAAATATTTTATCTTCTGTTATACTCCATTGTTGTGTAGTCTTTATGATATTGATCATCATGATCATGAAATAGTCTTGAATTTCATTATCCCCAAAAAGTTTTTAAACCCTTAATCTATGTTTAAAAATTGCCCATCAAATTGAGACACATGTGTTCAAAGCTTTTACAATCATTTGTCTTCTTCCAAAATTTTATGCACTTTACAATCCGAAAGTTGATAACCATGTACTGTGAAATTTTGATTTTTTTTTCAGGATGTTGCAGTTGACAGACGTCCTGTCACCCGATCTGCTGTGAGTTCTTCGTCAGCTTTAGTCAATTCCAGTGCTCCACAGCAGAAACCAAAGGCTTCTGTATTAACGATGACAGTGGCCACGGTTCAAAGGTCAAAGGAAGTTGAGCCAATTAAGAAACCAGAGAAGCACGTTATCAAGATAAACTTCTTGGTAAGACTGTAGAAAAGTGTAACCTTAATTAAGACGGGGGTTAAGGGACAAGTCAAAGGGGGGAGGTGGGGGAGAGGAGGGCACAACATCTGAACGGCACTCTTCAACATTCCTGATGTACATATGTGTGTGTGTGTATTATGGATGTGTAAATTTTTCACTTTCAAAAGGGACAAATTGTCAGAAAAGTTGGGAGGGGGGGGGTGGGTGGGGTCACATTTCCCCAGTTCATCCAAGTTTCTTACACATGTGACCTTAAGTGGTGAGGTGTCATGGCATGATTTTAAAAGAATGGCTCCCCAATTTGATAAGCTGATATTAATAGGAAAATTTAAAGGAAGGGGGTTTACTTTTCTTTTGAAATTGATACAGTGTGCATGATAACTGACACTCCAAGTAACAAGGAAAAGGGGAAAAGGTTTGAAACATTCCCTTCGAGTAGTCCCAATCGTAGCTCATATAACATCACAAAGCACCTAAAGCCAGAGCTTCTTGAGTCTGACGCAGATCCTGCACCCAACTTTAAGGGTTTGTGTTATGTACCTGCATATTTGCACGATGCATATTTTTTCTTTTGTGCTCATAGCCATGAGTCACGTTCAGATATTTAAAATTTTGGTATAATGTATAATTTCTGAGGAGGTTTTTGAATAATATACTTCGGTATCTTCTGGGACATTTATAGATGTGGTTATGCCCGTGGTAAAGGTTACAGTAAAAAGTGTTCATATTATGCAAAAGAAGAAGACAATTGTTTATTGACCTTATACATGTGACGTCACAGAGCAGAAAGTGCTCCCTCATTTGGAGGCAAGTGCATGCCATTGCAAGTTACACCAACAAATGCAGACAGCTGATTTATGAACCAATCAGATACACGCACAAGTCTACTACACCTCCATGGGAATTCTATGTTGTGCGTGCAGTGTGCTTCACTGTTTTGTCTCCAAAATGACATCGTGTGAGATCAGTGCATAAGGTCTACTATTATCACGGAATAATGTAGTATTTAAAATTTGGGCAGTTTTGACTGTTATCGCTAGTACAGTTTATTAAGTTTAATACCTAAGTCTTTTCTTAGAATTGTCCACAAGATATACATGGTTTGCTTGTACTGGCTCTAACATTCAACAATTTTTACCTGTTCTTGACGATAGGGCTGGTGGTAGTGCTCAGCACTGTAGCTCCATTTATGTTTAAATTGGCAGTGAGAGGTAGGCCTCAGGACTTTCTATAAGAAGCAGGTGCGCATACTCTGGCCTACATTTCACGTTAAACTGTGATAGCTAGTTAAAACAAGGCTTTCTTGTGTAATTCTTCCCAGGATAATTTTGAGATGGACATTCTGTGGAAGCAAGGTGTTACCCTCATCTCATCAGAACCATTTATTCCAAGAATTGTCTGTTTCCTGTGTGGCAGTCTTGGGAAACATGAGGTGAGTCCAATCTTTTAAGCTCGACCAGTACTGCAAAGTAAATTTGGGGCTAGTGTACATTCCTTGTAATGATAACAGGGTTATTAGTTGAATTTTTTAAGTGCTGGATAGACTTCCCTAGTGCTGGTTATTGTTTAATCTCCTGTAAGTGGAGTCTAAGAGGAAACTTCCCCACTTGGATTAGGCCTTGATGCCTGGTTGCAGACATTGGCAAATATTGGTGGGTCAGTTGCAGGTATTATTCTTGTTTTTTTTGTTGGTTATTTTTAGTGCTGGCTCAACTGACTCCTCTGTGACTACTTGCTTGGGTTTAGCTTTATCCACACCAAGGTGTGCCATGTCTTATAGCTTTTCTTCTGTGGGTCAGAAACAGTGACCTAAAGTTGAATACAATTACTGCTGGGTTAAAAATAGTACACTATTTGTTTGTAGTTGTTAGCGCTATACATTGTTTTCACCCTCATTATATGGGCCAATGATATGTATTTAATGATGCAACCCTGAGAACTATAGTTCAGTCTTATGCACTTTCCAATTGAATGATGTACCCCACTACCCCTGGACATGGACAGCCATTGTCCACAACAGTGCTGACAAAACTTGTACAATGACGTACCCCTCAGTCACTTCTGTAACTGACAACTTAATGTACAATAACTCACACCTCAGTCACAAAATTGATGCACAATTTGCAATTTTGACTGACATATGGGTCACCATATAATTACTGAAAAATTGAGAATGGCAATTGCTATCCCTGTACAAAGTGTTACAATTGACTCACAATGATCCACCCCTGGGTCACAACAGTGACTGACAATTGAGGTAATGTGACTCACCCCTCAGTCATGCTGGTGGCCGACTGTAGTGGTTCAATGACAGACGTGTGTCACACTGTCATTGGTTAATGACCCACATTTGACTGACAATGCAGGGGGGTATTGGGAAGCGTCATTCAGTTTAGTGCATTATACAGCACAACCTCTTTTTAAGTTTATTTTGATAACATCTCACACATGTAATGATAAAGATTTTGAAGAACATCAAAGGTACTCTTTCTTACAGCTACTGTATTGTAATATCTGCTGTGAGGGGTTTCATGAATTCTGTCTGGAGGGTGAGGACCATCCCCTGGAGAATGAAGACAGGGACAACTGGTGCTGCAGGAACTGTAAAGTGTGCAATGTCTGTGGAAGGCAGAGTAAGGTAAATAGCTCCCTCTTTTTTGTAAGGATAATTTTTATTTTTGTGGTAAGCCCCTGTGGTATTAACATAATAAGAAAGGTGTTAAGAAACAAATTGATAGTGATAGTGACACATACCAACAGGTAAAAGAACAGTCTTGCTAGCATTCATGTGTTTGTGTATGTCTGTGTGTTCGTAAGTCTGTGTGGCATACCAAAGCATTGCTAGTAACTTCCTACTTGATGCTTGTGCAAGAATACAAAAGAGTTCTTTTTTTGATATGTCACCATGGATGATTTACAGTGTAAGTAATCATGTATCTGCATAAAAAGGCTTAACTTGAAAATGATTCAAACTGGTATTAACTTCAAAACTACTACACAACTACATGCAATATAAAACAGAGTTTTCACTGTTGTAGCTGGGACAATTATGTAATAAGCCCTTGAAGTGATCGTTTATTAAGGTAGTAGTTTTCCGTAGTTTCAACTGCTGTTGTTACTTCAAGTTTCTGGTTGGAAAATCTTTTCAGCTTCAGCTTTCTGTTTTCTGATTGTTTGTGTAGGGAATTTTTGTCTGAAAAATAGTTTCTTTTCTTCTCTTCCAGCTATTAACATGTGATAAGTGCCATACATGTTACCATGCTGAATGCCTTGGTCCAAACTACCCCACAAAGAAGTCTAAGAGGCGGAAAATATGGGTAAGAATATGATATTATGAGGACTGTGTTTATACATGCCATGGTTTTATTATAAGGGATTTAATTCACTGCTTTTTCTTTTGTAGAAGAATTAAGTGATCATTTATAAATTGTAGCATCGGTGCATCTTTGTTTACTGTAGAAGATGTGCGTGGAATGTTTGTGTGTGACAACCACGGACTTCAATACATGGACAGAGGATTGCGCAATCAATACGGTCGCCACCGTTCGAGCAAATTTCGGCTAACCAAGATGGCCGCCGGACTACTACCATTTGCCCAATTTGACGATGAATCTGCAACATTTCAGACAAAATATCAGTATGAATGGAAGAACAATATCACAGTCCTTCATTCTATTTGATGAATTTGACCTGAGCTTGCTTTCTTTCGAAAATATTACAAGTTTTTCACGCAATTTGTCGATACCGAGCCACTTGAGCAAGTCCAAACTTTTACACACAAGACTATAGCAGGCAGCCATATTGGTAAGCCTATTCGTGTACGTACACGGTGGCGACAATTTACGCATAGGACGTTAGTGCAATATGCTCTGTCCATGTATATAAGAAGTCCGTGGTGACAACACATGAGTGTACAGTATAGGTTGTGGTAATGTGATGCAAAGGTGACTGATAAATGTAAGTTCTTAGTTATCACAGGGAAATTAATTTTATATGATCATAGATATTAGTGATGTGTGCAGTAGGATTTAATAATACATGTTTTTTTCTTTTTATTTTTGGAACTAAGCTAGTCTTCCCTTTCACAAGTTTTAAGAGAATGTATAGTAATTTATTGTGTGCATACTAGGGAAAGCAAGTTTGATCTTTCTTGCCTGTTCACCATAAATCTCTGAAAACCCTGTGGTCTTTGTTTGCAACTAACTAATCTGCATTTCCTAGATTGAAAAGATCCCACAGTCTGGTAAAAAATCTCGAATTGGATGTTATCTGATGAAATTGTGATTCATAACCACCTACAGGTTCCACTTGTTGTGCTCAGTGTCACCCGATCTGCAACATGATATCATGCATGGTAGTAAGTCTAGGGCCTTCTAACGGTGACCTTATATCATGTCTCTAACCCTAACCTAACCTGGAGACATGATATCAGGCATAATATGCATATCTCCATACTTACAAAACAAAACATAAGGATTTGGTGTCAGTGTTGTAGAATAACTGAATACTTTGATATTTCCTTTGTCAGATATGCTCTAGGTGTGTCAAATGCAGAAGTTGTGGAAGCACCACCCCAGGGAAGGACCCCAAGGCTTCCTGGTCCAGTGATTTCTCACTTTGTGAGGAATGTGCTGCCCTCTTCAGACTTGGTAAGTCACACAACCCCAGCAAATTGGAAAAAGGTCTTTATCTTTCCACTGCTTGGTTGATGTATTACAGTAGGCAGATGGTGATGTGACAGAGGTCAAAGGTCACTGCTCTGGGAATGGGTTGATATATAGGCCCATCCTAGAATACCGTGATGTTGTGATGATTTGGATGTGAAGGAGGAAATTTTGTATAAGATATGCTGAATATGAAAAAAGTAACCTTAGCAAGAGACTTGAGTAAGTTGATAATGTGCCAGTTTTGTTTGTTGACCTAATGCTTAAAGCCAAGTACTGTATGAACTTGGTATTGCAGCAGTAAGGGAGGCATGCCAATCACATTACAATGAGCCTCCAGTGAGTGAGTTAGTTTAATTTGTATCTTTGTGTCACTGTGAATGATATGTGAATGTGACATTTCCCAGTGGAGTATGTTTTTCTATGCAGTATCTAGTTAACTTATAATTCAGGGCCTTGAAGGGCAGTTACACTAGGCATCCACAAACGTGGAGGAAGCCTATGGCTCATGAATTACAACTTCATGTCGGGTGGCAGCCAACTCAACAATTTCTATCAAGTTTGGTTTCTTTTCAAAATGGGAAAACCATTGATTTCTCTTGAATGAAAAACCCACCTTAATTGACCCAGCCAGGGATCCAACGCTAAACCTCCCAGTTGCTAAGCTTCATCGCTTCAGTTGCCACCGCCTTTATGCACTCAGCCACAACACTAATGAATGTGTTAATTAGCAGTCATTATCAGGTTTCTGATTGGGCAGTTTACTTTCCTTCATGTAATTTCTGTCTTATATATGCAAGTAGTGCCATGAGGAGTGTGACTTTGATTCTAAGATGATGCAATGTGGTCTTTGAGAAATCTAGCAAATGTAGTGATTATGCAAACTAATGAATATGTTAATCAATAGTCATTTTAAGGTCTCTGATTGGTCAAAATTTTCCTTCCTACAGGTAATTACTGCCCTATATGCAAGGAGTGCTATGAGGAAGATGACTTTGATTCTAAGATGATGCAGTGTGGCAAGTGTAATGTCTGGGTTCATTCCAAATGTGAAAATCTAACAGGTTAGTTTTGAGTCTGAAAATTGCAACTAGAGTCCCCTTTGGTTGCAATTCTGTTGTTACATGTGAAGTAAGGGACCATTCCATTTTTCATCAAGCTTACAAATTTTACTTTTGTAAGTGGGGTTGGGGGAAGTACATTGTAAGGGGGAGGGGGTCAGAGGCACTGTGTGAGGGGTACATGAGGCAAAGACTCATGTATGTTGTTTCAAAATATGATATATAGCTTCGATTCTTGGAAAAGAACGCTTCTTTTATTCAATGTAAGCTCAAGAAGGAGGAGGGGGTGGGGTGTTGGTAGTGGAGGGGGAGAAGAGGTGGAGGAGAGTTGGTGGCAGAGAAGGGATTGATGGGGTCTAAAGAAAGAGTGTATCTTGTATGCTCATGTAATAGATGCAAAAAATGGACCATCTTTGCCAAGGTTATGAGGATAAACTAAAATATGCAGAAAAATTACATGTATAGATCGGGTATCAGGCAGACTTTGTTACAGGTTTAAACAATGACAAGGCAGGCTAAAATATGCCCCCCATGTTTAGTTTATTTGTATACAAGCTGGCTATAATGTGTATCCCCTCTAGAAGGATTTAATTTTTCAACTCCTGATCATTTAAAAGAAAATAAAATCTTAAAAGAATCTAAAGCTTATTTATCGTTTGAAGTATTGTTTTGACTAGCCATGGAATTTGTTTAACAAGCTGAAAATAGCTTGGTTTTATCAATGTGTTTGTTCATTGATGCTGTCTTCCCAGATGACATGTACCACATCCTAACAGACCTGCCAGAATCCATTCCGTACCTCTGTGAAGATTGCCAACCCAATCGACCAGCTCGTTGGCAAATAGAAGTGGATGAGGAACTCCAAGCAGGTTTTGCTAATGTCATAAAAGCGATGTTTGGGTGTAAGATGGCAGGTCATCTTATATGGCCTCACAGAAAGGTGTGTGTCCCTGGGAATTTTTGTTTTGTTGTAGGTAGATGTAAGGTACCCATTTATGCACAAATATGCACATACCTCAGATGCTTAATGTATGTCAGTAAACAGGTCAATCTGTCATGTAGCAAGTGGTTTGGGGTTATAGAGAGTCAAGGAAACTCATTGTTGGCCATACTTTTGAATGGACTAATATTACTGGCCTGTGATTGTGGTGAAAGTTGTGAAAAATGTATGGACAGGCCTGAGGGAGCTGAATGTTTTAAAAGTTAAAGGCATTTTCCAGAATGCCTTACCTACCTCAGTTTCTGTGAATTGTCAGGCATTTTAATTAGATTCTTAGTAGTAGTGTACAAAAAAAGATACCTTGGAATTAGTGGATTACAGTATTTTTGACCTTACCAAAGTAGCCTTCTCTTAGGACGTAAGATCATTCTCCATAAAGAGATTTACTGTGTTTCACCTGCTATTTAGCAAATAAAGGCTTTTGATAGATCAACTGCCTAGTATTATATGCAATTTGTCTGCTTTCTTTACCAGTTTCGTTATCTTGGTGCTAATGGCCATGCAATAAGTAAGAGGCCTGCCATTCCAGGCCGATCAGTGTCTCCAGCTACTAGTGATTCCTCGCATGCCAGGGATACACCAGAACCATCAGCCTCCGACGTAACTGATTCAGAATCTCCCGAAGCCCCTAACATCTTGCCAAGAACTATATCTGCCTCAAGGGGACCAGAAAAGGGGTCCTCAAACTCTGAGCAAGGTGAAACACAGAACCTGGCTGGTGAAAGAGATGACCAACTTTCTAAACAAAACCGGGTGGGGGCAATTAATGTTATTGAAAGAACTAAAGGTGACAAGATTGGTGATGTTTTGGGTGAAGAAGTGGGAGAGAAGATGGAAGTGGATGGTATCAGGGATGAAGATAAAATGGAGGGAGAGGAGAAAGCAGCAGGGGAAGAGCAAGATGATGGGAGAAGGAAAGAGATGGATGCAGAAAGAAATGATCCTGCCTCTCAGATGCCTCTGGAAAAGACAGAGGATGGAAAATTGCCACCTGATGTGAGGGTTGATGAAACTGATGGCAAGGGAGGGAAGGATGCAGAGGGGAATGATGATGTCTCTCAGGTGCCTGGGAATAAAAGTATTAGTAAGGTACCTGGGGATTCTGATACTGCTAAGTTACCTGGGAATGATACTCGAACTGAGGTGCCTGGGAATAATGACACAGCTGAAGTGCCTGGGGATGCTAATGTTACTGTTGTGCCTGGGCATTGTGAAGGCAAGAGTTCTGCTGGGTCAGGCATGATGAATGTGACTTCTGCAGGAAGACCAGAATCCAGTCTTGATGGGAGGGGTGGTTTGGGGGATAAAACTGATCAGCCAGCTGACACTGTCATTAGTGAAGGGATTGTGCAACCAAACGACTGCTGCCAAGTGAATGGAGATGAAATGTCACTCCACTTAGCAAGGAAGAAGAAACATTACCCAAAAGATTTCAGAGCTGTGAAACAGAGATTAGAGGCTGGAAAATACACCTCAGTGGTAAGATATCCAAGTTTTATTGCCAAATAAAAATAAAATGTTCAAGCATTGTGAGGGATTGAGGGATTTGATGCCTTGAGTACCAAGCTGTCATGGCTCATATTTGCCCTATTTGTTTCTTATAGTTTTGAAATTGCCCCCTCTACCTGTTAGCCTGGAATGTGACGATGGTTTACAACCCATGCTGGTTTCCTTGTAGATGTAAACATTGCTTCACCTCGGTGATAGTTAAAGATTGTGCAATGTTCATTTTAATGGTCACCTTTATCAGTTTTCTCAGGTAAATATAGAGAAACCAAACAACACCAGTCAAATAGGTATACATAAATAGGATTAAGTGGGGAAACCTTAAGTCTGGAAGAACGCTGAAATTTTGGTATGATGTCATTAGTATTTAAGTTCTTGGTCCTGAAAAAGTGATAAATTGTCTGTAAAACTGAAAACCATACACTTACTGTATTTGAGGTCCTGTTGCTACATATATCCACAAAGCATTAATTTGAATTTTTGTTTTCTCATTTTGAAGTAATTCATAATGTTTTAGCCTTGAAATTGAGACAGTGGTCTTATTATTTTTTGAAATATGCTTCAATTTTGGTATCTCAAAAAGTGTGATGAATCCTGGAAATTAACTTTCCTTTGGGGTTTAAGGAGAAATAAGAGGTAAATCTATGGGGACTTTATTTTTTTTTTTTTTTTATTTTGGAGCAATGCTTGGTGTATCTGATGTTGACATCTTTGTCTTAGAATGACTTCACAGAAGACTGTGCTCGGATCATCCAGGCTTCTATGTCAAGGGAGACAGAAACATCTCTAGGACTGAGGCGAGGGAACCGGATTGCACGCCAGGTTCTTACAAAGACATTGCAGAAGATGTTTCCATGGTGTGATGTAGACAGTAGTAGAGCCTGGGAGAAGAATAAGAAGTATCCTGAGTGAGTACTGGAATGCTTAACATGAATAGATCAAAAAAAAGCTGTTTTATTATGTGAAGAATCAGAAGTGAGTATACAGATATACTTACAAAAGAACATGTTGTTGTACTTTTGTGAGTGCATGGTTGTACTCATCAGTGTATACTCAGAAGTATGCTGAGTGAGTATTGGAGTATGTAAGATGCATAGATCAATAAATAGCTGTTTTATTATGTGAAGAATCAGAAGTGAGTATACTTACAAGAGAACATCTTGTACTTTTGTGAGTGCATGGCTGTACTCATTAGTGTATACTCAGAAGTACACTGAGTGAGTATTGGAGTATGTAAGATGCATAGATCAATAAATAGCTGTTTTATTATGTGAAGATTTAGAAGTGAGTATACAGACATACTTACAAGAGAACATCTTGTTGTACTTTTGTGAGTGCATGGCTGTACTCATTAGTGTATACTCAGAAGTACGCTGAGTGAGTATTGGAGTATGTAAGATGCATAGATCAATAAATAGCTGTTTTATTATGTGATGAATCAGAAGTGAGGACATAGCTGTACTTACAGAAAGTTCGTAGTTGTACTCTTCTTAGTACTCAGCTGTACTCATCAGATGATACTTAAAAGTGCATCATTGTACTCATGTAAATAAGTCCTTAGGTACTCAAAAGTGATGACTTAGTTGTACCATTAAGAAAGTTTGTGATTGTACTTGCAAGGGAGTGTGTAATTGTGTGTGACAAACTGTATAAATAGTTGTACTCAAAAGAAATAGTTTTCAAAGTGGTTACCTCTGATTTAATTGGATGTGAATTCTAACTCAGAAAATGATAGACTCATATATCCTGCCTTGCGGCATTGTTTTTTTTTTTTGAGTTTGCTCTTTAACTCAGGAGTAAGAAATTGCTCAGTTCTTGTACTTGTCTAATTTGGAACAAGGAACAACTCTGGCAAGAAAGCTAAAGAAAAGAGATAAGGAAGGGAATATTCAGTGAAAAACTTTTGTGAGTGCTTATTTGTGACATGTTTCATTTTTCTTCTAGTGGCATGTTACCTAACGCTGTGCTTCCCCCTAACTTGGATCACGAGTACGCTCTGTGGAAGCAGGATGAAGATTGGATGGCCCCATTACCACAGCCAAGCATGCTACGTGAACTAACCTGTGATGAACGTAAGTTTGTAACAGTGTGCAAATATTGAAATGTCTTTACTCTGGTAACAGTTCCAAAACTGTAGTTGAATTGTTGCACAAAGTTGATGTCATCTGCATCCCGACTCAACAGTATTCACGTCATCCTTCATTTACCTGTCTCTAATTCCATTATCACAGTTGCCCGTGACCTCATGGCTACATAGTGGCCATACTAGGGATTCATGGCAAGGGAAAAAGGGCTTGGAGGCAGAAATTGTTGCGAGACCAGTACATGCCAACCACATAACAGACTCGGTCTCTCAAGGATATTCACTTTTTCCCTTATGTACTCATCTTCCATACCATTGCACTAGCCCTCCAGCCTAGTGCCTGATAAAGGGCTTGGAGGCCAAGGTTTGTTGGGGCAGAAATAATTATTGGGGGGCCAGTAACATTTCAGCTACAGAAATATTTATGTTTGGGGAATAACTGGGTTTTTAGGTCAGCAAAAGATTTTATTGAAAAGAAAATGCCCTCCTATATCTCCACCCACTTTTAACCATTCCTGGTGCCAGAACATGGCAGACCCAGTGCCCTGTGGTTCCCATAAAGTTTGCCTCTAAGTAACCAATTTTCTCTTTAATATCTTTGGCTTTTATTCAAACCTGTCAGTTTTGAGTTTCATTTCTGCCACAGGGAAGTCACTAAAAGAACAAAGCGAGGTTGAAGATCCCCGACGTTGTGTTCTCTGTGGTAAGCTAGGAGATGATGAACCTGAGAAGGCTGGAAGATTGCTTTACTGTGCTCAGGTATTACACACCATCCACTTTTTAGCTTCCTATGACCTGGAAAGGTTGCTGAAAACTCAGAAAATTGCATTTTTAATCTCATTTACAAGGAACATTGTAATTACTATGCTCAGATATTACATCCCATTAACTGTCATCTTCTTGTGGCCCCAAACAGATTCTGGAAAATTAAAAAATTGCACTTTTAATTTCAAGTACTTTTGTTACTTCTGCTAAGGTATTACGTGTCATCCACTTTTCTCTTCCTGACCTACAATTTCATGGCAAATCAAACAATCCCACTTTTAATTTCAATTTCCAGAATTTTATAAAAATGACAGGAGAGAAAAACCATGTAGAAAAGTCAGGAAATTTCTTGATTAAGTTTGGTTGTCTTGTAAATATTGTTTGTCTGTCTCTACTTTGGGGTCATGGAGCAAGTTTAATAGTTTTCATATTTGCTTTGATGAATTAAATCCTAAATTTGTTGTGAGTTTGATCTTTAATGATCATGACAAGTTAATGGAATTTTATTGTCATTTAGGTGCAGGAAATCTGTTTAAAGCATAGTAGCATTTGATTGGATAAGCTTTTTTTAAGTGTATGGAGAAAGCTGATTAAAAGAAAATACATTCAAAAGTCAAGTTCATTGTTTACTTAGAAACAGCCTAAATCGTATGTTCTGAAGTGGTGGCTAGCAGGCCACTTACCTGTGGAAGATTCTGAGGAGCCCCATGCTTTCATAAGGAAACAAGTTGCCAAATGATATCCTGGCTACAGTGAAAAAATATGAATAAAAACTCAAAGTTGCCTTGGCCTCACTTGAGAAACCCTGGCCTATATGACCGTCTGGATATCTGTAATGTTGCATTCAGGTGTCCTCCTACTTTCTATTCAACCACCCTATCCTTTGCCAAGTTTTTTACAGTGACTTCAGGCTGATGCGTCAAAAAACATGTTTTATATTCTGTTGTTTTAGGACGAGTGGATCCACATTAACTGTGCCTTATGGTCAGCTGAAGTATTTGAGGAAGTGGACGGGTCATTAGTCAACGTACATACTGCCATCTATAGAGGGCGACATATGGTAGGTGGACTTTTCCTGATTTTGAAAATGATGTTACTTGTCTAGAAAATGATGTAACTTGTCTAGACTAATAGCAAGATGTGTTATGTTCATGGTTTAATTTGTAAGTAAAAGTTGCTTTTAATCTGGAGCTGCAGATTCAGTTTTCAAATTCATGCACAGCCTCAAAATTATTCAGTGGCAAGGGTTTGAAAGCAAGGGCAAAAATTTGAAATGTATACCGACATTTTGGAAAACTTGTAAGTAATATTCCAGTGACATCTTAAGATGATCTTAAATGAAAGAGATTTTTCATCACATGCATCAAACCTCACAGCCATACCGTGTAAGTAAGTCAAGATATTCCGGTAAGGTTTGAAATATAGGTTATGCTTGTCAAGAAAGAGGTTCAGTTGCTTCAAGGTTACAAAACATGTAATACTGGCAGATGACTTCCAAAATGTTTTGTTGTTCTTTGAAACTACATTGTTGAATTTGACCTTGAAAATCAACACTAGTGAAACATTAAACAACATTCATTGTAAACTGAGGTTAAAATTGTGACAATAAATGTCACAACTCTGAAACTGTCTGGATATTTCATTTAAATGTGTCAAGATTGTAGAGAAGTACAAAAGATTTTCAGTTAGTGTCTGTATGACATCAGAGATTTCTCACACAATGCACTTGTTTGTACTGAACATTTTCTTTGAAAATTCGAAACTTTTAAAGGCTACATGAGATGTGATTTACACCAATAATGAGAAGAAAAGATCCCCGATGTTATGAAACTCTGGTGGTAGTTTTTCAGTAGAATATCCCTTTAAGAGACTATGGTTATTTATCATTTCTCTAATTACTGCTCAAAACATATTCTGTGTGCTGTAAAGTCATGCTAATGTGTCATAGAACAAGTATGTGGTTGTCATTAATAACCAAGTCCGTTTTGTCACTTGCACTCTCTCACTATTCCTTCCATGTCGGCTTCTGCCAGTCCCTTGGTATGAAGCTGCATGCTAGTTCTGAAGTGTGCACCTCCACCTCATCCTATCAAGGGTGTTATTTATGATAGGCTATGAAGGCCAGAAAAAAATTTCAAAAATTAGAAGGAAGAAAAATTGAAAAAAACTGGATTTTTTGCCTGTGTTTTACATCATTTTAAAGTCTCATTTTTCAAATGATCCATGTAGACAAGCAAACTTACCTAATATATATTAATCTATGTTTCAGAGGTGTGAATACTGCAGTAACTTGGGAGCCACTGTAGGCTGTTGTCATTACCTTTGCCCAAAGAACTTCCATTTCATATGTGCCAGGACCAGCAATGCTGTATTTCAGGAAGATAAGAGAGTGTTCTGTGAAAAACATCGTTCATCTGCAAAGCAAGAGGTTTGTAACCTCTTTCATAAACGGAAACTTGCTTTGAAAGTTTATGAAAATAATTGTAGTCCTTCCACTTAGATTAAGCACTTGAAAATCCAAATGTCAGTTTGTCAATGAATATGAATGCCAAAGAGGAGAGGATATTTTGTGATCTTTATGCAAAGGCACATGTTGGTTTACACAAACTCACATTGGGACTTCAAGTACAACTTTTTCTTGATGTATATAAAATAGAAACGAATTTTAAAAGTTAATCTGGTGAAATGTTTGCTTACCCATAAGGATATAAAGTTTGTTTATTTCCCATGCACATCATGCATTTGCATTATGTGAGAAGAAAATTAGTTTCAATGTGTGAAGAATATCATAAGTTTGATGAAAGTGAGGGTGTCACGTCACCTGTGCTTGCTTATAGTTCACCTTGGGTTTAGAATGTCATAACTTCATTTGCATGTATCTTGAGATTTAATGCAAATTGCATGGGGGATTAGTACAGGATAGTTGGTTCTGATTTCTTATGATTAAATTGTAGAAGGAATGGTAACAAATTTCAGTTAAATGATTAATGTAATTTATGAGAAAGTTTTATGTCTATTGTTTAGTTTAATGTCTTCCTAATATATCAACTGCACACTGCCCCCAAAATGGATAAAAATTGAATGTTATTCTCACAATGTGACAAGTTTAGTCTAGCAATGATAATCACAGCAAAGATGTCTTACTTTTCACAGGTAGTAGAAAATAATTTTGCAGTTGCTCGCCGCGTCAGCGTTAGTTTGGAGAACGTCAAGTGGAACCGTGCCCAGGCCCTGGGTCTAGATCCGTGCTCTGTTAATGTGCTGGTGGGATCTTTAACGATAGAGAACCTAGGCAGACTTGGACCTCTCTCAGACACTGGCAAAGCTCTCTTCCCTCTAGATTTCAGGTACGGCTATATAGGTTTTATCGTAGTGGTATATTGTGAAACAAAATGTGAAATAAGCTGTGGTGCTGAAGGATTTGAACAGTTGCCCCTTCCTTGTTTAAAACATCATGTAAATCTGATGTCATTTTATTCCCCATGAAAGTATTTTTTGTGATATCTCACAACATAAATATTTTTAATTGAAAATAAAACAAGAAGTTATCTTGTACAAAGTGACACTGTAAAGAACATGATGTCACATGGTTAGAAAGAATCACATATTTATTAGCATTGGGGGTGGGGGTGGGGTGGGGGTGGGATGGGGTGGGAGGGGGAACATGTGGAAGGTCAGCTTATTGAAATTTGAAGCAAAATGTTGCATCTGTGGCACAGAAAATTTTCATACCAACAAATCAGGATTTGTAGATGCAGAATGATGGGAAATTCAAAGTAAGGTAGCTGAGTAATTTTTTGTTTTCAGAAATAAGGATGAAAGCTTCCTTCTGTCAGTGCCATGTTGATTTAAAGTAACTCCATTAAAGGGAAAAAGTGGTCACTCCAATTCGCAGGGCTCGAAATAAGCTTGAAAAAGGGCACAGCCAAAATGAGTAAATTTGCTGTCGATCTATGTTATTTCATAGGACATTTCTGAAGGGCATCACGGCCATTAGTAAGGGCCTGACAGCCATGGCTGTTGGTGCTGCCAGTTATTTTGAGCCCTTAATTTGAATTTTTGTACCCAGGTATCCTAATTCATGAATGGCTCTGTTTAATTATGTGACAATATTTTTGTTACTGAAATGTTCAAGTCATGCAGAATAACTCTGTAGTTTACCTTTAATATGAAATAAGTTTTGTTTGGACTCAGAATGAGAGATATTAATAATGGAATTAAAAGGAAATTTGTAAGATGTCTCAAGCAGTGTTCGCGCTAAGGTGTGGGATTGCGTGAATCCAGCTTTTGTCCTTGGAATCCCGCACAAAAATAAATTTTATGCGGGAAAATCCCGCACACTTTTCTGCGGCTGAGGTCGTAACTACAATTATAATACACACATTAAATTACAGTAGTATCTTTACCAAGTGATAACCCCCTCCTTGATTTTGAAAATCCCTCCCAAAAAATTTCTAGAGAGGGAATTCCCTCCCAGGTTCAATTCCTTAGCGCAAACACTGGTCTCAAGATAAATTTGGGGTGACTACTCATTTCCTTTAAGTGACTGTATTTGCCCCTCATGGATGGTAGTTTGAATCAAGTGGTTATAGATATTCAAGCTGAGTCATTGAAAAAGATCAATATAAAGTTTCATGAAAGTGGGATTGACTCTGGTAGGAGAATGAAATATTTGGATTTTCATTATAGTCTGCTACGTTACAAACTTGTGTTTTGCTACACTCATTTATCCACTCTAGTGTATAATTTAGTTTCAGATGTGGAAACATTGGCATACCCTCTATCATTCATTAAGACAATGAAGCATAAAAATTATGCAAATTTGTTATTCCATAAATGTGGAAAATGCAGTGAGTGAATTTTGTCAAGAGGGGACTGCCTCTTTTCTGATGATAAGAGTAGTATATTTTGAGTCAAATGCTACGATGTTTGTCCTTGATTGGTAATGTTACTCCACTGCATAATTTATTGGTAGATGCATACACAAACTGGTATCCTACCTGTTTAGTAATATATCTTTAAAACAAGTAACGTCAAGACGTTTCCTTTTACTTAACTCCTTTTGATGTTTTTTGTTTGTTTTGGTTTTCCTGGCAGGTGTTCCCGTGTTTACTGGAGCACTAAAAGTGCTGGCAAGCGTTGTGTTTACACCATCAGAATATTTGAACAGCAGCAGGTACCAGATCAAGTGGCTGAAATAAGTCCGGTTGAGAAACATGCAGAGAACAACTTCACCACAGCTCACACCCCTGGAGGCAAGGCAGCCCGGAAACGAGAGAGTGAAGAGGCTGCATTGATGTTGATGGACGCTGACGAAAACCGGTCTTTAACTTGCCAGACAGATTGCAACGAATCTGACAATTACATGCAAACCAGCAGTGATGTTGGAGTCCCAGAGGATGCTATCGAAGATATCAATCAACAGTCGTCTGCGATGAAAGCTATGGTTGACCTCATCAACTCAGGTCAATTGTCAGAGGTGACCTCTGACCTAACAGCAGGTCAGAAAGAGACTCCGGAAACAGCTTCAAAGGGAAATGAGAAAGAAGATAAGATGTCCAAGTTAGATACAGCAAACTTGGCTTTGAGTCGGGATGTTTCTGAGTCCGTGTCTGGACAGGCATCTGTTGAAAAGGACAACGTACCTGCTCTTCAGGAAGATGGAAGCAAGTCAATTGATCAGTCAGGTGACCCTGAGACATCCAATGATGTGATCACTTTGGTTCTCAATGAATCCTTAAATCTGAGTGGTGACATCGCTATTCAAATTGTGGATGATTCTGCCATGTCCGATGTAGCAGAGACAGCTGGTAGGGGCAAGGAAGCTGACAAGGGAGGGACAGGAAGTGAGGCAATCATTAATCTGCAGGAAAAGATTAGTGCCCTCTCTCAGAGTGTAGAGAATGCTCTCTCAGGAAAGAAAAGCAGAGCAGGTGATGTGAGTGGAAAAGAGGAAGGAACCAATGGCTTTGACCAGTCTGCCCTAGAGAATTCTGCTAGTGGTGGAGATTGCAACACTGCTACCATAGGGGAAGGTGGTGTTGTAGTATCGGACGTTATTGATGGTGCTCCCAAGGTGGGTTTACCACAGGGTGAAATGGCTGTTGAACCTTTAGCAAGTGATGCAGGTGGGAGTAAAGGTGCCAGTTGTCCTGACGGCATTTCAGATGGTGGGAGGCAAGTTGGTTCTAAAGAGGGTACCATTGTAGAAGGAAAAAATGTGAAAGAAGTGATGAATACAGGGCGGGATAGAGAGGTACAGGATTGCTCAGGTTTACCGTGTCCACCAGGTCAACAGGGAGTGTTGCCTCAATTGAATTCACATCTGTCTAAGGTACTGAATAGTCCCATCAAAGGCAGGCAGATGAAGAAGGAAGGTGTTCATACAGATGAAGGACGTCCTTTGCCTTATGAAGATCAGCAAAAAGGGGGAGATTTCAAAAGTCGCAATCTAGTGGTTAGACTTGATGATTGTCAAACAGATGGTTGTCCCACCAAGGAGCAGGTGGTGGACAAGAAGGAGGAAGTGTCACCTACTAAGGAGGATCCTGTCAGGGAAGCAGGTCTTGCTCAGAACCTAGAAATTTTAGCTGAGACTGCAGAGGTCTTCTCAGAGATACAGCAGCTGTTAGAAGATCATAAAAGCCCATCCACAATGAAGGTGACAAAAAAATCTCTCAATCAAGAACCATTTAATGGGGATGACAAGGGACTTCATTTTCCTCCCAGGGGTACTAGGCAGAAAAAAGCAGCTGAGAAGTTAAAGTTTGATACTTTTGTACCAGAGGAACAGCTTGACACCTTTGAAATGACTCCCCCTGGGAGGAAGAAGTACCCTATGCGAACTACCTCTTCACGTATACTGAGGGTGGTGAATACTGAAGGACAAGGAGGGACCATTGAGGAGTTGACAGAGGAGTCAAAGGGGTCAAGAGAGAAGCAAGGGGAGGTTGATACAGAGGCTGAGAGTGCTGGCATTGCCAGGAAGAAAAAATCAGGAGTTACCCCTAAGATTGGTGGTGCCAGCAAAAGTTGTAAGGAGAGTCCGGTTGAGGAAATCAACTTAAAGAGCCGAAGAAGGGGAAGGCCACCAAAAGTCAAAAAGAAAGAGGAACCCAGCCCAGTGGCGGTGGCATCACCACCACGGACAAGAAGAAGCACCAGATTGGCATCATCGTCATCATCTGCCAATAAAACTTTAACTGATCAGAAGACTTTAGACAGAAAAAGTGATAAAAAGTTAGAGGAGATGCAGACAGAGAAAGCAGATGTAATGTTGAGTGAATCTGAAAAGAAAGAGAGCAAGCAGAAGACTAAGGAGTCAAGAGAAGTGTCTGATGAGTCAGGAGAAGTGTCGTGTGAGTTAGAAAAAGTGCCTAAGTCAGGAAAAGGGCCTAAATCAGGAAAAGTGTCTAATGAGTCAGGAAAAGTGTCTGTATCAGAGAAAGTATCTAATGCATCAGAAAAGGGGTCTGATAATTCAAAGAAAGTGTTCAATAACTCAGGGAAAGTGTCTGATAAGTCAGGAAAAGTGTCTTTAGACTCCAAGAAAGTTTCAGTTGAGTCAGGGAAAACATCTGATGACTCAGGTAATGAGAGGAAGGGAAACAATGCAGATAAGAGTGAAAATGTGAGTGGTGCTCCAGGCAAAGTGTCTGAAAGAATCACGAAAGTGTCCCATTTAACAGAGAAAGTGGCTAGTAGACAAGGAAAAGTGACAGAGGGAATAGAGAAAGTGTCAGAGTCCAATAGGACTGGACAAGTGTGTAATGAAACACAGAAAGTGTTTGATAGGACAAATGATGTCTCTGAAAGGACAAAAAGTGTTTCTGATAAGGTAAACATGGCCTCAAGTGAAACTTTATCAGATTTTACTACTGCAAAAATCCCAGTGAAAAGAAAACTGTCCTATGATTCTTCTATGAACAGCAATAGTTTAAGTGCAAATAATGAAATAGCTAACTCAGGTCCTCCTAAGAGGCATGTTTTATCTCATAGAACAGATCTGGAAGAACACCATCCTGTAGCAAGTTTGCAAAGTAGTAACCCTCAAGGAGTTGCTACAGAATCAACAGTATCACTCAGTTCTTCCAATATTAATTCGGGCATCCATTGTGAGAAATATTCATTCAGTAAAAATTCAGCTCCTAGTAAGCCGAGGAGTCTTTCTCCTGCTGAGGTGAACCTCTTGTGTTCTCAAGCAACAGCTGCCAAAGGAAATAAAAGTAACGTTAGCAAGTTTGTGGTGGTGAGGACTCCTGACCTTGTCAATAGCACTGGATACGGTCTTTCTTTAGTCAAGAATTTAAAACCTCTGAGCAACTTCAGTGCAAACGGTCCGTCGGTAAAGACATTCCAAGATAGCTTTGTGTCCAGCCTTGGAAGTAATAATTCACCACCTGATAGGAGTGACAGCCGATCGCCAACTGAAAGGCAACTCTCACCAGAGCAAGTGGCTCAACTATCGTATCCAGCAGGAATTTACCCATTGTCCACTTGTGTGAACCCTTCAGCCATGGGCACAAAGTATAAAAGCCAAAGTACACCACAGAAAGAATTTCAAACAGCTTCAAGCGTTTGCAAAGCATTACAAGGAGGAAATAAAATCAATCCTTACATTCCACCCAAAAGTTCGCCCAGTGGAGCTCGACCCAGGGCAAGAGCCAGTATACTAAGGGGAAACTCACGGAAGTATACCCAGCCAGTCGCATCCCCTCATAAGGCCATTGTTCAGTGTCAGTCTGTCCCCAAACAGGTTGTGCAAAGTAACATTGCCGTGAGACCCCAGCAATCTATCAATGTCATCAGATTTAATTCAAGACCAGACGTTTCTAGGCCGGTCATAAGAACTCTGAGACATACTAGTATACCCACCAATCAAACCCCACAGACTTTAGTGACAAATCAGGTGGTTACATCACTGTCCTCATCTGCTGTATTGGCTAGTCCAGTCATAGCACCTCTCCCTCCACAGAATTTATTATCTGGCCAGGTAGTAGCTAAGTTATCTCAACCGGGAATCGTGACAAGCCCGTTGGTAACTCCATTATCTCCGCCAAGGTTAATAGCAAATCAAGGGGTCACCTCATTGCCCAGTGTGGTAACAAATTCAATTGTGGCCCCGTTGTCTCCACAGAGTCCAATTATATCCCCGGTGACGCTTCAGAATGTACCAAACCAAGTCATTACACCTGTGGCACAGGTTATGGTTAACCTGAACACTCCACCCGTTACTGTCTTACCCAGTCCAATAACAGTTCTGAATCTTTCCCAGAACATTGGTATGAACCCTCAAACAGTGGGTGTGACCCCACAGATACCTGGTGTAAACCCTCAGACATTGCCACCTACATCGATGTCAGTCTTAACCAATCCAGCTTTAAGGGCTCTGAGGGCTGTTTTAGAGCAACAGAACACACTGTCGCAGGAGGCCACCAAAGAGAAAAAGTCCATGTGCTTTGATGTATATGGAAGGACTCACTCTATGACAAAACCGGTAAGGGGAGGCAAGTCTGCTAGCTTTAAGTCTGGAGTCCGCAAGGGACCAAGGGTTAAGAACCCTACCTTTGGCACCCTGAGCCACCAGGAAGACCAGGCATTACCATTGAGTTGGAACACCACAAGGACATTCCTGTCCTCAGGAGGTGCAGCCTCTGGTGGGATTGGAGACGTATGCGATCCTACCTCTGTACCAGCTACGAGCATTTTATCACCTGACCCTGTAGAGGACACTGGTGAGTCCTACATACATTATTATAGTTGTTGTTGTTACATTAGAAGATAGTTAGAAATTAGTTACCTCATAGCGTTGTTAGAAAATGAATTTTATTCAGATGTCATTAGAAAATTAATTATACCCAGGTGCCAGACTTATCTCTCTGACTGACCCTGTATCTCCGTCTGTCTGTCAGTCTGCCTGTCTGTCTGTCTGTCTTCACATTTGTTCTTTTGTCTTTGAGTGTACAGTATCTCAAATGGTATTATGCATTCACTATCAAAAAGTGCTCAGATGAAATAAGTCCAGTGCCTCAGTTTGTTGCAAAATGATTTGAATTACATCTAGATCCTCAACAATTTTTACCAGTGGGTCTGGAATAAATGCGCTTCCTAAGTTTTTAATAGAAGAGGTATCATCTTACAATCCCTGACTTTCGCAAGGGCTGTGGAAACATTTACAAACAATTATTTTGATTTTATCCCTCAGATCCTTTCACCAGTCCTGACAATGGGACCACATCCACCCTGTTGTCCCTAATGCAGTTGGAAGAGAAGCGGGGCCAGGCCCTTCCAGACACCAGTAAACCCCACCTTGTGTATGAAATAAAGAGTGATGATGGGTTTGAGGCCAGGGGACTGAGTATGGAAGAAGTGTGGTCAAAGGTCATCGAACTTGTACAAGAACAAAGGATACAAGCTAAAATGAAACCACTGTCTTTCTCAGGTAAGATGAAATGATGATAAGAGTTGGGTGGTGGGGGGGGGGGGGGTGGGCTTATGAAGGGAAGTGAAAGGGCAGGGAAGATGCTTGTGGAAATATGAAAGGTTGAAAGATTTGAAGGTATATGTTCTCCACAGTCTTCAAAGTGCTTTCAGTCTGTAAGTCTCCTCCATACCTTCAAGAGGTCTCTCATCAGCTGTTTATGTTTACTTTCAGGTCAGCAGAAAAGGAAGTGGGGAGGGTTAGGGGCTGGGCCTTATTGGGTGACATCACCCTTTGATGCTGTTAGCCTTTGGTGACAGTATAGGCCTTACAATGAATTCATATGTAAATAAGAGATAATTTTTCATTGACTCCCAAAGCAGGGAGTTTGGGGTTTTATGCCATGGTCTTGGACAAGGTGCATTTTCATTTATGTAGGGTTTGAAATTAGCAATCATCCTAGCCAAATGAGCATTAAAACAACAGTGGGTCGTTCAGAGCAACTGTCATAGTAGTCTGGCAGACGACTAAAAAAGTGCTATGCGAAGACTGGAAAGTATAAATTCTGTATTCGTAAATTTGGTAATAGCAATACAAATGTCAATTAAAGTGACAATTTATTGTGCAAAGAGTCTCGTTAAAAAAGCACAGGTCTGAACTTCTACTGTGGGAGCAATAACCTAAGGTGGAAAGTTAGACAGTCTCTGTGACATTTTCATTTAGTTTTTGGGTATGTTCAAGTGGAGAAGTAAGAAAGGGCTGTACTCTACCCTAAAATACAGTTTTTCAGTCCAAGTGGCGAGTAAAGAAAAACATTAAAGGGAACTCCCTGTTGTAGAATACATATCTACAAATACTATAGTCTGCTTTTCATGATAATTTTGTGCATTTTCTAAAAGTAAGAAAAATATCAAAGATGCTGTCAAAAGATAATGTGCTCAAGCAAAACAAAATTATTTTTGAAAAATGATTGAAAACGTTTGCTTTTGTTCTCTAGAAATGCTTACCTGTCCTTTACAGACTGTGACCCTTTTGTTTTAGATGACAGGGAACTGTCCCAATGATCAAAATCAGAGTACACTGTAGCCTGGCTAGGTTTTAAAATGCTGGTGGTAGGTGAGAAAGATCATTTTTTTGAAGCAGCGAATGTTTTTCCCCATTGTCAGAATGAGGAAATTGATATCTTTTTCAACACCCTTATTTGGATTTGACTGCTATGCCATTTTATGGTTATGTTGCGGTCGAGGGAGATGTGGCTGAGGGAGCATTGTCATTTGTAACGTTTCTTGTCAGTGTTCATGTGATGTTCAATTCGGTTATATTTTACCAGGAGTGGAATTTCTGAAGATACTAGGAGTCAAGCAGGATGCCATTGTCTTTCTCACAGAGCAGCTGTATGGGGCCAGGAACTGTCAGAAATATAGGTTCCGGTTCCATGCACCTAAGGATGTGGAGGTTGAACCAGTGAGTATTCTTGTCGTAGAACCTGTATGGGGAGATGTTACTTAGGGGGGTGGGGTTTTGTTATAAGATCATAACCATTGTTCATATAAAATTCAAAAGAATCACTCTTGAATGTAAGTTATAATTTGTCCCCTTGTTGACTAATGGTTAATACATGAGTAAACAAGAATCCTCTACATCCACAGATTACCCCTCACCCCTCTCCCTCACCCACCCCAGTCATTCAATATCTCACACCACAGGTCCATCCCACCCGAAAACAAAATGACAGCAGCCTCCAAGAGCTGCTAATTTACCTTTGAATGTGTGAAATTTGGGGCAAAGAGCCTTCAGTTTGTGTTTTGGAATGAACCAGGTGTGTCCAATATCCCAAGGATGGTTGTAAATTCTAGTGATCATGAATTTCACTGTTATCATTGAAGTTCAGACCTTCAAATGGTTGTTAACTCTTTTATGCTTAAATGGGTTTACAGAAGAAGGTTTCCTAGAACAAAGTGTTTAAAAAGACCTTCTATTAAACTCCAAAGGTACCTGTTTGTGGTTAGTAAAAACACGTCTAGCCAACATAGTTTTGGTGAGAAATCATACTAAGTATGGTAACAAGTGTTTAGTTGGAGCAAGAGGTGATTGGACGAAAAAATATGAAGCAGCTAATTCCTTGTGATAAAATTGACTCATATCTTAGCTAAAACTTCAGTTGTAACCTGTCAAAGAGCTTGGGGCATTTCTAAAGTGCTTGAACATGGAACAAATCACTGCCTATAACATATGAGGCAAGAAAATGTATGAATAATGATCTATATTTATACAGGGCTAGAAATAAGACATGAGGGCATGACCATTTCATACCAGCCTTTAGGGCATATTGATGCACCTTAAAGGGTACCAAGGCTGGGCCCGCCAGTTCCGGGCCCACCAAGGCTGGGCCCACCAAGGCCAGGCCCATCAAGGCCAAAGAAAAGATTTTGTGTTATTTGGTCTGGATCTGGATCTGGAAGGATACTGTACAACACTCCTGTTAGAGTCAAACATACAGGGTTGAGTGTGCGCATGTAGAATTAGTCATCTCGTCGGAGAAACCTCAAGGCTGAGATCTTAAATTGCTTGGGGTCCTCGAGATCTATCTGGTACATATTGGTTTATTTTGTCAGGATGGGCACAGAGGCTAAGGTGGCTCTGAACATATGCCATTTTGTAGGGTACCAAAGCCATTGCCAAAAGTTACAAAGGCCGTGGCATCTGTGGCTTTTGTTTAATTCTAATCCTGTTCATATTGTGAAACTTTTTAAGTGAACGTATTTCATTGTAGACTAAGGACTAGTTTAACGTAGTCTTTAGAATGAATTCATCCTGTTTCAGCATTATCACTCCTAGTTCATCTTTTGATGGTTGGCGTCAGTGTCATTTGAAGGTATATCTCTTATGTCTTCCTTTCTTTCTCATAGGAACTTCCCATCAACCCTCATGGCTGTGCAAGAGCAGAAGTATTCCGGGCTAAGCTAAATCACGATATTTTCAGTTTCCTTGCCTCTCAGCATCGTATCCATCCTTGCCACAAGGAGACGGAACAACCAGAGGAGGAAGGTCACCAACACAAAGCATCACGGTAAACTTTTTGTTTTTGCCAAGTATCTTAGAAAGCTGGTTTTGTTTGCATTTCTTAGGCCAGGGTCCTCAGGGTGTAGAATGGTTTATGTTGGCAATTAGAAGGAAATTTTCCCTTGTTGTTCATGAAAATAGTGAAAGAGTTGTGGAAAATTTTACTCCTTTCCTGGGAAATAAGCAGTTTTTCCAGCCCTGGCCGTACAACATGTTTCAGGATTAAGGGGATTCAAATCCTACTAAAGGTAAATGGGTTTTCCCCTTGTACTTTTGTAGTCCTCCCACCTAACCTAGACTTGACATTAAAGGGAAAATGGAGCCACCCCAATCAGAGTGAGTATGCCTGGTCACTCTAGTTCATGAATGGCCTATTTTGATAATGTGACAATGTTTTTGTTAATGAATTGTGGAGTTCAAGGAGAATTTCTCATTGCTTTACCTATTGTTTTGTAATAGTTATGTTCAAAATGTCTTCAGAGGTGCTTGTAATGCAATAAGAGGAGATTTGCAAGAGTTTGCTGATTTTTCAAAGAAAATTTTGAGGTGACTGCCTATTGACTTTTAAACATGGTTGCCCGGCTGACCAAGTTCATTGTGCACCAGACAAAAACCTTAATTCTCAATGACTCATTTATTGAGAGGAGGGAGGGGGAGGGGTGCACAGCTTGCAGGACGAAGGGTTGGCTTTGGGGCAGGAGACAAGACAAAGTGAAGCTTATGATTGTGATATAAAGGGAATATCTGCTATCTTATAAACCTGGTAATTTTCATTGGGTGGTAAGGAATTTACAAAAATTACATTCAGTGACATCACTCTTGAAGCTTTGTTGAGAGCTGAGATGTTAGACTAGGTATAAGTTGTTTTAATTTTAGTTTCTCAGTGAATTTTGCAGATGCATGTTTCATTAAGTAAATGCTATGAACTTAATTTTTCAGACGATTCACAAGTATTACTGATTTGCCAATGGCAATGAGATTCCGACACTTGAAGCAAACAGCTAAAGAAGCAGTTGGTGCATACAGGTATGAGAAATCCCCTTCATGTTATAGAATAAGCTTTTAAAGAAAGTCATTGAAGTATTGTGTGCGATGCCTCTAAGGAATCTTTAGGGTCTTCGTTAAAACGTAGAAATGTTTACTGGTTTGCCTGGTGTTGAGCTACGCAATTGAACATGTTATTCTACTCAGTGTGGAGTTGTAAAGGTTGGTCAGAACACTTGAAACAAAGTACAAATATTTCTCCCCATTGTGATCAACAGTGAGATCGGTTTTTAAGGTGACTTTTTATGTCCCTTCATACAACTGTGTGTGTCATCTCAGTTGGATGTTAAATCCTTTGTTGGATTGTGTAAATGATGCACAGGCTTTAATTTGCATCATTCACAATACTGGTGTTCTTGCATTGGCCATTTGTCTGTGAGAATATGTTGAAATCCAGATTTGTTTGCATTCTTCATGATACTGTTTGTTTCATGATACTTGAGTGGTATGGCCCCATCTTAATCCAGTGCAATGGTACAAGAAGAAAATAATGTGTCGTGAATTTTGAAATTACTGGAACACTATGGATAGGGCAAGAAAATTTATTAATTTCTGTTTATGTATTAAAGGTCTCATATTCATGGCCGTGGGCTGTTCTGTCGACGACCAATAGAACCTGGTGAGATGGTGATTGAGTACAGTGGTAGCGTCATCAGATCCATCCTTACAGAGAAGAGAGAAAAGTTTTATGAGAGCAAGGTGAGTTTTGTGATGGTCACTCTGTAAAGTGGAGGTTGTTGGCAGCTGTGATACACTGTATAGTGACATGGTCAGTGTATGTGAGGATCTGTCTTGACTTGAACCAATTGGTTGGAAACTGGGACGTTAAACCTCATCTAACTAACTTGTGGGTGCCATAGAAATTAAAGTAAGGGAGAATGATATCTGGTGATGTGGATCACAGCCATCAACTTGGCTGTCTTTATGGCAACAAAGCAGCGAGGTGTAGTGCAAACATCATGCTCATTGTTGCTTTTGCCCTAGTTGTTGGAGGAGAAACTACATTTTTTTAAAGTTAGGAGTACGAAAGAAAAAAAAACGCACAGTTAATGAAAGATATTTAACTTCTGAATTTGAATGTACACTGTACAAAGGGAGACAGGTCAATTAACCAGCTTTTTGCTGTACAGTGGAAGTGTCCCCCAAAATTTTCATGGCTTCCCTGGTTAAACACGACATGATGTACTGTGTCAACATTCTCCCTTACTTCAATTTCTATGGTGGGTGCATGTTTTCAAAGGGCTGGTGTATGTAAGGCTACAGAATGCTTCTTCAAGACAGGACTTACTGCAAGCGTTAATTTTATGACCACTAATCCTGTATATTGGTAGTTGCCTGGTTCCTGCACAACTCTTGTCCACGCATATCCAGTCAGATAATATCTCATGAACTTTTCCTGGAAGTCTACCCCGACGATTACCACTTAGATATGTCCTTCACTGGGACAATTCCCACCTTCGAAAATTCTGTTTTGTCTTTTTCTTTGAACAGAGCTGTGTAGGGTGGGAATTATATTGGGTTGTAATTTGCTCAAAAAGAGAGTTGTTGGGTTGGGATTTAATAGGGGGTGTAGAGGGAGGGTGGCCGGGGGGGGGGATAAAATTGTTGCGAGAATTTTCTTAGTCATGGGAGAAAGTCAGATATAGCTTGTTTATGATGCCTTGTCCTTTGTTAAATTGTAAGTTACATTACTTTACTCTGACAACAGAAATTTTGAGTTTATTAATTATACTTTATTCCAACTTTTTACTGTAGGGTATTGGCTGTTATATGTTCCGTATTGATGACTACGAGGTTGTGGATGCTACCATGCATGGAAACGCTGCCAGGTTCATCAATCACTCATGTGAGGTAGGCATTTAAGTAGATTTCGATCAGTGGTGTCTGGTTATGATCTTTGGATGGGAATTTGTGTAGAGGGATGAGGGAGGGGACTCTATGTCAATACATTTTGCACATGTCCATACTTGAAAACAAAACCTTTTCACTCAAAAATTTGTTGTTTGTAGTAATATTCCATCAAATTGGGCATTCTGTTATTATATACCTCTCAGATTTAGTAATATTCTTTTCTAAACTTCTGATTCATGGATATCTTTTTCTTGATCCCTGAACATGGTGGTCTGAGATTCTGGGTATTTCCTAGGAAAAAATGGTATATGGAAAGTTACTTTCCACTGTTCCTCATTGTGCTGTAGTATGTTGGCAAACATGAGGTTTGATTAAAAAAAATATGTTTAGCTATAAAGTTTTATAAAGCTTTAACCCCCTCCTTCTGTAACCTTATTTTGGAATTTCTGATTCATGGATATCTTTTTATTGGTCCTTGAAGATGGTATCTGAGATTTTGGGCATTACCTAGGGAAAAAATGGTATATGAAAAGTTACTTTTAATTGTTTCTCATCGTGCTTTCATATGTCAGCAAACTTGAGGTGTAATTAAAAAATATGTTCAGCTAAAAGTTTTAACCACCCCTCCTCCTATTATTTCCACTTTTCCTCTATAATTTTGTCATGTTATACTGTCACACTGCCCTCAGTGTGTGGAATGTAAACAGATGCCAGCACATGACAACATTTCTCTGTTACTGTCTACAAGTTTAGTCAAATGGCAAGAAAGACATGACTCACAAAACAATTTTGGACCTGAGATTCTAAAAATATGATTGACTGTTGTGGTCAGTAGCTTGATAAAACAACTTTATCACACAAGAATTTACCCCAGTGTTTCTCACAGGCTTTTGAGTGATTCCTACTTTTCCTACTTTCTCCTACTTTTTAAAACCTTGCTCCTACTTCTATTATTTTTTTCTGGAAAGGTTTTACTACTTTGTTATAACAAATGCATTAATTGGTATATTTAAATTATTGCAAGCGTCTTCAAGGGTAATTGTGTGCTGTCAGTATTGCAGGGTTTCCATAGTTGAAGTCCGCACAAGTTTTACTTTTACTTTTGTCCCACTATTGGTCAAGGAAAATCATACTTTTCTACAGTTTCGTGGGGGATTTTTTGTGGGGGATTTTTCGTGGGGGATTTTTCTTCTCTTGTTATCCGGTAGAGCATCCGCCTCTCACGCGGAAGGCCCGGGTTCGATTCCCAGGTCGAGTCATACCAAAGACTCTAAAAATGGAACCTACTGCCGTTGTGCGTGATGCTCCGCATAAGCAATGGAGTAGGGAAAACAAGCCAGTGAGCCACAACTGGAAAAAAGGCCGTGGCCGGCTCGACTTGAACCAATAGGTTGGAAACTGGGCCGTAAAACTCCATCTAACTAACTAACTAACTCTTGTTATCCTACTTTTCACCTGGGTTTTCTTTGAAAGCCTATTCTTACTCAAGTAGGAAAAGTGACTTACAGAATGTATTGTTTTCTTCTAAACAGCCAAACTGCTACTCTAGAGTTATTCAGGTAGATGGAAAGAAACATATCGTAATCTTTGCAAGTAGACTCATCAACGTTGGGGAGGAGCTCACCTACGATTACAAATTCCCTATAGAAGATGTAAAGATTCCTTGCAACTGTGGCTCTAAGAGGTGTCGAAAATATTTGAACTGAAGGAAAGGAGAGAGTGATGAAGGAACGTTGATGTGACAGAGGCAACTCAGTTCTATTGTAGAGGTTGAAGAACCCATGAGGGACTCAGATATGTCACAAATACTGCCAGATACAACCTCTTCAAGAATTTTAAGGATAGGGGTATGGTCAAAATATGCCTCTTTCCTAAAAAGAGGTTATGATTCCTTTTCATTTGTTTCTTGAGAAGGGTGTGAGTAATATCTGACTTGAAGGAAAGAGGGCTGTTAGAGGGAAGGATACGTTGAGGCTAGAAGCAGCCCGGTAGTACAATGGAGTTTGAGAAAGCAAAGAGTAGCACAAAGAAGTTGGAAAGCATTCACAATTCTGCCAAATATGATGGATGCAGGAGGTATCAAGATTGAGGAGTGGTCCCCTTGCAAACATTATTGGAGTAGGTCCTTGTGTGTACCCGAGTTGAAGACAAAATATCTCAGGTGACACAAAGGGCAGTTATATGAGGAAAGTATTCACAAATTTACTATTCACTTGCCATTCCTTTAATAAAGTCAATGTGTGCTTGCAGCTAGTGTTAAGGAGTGGGATGAACTAAGGATGACATTATCTCATAGAATATAAATACTAGAGTACATAAATTAGAGCTATATGAGAGTGAAAAATTGCTCAATACTTTCTGCAAATTGTGGTGATTAGCGAGATTATTTATGGGAAGTGGGCAGAATGGAGGGTAGAGTTTCCCATTTACAATCTGTCATAAGTTTAAGAGAAATTCAATCACTGCAACTCAGACGAAAGAGCCATCAGTTTGTAGCATTTATGTTCTCTTGCTAAGAATGATAAATCTCAGGAATGATAAGACCCAGTAAGGGGGCTTTCATTAACTGCTCAAAATAGTTGGATGCTTCTGATCATACGAGTTACTAGTTTTTGCCTCAGAAATTATGAAAACTTAGTCCCAAGGATTGTAACACTCTTTTTGTGAGAATTGTAATTAGCAAAATATGTTTTAATAGTACGAAATATTTGAATTTTTACTTTGATTATTTATTTATAATTGTTATTTGGTGTATTTGTGTACATTTGTTCAAAAGTTTGGTCAAGTGTTTTTGCTTTATGGGTTTTTGTTTTTGTACAATTGTCACATCTGATGCCTTGCTCTGTATTTTGATACAGTTAAGTCTATTGATAATTTTATGAATTTTAACAAAAAAACTAGAGGAAAAAAACTGTCTTCCATTTCATTACTGAAAGTTTAAAGACAAAAAATAAAATAAAGAAGACATGGAGAAAAGTTTCGAAAAGTATTGTCTTATTAACATACTGCATCAGTTCCTGAAGTAGAATGCTATTTTTTATATTTTCTGTTGAAAGATATTTTGAAATTGGCTCATTTGGAAATATAAGTGTGTAGGGGCAGAAATTACCTTACTGAAGTGATATTAGTAGACCACTGGTACCATGAACTGTTCAAAGGTGACATGAGCTTCTCCTTCAGATTTAATCTATTTAGTCCTTGCTGGGGACCCATATACCCAGTGCTTATATTCAGCTCCCATAACTTGAAGCAGCTGCGAGTGATACACCCCTAAGATGAGATGTTGGTCTGACACTATATAAACCCCTACCCAAAGCTAGTATCCTTTTTTCAGCTGGGTGGACTGTAGCGGGTGGGATAAAGTGTCTTGCCCAAGGAAACACCCTAGGGACCCAGGAAAAAAGCGAAATCACACATGTAGATTGAGAGCCTCTGATCTTTCCCAAATTACAATATGTAGGTTAATACATAAGTTGCCTTCTATATAGACTTATTCCCATAATGGGTGGACAGTCATTTATTTCAACTAAATGGGTATCAAGCATAAAAGAGGCAGATTTATTTCAATTTTATGTGTTTAAGCAAGGAAGTTCTTCCTTACTAATCAGGGACAGTGGCGGATCCAGGGGGGGGGGGTCGCCGGCGTCCGGACCCCCCCTCAAATTTTCCAATGTGCCCTTTTGCAAAAAATGTTTTTTTTTTTCACACTAGCAAAAAAAAAAAAAAAAAACCAAATAGTTTCACAGGTAATGACAGTGTTGTCCAATTCCGAGGAGATTTTGGTTACCCCCATCCAGTATCGATCAATCCACTCGTAACAGTCTAGCCATGTATCGCAGAAACTTTCGGCAGTATATTTGACTACGCTAACCTGTATTGGCCGCCCCGAAACCCGAACAGTGTAATCGTTTTACAGAGAATGTGACTACGGTATGTCTGCGTAGCATTCAGAGTAATACAAAACACGCAGATATTACGTCATACTCACTAGCGATATGCAACGTATTACTATTGGGTTTTAATATTGATCCCAAAAGGTCACTGCTAGTCTTTTGGTCTTACAAAATAATGATCTGTTCACACTCCCTAAACGCTACATCTACGAAACCTTCCCTCCACCCTCTAGTATCCATCCTGTCGTGAACAAGAGAGAGTAGGTAAATATGTTTCGCTATGATATTTATAGTCTGGAATTACTCTCTTCTTTTATAGTGTTGCCCTAGTGATGGGAATAAAATGCCAGTCTTAGGTAAAGTCTACAGCCAAGAGTTGACCAGAAGTCACAATAGACAAATCGGTGTTTGTTTCATTTTAAAATTACTATATAAAATCACCACCAGGTCAAATAACGCAGTGTCAGTCGGTTCAATTTTTTGACGTCTTTGGACCGATGACCGGTCTGCTGTCGCAAATGAAAAGCAAACATTCGACTTCAGTCATCTGTTCTGACAGAGTGTTTTTGGCAGTCGCGCCGCAACTATATAGGGAACACAACATACAGTATTTTAACCTCCTCCCCCATTCGAGATAGCGGTAGCGCCAGGTGGGGGAAGGGTTCATGCCCCCCGTCGAGGAAGGCTGGCCCCCTCTCGGAGAAGTTTTACAGTTTCGTAGGGAGTCTTAGTCGAAAGTACGCAGTCCCCAACGACAACTAATCGACGGTTTACCTGTTCTTTGCTCTCAAGAGGATAATTTCTGTAATAAGAACCCACAATTTTCGGCGCGCTACGCGCGCTGTAGAGTCACTCTAGTTTTTCAATAGTTTCATTCCACATAGCAGGATAGCACAAGTCCTGTCCACCTTAACAGATAACATATGGGCAGAATACATAGTTTATGTAAAGGTCGTAACTTTCATCCCATATCGCAAAGTCTAGTTGGTGTTCTCTTGTGTGTGTCATGCGGTGCACTCAGTTGGTGAGCGACTTACGGAGCAAAGTTTGGCTATTTCATCGTGTAGTCCAGGGGTGGCCGCACAGAAACGTTGATAGTGACAGTCTTGATAGCGCTATCAACTCTCTATCAAACCTGCTACTATCAGCAGGTGCAATATGACCGCACAGAAGACGCTGATAGAAGTGCTCTCTGATAAGGCGCTTATATGCTTATTAACATATTATAAATCGGGGATTTCCCAGTTGTTTGGGCTTGTAATCGCCATTTGGGGTGTTTTATTCAAGTATGCTACCTCAAATACAGGAAGAAACAGGTGGAATTTGTCCACAGAACGCGTCAATTAGACCTACATTTGATGCACATCCTTCGTGTTGATAAAAGCCAAGTATTTGCATCCTCGGCTCTTTTGAATTTGGATAATGTGTGAGGTTGTGCGTTATGTACTACTGTGTAAAGGTACTAAATTTAGGACGAACAAATTCCAACTGATGGCCGTAGCCTCTGGGGTGAGAGGAAAGTTGCCCCTTGAGATTTCCAAATCGTAAATAAAAGTTGACCTTCTTGAGAAAAACTACGTAAATTGCTAAAACTTTCGCTGTCCAAATTATGATTTCTAGAACCCCCAAACCTGTGAAATTTTATAACAAAGTTTCCTTTTCCCCAATTTTTCCCCGGGGGTCCCCAGCCGTGGATGTGTTCTTAATCCAGGTTTCTCTTCACGAATAAACCATAGTGTTCCTCCTACAAGATACACAGCTTGAATACCTTCACCAGCATATACGTTGGTGAGAGATAAAGTAGCATATGGTTATCTTTAATCATTAGCTAAACCTCACGAGCTGGTAAAGAAACTGAATATAAAAGGCATAAGCAGAGGCCGCAAACTTATTTTGAAACACAGCTAAATCTTATAAATGTCCTATTGCGTCACTTCAAGTATCTTTCGTGATGTGTTAGATTAAAAAAAAATATTGCATATTCAAGGTAAACCAAGGAGTTACTCTATACGGGGCTTTTACAACTCAGAAACGTATTGCAACATGATCCTTAAAAAGACATTCATGAAATAGGATCCTGGGTACACTCATTCAAATTGGGGTGACTGCATTTTGCCTTTAAATCAAATCTTATTTTTCTTCTTGAAATCTAAATTTGTTACAGAATAACTTAGCACGAATCTAAAAGGTAAGAATGCTTAGGTGCAAATTTTAAGGTCTAAAACATGTCATTTGCCCCATCTGGGACACATTTGACGGAAAATTTCCTTACGGTCTTACGCTATGGCTACTCGCCAACCGTTGGTGGATCCCCCAGTGACCGCACTAAGAGCGCTAGGGAGAAACCCGAGCCGGGTACCAGCCTTGTAGAGGTGCCATGCCACCGTCGAAAAATTCAGTAAATAATTACAATTTCAGATCATGTCTTCACTAAATAAAGATAACACCATCTTTTGAGATCTAGGAAAACTTAGAACACGAAAACTTTTGCAAAGAGTAGAGGTGTCATCTCTACCCTGAGGCAGCATCCCCTCCAATTACACCCTAACAAAAGAGAAACAAATCACTAAAAATGTTGATTCCTAAACACAATATCAATTCAACGCTTAATTTAACGAAGCTTTACCAAAGATTGCACCACTTTGCATTCAAGCCACCTCACAAAAAGTGGGCATTTTGCAAAGCTCAGTCAGTCTGCAGCCACTTCCCCCTACTGCAAATTACTCAGTTCAGTTGGGGGACAATTTCCCACTGATGTCCCTTGCTACTAAGCCTTTATCACAGAAACATATTTGTAACTCAAAATACCGTTTTTCTAATTCAGTTCCTACAATAGCGAAAAGATGAAGAAAAATTGTTTGAAAAGTCGTGTTATAAGCAACCTCATCCACTAGTTCTGTTTTAGGTTTGCATATCTTTGCCTTTTCGGTTCGTTCCGCCATCTACGGAGTCGATGTCGACCGCTGTGCGCTACATTTGCCTCCATTAGGAATTAAATTTTGTGCTATCAAAGTCACTATCGGTGCCTTGATCACTGTTAGTCAGTTGATATAACATTACCAGTAGTGATAGTTTCTGTGCGGCCTTTTACTGATAGCCTATCAGCGCTGATAGCTAATCCCCCTATCAGTAAGCTTCTGTGCGCCCGAAATTTTCTATCAGCGCTGTTAAGGTGTTGATAGCGCTATCAACGCTTCTGTGCGGCCACCCCAGGTGGTTTCGATACAATGTATGTTACACCCGATACGGTCTACAAACCCTACAGTTCTTTTTTCGTTTCGTCATATGTTTTATGTGTAAGTCTATCAAAAAATTTCGCCCGCTTCGCGCGCTTTTAAATTTCACGATCCAGATTCAAAGAACACTAACAGTGCGCAACTCGGATCATAGGGTATTAAGTGATATAATGCAAAATATGCCTGCAATTGCATGGGATAATGAGGCTCCCACATTTGCCCTTCTCATCATACCCTCGAAATAGGGAATGTCGGAACTTGGGGTAGCTGACATGGTCCGGCCCCCTGTTGGAAAAAATTCTGCCGCCACCCATGGTCAGTTTACTTATTTTGGCTTTCATAAGGGTAATTTCTGGGATAAAACCCCAAATTTTCGGTACGCTTTGTCCACTCTTCCTCAGTCCAGTTATACTTATAGCTAAATATAGTACAAACCCTTTCCACCTTTTCAAGTTAATAAGTAGAATACATGGATTTATGTAAATGTCGGGAATTGGATCTCATTTCGCTAAACCTGGTTAACGTTCACTTGTGTCTGTCGTACGGTACGTCTAGTGGCTCGAGGAGGAAAGTACAATAAAGTTATGCCCGATAGGGCCCAACTGTCCGCTCAATTGTTCTATATAAGCTTTAAACTAGTACAAATTCTTATAAGTGTAGGCTTACCCAAAAAATTTTCGCGCGCTTCGCGCGCTTTGCAATTTCACCGTTTAGATTCCAGGTTTTGATTCCAGTTTTTGCATGTCTCTTGGCATGTCCTTTCTTTGTCAATATGCGGTAAGTTGTTTAATCACTGACGTTTATGGGAACCAAAATTAAAAAAAAAATGAATGTGCCCTTTTTATGTTGGACCCCCCCTCAGAAAAGACCCTAAATCCGCCCCTGCGTTAATGTATCAGATTCAGCCCTTCCCCTGAAAAGAAGAGTTGCAAAAATATATTGTTATTAAGAAAACTGACGTTATCTATAAGCCACTAGTCTCAGTAGGCTGCTAATGAGACTTGAAAAGTTCTGATGTTCAAAATTTGGTTAATGGCTGCCCCGACGTTTCTTGGCTGCTGGGAGAAACATGTATCAAAATATAAAACACACACAACGTAACAACGGGTAAGCGGAGAAACGCTAAAGCTAAGTTCCCAACAGGCCTAAGGTGTTTCATAGCGTATAAATTATCTTCGGTGTACCAAGTCTGTGATTTCCATGTATCTCCACATTGCCTGCAGCGCGTGCGCAATAGACTGGCTTTGGTTTTCATATTTCAGCAAGTTTGCCGACCTTTTTAACGTCAAGGTCGTGGCAAGGAACTCAATGTATATTGGATAACAAACGTTCGAATGGGCTTTAATTTAGTATGTTCTCTATTGGACATCGGGGGTTATCAATTACCTGCAACTATCAAGACCAGGTAGCTACTGGCCTAGAAAAGATCTTATGACAAACTTGTCTACCTTATTATGATCACTTTGTCTAAAGTTGGGTAATAGCAAAATGCTAAAAACTCTGAGGTTGAATGGGTCAGCCCCTCCCATCTTAGATACATTCCGACTGCAGTGATTGAAAAGAACATTTGAAAGCTCCACATGCACTGGCCTGTTTGTACATAGATGGGTGAGGGGATCAACCCCTCCCCTTCAAGAGCTAAAATGACATTCTTACTGCCTTTTTTTCCGGAAGAGTTTATGCATTCTGTTCCTTCTCCCAGCCCTTCTGGTAAACCTTTATCCGCCCATCTGTGTATCCCATGAAGATCCTACCCTCCATTATTTTTCAGTGTGCGATAGAGTGTTCACTGATTAACAATCAGTATTAAAGGCTGTCATATCTCACCCCAGTAACAATTCTCCCTACTAAGTTAATTTGTAGCCCCACCTCCAATTTAAACCAAGCCTCTGTCAAGTACACCTCTAAGACAGACCCACAGTAGACTGCAATGAGTTTAAATTGCTCCAGGCAATATTATCAAGCACAGTGTGTCAGAGCTTAAAGGGGCATCCCCCTCCCCATACCATTTGTTTAGTCTAAAGTAAACTTTAAACAAGTATGATTAATGTCAACTCTTCGCATTTATGACCAATGCGTGGTTTTTCTCGAGGTTTTCCTTTTTTGTTTGAGGGCCCTTTTACTACAACTGGACCCAAACGTTAACAGTGGCGGATCCAGGGGGGGGGGGGGTCGCCGGCGTCCGGACCCCCCCCCCCCTCAAATTTTCCAATGTGCCCTTTTTAAAAAAATTTTTTATTCACACTACCAAAAAAAAAAAAAAAAAAAAAAAAACGAGACAGTTTCACAGGTAATGACAGTGTTGTCCAATTCCGAGGAGATTTTGGTTACCCCCCATCCAGTATCGATCAATCCACTCGTAAAAGTCTAGCCATGTATCGCAGAAACTTTCGGCAGTATATTTGACTACGCTAACCTGTATTGGCCGCCCCGAAACCCGAACAGTGTAATCGTTTTACAGAGAATGTGACTACGGTATGTCTGCGTAGCATTCAGAGTAATACAAAACACGCAGATATTACGTCATACTCACTAGCGATATGCAACGTATTACTATTGGGTTTTAATATTGATCCCAAAAGGTCACTGCTAGTCTTTTGGTCTTACAAAATAATGATCTGTTCACACTCCCTAAACGCTACATCTACGAAACCTTCCCTCCACCCTCTAGTATCCATCCTGTCGTGAACAAGAGAGAGTAGGTAAATATGTTTCGCTATGATATTTATAGTCTGGAATTACTCTCTTCTTTTATAGTGTTGCCCTAGTGATGGGAATAAAATGCCAGTCTTAGGTAAAGTCCACAGCCAAGAGTTGACCAGAAGTCACAATAGACAAATCGGTGTTTGTTTCATTTTAAAATTACTATATAAAATCACCACCAGGTCAAATAACGCAGTGTCAGTCGGTTCAATTTTTTGACGTCTTTGGACCGATGACCGGTCTGCTGTCGCAAATGAAAAGCAAACATTCGACTTCAGTCATCTGTTCTGACAGAGTGTTTTTGGCAGTCGCGCCGCAACTATATAGGGAACACAACATACAGTATTTTAACCTCCTCCCCCAGTCGAGATAGCGGTAGCGCCAGGTGGGGGAAGGGTTCATGCCCCCCGTCGAGGAAGGCTGGCCCCCTCTCGGAGAAGTTTTACAGTTTCGTAGGGAGTCTTAGTCGAAAGTACGCAGTCTCCGACGACAACTAATCGACGGTTTACCTGTTCTTTGCTCTCAAGAGGATAATTTCTGTAATAAGAACCCACAATTTTCGGCGCGCTACGCGCGCTGTAGAGTCACTCTAGTTTTTCAATAGTTTGATTCCACATAGCAGGATAGCACAAGTCCTGTCCACCTTAACAGATAACATATGGGCAGAATACATAGTTTATGTAAAGGTCGTAACTTTCATCCCATATCGCAAAGTCTAGTTGGTGTTCTCTTGTGTGTGTCATGCGGTGCACTCAGTTGGTGAGCGACTTACGGAGCAAAGTTTGGCTATTTCATCGTGTAGTCCAGGTGGTTTCGATACAATGTATGTTACACCCGATACGGTCTACAAACCCTACAGTTCTTTTTTCGTTTCGTCATATGTTTTATGTGTAAGTCTATCAAAAAATTTCGCCCGCTTCGCGCGCTTTTAAATTTCACGATCCAGATTCAAAGAACACTAACAGTGCGCAACTCGGATCATAGGGTATTAAGTGATATAATGCAAAATATGCCTGCAATTGCATGGGATAATGAGGCTCCCACATTTGCCCTTCTCATCATACCCTCGAAATAGGGAATGTCGGAACTTGAGGTAGCTGACATGGTCCGGCCCCCTGTTGGAAAAAATTCTGCCGCCACCCATGGTCAGTTTACTTCTTTTGGCTTTCATAAGGGTAATTTCTGGGATAAAACCCAAAATTTTCGGTACGCTTTGTCCACTCTTCCTCAGTCCAGTTATACTTATAGCTAAATATAGTACAAACCCTTTCCACCTTTTCAAGTTAATAAGTAGAATACATGGATTTATGTAAATGTCGGGAATTGAATCGCATTTCGCTAAACCTGGTTAACGTTCACTTGCGTCTGTCGTACGGTACGACTAGTGACTCGAGGAGGGAAGTACAATAAAGTTTGCCCGATAGGGCCCAACTGTCCGCTCAATTGTTCTATATATGCTCTAAATTAATACAAATTCTTATAAGTGTAGGCTTACCCAAAAAATTTTCGCGCGCTTCGCGCGCTTTGCAATTTCACCGTTTAGATTCCAGGTTTTGATTCCAGTTTTTGCATGTCTCTTGGCATGTCCTTTCTTTGTCAATATGCGGTAAGTTGTGTAATCACTGACGTTTATGGGAACCAAAATTAAAAAAAATGAATGTGCCCTTTTTATGTTGGACCCCCCCTCAGAAAAGACCCTAAATCCGCCCCTGCGTTAATGTATCAGATTCAGCCCTTCCCCTGAAAAGAAGAGTACTGTTGCAAAAATATATTGTTATTAAGAAAACTGACGTTATCTATAAGCCACTAGTCTCAGTAGGCTGCTAATGAGACTTGAAAAGTTCTGATGTTCAAAATTTGGTTAATGGCTGCCCCGACGTTTCTTGGCTGCTGGGAGAAACATGTATCAAAATATAAAACACACACAACGTAACAACGGGTAAGCGGAGAAACGCTAAAGCTAAGTTCCCAACAGGCCTAAGGTGTTTCATAGCGTATAAATTATCTTCGGTGTACCAAGTCTGTGATTTCCATGTATCTCCACATTGCCTGCAGCGCGTGCGCAATAGACTGGCTTTGGTTTTCATATTTCAGCAAGTTTGCCGACCTTTTTAACGTCAAGGTCGTGGCAAGGAACTCAATGTATATTGGATAACAAACGTTCGAATGGGCTTTAATTTAGTATGTTCTCTATTGGACATCGGGGGTTATCAATTACCTGCAACTATCAAGACCAGGTAGCTACTGGCCTAGAAAAGATCTTATGACAAACTTGTCTACCTTATTATGATCAGCTGTAAATATCCTAAGTATTATCTATGGACGTGTTGTCCATGTGGCAAAGTCAACTCGAATACACAAATGGCTGATACAGACATCTTTGCACAAAAATGTATTTCGGGGTTATTCATATTTGCATCGCATTATGAGATGCAGGCCCGTAGTTAAGGGGGGCCAGGGGGTAGCCCCCCTTGGAAAATTTTTCGCCCCACCCCCAGAAGATCAAAATTTAGCATTGCCGTAATGCATTTTAGTATGTTTCGCCCCCTCTGGAAAATTTTTCGCCCCACCCCCCAGAAGCTTTTTCGCTCCCTTTCAGCACCTTGTCTGGCTACGGGCCTGATGAGATGACTTTGACAACTTAATAAACCCGTCTAAGGAGATATAATAAGCTTTGAAAACTTAAGTTGAGCCAACTCAGCATGTATGTTGGCCAAACTTTTTCATTTTCCCATTTGGCTAAGATCATGTGCAGCATCTGTTCTCTTCAGCCAGTTGAGAATGGAGTCACAGATGACAGACCCAAGATGTAGAAGCCCTTCGGCTCTTCGAGTTGATAGGGTATTGGAAAACGTTTTCATTTTATGCAGCCTAACCTAAAAGTCAACTGGCCCACCGAATTGGCTACTTGTAGTGGACCCGGCGTTATACTTACCGGCTTTATTCGTGGTCGTACTTCCGACACAGTGCATGAGAAAGTTACCAAGATGAGTACTGGAGGCCCAATATTTGAAACAGACTTCGACAAGTAATAGCTGAAGGTTCAGATTCAGACCAGTAGACTCATTTGTCAATTTTGGAAGATACGAATGCTATTTAAATAGGCCATATTCTTTCTTATGGGGGAGGGGAGGTGTGGATGGGGGCGTGCTTTGGTCCACGGAAAAGAAAGGTAAAGAAATGATAGTGAAAATGTCGGAGTTGTTACCCCAAATACCATGGTCAGGTTGGTTCCCGCGGTTTGGATTCGACTATGGCGGTGTTCCTCATGGCTTTCGACTGAGATCTTTACCATGCTGTCTAGTCATATCTCTATGTTTTTCTCCACTGAAGGTTTTAATAAGGTTGCAACGCTTTCGTATCACATTACGTGACTAGACCATTAGCAAGGGTAGCGGTCACGTCGGAATGGGTTATGGAGCACCCCGTATGCAGCATGGGTAGGGTAGCAGGAAAGTCCCCCAGAATATTTTAGAGCAAATTTTCATCACATTGATCGACCAGTGTGTACATTTCTGCAATTTTATGGTAAAACTGGTTTTACATAGAACTTGCAAGGTATGTTAAGGAACATTTGCGGCACGTTGGAAGCATTTTTGACAAACATTTCTTGGAACAAAACACGCAAAATGATGGTGGCGCTCTGCTAGCCTGATCTCACCAGGGTCGAATAATTTCTGCGTAGGCCTTGTAATGGGGGACACAGTACCGTCCAACACTAACTCCGTAGAAGCGAATTATCATTCCCAGTATTTTGTTAGAGACGAAATTCTTTCTTGATAAAAGTTGGTGCGAAATGACATTAAGGGCTGCTTTAGATTGCTCTACGGGGACTAGGGCGACGGGACGTTTTATCCACAGCTTACGTCGTCGCGCTGACGTCCGCGCCCTGACACTATTGCGCTTTAGATTTCTACGACGGGGAAAATGACCACCATGTGATCAGCCACTTGCTTTCACTCAAGATTATGTTTCCACAAGGTTTTCTTTGAAATGAGACCGTAGAAATACACAAATAGGTAGGCCTAACAGAACTTCAGAAGGTTTGAAGCAATTGCGTTCAGTATAATTTAGCTGACAAATTGTATGAAAATAATTCATCTTTGTTCAAGTCTAATTTTCCAAATTTTTCTATAACTTATTGTTTGATTTGAAATTCATTCTTTTACAAGATCAGTATTTTCACATGTCATATAATTTAAATTTTAAACGTCTCTGGTCATCAGGGTTGCGTCAGGTGGAGGGCAGGGCCCATGACCCCTCGTCGCGGATGGATGTTCCCATCGAGGCGCCTTAGTTTGTTAAATAAAGAATATGTATTCCCCGACGGTTTATCTGTTTTAACTCTCAAGAGGGCATTTTTTCGATAGCTACCCCAAATTTTCGGCGCGCTTCGTGCCGTTGATTTATTTCACGTTATTAAATGGTTCCGTTCCATGTATAGCCAAATAGTACGAGTCCCCTTTCCACCTTAAAAAATTACATATAGGTAGAGAATACAGTTTTATGAATAGAGATTAGAAATTTTATGCCATAGTGCATAGCCTAGTTGTAGTTTTCTTGTGCTGTCTAGATCTGTCGTGCGGCACGGTAAGAAACAGTTTGGCTATTTCATCTGGCCGACGGGGTGAATATCGTACTATGTTTAGGGCACAGCCACTCCGACTGTTGATCTATTTTTGCTCTAAGTGAGTACATTTTTTTCCTACTTAACCTCTGTCCAAATTCTTCGCTCGTTATGCCCGCTTTGAAATCAGGACAAAATGCACTAAATCAGCGCGCAACTCGGCTCTTCAAGTATCCCTTGCAATAGCATGGTATATTGCAAACGCTTTCCTTCTTGCCCCCGCCCCCCGTCACATATCGCTGCTGCCGGGGGTAAAGATCGTCCAGTAGCGGGCCGTTGCTCTTGTCTGGCAAATCACGGCCCCACCCCTGCTGATCATAGATTATCTTATTTACATATGGGGAAAGAAATTCCAGACTGAAAAAGCCAAATGCTCTTTTTCCATTGCAAGTTACATTGCATACTGCGGCAATAATAGCACTGTAATGAAGGGCAGTTTGAAAATGACTGGAAGAAAAATAAAACTGAGTGTGTTTTACGAGTTCTTCTCCAAGGTTTCCATTTTATATTAACTTTTCCTTTTTTCCCTTAAAACAGTACAACATATCTGTTCACTCTAGCCTCCACTGCAAATCTCACTGATATTATGTGTTCAGTAAAATCTTGTAAGTAGTAAATTACGCAGTTAGGAGACGAGATGCTGTAGCCATGGAGGGCAAGCTGCTGTCTCCCATCCCCTTTTGCCCCTTAAAAATTTTTGAAAACAACTTTTCCATACCTTCAGATATCTTGCCCCAATGACAAACATTTCTCATCCTTCCATACCTCGTGTGGCAATAAGCCTGATCGAAATTAAGGGAACAAAATACAAGGTCATGTGAGGTGTACTTAAATAAACCAGGGGTAGAACTTTCATGATTGAGTTTATCTCTGCACTACCCCAAATTGTATTTCATGAAAATGCTTTATCTGCACTCCTCAAATTAACTGACTTTATCTTCTTTTAAAGTTACTCCACTTGTATGATCGTGGGAGACTACATATCTCTCGTAAAGAAGCGAAGTGGACCCATATGGCCTCATTACTTTATAACATAAAACAACGTGTCACATAGATGTTTTAAATAACAAAGATATAGGGTAAACAATTTGTACAGTAGAAGAGTGATTTCACAACTTTTTGGCAATCTGCCCTTTTAATGATTCACTTCATGACTTGTACCATTTTGCATATTGTCAATGGAGTAAGCTATGTAGTATAGTGGGACTTTAACCACTAACCTTTAGCTCTTTAATATATTTAAAATGTCTTTCAACATTTCATTCTTTTGTATCTTTTGATAAGACACAACTACTTGATTCAACATTTCACTTTTACCATATTGATATGCAGGATGACAGTATCATAAACTTTACATTACTGTATGTTCATATCCAACAATTAGAGGAAATTTAAAACTAATACTAAAAATGCTCTACGACCAACAAGCTTGAGCAGGCATTACTCACCAAAAATATTGGTTTTATTTGCATACACTTTAAAAAGTCATTTACAGTGTTGCACAGTAGAAAATTACAAAATGACATTATTATGTATAAAAATAAAGTTACTTAGTTGTTTGGCCTATTAACTAAACTGTATGAGAAGTATGTAAAGGGTTGGGCAAAAAAGGAGAGATACACAAAGGTCTTATATGTTCCATAATGAATTGTCCAACATATTTCAAAGAAATGCAAAAACAGAACTGCTGGATGATACCATAGATTTCCTGACATATACACAATTTTTGAAAAAAAAACTTAGAAAATCGGCAAAAATCAGAATGGACTGATGTACACCTTTCTTCTGATATTGCAATAAAGTAAACTTTTTACCAGAATAATTTTAGCACATTTACCCCAAACAAATAAATATAAATAGGGCATAAATCAAACTGACTGGTTGCAATTGTGATGACAACAATCCCCTGAATTCACCACCCTTTCCTACCCACAGAAAAAAAACTGAGTTCATCCCAGAAATGTAACACTATAAACACAATGGCTGCACTGAAATCTTTCACATTAAACTTGCTGATACATAGTATCATTTCATGCAGGAACATAGGCATAGGAAGTGGGGTGTGGGGACAGGTCGGTCTTTAACCCCTAGTCAAGATTGTGGTGGGGCAGAATTGTTTCCTGTACCCCCGTCAATCCAAGTACGAAAACGCCTTCTTTGTTTCCTCTGGCGTTAAAAAGTGTAAAAGGTTGGCAGTAATTTTCCTTCAAATTTGTCCAATAAGATGCACCAATTGCATCTAAGGACCCTTAAATATTCACTCCTCTCCTTAGACCCTTCCCCAGGGAGGTATTCCGAAACCACTCTTAGCACCCCCTTCCCCTCTCTCCCAGTCTTTAATAAGTTCCTGTGCCTATATTCAGCTAGCACTACTTCAAACCATATCTTTTATTCTTTTAATTTATTTACTCTTTTGTTGCATTGTCTTTTTATTAATTATCTCTCCATCAGAGTCATCTTACTTGCTATTGCTGTGTCCAGGATGTGCAGTGCTGCTAGCCAGCCATTCTTGCATTGTAACAAAGGAAACATTTTTCCAAATCTGTAAAAAATAAGTTACTGCTACTACATTTGCAGTGATTTCTGTCACTCGTTTATCTTCTTCACCCAAATTGGCTGCTGAAAGTAAGTTGTATGGAGCTGGTGCTAACTTCCCCCTTCAACCTCAATGAGCTACTAGTTTATTCACATTCACCATGTTTATTTGGTCCTGGTATTTCTGACAACTGTTCAGACTTCTTGCATATACTGTGGCTCATTAATCAGCATGTGTTACAGTACTATACATGCTTGCTGGAGCGTCCTGGTTTGGCAAAAGAGTTATCTCAATTTACTGTCTTTTCGGCACTGGCATGATATTGTCAAGGACCAGCCAGAACAAACCAGGTGACCACAGGTGATCATTCTTCACTAGCATGATCTGAAGCACAAAATATTAAAATAAGTTTATCAGTTTATATGTTTGAAAATCTGATGTACTATACTGCCACTGAAGAGACCGCAACAAACTGTAAAACATTTCCTCTCTAAATGTAAAAGAGTGAATTTCACTCTTCAACGATTGCCTACAGTGACCACTCTCTGTTTCGAGTGGAATTCCACTCGACTGCCCGGAGTGGTAATTCACTCATTTGGAATGAATTACCACTCCCACCAGAGTGAAATTTTCACTCGAAGAAAGAGTGGTCATTTTGCTTTTTGACCTCTGGTGACCCCAGATGACCTTTGACCCTCCAACAAACAAAGGGGTTTTTTCTCGCACCATAAGACATGCACGTAGGACGTATGAAATCTATCCAAGCTTGCTACCTTGAGGAATTCTGTTAACAAAGTTTTCAGTGTTTGGCCCCCGGTGACCACAGATAGCCGTTAACTTTCACCAAAAACAACAGGATTCTTTCTCTCAACATGACAAATCTATATACCAAATATGAAGTGTCTGTCATTGCTACCTTGAGATATCGTGTTTTCAAGCCATTTACAAGGTTTTTGCAGTTTAACCTCCCATGACCTCAGATGACCTTCGACCTGTACCATATGAAGTGTCGGTCATTCCTACCTTGAGATATCCTAATTACAAGGTTTTCAGTCTTTGAACTCTGGTGACCTTAAATGACCTTTGACCTCCACAAAAACAATAGGTTCTTTCTCTCAACATGACAAATCTATATTTGGTCATTCTTATCTTGAGATATGGCGATTACATGGTTTTCGGTCTTTGACCTCTGTTGACCTCAAATGACCTTTGACCTCCATCAAAACCATAGGGTTCTTTCTTTTAACATGAAGAATCTATATACCAAATATGAAAAGTGTCGGTCACTGCTATCTTGAGATATCGTGATTACAAGCCATTTACAAGGTTTTTGCAGTTTAACCTCCGGTGACCTTAGATGACTTTGACCTCTACCAAAAATAATGGGGTCTTCCCCTCAACATGACAAATCTATATGCCAAATATGAAAAGTGTCAGTCACTGCTATATTGAGATTTCGCGATTAGCAAGGTTTTAGGTCTTTGACCTCTGGTGACCTTTCATGACCTTTGACCGCCACCAAAACAATACGCTTCTTTCTCTCAACATTACAAATCTATATTGGTCATTCCTATCTTGAGATATGGCGATTACAAGGTTTTCAGTCTTTCACCTCTGTTGACCTCAAATGACGTTTAACCTCCACCAAAACAATAGCCAGGGTGCTTTATCTGGACATGGCAAATGTATATACCATATATGAAGAGTGTCGGTCATTCTATTTTGAGATATCGTGATAACGAGCTTTTCGACTTTTTACCTCCGGTAACCTCAAATGACCTTCACCAAAAACAGTAGGGCTTAACATGAAGAAACTATATACCAAATATTAAAAGTGTCGGTCATTGCTATCTTGACATATCGTCTTTACAAGCTGTTTACACGGTTTTCGCAGTTCGACCTCCGGTGACCTCAGATGACCTTTGACCTCTACCAAAACAATAGGGTTCTTCCTCTTGACATAACAAACCTGTGTACTAAATATGAAAAGTGTCAGTCATTGCTATATTGAGATATCGTGTTTACAAAGTTTTCGGTTTTCAACCTCTTGTGACCTCACATTACCTTTGACCTCCACCAAAAACAAATGTCTTCTTTTTCTTAACATGACAAATCTATATACCAAATATAAGAAGTGTCGGTCATTGCTAACTTGCAGTGTTAGCGCTAAGATCGCTTTTGTTGACGTTACATTGAGCACTTTTACTAATGTTACTAGGCATAGGAGTGGTGTCTATCGAAGCGGATGGCTGTGATGATCTATTTTTATCTGCCTCTTCATTGTTTGCGCCCTGTTTTTCGTTTACAAAATGAGTACAAATCCTTGAGTGTGGCAGGCATAGCAAGGTACAGTCACGATGTACAGTAGCGAGTATGTTACCCTGGCCGGCCTAGTCTAGCTTACAGTATGTATCATGCAGTTAGCGATAGCGTCGTTTTGTGTTAATTGAGTGTACCATATATGTAGTATGTACTATGCATGTGCACGGCTAGCCTAACTTTTTCCCACGAGGTTATGGGCGAATCCGAATTTCAGGAATTTTGAAAATTGTTTCAAAATGAGTGGTTAGTGTAAGAATATAGGTTAGGGTTACACCTCCTTGAAATATCTGGCATGTTCTTTCATAATCAGGGGTCAGAATTACCAAAAAATGTAGAAAAACTTTCATTTCGGGAGTAAGGGGCGTGGCCAATTTCCAAGAAGTTGATTGGTCCATTGACATATTTGCCCATAACCTCATGGGAAAAAATACGCACGCGGCTAGCTAGCGAGCTTATGTGTCCTCGTAACAGACAAATACACATATGAAAACGAACTTTCTGTTGGTTTAGATGTCATTCTTTTAAGATTTGTTAGTTAGTTAGTTACTTAGTTAGATAGTTACTTACTTACTTAGTTAGTTAGTTACTTAGTTAGTTACTTACTCACTCACTCACTCACTCACTCACTCACTCACTCACTCACTCACTCACTCACTCACTCACTCACTCACTCACTCACTCACTCACTCACTCACTCACTCACTCAGTCAGTCAGTCAGTCAGTCAGTCAGTCAGTCAGTCAGTCAGTTAGTTAGATGAGGTTTAACGGCCCAGTTTCCAACCCACTGGTTCAAGACGAGCCGGCTACGGCCTTTCTCCGATTGTGGCTCACTGTCATTCTTTTAAGAATACCGGCATTACTAGCCAATCACAACATACGTTTCAACAGAACATTTGTTTTTCTACTCATTTTGCAGGGATTTTTATTTGCACTATGAACAGGGGAGAAATTAGGCCCACTTTGACAACAACCTGAACATATTGAAGGAATTTCCCTCATAGAAATTGTAACTTTGCGGGATTTTAGAAGCCAGGTGCGGGAATCGCGCAATCGCGCACCTTAGCGCGAATACTGCTATCTTGAGATATCGTGTTTACAAGCTAAGCGTCATCCACACACACATACATACAAACACACACACATCACCATCGCATAGATTCCTTTTCTGCCTTCGGCAAGGAATCAAAAACCGTAAGTTCTCACCTTCCACGCAGAAGGATCTGTATTTGAAAACCTCCCTCAGCAGACTCTTCGTAGATATCTTTGTCTTTGTTTTTCTGTCTAAGAAGCAAGCAAAAGACTTCACTTGCATAATATGATTCGTCTTTATGTTTTACGTACTCATAGAGCTCACTTATCTGAAAACGTACCGCATACAAATATGTCCAACTCGTAAGTTGTGGTTTTGGGCATTTGTTGTATGATTTTTGGGGCATATTTAGCCGGTCTTTGTGTTGGTTCTTCCTATTTATGACTTTAAACCCATGCAATGATGTCCCACTTGAAAGAAAAGTAGCGCAATCAGTTGCTTTACTATTTTGACCCCCTCCCTTCCACGTTTTCTAACTCGTGGCCACGCACCCATAGCGTGAAGTGAAGGCTAAACTACACACATTTACCCAGTTTCCACCTTCCAGCTGCTCATCAGTTTGCTAAGTTCTGCATGCACTGTCAAATGAAATTACAACTTTCCCCTTGGTGTCTGCAAAATTTTCAGAGGTGTAATCTCATGTACATTTTACACACAGAGTTCATGCGTCCACCTTACACGACAGACGAAAAGAAATTAAATTAACAACGTTGATTTAAGAATGTAGTCACATTTACTCTTGGTGCCCTGCCCCCATTTCATTTCGAAATTCCTCAAGGTATATTCAAAATACTGTCATGCCAATTAACTCAAATTGCACAATCTCTCATAGGGGTATGTGAAAGACCAGTTCTTCGGGGTTGCTGGAAAAATAGCAATGGAGGGTGGCAATCGCGGCGGGGAGGAGTGGACTGAAAAAAGGCATTTATACAATTACATTACACTAGAAAGAATTTTTAACGCAGCAAATATACTTGATTTAGCGAGTTGTAAGTTGTGGGATCAGCGCACTAAACCTTTGAAGTGCACACAGAGGAATCTGTAAAATCAATATTGCAGAAACAGAAACACTTCGCGTCTCTAACAGAGAATTTAAAGTAAGGGAGAATGACGTCTGGCAATTTAGACTGAAGCTATTCGCTGTTCGACAACAAAGCAACGGCGCATAATTCAAACAGTATGGCGTTTGTTTTGCCCCAGTTATTGGCGGAGAAACGAAAAGTTTTCTAGTTAGGAGTATCAAAACAATATCTAAGGTACCATGCCCTATCCCTGTTGTGAAAATTACCCCTTATCTTTCATAAAACGGATGAAATGACACAACTTCTGGAGCAGAATGCACACTGCACGTAAGGAAATACGCCAATCAACCAGCTTTTTGCCGTACACACGGAAGCACCCTCACAATTACGTCTATTCACTGCAGGTTAAACACACAGTGATGCACTGTGTCAGCGTTCTCCCTTACTTTTATTTCTATGGTTTCTAACCATCTGTTTTCACACAATGCACAATGACAAATCTCACGACACATCTACCGTATAGCAGTACAAGGGAGAATTAAACTGCAGGATTATAGAATGAACCACCAGCGAACTTCACTGAAACAGAGAGGACAAACAACTACATATATGACAGTGGTTAAAACTAGAGGGAGGATGTTGCACTGAATATCTTTACGCAATAAAAATTTGAACAACATGAGGCACCACTTCGAAAAGTTTGGGATTCTAAATGAAGATATACACTCCTTTCCTTTAGTAGTCCAACAGGGTAACCGTCGTTACGACTTTTCGCCATCCAGAATTATCGCACGTTGTATTAACTACTAAGAATCTCCCACGAAGTGGAAATTTCTCCCACCGTGGGTGGGGGAAAACTTTTCCAACGTGAGAATGACCCTTAACCCCACAGGGAAACCAACCATGTGTGTGCCCAGCACTCCCGCGTCTGTTGCATGAGTCATGGAAAGTAAGATCCCGGTTAAGATGGTTCTTTTCTTCCATCCTTCGGGCTCTCTAGGACCCGAGGTGAATCTACACCAAACACATCTTGCTTAGGAATAAAAAAAATATAACAGGCTCTGGGAATGGTGCAAACATTCAAGTTGATTGGTATATTATATAATATAATGCATTTTGAAGTTACTAATCAAGGCAAACAAAATAAGACAATCATGTTTGTAACAGCATGATCATATCTTAGGCTTTCTTGTAATACTGATACCATTACAGTGTTGATATTTGCTGATACACGTGTATTCTATTCATATGTACACTAAATGTATGGTCATACCGAGGTATGGACTTTCTCATCGTAGTGTATTAACGACACCAATGAAATGCCGGTATATACCACAACACCAACACCATACATTCCCACTGCCTAGGTATACCTTGATGAACAGTGGTCTACAGTAACTACCCAATGGCGTGGCTTGAGGGGGAGAGGGGACTACGTATACAAAGTTAAATCCCCAATTGATTTGAGTGGGTAAAAGCCATTAATTCTCATGAGTTACTTACATAAAATACCGTTTATATCCACTACTTCGTCCCAATCAAACAGTTTGAAAACTTCATCCCCAATGAGACTGCAGTCTTCTCTCTTCAGGATAAAATTATTATCATCAAGTACTTCACAGCTATAGCAAAAGGATTCACCTGTGTACGAGTAGAGAGGTAAGTACAATTCAAAGCAGAAAGCATTTCAAATATTTTCATTATCACAGGGGAATAAGGAGAGTGGGAATCTCCATTCTGGCAAAATGTAACTTTGCTTTTCAGGGGAGTACGTGCTTTTTTGCCGAAACTTGTGACATTATCGAATAAAATGTTTAGCAAAAGTGTTTACCCTCCTCTACAGTTATTAGTAGAAAGATACACTAATGCTCACTAAAGACTTCAAATCGCTAACAACGTTCACTTTGTAAAGTTCAATCGACACCATCCAAGTCATCATCATCACGTCACCATCGTCACCATCCACGTCACCATCCACGTCATCAACGACGGTGATGTATTGAGAGTTTTGGCAAAAGTACTTGCGCGATAGAGTACATTTGCAAGAGCAAACGTTCTTACACAGATGAAAAGTTTGACACCATAGGCTTGTGGAAAGAAATTTTGAAAGAGTGTGAAAGTTAATAGCCCTAAAATGTACCTCACGTGGCAAAAATCATGAAAAAGAATTTTCCCTACTAAACCACAATTGTTGCCTGAAAACTACCATTGTTTACTAGGGAGACGACTACCAGCCCCCAGATTCCCCTCCGTACGTTGCTAGTTGCAATCGCAACCTATGCCGTGGTCAGGACCATCACCACACTATCCTTGAGCTTAGCAGCACTATTGCTTCTTAGCCGGTTTTCCATTACTGAGAGGATAGTAAATACCACACAGTCCACCAGTTTTCCTACTCCTAGTTCTACACATGTAAACCATTTTGATGGCTGAACAAATGGACCAATGACACATCATGTAACTGTGGATAGAAATAGCATTTTCTGTTACTTATAATAGAGACTTCGCGGTAAAATCCACAGCAATTCATCAATAACATAAAATGATTTTGAAGGCACAAAACCCATGTTTGAGATTCTTTTAAAGTGTTTAAAGTAAATTACAGGTCAACCGTATGAAAATTACTGATCTTGCCCTCTAAAATAATAATAATTTATAACATTCAAACTTTTTCAAGCCTTTTCAAGCTATCAATATCTATTTGCCATGCATTTATGTGTAAACACTAAAATCAAATTTGTAACCGTTACTTTTAATTCAATTACCTACATGGTAATTTTTTCTTTCGTGCATAATATCAAGTGTGCCTTAAATATTCTGAAATGTTGAATATGTAACTCTATTAATCAAACTAGTAGTTTTTCTTTTTGATAAGGGAGGAAATACCGTAGTCCCTCGTCCAGGAGTAAATTACTTTAGTTTCCATTTAGAGGGTAGGGTCAATATATAACTACTACAAAAAATATATTGATAATTCTGAGTAGACTAAAATGGATATCTACAATCAGTGGAGCCCCAGCAGCCCCTTACTGGTGATCTGATATCTGTTGGAAAATACCTAACATCGACTTCAGCCTTTCAGTTGGAACACAGTAACTAAATTTTCAATGCAAATTTCGAATGCGAAATGTTTCGAGCGTTTCGCAAGCACAATCCCTTCCCAGTTTCTCGCGTAGGCGTTTCATTCCTCATGTAGGCCTATATGACTACATGTATAAGTACCCTACGTAGTCTATAGCACATGGAACTGTGTGAGCATGTGTGTACTAGTGTACATAGAGTTTATGTACTATTAAATTCTTTATTTCCAGTGTTCAGTATGTATTTAGTAGCCTATATATCAGATGGGGGCATGGGCACGAACCTATGTGGGGGCCCCTCGAACAGTCATTTGGCTCTTCCTAGAAAAATGGACGGCGTCTCCCGAAGGCCCTAAAAGAATGTGATATCCTGGTGTGTGGAAATATCCTTGTTTGTGCACTCTCCTGGGTAATCGAAAAATCTATTAGAGAATCGGCAAGGAATTGGGCAAAAACTAGTATTATTTCCGACAAAATCGTAAAAAATTCAAGTTTTGCAGGATTGTCTCCTGTTGGCGGACGCCCCGCGTCTAGCACAGTTTAGGCGGGGTCTCAAAACTTGGGCCATATTTGTTCAGCCCTTCCCTAAATTAAAAGGGTTTCTCACGCGCACTGTCTGAAGGAGTTGCATCTGTATGAACCCTTGAAAAATAGGCCATCAAGGGCATTGGGATAAATATTACCGTAGCAGTACTGCTTTTCCACTTCCCTAAACCATAGACTTTATATTTGAAATGAAAGATGACAGTAAAGGTTTAAAACATGTCAGTTGTGACAGTGGGAAGCGCTTTGCAATTAAGAAAGATTTATTTCGTTTCATTTCATTCAAGGAAGGAGTATTTCCTGGAAAATATGGGTAAAAGGCCGAATATTTTCTGGGCGCTTCGCGCGCACACATGGTTTATTTTCCATTTCTCCAAATACGTTTGACTGGAAAAGGTGGTGTATGCAATGAATGAATATATGGGAAGAGAGCAGTTTCACTGATACTGAGGAGAAATCGGTGCTTGTGTTTTCGTGGCATTGTCTCAATGCTGTGACGCCGTCACATTCTTTATTATATTATCTGTTTATTTATACCAATTTATACTGCTCCATGTCACATCTAGGCACGCCATAAACTGAGACCCCAGTTACAACCCCACACTTTTGCAGAGCTTAATATCTCGCTTTTGTTGTCCGCGTTTCGCATTGAGCGGCTATACCATTGACAGTCGGTCTCTAAGACGCCAGTTGGTCTCACATTTGTTTCACACTCCCTATGGTCAATGTACACCCCTGACAATAAGTGTACTCCTATAGTTCTCTAGGTACAGGGGAGGACACCATGGATACATGGATCAAAGGAAATTAATTTTAATACGCACAGATCCTCACAAATCGAGGTTATTCTGTTTATATTAGGACTCTCTCCTTCTCTACCTTAAGATGAAAAAAATTAAACATTCGTCAGCATTGTCAAATTTCTTTGCAAGGCTTTCAGCGTAAATATTTACTGGAAGGAATGGATGCAAATGTTCGCTACCAGTTGTCGACTTTTATATTACAATCATAATTATGTTTAAAATCTTACCGTGGGAGTGGTTGGCCTAAGTTTGGCCGAAAATAAATTATTTGCCAGCACTGAAATTGGATTTTGTTAAAAAATCCGGCACCCCATTAAAAAACAGCCCATAGTATAAACTCAAAAGGATTTCAGAAATCTGTCTCATTCGATTTACCGAGCGCACGTACCTTGCGGCTGCCCAGTCCCTCCTGCACCTGTATAACTTACCGACGTTTTCCGTCACAAAAAATACTAGGCTGAAGAAACACAGGGTTGTTATTTCGAAAATCCCCATGACTGCTTGCTTCTTTAAACCTTATGACATCCTAGGCCGAACAAAACTTGAGGACGAATGTAAAACATTGCTCTCTCAGCTGTATTAGTCACATTGTTAGCAAAGTGATTACTTCCAACTTTTTTCCACTTATTTTCTTTCCCTGAACTTAAGTCCTAAAGGCTCTAAGGTTAACGAAGACAAAAACAGAGCGAAAACAACTTAAATCAACGGAACAAAGAAGTCAAACAAGCTGGAAGGAATACATTTTCTGTAAACTGTTGCCGGCATTGAATAACAATCGAAATATAAATAAACAACAAAGAAGACTTGGAAGCTGGAAAAATATATTATAAAACGTTGCTGTCATTGAATTAGGATTTAATATAAAATAAACCATTTAATGTGTGATGAGAATAACCAGAACTTATATAAAAACAATATTTAAAAACCATGAAACCGGAATTGTTGCTTTATAGAGTTTTTGAAAATCATAAACTAGATACAAAGCTGATGTAAAATTCATCGTAAAGCTAGTATAAAACATAGGTGACAGTACTTTGGACTAGCCAGTTTACCATTACGGAGCTATATATATATTGATGTCTCTTGTAAGCACTTCTTTCTCATCAGTCGGAGTCTATAATTCTAGTCTATAATACACAAGACTTAATGTTTGACATCTTTATTGAAGCTGCTCCAGACAATTGATACTTGCACTATGGAAAAACTTTGCCTCGAAGTTCAGGGTGAATATTGTTTGGATAGAATTATAAGGCTGAATTGACTGGGCACTTCTCTAAAACTTTCCCTCTGGAGTAATGACTTCTTTTGGCAGAGAAGTTTCGGATTTTTTGATGCAGGACTTTTCTGAAAAAAAAAATGCAGCCTGGGAACGATAACAAACTAGCAAAAAAGTTTTTTTTTAAAGTTCAAGTTTAATCTCTTCCCAATGGCTGTACAAAGGCGATACAACTTAACAAGTTGCAAAAGTAACACAAGAAGGTGACGTGTATTGGAGTAAATTAGGTTTTTTTCACATAGGCAAAATAGGAACGCTAGTATCAGCGGTTAGTTTAGGAAACTTAAAGATACCTTAAGTGTAATATGATAACAACTTAGAGTTTTGCCTCTTCATCTCTTTCGAACTAATGAATGACATTTGTTTCCAAGCAAGATCCAACCTGTGAAGATTTTATTCAATTGAAAAGTTGCTTCAAATTTTGTAAAGCCCATAATTAAAGGCATTATCTGGCGGCATTTTCTAGGGGTCTTATATGAAAGATAAAAAATTCATTACATGTCATTCAAACCCCATACCAAAACTCTATTCCTAACTCAACATATCCCTTCCTAAAGATTGGTTACTTTTAATAAGAAATACCTCCAGGTTTCCTCAAGATCACAGGACATGATCCATAGTCGGCAAATTGCCTCAGATTCCTTTTGTTATTTCTTATAATTGGATACTTTGTTTGTCCTTGAAATATGATACCGTTGGAATGTCTAGGTGTTTTCCTGTGTACATATAGTGTAAAACTGTTCCACACTTATGGTACAGCTAAAATAGTTATGAAATATTGAATATAATGATATCAACATTATAAAGAAATACGAAAGCTACATTTAATCAAATTGGCCAGATGACATCACAGATTTCTCATCATGCACTGCGAAAGCTGAAAATGGAGCGTTTCATTAAAAATTCGTATCTTCCAAATGCAAGATGCTATTGAGATGGGGTTTTCACTGCCAAACACAGACAAATTTCTGCTTTTTTTTGAAAATGATCAAATCTGGCCATCAGAACATGCTTTTAAAGTGCTCCGGTAAAGCACACATGAACCTCTGCATCATATCTTCTACCGGCAGAAACATCATCCCGGTTAAAATATTTCGTTCTTTACAGAAGCCAATAGTAGAAGAAAATACCTTCCCGCAATCGACTTCCATTTAAATCTCATTTGGCGTTGCATGACAAACGTATAACAACGTAGCCTACTGTAGTTTTAAATGGTTCCTTCATATTGAAAACATGCAATGACCAGTTTCATTAAAGAAGATATGGCATCCCCCAAACCAGGGAGTTGCTAGAAACTCTCTTCCCAACCATATTTACGAACATCCCTAGAGTTCTAAATACAGTTGATAATTGCACCTTGATTGACATCAATTTAAACAATACAGTTTCACTTTGGTTGGTCAATAATGACTTGTAAATAGTCTGTTGTGTTCCCAATTAAGCTCACACAGATTGTGCTGGGTAATGTTGCCTCGAGCAATTCAAACTTAGGGCAGGGCTGCAGGCTAATGTAGCTCTGTCCTAGAGGTGTACTAGACAGGAGGCTTGGTCTGAACTGGAGGTGGGGCTAGAAGTTAACTAGTAGGGAGAACTGTTACAGTCTGGGGTGAGCTTAGACAGCCTTTAAGGAAGGAGCATTTATTGAAATATAAATACAAACAGAATACAGCATTAATGACACTTTCTTGCCTTTTGGTATTTCAATTGCAGCCAATGTGCCAACATATGTGACGGAAAGTGAATTATGTGTGGAGAACAACTTGGTCAAGCCCGGAGCTATCCATTTCATTTTAATCAAGAAATCTGTAAACGGACAATTTAGGCAAAGGATGCCTTAATTTAATCTTTAGTGAAATTATTTGTTAACTTAATATACTTGTCGTATAACTTGATTTCGAATTAGTTCTATAAAATTAAATGGATCATGAAAATCACGGATGTAATTTAAAAATAGGCATGTTGTATACAAAGATGAGTAGAGTGATTCCCTTCTAACTTAATTCACAAATTATTGATTGTTTCAAGAGAAAAATTTAGTATTAACAATTTTACCCCTTTAAAGTGTGACTTAAGTCTAGAATTACAAGAATACATATTTTAAATGTTGGAAAATAAAGCTCTTTTATCCAACTCATATTTTCATAACTTACACCGTTGCTGAGATATAAAAGGTTGAATTTCTTCACTCTATAGGCTATTTGAAATAATCGATTGCACAATAATTTGTGATGTCCTCCTTGTGCAAACTCACATTACCTGCTTTTGTTTCCTTTTGAAATTAAAATGTTAATGTTACCTTGAAAAAGTCGCCGTTTTCTTGCATAGCAGGTTTTACAGAAAGGACTTGTGCGGTCAAGTCACGTTATGGCAGTAAGACAGGGATTACAGTTTGGTACAAGGTGTAGTTGCTTTCGAAAAAACCAAGAAAAACAAAGACGGCAATTTGAGTTGTACAAGAATGATATCACAAATTAGTGCGAAATGTACCATTTGAAATTAGGTAAATAAGCTTCAATATTTTTTATCTCAGCTCAGGAATGTAATGTGAAGATTAGAGTTGGACCATTTGGATTTTTTTCAAAATTCGTTACATATATTTTTAAAATTTTTAGACTTTAGTTTTATATGGTAATATTTGCATTTTGTGCCATCAGATCTTAAACAACAAGATCTTCATAATCCCAACAATATGTTCAGTAATGCAAAACTGAGAATCTACTATAATCGGTTTAACATAAAAGTTCTTTCTTTTTATTTGTGCCTGTTTGCTTATTCTGATAAATTCTAAAATGAAACCAAATATCTGATCAAAGTCCAACTTTATGTCAATAAGTTCGAAAATAATGGCTAATACACACAACAAAACTTTGACCAGTCCTTCAAGATATTCTGACACTGCCTAGAAGATGATATTTGTAAGATACCAGAATAGTCCTGAGTCGGCAAATGAAATTTAAGAATGAACGTCGTTGGGAAATGAGAAGTTAGAGTTTAAACGTTAGACATTCAATTGAATTTATCACTTTGTAGTCTTGCCAGCGATTGCCTATACATACCGTAAAATGCCTGTTCCCAAAGATTACAATGAGACCTTCAACGTCCTTACAAACTTCCAGGTGCAGTATATACTGAAAATAACCAAAGCCGCTGTTAAAAAAGGGTCTGTCGTAGGTAGCCTAGCTTACAGAAAGGCACTTTTGGCAAGCATGCTAAGTTTGTTGATTCCCTGTCCAAGGCAGGCAAGGAATCTATGTGATGGTGGCGTCGTGTGTGTATGTGTGGGTTTGTTTTGCATTCAATCTAAGGACCTGAACAATGAAAATCAGATTCTTAGAAAGAAACTCAATAGATTTCTCAGGTCCTCGGAAGTTTAGCAAAGACAGTCTATTGTTAAAACTAGGGTTAAGGAAGCAAACACAAGGAGATAACATTGAGTTCCTCCGTAGGTAAAGTCAACTTGCGTGTATGTGTATGTGACTCTTAGCTTGTGCACTTTCATATGTGGTATATAGATATTTATGTTGAAAGGAAGAAACCCACTATTTTTAGTGGAGGTCAAAGGTCATTTGAAGTCACCACAGGTCGAAAACCTAAAACCTTGTAAACCTTGAGTCACCAGAGGTAAAAAACTGAAACTTTTTAAAACATGAAATTACAAGTGAGGAAGTACAGACAATTGTTTAACATTTTTTATTCAATTTTTGGTGGGAATCAAAGGTCATGTGAGGTAAGCAGAGGTCAATTTTTACAACATTGTAAGAAAAATGATATGCTCAGGAAGTAAAACTTTGAAAGATGAACCACAGTGTAAAAACGCACCCCTTTCGGCAAGTAATTACTAAACATTTGACCTTTCTGGTTCAATCATCTGAAGACCATTTTTGATTCCTTTCCAAAGACAAAAGGAATCTTTGCTGGCGAATGTGTGTCTGTGTGAGTGGGTACGCGTGTGTATATATGTGTTTTTGTAACGCTTGGGTTGTGAACACGATATCTCAACATAGCAATAATTGATACTTCTCATGCTGAGAATAGTCTACAGAATTCTCATATTAAGAACAAAATGTCATTGCTTTTGTTGGCGGTCAAAGGTGATGTGAGGTCACCAGAGGTCAAAAGCAAAAAAACTTTGTAAACACGATATCTATAGGTATGAAGCATGGATGCTTTTCATCCTTGGCATATGGATGCATTGTAGTCAGAAAATAAACCGTATAGACTTTGCAAAAGGTCAAAGCTTATCTGAGGTTACCTAAAGTGAAAAAAACGAAATTCTTGAAAACTGCTTGTAAACACGATATCTCAAGATAGTAATGATAGACAATCTTCATACGTGGCATATAACTAACTCATATTAAGAGGAAAAACTCTATCGTTTTCAGTGGAGGTCAATGTAATTTGTGGTCATCAGAGGTCAAAAACCGAAAACGTTGAAAAACACGATATTTCAAGACAGTAACGATGGATTCTTTTCATACTTGGTTTATTGATCAGTTAATTTAAGAGAGATGGGACCCTATGGGTGTGTTGGAGGTCGAAGATCATATGAGGTCATCAGAGGTGAAACTACGAGAAACTCGTGAATTAAGTAGACACTGGGCGGTACCTCCAAACTGTGTCCGGCCAAGGAGTTGTTAGGAAGGAGATACAACGACCAAATCTGTCGGGCAATATGTACTTGAAAATGATTTAATTCTTTTAATGATGATCTCCTCCTTTCTTTTCCAAGTAATCCCTAGACAAAGGCCATTGTCTACACATGCTTTGAAGTACGGTTTGTTTCCGCCTATAAACAAACTTTAATCAGGATTTTCAGTTAAACGACTGGTTACAAACGTTTAAACGATGTACTTCAATTGTATACTACTACGATTTTAATACGTCACCTGCTGGTCATATTGTTCAAGCCTATACATTTCTCTTAGTTTCCAGCAAATTTTCCCATCATTAAGAAACATATTTGAAAAGTAAGTCGTAAAGAAATACTTAGCTGATTTTAAATGAAATGATATTTAATGCGACGAATAACGAAGAAAGGTTAAAATTTTATATTTTTGCACGACGGCTGGCAACGCAAAGTTTATGAGCTAGGCGTAAGGAGTGTGTTTTCCCAAAGTCATTTTGACAATGCCTCACTGATCCTAGTTGATCTAGGTATTGAGATAAGAATTTTGAGAAGAAAAGCAAGATTACTGTCGGAAACGAACATTGCTTCAAAGAGTCTAAGTACGTTGTATCTCCTTTCTAACAACTCCCTGGTCCGGCCGTACTTTCAATTCGTTGTGAACAACGAAAAGATAGGACTGAACTTTTCACCATTTTAAAGATAAAGTTATAGAGAACAATTTTTTCACAGGCATAACTATAACAGTATTAATTCAAATTTGAATTTCTAATTATGAACACGTGTAAAGGATGCTGTGACTATAGCATGATTAAAAATAATTTATGCGTAACGAGTTCTTGATGGCGTAGTGGATTAGTGCTCAGTTTCTCACACAAATTGCCATGGTTCGAATCCCTTTTAAGACAAGTTTTATTCTTCTTTTTTATTCTACAGTTTTTGGTGATACAACAGGAGTTACATTGTGAAAACATCGTAAAAATAATCCAGTTAAGGAGTATACGTTTGAGGAATGAACGTCAGAGTAACAAAGCACTACCTTTTGGCAGGGAAACACTAAGCCTTTGCTCTCTCTGGTTGGAATCAAAGTCCACAATACAGCTCTAAAAAGCTTTTCGGTGGCTACCCCTTTAAGTGGCCGACGACAAACAATGACATGGTTTCCCTATCAATGGAAGTAAAGTCGAAAAGGCTCTAAGGTGTGCGTTTGGATAAGCATAGAATGTAAACAATTAAATAACAACAGAACAAAGAGGTCGGGAAAACTGGAAAAATATATTTTATTGCAACCGTTTTACGCACTGAATATAAATCAAAATAAAAAAATCGTTTGTGGCATGAGAATGACCAGAATCAGTAAAAAGCGACATTAGGAACTCTCCTCCTTAAAAATCTGAACACTCTGAAAAGGGGAGGTCGGGTGTAATAAAATCCTACTTATCTGCTCATTTCTTTGTTGTAAGAAACCACTATTACTTCTAGGATTACACTTAATCCCTGGCCAGTGAGGAACTTTTGTCCAGGTTGGTTACACAACAGATAAACTGTTGACATTTCCTCCAAATTGCACAGTTACATCTTTTATGTGTGGTAATCACAGGAAGTCCAAGACCAAGTTTAATTAGATTACGTAAAAGATAAACAGTTAAAATGGTTACAAAAACAGGGTCTGAATCTTTAAGCAGAGGAGTTCCTAATGGATGTTTAAAGACATAAACCGAGAGAGTTACTTTACAAAAGACCTTAGACAATCATGAAATAAATACAAAGCTTGTATTTAAGCCATCGTAAAGCCAATGCTGGAGACTGGATAGCAGTACTAATGCAGTAGACAATATGGTATTAAGGGATATTTCTTGAGTTTCTATAGACAAGTAGTACTCAAGTGGTATTATCAAGTAGTACTCGACAAGCCTAGGCTGCGTTTAACTAAACTCATTGTTTTACATATTTAGTGAAGTGAGTTGTTAAAAATAGTTCCAGCTCACATGGTCATCACAAGGTTTTTATTTTTTGTTTTTGAAATATTTAGGGTGAATATTGTTTAGCCCGTATGGGGCTGGACTTTGGTGGGGGGGGGGGGGCTTCGCGTTCAGCTCGTGACCTTTCGGGTAACAGTTCTATTTGAAAGAAGTCTCAGGTCTCAGGTTATCGCCTGCAATGAAAGATAGCTAGCAGGGTTTTACTAAAAACTTACTCAGCTGGGAATGCAGCAGGGGAATGATAGCGTCACGTCACAGTGTATGTGTAAAATGTCAAATCTGAACATTTTAATTTGCTCAACACCGGCTGTACAAACGTAAATAGACATCACACATAAAAGGAAACATTGCTTTAGTTTTTAGAAAGTTATGAATATAGAGTTATGTATAATTTAAAATACGACAGTAGGGAAGCTTTTTGTTCTTAAAAGAAGGAAAAAAAACAAGGTTCTCACAGTAAGCAAGTCAGTTATTTGGTTGTTAAGAATAATTTGTCGGTCCAAGCTTTCACACACCTAGAGCTATTGTTGCGGTTTTGGGGTTAGACTGAAAATCTTAATAATGTAAACTTATTTTTTTTTTGTATTGGAGGTTGGTGGGTTTGTCAGGCAAAAAATCCCTATAAATGGTTTGAAGTTCCAGGGTAACGAGTGTTAGAATAAATCAGTATGGTTTTATACAGGCAAAATAGGAACATGCATCTAGATCATTTTACTTTACGGCTTTCTTGAAAAAAAACCTCCCATAATGTAGTAACAACTTAGAAATGTCTTTTTATGTCATTTACATGAGGCACCTTAAGTGATCTACGACTTACCTGTTTTGACTCTAATAAAACTGTAGGCCTAGTTCCAATTTTGTAGAACCTGTCCTAAGAAGTACTGGTGGCGCCAACCTACCCACATGAAAAGAAGTTTCTTCAGAAAGTGTTGATAAAAGGCTTATATACGTAATAGGCTTTGCTTGGCGATCTTAGTGCTATTAAGTTGGTCTTTGAGTTTCAGGCCTAGCATAAACCTTTCTGTTGAGTCCCCGTTTAAGTAACCGACACCTTCCAGAGTGATTTTTTTTTTTTGCGTCACAGTGTCCTCAAATTTAGAAAGTGCTTTACTCATCAACGTGTTTATCGATAAAGTATTCATCTGTTTTGCTTGAGGGTAACCGCTCCCAATTTGGATTCCTTTAAACTCAAGCAATCAAACAGAATGCATGCGCAATACTATCACCAGGATTTGAAATCAGAGCCATTACACAATAAAAAAGTGGCCAAAGCTAAGAGCTACAATTAATTCAAAATATTCCTTACATTTTTGTCAGAGGAAATTAAAGGTAATGCACTTATAATATCAAAGCCTTACCTTAGTCTTCCTAACTGATCCCATGTCCTTATGCAACATTCAGTTCACGATTGGTACAATACATGCAGTCCTGCAGTGGTAGAGTAGAGAAAGTGGTTCACACAGCTGTTCACAACTGTAAACTGCTCGGCTCCAAATCCCCTTTCGAGGCAGGTTTTCCTCAGGGTACTTCGAATCTCACTTTACTTGCCTCATGCAGAAATCAATTTCTCCCCTTTACCTCCCCCCCACCCACACACACACACCCACACACACACCCACACACCCACACACACACACCATTTACAGGTAACCCGCTGTTGCACGGGCTATTAGAAGTTTGCAGTACTGTTTTTAGGCTTGTATTTCTGAAAGCACTGTATATAGTCTTGATTCGTACCCTCATGAATTTTTCGTCCACCATTCCAGGCCCATGCAACCGTAATGTCCATCATGGTGTTTGAAGCTTCCTGTACGTTATATATCACGGTTGGTTTCCATTAGGCTGATAAATCAGGAACGGTATTGTGTCTGTTTTGACATGTAAAGTGTACAATTTAATTTGGGTAGGAAATTGGATTTGTGAAGGCTGCTGTGATCAGGTGATACACAGCAGACGGAGAAGACTAAACTAAAGACGTACTTGTACAGGTTAGCACAATATTATCCCTTTAACTGTTTTCTGGGGTTCTCAGATATGCTTTATATTTATTAAAAAAATGGATCCAGTTTATATCTAATTATCAGTTCAAAGCTTAGAACCTGCACATTTCGTTTGAAGTCTTTTGTTTTAAACTAATATGAGTAGTTTTGCTCATTTTTATAGAAACTTCTGCTGATGACATCGTTTCTTATAAGTCTTTTGTTGTATTTGTTCTTATTACATTATTTATATTTGGGTATGGTGATATGGTACAATTGATATGATGTTCATACTGGGTGGAGAGTGTTTAACAATAGAATAGTCCTTAAGCCAAGGTAAAATGGTGTATTTTTGGTTGTTAAAAGAAAGACGGAGTTTTACCTTTTTGTCTCCCACCTAATTGCCTTTATAGTGCATTTATTGCAAAAAAGTATGTAGACAACATAAGCAGAATTGTAGTAAATGTTTCCCGGGTTTAATCTGAGTGTAGTGCCTGGAGGTCATGGGAAATGGAGTGCAGAAGTGCTGGTAGATTTGGCAACGGGCTTTGTTACATGAAGAGTTGCCCAAAGGAGTAATAGACATAGGAATCTGGCTACTTACAATTATCTTTCTGAAATTTAAGGGCTGTCTTTTTAAAGGCCGAAGAGTTGCAGTCTTAAATAGTGCCCCCTAATTTTACGCCATTTTGGAGAAAGTTCCCACAGATTTCGAAATCGCTGAAAAAGACCCCTGCCAATGGGATGAAAATAAGTCGTGTAGGGAATCCATTCAGGTGGGGTGGCTTTTTTGTGTTTCAAAAGTTCTTGCCTTGAGTCTTTATTTGCCCACTTAATATTGTTTCTAAAGAATTCGGTCCATAGGGTAACCTCTTTTCATAAATTGCTTGGTAACTTCAGTTAGTTGAATATTTAAATTATCATAACATGTTACAGCAATTTTATTTTGAAACGGAGTCTGGCAGAACATAATCGATTACTCGGTGTGTTGTGTGAGGAAGCTATTGAATTGTACATACGTGTATCAGTCTATGGGTTTTGCAAAGAGACGTTTGCATGGTGTCGTCCACAAATGACACTTGAATATCCACAAAATATGAAACATTTATGAGATGATTTCATTAAATAATGGCAGGAGTTGACATTATAATATATATATATATATATATATATATATATATATATATATATATATATATATATATATATATATATATATATATATATAAATTTCACTAGAAAAACCAACCTGACCACCAGTTTTGCTTTACATTTCTATTGGATTTAAATTATTTAATTAGAAGATTAAAGTACTAAAATTTAAGACAATTACAAAAAAAAAAAACACACACACGCACACACAAAAATATCTTATCATTGCTTTCTACTCTGCATTTGTAGTATTCATTTTCATTGGATTTTAAGCTCTCGTAAATAACGAAACAATACAAAACTGATGTAGAGAAACGACTACCCAACGAATATTAAATATCAATATTGCTGTAGTCAACCTTAGCCACCATCCTAGATGAATAGACAGAATACATTATACCATTATACTCCAGACTTAGTATTAACAAAAAAGAAAAATTCAATATATAGAGGGCAATTCATTGATTAGGGTCAACCTCTCCGATCGCAAGGAGTGCTTTGATGGCAAATGTTAATTACTTTGAAGAAATCACTTTGGCGGAAACTGCTAATTAGGGGTCGTTAAATGCATGGATAATCTGGACCCAAACTGGGAGTTCCCTTATAGATTATTTACACTGATCCGGGAAAGAAAAAAGTTGTAGTTCCATATTGGTATGGGGAGAAAAAACTTCTGGATCCCGCTTGAATGTATATCTGTCTCAAATCAATTAAGGTGCAAGGCACCCACTTACAACAAGTTGACATCTGGAGGTTCAAGTGAAAGTTTTGTACAAATCATTTTTTCTTTTAGTAACATTGTTTTCACTCCCTTAACATGTGATCATATAACCCGATAAAAGATCTTATTAAATCTTCACATTAAACTAAAGTCTGTCAAGTTACCATTCCAAACAAAAAATACTGGAGAAAATATATCTTTTCAATAAGAATAACTGTAGTATATTAATTTGTAATTTTAATTTAACCACCTTATGTACCTTATTATGATTAAGGGTGAAGAGTCCCCTGAGTATAAGATGATAACAAATAAACTTTGATTAATATTTATTTTAATGGTAAAGTAAAATTGCTCTGGCTCTCTGTTCGATCCAACGGCTTCGTATCCTATTTAAGGTACTTCATTTTCTCAATTTTTCAATCCATTTTTTCTCTGTTGTTTACTCTTCAAACTTGAGATTTGAAAATATTGAGAGTAAAGTTTTCCTTATTTTATGTCATATTGAAAGGAAGGTTCCTATTATTTTATCTAGAGGCCATAGGTCATTTGAGGTCACCAAGGGTCAAAGAGCGAAACGTTTGAAACACGATATTTCAAGAGAGGAATGATGAAAACGCAGCACTATTTGCTATGACTCTGTGTTGCGAAACACCACTCGGCACCACCCCTTATCGACCGGCACCGCCCTCACCATACAGTACAAAAATTGACACAGACTACTGCTTCTTAACGGTGAACTAATTACTAACTGACATCTGCTACTTGCACACTGAAAATGTTACTTACCCTTTCTCCCATTCTCCAAAAATACCCCATTGTCAAATGTTAGCTTCAGCACTGACCTCTACTTACCAGATTTAACACTACACTACAATACTTCATAATCCCAGAATAGTAAGTCTTTATGTAACCACTAATTCTAATCACCTGCCAGAGCGGTAGCCTGTGGAGGACGGGACATGAGGGCTACTGCCCCCTGAGATTTCCAAACCGTAAATGAAAGTTGGTTTGTTTAAGGAAATATACAGAAGTGCTGAAAATTTCACTGTCCAAATTATGATTTCAATGCCCCCCAAAAACTGGAAAACCGCATTTAGGGGTCCCTTTTTCCCAAAATTTTCCCGGGGAGATCACCGTATCCCCGTCATGTCGGTTTTGCTGCCTGACGAATGACCTATCTTCATCCTTCAAGAAACACCGCTTGAATAAACCACAACAAACACTGGCTAAAGACAAAATAGCCAATGGTTACCTTTAATTATTAGCTTAAGTTAATTAGCTTATAAAGTAAGTTTTAACTTAAAGGTCAAAAGCAGTCGCCGGAAACTTACTTTGAACAACAGCTAAATCTCACAGATAACCCCTATTTCACTTCAAGTATCTTTTATGATATGTTAGAACATAAATACTGCATATTCAAGGTAAACCAAGGGGTTAGTCTATACAGAAAGTTCTCAACTGATGTCGTGAGAAACATATTGTAACATAATTTTCCAGACTCATTCATGAAATAGGATTCCTTGGTACACCAATTCAAATCAGGGTGACTGAATTTCCCCCTTTAAATGAAATCTAACTTTCCTTCTTGTAATCTAAATTTTTTTGTCTAAAGCATGAAATTTAAAAGTAAAAATATGTTTAGAAGTGAAATACAACTTTTAAGGTCTAAAATGAGTAATTTATTTCCCCCATTTTCTTACAAGGCCTACGCTATGGCTACGAACCAACTGATGGTGGCTCCCCTAGTGTCGCACAAAGAGCGCTAGGGAGAAGCCTTGTAGGGGTGGCATGTATGCCACAGTCGAAGAACTCAGTAAATAATTCAAAACTTAGATCATTTTAGGAATCCAAAGCTTCACCAAAGACAACATCATTTTGGATCTAGGAAAACTCAGAAGAAGAAAAGTTTTCAAACAGTAGCCCAGAGGTGTAATCCCTCCTCTTAGGCATTTTCCCATTCAATTTAACCCCAACGGGATAGCAAAAAATTTCTAAATAATGAGGACCCCTAAACATATAATCACTTTAATGCTTTAAGTTTCAGAAAGATAGCACAATTTTTGCATGCAAGACGCCTCACATAGACAACAATTTTTCAAAGAGTGTATGACGTCGTCCCCTCCTCTTAGACAACACTTCCTACCTTCCGCGGAGCCACAAAATATGAAAAACATTACTAAATAATGACAATTGTAAATATATAATAATTTTAAAGCTTTGTCAACGATATCCTGAACCTAAGAAAGGCGTTTCATGCGTCCCTCCACTCACCGCCCTTGCGATGGTACCAAGAACGTGAAAATGGAAGGGGCCGCCTGCGTGTTAATTCAATGTAGGAATACCTATCAGCCTATTGGTGCTCCGCTTACGTAGTGTCATAAACTGTCCGTCTAGAGATTTCGCCCAGGCTAGGGCCCTGCCTGCCATAAATAAACCCCTAAACAGTTCCTTTTATGAAAGATCTCGGTCACAAGACTTGTAAGATACTTCCCTCTTTATTTATTTTTTATTTATTTATTACATTTGAAAGGAGGGTAACACTCGGTTAGCAAATAGCAAAGAATGCTAATCTCCTCAAGGCCTTCATATAAAAAAATGAATGTAAAGAATGTTAAAAACAAGAGTAAAACAATAGAAACAGTAAAAGGCAAGTAAGATGCATAAACACAAATACACAAGGTTCAAGGGACAAGTTCCTTGAACTTTCAAATATGTAGTCCATGTAAGTTGGAATGGTAGGGTAAGATGTATTTTTCATGATCTAAATTTCAAAAGTGTATTGAATAGTAGTTGCAGGTTTGAAGACTGCATACCAGACACAGGAATATAAATTCTACTGCGATAAGTACTGTTGTTCGAATCTCAAGCGATCAATTTTCTTTTGATAAGGTGTAACAAGGGTATCACTTATATCTTTAAGTTCTAATTCTTCCAATGCTTCTCTCAAGCTCTTGACATCGTGTATGTTAACGATATAGCGTTCCTTCAGAATATCAAACAGTGTTATCCCAGGTGTCTCAAAATCATTTCTGATTTGCTCGATCTTTGCAGCAGGGAAGTCAAAATAAGTAGCCAGTTTTACACAGTTACCTTTAGTAAGTTTTTCTGAAACTCTGACTACAAATTTTGCAAATTCACCTGGAAAGTAAAGAGAATGGAATTTCATACTTATAGCATCTCATATGTGAAATGTAAGACCAAGTTTATTACAAAGTTTAATCCATAATATTTCAGATCACATGGCAACGAAGAAGTAATACTAGTATATTACGCACTGTAGTCTGCTTTTACAAATGCTAAAGATGCTGTAGATCATTATTAACACCAAAGCTTCTCTCTTTTGAAATTAAATGTGTCAAATAAGAAAGCCCAGTAAATTGATTGTTGTTACCTTGAAACTACTTCAGAGCTCTGTTTTTGCTTCCTACAACCAACATAATGGCAATTATTAGAAAACGTGTAGATAAGCATCTGAGTGACATGCCAGAGACTCACCATAGCATTCATAAATGGCACAGAATCAGGTTATTTGTAAAAGAAAATCGGAAATAAGAGGGTTATCTATCTCATCCTCCGATATTCTTTACACACCTTTGGGTTAAAGAAAGTAAGTTCCCAACATAGTGATGAGCAAATCATGACAAATACCCCTTTAGGGTCTTTTGAGCTTCAGTCTCGAACGTAAGCAACTAGACTGTGTACTAGTCACAGTTATCTCTCATCACTCTATACATATCATGATTTGTAATTTTTTTTCTAACACGCTGTTACGCAAACAATGGATAAAATCAATTTTAGCTCTTTGACTTTCACCACTTGATTTTCGTCAAACGAGACAATGATTGCTCTGGTAAAAGTAAGTTTCCATATTCAGGTACTTCCCATTAAGTTTGAAATTGATAAAATATGGTTTAGAAGGAGTTTACGATGGAAAAATCCTCAAAACTTTGGCAATGTTGGCGTTATAACTGCATTTTGACCGTTTAAAACCAAAAAGCAGAGTTGTAAATTTAGCCTGTGCTAATTATGGGAAAAACGATTTTTAGCAAATTTGACCTTTGACCTGTGACATCATCAATTGTGCCTACACGCGGTTTTATGATCGGGTATCCACCCACCAAATTTAATGACCAATGAACTTACTGTTTAGGAGGAGTTCGCTACACCCTTGTTGCAAAAATGTAGGCACGTTTGACGTGTAACCTATATTTTGACTTTGACTCTACCTTTGAAAACCAAAAGGCAGCATTTTAAAAATTATCCTATCAGTCCTAGCATATCATGTGGTTTCATTACTATATCTTACTTACTGATAGGCACATAATGGCAAAACCCGGTTTTTAGGGAATGTCAGCTTTGAACTATTACTTCACCTATTACGAATGCACGAGTTTTCATGATCACGTACCTACCTACTAAGTTTGAAATTCATCGGACTAATGGTTTAGGAGGAGTTCTCGATACACTTCGCAAAGTTAAGGCAAACTTCACGTTTTACCTAGTTTGACCTTTGACCCCACCTTTAGCAACTGAAAAGCGCCATTTAAAAAAGTATCCTATTTTTTCCAGCATATTTAAAATTTCTGACATGCTGATAGACATATAATGTCAAATATTCCATTTTTAGCAAATTTGATCTTTGACCACTGACCTTTTACCTGTGACGACACCATTTACGCAACCACAAGTCATTTTGTGTGCCTACTCACCAAGTTTGAACTTCATCTGACAAACGGTTTAGGAAGAGTTTGTGAAACACTTTTGTTCAAACACACACACACCCTCACTCTGTACAAAACCACACGCAGACGCTTAGACACCCACATATAATTGTTCATGATGTCAGGTGAAGTACAATATTTCGTCTCCCTATACATTACACGTAGGGATATGAGATAACCATCTTACTAACACCTGGAATTGATAGACTTTCTGTAATTGATTTCATACACTGTCGGAAAATTTGGTGGGTATAGGTCCACATTAAACTTTAAAATGCATGTTGTTGTGTAATTAACATATACTGAATACCTTCAAATGATGATTGTTCCAGAAATTCGGAAGCGTTTGGAGATATGTTGAGGTAGAGTCCTTCACTTTTATTTTGTGACTTTTATGAGAGGGGAAAAATAGAAACATTAAGAGGCCATCAAGCCAAAACTACTTTTGAAGGCAATACATAATCCAACACGGATAAATAGCAAAATAAACGCCCCTATATCCTGAAAGCAGATAAAAGCAAGACCAACTCGTTCCCTACTGGTACTAAATGCTATATTTAGCATTCCGTTAAAGTGTTGTGAGTATAGTGTCATGCTGTAGAGGGTAATGCGTTAGGGCGTCCACAACAGGCAAAATTTTGTAACTTTAACAACGAGTGCCTGAAAAGTAACATTGTTATCTCCGCCGGTAAGTTATTTCTTTCTTGTAGGATCTGTTACGTCATTACTTGGTTCAGTTTTAGTTTTCCTTTTGTCTGAGCGTGAAAAGAATGAACGCAGTTGTTTCAGTGTAGCGTGGTCTCGCAAGGCTCATGCAGCTAGTCACTTTTGTTCCTGTTTCCGTTTAGCTAGCCTCGCATCCTCCTGTTTATCGTTGTGTGTTTATGCTGTAAGTATTTTGCAAGTATTTTTTATGTCAAGTTATGTGGCTGCTTATGTACCTTATATTGTTGTTTTATTCAAGCAAGCCTAATTCCTATTGGGTGGGGCTGTTCTACCGCCATATATGTGCGCTTATAATTTAAGTGATAATATCTGCCATTCATGATGTTACCTTAATTTTCTTTATACCAGTTTGACCCCGGGGTAAAGCTGAGAACCCCAATGTAAAACCGTCAATCCTAGTTTCGTTTCGTTTCGTTTATTGTTTTTTCGCTTTACATATATACAACAAAATAAAGAATATGACTTTTACATAGGAATTTATGTACATACATAAGCGAAAGGAAGTACACAAAAACCCCAGAGGGCTTGAAAACGTGCACTCCCTATAAAGAAAGAGAAAAGCAAAACAAACAAACAAACAAACAAACAAACAAACTGCTTCAACAGTAGCAAAAAAAAAAGTGATCAAAAAAAAAGTTAAAGCAGAAATCCGCAGTCTATCACTGTGTGTTTGTTCTACCCTGTGACGATTTGTTAGTGTGTGTTTATTGAAGGTTTGGACACTTTATGTGTCTATTCCAGGGTCTTTTCAGCGTTTTGCGTTTTTCTCTGTTTGCCTGTTTGCCGTTTAATGTATCTTGTTTTACCTTGCATATTTCTTGTCTTCCAGGCTATGTAGTAATAATGTTTTCACAATGTATTATTTGTTTTTGACTAGTTTTTATTTATTTCTATTTCCGTCCTTTGTAACGCAGTATAGGCTAACGTTAATTTGGTTTTGTCATGTTAGGCTTTGAAAGAAATGACAGTAATGAAATGCATGCATGTGATAATATAGTAGCTCAGAAACAAAAGACAAGTAAACAATAGGCTTCACTATGTTTCCTAAGTCATGGATAAAGGAAGCAACAAAGTTTCACAATGTCAGAGGCCTCTGGCTTCTGGCTCCTAATTGGAAATACGTGTCTTTTCCCTTTACTACAGGTAATATACAGTACTGTCTATAGCATATGCAGCTCCAAATATTTCAAAAATGTTGCCCAGTTATGTAACAACTTCTTCTTTTTTGATGTATTTGAAACAGTTGTGCAAAAAAACAAAAGTTCACTGTATGCACAAACGATCTTTATGTTATCATCAAAATGGTGCAATCAGTACATGTTGCATTACCTTAAAGAGGCAGGCGAAGAAAAGGAGTTAATTGAAATCAATTGCCCATACCCGTTTTAACTTACTAGTATCCTACGATGATCACCATGGTATTAACGTGGGGTTATTGATTTTAATTAAACTCTTCTAAATTTCATGAGCTTGATATGACTGAAAAGTGAATGGTCTCAATATTAGTTTTTAAAATTTAAAACAAATTCAAGTTAATGTTATTGCAAAGAGGAATATGAAATGACTTTCCTCTACTTTCTCTCTAGCATTCATTGCCTTTTTGTAATTACAGTGGTTGAACAAAGAAAACGTAGTGTTTGCCAGTAAATTTACCTCAGCTCTTTGACCAGTTTCTGGTTTCTCCCACTTTGACTCTCCCGTTGCAGAATTATAGTAGTAATTTCGACCATCAGGTGCCTTGTGAAGAGTCCATGGTGCCTTTATTTTATGTAAGGAAACAGAAATATTCAAAAAGAAGGAGCTATTTTATGAAAGAAACAATTAATGTAATTTAGGTGACAAAAATTTATTTTGCCGACTATCAATACGAAATGTTATTATTTCGATTGTTTGCTTCAGACGAAAGACTTATACCTGAAACACATAATAGTGACCGCTGGGCTTGGCAACTCTGAGCAAACAAATTCAGTTACACTATCTTAGCGTACCCTGTTGGGGGGACGGTAAAATTGTTTGCTTCAAATACACCCTGGCTGTTTCGAAATGGAACTTCCACGACGGGAATTAACAAATTTGTAACGTAAAAGGTCTCAAGACGCAGAAGTCGCTTTTACAAAAAGATGTTTCATTACTGTTGTTTACGACCATTTTTAATGCACTGATTTGCCAAAAATGCAAAGTACTTCGAGCAAATATGAGCTTTGACCTCTGACCTTGACTTACACATCATCAATAACGCAAAAAGTTTTATGATCACGTAACTATCCATCAAGTCTTAACTTGATTGGACTTTCAATTGAGGAGGAGATCACCACATTCTTTGTCATCACATTCAAGCAAATTTGATCTTCACTTTGGCCTTTAATCTGACTTTTCATCTCGACCCTTTGTAACCAGAAAGCACTTTTTAGAAATTTGCGTCATTGTATTCAACATATCACATGATTGAATGACTATTTTCAATGTACTGATAGTAAACTAATAACAAAAATTGATTTTTAGCTACTCTGACTGATGTAGTCCGACCTTTGACCTGTAATATTAATAATAAATATAAATAAGTTTTCAATGTCATGTTACCAGGCCCAAAAAGTTTAAATTTGATCGGAGCACGCTTTAGGAGGAGTTCTTGACACACTGTTAAGGCAGGAGCACGCTGAGCCAACCCTACTGCGACCCGACGCAACTGAACCAGACTTCTCGTCGGGGATGAGTTGCATGCAGTCGTGAACAGTTGCGTCGGTTTGCAGTTGGATCGCATGTTAGGCGCACACTTCACCGATCCGACTGCGACTGCAGTCTGTAACTCATGTTGGTTTGAAACGAAAAGGCAGATGTTACCAGCAAATCGTTGGGTATACGATGGCGTTTACCGCTGCTTTACTAGTGCTTTTGGATACAGAATTTGGCAGTAAAATTAAGCCGAACAGATTTGCGAGGCAGTAAATAGAGGAGTGAGGTACACAGAGAGCGTACAAGAACCTTATAAAGGTTTTATTGCTACATAACAGTGCCGATGAGCAGCGTCATGTAGACAGGGTACTGTCCGCCAAATCTTCAATGATTTCACCTCTTGTTCTTGGGGCCGCCCTTTTGCTTTTATGCAATAGTAACCTAAATTTTCAACGCTTTGTCGTTGGCTTTACATTAAAGGAGAAGGATTAGTAACAGCTGCATACTGCAACGACAAGACTCATCTACGACACAACCTCTTCGACTCCACGACGAATGTAAAACATGTTTGATATGACCGATTTGGTCACGACGAGGACCGCCTGTCGGATTACAGTTGGGTCCGGAACACAGAATTTGGCGCACACCACATCGATCAGACTGCCACCCGACAGGTTGTCAGTCGCACAGTGTGTTCCGGTCATATACCTACGTGCATACATTGTTACGGCTTGTGGTCGCAAGTCAAACCAATAACAGCGAAAGATCACAGAAGAACGAGATTAAAATTCAACAACTTAATGATTATTTACAATCTCCTTATCTTACTTAAATGTACAATAATTAATTAGACTTACTCACAATCCTTTAATTAATATTTGCCTGGTCTGGTCCAAGGGCTGGTAGTGCATGCACGTTGACGATGGTACAGTAGTAGACCTGCAGCGTGCTGTAGCGTAGGAACTGGTTCCACGAGCGAATAACGACAAGGCTAGGCGTAAGGCAACTTATCACGTGTGTAGTGTCAGTGGCTGGGTCAGAGAATAACTTCTCAATGATACACAGCGTCTGGTCACGATGAAGTAGGCCTATTATCATCTCTCTACCATAACAGTTGTTGAACTGCCTTTTATATGCTAGGCTTTTATTCGAGAATTCTCCAGAATTTAACAGAAACTTCTAGAGCACACAGTCGAGCAATTACGAGAACGTTCCTTGTATGCACAGTAGTTGTAAACAATTGCAGTTTCTTAGAAGTGTTGCCAGGTCGCTGCTATAATTGGGACATAAAGTAAACAGTTCTCACTTCTAGACAGTTCTAGAAAGGCTGCGTTGAAGTTGGACGTCTCTGGAACTTTCCACTCGCTCGTCGATTGATTCAATCCGGTGTTCCTGACGGGTCGTCTTGTAACAACATACACACGCATGCACCCAAACACTCTGATACTCAGACACTCAAACACGCTTATACTCACTATTAGCTCACCCACTTACACACAACTTCAAATTAGTGACGCACAATATCTCACCCTCCGTACATAACAGGTAGGGTGATGAAATTATTAAAAGTAACAGGTTGTTTGGATGAATTAAGATTAACTTACATCATAGCAATTGAGTTTACCTCTTATGTGCTGCTTTCCTCTCACATAAATACATTATTTTAAAAAGCAAAAGATGATGATAATGGGTTTTACAAAACAAAGGTGAAACATTGTCGAATATTACTCCTTGATAATCATAAGCTTCGACACTCTACTTATATGAACATTACAACACCTTGCTGTAAATTCCATGAGTTCAAGACTTTGAAGTTCGCATCATGCTATGGATATGTGCAGTAAGCTAGAAAAATATTACAGATGACAACAAATGTAAAGTCTCCATTACGTAGAGGGTTGGTTAGAAGGCGACAGCTGAGGAACTCCTGTTCTGAATTATTGAAACGTCTTTACAGGGTTCACATTCTCGGATTAATTTCGTCTGGATGTTTTTTAAGGTTCTTCCAATTATTTTGCGGGCACACCTATCGGTCTCATAATTTGAAGAACGTTCTGTACGTTATGTGAATTATTACGATCTGTGCAATAGAATGCAATGATATGCATTTCAATATAGATTTGACAACATGATGTGATGGCCAGGTTACTTAGGAAACTCTACAGTTCGGTACTAAGCATTTAGCTATTGGTAGTCTGTCAATTGGCTAGATGCTACTCAACTCTCTATGTTAAAAGAGACTTAATAGGGCGGTGCTGATAGCGACACTAGTTTGCATATGACCAGGTGGCATTGTTAGGGGAATGTGTTCATAATTACGCTGTTCTTCGCTTGGTGTGGATTGTCTGTTCACTCCTTCTTTGGCCGTTAACCAGGCAGCAAAGCTGTGGAAAGGTTTTGTAGGGGTTATACTGCCTAGATAACCTAAGGTTACAAAGTCTGTTTGTAGACAGGCTGCAACGCTTAGTGCCATGTGAAGGGTGATCCGATGTTAAGATGCAAGGGATGATGGAGCCTTTAGGCAACACTGGTAGCGGGCAGGCAGTCATTTATTTTCACTTAAGTAACTACTCGAGTATCGTATGTTGTACTCAATTAGGGGTCCTACATAAAGTAGCAGGAAGTTAAGGGTGCTACTTCGGGACCTCGGGAGGAGAATATTCGTAATATGAGGCAATTCTATGACTTTTCCATGTTAGTTCCCTAGTTCGGTAGTGCTCAACATGGAAGATAAAGCTATAGGTCTTTTATCGTGATTGACCACCTAGCGCAGTTTGCAGTGCCCTGGGAGTATGACGAATAGGTTTCGGGGGAAACCCAAAAGTTGTGAGGGTTGTGTTCCTATTCAAGAGATCATGTTTGATGCATAAATAATAGAGCATCAGTAATCATTGTCATATTTCCTTTTGTAATGTACCATTTACGTTGTGACTTAAAGGGCAAATGCAGTCCCCCAATTTGAATAAGTATACCCTGTCATCGTAATTCAGGAATGGCTCTTATCAATCATGTGACAAGATTTTGGTTACATGTTTGTAAAAGTTGTGCAGAATAACTCCTTGGTTTACTGTCAATATTCACTGTTTTTATTTAAACACATTTTGAAAGATAATTATGGGCAAAATAAGAGATCTGTAAGACTTAGTAGATATTGAAAATAAACTTGGAACTACTGCTTTCTCCCTTTAATTGAGGGACAGTTTATGATGCCAATGTTTTGAGGCTTGCGTTCAACAGCAGACCACGTGGAGTGAAAACATATACAGTGTACTAATTTATTGAGGTTTGATAAATGGTCAAGATCGAACAACCGCTCAAACGTAGCAAATGGAAAATGTAAGGGATGGTGGGTATTTGTGTGATGGTTTTAAGGAACCGTGTTTTCATGATTAGGTTGATACAACCTTCACCTTCTCCTCAACAAGATATTTCTTTCATTGGTCTGTATATGCTGACTTAATTATACAGGAGAGAAGAGAAGAGCAGGAAGAAGGTGCTATGATATGTATGAAATTTCTCGGGTTTCTTTCGAAGCCTCGATATCAACTCCAGCAACAAAAATTTCTTCAATTCTGGCAGGATGTAATGCTAGATCTAATCACTACAGAGGATACACCTCAAAAAAGGCTGAAAAGTGCTCGCTATGTTAAAGCTGAAGGTAACGATGCCTGCATTCTGTTCTTCACAAAGTGTTGTTGTGTACAGTTGGGTCTTCTTTCGTTCTTTTTTGTGAACATTACGGAAATCATCGCCAGCTTATTCAGAGGGGCCAAAAAGACAGACTAATCAGTTTTTGTTAGAATACTAAAATTATTCTGTATTATTTAAGTTTAAATACACGTAAGTGTTCGACTTTTTAACTTTTTGTAACTCTTTTCGACTCGGAAACGACAACTGCTAGCAAACCCGGCTAAAATTACATTTTCTGAGAAAGCGCTTGTCACCCACGATCCCATATTACCTTATAGTCTTAAAGATGATGCCCTGGCTGCTATTATTAAATCCCCTAAAATTATTGTTCAAATGACAAATAATCTGTCTGCTTTTAACAGATTCAAATCAACAGAACCGCTCTCTTACGGAAATCATATGACCACACCAACAGATCAGTGGTTTTAAAACTTATTTGAAGCAATATGCCATCCTCACAGGGAAGCACAGACATTATGAGACGCTTTTCAGCAAAAGACTTAACGGAGAGATTATTCTAGAAAACGACTTTCGTGAGAAAAAATTAGTCTAAACAGTAGCCCAATTATCTTTCAGAAATCTTTTACGCCCTCTTTGTTTTCACTTAGATAGGTCCATAAGCAACCATAATGATATAAAATTAATAGAAACATTGCACATAATTTAATTTAGATGCAATTGTCATATGGCAGTGCTTGCTACAGATATTTATACCTTGAACTCTTTTCCCTCATCTTCAGATGTCATTCGTAATGTCTTCGTTTCCTCCTCCGGTTTCGTAATGGCTTCTTTGTAGTTTGATGGTGCTAAAAAGTCAAGACAGAAACAATCACACATGTACCCAGTAACTCAGGATACAAAACTAGTCAAAAATATCATGTATGTGAAGTTTTAGATTGATTAATACTTACAATATTGGTATCGACAAATGCAAATATTCATTATTTTCGTGAACTGATGTAATTAGCATGCTACAGACAAAACTTCTATGTCATTGCAACAGGAAACCAGAAAAGCACTCTTTTCCATCAAAATGTAGATCATGAGTACAAATTTGAACACTCTTATCAATCAGAGGAACATATAAATTAGTACAACTTTACCGTTTCCCGAGTATAAAGAAAATACTTCAGGAGAAGAAGGACAATGATCTGAACGTAAAAAATCGTTAAAAAAACAAGAACGCCATACCACAACTTCCAATAGTCTAACAGGCATTATTGAAAACACTACATTCAATGAGAACTTCAGCTCTGAAATAAGTGTCTTATATGTGAACTGAAAAGAGAAGTTGAAAATGTGCATTTTCTACTGCCCTTTTCGACTCTTAAATATAATGTTGTGTACAAAAAGTTTTAATCTTATGAGTACTGTGGTATATGTTATAATATATTCTAAAATTGGTACTAGATATGAAAGATTTAGTAAAAAATTACTACCACACACAACCGAAACACTTTCAAAAACTTTTACCTCTCATAAAAATTCCTCTTGACAATACAAAGAGGATTTTGTTTTTGAGAGGTAAAGGTTTTTTTGACACATCGTGTAACTTTAGTTCATCATCAAAAAGTCGTATTGAACCAGATCCACTTAACTCATAGTGATATTACTCCAGGTGTCGTAGGTTCCATGCGTGCCATGCAGTGACCTCACCAAAATGCAAAGCCAAGTGTCTTAAAATTTTCAAGGGGAGCTTTTCTCTCCTGAACCTCGCCTAGGTGGAGCCAAGCACCGCACAAGGGGTCATAAAGTGGTGATACTTCCAAAAGGAGTATACGTAGGCCTTGCATAAAATTTAAAAAAAATACTTAATGCCAGAATTTTTTACTCACTTCGCACGTACATTAGGGATAGTAACAGCCGGCACCAGCCACCCTTTTTTAATTATTGCCGAAGAAAACGCAGGAAGTGTACTTGTTATAGGGATAACTTAAAGACAACCAAAACACACTAAACCACATTCAAGGGATTCTTCTTGCGTTTTTGTTTTCTTTGGCTAGCTCCGTACCCGCAGGTGTAGATGCACTTTCAGTAATCTAATGTTATGACCCTCCGTCAGTGGCATACCTGAAAGATAGTTCTTCCAACATTAATTCATGTTGGGCAAAATATATGAATTTATTTGTGAAGCCCAATAAAAACCTGATCATCATGTTTTGTTTCCACTCACACCCGGCCCGAATCATTTAATGCAAAAAAGCTACCAAAAATTGTAAAATTGCTTACTTTAATGTTAGTGATCGGCTATGTCTTCATCTAATTCCATTAGTAGATAGTTAAATGCTTCATTTTTCATGTCTGTCACAATTCTGTTAATACCTCGGATCCTCTCCGAGCTTCCCCTTCCCACTGGAGCATAAGCCTTGGACCCCAACAGTGGTGAATGGTCCAAACACCTACAGAGGAGCACTTCCCGTGACCACGTTGCATCCAACATGGTTCATTCTTCCATGTTGATAAGCCCTTCGGTGGAACGTTGTACCCCATTGTCCCCGTGTCCTTGATTGTCCCTCCCCAGTCGAAAAGTCTAGCGACACCACTAGTGCCATCGAGGAAGTACGTCCAGAATTGTAACTACTGTCTAGACGTGCACCAAAAGTACAATTGAAAAAGATTGACTTCGTGTTTACATGATTGAAATCACACAAGTTACTTACACCTGGTCTTCCGGAAAATCTCTGCGACATGGCGACAAAATGGATTAGTTCTCAACTCGTCAAATGCCGCTATTACTGTGTTAACATTGCGGGGCTGTAAAATGCTGTATTCTTCTAGAGCAAGCAGTAGATTTTCAGAGGGTGTCTCACTACACAGGATTGTATCTGATTGGTCCTTGGTTACCTCAAAGAAGTTTACCAGCCTTGTACATTCATCTGTCTGAAGAGATGATACTAACTTTTCTTTGAAAAGACGGTAAGTGAATACCTCGGCCTTCAAGAAAAAAAACGTCATACAATGCAATAAATGTTAACTCTTAGACCATCTGTACAGTTTGGTAATATACTGTTTTTCCAAATAGCAATAACAAAAGATTATGAGATAGAGTTTCGGTACGCATCGTTTTTGGCCACAGTAAACTGCTACTGACAAAAACAATGAGTACCAAGCTCTAGCCAGGGATTTGTTATTTAAAAGGAGATAAAACGGCAGTTCTCCCCTTTGTACCCACGTTGTTGCGGCCAAAATTACTTGCTTTGTATAGCTGTTGAAGATACAATGGGCTTAAATCAATTATTATTATTTCACAAAAGATTCATGTCGTCTGCTACCTTGAAAAGAAATGTCTGTAATTTTTGTCTATATGCTATAGCATTGCCAGTCGTTTTGCCTGAAAATTAATTTGCAGCTCCCAGCGCGATCCAACGCTTATCACAATAGGCTATGTGACATGTGGATCATACACTTACCATTCGGAAATTGCAAAAGTTTGCGGAAATTAATATAATCTTAAAACACAATAAAGGTTTGCACCTCTCTTCAGTCATTTATGCATTGTGCCAGTGTGAGACTTTCTTATAAGTTAGTCTTTCTAGACAGTGTTTCTCACTTGACTGTCGGTAAAAACCTTTGGATCAAAGCATTGTTCCTACTTGTCTTATCCATACGGCATAAGTAAGTGTAAATGAGGTTCATTTGGGTATCATGTATCAAGTGAAAAGGATCAGACAAAAGAAGGTGGTACCCTAGGCACTAATAATCACTCATCAATTATGCAAACGATGAGGTGGATCTAATCAGATTACCATAAATTAAAGTTTCCGAAGTATCTCCTTCTAAATAGCTACTCCCTGCTCTATCCTACACTCGTTTGTAACTGCTTTTACTGCATTGCACTGCATGGAAGCATTCTTGTCTTCTCTCCATTTCGGGTCGGAAAGAACCCAAAATTTGCCAACCTGTGTAATTATAGGATTTTTATCACAGGACTACGAAAATTAAATTTATACGAATTATTTCGTGACGTCACATCGACAGACAGCTTTTATCGGACTACGCGTGTCCGATAAAAGCTGTTTGTCGGTGTGACGTCACGAAAAAATCAGTTAACATTTTATTTTCATAGACATCTGGTGCAAGTCGTATATTTACACAGGCTGGCAAATTTTGGGTTCTTTCCGACCCGAAATGGAGAAGATTTTAATAAAAACTCACAAAAATCGGATCGGAATCCGATCCGAATTCGTTGTAGTGTGACCGCGGCTTTACACTTTTTTCAGCATGTTTCAGCATATCCTGCGGCTACCATCAAAATGCCCAAGCACACTTTTGTATGTGGTAACTGGTGTAACGTTCATTGTACTACCTGCAGATTCGCCCTCTTGTTGCAATGAACACGAATCGGGACTTTCAGAAACCATCCGCCATGGATTTCTATTCCAATGTCATAAGCATCTATTACCTGATTTTCTGTTTAACACATAACAGATGTGAATACAATAGAGGCTACATGTCCAGTTCTATTACTCTCTTACACAACAATGTAACGGAATAAAATGTGTTTGAATTATCCCTCTTGAGGGGGGGGGGGGGATTTCTAAATTATGAAAGGTAGAAAAGTTTTATGCAAATTAAAAGGCCTGGAGGTGGCATTTCTGGATATCTCCAGGCATTGCCACTTTTGCCAAAAATATCTTTGTACACGCCAGTGGTGGTTGCGCTCTGCTTAGATAGTGTCGCGTATTAGTACCACCCTTCAAATAATGTCACCACAAATGATACTGAAAGGGACCCTCATATGACAGAGTACGCCCCCACCCCCCTCCCCCCCCCCCCGGAAGATAAATCCGGTTATGGCCAAATTCTTCTTATTTGATCTTTGGGCAATTCCCTGTGATTAATTTTATAATGTATAACTGCCTCTGAATTTTTGGTGATCAAAATAAATTTGGCACTTCTCCCCATTTTCCAGTCAACCCTCAACTTTGCCATCCACTTACACAGTTAAGTCAATACAATTTCTCTTGCTCTCTTCCTAAATTTTGCCATAAAAACCACCTTCAAATTTTATAAAATCATCTACGACTGGCAAAAACGTCACAAGGTCCTAGTTATTTAGACTACCCTCAACTTAGAAATACCCAAATTAGAGATACCTGCTGTCTCCTGGCTTTACCTAGATCAAGACAAAAAACAGGTCTTCGTCCCGAAACGACATGTTTGCTATTAGTCCTCCCATACTGTATAGGCCTATAGTAATACTAGTATGTTAGTGTACTGTACATACCATATTATACACCTTCACTTCCCCTGTCACGTGGTTCCCCGTTATAATGTTGTCACCTCTGTGAGATATTCTGATTCTGTTGACACCATATTCATCCTCCACAATGAGAAAACTACAATTGCTTTCACTGGACAGAGAATAAAATACAATTTTGCAACGTTTTCCCCGTCCTCGTCCTTCCTCTACATCAAAGGAATCATGCCATACAACGGCGCCTAAAGTAACATCTAACGTAACTGTGGTACTATCTGGGTGCCCGTGCAAGTCTGTAGGTTTTGTCAATTCCGACAAAATTCTCCCACTTGTTTCTTCAAATATTAGCGATTTGTGTTCGGCGTCTTTATTGTACTGACCTACACAGCAGAACAATTTACCAGCAGCTGCTGTTATATCGCGAGGATGGTCCCCATCCTGAATTCCTTGTAAGATTATTGATTTAATTTCATTCAAGTCTATCACATTATAAACAGTTATTTTATTCGATCCTTCAAAACCGATAAATATTTCCCTTCTTTCTCTGACAGACAGACACCAAGCCTCACCATTCACTCTACGATATCGTAAGACTTCATCTTTATTCGCTTGAAATACTTCTAGTTTATCACCAAGACAAGATACTAATACATCTTCGTCAATTAATGAAACTAGACGATGGATATAAACCCATTTCCCATCTGAATATTTTTCAAATTCCTTTGAATAAATAATTTTCGCTTTATCCCTGGAATCGGAAAGTCTGACATTACTGTACAAGTCTATGTATGTTCGGTCTGTATTCTCGTTGAAGCCAGTTACAGCGATATTTCCATTCAAACTGAGAGATAGATCCCGAAGTCGCCAGCCATCTTGTATCCTGAATCTAGTGTTTTGAATGCAATAACAGCTGTAAAGGTAAACCGAAAAGGAAGATACTCAGGTCATGTACAGCTGTATGTATAAATGGCAACGGAGAATGTCAGATAGGTCATGGAAATCAGGCCATTTACGGAAAAGTTGTTATGAAGAACAAATGGGGGTGAATGAATGTTGTTTGGGTCAGAAAATCATCAGCAAAGGTCTAAATAACACAGTGAGGCGTTATATGTTTGAAAGAATGATTATTAGAGAGTATTTTGGGGTGTGATTTTGAATTTAATAACGAAAAATAACCTCTCAATTTAATAAAAATGGAAATGGCTTAAAACATGAAGGGCTGTTTCCAGTAGTAAATGCTAAGGTGGGGGAGAAGAAGTAGGAAACAGAAGTCGGGAAGAAAAAACCTTTCGGGGAAGTGGTTGATATGTTAAAAATTAAAAACGAGGTCAATATGTGATTCAGTCTAACCATGGAACTAATACAAGGGTTCGATGATGGAGCGGTTAAGTCCATGAAAACATTCTAAATGAATGGGTTGAATCAGTTTTGAAAAGAATTTAATAACAGAATGTTTCGGTGTAATTCTCGCTCTTTTGTTCCTCTTTTAGAGAAATTATAAAAGAAAATAATTCACAATTACCACGTTTTCGCTTAAATGGAGAAAAGATCACATGACATATTTGCTTGCAGTTTAATCACCTTTTTACTTTAACACTGCTTAATCCAAATTTATCATATTAATGGACATGTCAGAATTAATTAAGAGACAGCTCATACGTGAATTTAAACTTTTATTTTGCATCTATTTGTCTAACGTTTTATCACTTTGTATTTTTTACCAAATTATACCTTAACTTTTTCAGGAGTGTAAAGATCCAAAAGCTACGGGAGCTTAAAAGTGCCATCAAGATAAGAATACCTTTGCCACATAAGCTGACGATTTTTAGAAAAATGTCTAGATAACAAGGGAATATCACACCAAACAGAAAAATGATCAATTTTTCAGTTGTGTTATTTAGACAATTCAACTTTTGTCTGCAAAATGTTAACTTTTTTACTTCATTCTTAGTGAGCAATTAAACAATTTTCTGTAAAATGTTGACTTATTTACTTCTTTTCTAAGTGAGCAATTAAACAATTTTCTGCAAAATGCTCAAATGACAACTGATCACATCCTGTCAATTCAACAATTTTGTGCAAAATGTTGACTTGTTCAATTCTTTTGTAAGTGACAAAACAAAGGACGTGATAAGTTGTCATTTGATCATTTTGCAGAAAATTGTTTAACTTCCCGCCAAGAATGAATTGAACAAGTTAACATTTTTCAAAAAAATGTTGAGTTGTCCAAATAACGTCACTAAACAATTGATCATTTTTCTGCTTTTTTGTGATGCGATATTTTCTCGTTATCTAAACATTTGCATGTATATATTTACTTGTAGCCCTCACCCCATTTTTTATTTGAAAATAAAAAAAATATCACGCCTTACACCTGTTAAGTGCACCTCCCAGACAAAGTGACAGTAACGTGTAACAACTTAAAATTGTTTACCCACACAAAACACTGTTTGAGTTTAATTGTAAATACTACTGAATTGTCAAGTCATCATTTACCAACCAAGATATTGTTTGAATAAATGTCAATCAAAGTACAGTTACAAAGCGTTTTAGAGAAAAAAGGATATTCCTACATATATTTAGGGTAATTCAAAGTGTGAATTGTAGTTTAAGTAGTAGTAGTGAAAAAATGATTTTGTGTTAGAGTTTTAGTTTATTATGTACATATACAAACACGTCTGTTAAAAATTTAAAAAGTACTGTACTTTCCTTCCGCCTTCAAAAAATCTGACACATCAACAACTCTACTCAACAGAAAGTTTGGAGCAATTTTATGTTGTTCAGTCAGAATGTACAGCATTATCTATGCTAATACTAAAGGTTTAGACCATTTAGGACAACTGAAGAAAATTTGTGGTTGGCTATACATAATTTTCGGTTTGTATGTTAGTACTCTAGATTAATATTACATACTGTTTCTAAATTTTAGTTTTTTAAATTCTTGGAGTTTGGGATGCAGCCCCCTACTAATATTCATAAGTGCTTTAAAGCATTTGGCCAATGGGAAATCCTCCCAACCCCTCCTCACCCCCAAGGATTGCAACGGTATATATATATATATATATATATATATATATACATGTACATATACATATATACATATACAGATATAAATATATATATATATATACATACATATATATACCTCTATATAACATATTTATGTATATATATATATGTTGTATATATACATACATATATATATATATGTGTATATATATATATATATGTGTATATATATATATATGTGTATATATATATATATATGTATATATATATATATATATATATATATATATATATATATATATATATATATATATATATATATATATATATATATTATATATATATATATATATATATATATATATATATATTGAAAGGTTGTAACTGGGTTACTGCAAGACAGCTTTACAGAACTGTTTCGTAAGTGCCAATTTGAACAGGTCCTCACTCTTCAGAAGCCTAATGTGTAGAATGGTGTCAACAACGTTGAATACGCCGTGCCCGTTGAACCGTACTGTGGGCTTGTTCCTTTTTGAAAACGTGTTCGTTTTTGAAAACAGGCACAGATGATTGGGTCGAGTCAAGATACATTACCTATTGGAATAATTACACAGCAGATGTTTATTTCTGTGTCTGCAAGAGCTGATGAGTTCGTTTCTTTTGTTTAAAGTGGCTAAGGAAGGTTTGAGTATGATGAAGAACTTTTCTTCTAAACAGAGGTTGCAGGTTTTTGATGATGTGGAGTATGCCCGAGCTTTGCTTATAAGCTTCCATTTCTCAGAGTGTTCTACATTTGAATCCTTTAATTTCCAGATGTGTTCACTGAGTGCAGTTGCGTTTCTCTTGTCTTTGTGTTTGAAGCTAGACTTGTGGGCGTTGCATCTGGTTTTGAAGGTGTTTTCTGTTACAAGGGCGGATCCAGGGGGGGGGGGGGCAACTAGGGACAACTGCCCCCCTATGACCAGTCTAGCGCCCCTCAATACAAGAAAAATGCGCCCCCTGCGTCCTAAAAGTTAAGTAAAAACTGTCCGAGAAGTAAAAAAAAAAAAAAAAAAAAAAAAAAAAAAAAAAAAAAAAAAAAAAAAAAAAAAAAAAAAAAAAAAAAAAAGGTCCTCAGAATTTCGAACCGTATAGCTATATATAACTATGGCAATGGGAGTTGGTCTCCGAAATGTAGTCGGTCAAATTCAAGAGTATGCGGCCCCTGCATGATGTTGGCGCCCCCCTTTTCAAACTGCCCCCCCTTCAGCTAAGGGCTGGATCCGCCCTTGTTCTGTTAGACCAATGTAAGTTTCTTCCTTGGGATTGTCATGGCTTGTTACAGTGGCTTGGTACACTATGTTGTTGGTGAGGCAGTTGCCTTGCAGTGGACACTGGCTTTGTGTCCTGCAATTGCAGTTGTTTTGTGTTGCTGGTTGCAGATTCTGTTTGGTCAGTATGTATTTGTTGTGCGCTGATATTATTTGGTCCATGTTTGCCTTGCAGCTGTAACTCAGTTTTACCGTGTTTCTGTTGAGTAGAGTATGTAGTTTATGTCCAGGCGGGAAGTAGCTGTCTAAAAGGTTGAAGAATTTCTTGCCAATGTTGGTGGTGACATTGTCACTGAACGGGGGGTTGAACCAGGTTATGTTTCTGGCACGTCTTCGTTTTGTGGCCTTGTTTTGTTGACTGGTTGGGTTCTGTACTTTAGATTATACCCATAGCCACTTTTGTGCAGTGCTTCCTGGTATATGGGTGCTGAGGTGTTGAAAGTGTTTTCTTCGGATGAGATGTTAGATAGTCTCCTGTTGATGCTTTCTGGGATGTTCTTTATGATGAGTGGAGGGTGGTTCGCCCGTATTCAGAGAGGAGAAACTTTTTCTTGTGTCTACAGGTGGAGATGAGCTCAGATATTGAATTTAGAATAGTAGATTTGTTGGAAGTTATGATGTAGTATTTTTCCCAGAGAGAGAGTTTGCATCGCTTTGTTCTAGGTGTGTAAGGCTGTGCGTGTCTTAGTATTTGCCAGGTGATTTTGCGAAAGATTTCTTCGTCTTTCAGGTGCCAAATGTATTTGCTTAGTTCGGTGTGATGCTTCTTTTCTTTATCCTCGAAGGTGGCTTTGTATCCTGCGTATCTTTCTTTGAAAGTGGTAGCTGCCGGACCTATGTACGTTTTGTCGTCGTTGGGGGTGGATATTATATATCAGTGGCGTAGGAACCGGGGGGCCAAGGGGGCCATGCCCCCCCCATATGTTTTGGAGGGGGGCCAAATGTCATTTTGCCCCCCCCCCCAATAATTGCGACAGTTTACAGTTTCGTTTAACCCATTTTTGCTCTTAAGAGGACAATTTCTCTAATAAAAATCTAAAATTTTCGGCGCGCTACGCGCGCAGGAGAGATATTCTGCTTTCTCCAATAGTTTTATTCTACATCACTAGATAGCGCAAGTCCTTTCCCCCTTACCACAACACGTAGGAAAAGTGCACAGTTTATGTAAAGGTCGTAAATATCATCCCATATTGCAAAGCCTAGCTACTGTTCTCTTGTGTGTCATGCGGTACGGCCAGTTGGTGAAGGACTCACCGAGCAATATTTGGCCATTTCATCGGATAGTCAAGGTAGTTTCGATACAATGCATATTATCTCCTATACGGTCTAGAACCCCTACAGCTTTTCTTTCTTGTTTTTAATAATTACATAGGCCTATGTTTTTTGTGAAAAATGACCCGAAAAATTTTAGCGCGCTTCCCGCGCTTTTCAGCTTTACAGTTTAGATTCAGGAAAAAAATTATTTAATCAACTGGGAACTTAGCTTCTCTAGTATATACAATTTTTATGCAATATATGACCCGAATGAAATGGAGGCTAGTACACAGGCTTTCTTCAAATCCCACTTCACCAATACTCGATGGCATTGGGGCTGTCGGAGTTTCGGGTCGTTGGCCGTTCGCCGGACAAATCCTGGGGCAACCTCTACTCAACTTAATAAGTTAACATACTCTGGCTGTAACATACTCCAACTAGTCCACTGAAATCCATGGGGGATAACTCAACGCTGAACAATTTTGAATGAAGTCGGATAGATTGTAACAGACTTGAAGTGTTAAATTCAAATCAAACTTTACAATATTTGCACAACAAGGACACATCTTGATGGCTTCAAAAATCCTGGCAACCGCCACTTCCGGTGATTTGGGATGTATTAAAATCTCAGATTTTCTCGGTACGCTCCGTCCACGCAAACCTATTGTGACGCTTTGCTTAGGTAGTAAATGGGGTTCAAACGTCCAATCCTTGGACCCCAAGTCCAGGCCAGCTCAACTAATCTGTCCTCACAGAAATGTGTTATATAAAAAAACATCAAACCAAGCTTTACATTCTTTCACAAAAATTGCACATCTTGATGGCTGCTATCAAGCCTGACAAGTGCGATTTCCGGCGATCTGGGACGTATTCAAATCTAAAATTTTCTTGGTACGCTCCGCGCCAACCTATGGTGGCGCTTCGTTTAGATAGTAAACAGGAGTCACGCCCACAAAATCTGCAGTCCTCCAGAGCCTCCTAAACAAACAAAAAAAAAACTCCTGCATGGTGTTGTTTTTGTATCCTTTTGCTTTGAATAATTTTATTTTGCTCAAATTAAAATCGGAAGAACCACATTGAGCAAAAGTGTTTTACTGTGGAAAGGGGATTCAAGGTCGGGAAGTCACATCTGGTCTGCCCCCCCCCCCCCAATGTCAAACATCTTCCTACGCCGCTGCGTATATGAGGTTCTTGGCTGTGCATTTGCCTGCGGGTAGGCACTGGTCCTTGTTTCTGCAGTTGCAGGTGTCTTGTATATCAGTTGGTTGGTAGTTGATTATTTTGCTGTTATGTGCCTTTATCGTTTTTTCCATGTTGTCTGTACAGCTGTATCTTATCTTGAGAGTACTTCTGTTACAACTTTTGTGTAGCTCGTGACCTTTGGGGAAGTGGTGATTTACAAGTGCGAGAAATTTTTTGCCAATGTTAGTTTTCACGTGCCTGCTGTAAGGTGGGTTGAACCATGTAATTCGGCGTTTCCTTAGTGTTTCCTTCGTGTTTCCTTCGTGTTTCCTTCGTGTTTCCTTCGTGTTTCCTTCGTGTTTCCTTCGTGTTTCCTTCGTGTTTCCTTCGTGTTTCTTGGGCTTTTGCTGGTCGGTGCGCTTAAATTTAAATGCTAAGTTGGCTTTGTGACCGGCTTCATGTAAGGCCTTTGGAATTCTTGTTTGGCATTGTTGAAAACCTCTTCGTTACTGGAGATGTTATTCAAACGGGTTTCTATGGACTGCGGTATTCTCTTAATGATGATGGGTGGGTGATTTGATTCCGTGTGGACGTACATGTGGGTATCTCCTGGTTTGGAATTAGGGTTTATATTCTTTCTTAGGCAGGACGAATGTGACATCGAGGAAGTCTGTGACGGTTGAATTGGCGGTGGCTGTGATCTGAAGGCCCAGTTGTTTGAATTTGTCGCAGAGTTTTTTCTTCGTTCTTTTAGCAATCGATGGGGGCTTACTTATTATTGCTAACCCGTCATCTCGACACAACCCTATATTTTCTTTAGGTATGAGGTTGCTGATCTCGGCAATGATGTATGAGCCGACCAACTCGCATGTGTCAGCTCCATCATACGACCCCATAGTTACGTCAAATAGATCTTGGGAATCCGCTTTTTGCCATGCTATGTCATTATGAAATAATAGCGTGTTTTTGGCATGGAGAATTATATCTTTCTCAGCGGGCTTTATATTGGTGAACCTTTGGGCAAACTCCAGGGCTTTAAGCATCAACTCCCTGCTAATTGATGGGTAGAAATTAACAACATCAAACGTTATAAACATGGAGTTGTCCCTGGTTGGGGTGTTTACAAACCAGTCTATGACAGCCTTGGAGTTTTTCCATTGGTTGACTTCGGTAGCATTTAGCACTTTCGCGTTGATTCTGTCTAATACTTGTTTGGAAATGACGCCAATTTCACTTTTCGTAGGGTTTATGAGCCTGCATGTGGGGTGACTTCTGTGAATTATATATATATATATATATATATTATATATATGTGTCTGTGTATGTGTGTAAGGTTGATTACTGCGTAGCACTCGTAGTGAAATTTGTAGGTCAATAAAAGTAATAAAGTGTTAAAAACTTGGAAGAAAACTAGCAGCGTTTCCGGTAAATACCGTTCGTCAGACGGCAAAATATCAACTTATCAGAAAATCGCCATTCAAACAAAAAAACAAAACAAAACAAAAAAACAAAAACAAACGCGTGCCTGCGCAGCTTTACCGACGCGCGTACGTTGGTACCGGTCGCAGAGTGAATGTGTACCAAAGATATTATAAGCATAGATTCCAAACTCCTATGTCTGTACTGTTACGCTCAATACGGAGTCCTCGATTTCAGGACGGTAGACAAAGAGGACGGAACGCACAGCAAAAAAAAAAAAAAATGGACTGCGCATGAGCAGGAGCGAGCATCGCTCCGTCCTGTTGATTTTCAGGACGGTCGTCAAGCAGATTAACGTTCTGTTAGAAACAGGACGGTACAGGGGTTGCTATGGTAATTTCCCTCGTCCATAACGTACGTGTTTCTGTGACGTAAAATTTGAAGTTAGCTGTATGCAAACGTACATCATTTGTTCATGGGGCATGTTGCTCTACCGTCCTGAAATCGAAAAATCGCTAGTAGCGACTTTTCGATTTCAGGACGGTAGAGCTGCAGGACGGAGAGTTAAACGCACGCTCGCCCCGCGTTCTGTCCTAACGTATTTCGAATTTAAAGACGACGGTGCTATAGAATGACAACAAAACAATGACGCGCTCATTTATTAACTAAGTTGCAATGCTTTGTTAGCATCCACACTCATCGCTAAGTTATAACAATAAAGAACCTACACAGGATTAGAGACGCCATCGTTACTGGGTATTTTACAAAATTGTGAAAGTTTCTACCTCAAGATAGCTTTCTTAGCTTAGCACGGAATAGTTCGTAAAATGGCTTACCAGATATGAACCGTTCTTGTTTGTCATGTTCATTTTTGCTTGCATGCCACATGAACAAATGATGTACGTTTGCATACAGCTAACTTCAAATTCAACTTCACAGAAACACGTACGTTATGGACGAGGGAAATTACCATGGCAACCCCTGTACCGTCCTGTTTCTTACAGAACGTTAAATCGGTCGACGACCGTCCTGAAAATCAACAGGACGGAGCGATGCTCGCTTCTACTCATGCGCAGTCCAGGTTTTTGCTGCGCGTTCCGTCCTGTTTGTCTACCGTCCTGAAATCGAAAACTCCGTAGTGACTCCTCATGGAGACGCAAATATCGGGGCAGAAGTGTCAATGTGAAATACGCGCCGTTCTATTCGGCGAACTGCGCACAAGATAAGAAAGCTTTACGGAAAATTCCATTTTTGAAAGCGGTTAGCTTGCGTGCACTTTTACATTGCGTTCTATACGAGCAGAATATATTTCTCTGTGTATTAGTCGGAATACTTGATGCACACGTCTGTGCGTTTCGGGAAACAAACGTGCTAGTTGACTTCCCGTTGTGAGCGCGTAAGAAATTAAACTCGCATGAAAAGTGCGTTGCTTAAAGATACCATAGAAACTGACCAATTAATAAAGGCGAATAAGTGTATGAACTTGAAACCAGTCATTGTGCGTTCATCTTCAAATGTACTTATTTGTAATGCCGTCACTCAGGAAGAAATAAACTTCTTGTAAGTGGAATGTAGTTTCGAGGATACTTTCTACATTTACAATTTATCTATCTATTTGTATGTCTGTCTGTCCGTCTCTCCATCTATGAATATACGTATATATATATATATATATATATATATATATATATATAGAGAGAGAGAGAGAGAGAGAGAGAGAGAGAGAGAGAGAGAGAGAGAGAGAGAGAGACCTTAGGCCATTTTTCCTCTAACAAAGCACTTGCCTTATACTGAAAGAGGATATTCATATGTGAATGGAAAACTTAGCCTCAAGCAGGATTCGAACAAGCGACCTCCCGCATACAAGGCGGATGCTCTGACCACTGAGCCATTGAGGCCTATCTGGTAGAACGCGGTCAACTGAGCTTATATTCTTAACTGTATACAGAAATAATCTTTCAAAGCAGAATAAATTTCTGTTTAGAAAAGTAGATAAAGTCTTCTTGAAAACTTATAAATCTGTAACTAAGTTAGCTGGCACCTGCCTGCCGTCCAACTTAGAATATTTCTCCCTGTCTTTGAAAACGTCTGTTTCTGACGCTGGCTAAGTGGTTTCTCCCCGACTTGTTTACGAAATAGCAATTTAAACTAGGCCTAAACAACAGTGAATTATTGCCTGGGTTCTAACACACCCAGGCCCCAACACAAAACACTTTATTAGGTGCCTTTGACATTGCGTTAATCGCTGCCCTGGGTAGAGGCGAGCCAGGGGATTATAGTAGACACGGGGAACAACATGTGAGAAATAAATAGATCCGCCCCCCGGCAGTAAATATGGCCCGTGCAAAAATAACTTATTCCCCGTGACAAACAAGTTTAATACGAAAACAGTCCAATCCCAGGGTAAAGCGAACCTGCACAGACTGACAAACAAGATCTTACAGACAGAATGTGCTAACAAAAAAGTAGCATAATACAAACATGTCTAGAATAACAAAATAACAAGGGCTTTTAGCCCGCCGTTACAATATATATATATATATATATATATATATATATATATATATATATATATATATATATATATATATATATATATATATAAACAATACACCAGCCTCAGGGAGAACTTAGTAACTTAGTAATACAGTATTTCAGGGTTAAAAAAAAGAAAATGTTCCGCAAATTTTAAAGAAGCCTTAGATGCTTGAATGGCACTATAACTAAGTGGATAAAGACTGTAACCTTTGAAGCAATGCCGCTTAGAGACTGGGATGTTTGAATATGATCCCTTTCAGGATGCAATAAAGTTGTGTTTTACATCAAGGGAACGTATTCTTTTACCACGCGAATAAGGAGTTTGTCAGCTACTACACATATAGTTTTGATATACAAGCCTTATAACTTAGTTCATTCACAATTGTGGTAACTTAACATCATAAAACTAAAAACAATTGTCGTTCAAGGATTGAATAATTGCAGTGCAAATAGCAATTGCTGTATCATGAAAAGTGTCCTACCAGGCTTCCAGAATTCTAATGTTGAAATCTTTCTGATTAAGATAAAGAGTTTTCAGCTACACTATGGATATGAGATATCAAAGAGTTAAATTTATATTGCTGTATACATATTATACACATTGGATCCTGACAAGCAATAGCTATCCAAGTAAATTGCAGAGCACAATTAGTGCGGTATTTAATCTATTCCCAGTATTTATTTGATTTGATCGCCTACCACCAAAATAAATTTTTGGTATCACTGCAGTCTGTGCATTAGGCATCAGGATTGTGCAATTTCCATAGTTTTCTTAACAATATCGCCCCTTGTGAAAATTTTCAACCTCAGCTGCTGTGATAAAGTTACAAGCTTTTGTTATTACGGGACTGGTATAGTTCATGGAAAAGGTCTGACCTTATTAATCTTCTTCTTGAAGCTGTAACTTAACAAGCCGTGCATATTACGTTTTACATAATTGACACACAGCCCCACCCCATAACTCTTTCTTACTTGCTGCCTTATCGATTATGTGATTTATGTTTCAGTTATCCTTTTTCTTAACTTCTTTCAAGGTCGATACAGCTGCTATGACCATTTAAATGTCTTTTTAGCATCCTCTAAACAGGCCTGCATCTAGCCTATAAGCCTACCAAAGTGTAGGCCGACCTGGGCATTTAACATTCAACTTTGCGATATGTTACAAATTAACAATGCATTCTTTGAGAGCATCCGTACCATAGAAAGTTTGCCCAGTTCTTGCATATACGATATTTAAAGCCCAACTTTCAATTTAATTGGAACCCTGCTCCTGAAAAAGCTGTCTTAGGCCTAAGGCTATATGGTACCCACATTGCACTGTGACAAGGGCTTAGCTACAGTACTGTGACGTTAGGCCTATGCTAAAGAGTGGGTGGAGTTACAAAGTGTGTTTGTTACAGAGTGTACCTATGTTACAAAGAGAGTTGCAAAGAGTGGCTTATCAAACAAAGTGGGTGTATTTGTCTGGTGGTTTGAGGGTACTGCCTTGCATACTACAGGTCAAGGGAAGAAATCCAAAAACACTTGGAGATTTTCTGGGGACTAAAAGTTACTTGTTCAGCGTAGTTCACAGTAAAGGGGTGCAAAGACCACCTAAAACCGGGACCAAACCGAGACAGCCCGAAACCGAAGTCGGTTTAAGATGGTCTCACTGAACTTGGACCGACGGTTGGGTGGTCTGACCAGCCATAGAACAGACGTCTCTTCAGTCCTGGGTGGTCTCAACGTTTCTAGACCCAAACCGGGAAAAACCGTAAAAACCCGACCCAGATTTATGCAAACTTTCGCCCAACCGAAGTTCAATGGTGGAGTGGGGGAAAGAGAGGATGGAAGTCACAAAGGTCGGTTGTCACATATACGATTACAAGAACACTACAAATGAATAGGCAGGAGCGATGGTGGATTTTTCACCACTGGGGTACCTCGTTCATACGAAACCAAAACGCGGCTATCACAAACACGAGGAACAATGTTTCAAGATCACCAAAAATTTGACCCCTAGAAATACAGATTTGCCATGACACGAAATAAGTTATGTATTGGTTTCTTTAATGATACTGGATGTGAAAATATTACAGAATTACGATCAAAGTGTCTTGAAATTACAACTTGTTAGTCGAGTTTGTAACATGCAGTGATTGTTAGGTATCAACTATATAAATAGTGTGTCAAGGAAGGTTGTTACAGTTAGCATGCAGTTGTAAAAACCTGCATCGCGAGTGTGAGAACCTGCCCCACATCAATATTACAAATGTATAACATGGTTTAGGCATAGGTTAGGCTCATATATAAAGCTGATTCCCCTTGCTTTCCCCAGTATAAACCCAAATATACTTCAGACATGGTCTATGTCTGATGTGGCAAATGACAACAGTGAGCCTATTTTAGACTGATGTTACTGTAAGTTTCAGTCTACAGACTGGTTTTTTCAGATGATGAATACCGGCACTTATCAACGTAAAACTCAGAGAGGGTGCTACAATGAAGATGCTATGACTTTTGCTGTGAAGGCGTATCTAAATGAGGGACTTAGTTTGAGCAAGGGAGCAGAACAAAACGGTGTAAATTACAGAACATTATTGAGGTACCTACCGATATATCAAAAGAAAGAAGGAAGCCTTGAAGGAGTAACAATTGGATACAAGAAAAATAGGTTCTGAATGCTGAACTTGAGAATGATCTTGTAAAGTATTGCAAGAAGGGAACAGCAATTTTCTAAGGCTTGTGTATTAGTGACCTGTGGAAGAAAGCATTTGAGGTAGCTGTAGCAGGCAATGTTGCTGCTATTCATTCATCCTGGATCAAAAACGAAGAGGCGGGTATCAAGTGTGCAACAGCGTTCTTAAAGCAAAATCCAGTCTGACACTGAGAAAACCCGAGGCCACGTCGGTCCAAAAAATGATTAACTTTAACCTATATAATGTGGCATTGTATTTTGACAACCTTGAAAAGGTGCTAAGCAGACCTGGTGGATTTGGGGCTGATCAAACATGTAACGTCGATGAGACTTGTGTAACTGCCGTACAACGGCCAGTAAAAATTTTGGCTACAATGGGTGCAAAAGAGGTTTCTTTCATCGTATTCCAAGAAAGAGGTACCTTTGTTACCCTTTGTTGGACGGTCATTGCAATGGGAAACCACATACCTCCCTACTTGGTTTTCCCGCAAAAGAAAACACATTGTTGGCTACTGACAGCTCCACTAGGAAGTGGTGCTTCTGGAACGGCAAATGCATCTGGATGGATGAATGAGGACGTTTTTCTCAAGTATATGTTCCATTTTGCAAAGTACACAAAACCCACATCTAAAAGGCCAGTTCTGTTGCTCTTAGATAATCACCATTCCCACATATCCTAAGGTGCCATCAACTTTGCTACAGACAATAACATTGTCATGGACAGCTTTCCGCAAAATTGCTCGCATGAGCTCCAGCCTCTCGACAAGTCTGTTTACGGACGTCTCAAGACATATTTGAATCAGGCCGGTTGCGCCAGCTAGACTCTGCTGGAAAGTCGATGACAAACCACAAAATCCCAAAGTTGGTGTCCTATGGAAGTGCAAAGGCAGTGACAGAAAAAAAAAATGGCATGTCTGTGTTCAGTTCTATAGAAATATATCCGTTTGATAGGAAATATTTTCCCACTGGAGATGTATCTCTCAAGCTACAGAAGTGACAGGCAAATGCCAATTGCGGATAGCAATGATGAACAAAACACACCAACAACATCAACAAGCCCATTGCCGACACCTCAGACAACCGATCGTCTACCCAACACAGTTCAAATGACGACAGCACCAACCCAAGCAATACTTCAAGGCCCCAAGCTACAGGACAACCATCCCAAGCAACAGGGTCACCACCCCAAGCAGCAGGGACACCAGCACAACTATCCCAAGCTTTAGTGGCAGAGCCACCAGTACCATTGCAGCCATCCCGAGCTACAGGACCAATACCCCCAGCAATAGGACCAGCACAAGCACCCGTGCATCCACTCCCAGCTGCAAGACCACCACTCCAAGCAAAACTCCCACTACCCCAATCAAAAGGGACACCAACTCGAGAAATCATGCCATTACCACACAACCGGACAACCCCCACACTTCAAGTAACACCAATCAGCGCTGACCAACTTAGACCTTTCGGTATAAGGAAACCACGGAAAGAGTCCACTACCAAAACAAAAAAAAGGAAAGTCCAATTTTTTTACAGATACTCCTCAAGGAATGGATAGAAGCCGAAACAAATACTTCAAGAGCTAAAAGCAGAAGAAGTCACTTTTTTGAAAAAAGAGCAAAGAGAAACGACGAAGCAGGCACATCGACAGCTGTTCCGGTTGAAACTAATGCAGAGGGAGAATAGCAATGTTTAAACTGTACGAAAGATTATGCACTGTCAGTAGATAGTGAAACTTGGGGTTAGTGTTCCTCATGGAAAAAGTGGACCCATGAAGTATGCGCTGGTGTAGATGAAACAGATGCAGGTTTTGTTTGTGACCTGTGTGATTAGCTTAAATTGCCAAACTGCATGTGGAAACTAAACTTCACTAATTAATGTTTTCATGATATAAAAGTACCGTATTTCTAAAACGTAGCATAGTAAGGATGACTAAAACATTAATTTCAAGTTGCTCTGGTGGTATGAGGAACTGTGGGCTCTTGAAGCAAGTGCTGGTAGAGGGGAAGCTTTTTTAGCAACTTGACTTGCAGACTGTAATGTTGTAGCTAGTTACCATGAACTGAAACTTTGGAACTGTGTTACCTGTATATACCTTAACAACGTTCCTGGTGTTGCATTTTTAATGTACAATATGGTAATAACACTTATTTTTTGCTGCGCTAAAATTGTGAACAATAATGTTAAAGGTATGCCTATGCAAGTATGGAAAGATGTAGACTACAATGGCTATATTTCAAGTAAGTTCTTATAGAAATTACATAATTTCTCAAATGTGTGCTCACGGTACATCTTTAAAGATTACCGTTGTATTAAAACTTTAACTTAGAATATTTTAAGCGCTGTTAGTTGGTGTTTCTTGCGTGTGACAACCAACATCTTGCCATGTGACAACTAGCTCCAAGCACGGGACAATCTGTGCCAACAAAATTTTGATACCCATATTTTAGTGCTACAATCACTTATGCCCCGACAATTGTGTTAAAAGGTAAGTTCCCATCATGTTGTATTTGAAGGTTTATGTTGATCGTGCATACCATTTGTCAATTTGTAATTATAACAAAAACAATGTTTTTGTTTTGTGGCTTTCATCCTCCTTCCCGTAAAGACTTTTTGAAGGGGACAGGCCTATGGCATCGCTCCAGACAAGGAAATTGCTAGCAACTCCCTACTCCAACAATATTTAGGAATAGTCCTAGAGTTCTACGTACAGTTGATGACTGCACCTTGCTTGATATTCATTCCGACTATATGGCTTTAGTCTGGTTGGTCAACTATGACTTGAACAGTCTGTCGCGTTCTCAATTAAATTCACACACAGTCATTGTGTGTCAAATATATGGCCACAAGTAAATTAAACTCAGTGCTGGCTAGGTACTGTTCCATAATGGCGAATGGAAGCCAGGTTGAGCTACCTACTCTGAATGTTCTTAGCTGATGAACTTCCGATTCAGATGATGGGGAAGAAACAACGACGTAGGCAATTCCTGAGAACCATCAGGAAGTTGACATGTACATGGCTGAAGCTCCGGATAAAGCCGCGGTCACACTACAACGAATTCGGATAGGATTCCGATCCGATTTTTGTGAGTTTTTATTAAAATCTTCTCTATTTCGGGTCGGAAAGAACCCCAAATTTGCAAACCTGTGTAATTATATGATTTTTATCGCAGGACTACCAAAATTAAATTTATACGAATTATTTCGTGACGTCACATCGACAGACAGCTTTTATCGGACTACGCGTGTCCGACAAAAGCTGTTTGTCGGTGTGACGTCACGAAAAAAATCAGTTAATATTTTAATTTCATAAACCTCTGATGCAAATCATATATTTGCACTGGTTGGCAAATTTTGGGCTCTTTCTGACCAGAGATGGAGAAGATTTTAATAAAAACTCACAAATATCGAATCGGAATCCGATCCGATTTCGTTGTAGTGTGACCGCGGCTTAAGACTGTTAAAGCTACCGAAGGTATCACAGCTAGGGTACTGAAAAAAGAGGTCCGGCGTGTATCTTACTCTGAGCAGACAGTACTTCTACTCTGAGCAAAGTGGTGCATAGGCTATTCTACTCTCCATTCTTGCCCCCTGTCAATTCCGCGCGGTGCCTCTCCAATGCCGGGTATATGATTAACGATCGTAAGACAAGACTAATGTCAACGGTAACAAACTTCTCTTCTTACGAAGTGCCTTGGGGCATGACAAATTTCACAGAAGACTAGATGGACGATATTGTAGACGCTTGAGAACTCCTTTAAAGGACATATCTCGTCATCCCAGACAGTCCCAATTCTCCCAACTAAGTCAATTCCAGCCCCTCCCATAACTGTCTTAAGCTACTCCTTGTGAAGACACAAACCTAGTTTATTGCTTAAGGCCATATCCTAATGAGCATACAAGGCTATTCTCTGCAACGAAAACACTCCCTGTGCATGCTGATTAATGCAAGATAAGCTGCATCTTTTGAATTTGATGTCAATCAAAGAGCAGCCACCATTTGAAAATTTTGCTTTCACTAAGAGAAAAAATGTACTTTGGGGTGATGAGTGCTTGTCTTTTTGTTTTGATTTGCTCTTTTTTAAAGATTAATTTACGTGACCGATTTTTGGTTTATTGAAAAACAATTATTGCTGAAGTAGTTTTGCTAGGGTAAAGTTAAACGTGATGTGAGTTCAAGTTGCAAACGTACCATGATTATCATTGTAGAATGATTTCCAAACTCGATTTTTTCTTATTCATATCCAACACCATGGTGAATGAGAGGGGAAAACCATGTCTACATTAGCGGCTCGCCATAGGGGCACGGGGGCACTTGCCCCCCAAAAGTTTGCAAAGCATGGTCTTCAATTTTAAAAAAAATAAACATAATAAATAAAAAAACCCCATGTAACTCGAGATTGGTTAGGCCCTCCATTTTCCTTGAGTGGGCTTAAAATTAAAGAAGTGAATAACTTTTCAATGCAATGCTAAGGTTAAACATTAATAAAGTGCTTTCAAAACGACATTTTTTCGGCGCGCTTCGCGCGCGTTTTCTCAGTTGCTTATTTGTAATCTGATTAGCTTAGGCATCATAATGTCATTTACAGAGTGTAACGGTAATGCTGGAGTTAAATGTCCATAGTTTTGAAGACACTTCAGAGCTATCGGGGTCATTAGATACACTACCCATTAGCCGTGTTGATTAACATTCCACGACTAAAAGCAGTTTTGCCAGGGTGTCACCTGGCCAGATTAGCGTAGGTATCTGTCTACAAAAAGTTGTAATGGGTATGTAGTCTAAAATTATTGTGTTTCTCATAGAAGGAGAGGTAATTCCATTCCCTTGTCCAAATTGACAGCGCTGTTGGCCTGCGAGCGGTCTTATGACTGTCAAATGGCCTGTTATAAGCAAAAGGTTCTCCACCTCTGTGCTAAAGTATACCGTTTCAATTGATTTAAAATAAACACACCAAACAGTCAATCTCAGCTCAGTGTGATGAGACTTCTGACTAGTGGCCTAGCTATTTGTATATAGGATGCGACGTCGTTCTGAGTTAGGGGAATTCCTCTCTCCCTTTAAAAAAATTCGTTTCGGAACGGCACTGAGATCCAAAATACTTAGTGCTATCATTTCATCGTTTTCAAGTTTCTTCATGCTCGAAATTTTCGTTAGTTTAAGAAAACAATCCAGAAAACCAACATTTTATGGCTTCTTGGCAAAGCTGAAACATACTGTGACACAATGAAAGAAACAATAAAATATTTCAAGGTGGGGCTCATTTATACAAATGGATCAAGCCGCTTTGCCCATCTCACCTGCCTCTTACTCCACCCCTATGGTAGTACGGTAGCGATCGGTTGATATGGTTGTATTTATTTTTGAAGTAGTCAGCTCATGACTAACTGCCTGAAATGGTTTTTGAAGAGCTTTTGAAAACTACATGGGCATCGCTGTAATACATAATCATAACCATACTCCCATGGGCGTAGGAGGTGGGGGCTGGCGGGCTGCAGCTCCTCTAACAAAATATTTTTGTGAAAATTCGGGCAATATTCTGAGAATTTTTCGGGCATCTACTGAAAGAAAAATAATGCAATAATGTAGCCTTGGTATTTAAAATATAGTTCTGATTTGGATTGCACCATCACCTATATATTCGGTATTAATTCACCCGTGTGTTTCAATTGTAATGGTTAAACTTATATATTATGATTATCAGTGGTGTATTTGAGGAGCCATTAGGTCATTCCCCCGTCACTGACGCCGATATTTTTAGTACCTAAAATAAAGCACAAAATTTTACTTCAAAGGTAGCATATGTGGCACCAGATTGCATGTATGGACACCTATTTTTTCAAAAAATTTTCAAAGGGGAGGGGGACACTCCCTCCCCTTATACCCCTCCCCCAGGCCGGCGATCACACAACATAGTGCCTGCCCCACCCCCATGAGAGAAGTCTTGGCCACACCACTGATTATATTATCATCATTATTGTAACGACTTCCCCCAGAATTATAACCAATATGGAATAGGTAGTAACGTGGCAAATTTTTGTATGTAATTGGCAAGCGCTGTGTTTACGGATGCATGTCTATATGATATGAACATTAACATGTTGAACTCGCGCGGAGCGCGCGGAAATTTTTGTTTCTATTTTTCTGGCAGATCGTTACAACTCCGACCCCCCCCCCCCATCAACTTGGGCCCCTACGCGTATGCATACTCCTATTGAGGTTATTGTACTATCCGGAGTTGACCATTAATATTGCTGGGGGGTCTTCCCAACCTCCCTGAATACGGACTTGAGTTTGCCCCCCAAACAAAATTTGTTAGAGCCGCCCATGCATGTCTACTTTAATTATGGAAAGTAGCTGGTATAGTTTAAATCCATGTGGCATGTCAAGAGGACGTTGAAAACTCGAATTATTTACTCTCTGAAGTGCGATTAATGTGTATGTTATTATATACAAATTAGTGCTTCCAAGGGTATATCAGGTGATTTAAAGAAAATAAATAAAATGAAAACATAAAAAAAATTGAAAAGGGCTTGATACAGTGTCAACTTAGGCTTAATGTATTCTTTACTGCAGCTTTTACATTTGGGACATCTGATTTGAAGCCGCGCAATGTGATTGATTGTAAGTGATCAAAAAACAAATCTGTATATTTTCCTTTATTGGTTGTTCTTTGATCTCAAGTTTGAACTACTAACTATTGCTCTGTTGGTTGTAATTTGGTTACAAATTTGCACTTTTTTGAACAACCCTAAATTGTGTGATCTTTCAGTCCAAACTGACAATCGGGTAGTTCACAGTGGTGCTTAGGGGGCTTAAATCGGTAAATTTGGGTATTTGGGGCAATTGAGTATCTGACTGTCGGTTTCAGGAATTTGTGCGTTCCAGGAAGTTGTCCGACTGGGGATGTTTTGCGATTCAGGAAGTTGCCCGCTTTGCTCAGTTCAGCTTTCGATCAGCGGTGCAGAGCAGGGAGGACCTCCAACCATTCCAGGCTTTGGGAAAGTGTTAAACTTAGACTGGGGGGTAAATTTACGTCCGACGGATGGGGACGTAAAGTAGCGGTCCCGGGAGCAGGATTGGGAGTGATTGGTCGTAGTACACGCCTGCCCTTGTAATCTGAGCATTAGTCGAAAAGAAAACGCGAAACTTCCCGGTTTCATCCACGCTCACTGTAATATATGGTTCTTCTTGAGCCAATTGGATTTTTTGACCCACAAACATTAAAATGACAGGAGGCGGTCGTGGGCTCAGTAGCCTACTGTAGGCCCTACAGGAAATAGTAATACTCGCAATATCTAAGGACATGTAAGGATGCCTAAATGTTGGGCTTAGGCCTAAAGTTAGGCTAAGCCCAACATTTAGGCCTAGCCTAATTAGTAGCTGGTGAATCTTAACGAACTTGTGTCCTTGAGCTCGCAACCAAAGTCCTTACGTTTCACACCAGGTTGTCCTTGAGCGTTTTCTGAAACACACACACACATATTTCCCCTCTAATGTGTTTCAATCAGTCAAATGGTATCATTTTTCATTCGTCAAGGAAGTGATGTACTTGTACTTTTCGGAGAAAAATACAATCCACATCTGTCCATGGCCTACTGCTGTCTGACAGTTCGTCTGCCACTGCATGCATTCTGCCTGCATGCAGTTCCCACGTTAGTATACGTCCATGCAAGTTTGACCAAAATATTTGCCGTACAGTATAACATTACGGTACCGTAACTTCAAGTTTACCGCCCACCTGGATTTTGAAGTTAGCAAAAATAAGGGATATTGTCCCTGGGTAACCTGCTGTTCATTGCAGAAGAGAGAGGGAAGATGACTCCCTTTTGAAAAAAACATGATTTACCCCTTTTAACGAGCAGTTGTTCACCTACAGCAATATTGCTCTGAAGGATAAAGAAAGTTACCTACAATTATGTGGTAGTGCAAATACCAAGTAATGTTTGAGAGCCATACCCACACACGAGAACCACACTTCTCTTCCGATATCGTTAATTTAACTATTAAATAAAAAAGGCTGTTACATCACTCCCATGATATTTAGGGACCTCGGGTAATCAAAGTAAATAAACTGAACGATAGCTTCACTCTGGTCAATGACACCTTGCGCAGATCACTGAAATGTGACGTAAATGTAAGACCATTACATTCACATGTCAGATTGGAGTAGCATTAAAGTGCTGCTTGTGAGCATACTCTGCAGAAATATCAGAACATGGCCTTGGGCAATTTAGACTCAGCACAAGTTTGCTGTCGCTCTGTCTGGGTAAAAAGTTAGACATTTAGTTTTATTTGGAGGAGGGATTGGAAGCAACCGTAGCTGAGAGAATTCAGTGACGGTGTGGGTCACGAAAACTAAACCATTCAGTAAAAGGCGATTTTTTATTTATCAACACATGGCAAATGCAAACAGTATATCCTTTAATAGCACATACACTACTCCGATTAATCAGCATCATGTGCAGGTCAATGAAGTGTCTTGAAGGCTTCACCCATTTCCTCCCCTTGGTCACACAAAAGTAAGGGTTAATCATAGAGATACACAGTACAAACACTGGCACAAATTACAAAAATGGTATAAAAGTAAACTCGTTTGAAAATGGTTGAACAGCCGTAGTAATGTCTTCGGCAGTGTCGCATTGGCTTTTACCAATAGACAGTAATTCCGGTCTGGAGTATCAAATGCATAGCAGCCCTTAATCATTTTTAAGAGCACCCAAGGAATCATGAGAACTGAAAGTTTAAACAATGGGCTGTTCATTGTCTGTACTTCCAGTTCCAATGATCCCTTGGGTTCATTTAGCAATGAGGAACGGCTGCTATTTATGGTGTTTGCAGGTAGGCCTAGAAGTATATCTTCACGGCAGGAACTTGTACCTTCTACAGTCTAATGTTTGTATGAGGTAGGGCGTTTGTGGGTGGGTAAAAACTGGCTAGAGCTAATTGTTTTGAACTTCGAATCCATATCTTTTGTACAACTTTCCCGCAAATATTTCCAAGTTACACTAAAGTCAACATTCTCAACGAAATCTCTTTCAAAAAAGTCCCATCAACTAACACTGGTCTTTGGCCCCCTTCCCCAGTAGAATGAATAGAGAAAGACACTTATTTGAAGTCGTTAATAGAATTAAACATCATTATAATAATCAGAATCAAAAACCATTTATTATTCACGGAGTCAGACTGATTTTAGTGTGATTATGTAGTGAATGAGTTAGCTTTAGAACATCATAAAAGTTGTAATTATACTTACGGTGTTGCTATCCGACTGGTCATTCTGATGTCTCTGGCCAAAAACTGTGAAGCTTTCAAAGGCAGGTACAAAGTGAGAATTTTTCTAGAATAAAATAATGAAAATATAAAGCCAAAACTAAACAAATTGTTTTCAAATAACGTGTCAAACGTTAACAGCGTCAGAAGAATTATTAAATTATTCAGAAATTCGGAAATTCTACCATATATTACATATATATGGGTATCTAGAAAGACAGTTCCCTCCATATCTCCTCAACTTTCCGAAAATATACATTACTTGAAAAGATAGATTCAGTGACGTTTTCTCGGTTTGCCGTGTCATTTTGATGTTAAGTTAGTACACAACTATCTTAAAATAGGCTATACTCTAAAAGAAGAGTTCATGGAGAACCAGGGGTTTTCTAACAGGGGACATGGTCCCGTCAGGGAAGGCTGCTGCCTTCATCGGTGATACGTTTCTTTTGACTTCTATTAACCTGCATGTAATCTTCGAGTTCGACCAATCTTCCCCATCGGTCCATTTTTTCAAGAGGCAGATTCTTCAAAACGAAACATTGCTCCAAGTCCTTTCGCTACTCATCTCCCAGCAGACGGGCTTTGGAGTTGTTGCACCGTTCGGAAGCTTTTTCCGAGTCAGTAGGGCATATCCTGGCGCCACCCCTCATGGAGGGATGTAGCTTTCCTTATCTTTGGGTTGAGGGAGGTGGATATAACTTTTGTCTCCTTCCTTTATATAGTAGGATTTTGATCAAACACATGTGATAATTCTTTGCTGATATTTGCAAGTGTAGGCTACTACGAGTCCGACGAGTTTGAAATGACTTTATTGACGGTTAACCTAAAGAGTCTTTGTACAAGTGCGATTTTTTTGCATCTTTCCTAAAAACACTTCACTTCTTCGTGGTTGTTTTAAGAAGGTACTGATGGGGCATGTGTCCACTCCTTTGCATTTTCCCATCCCCCTGGCCCAGACTGAGAAGTTTTGTCGTAGGTAATTATCTCCTTTGGCTTACAGGTATTGATATAAGGAGCCAAAAAATTCTGTCTTCCGCACTCTTTTCTTCAATTCGTCTATTTAATTTTGTTTATTATCTTAATCGTTGCGTAACGTTTTGATTCGTATTCATTTGGGCATTTAATATGAAAGTACTTACCGTCCATCCCCTTGAGATGTCTATACCATTTTATGGTTTCTCAGATCCAAAATGGTACCAACCGCGCTATATTTGGTAAAGCTTTGAGCTAACTATACCTTTACAAATTCTACTTTTGCAGTAAGATTTTCGGTTGTGGCATGGCACGTTGCTAAACATGCTCCGCTTAGTGTCATGAACTGTCCCCTGGAGATTTCCACAGGGCTACGCCCCTCTCAGTCATATTTAATCACAGTAGCAAGAGCAGCAATTAAATTAAATTAAATTAAATTAAATGTTGCCTCCACTGAGGAAACATCCCCTTCAATTTCACCCCTCCAAAACAGAAAACATCACTAAATAGTGAGGATTCCTAAAGATATAGTCATTCAACTCTTACCAAGCTTTACCATTGATATCACCATTTTGCAATTAAGCTCCTGAAATATACACAAATTTTACAAAGAGTATACAGGGGTGTCATCTTTTCCTCCTGCTTTACACCCTGCCAAAACTAAGACAAAATAACTACATAATGACAATTTGTAAACATACAGCCTAATAGTTCAACGTTTTGCCTAAATACCTCCATTATGCACCTAAATCATCTCACATAGATGTTACCCCCTCCTCTGATGAGCACCCTCCGCAGGATGGTACCCATGCACGGGTGACAAAAGAAGTGTCCTTCCGAGTGCCAATTATCTATAGGCACGGTACTTTGGTGCTCCGCTTGGTGTCATAAACTGTCCTTGGAGATTTCCCCAGGGCTGAGCCCCTCTCAGTATTTGATCAAAGTAGCAAAAGCTCCAGCTGACGGATGTTGGTTGGAAGAGTGACCATCACAGCTTTTCCATGGATTCCTATAAATAAAAATCTACACCACTGCGGACAGGAGTTAGCTATAACAGACATTGATGCTTACGTTTTTTTTGTAAACTATAGGTCTAGAGCTTCCAGAAGAAACGTCTTGGTTAGTATCCTTTTCAACTTAAATGAAAGTATAGACGAGATGATCCAGTATGCTAAATGGCTGGAACTTAAAGTTTAATATACGAAGTAGTAAGCAGTACAATCAAGCAATTTGGTGTACCAACCTCAATGAAAACGTTGTTACAAAAATTCAATATTGAATAGACTGAAATGAGTAACTCAGATCTAAGGAAATGGCGGAACAGTCACAAGTACATAGTTCCTGTTACGAATCACATGCTGGAGCTGACACTGTTACAGAATAGCTTTGTTGTGAGGTGTTAGTTTATGAACAATAAGTTCACACCTTATTCGTTCTTTCTGACTGAATACTGTTTATTCCATAGATAGACCGAGTGCTTGGTAAAACACTGTAAAGACTTCAGTTTAAAGGAACTGTGTGTCGAAAAATCAAAGACCGGTACAGGAAATTGAATGGTACCTTTACAAGAAGATTCTATAGAACTCTATGACAAAAACAGAAATCCTTTGAATTTCTATAAAGTTTTCATAGAGTTTCTATAAAAACGTATACACTCTCAAAAGATTTTGTACAGGCATGTTTAAAGAATTCTATAAACTTTTTAAAACATGTATAAAATCTTCAGTTTTTAAAAACTCATCAATTTTAACGTTTCTATAGAACTTACAAGTAGCATACCACAATGTTGCAAAGCTCGAGACTTTCAAAGATCTATTCCATGTTTTTTTACTTTGCAAAGATAGGTTTTAAAGTGCATAGTGTTTTTAAAATTCTTTAGAGATTTTAGAAAATTCTTTACATATTTTAAACCTGTTTTCAGAAATACCCATTAAAGGTCTTCAGAGTGAGTAACGAGTGTAGTACTTCTTACAAAACCTTCCAAAGAAATTACAAACTTTGTGAATTCTCTTCTTTAAAAATATTTAATGAGGGTGATGGGTGCATGAGACGAGACTATGGTAATCATGGGTGTCGAATATTTCATTTATAGGTAAAATTACATGGCAACCGAATTTTAAACGTCCCTTCGGGGAACCTTTCGTCATTGTGTGGGTTGTCTTATCGTCAGGGGAGCAAATTGACAAAGGCACAATACGTACCCGAAGACTCGGCAAGGACGAGAAACTTAGCGAAGATGTGGAAAGGAAGATGACAATGTTGGGTGAGAATGTGAGTTATAGCATGTTTTTCAAAATGCGCAAACCTGATTTACCTACATTTCTGTTAAATTTGTGTCTTTACAAATGTAATTTAGACAAAATAATAGAACATGAAGTGCGCTAAACCTCATTGCATTATCCGCTCTGTCTGCCTAACAAACGGGTCATCCCCATTTTTTTACTGCTTCATGTAACGTAAGAGAACAAATACGCGGGCAATTAAGGATGGCTTTTCATACTGTGTCTATTTGTAGCTAGTTTACTATTTGTATCGGCAAAGAAAGCAAAACATTGGGGCTTCATTGGAGAACGTTTTGCTTTCTTTGAAGCCACAATTAGTAAACTGTCGGGGCGACAGACCACTGCCAGACGTTACGCACTCACCAAGCTCACATAAGAACAAAAATTTAAAAGACACACAGCTGACACGAAACGAAAAGCACAAAACACAGTGAAGTAGCTGATAATGAAACAAGATAGAACATTGCCAAATTTGTGGAAACGTTGGTGGGGGAGGTATCAGGTATCCCTAACACATCAAAATTGAATTGATACCATACTAAGAAAATTAGTGAGCAAGTGTTACAGTTAATTGCTTCTGTATTTTATAAGTTTTTACTTGTTACTTTGTTTTTGCTTTTGCTGTGACAGTCCTCCTTCTCAGATAGTGTGCACGTTATTAAAGTTTACCTCTAATATTATGATCTCAGTTTTGTCCAAATCTAAACATCCCCGCTTTCCCTTTAAACTTTTCTAAACGCTTTTAAACGCTTTCCTTTTAAAGAGCCCAAAGAAAGAACTACCATGTTGAAGTTGTCTGAAGTAACACAAATGAAATAAAATGCCTGTCTGAAACACAATTCTTTGTAACTTATTTACACCGCGGGAATCACAATGAAGGAGGCATATGCTACTCTTGTTTGTTCTACGGGTTAATTCATACAACAAAATGATCTTGACAAATCTTATGTGTGCCAAACTGACGCCATATGTGTACATGGGTAATTGTACAAACTTTCAGCTTTGTGGAAAGTAGGTCTTATTCCGTAAATAAGTTTCGCTGTCAAATACTCCGCAGTCATTCATTTAAGAGTGTTACACTCATTTTAGAACTTTCTCCTTGAATTGAGGTGACCTTAGCAAGACAGCTGTAATAGCTGTTATGTAGGCTGAATGTTGAATATGCTGAACGAAGACAAGGAAGCAATATGTAAGCTATGTTAATCCAGGTAGGCGTTACTAGAAGGAGTAACGACTGAAACTTAAATTATGCTAATCCTTTTAGACCCAGTTTAGCGTGAGGAGAAAAGCCCTGTAACGAATGATCGTTTTATTCAGGCCCGTAGCTATGGGGGGCCTGGGAGGCCTTGCACCCCAGATTTTTGTTAGGCCTCCGAAATTTTGTGTTTCCTAATGTGTAAAAATTAATGACGGCGATCAATGTCGTGCCCTCCTAAAATTTCATCCTAGCTACGCCCCTGATTTTATTTAAGAATATTCAGGTCTCCAGCTAGCTTTTCCTTACCTCATTCACATTCATTCTGTTACTCAAACAAACTGACTATATTGAACGATGCGTTGATGCCCAACTAGTTGCCGACCTTCAAGTATGACTTGCTGTTTTAAAACTCAAAACGACTGTTTACGGCCAAGCACCTCAGAGATGCTGGCAATAATGTAACACCACTGCTGTTTGCAAATGTGCAAAAGTTTTCCAAGACTAAACTTTAACTGCTGTCAGATTTTGATCAGTTTTCGCATTTGCTCGCAAGTTGCAGAAGTTTTGTCCATGTACAACTTGTAAAAGAGAAACAAACTGATCACTGGTTACTAGCGTCCAGACGCGTCGAAACCCAAATTAATTCCAAATTAATAACCAAATTAATTCGTGACTTAAGGGACTGGCAGTGTTAAGGGAACAGCAAAAGCACCCAATCCTATCTGAAAGATGTAGCAGACGACGGTGGAGTTTTAAGTTTAATTCCACCTTTTAAGCTTACTAACTCTACAAGGAAAACTAGGCTGCTTCAAAGAAAACGTTTTAGTAGTAACTCTATTTAATAACACCTCCTTTGCTAATCCCACGAGGCAAATGGCTTCTGGCTGCAAGTTATGTGGGTTACGTAATAAAATAGGAGGATGGAAGTAGGATGGAAAGCGTAAAAACATGGGATCTACACGCTTAGGAGGCCACCACTCATATCCGAAAATTGCTGACTTCTTCTTCTTCTTCCCAGGGAGGTGTTCCCTGTTCTTCCTCACAGCCTTGTCTAAGACAAAACTTGCCAGGGGTGGGGTATGACAACACTGAGGGAATAAGAGCTCCCTTGATGTTAACTTTTAGTACACGTTCTCATAGAGAGGGTTTCTTGGAGACGCCCAGCTGGGCTCTGTTGTTGCCAATCATAACTGTTTCACGTGAGCTCTGTTATTTTCTAATACTTTAAAATACTATACGTTTTGAAGGATAGGATAGAGAGTAAAGAGTAATCTGTCAGATGAATTTTGAAGTAGGCTACAGAAGTTTCTTATTTAAAATGGGCGGAAAAATGTGGGTTTCCGGGTAAACAGTAGCCAGACATATTTTCTCGCACACAGTTTCGTCAGAACTTGTAAGACTGATGGACCACAGAATTTTGATAAAGATGATGCTATGTCATGTTGAAAAGGGTTTCAGAACAATATAGGAAGACTAAATCCCACTGGTAAGTAATCTGACTGGAGAAGGACCTAAACTAGTTAATAAGCGTGTATTTTACTGGTATTGATTAAGTAGTATTTTATTTTAGGGATTCTAACAAATATTGTTGAGCAGCAATATAATGAAACTTTTTTCATAATCCGGGTTGTTTCCGGGTTGTTTCCTCACAGCCTGTTTTCGTCATTATGTTGGAGCAACGAGTCTTTATATTCTATATAAAGGACACGGGGTCCAGCAGTTCAATGCATCTTTTAATATTCCAAGTTCCTTTAAACAATAGTGGGAAGTATATTTTGCCATAATATAATTTGTAACACGGTGTAAGGACACTTGCTTGGTGTCACAGTGATATGCATCTTTTTTTTATTTTGGGGCCAATGTGACTTTGTATTGTGTAGCCATGGTTTGGTATTTTGACCATTCCTATCGTTGTTTGTTGGTATGTAGTAACTTATGCAGGCAATGCTGCATAGGCTAAATATAAATAGGGTCAATGGGTTCGACTTATTTTTAAGCTGAAATGCATTGGAAGAAGAATACTTGAGGTATGGGATGTGGCAAGGCCATCCTTGTTAAAAAATGAAATGAGAATTCTAGAGTGTTAAAAGGAGTATCAAACTAAAGATTTGATTTAAAATAAGAAGTACGTCTGTAGGAAAATGATAGGAAATACGATATGCTTGGAAATTTGTAGTTCGTCTCGATAATTGAAAATGGGGTATGGAATCTTAAGGTGTAGGCAATGGCCAGGGTATGGAATATTTATGCTTACTGCATCCAGCCCCAGGGGTATTCAGGTATTATAGCAGGTGGCAATGAGTGCAGAAGTTTGGGGAGTAATTTTGAAAGAGCCAAAGGCTCATAATAGTGAGAGATTTGAGAAAACTTCATTTTGTTCTAAATGTTACTGTGTAAGATACTACCAACCCTGGATACTTAGTTCCCGCTATGAAAGCAGTTAACTTTTTAAGTCCATGTTACCAGGGAGTTGTTATGGATGAAGTAGAAACACGTCTCCCTCCTTTGATACGATGTTGTTTGCCGACAATAATCTCCTGTTTGCCTTGTTCTATCCAGGGAGGTCTAATAACACTTCCCTGCTATATCAAATTCTTAAGCACATGAAATGGATTACAGGATGTGACGACAGTACTTCTGTCGTCTGCTATACCTCAATCAGTTTTGGGATGATTTACCCATTGCAATGGTATTTCCAGTCGTCAAGGAAAACAAAAATTATTCCATCCCTTTACGCCAGTTTACACCTATCAAAAGGGTTCAGTAAAAGTTCAAATAACTTACCGAGCATGGATCCATGATTCTTAATTTAAGGAACAGTGTGAAATTTTTTTTTGACTTTTGTCGACAAATGTAGACTTGTTGCTTCACCAAAAAACTGATGCTACCTTACATGCTTAAAAATTTGAAAAATAAAGGGATTGGATCCCTTAAGAGTGGAGTGACAGTCGTTTATATTAGAAAGGTGACAAAGGTATAACTTTACCCGGTGGAGCAGATCACTTCAAAGCAGGGCAAAGCATTGTCTTCATGAAATCTTTGTCTGAGGATTACCTTAGTTCAAAGGATCAAACACTCTGATAGGGAAGTTTAGGTCTAACAACTCTAGAAGAGGAACTAATGAACCTGTTCATGAAAATGTCTCCTAAAAACCCCTAACAAAAAGGATTGAATTATTTTCAGGTGCTTATTGTCTGATGGATTAGGTGCTTGAACTCCATCCGTAACAACTCCGTGATGTTACTGAGGGATTTTTTTTGTTTACTTAACTAATAAGATGGTTATGAGAAACGAAGAAGTTTCAGACTTGAAGTAGCGACATTAATCGTAAGAAAAAAAGGGGGGGGGGGGAGAAACTTACATCATTTCTGCTCTACTAGACATATCCATTGAGAAAGACAGATGAATTATTTAACTGTAAAAACGTGAACTTGAAAACTGGAAGTAGAATCAGAAGTGCAAGGGAAAATCGAAAGGACTCAGATCTTGTACATAGAGGAAAAAACATCAATTTTTGGTTCTTTCAAAGCTAGACTGGTGGTTGATATCCATTATTTTTAATCTCTGGAATCCTTGACACTGGGATACGAGAGGCTCCAAGCATGATGTGTACTGCAATTTTTATATCCAGACCAAGGTTTACATTTACAGTTTCCTTTCAATATACTTTCACTTTGTTTCTTGCTCAACATCGGTGTCGTCATTTTTGTGCCATTGAAGAACCCAGGAGTATATGGGATCCTCGAGATGCTAGTCAAAAAGGGGGAGGGGGACAAAAGTTGAAAGAACACAGTGCTCATGATAACTGTGTACCTTTTTTCACAAACTCGACCGGGGGGCTGGGGGACAAATGACGAAAAAACGTCGACTGGAGGAAATACCCCATACCCTTCCTAACAATGCCACTGGTGGTGTGGGGTAAACTTGGGTGTGAGGATCGATGCGTGTGTTCTTTTTGTTTTAAAATCTTTTCCTAAACCGATCGGCGAATTTCCTCCAATGGGTGGTGAAAAGGTCCCTGGTGGGAAACATTGTATCACCAGCCGAGAAGTCAGAGGTGCAAGCAGTCAAAGGGGGAAATTTAACATATTGAAACTATGGAAACGGAAAAGAAGACCTAGCAAAGGAAAAAATATAAAAGAATCCAAACATGCAGCTAACTCTATAATCTATCCAGAAGTCTGGGTATCCGCACTGTGTGAGTTAGTAATGCTTGGCTGTTCCGGAGGGCCCAGAGATAGGAGAATGAAATACCTTGGCAAGTACTATTTATATAACATGAGATATATTTTTACTACAAGATTTAGTTTAACTTTGGTGAGCTTCTATGACAACTTGACCGAACACTATCGGTTTCTTAAACTTACTGTGGAGAATCTACAAAAGATATAGAAGATCCGTCAAAGCTGTCATCCTTAAGATGTTTCAGATGTTTACGTTTTCTCAATTTGACTTCCGGTGACCTCCAATCACATTAAATCTACACCAAAATCACCGTTCTCTGTGGACGCAATTTGAAAATATTTATTGACATGAGAGAGTCACCATAGTCATGTTTGTTAACACCTTGTTTACATGGTTTTTACAACTTGACCTCTACTTACCTGAGGTGACCTTTGTCCACTAAAAACAGGAGTCCTCTGGAACTCATTGTGGAACATTTACACGCTAAGTATGAGATGCATCAAGGTTACGTGTTATGAAAAATCGTGTTTCTTTTAGGTGCGCAGCGTTATCTACGCTTACCCTTGCTGACTTCATATGACCCTTGACTTCCAACTAACAACAGCAGGGTTCTGGTATTAATTATGGGGCATCCACATGCTATGTAAAATAAACTTTTCAGAAATCGAGTTGACAAGCAGTTTACAAGTTTTCATAGTTTTATCTCTCTTAATAGAAAAAAATCTAAATTTGAAAAGTATCCATCATTCCTTTCTTGAGGTGAGAGATGACGTGTTTACAAGGATTTTGCTTTATGACCACTGGGGAGCTTAAATGACTACTGAACCCCCCCCCCCCAGGAAACAGTACCGTTCTTCTTCTAAGTATGCAAAGATATTATAGGTAACTTTGAATAGCGGAATTTACTTCCCAGGGGAGAGCAAATATCTGGCCTGAAGTGCTGACCGCTGTTCTCATTTTTAAATACAATGGAACAAATAATGCGTCTTACACAAGTATAATTACTGGTTATGTCGGAGTAGTGTTAAATCGAAAAAGTCATCATTGTTCTGTGTATTCCATTGACAGGAACTTCAGCCCACCTCTTCCCGGGGCTTCTGCGGACATGTCCACACAAACACTAAATCTTGAACACATAATGATTAGTTGCAGTCCATGGACCCATTTAAAAGTCAGTTCAAATAACCGGCCCAGCTTTATATGCACGTTGATTTCTAGAGCGGCTTTAATGCAAAACAAACAGAGGCAATCGATTTTTGTGCGGCGCAAGCTAATGTAAGCTTCAAGTCTTCTTAATGTACTCATCGCCCACGCATGCTAAGCTATTTCTGCTAAGGCTCGCGACTAAGACCGGTAATTTCCAAATTTGTTTTCGCGCTATAAAAAGATCAGCTATAAAGAGCCATATAAGGTCATTTCTTGCTCCTTCTGGTCATTCTTGGACATATCTCAGAGTGGAACAGTGTTTAACTTTCAAACGACGTACAACGAAGAACAATCCCATAACCCTTTGTAGTAGCTATTTGGAAAGAGATCCATAACATGGTCGGCACGTTTAGTTTACAGTTTCGCCCCATACTTGCGTCTTCATGAGGAGTTACTCTCCTCAACCTTGAAGGAGTAGAATTTTGGTATCTACGGATCTTTAATGACCTCTGTCTATGCATCAATAAAAAGCAGGAACACGCGTAGCCTACCTCCAACAGTCGTTCGTAAAAATAGCAGTAGATATATTAGATTCTTGAACATTGCATCTCAGTCGATAAGTTGAGGAAAAGCTCAGCTAGTTCCGAGTTCCGTTAGCTTTTGGTGATTTCATTGTGCACTTCATGGAGGTTATAAGGTGATCTCCGGTTTTCTCTCAAAATTAAAAGTTTAGGTTGGGAAATATCAGTTGTTTACATTTTTTGAGAAGGGGACTTGTGTAGTCAAGTCACCCAATAAAAATTGGGAAATAACATATTTTGGAGCAAGGTGAACAGTGGTGACGGGGCCCCCCAAATGGGAGGTTTAGGGGGTATACAGTATGCAAGAGCAATGTGCAATCTTAGCACCCACTTCAAGTGTCGACATCTTGGCGACGCCACTGATGGTGAAGTAACATTGAAAAAAAAACAAGGAAACAAAGCAAACAGAAAACGATAAACTAAGTACATGAGAAATTCAGAGTACCTAAACGTTTTTTACCTTGATGTGGATTTTAGGTTCCAGTAGCGCGGTCAGGGAGGGGTCATGAGGGATATTGCCTGGCAAAACCCCGCTTACCCCTGTACAAAACTACACACTTCACAGAAGTAAAATCGAATCTGTTTGGGCCTTAACATCAAGGTAAATACATTAAAAATGCAGAAGACTTGCCTAAGACCTTTTCCCCGATTTCACATTCGTATTGCACCTTTATTTCACGACTGGCGATGACATCTGTATGGACCTACATTAAAAACAAATACTTTTGGTCCTGCCGAACACAAGTTAAGTGCTTAGTTTCATGTAGCGCTAGAGGCACGGATTTTCATCGGTGCATTTTGGATTTCCTTTTAACCCGGCGTATGTAGATATCAATCCCCCCCACACACACACACACACACAAACACACCACACACAGGTTACAACCTCTTACGTTATTAGAAATTTATATTCGGTGTTTAAATTTCCGAAAACATCCCACATTGCAGTTTCCATTCATAATTGCATGAATTCTATTTCCATCATCCCAGACGAAAAAATCCCAATCGTGAAACAACTGAAATAAACGATCATCAAGAACAAACTTAAGACACATCAGGTCTAGCGAATAACTGAATAAATAAAAACAATGATGGCACAAGCTGTTTTGATTCTGCAAAAAAGATGTTTTTAATTCATAGTTCACTTCTCACTACTCTGGTATTATCATGTTTTACACCAATCACCCAAGGTTACGTTTATGTCCATATGAGGATTGCTTTCTACTCGGGATACAAGCAACACAGCACAACAGTACCTACTCCTTTTCTAAATTGCTATAACTAGCAAATAGGTAAAGGTTACATTAAAGTTCAGATTGCACGGCAAAAATTCCATTCCATGTTCTTGTGCAATTGCAAGATGCAGATGGTTAGATGCATTTTCTTTAAAGTATTTTATTTCGATCAATTGTTTTTTTTACACTTTAGTTAAAATATTCTACGGCATATTAACAGGGACGTAACTGCCCAGCGCTGGGTGCATTTGATGATTTAGTGATAGGCAATAAGGGAACTGGAACTTTTTACGAAATCAGTGAGTCGTAAGCTTTTCAAACGCTTATCAGTCAAATACATTCACTCGAGACAAAGAATGCACTGCACGGTTCCGGACATATCTTCCAAGTTAATGATGAACTCAAATTCTTCCAAACAATATGAGACCTGATAACTGAGATTTCACTGGCACTTGTTTTGACAGTCCATTTGTGCAGTACGCAGCCCGTGTTAAATATAAAATACATTAAGTGTAACACGTTACAATGATATAATAGTTGAAATCAGTTCTGTAAAGATATCTTTAAGTTAAAATAGATTAAAAAGAGGCACACGAGCCTCATGATAAAAAAAAATTCTCCATGTATAGATGAAATGGACTACGTGCACCCGTACAGAGTACCAACTTTATAAACGTTACTGACGGACTCGTTGCAACTATTAGAAGAAAGCAATGTTATTTGGCATTTACTTTTAAAGACTTCCATTTAAATCGGGACCCGTTGAAGTGCTACGCTACCTTCATGAGAAATTGAACTCACAGTTTCTCTGTTCTCGAAAAATTAGAGTAACCGAAAAAAATTAAAAACAAAACACCAAACGGATCAAAAGTTCAATAACTCTAGAAACAAGCTATTTACAAGATGTACAATGAATAAGTATTCAACACAAGAGCAGTCCGTGTACAGTAAGGGTCTGGATGTGGGGATGTTGCAATATATCAACCTACACCATGTCTATCAAATTCATGTTAAGTATTTCGTTATCACTGCACATTTTTTCAACCAGATAAGTATATGCTCTTATAATGTACAAATAACTATATAATAAGGTTTTAATGGCAGTAAGTTTGCAACTGTTTGAATTCTATTATAAAATCTGCCCTCATTAGAGAGAGTGCACTTTCGTGGCAACTTGTCACAGAAAGAGATTTCACTCTCTATTTTATACAGTGCAGTTCCTTTATGATTTATTAAAAGATGAAAAACGGGAGGGAGCGAGGGCAGAATCCTTCAGCGGGAAGAGGGGCAGAATCCTTCGGCGGGAAGAGAGTATAGGTGGACTTTATCATAAATACATGTACCGGTACAACAAACCACACAAGTATCGTTGTCCGTTGGTATTATTTCAAGATAAATAGAAAAGAACCAAACAGAAAATGTGTAAAGCACTTAGGTGCCTGCATCCTTTCCCATGTTTTAAAACTCGTTTGGATACGATACATGAAAAAATGTTTACATCGTACGAAAATAAAATTAAAATTCCAGTCATTTTCAAGTTAAGTGATGGGTTGTTAGAAAACATAATGCAGCTGTATTCATCTCTGTTAATGTTCCGTCCGTGTTATTTTATTCTTCTGCTGTATTACGGGATCAATTTGATTTTGATATGGTATAACAAGAGTTTCGTTTACTTCCACAAGATGTAACACCGCCAATGCTTCTTGTAACTGTGAGACATCATAAATGTTTATGATGTTACGCTCCTTCAGTATCTGTAATAGTGTTAGACCAGGCATGTCAGTTTCCTTGTGGAGAAGGTCAATTTTGGTTTCCGGTAGATTAAAGTAAGTTGCCAACGCAATGCAATTTCTATTCTTCAACTTTACAGAGACTTTGACCATAAGTTTTCCAAATTCATCTGTAAGAATATACAACGAAAGAAATTGGTAAGACTGCAACAAGATCCAAGTCCTTATCGTAGGTAGGCAATGTTTTACCGACTGCAGTGGCCAAGTGGTTAGAGCATCCGACTTGCAGCCGGAAGGTCTAGGGTTCAAATCCTAGCCGGGTCATACCAAAGACTTTAAAAATGGAACCTACTGCCTTTGTGCTTGGTGCTCAGCATAAGCATTGGAGTAGGAAAAGCAAGCCAGTGAGCCACAACTGGAAAAAAGGCCGTGGTCGTCTCGACGTGAACCAGTTGGTTGGAAACTGGGACTTTAAACCTCATCTAACTAACTAGCAATGGGAGTTTGCAACGTAAAGTCACGGTCAATTAATTATCCCAACTTGATACAAAAGGATACCCTCTTAAATTCGTTTCTTTAAAGCTTAGAAATCTTAAAGATCATCCCTTCCTCATTTCCTGTTGTAAATTTACTTGGATGATGATTAAGACTTACAGCAAACAGGGTTTCTTTTCATAGTCACTCCCCATTACTTACATTAACCCCTTGATAATTCTCAAATTATCAGTCTGAACCTTAAACTTTTTACAATGCTTACCAAGAAATACGGTAAATTTTATGCTGTATGCTGACACATCACAATTTGGCCTACACTAAGCGACTACAATGAAATTGAAAGTATGAATCTGAACTTCTCATAGCAAGGCTGATTTTGGATGGATAGGAAGAATACTTTAGTTTATCAATAAGAAATTATTGTTATATACCACTTGTAACAAAAAATATCTTTTAAGCAAAATTGACACTAATCAGCATGAGAGAAACAAAACCTAAAATATAATAGCAAAAATGTTATTTGTGGAAGACACAAACATGTAGACATTTCACATAAGACAGAAGGTGTTTGACCTGACGTTTCCACAACTGGCAAACAAGAAAACGTGAATTTTACCCCAACTGACGAGTGTGTTTTCCGTTAAATTGACAATTGTATTACCCGTCGAATTACCCGTATTACCCTTGTGGGGTAACCCTCAGACACCCAACATATGCCTATTGTGGAATTTTGCTATAACATAAAATCTTAAGTGGTGTTTCATACCTCCAAGTGATGATTCTGGAAAATATTTGCTCTTGAATGCTGAATCCACTTGTGATGAACCATCCGCCATGTCAATTGAAGTCTTCTGAAATGATAATTAAACTTTACTTTACTATGCAATGCTATCAACATATTTCATGCTTCATTTTCACTTCTGACAGCACGTTTTTTTTTCTGTTTAATCGTGACCTATGATCATGATTATCGAGCATACAGTTTGTTTTATTTGCTTAAGCATCCTTAAAAATTTCACAAAGTTCAAATTTTTACATGCAAACATTGTGAAGCAACATGCGCTGAAATTTGGACCTTTCTATTCTCACAAAATAACTTGCTAAAGGACCATGTTCCTGATAATCAATTTATACACTCCAGTGGTATATCATTATTCTGTAGCATATCCCACTATTCCGAGCGATCTTAATACAATTACAGTATCAATGTGTGTAAGATGCAGGCCCGTAGCCAGTCAAAGAACTGAAGGGGCGAAAAATTTTGCAAAGGGTGAGCAATATTTTTTCAGGGGCATGCGACATACTAAAACGCATTAAGGCAATGGTAATTTTTGGTCTTCAAGGAGGACTTTCTCCCGCCCCTTTCCCCCTTGGACAGGGGCTTGGTGAGGTGCCACCGTGTCGATGTCATTTGCAATAGGAATTCGTCTAAGGCTCTGAACGTTCTCCTGACCTACTAAAATTTCAACCTCACAAATGCATAAGTTGTTTTCCTTTTCAGGCAAGCCTTTTCTGCCTTGCCAAAACAATGAAGGTTTAGTCTAATTAATGCTCTACATTCATTTGAGAAAGAAGATAGATTTTAAAGGTACCCAGTGAAAAATGGGACGAAAAATTACTGCTGTTGTACGATTTCGTCCAAAATGCTTCCGCCATTAAAAATCGTCATGGACAGTTTCGCATTCCAGTATTGCCCCCTAGACTTAATCCATTGTAGAAAAGAATCCATAATAGCCTTCAAGGTTTCTTCGTGGTATGAAAGAAACAACTTCATTTGTCAGTCAACTCTAGGAGGGAATATTTGGGGTAGAAATAAATCCCCATTTGAAGGTGAAACAGTCGGCCGATTGCGCAATGAAACATTCCTTTCTTCCTATCCTTGAAAAATTAAACAAAAGCAGCGATTTTTCCAACCAAAATAGTCCAAAAGGCGTAGGGCGAAGTTAGAAGATGGAAAAACGTCGTCCAAAATCTTTTAACATCGTCCCACTTTTCACTGCGTTCCGCCAGATATGTCTGACTCTGACTGGACATTTTAATTTTCATCATCTCTACTGCCAAAAGATGATGGTTGTCTTCAGAAACTTGAAATATTACAGTAGCCTGCCTAATATAGAGGAAATCTTTTGGCGATTTAATGTCACTCATAAGACGTTTCTCTTGCCGACCGTTTTTACTATAACCTGCCGCTGATATCTGATCAAATCGGCACTCCCCCACGTAAATCAGATTTCTATGTGTGAAGAAGCCACATACTTTAAAGGGCCTGCTATATTGTTTCCATCAATTAAAATCTACCAACCAAGTGTACGGATGTCAAGGAGGTGTATGGCTCCAAATAATTGGGGAAGAAATTTTATCAAATGGTATTTAATACAAGAAATACAAAAAAATGGCATTTAAAGTGTTTTAAATTCTATGCATTCAGCATAACAAGGGCACTTAAAATAACAGTCCGTAATAGGAAATTTTAGCATGATGATATATAAAAAAATACATAAAAAAGGTTCAGAACCAGCTAGGATTTGTCCCTTGTATTAATGAAGGCACCTCAATATCCAATGCGTCTGCGTAGACCCCTGTGTAGTTGAATAAGCCCTCGCATTTCCACGAATCCTTTGTGTGACTTTGTCACCTATCAGTGAGTTTATGTTAACCCTCTGAACAGTGCCACGGCATGGAATCTCCACTCCACTCTTGGAAATAATTTCCTGGAGTGGGGGTGGGGGGTACTTATTGGCTATAACTGACTGTTGCCAAGAAGCCCTTTCCTTAGTTTCACCTAATGGTAATTTGTTTCATAATCTCTTTCCTGAATCCCTTATTCAAACAATCGCATAACATCAATCAAGTAGTTTTGGCCTGTAACCAATGGATAAAGAAGCATTCCAAGAAACCCCAGAGCTACCCCGCTGACTGCTAAATCAATCCTGCGCTGAAAAAATCTTACCGCTACGAATGTCAGATTGCTAAGAACAGTACTAGCGCTTTGAGACTTCTTGTGTAAGACACTTTATAAGAACTGTTATATTATTAATATTCTCCTACATTTTAACACAAAATTCACATACAGATACAAAAATATAAAGATTTTTTTCTAAAGGTGAACGCCTTCTAGTAAAACTTGCTTAAAATCTCTCATTTTTGAGCAATCTTACCCTGTCCTTTTTATTTTCCCAGTTTTTGTCCTTTCTCCAGTTAGCTTGTAGCTTTTTCCTCCTTTCTCTGAATAGGCCTAGTTGTCTAAACCTGGTGTCAACTCTGAAGTAAAACTGGGGGCCTCCTTCATAAAGTATACTTCACCCTTTATATGGCTTAAGGTTTTATTACCAAAGGTATATTTCCCTGGATACCTGTACCATTTTGAAGGTCTGCTTTATGTTTTCTATTTAAAGGTTCCATTTAAAGAATACTGAACATCTATTTTTCTGTTGTGTAATTTTAACAATATCTCACGTTATTAAACCACTAATCATAAGGCAAACAGGGTATCCCATTCACATATGAATTTCTGTGTTAATCAAAGGAAGGTGACAAATTGTGAACTGATACAGCCTTGGGACAGGAATATTTTTGTGGTAATGCAATCGGTCTTTTAAATACAACTTGTAACAACACAATTTTTCAGCACTTGAAATTACGCATTCCCGAGGACAATCCTGTTTGTACATTAAATATAAAAAGAATCCATTTACAGACCATGATGATGCAAGGGACGACATAAATTAAGTTAAAGATTGTACCTGTATTTTTTATACTGGACTACTGGGAATGATTAAAGTCTGAGATGAAACGAAACAAAACCATTTTTTTTTTAAATGGTACATTAAACATTTAAGCGTATCCAAACCTTTCTACTTTTTGTTGGTCTTTTTCTTTCCTCCTCAAGGGTCATCGATTGAAAGGAATGCTTCATTTGCCATTGTTTAAGTTCAGTTTCAATTTCCATTTTTTCTTGAATTACTTTTTGAAGACGTTCTTCTGTTTGTTTTAAGACTTTCTCAGTTTGTGTTTGTGACTCCTTGGAAGCCTGAAGTTCTCTTTGAAGACGAGAAAGCTTAACTTGACTTTCGTCACGTTCAACTTTGAATTGATTTCTTACAAGAGCCATCTTCTGATTAAGCTCTTTGGTTTGTTGTAAGGCTTTTCTAGTTTCTTCGTGTGCTTGCTTGGATACTTGAAGGTCTTCATTAAGACTGGAAAGCTGCACTTGCTTTCCATAACGTTCTGCTTGAGACTGACTTCTTTCTTGTGTCAATGTTTGGTGAGCTTCTGACAGCCTTCTCAGCTTTTCTTGAAGAGCATCTACATTTTCCTATCAAATGCAAGAATAAAGTGTTGACAACAGCTTTTAAATTGAGAAGATCAAGCAGCTTTTACGTATTTACAATAACATAACAAGAGCATCAATGAGGCTCTGGCTCAGCTACATTCCCTCACACCGTACAGTTACTGTTATTTAGTTTTATTAGAGATTCACACCAAGTAGTCATGGCCATTCATGATCTAGCACCTTCAGAACTATAAATGTAAATGGTCACAGCCACGGCATGTTAGAGTTACCAGCTTGCAACAACTTTTCCATGTTTGTGGGCACAATGCTGTACGTCAGGGGTGCCCCACCTTTTTGACCCAAGATCTACTTTTCTAGTGGCCACCCTTCCGAGATCTACAAAACATACATTGTCATACAGTTACACATAGCAAAACTTTATTTTTTCTTTTTTTCGTACACCTCGCGGTCGGCTTGGGATCAGTCGGCGGTCTACCAGTAGACCGCGATCGACTGGTTGGGCACTCCTGCTGTACGTAATTCTGCTGACAAAAATGAAGTGCTATTTATATCCCAATTTGTCAGGCCCATCAAATCCTGATTCTTATGGCAATATATATCAAACAAAACCAAAACTCCAATGGAAAAGCATGGGATAGATTTCACCATCTGACCCTTGTGACCCCAAATGTCACTTAACATCAATACAAAGTACACCTTTGATGACCCATCATTCACTGAACACTCCGGCCAACTCTGATAATCCTGACAAAACCGCTAGTATATAAGGCCTTTGCTTGACTCTACTGTTTGACCTCTCTATGACCGCAAATGACCTTGGCCTTCTTCAGATGTAAAACTTTAATTACCAATCATCCACTTGATAGTCTTGACAACTTTATTAAGTTTCAGACATAATCCATAGAAGTTGAAGGCTATTGCATAATTCCATTGTTCAACCAGTTTATGCATCATAATGGCTTTTGGCCTTCTTCAAAAATGCAACTGTGATGACCAATCATCTACTGACTGATGGACAAAACCAATAGTAGTTGAAAGTTTTGTGTGATTCCAGTGTTTGACCTCTCTATGACCCTAAATGACCTTTGACCTACTTCAAAAGCACAACTGTCATGGCCCATCATCTTAAAACATACTGGTCACATTTGATAAAATTTACAGTTAACCACTAGGAGTTGAAGGCTTTTTCATGATTTCACTGTTTGGTCTCTGTATAGCCTCTGTATGGCCCCCAAATGACCTTTGACCTTCTCCAACGGTACAACTTTGATGGTCTGTCAACTACTGAACACTCTCGCCAAACTTGATTGAATTCAGACACCACCCCTACGAGTTGAAGGATTGTTAGGGATTACACTGTTTTACCTTTTGTTTGACCTATCTTTGACCCCAAAATGATCTTTGATATACTTTAAAAGTACAACTTTGATGAACCATTATCTACTGAACACTCCTGTCAAATTTGAAAAGATTCCAACATAACCACAAGGAGCTTAAGGCTTTTGCGTGATTTCACTCTTTGACCTCTCACGATCAAAAATGAACTTTGACCTACTTCCTGTTACCACATGTTTCAAACACTTGATATGTTTTTCAAAATTACTACCTTTGGCACGTAACGGTCAAAGAACTTGCAGACAACACCCTTTTAACCATTTGACAGACATACAGACAGACAGACAGACAGACAGACAGACAGACAGACTGACAGACAGACAGACAGACGCATTGCCATGACAGCTGTTGAGCTAATAAATGATTTACAGTTAATGTACAATGAGCTGGGAAAGTAGTACATCAATGTTTAAGGTAATCTGAATAATTCCAAAGATGAAGCACAATAAGTGTTAACTTTCAAAACACTCTGGATTTTGTTAATACCCACAAAGAGCTCCAACATGCTTTTATAACTTTGTAACATTATTTTTGCTCCCCACATTAAAGCCTTATTTTTCAGAATCTTTTGTAAAAACAGCATTCTCCAAAATGAAATTGCTGGTAAGTAGTTACTTAGATCAATTCAGGTTGACCTATTTTATAGCAACAGAGTTTATGTCTGATGCGCTCTTTCCTATCACGTAATCACATGATTTAAAAAAGACAAGGAGTTGGTGACAAAAGTCTTTACAAAAAAAGAAGAAACAATGATCTCAAATTATTTCTGCATCTCCCACAATCTGTTTGTGAAACATTTTCACATCATTCTAAGGTATAAATTATGAGTTCACAACTTTGAAGTTTGCATGTTACTTTTAAAGTCCAAGTATCATGGTTGGAGGTTAGCTTTCAGAATGTTTAAAGGGTATAGTAAATAGAGCCTGACTCAATTATATTTGCAAAATGAAATTTCTCTAATTTTGACGCTTTTTTGGTGAACGTGGATTTTCAGCTTTGTCGTGCTTTGCAGTGCTTTTTCGGAAATAAGACCTGTGACATCACAAGTGAAGTAAATACACTCGCATACGGTTGTATACTGACTCCAAGCGTAAGCTTGTGCACATCTGCAAGCTAACTGTCCTCCAGTAATGGCAACTGCTGCTTGAGTAATTTTAAGGAATGACCATGTTTTACGTTTTCTACAGTCATAAATTTCACCTTGAACCCATTTTGCTTGGTTTAAATGCTACTTATGCTCCCTAAACTACACAATTGCACCAGTTTCTTCTGCTTTAGCAAATAATATTACAACAGTAGAATACCAATGTTCCTGTGTGATTGAAAGTTCCATTTTCAATGAATAGGCTACGTTGTGCTGTTTTACAACACTAAGGGTACTGTTATGCCTTTCAGCACGAACAACCCGAAAGATGACCATACTTTTTCCAGCGTTTTCCCTTTCACTCAACTTGAGTACTTAATCTTGTAGTGCAAATCTGAGCAGATAATTTCCGAATGTTAATCCAACAAATAAGATGTCACACGAGTTTGCAAATGTGCAAACTCGTACCATAGTTTCCTTTGTGTTACAACGACAAAATACTGTTCGGGGATTTCAAGCTAGCTTTTAGTAAAAGTATGTTTAAAACCCTACAATCTTTGTTCAAAACAAGAACATAATGTCTCTTGCAAAAGCGTCAAATCAACAAACGCACTTTCTTGCTTAAATTATGCAACCACACCAACAGATCAGTTGCTTTATAACTTAATATTCCCCCCTGATATATCAGGCTTACGGGGTAACAGAATAACAAGTCTTCATTAATATTTAGCGAAAGAGTACGAAAGGGTACCAGAAAATGACTTTCTTCAGAACGAAAACTAGCTCTTAACCTAATTGAATCATGTGTACAGTATGTTTTATAATTGGAGATCTACAACAGACAACCTACAACCATGTTAAATTGATCAGAAACACGGTAAATAATTTGATAGTACTGTAGACCGTGCTAATTCTATACTGCATTGCTTGGTCTTTATACTCATACCTTGAGATGTCTTCTTTCTTCTTCATATGTCATTTGTAATGACTTCATTTCTTCATCCAGTTTCTTTACGACATCTTGGAAGAATGATGATGCTGTAAAGTGATGACAAACACTACTATACACGTTCACTATAATTCAAGTGAAAATCTTTAAAAATGTCACTGAAAAGTATTTGAAGTTTAAGCTGTAAAAATGCTTTAAATGGACTATGTTTACAATTATAAATATGCATTAGGTTTGTAAACAGTGATGCACTTATCTGGTAGGGTTTCTAATGCACATGAAAAACAAGTTATAGTCACGGGTTTGTGTTGTTGTTACAGGAAAACAGAATACAACTTCTCTCCATCAAAATATAGGTAGCATTAGTTTGTTTTAAAAACCGTTGTCTTAAACTCAGCAGGGTGAGCTTTGCTCTCCTCAGTCCTTGCCTCGGCTGAGCTATACACTGCACCAGAGATCATAACGTGGTGATACCATCAAAATAGTCGAAACGAGTATAAGTACTTGCAAGAAGTTTCGTAATTGGTGTACTAATACCAGAATTTCAGCTTTCTCGTGTACACCAGTGGTGGTCTCAGAAGGCACCACCCACCCTTTTTTCATTTACTGCTGGAGAAAATGCGAGAAACATTTGTGATAATTGTAATGTTAGGACACCAACAAACCACTAAGCAACATTCAAGAGCTTCTTTTCTCTAAAATTCCACCGGATCTGCAGATATAGATGTAATTTCAATTATCTAATGTCATGACTTATCGCGAGTGGCTTACCTGGGAGGTTGTTGTCCCAACATTAATTCCTGCTTGGCAACACGAGTAGATTAATCTTTTAAGTCCAGTGCAAACCTTAACATGATCTGTCGTACCCGATCTGTCGTACCCTCTCAACCTCCCCCATCATTTAATTTTTATTGTAAAATAGGCTGAAAAAATTGTTAGAATGTGACTTTTATCTTTGTGGTCTGCATAATGCAAATCCAGTGCCATTTTCAGATAATTAAATGGTTCATTCGACAGATCACAAGTTCTGCAAATACATCAGATCGTATGAGCGCTTTGCTTCCTTGGCAAGTTGTCCCTTGACCCCACTAGAATGGCCCTACCTCTGGGTCAAAACGCCAACAAGAGAGCACTTTGAATAACCACGACGCACCCATCAATGCTCAGTCTTTCATGTTGGAGTACCCCATGACGGCAAGTTGTGCCCCAGTGCCCCACTTGCCCCACCCACCCCCATGCACCTTCACTTCTTCAAAACGTCAGGTGACGTGACTCGTGCCATGGAAAAAGTACATTTAAAACCTATAACTAATGTCTAGATGACCATCCAAAGAACGATTGCAAAAGATTGACTTCATGGTTACATGATTGAAATATACCCGTTACTTACGCCTGGTCTTCAGGAAAATTTCTGCTATATGGCAACAAAATGGATTAGTTCTCAACTTGGCAAATGCTTCTATTAATCTGTCATTATTGTATGGTTGCAAAATGTTTTTTTCTTCGAAAGCAAGTAGGAGATTTGTAGAGGGTTTGTCACTACTCAAGATGACATCCGCTTGGTCCTTGGGTACCTCAAAGAAGTTTGCCAGCCTTGTACATTCATATGTCTGAAGAGATGATGCCAGCTTTTCCTTGAAGTGACTGTAGGTGAATATTTCAGCCTGCAAGAATAAAGTTTCAACATCACAAGATAAAATAAATGCAGTTTGAGAGCATCTGTACATCTTGGTATTAGTCCTCTTTCCAAATCGCAATTACAAAGGATTATACGATAAAGTGAGGTAACGTACGCATGTTTTTGGTCACACTAAAATGCCACTGACAAATATTACACGTATCAGAACTCCATCTCACGATCGTTTGTTATTAGTGCTATTTGGAAAAAGGTCTATTGCAGAGAACATAAACCGATGCTTAAAAAAACACTAACAGAAAACTCGGGAAAATTTAGAAGATTATTAAAGACATTTCTGCATCCAAGAATTATCTAGATTATAATTTACTCCCCTACCAAATCCGCTGTACTCTTCACTGGTTGTACACAATTGAGGAGTATTATACCAAGTTTTCCTTAACATCAACAAGAAAGGAACAATATCAAAACGCACGCCATCAGCATCTTGATCAACTGAATCCTTATCAGTAAGTGCTTAAAAATGAAAGTGTGCCAGATCACTACATGTAAATATTTTAAATTTTGAGATTGTGAAAAAGCTCTGCGTACTTGTACGTAGTGTTCTGAATGGTAGCAGCAAAAGTTATCACAACTTGCAGCCAAAGGTATCGCCTTTGTATCTGCTTTTAAACTTTCAGAGCATAGAAGTAGTTTTTATACATGACATTGCATCTCATAATGGATATTAATCAAGACAACAAACCGATGCTCTAGGAATGTTTAGACTAAAAAATGCATATGCCGAAAGTGAGGAAGAACCTACGGCAAATAACGCACTACAGGTACACAAACAGGTTACAGTCTAATACTTTGGTTACATTTTTAGTTAACGTAAAATTTCTGTCTAATAATGATACTAGCATGATATCAGTAACAACAATAGATTACTACCTGACAATATACTGACTTTGTTAACCTTGTACTTCACAATTTCTTCTATGATTTAATTTGCTTGTTTTACAATTAGATGTGTCATCTCAAACTGAACACTTTATTTTGCACACACTTTTGGAATGACCCCACACATGCCAATTTGAGCAAGTTAAAAAGCCTTGGCTACGATGCTGCAAGCCCCCAGCCCACGAGAAAATACAATTCCTACTATACCAGGACTCTGGAAGGCCTCTGTGATTCTAGGAATACATTTGAGGACCCAGAATCACCTACTCTCATAATGTACCATTAAAATTGGAATTAAGATAGGGAAAGTAGGCTAAACCATTCAACACCACGGTTTGATGTTTTGAAGTGGTTTTGGATGTTTTCAGACAAATTCCCCGAGGGAGCCAGAGGGGGTGTATTCCCCATTCCCCCTGGTTACCAAGGTCCTGCTACATACTTATGTAGGCCTATTATCCAGCATCATCAAACCGAAACATGATTAATGCAACTAGGCAGATCTGAAGGTGGTGTAATGGTTGTAGGAGGCTGTCCTCAGAAGAAGTAGGGGTGGACATCTTTAACTGCCTTTTCGGGGGTCTAAAAAAAGATGGTTCCCCTCCTCTTTGAGAAAGGTTTTGAAGATTTCGGGTCTTTAAATCAATTTCATGCGACATACCTGCTGTACATATTTTGAAAAGCCTTCATGGAAATCACTTGGCATTTTATTGAAAAGTTTGATAAAATTTTAAAGGGCAAAAGAGGTATTTTTCTTCCTTGAAAAGTGTGAGGGTGGAAGGTTACCTTATTTTGCCCACTACACCCCACCCCACTCCCCTCCTTCCTATGTCTATGGATATGCTTGGGTGCAGTATAATGGTAACGCTCCAGAATGAACGGATGAAAAGGTATTTACCGTATGAAGGGAACATTTTTTCATTGACACTGTTCCCAAACCTTCCCCAGTCCATGCATGAAATGTCCTGCCTTGCAGGTCGTTCTCCTATGTTCCATTCACCAACACATCAAACATTGTCCCACCAAAGCAGGTGTGAGTCTTTGTTCCTGAAATTAAATTTTGCACAGCTGTTTGCTAAGCCCATAGCCCAGCCAGAAAAGATACTGAACAAGGGCCAAATGGCTCTCAGAAGGTCAAAATATGTTTCAGTGGGTGATATTTCCCTTCCAAAAAACTTGTGGCAATTTTTTCCAAATCCTCAGGTTTTCACGTGTGTCTGCCATGGGTAATCGCAGGTAGTTTACGTGAAAACCTGTTTTCCCTTTACATTGACACAGGTTGGCCAGTTGCCACACTTTGCCACAGGTTTGACGCAGGTTTGCCACAGGTTTCCACAGGTTTTACATGCAAAATCTGTGACAATTAAAACCAATGTTAACAAAGAATTCTGAAACAAAACCTGTGGTTTGAAATTCAAGGCAGGCAAGATGTGTCACCCTGTGTCAAATCTGTGTCAAATCTGTGTCCAGAGCGTTCCAAATACGCAGGTTGTCACCCAAGAACACACATGATTTCTTTTGTTTTTCACGCGTGATCACGCGTGGTTACCGACACAGGTTGACACACCATTTTCAGTACGGGTTGTAAAAATGTGTTAAGGCAACGGCAACCTGAAAAAATTTCGCCCCACCCTTGGCTCTCTATATGGGATGGATGTCTGCCCATGTTTCTTCAAAATCCTGCTGCATGGTCACACTGATTGATGAGTTACAGTATACCTGAACCTGGTCTTATGTGCAGCTATCATTGCTAAAGTGATCATTAACAATCTACTTTAAACTGAACATAAGAGTACCAATACGACAGAACACTCAAGACTATTTAGCTGTTACCAGTTACTCAAAAATGACTGCACAAGGATATTGTTTCATAAGCAGTTACCCGAAGGAAAGATCACAGTGGTGTTTATAAATTAAGAGCAGCCACTTCTCTCCCATTACCTTGCTAGTACATACAGTGGTCATTTATGAGAACAATAACAATAAGTAATTTTGTGCATATTATATTTTATCTCTAGAGCAAATGCAGACAGTCTACTGTATGATTTCTTTTTCTTTTTGTTTTTATTTTTATGAGGATAGAAATTTTAACAAAAAAGGGACACAGGCTGCAAACCTTTTACACTGCAGTAATACAGAGTGTGTATAGAAGGGAAAATCTGTCATGCACTGTATATATACCTTTCACTGTCCCTGCCATTAGGTCTATGTTTGCGAATACCAGCATCCAATATCTATGTCTGTTTAAATTTATTGTACTTGCAAAATAATACGTGGAGCACTTTCAGGAGTCCAACTAGCAAAAAAGACTTAATTTCCCTTAAAAGATGTATGGATTATCTGAAATTGGGGTTATACACAAGTATATTTGGATGATTTACAGGAGAGGCTACCTAAACGAAAGAGATGTTTTTGAATATTTTACATGTGTATTGTAGATATTGCTGAAATACTGCATGTTTCAGTATAAATATTACAGTACACTCTGTCCCGTAGTGGTTTGTACTGAAAGAAACTGATGTGCATACCCTACTCCGTCCCCTTATGTGGTGTATGTGTTCTGTGTATCCTTCAAACAGTATCTCTCCAACCACGTAGCCGGACGAGGTGCTGAAGGGTGGAGAAATACCTTTGGGGGCGAGTTTTTCTAAAACGCATTAAGGAAATGGTAATTTATCTTCTAGGGTGGGAAACTTGTATACAGGGGCGTCTTCGCGCCCTTCCTTTCACCGCGGACTTCCTCCTCTTTAAATTATATATATCATCTAAAAGACACTCAGCAATAGTACATTAGAGAATTTGTTCACTTGAATTAAGGACAAAATTGCCTGCATCTGCTTCAAGGATTATATTCTCCAGATGTCACACTTTTGCGGTTAACTCACGTGCAGTGGACATCAAGCGGCGCAGTTATACAATTTTTTCGCTAGACCTGAACTTCATGGATAAATTAACGTTAAAACAAATTTTTAAACAGAAAAATCGGTCCAGGTTTGGTGGAATTATCGATAATTTTTATCATGAAAACTGCTACAGAACGATGGTCAGTTCCTGGCTCTCATGCTCAGTAAATATTTGCTCCGACTAAGCAAACAATGGCTTGTGGTTAAATGACGTCAAAAATCGGCCATCTGGTGCCGTGGTCCGCCAGTTCGTTGCGCCGGTCTTCAAGGGAAGAGATTTTCTCATGAGCCGCAAGGTATAAGAAGGTTTATTAGTATTTATATTTTTCTTCAAATTTTCTTAGCAACCCTAAGAAATACCTTGGCATCCCTAAAACTCCACACCCTGCATGCAGCAATGTATACTAGCAGAACAATAAATTGCTCAGCCGGCGATTTATACTGTCATTACACTGCCATTTCTTCAAGATACGGCTGTAGATCATTTACAAGGACTGTGTGACTGTGTGATACAATCTTCCTACACTGACCGTGTCAGTGTGTCCCTACGTGGTACTGAACATTGCATCCAACTGTGCACCACATCCATTTGGACTATATGGACTTGTCATTGTGGCCTCGATGTCATGTAGATATATGAGCCAGGGGACCAGGGGACTATAGGGCCTGTAGTCTCCTCTCCTTAAAGTTCAAGCAAACTTTTTTCTCTTTTTTCACTTGGACAAAATCGGGCAATGACTCGGGTAATACAGGCTTTTCTTGGACCTATACTCCTGCCTCTACACCAACCAAATAGATCCTGTTGGTCCATACCAACACGGAGAGTTCCCTGTGATTTTCTTGAAGAAAATTTGAATTGAACATTGTCTTAGAATCACCTACAATGTGATATCAAATGATGTGATACTGACATTTTTGTTTCATCTACCTATCAAAAAGCTCTATGGAATAACTGCAAAACAACTTGTCACTATGTTACTGAACCAGACACAAAATACTCAATATCAAAAAAAGTTGAATGAAAACCTTAAAAAGATATGGGGACTTCAGATTATCCCCAACAATTCTGTTCACCTGGGTGGTATGTGGTAAGTAAAGCCTCTACAGTTGCTGGTTCTTCATACTTTGAATATTTCTCTTGAGCTTTGTGTAAGAGAGCTTTTTGGTAAGAACAGATTTTACTGAACTTACCAGTTTATCCTAAACTGCAGCACCAGACTTTTTGTCAAGCTTTAACTGCAATACAATATTTTGGAAAGAGCCTCCATGAAAACTCCATACTGACTATCACCCACCTCATCAAGATTTCTAGAAACTATTTGATATAACATCCTCTTCAGGAGAGTTTGGGCTATCAGCCAAATGATCGTCAATGTGCTGATTCAAATCAAATTCAACAGACCGGGATTCCTTACCAGGTTGTTTGCTCTAGATCTTAGCTGCCATTTGGCTCTGAATAATTTCCATTTGTTTTTGCATGGCTCTGAATTATTTCCATTTGTTTTTGCATGGCTCTGGAGAGCCTGCCTAACATCAAACCACCTTCAACTTCTGTTCCCATGCCCTTAGGCTGTAGATCACTAGATAGGTGTGCAGCTGAGTTTGTCGTGAGGGAAGGCTCAGAGTGGCGCCCTCGTCGTAGTGAAGGAGACAATCATCCAGAGTGCAGAGTTGTAACAAGTCAAGTCACTGACTCGGATTCGAGTCGACTCGAGTCGCATATTTGACTTGACTTGACTTGGTCATCAGCCAAAATGACTGGACTTGACTCGAGTCACCACCTAAAATGACTTGACTTGACTCGGACTCGAGCATAGCATGACTCGAGTCCAATTGAAGACTCGAGTCAGGACAAACGACTCGAGTCTCCTGCTGCGACTCGAGTCCTTTTACGTGACTCTGATGTTTGTAAATGTACCCAATTGTGGACTGTACATGTGCATATCGCGAGGTAGACGCGGCCGCAACACACAGTGCCCGTGTGTGGACAATACCATCACTGCATGCCTATAGCGTAGTTGTCACTTGACAAACGGGCCGAGCCGGGCAGTTTGACGAATCCGCACTACCTGCTGCGGAAGCATGTCATATCAGAGTATGTACACATCATGCCAGGCGTGGACCATTACGATCACCGATCTCAGTGGTTTCGATGGAAAAGCAACATGTTGCACGGACAGGGTTGCCATCTGGATGATTCCTAGTGGGGTTCAGGGACGTTTTTACGAGATTTTTAATATGAGTCTGTTCATTTTTTCCTCTCTATAATAATTTTGTTGCCTCTGCGTAAAACAGTACTCAATAATATTGCTTGTGCAACTCTGATGGGACTGTATAGTTCTCAGTGATGCATTGTCCTTACCACGACCATTCAAAATCCGGGGTCTTCGACCAGCACAGTGGTGGTCGAGTTTGATTCTTTTCTTATAGCAAAGCTAGGACCTAAATTCGTCACTTACTGGCATACCTTTCATTTTTCAAATTTTTAACTAATAGTGCAGTTGTTTTTGAAAACTTGAAAAAATAATAAAAACAATAAAAAACGAAGCGGTGCCAGACAAGAGAAACTATAAGTGAATTTTCAATACCTTATTATGATTAAATTTTGCAATGTTAAATGAAGGAAAACATTGATATCAAATACCATAATGCTAGGAAGATTTTTCACTGCGCGCTTCGCGCGCACCCTCCAGAGGAAACTGACTAATACAATTCAAAATTTTGTCTTGCACGGTAAGATTTCTTTCAAAGCATGGGCCTCTCCTGCGCGCCACAATATCGTGACTTGAAGCTCTGACAAAAGAGTCACTGAAAGTACTGTACGTCATTGAATGCACCCTGGTCCTTACAAAAAAACAATCCCAAACTCTAACCGTGTGTAGGGAATCACATCTTCTCGATATATTTTTCGGGGTGCTTCACCTGCATGAGCCTGAAATAAATTGATGTCTCATTAGCACTGCTGTACGGCTGTGCGGAGGAAAATTTGTGGAATTGTCTCGTTATTATTTCCTGTAGGACAGATTGAGTGAATTACTATTTCCAAAACCTCACTACAACTCTCGCTGTACACGTTCTCGACCAACTACTACCATCCTCAACAAATTAGCTGACGGTTACCCAGTGGCGTAGCTATGGGGAGGGGGCTTGGGGTGCGAGCCCACAAATTCGCCGCCCCCAGGAACCCCTCCCACTGGTGATCTGGGCAAAAAATTCAACCACTGAATAAGTTTGAATGGATTTGGATTAATTGTGACAAAACTCAATGTTTGAGAATAAAATAAAATCAAAGTTTACGTTTTTCCACCAAAATTTCACATCTTGATGGCTGCTATCAAGCTTTGCAAGTACCATTTCCGGCCGCGTAAACCTATGGTTGCGCTCCGCTTAGATAGTAAACGCAGTGGCGTACACAGGGGAAGGCCACTGGGCCATGCCCCCTTCACTGATGCCGATTTTTTTTTTTAGTTCCTAAAAATACGTTAATTTTTTAACACAAATTTTACTTCAAAAGGTAGCATATGTGGCACCAGATTACATGTAAGGACACCTAATTTTTCAAAAATTTTTAAAGGGGAGGGGGAAACCCCTCCCCTTAGACCCCTTCCGCAGCCCGGCGATCAGACAACATACTGCAAGCCCCCCCCCCCCAAGAGAGAAGTCCTGGGTACGCCAATGAGTAAAACGGGATTCAAACTTGCAACCCTTGGACCCAACGTCCGACCAGCTCAGCTAATCCGTCCTCACAGAAATGTGTAATAAAATCAAACTTTACATTTTGTTCAGAAAACTTGCACTTCTTGATGGCTGCTATCAAGCCTGGCAAATGCTATTCCCGGCGATTATTTCAACCCGCATCGCGCGCACCTACCCTGAGTTCTGGATCTCACATTTATAAAATTATTGTTCCAAAGGTGGTTACCCCTTCCACTTAGACCCCGAGACTAGCCTTTGGAAGTTCACACGGGTTCCCCTCCCCCTCCTCCGTTTTCAGAAATCAAGTCCTTCCCCTTGTCACTGTGGCCATTTTCATTCGTTATTGACAGAGAGTTTATTTCCGAGAAGTACACAGTGCTACTGCTAGGTCGTTGACCTCCTTGTTCGATAAAAGTGTATGTTAGGCCACGGCTTGGCTATCTGTGGATCATTGTGCGACATCTAACGTTAGGTCTACGTGGCAAAGTGAAAGTGAAATTGTGCCACGGCCAGCAGATATACATTAATATTGCTTGCCTGAGTAGTTATAGCATTCCTGTGTGGGGCACAAGTCACGTGTGGTACCCTGGAATGTGCAACGTACTCCTAGCAAATTTCATGTAAAAATATGTGAAAACAATGTACCTGCGGGATACCATATGGGAAAAGATTGCAGTCAGTGACAGGTACACTTCAGAAGAGACAGAAAGGAACCAGTTGTCTATAGGTCATACCAAAGAAGAAATGCCAGTTTTAAATTTACTATGATTATGTACTAGTGTGACTTGCGTTGACTTGTAGACACCAGCAACTGACTCGAGTTGACTCGACCAAAATTTCTGACTTGACTTGACTTGACTTGAAAATGTGCTTGACTTGACTTGACTTGAAAATGTGCTTTACTTGACTTGACTTGGCTTGAAAATGTGACGATTGACTTGACTTGACTTGTGACTCGACCAAAGGGTGACTCGTTACAACACTGCAATCATCCATGATAAGCTTCACTTTCCCTCGAAAGCTTTCGCGTAGTAAATAATTGAAAATAATAGGGAGGCACTGCTGCAGCAAATTATGCTTTGACCGTACTAATAACGGTAGTTCACAAAAATTTGTGGTTTACTTCTAAAGGCCACCGGTAGTTTTGAGAAACATTTTCCGTGAAAACTTTTCAGAAAGAACAAACTGTAAGTAGTATGCCACAGCGTACAATATAATAAAAGACTCAGTGCATAGTATTAAAAGGTAATACTCCTAAAAGCTGCCTTAAATGTTACAGTACCAGGACATGAGACTCTATAAGGGGGCAGAACTACCGAGATTTTTTGGGCACGCAAGGTAAAACGCGTCTAATCAATACTGTTTACACAATAAAGTGTGCCCATTTTCTTGCAACCTTAAGTTTGGATTTAAGCATTAAGAATTCCATTTTTAGAAATGTAATTCTTCACAATTCACCTAAACCACTGTCAAATCCTAGTTTTTTATCTCTGGGCAATTCTCCCTGACCAATTTTACAACAATCAACTGCCCTCTAAACTTTTGGTGATCAAAACAATTCGTACTTTTTCCCATTTCCAAGAAAACCCTCAACCCCTCTTTCAAACTTTTTCCACTAAAAATCACTTCCGAATTTCTGAAAATCATCTCCCATGAAAATATTATCACAAAGTCCTAGTTATTTAGACTATTCTCAACTCAGCAATAACTAAATGAGAATTATTGACTGTTTTCTGACATTTTCTAGATCAAAACGAAAGCAGTTCTTTTCCCCAAAGCTACCTTCTACTGTTAGTCCTGCTATGCTGTATAGGCCTATAATTAAACTAGTATGTCAGTGTACAGTACTTACCATATCATACACCTTCACTTCCCCTGTCCATTGGTTCCCCGTTATCATACTGTCACCTCTGTCAGATATTCTTATTCTAAGGACACCAAATTCAACCTCAACAATGAGAAAACTACAATTATTTTCACTTAACAGGGAATAAAATACAACTGTGTTGTATTCATCTTCTTTGTAATAGTACGAGTCCCACCATACTACGCCTGCGATACCTAACGTATTCATATTCACTCCTACACTGCTCACATACCAGTTTACAGCATCTGTACGTTTTGTCAATTCCGACAAAATTCTTCCACTTTTTTCTCCAAATATCAGCAGTTTGTCGTTGCTTCCTTTCTTATCCTCACCTACGCAGACAAATATTCTGTCAGCTATGACCGTCATATCGAAAGGATAGTAGCCACTCTGAATTCCATATAAGATGATTGATTTAATTTCATTTAAGTCTATCACATCATAGACAGTTACTTTATTTGATTGATAGAAACCGATAAATATTTCCCTTCTTTCTCTGACAGACAGACACCTAGAGATACCATACACTCTACGAGATCGTAAGACTTCATCTTTATTTACTTGCAACACTTCTAGTTTATCACCAAGACAAGATACTAACACATCATTCTCAATAAATGAAACATATCGTCCCCGATGACTTTCCATTTCTCTCTGATATTTTTCAAATTCCTTTGAAAAGATTATTTTTGGTTTATCTCTAGAATTAGAATGTCTGACATCAGTGTACACGTCTATGCTTGTTTGGTGTGTGTTCTCGTTGTAGCCAGTTACAGCGATATTTCCATGCAAACTGAGAGATAGATCCCGAAGTCGCCAGCCATCTTGTTTCGCGAATCTGCTGTGTTGAATGCAATAGCGGCTGTGTAGACAAACCCAAAAGGAAGAAATTTAGGTCATGTACCGGTGTGTGTATTTATGGCAACGAAGAATGTCAGATAGGCTATATCTGAAAACTTTGAAAGAACGAATTCAGGAAAAGTAGTAATGAAAGATAAATGAGGGATAAATGAAAGTTGTTTAGGCCAGGAAATCATCAGCAAAGGAGTTCAAACACAGTAGGGTGTTTTGTATTTTTGAAAAAAAAACTTACTATTGAAGAGTAGTTTAAACTATTAAAAGGAAAATAACCCCAAAATTTAATAAAAATGGAAATGGCTTAAAAACTTAAGTGGATCGCGGGTAAGAGAATCGGGAGGGAGTACATTCTTTAGGGGAATGTCTAGAATGCTTCAAATAATTAAAAACGACTCTAACCAAGGAACTATGCAAAGTGTTCCATGAAGCATTAACTCAACGGAAACATAAATGGATGGGTTAGAGCACCTTAATACGTAGAAATTTAGAGAAAGTATAAAACACTAATAAAAATGATCATAATTTTGTTTAAATGGACAAAAGATCACATTAAATATTTGGTTGTAGTTTAAACACCTTTTTATTTTAATACTGAACAATCATAATTCTTCATTGTAATATATATGTGAGAATAATTGAGAAACAGCTCATGACATGACCAGTTATTATAACTCTAATCTTGCTTTGATTTGTCTTAAGATTTCTTTCCTTTTGAAAGATTTTTAAGTAAGCATACGTACCTTAATTTTTCCATTAGTGCTAAGATTCTTTCCAAACTGACCTCCTCACCTGTTCCACTTTATGTGAAAAAATACTGACAAATAAATTGTTTCTGATATTTATGGAACTGATTCCATTAGACACTACTGTCAATTCCATGTTCAAAGTTAAATAAGACTGTAGTCAGGGAAACGTGGGGAGGGGAGCTGGTGTTCCTGTGGAAACATTTTTATCTCATGTAAATAAGTTAAAGCCCATATCCTATCCTATATCCACATTGAAGATGATCAAGTTGAAATATTCTTCATGGTTTATGTCACTTTCAAATTGCCCCATGGAGTATATATTTTATGTAATTGATATAAAACCTCACTAATTCAGTACTGTAAACCATAGTTACAGAGTTACAGCTAACAAGAGATACAGTACAGATATGATGTTTATAAAACACCTTAATAAAATTTTTATCTTCTTCATATAGTAAAGTATCTGTGACTTATTTTCCTTCAAAGCTGAGAATACGGAATATTCATACAGATAATTTCTTGCAGTAAACATCAGATTGTGAGTGTTCAAGACTTGTGTTAGCGTTGCTTTGATCAATTTGCATATGAACCACTAGCATTTGTAACAAGTTTATCGCTGGTTGGTAATCATGGTCACATATCGATATGCGTCATCTTAAATTTTCAGTGGTTGGTGATAACGGTCCACGATGCCAGGTATAAGCACGAGACACATCTTTATTAGATCTCATCTTTGGAAGGTTTCTGGAAGGAAAACATAGAAGAAAGTTAAAGAAAACACAATATAAGATAGATAGGCAGTGAGCACATAAGGAAGGAGAGGGAGTGGGGGTCTTCTAAGGCATCAGCCCCAGCTATTACTTCTGAAGGCTACAAACAAATTCTACATGTTAACAATTGATCCATACAAAATTCTTGAGCTTCAAACCTTACCTAAAATTCTTGAAAGTGGGTGACAGGAAATGCCTAAACCTACCGCTTCGATATGCTTGAAATTTATCGTCGAAATGTGGGGAAAGTCATAGTTTCAATTAAAAATTGATCAATGACAAGATAACTGTATTAAACACAAACTTGCTGCATTAATCGACATTATTAGCTTTAATCATAACAGTCTGCAACCCACTCACTATCCTAACACTTTGTTTAGTGGCAAACCTGGAGTGGGGTGGGGGTGGGGGGTGGGGGCAAATACGAGATCAAATATATTGCTTTTGTATTTGTAGCTCTCTTTGCCCTCCCAATCTCCTTGAGAAATTCTCTTGCTTCAATATGACTCCATTACACAAAATCACATATCTATGCTGAAATTATTCCCATGTTAGTCAGACTTGATGATCCTTCATTTCATGTGCTTGACACAAAACTGTCAGGTCAAATTCAATATGCAAAGTTACCTTTAATTCAATAAATTCAATTTGAGGTATTGTCATAAATTCTTCAAATAAATTTATTAGCAAAAAATTCAATTGGTAATTTGATTGGAGCAAATTTCAAAAAAAAATTGAGTTTTTAGTGAGGTACTTGATCTCTTTGCGGGCAAAACAAAAAAACCATCAGCATCAACAACTAGGCACTGTCGGGATGACATAAATAAAAACTCCTTAATAAAATTGAATCGTTTCTTCAACCGGGAGTAGGTAGCCTTTTCTGACATTGGTCCTTGGGTCCCCTCCCACGTCTCCACATCATGATACCCTGGAATATTGTTATCACACTAATCATGATCTCCCATATATAACAAGGAATCTGAGAGGCTGCTGCGTGTAAGAACATTTTCAATAAATGCAAATGAGAAATTAGAGTTAAAAATGTTATTGGAGCACCTTTGTTCCCTTATCTATCAGTCTGTTGTACTGATACATTTACGACTTACAGTAAGACTGACAGAAGGCACCATAACCACTACCACTACCTTAATCTTTAGAAAATCAAATTCGATAATCTATATTAGCATCTTTTAAATCTATTTCAGGCAAGAATAGAAGCTTATCTGGAGGGGTTAACTTCCCTGCTGGTCTATGCTGATACTAGTATTTAGAAAAAATGTCAAGATAAAGAAGACAAACCCTTGATGGCCGACATCTCTTGTGCACAATTACTGGACTCCTTATATCTAAAGGTTAGTTATTTTTGAAGGTAATCACTTTATGTCTAGTTAATATAAAACCATGCATATGGCCCACTTAAACGTGCATGCAAAACAAAGACCTGCCAAAAAAGTTCGCAACATAAAGGAAAGATCAAACAAAGAAGTTAAGGTGGGCTGGACTAGTCCTTGAACAGGACTGTGTACTACGTTAACGGAAGACCTTACTCCCTGCCTAGGAGAAAAACAATGTGTATGTGGGAGGGAGTCCCGTTCAAGGACTTGGTTGGGCAGAAATACCCAACCCTCTTGTGAATACTCATAACCACAGTTGTTGCGATGAAGTTACAAACTTTTGTTGTAAAAAGGATTGGTATAGCTCATGGAAAAGCTCTGACGTTAGTTTGTCTTCTTGAAGCTGTAACTTCAGAAGCCGGACATATAAAGTTATATACCGTTTGTTTCTTACTAGCTGCCATTTTCCTTTCACGGGCAGGCTGTGATGAACATTTAATTTTTTTGTCTAAAATCCTGTTAATAGCCTACATCTAGTCTATAGGTCTACCTTAGCCTAGGCCTACCTGAATATTTTAAATTCAACTTTGTGATTTTTCACAAATTAACATTTCATTCTTTGAAAGCATCAGTACAATTGAAGGTTTAATTAGCGGTTCTTGCAATTGTTGCATTTACGGTATTTAAAGCTCAACTGTTCAATTCAATTGGATTCCTGCCCCTGATGGAGCTCTCCTATGGCGTATAGGTCTGTCCGGTATTATAAGAACATGTCACTTTGATAAGGGCATAGTAGCTACAGAACTATAATGTTTATAGGCCTATGATACAAAATTCGTGGAGTCCCAAATTGTGGCCATGTTACAAAGATACAAAAGTGTGTTTGCGTGTTGCGAAGTGTGTGTCCTAGGAGTGCCTTATCCCTTATAAAAAGTACTCATACAATTTCCATGAGATGTGATGAGAATTTTATGAGGTTTCATTAGAATTGTATGAGATCTCGTGAGAATCCTGTGAGACCTGATGAGAATCGTATCGGATCTCGTAAGAATGATGTGAGTTCTTATGAGAATCGTGTGACATTTTGTTGTCCATCCCTTCAAGCCTAAGTGAAAGTGGCTAAAGACTGGGGATACACTCACGTTTGTCGGATGGAGACGTTAAATGAGGGTCGTTGGAGCAGTATTGGGAGCGATTAGTACACTCCTGGTTGGTTTAACCTCTGAGTACTGAGTCAGTATTTTCATCTACGCTCACCCTGGTATATAGCTGGTTGATAAAAATGGCTTCCTGACCCATAAATGTTAAACTAACAGGAAGCGGTCATGTTCTCAGTAGCCTACTGTAGATTAACTGGAGTAGGGTAGGTACGACACATCGAATAAAGAAATCAGAAGTGAACTCACCAAAAACAAATCTGCAGTCCGCATAAAAAGTACTCTTGCTTAATCCGTAGTCAGCATATCCAGTCCGGGTCGATATTCCAAAATAATGACAAAATGCGTTTGACAAAAGTAAACTCCAAAGGTAGCAATTGAGGATACACTTTCTTGCTTTTTCGTCGGGAACCACGTCACTTTGAGAAAGGGAAAGCTGAAAGCAAGTGCTCCTTGAGGCGAAGTATACAAGCAGTCGCTCAGTGATACAAAATAAAATTTACTAACACTGATAGAAGATGAGTAGGCACTTTAATGGTGTTAAATAATTAAATAATCTGTCTTAACCCAAGGAAAATATTTCATCTTTAATAAGACGGAGGCTTATACCCAGTCGTTGAGGAGTAAAGAGCAAGTGTGTAATGATCCCTTTGGTTGTCTGAGAACGTGTAGTTGAAATTCTCGGTCGGTAGCAAAGGGTTACGTTGAAAACTCGGTCCACTACTCTTCCGAGAATTTCACCGGAAAGAGTATTAGCTTCGCTATGTGTGAGTTATGGAGGAAGCTGCTTCAAGACCCCACGGGAAATAGTAGTAGACTACCACTTGCAGTAACTAAAAAGGCCTATTTAGGCCTGACGTTAGGCCTAGACCTAAGCCTAATTTTTTAGATCTTGCCCAGCTGGTGAATCTCAACGAACTTCTGCCGAATTGACCTGCATAGGACCCGTAACCAAAATCCTTACTTTTCAAACCAAGTTGTTCTTAACCGTTCTCTAAAACACAAACGTTGAGTTTGACGACCCATAACCCCTATTTTTTTATTTTCAACCCGGGGTGCCCTTGCCCCCAACACCCCCATGCCCCGGATCCGCACCTGCCTTCTACATGCTATCCACAATGTTTTCGTAAGCTTTCCCTTCAACTGTTCAATTTTTCAAAATTTTATAGGACCTTAGGCCCTTTCTCCCCAGGAGAAAATTCCCATAAATTCCATTCGAAAAAATAAATGGGATCCCATAAAAACAACGGGATTCCATAAAAAAATAATAGGATCCCTCCATTAAAACCCATTAAAATTCAAAGCTAAGGTCTGAAATTTGGACACTTTGTCTGGGATCCAATAGAATTTAATAAGATCCCTTAAAATAAATGGGAAATCAAAAAATCAACGGGACTTAAAAGCCGTATGGGATTCCATAGAATCCAAAGCTAAGGTCTGGACATTGAAACATTTTGTATGTGATCATATCCCTTCAATGGGATCCCATTAAATTCTATTGGTGTTTTTATGGGATCCCATTGATTTTTTGATCGAATTTTATGGTATTTTTTTCTGGGTCTCTCTCCCAAGTGAAACACTAATACTCTTGCACTACCGTATAAATGGGCACAGTGATCCAGCCTATGTTTTGTATTTCTTACACCCTGTCTTCTTGAAAATAGGCTCATCCTGGCAAACGTCGGATATCAAGCTTGTTAGCTTCTTTTTTCTGGAACTATAACGCTTTTTCTGCTTCTTATGCAGAGTCCTATCTAGCGGTTAAGGGGTCATTTATGGGCAACATGGCATGTTTACGATAACTTGGTCGAATAAACTGAAAGTGTAGACTGAAGTCCTTTGTAGTGTGCAAGCATGTGCAAGGTTACAATCAAGGAAAGTTCTTATAGCTGGAGCGGGCCCATAACCAGACCACTGGGCATAGGAGCCTGTGCCTTTTATGCAAACTACTTTGTCCTCATTTGAAATATAGATCGAAAAAATAAAATTTCACTGCCACGGGGTGAGGAGCAGTGGCGTGTGCAGGATTTCGGAGTTGGGAAAGGGCACGATTTGCGATTCTCTGGCTGATATGGAGGAGTGTCACAAGGCTTTACGGTCCCTGGCTGGGTCCAGGGGCACAGCCCGGGTGGCGGTCCAGGGGCGAACCCTCCGGAAGCTCCTTGAATATAAGATAATAAGATCGACGAAAATTGGTTCTAGAGGCTGTATTGATCAGGTTTGTTTCGTTCAAGATTTTCTAATATTCGATGTTAATGACTGAGAGTTCAGATTAATTAGAGGCCAGCTATTGAACTTCGAAAAAAATGTCCAACATGTAAACGTTTTTTGGTACATTTTATTTTGCCCGATTGAAGAACTGGTTTTGTTTACAAGCACATACTCTGCAGATATGTCAGAATATGGCCTTGACAATTAATACTCAGCACTAGGTTACTGATGCTCTGCCTGGGGAAAAGATTAAACAGATATTTTTAATTTGAGAAGGGATTGGAAGTAAACTTAACTGCCAAAATTTCACCCACGATACGGGACGAAAAAATTGAACCTTTCAGTAAAAAGCAAAACTTGCATTCATCACCCCATGGCAAATGTAAACAATATATCCTTTAATATCACATACGATACTCCTAGTGATCAATATCATGTGTATTTCAATGAAGGGCATTGAATATTGCACCCATCACCACCTCCCTTCCCCTTGGTCGCACAACAGTAAAGGCGCACAATGAAGACACACAGTGGAAACACTCACACAAATTGCAAAAATGGTATAAAGCAAGCTCGTATGGTTGTGCAGCCATCGCAGCGTGTTCGGCAGTGTCGTCGCATTGGCTTTGCCAAATGAACAGTAACTCAATTACCGAGTTTTAAATACATTATTGGTGTTTGCAGCTAGGCCTAAAAGTATACCTTCACGGCAACAACCAGAACCTTCTACAGTATAAAGTAGAAAAAAGATCATGTTGTGTTTACATGAGGTACGGCCTTCGAGGGTGAGTAAAAACTGGTGGCTAGAGCTAATTGTACTGAATTTCAAAACATGTCTTCTGTACATCTTTCCTGCAACTAATTCTGCTTAACACTAACATCAACATTCGCAACAGAATCTCTTTCAAAAAGGTCTCATCGACCAACATTGGTTTTCAGTCCCCACCCCCATCCCCAGTAGAATGAACTGAGAAGACATTCCTTTGAAGTTGTAATGTAATTAAACATCATCATAATAATCAAAATAAAAAAAAAGAACTTTTATTGCTCACGGAGCCAGACTGATTTTACTGTGATTACGTACGTTAGTAACTGCGTTAGTTTTGGTACATCATAAGAATTGTGATTTTACTTACGGAGTTGCTATCCGACTAGCCATCTCTTTCCCCCAAAACTGTAAACCTTTCAAAGTCAGGTACAAAGCGAAGATTTTTCTAGAATAAAATAATGAAAATGTAAAGCAAAAAGAAACAAAGCGTTTTCACATACAAATAACGTCCAACGTTAACATCGTCAGAAGTACATTAGTCATTACGGGAATTCAATGCATATGCATGCGTATCTAGAAAGTTTCCCCATATTTCCTCAACTTTCTGAAAATAAATATAAATTAAAGGGATAGATTCAACGTCGTTTTCTCGGTTTGCCCTGTCATTTTAATATTTAGTAAGTGTACAACTATCTAAATATGGGCTGTACTCTTAGAAAGGCGGAAACAGCGTTTGAAGAGAACTAGGCCAACGGTGGTGAACAACGGACATGGTCCCGTCGAGGAAGGCTGCTGCCCTCGCCAGTGGATGTTTCTTTCGATTTCTTCTTTTAACCTATATGCAATCTTTGAAAGAGACCAGTCTTCCCCAAGACTGCATTTTTTCAAGAGGCAGATTCTTCAAAACCAAAAAGTGCTCAAATTTCTTCCCGCAACTCAAAGCCTAACAGACGGAGTTTAGAGTTGTTGCCCCGTACATGGGCGACGATCCCGGAGGGGACAGGGACATGCCCCTCTCAATATTTGAGAAATCGAGCATTGACTTTGATTTTTCACGCAGTAAATTATTTGAAAATGGGTTCATGCCCCCATATTGAGAAAAAATCGCAGCGTTTAGCCCTGTTTGGGAGCTTTCCCCGAGAAGGGCACATCCTGGAGCAGCACCTAGATGGGGGATGTGACTTTTCTTATCACTGGGTTGAGGGAGGCAGAATAAGTTTTGTCCCCTGCCTTTATATGGCAGGATTTTGATCAAAGTGAAAATTCTTTGTTGATGTTTGCAAGTGTGCTCGAGTGTGACGAGTTTAAAATGACTTGATCAATGGTAGAAAAATCTTCATACATGTGCAATTTTCCTGCCTTTTCCCAAAAGGCACTGCACTGTTTCGAGGAGGTTGTTTTAAGATGGTACTGGCTGGGAATATGTCCACTCCTTCTCATTTCCCCATTCCCCACAAGAAGAAGTGTTATCTTTATATAGTCTGATTTTAGTCACGACTCGATTCGCACTGGGGATGTAATGTGAAATTACCTACGGTGATTTGGGGCTCTAATCCAGAGGCGTACGTGCAACATTTATAAAAGGGTGTGGCACCGTTTTGAGTTGAATAGCTGTTTTGAGACAGATTTATGCTGGCGTAGACGCAGGCCCAAAACATGGGCGGCCCTAAAGTTATAGTGGGTATTAGTTTCTTTACAATAACAGCCGCACTATGTCGAGGGCAAAACTTGTAGACGGGGAGTCAGCAACCCAAAGCCCCGACAAGGGCGACAGGGTGAAAAAAGGATATTGAACCCAAACTGACAAAAAAGAGACTTATATAAATTTGTTTGTTTCTTTATCCGATACAGCTTGTGTTAGCGTCTCCCACGCAGCGAAAATGCGCTCCGTAGAAAACAGGGGTTCGAAGGCATCTTTTTGCATGGCAAGCAATAGCGGGATAATGTCTATAGTCCCCCGTCTCATTAGTCCCCCATGTCATTGGTCCCCCGTCTCATTGGTCCCCCGTCTCATTGGTCTCCCGTCTCATTGGCCCCCCGTCTCATTGGTCCCCGTCTCATTGGTCCCCCGTCTCATTGGTCCCCCGTGTCATTGGTCCCCCGTCTCATTGGTCCCCCGTCTCATTGGTCCCCCGTCTCATTGGTCCCCCGTCTCATTGGTCCCCCGTCTCATTGGTTCCCCGTCTCACTTTCGAGTTTTACCAAAACTCGAAAGTCGGGAGCTTGTAATGAGGGAAATTGTAAATGTTTGGATTTACATGGGGAAAATTGAAAAATTAATGGTTTTGATGAAGAACGTGCCTTTTCTGTGAGCAAACTCTAGAGGATCGTGGGGCCGGCCGCAGAAGCTAATCGGGGCTCCATCTTTTATCGTGATTAAGGCCCCTGAAGACATTGACTTATTAAACAGAAGGGGCAGCCATCGCCGCCGGCGAGGGGTTATGGCCTCCCTACCCTTCAACCCTGTAGACGCCATATCCTTATTGTTCGACTGCGTATAAGTAATTAACTGGCGCATGTATAGCCAATGGAAACATATAATCAACAAGTTCGCACCATCCCGAAAGGCTTGTTTCAATTGTTCTATTAATCTGTTTCAACTTCATTTTCACTTTCATGAAAAGATCACATCCGTAAAGCTTAAATTTTCCAATTATCCTTCCCTCCCCCTTCCTCTCCGCCCATAAATTTCCTATACCTCCGTCATCTCGCTGTTTTATTTTTTTTATTTTGTGCTCTTCTTGGATTTTTCATCATCGCCCGCCTTTTCATCTCCAAACTCAGGATGGGGGACCAATAGGACGGGGGACCAATGAGACGGGGGACCAATGAGACGGGGAACCAATGAGACGAAATGATAGCGTAGGGGACTAATGAGACGGGGGAACTAATGAGACGGGGGACCAATGAGACGGGGGACCAATGAGACGAAATGATAACGTGGGGGACTAATGAGACGGGGAGCTAATGAGACGGAATAATGAAAAGGGGGACTAATGACACGGGGGACCAGTGATACGTATTAAGCTAATTGGGGGACCAAATGAAAAGACATCAAACGATGGGTAAACAACGCGACCGTTTCGTGCCACAGACTTCTTCGCGAACACGTGTGTATAGTGGTAAACAGAACTTTTGGTCACGCTCACACGACCAATCAAGTATACGGGATGAGCATGTACACGAATCACACATGAGCATCACATCTCAGTTTAGACAGGGAAGTGTTTTGAAACAAATTGATATGTGTGTTGTTTTTATTGAAGAAATTTGAAAATTTAGATTAATTTATTATTGATGAAACTTGAAAAACTTGGATATGCGGTAGATTTGTTAGTTAGATGAGGTTTAACGGCCCAGTTTCCAACCAATTGGATATGTGGTAGAGGAAGCTTGAAAAATTTGGGTAATTATTGAGGAAAATGTTGGGTTCTTATTGAAAAATCAGCCTTCCTTTCAGCAAATTCAGGCAGATCATCGGGGCGACTGGCATTCATCGGGATTACATATTTTATGGTGTATGCATTAAAGCTCCCCGAGGAAACTGCAGTAAAATTCCCCAACGGGGACAATGGCCCCCTGACCACCCTTGCTGGCGCCACCTTCGCTGTGTTTAAGTTTCAGGGATGAAATGTCAAAAGAATATGTGACCAAGCAGTATCAAATGACGAACGGTGCCACAGACGACTGAAAGAGAGAACGCGCTCCTCCTGTTATGCAGTTACGTTAGACGTTTTGGAAGAAGGAATGCGTACAGTATCCAATGTGAAGTGATGGACAACAAATTAATTGGATGATATACATATTACATAATATGTCTAAACAAACATGATAAGCAGTATCAAGGACAACGTTAACCATCAATCCAATATTCCGTTTATGAACGAAACTTCTGTCAGAGTTTATCTTGTTCCTCTTATATAAAGTTGAAAGCAGAAAACTCAATATTTCGCTTTAACCTGATTTCGGAAACAATCTCTCCATTAAAGAACAAACGAATTAACGAATCTTCTTTCTCCCACATGATACACACATTGAATACTCCTGAGGCCACATGCGCAGGCTAAAGATCTTTAGCATTATTTTTTCATGCCGTGCCACAACATGCTTATAAATATAGCAAATGTTTACGTTTAATTAAATGCTAAACTCAATGGTCTTGTAAAATAACATTTAATTTTAATCACAGCTACTCTTTCTACCCTTTCTTTTTGAGCATGAAACCTAAACACAAGAGAATGTTTGTATGCAATTTATTGGTGCAGAAGTTCTAGATATACCATTTTCTCATCTGGAATGCATTTTGACGAAATGTTTCCTTGGAAGGCCTACGTTATGACTACGGCGCAACAGATAGTGGCTCCCCAGTGGGGTACTAAGAAGGGCCAGCACGCACTAGGTTACAGCCTCTTAGACGTACCATGCCACAACCGAAAATTTCATTACAAAAGTAGAATTTCTTAACACATAGTTGTTTCAAGGCTTTACCAAACATAGCACCATCTAAGAAATAATAGAACACAAAAATTTTCTCAAAGAGTAGGGGTGCCACCCCTGCACTCGGCAATACCCCTTTCACTTACACCTTACCAGAAACAGAAACAGATCACTACATAGTGAGGATTCCTAAACATATAACCATTTTAAAACTTTACCAAGCTTTACCAAATATAGCACCATTTTGCGTCTAGGCCACCTCAAATGTCAAAGTGTATGTAGGGGTGTCATCCTTTCCTCTTGCTTTACACCAAGCTAAAACTTACACAAAATCACTACGTAATGACAATTTCTAAACCTACAGCCTAATCGTTCAAAGCTTTGCAAAAGATAACACAATTATGCATCTAAGTTATCTCAGATAAATGTTACCCCCTTCTTTGAGCATCCTCCCCAAAAAGGCACCCATGTACGGGTGACAAAGGAAGGGTCGATCCTTGTGCCAGTTATGTTTAGTCACGGAACGTTGATGGTCCGCTTAGATATTGTCATGAAGTACCCCCTAGATATTTCACACACGCTTCGCCCCTGCCACTCAGATTTGATCAAAGTAGTAAGAGCTCCAACTGACAGGTACTGGTTGGGAGAGCAATTATGTCAGCTTTGCCAAGAATTCCAGTAAATTACAGTTTACACAATTACGGACATGAATAAGCATACAACAGTTATTGATGATAAGTTTTTTGTAAACTGTTTAAGTCCAGACCTTCCAGAAGAAACGTTTTGGTTAGTACACTTTTCAAATTGGATGCAAGTACTGGAACTTTCAGATTACTGCTAAATTACTGGAACTTTCAGATTTAGATACGAAGGTGTAGGCAATACATTCAAGCAAATATGGTATACCAACCTCTATGAAAAAGGTCTTTCAAAACTTTAAAATCGAACAGACTGAAAGAAGGAACGCGGATCCAAGAAAATGGCGGAACAGTGACAAGTATATAGTATTGCTACGAATCACATGCCAGAGCTGACACTGTAACGGCATAGCTTTGGTGTAAGGTATTAGTATATGAACAATAAGTTCGGATCTTATTTGTTCTTTTACACGCAATGGTGGAAAAATTCAAGGTCAACATATTGAAACTAATTGTAACGGTTGAATGCTGTTTATTTCATAGGTAGACTAATTTCTTGGTTCAATACTGTGTTACGACTGCTGCTTAAAGGAACTGTGTACCGAAAGTTCAACGACTGGTGCAGAAAGTTTGATTGGTCCCTCTACAAGAAGATTCAATAAAACTCTGTGAAACTTAATCAAAATTCTTCGAATTTCTATTAAGTTTTTACAGAGTTTCTTTTAAAACGTGTACACTCTCTAAAGAAGTTTTACATACATTTTTAAAGGATTTCTATAAACATTTTATGATATGTAAAAACTTCAGTTTTTAAACCTTCATCAAAATGTAATGTTTATATAGAATTTGAAAGCAATACCATAATGTTGCATTGCTTAAGAATTTCAAAGATTTATTCAATTTTTATTTCAATTACAAAGACATTTCTTCTCAAAGTGTAGAGAGATTTTCAAGATTTTTTGGAGGTTGCGAACATTGCACACATGTTTTAAAAATACCCATAGAAATTCTTCAGATTGAGTGCTATATTTTTAAAACCTTTCAATCTTTTCTTCAAAATTATATTAATGAGGGTGAATGATAAATGAGAACAGACTATGGTAATCATGGCTGTCAAATATGTCATTTACAGATAAATTACATGACAGCTGAAATTTAAGCTTCTCTTCCGGTATATTTTGCCATTAGTTTGATTTTTCTAGTTTTCGTCAGGGAAGAAAATTGACCAAGGCACGGCACTAGAAGATTTGGCAAGGACGAGGGTTTAGCGACGGCCTGGAAAGGAAGGTGACACGATTGGGTGAGAACTTGGTGAGTTATAACATACTTTTCAAAATACCCGATTTACCTAGAGTTCTGTTAAATTTGTGTCTTTACAAATGTGATTAAAAAATTTATCGAACATGATGTACGAAAAAAATTCATTGCATTGTATCCGCTCCGCCTGCCAAAAGAAAAGGTCACACCCCATTCGTTCACCGTACTATTTCGTATGCAATTGATGGTGATTTTTCATACTGTGGCTATTTGTATCTAGTTCACTATTTATATCGAAAAGTGGGGGTGTGGTAACAATTCACGGCGTCGATCGAACTGTAATGAAAAAGCTAAGAAACTCTACAGAACGGGATTATTTCTGAAAACATTGAGGTTTCATTGGAGAACGTTTTGCCCTTTTTTGAAGCCACAAGTAAACTGTCAGCCGGGGTGACAGATCCTTTTCAGACGTTACACACCTACCATCCTCACAGTAGAACGAAAACGTAATAGAAACAGCTGACACAAAACAAAAAACACAGGTTACGGTGAGTTCTCCTAAAATGAAATCAGGCAGAACATTGACAAATTTGTGGAAACGTCGGTGTAGAGAGGTATCGGGTATACCTACCACATCCAAAATGAATTGATACCGTACTAACATAATAAGTGAGCAAGTGTTACAGTTAACTGCTTCTGTATTTCATTAGTTTATTCTTTGTTATGTTTTCTTGCTTTTGCTGCGACAGTCCTCTTTCTCGGCTTGTATACAGGCTATTAAACTTCACCTCTCATATTATGATCTCAGCTTTGTCTACATCTAAACGCCGCAGCGCTCCCTTTAAATATTCCAAAGAGGGAACTACCATATTGAACTTGAAATTGTTTGAAGAACACAAATGGAATCAAATGCCTGTCTGAACCACACACAGTTCTTTGTAACTTATGTATACCCTGTGGTCACAATGGGGCATATTCTACTCTTGTTTCATTGTAGTACGGTTAATTGTACAAAAAAGTTTTTATTTGTGGAAAACAGGTCCTATTTGGTGAATAAGTTTTGATGTCAATTTCTTCGAAGTCAATAACGTAAGAGTGTCACCCTTATTTTAGAATTTTCTCCTTGAACTGAAGTGACCTTAGCAAGACAGCTGTAATCGATGTTATGTAGGCTCATTGTTTAAGGTGTTCCACGAAAACAAGGAAGAAATAAGCATGTTATTCACACTAGGCAACTGGCTTCTGCAAGTTATAGATTTTACAAAAAGGAGTACACAGGGTAGAAGTAGGATGGACAAGTCTTCAACAATGGGGCCTACATGCTTAGGAGGAAACAACACATATCCCGAAATTACATTTGGTATTATCACTTGTCCCTCTACATCAGGGAGCATATTGCAATGACTTTCACTCGCAGTGAGATGGAGCCCCGAGTCTTAACAAAATTATTAGTAAAACTACCACTAATGGTCACTTGAAGAGTTGAGCCAACAACACTGACGTTGTACAATGTACATGTAGCAGACAGCCGGTCAACAATGACGTCAAGCTTCGGCCGTAGCATACAAGTACGGGCATTTTGAATGTTTAACTACGATGATTAAGCTTTCAGTAAGGCATTAGGCAAATTTCATCTTCCTTTCATGTTGTTGACTTCTTGGTAAGAATTAAACTCAACCTTATAGATACGTTGCTTTCGTTCAAGAGAAGCTTTTATTTCATCCACGTTTTCCATTGGCTTACAATTCCCAACCTTATGGATATTCATAAAGGGTGAACGTTTTTATCCCTTGATTGGCCCTTCACGTTAAATAATTTGAAATCCTCATCTCCAGGAGGCTATTCTCTTCTC